>JAWNOF010000021.1:7685000-8935000 GCA_035046165.1 Drosophila rubida | reverse complement strand
ACCATAGCAATGGCTTTCTTCAAAGTGAGTGCCCAAGTACAAGCTGTACAGTGATCTCAGCTCGAGTGCAACACTAAACTGTGTGACTAATTCAACAAACATAATAACAACTTCAATTGTGTCCATCTATTTCTCGTGACAGTCTTTGGTCTGCTTGGCTGTCCTGAGCGTTGCCTCCGCCGGTGTCCTGCACGGCGGTCCTGCTCTCTACGCCTCCGGTCCCGCACTCGCCTATGCCGGCCATGGCCACCACGACGAGGGTCTGGACTACCATGTAAGTGTGTGCGTGTGTGCAGCTGTGCTTTTGCTCAGGGCCAAGTGCGCTGCGAGCATGACCCGCTGACATTTGGATGTGCTTTTCTCACGAGTCTATTAGCATATTGGCCACTTTGTGGCGTGCAACATGCAATCTTTCCACTTGCTGCAAACGGATTGCGCAACTGACTCTTATTCTATACTATCTCTGTTCGCAGGCGTATCCCAAGTACCACTACAACTACGGCGTTGCCGACTCCCACACTGGCGATGTGAAGTCGCAGCATGAGGTGCGCGATGGCGATGTTGTCAAGGGCTCCTACTCCCTGGTTGAGCCCGATGGTTCGGTGCGCACCGTCGAGTACACCGCCGATGACCACAACGGCTTCAACGCCGTCGTCCACAAGAGCGCCCCCACCGTCCACCATGCCCCAGCACCCGCTGTTGTCGCCCACGCTGCTCCTCTGGCCGTTGCCCATGCCGCTCCTCTGGCCATCGCTCACTCTGCGCCCGCCATTGCCCACCATGTGTCTGCCGCCCCAGCTGTTCCCTATGCCGGCTCCCTGGCGCATCATGCCGCCGCCGTGCCCGCCTACGGCTATGCCACCCACAACGCTCACGCGCATGTGGCCCACTACTAAGGAACCTGGACTAGCCCGTGAACACCAACAACCTGAAGAAGAAGAACGCCCTACCCTGAGCCACAACCACAATCACAGCAACCTTTTCATATTTATTAAGCACGCGACGACACGTTGACAACCAATCATTTGACCCCATTGACTCCTGAAGTTTGAAGCTGAAGCCTGCGAAATACTCAAGTCACTCACACTTTGTAAATAATCAAACAGAACAGCGTCGATCGGGAGCAGTGCGAGCGCGTTGAAGCACCTCCAAGGCATTTGTCATCCCTCTTGCTCATACGCCCATGCGCCGTCTCTGTCCCACTCACTCACTCACTCACTCACTCAATCACACACAAATGCAGCTTTCATGCAACTATCTCTCTCTCACCGTCTCTTTGTAATATATACATTGAACATCTCTTTTTGTACATACTACGAACACCCATCAAACAATGCCACACCCACGAATTGAAAGACGAAACTGCTGAGGATCATACTGAAGATGATGACGAAGAAGCTATAAAGGATTGCAGAATGGAATATACATAACACAAATATAAATTGGGAATTTATATCTTGTAACATGTCTCATTATTTCTGTCTAATTTTTAAGTTAATTCAAACTGCGACAAAATGCTATAAATATAAAATGTAGTGAATTACAAAAATCAATTACATGACTTCTTATTTTTCGTATAACAAAAATCAATTACTTGTCTTCTTCTATTTTCTAAACTCTACATTAACTTACTCTTAAATCTATTTACTTTTTTCTGGCTTATATAACTTGCCTATGCAATATTTACTTTATTAATTCGCTTCTTTATCTAATCTATTTGAATCTCTAGATACTATTTATAGCTCGATTTTATACTCTTCAATCCAAACTTAGCAATATATACAAATAGTACTTCTATAAACTAGTTTCTCGCTTTTCTTTAGCCAACTGTCAACGATGACAGCACTTTTCATTTGCGACTTTAATTGCTAATCATTTACAATAATTATGGTTTACATTTAACAATCGGAATCAACAAACTAACTTGGAGAACCAACTTAAGTTATGTAAATTGTCAGTTAGTCAATGCAATGCTCATGACTGTGCAAATTGATTGACAATTATGGGTTAGCTAATTTGTGGGTGGGCACCGAAAGGTGAAGGTAGAACTAAGCAGGTGTAGACATTTGAAAGAAGCACAATTATTACAATCGAGAGTGCTCGCATCGAATCAAGGCTGTACACTTTAAACAGTTGTCTAAGATCTGATGACAACTACAGTCTATTGAGAATTGCAAAGCATTAGCAGTAGCAAATAATAGAAGAGTTTTTAGTGAATTTACCATTTTTGAAAGTAGGAATTAACATGGTTCAGGTTGTGACGCAATTGCTATTAAAATAAATTTAATTCAGGAATAGATTGTTGTAGAGATTAGTGTTGATTTCTTGAACAGAAAAGTGAATGTATGGACACACATGCGTATGGGTGATATAGATTAGTAAATTGCTAATGAGGGTCAACGGAAATAGTCACATTAAAGTTCTCCGATTCAATTGAAGATAAATTCAGATATACCACGACTTGGTCAAGTTCAGCTGCACAACGTGAAATAAATAATAATAATGTAATCTTTCAGGCATTCCCTTAACGTTACTTTCTTTCAGGCTTGCAAAAATTATAAATTAATTTTATTGAAGTCACCGATTAAATAAATGAAAAGCAAACAAATGTATGCCAAACTCAGTCAACTCAATTAAATATTAACACATGCTCATAACGCACAGCAAAATACTTTAATTGCTAGCCCAATCTACTCTCAATTATAACGATTTTCAAAATATGAGGTAATTACACAGCTCTTTTTAATCATTTGTAAGTGCGCAAAATAGATTTAGCGTATGAATGTTTTCCATTAAATTATTGCTAAATTAAATTTAGTTTGAAGACTCGTGTAAAATACTTGTGTAAAATATTAAATGATTGTTAGATGGCGTTAGATTCCTCGTTAGCTATTTGTATACTTTTGGGCTGATACGCTAATGGCGTTTTCGAAATATACTTTTAAGCTTTAAAGTGCGGCTTAAATGGAAACCAGTTTTGAGGTTTTGGTAGCGGTGCTAATGTTTTTAATGAGAATATAAGAGTTAGCTTATAAAGCTTAGCTTATAATTTGTGAAAATCATAAGGGACTACTTTGAAAATTTTATTTAGTTAGTTTCTTCGATTGATTAAATAAATTAATTGACATAATCTCACTTACTCCAATAGATTGTTCTACATAATAATAATCATTTGGAATTTTAATTTTTGTTACCTATAAAAGTAAAAGTATTTGTATTTAGTTTCTTCGTATGATTATAAATAGTTAGTTTCTTCGTGTGATTATAAATAAATTTATTGTCATATATAATTTGCTTTTATAAATATATTAACTTGGCAATAAAATTAATTTTTGTGGCTAACTCAGTCACAAGGTCAAAGACAGTCTCGCAGCTGCCACTTCCGATGCAACTGCATTCGATCATTCGCTTAATACTGTGAAAGCTCTCATCTTTCATTGCCACTTCCAGATTGTCTACCACAATCCCTGGCCACCACAAATTAACGGAAGCCTGCTCCAATTATCTCCTGCCGATTGGTAGCCAATGTGGTCGCAAGTTGTGGGCGTATGTGGCTCATGTAAATAATCAGTTATAAACACAAACATTTTCGAGTCGAGTCGAGTCGAGTCGCTTCCGCTGTGCAACAAATCTTGTTACTTCCGTCACTTTAATGTGTGAACTGCCAAAAGAGGCAAAAACAAACAACAAGAAAGCGATACATATATTGATCTCTTAATGGTCCCAACGTGCAGATATCATTTGAGCAGACAATCTGGCTGAAGACGCCTCAAAAGCGGCGCACACGCGAATTTATCATAGTCTGAAAATCAAAAAGATCAGCGAAGCGTTTAAATGTGCGCCAAAATAAAAAAATGAAACAATTCAAAAAGCTAAAAAAAAGAAAAAAATACTTTAAGCATTTTACGTGCACTCCATTAATTAGACAGCGCCTAGTCAGAGACATTGGTTGGGTTAGACTAAGCACAGCTGCCCTGTGGCCGGGTTCTTTAACAGTTAAGGTCATCTGTTTGCTTGGGTTGAGGTTTCTATTATACTCGACTTGCTGCTGGCGCAAAGCTAGGAAATGCCGGAAGGAAGTTCCGCTGCTTGGCGAAAATCCAATGCCCCAAATACACACGCTACGTATACGTGTTGGCCAAAATACTCACGTAATACCGAGCTCAATGCCTGCCTCGGTGACTGGCAAGAAAGCTGTGGAAACAGCGACTCATTGCTGTGGCTGCTGCTCCAATAACCTTTTCGCATCCACATTTCAATTATAGCGAAATATCAGCAATACGAGTATATGCGACATAGTGCACTGGCAGTCTTCTTCATCAATAAATGACAGTTACTAACGACTTTTTGTTTTTGTTTGCACTTGGTCATTTGAATCGACTCGTTGACATTCAAGTACGCGAATAACTTCGCAGTCATCGATCGATCGCTCGATCGATTCCCCCGTTCAACACGTGCTCTGCTTGACTCTGTTTCGGTTTCGTTTGCGTTGGCTGTAGAACAACATCAAGATACACACATTCCGTAGACGAGCTGCTAATACAATTTATAGATAATCGAGTTCAGCGATGGCGCTACTGAAGCTCGCACAGACTTCTGACTGGATTACTGCGATGCGTCGTAGCTGTCAGCTGCACAGTGGCATGTTTTCATTTAAAGTTGGAAAATTGGTGCATAATCGTATTTAATAGTTAATAAACATTCTAATTACTAGAATTTTCAACAGTAGAATACACATCCAAAATCGCAAGACAAATTAGATTTTTGCTGTCTCTGGAATAAATGGATAATTTATTATGTTATAGAAGTCAATTTTAGATTGAGCTGGTTAGTTTTTCTTACTTTCTTTCAATATTGATTTGTTACTAGTCAGTTAAGTTAATATATTTCTTCTTGTTCCTAATTCTCTCGTATTTAGAAACCATTTAACTTCAATTTCAATTGGATAATAACCCAACAAACATACATAAAATCATCGTACCAATGTGCCATGTAAATGTCGCAGCCTGTCTGCGTAATTGAAAAATGTCATTAACAATTAACTAACGCGAACAACTGGCAGACTGGCCAAGTGACCAACTGGGCAGACATAATTAGCGTTATAAGCGATTTGCATTTTGCCGCGCATAAATAAACATTTCAACAGCCAGCACGTAGGAGGAGTAGGGGGAGGAGGAGGAGCAGTTGATGGAGGGAATCCGAGATATCATGGCTTTGGCATAATCATCGCTGCATAGTTATACATGCCGCCTGTCAGCGTCAATTATATAACAAAGCTAACTGGATTATTTGGGGGTTATTTTGATGCATGGTGGCAAGCCACGCCGGCAGCCACATCGCTCAGCTCCAGCAGGCTGCAACAAATTGGCCGAAAGGTGCGAGAATTCACTTCCATCTGACTCTCTCGCTTTGGCCGCCGCAAACAACGGAAAATTTATAGCAGCTTCTCTTTGCGACTGGAAGCCATTAATTTGCATTTTATTACAGCGGCCACATTTGCCACGGGTCATTTTCATGGCGCGTTACAAGCTCTTGTTAACAATGGTCAGTCAATTGGCCCGGACACAGATGCGGCAGTGGCTGAGGCACTCAGCCGTGTCCAACTAAGCGACAACAATACTCCTACACACAAAACACTCACTTTCTGCAGCGACTCTCTACACTCCACTTGCAACATTCGCACCTTGAAGTCGTCGTCGCCTTCGGAATGTTGCAAGCCACAAATGTGCGCTGGCAATGCTTATTGCCCACTGCCCATTGTCAAATTAGTCTGTGTAAATAAGCTCAAATTAGGTGACCAACCGTCTGGCTATGTCAGCGACTAAAAGTAAACCAAGTCAAAGTCGCCATCGTCATCGTGGGCCAAACTATAGCAAGCTCGCTTCAATTCGTGCTGCCTTGGCCAGGCCCAATCTTCATTTGACTCAAATGTGCGGCTTCATGGAGCGTTGGCACATCTTCAATTGCATTGTCAGAATGGACCGGCAAATGAAGGACGGCTCAGAGGGCGCGACTGTTCGAATTTAATGAGAAAACATTTCTGAAGTGACGAAATTATATTAAAATACAAATGCGATTTATTATAGCTCATGAAGTTTCAATTTATGAATGTGTATGCCACACTAATTTAAAATAGTTTATATTTATTAAATTTTTGTATTTGAATTTTAATTTTGCATAAATCATTTTTATTGTAAGATTCGCTTACAACTCTTCTCTTTGTTATTGAGAATTTAAATAAATAGATTTTACTATTCGCTTTTTGCATTTGTTCAAATTCGTTCTTATTTGTCTCGCCATCAGCGGCATATAAAATATATTTCATCTTTTAACGATCCACTTAGTTTTATTTTAGAGCTGTGTAAAATTTATGTTTCACATTATTTTGGCGAACATAATGGAAATTCCACTCCCACATGCCACACGCTCCATCGTTAAGCAGCGTTCCAACTGCACGCCACATTTAACATAAAAAATATATGAATATGTACATTTCAAAATTTATTCTAGACATTAGCGTGTACGTCACATTTTATACAGATACTTAGTTATGTTTATTGTACTTTAATCGTCATTTGTTCGAGGAAGAAACGAAGGGGCAAAGCATTTGCTGCAAGACACGCACATGCGGCCGATTGCCTGAGATTCTGTCAAGCTGCTGCATATGGAAAACCTTCGGAAAATGCCGACAATCGTTTAGCGATTTTTTCCCAACACACAAAAAGAGAGACCCGAGAGTCTCGCAACTCGAGAATTGGGCTTGGAGTTATCATGTCTGCGTGGCCGAATGCTTTGGCGGCGAGCACAAACATGCAAATTGACTTAATCTAGTATTTAGTTGTAGTTTTTTGTCTTTGACTGCCGCCAAACCGCAGGCCAACCATAAGCGGTGGCAGAGGCGGGGAATGGGAGGCAATTGTATGCAAGTGCTGAAGGTTGTCTGCCAAAAAGAAAATTAACAAAATATTCGTTATTTCGTTAGCTATTCGCGCACTTCGCGCACATGGAACCCACTCTAATTAGAGTCTTTAGTACGCCCCTCATTTTTAATTATGTGAAAATGGGCAGTTGCCTCAAATGTTGACCTGGTCATAAACTAGCGCATATTATTAACTTGAGCACAGTTTTTTGTTTTTGTTGCTCTTGCGGTGGTTTGGGTTTTGCTGCGACTCTTGCGGTTTGTCAATATTTCTAATAAGTTTGTTAGCTGCCAACCTCAATTGGCACGTTCTCGACGTGGTTCAAGGATGAGCAAAACTTTAGACGCCAGCTGAAAACTGAACTGAAATTGTCTCAGCTATCTTACTGCTCTTTGAATGTGCTTTTTTTCGCTGCTGCTGTGAAACCATAAATCACTCGCTAAATAGCATATATTCATTCTTGATCGGTTTCTTTGATTTAAATAATGTCGCTCTTTCTTGCTCACTCGCCAGTACTTCATAACGTCAAATTACTCATGAGTAGTTCAACAGTTTGCGCTAAATTCACATGCATATCATTTGTTTCATACCACAAGCAGCTGCTATCGTTGTACCTAGTCTAATTAACCACTTAGTTGATAGCAAATTAGTAGAGACATACTCTAACTTAGAGCTCTCTAGCTGAGGTATGCATATGGAATATTCTACCAACATTTGTAATGTATATGTTAATATAAATGCATTTAAGTTTACACCATAAACTTCTTGTTAAAGGAAATGTCAGTCAAATTTGAAATGTTTATAAGTGATTATTTTGTGATCTTTATCTTTTCAGCAAGAGTATAAAATGTTCTTTGGAGCTTAACTAACAGTCACCTTTGTTTTAATTAGTTCAATATATTTATTGTACAATATGCGTGGGAATAGCCCGCTTAAGCGGACGACAGAGACGACAATGAAAAATGCAGTTTGAATTGTTAGTAATTATAATAAATATATCAAAATAAACATATCAAATTACAGACATCGCAGCAGCTATTGCATTATTTTCTGCTACAAAGTCCCTTTCTGCACAAATTGTCCTTTTAATGGCCTTTAAATCTGCTCAATTGAGATATATTAAAATGTGACTCGTTGCTAATTTATTATTGATTGTAGAAGCAACAAAAAACTTGACCATAACTAGTTATAGTTATAGTTATAAAAAGTATAAATTAGTTTAAATTGCCGGTGTCATATTCTTATTATTTATTTTTTTGTGCTCTTCTGAGAGCCGCTTTTGCTTTTATTTGCTGTGTAGAATGGAACTGCGTTTGAACTTTGCTGCCGCGCTTGACCTTCGACTCACGACAAGAATCAGCAGCGCGCAGAGAGTGGGGGTATTACGAACTTCAAGAAGTCTTGGAGTTTTTGTTGTTGATTCTGTTCTGTTGGTTTTCATTCAGATCAGATCACTGAGAATTTCGCATGTGCCAAATAACTAGGGCTTTTTGTTAAGACTATGTACAACAATTGCTGCAATTGTTTTTGGCTGCAACTTGACCCTATTTTCGCTTAAGGTACCAGACTATATTTTATTGTCAGCGATTTTCGTTAGAATTAAGTTGTTAGAGCAAATTGCATTTTATTGCCTACTATTTGTTATCGTCCAGGGCAAATGCAATGATTGCACTGCAGTTCGTTGCCTAAGTCTTTCGTTATGAGTTACTGGCTAAAGGAAATTAATGATTAAGCTGTATGATTAATACCACAATTCTGAGCTGGCTGAAAAGTGATTGCCTTCGTGGATGACTTCATTATGTGGGATAAAACGTTACAGATACGCGACACACAATGCATAGACAGCTCTGGAAATCTGTCGCCAATTTGCACTGCTTACATGCCCAGACCCCATTCAACGGGGTTAGTGTAGCAACATCCCAGTCCATGCTGCAACTTCATTCACATGGCCCCCACAACAAAAGCCGCGTCTCTCGCGTACTCACCACGACGTTCACGACCACGTAGACGTTGACGGCGACGGCGACGGCGACGCCGACGTCGATGTTCGGCATCGACTCAGTTGAGTGACTGTGTCTGCGGTGCTTCGGCTGCGCAGCTGCTCGGCTGCGTCGTTTGTTTTCGCACATTTCGCGCTTATTTAAATGGAAACTCGAAACTAGAATAGCCACAGTATTCCGGTGAACTTGGCGTTGTTTGTATCTCTTGCCGTTGCAGTACTAAAAGTAAACACAATTTCAATTTCTTTAGGATTCAACGAGTCTCAGTGAAGAAGTGCTAACCGAATTTTGTATTTGTTGTGTTGTTTCTCAATTCTAGCGAATCAATCGACTACCATCAAAATAAAAATCTGATTCTAAAAAATACCAGAAATCAAAACGTAAACGAAATGGCAAATTTCATGTGCTTTGTTATCCTCTCGTTGGCTCTGTTCGCCAGTGTTGCTGTGGCGCGGCCAGGATATGCTGTGGATTACTATGTGAGTGGCGGCTTTCATTTCACATAGATCACGACACGATCAGTGGATTAAAAACAGTGTCAATATAAAACTTGAGTGCTTATGCTTTTCAATAATAATGTTTGCGTTTTGTTTTTGTCAATAAGGATCATCCCAAATATGCCTTCAACTATGGTGTAGCTGATCATACTACTGGCGATGTGAAATCCCAGCACGAAACTCGCGATGGCGATGTTGTCAAGGGTAATTACAATTCCTCCCACCACACATATTATTCGCTCACACTTTTTATACCCAACCATTTCACTTCACTCTCACTGCACAGGTCAATATTCGCTGGTCGAACCCGATGGCTCCATTCGCACTGTGGACTACACGGCCGACTCCATTCACGGCTTCAATGCGGTTGTGACCAAATCCGGACCCACTGTGCACGCCCAATCGCTGGTCACCAAGCCCATTGTGGCCCACAAGCCCATACTAACCCACTACGAGCCACATTTGGCTCCTGTGGCTGCTCCTGTCGTGGTTGCCTCCCCAGCGCCATATGGTGAGTGTATTTGTAGTGATTACAGTTGATGGTTAGCTGAAATGGATTAGCACTCCCTCTACAATTTAGCAGCCCTCACGCACTTCCAGCTAGTTTGTGGTTGTTTGTATGGTAACAGTTAGTTAATGTAGACACTTTGGCTGCTGATCGCTGACTCTTGGCGTTGCTGTTGCATTTCTAGGCATAAACACGTATCGCATGCTCAGGCTGTTCAGGCGTCACGCCCACTATTTTAACAATCAATATCGCAAATTGCGCCCAGACGACGAATACTCGTATGATGACATCTATAGTGAACAGCCACAGACGACAGTTCCAACGGAGGCAGACGATTATTATGCAGTCTACTGAAACAGTATAAATTCTACTCGCCTAGTCGCCTAGTTATGCATATGCTTACCATATTTCTATTTTAATACATAATTATCATTTACTGCACATGTTGTAATCCGCCCCTCCTGCCCCTTGCATGGCAATTAGCTGTGTGCAGCGAGTGCGCAGTGAGGCGACTAAACTGAATCATCGCATCGTGAAATGTGTAACATTTCTCAAGCCTGCATTTTGTTGCGTTTTGTTGGCTAATCGCAATGCAACAAAGTCAGCAACGCCCACGCCACTGTTAATTATGTCATGAGTTCGTTTTTCCTCAGCATTGATGCGGAGATTAGTTCAAGTTTTTGTTCAACACTTTTTGCATTTGGCTCTCACTCATAACATATTTTCCAACGTTTTCCCACACTAATTATGCCATATTGCAGCAGCAGCAGCAGCAGCAGTAGTAGAGTCATCGACGCGCCGCTTTTCCAGCAGTCTCAAAAAAGCTGTGCGGAAAACTGTGTTGCCCATTTTCAGTTTTTAACCTCAAGCCAACATCTTTTCTCAATGTCGCAACGTTGCTGTTGCCGTTGCCGTTGCTGCTGCCGTTGCGGGCGCTGGGAATTGTTGTTGTGATTGTAGTTGTGACTGCATGTGAAAATCATTTTAATCGTTGTCTGCCACTTTTCATAATTAAGAATCGCACAGCGAACGCACCACGCAAAACTTTTGCCAATGCCCAAAACAAAAGACTTAGGCAACGAACTTGGCGCTTGGCAATTTGCATGCACAAGCAACTACAGCAAGTAAAACAGCAGATGAAAAGGAAGTTACAACAAACTAACGAAAACAACAACACCTGTGACCAATTGACTCTGCTAGTTACAAATTCGTGACAATCCGAATGCCCCAAAAGAAATGCATACAACAACAAATCGGTTGAGCCAATTGACCAAGCGAAATAATACAAAAAACAACAATGAGCGTGACAGCTGCTGAATCATATTTACAACAATCTCTGCAAATCTCTGATAACATTTACTGGTCATTTTGTACTTCAAGTCAACAAGCACTATGCGCCCGCCGCCGCGCCCATCCACTACGACTACGACGATGGCTACTACAACCAGGCTCAGTACGAATATGTGCCACAGTACGATGCCGGACACTATGGCCACTATGCGAGTCCCTATGCGACATCTCACTATTAAGTACTCCTCTAAGCGCAATTTAGTTTGTATAGAAGAAATGGAAAACAGCTCTACGAGTATTTAAGTCGACCCCTTTATAGCAGTTGTGTGGTTGCCAAACATTTTCGTTTCGAGATCCATACACACTGTCACCATGCTGACCCTCACACACACACACACACACGAACAGATGACACACATACACACACAGATACACGAAACACACTGAAGCTGAGTAAGATAATGATGATATGGATGCTAATTTAAGTTGTGAATTTTTCTGTAAAATAAAGTTTCAACAACATTTTATAAGTGAAAATAATGATGTTTTTCTGATCAAGTTTTGGGATTTATGGAAATGGTATTGGAATCAGATGGAAGATGACTTGCATAAGTGCAGCCTTTCGCTTTTCGTTCCTGCATTACAAGATTTTATGGACCTAATAAAAAATTAGTGCTTATAAACTAGCTTATACTTTTAAAAGTCGCCTGGGAACTGAGCTTCAACGTAGTTTTTACTGATCTTGCAAGCAAATCATCCATACGAAATTATGCATAAAACTGATCCATAACTTAGCAACGTGATGTGGGCTCTTCTCTCAAATGGCAGTAGATGCAACAGTTCCCACCTTAAAGACTGGCTATCAACGTTGGCGTATACTCGTAATTTGCACTTGTTTAAGCATTTTGCTATTATTTAAACGCTTGAGCTGTAATTTATTTCAATAGCGCTATAGCATTTTTTTATTGTTGCAATAATTCATGGTCAATTTGGCGCGATTACATTTAAGCCAACATTCAATCTGTATATTCAAATAAATGACAATAGTCGAATAGTTAGCGTGGTTGCAGGTTTCCGCTCTTCTCTGACCATTCGCGCTGCGTTGCAGCAGCGACTTTTTACGGTCTGCAAATTTGCAACTGTTTTATTATATAAGTCGATTTTTTTTTCGTTGATGAACTGTTTGACTTGGCCCATTTGTGTATCTTAATTGGCAATTGAAAGCTTTCTTCCGGCTGTTTCCGCTGACCGCTTGAAACAAGAGCACAAAGCTTTAAGCTTATGTTTAAAACTTGACCCCGCAAGCTTGACGCTTTGTAAAGCTTAACTTGACTTAGGGGATTGTAAACAAACTAAAGTTTAAAGTTTTGCAGTTTAAAAACGAAATTTATTTAACATACCTTGAGGCTGCTTATTTTGCAAAAATGTCAAAGTCGACTTCTTGGCAGGTAAATGAATAAACAGCTTTACTAACTCGTTTCTCTTTGAGCACCTTGAAAGTAAGAAATTTCAATTATGTCACACACCCCCATTATATGATTGCGGTTGGGTTTTTATCACTTATACGACCCATTATACACATGTTCTGCCTGATTAATGCCAGATTAATGTAGCAATCGATCGAGTGCGCCCGCCTGCACGTCAATCTGGAACGGGAGACAGCATAAATCGAGTAAATCGTTTAATTTAACACTTGACTAATTAGTGAATGAAATCAATTTGAGTTCGACGTTAATAACTTTAGTAATAGTTGTTCATAATTGCGACCGGTCCGACTGTGATTCAACCACGACTTCCAGTTACGTCCATTCAGCTAATCCACTACAATGATTGCTCAACGCGTTTGGTAGCAAACAACAGATTAACTGCTTTACTTAGCCAAGCTGACGGCATCTTCTTAGTGCCGGCTTAAACTGGCTCAAGGCCAACATACGGAGCTGGGCAACTGGTCCCATCGATTCCTAATTGAGACTCAATTCTTAGACGTCTTACGAGTTTTGCATAAAACTTACATTAAATTGCTCGCTCAGTGGATGAGTTACGAGTTGCACCTACAATGCCAAACGCCAACAGCAGCAGCAGCACCTATATATATAGTATATACGAGGCTGAGTGTCGCTTGCACAATGCGCATTCATTTGAGCGCATTAAAATTGTATTAAAATTTTTGAAATTTCGCCCGGCAACTGAAAAAAGCCAACGAAAGTGACAATTAAAATCTTTTAAATCTTGAGTAGCCGTCTGCGACAGCATTTCCTTAAGAGAGCGCGCCCAAATACTTAAAGCCTCCGGCTATGCCCCAACTGAATCAAGCCGAGCTAAATCAAGCGAAGCTGTGCCAGACTAAGACGGTCCAAGACAGTGCAAGACGGTCCAAGCCGGGGCCGGGCTGTGTCAGCGCCGCCAAACCTCAATTACAGCAACGCCGGCAGCCAACTTGCTTACACCTATTTATACATATAGAAATTAATGTATGTTTGTACACACAAATACTGTTAGAGCCACGGTGACACACTCGTATATGGAGCCGGCACAGGTTGCCAAAGTGGACAATTTAATGTGGCTGTCATGTTAAATGCCAGGCCAATAATTTAAGCCTCATTTTTCTTGGCTGCAAAATATTTGATGGGTGGTATGTGAACTATTGGGCCCACATCTGTGCTCCACGAAATCACCAAAAACACTTTGTGGATTAGTAAGTAGAGCACTGGCAAGTTTTTCTTTGGCCATTGGCAACGAAAAATTGTGAAGGGCCATAAACTGATTTAGTGTAGGACAAGCAGTGAAAAGCGAAATGCAGAAGAAAAGTAATTGGTAGAGCAGGATAAATCCCCGCCTCAAATAAGCGATTCAGCAAATGTCGTTATCCAATCGAAATGAAATCTCAACATGAGAATTTCAGTCACTTGAGCAAGATAATTGCATTTTCGTGTTGTATTATCTTAAGTCTGGATTATTTAGATTTAGTATGACATCGATATGGCTACAAATCTATCAAACTTTATTACTATTTTTGTGTTTGCTGAAAAGCTGCTTAATGTCTTTAATAGCAAGATTTTTATGAAGCTATCATGTTAATATAAGCATTAAGACGAAATTAAATAACATTAAATATTTTAAAGTATTCGTAAATTACCAAGCAGACAAGCTTTTCAAATAAATAAAATTGAGTCTACAATTAAAAATAATAGTTCTAATATTAGCTATTATTACCATTGTATTAGCGAGTGCAAAATCAACAATACATTTTTATAAACTATCTAAATCTGAACTAAAGTCTACAATTAAAAATAATAGTTCTAATATTAGCTATTATTACCATTGTATTAGCGAGTGCAAAATCAACAATACATTTTTATAAACTATCTAAATCTGAACTAAAGAGCTATTATCCATTGATTTCAAAGCATCGCACGACGAAAACAAGTTCTTTGGAATTGTAGTTCCGCTAATAGTTTGCATAGTTCCATCACTTTAATACTAATTAACGAATATTTTCGCTGGAATATCATATTGCTAATTGCATTTCATTATGGGCTATTTAAAGTAATTTGTTAACAATTACGACTAGTATTTCCGTTAGCAGAAAATGAATTAGCCACGTGCTGATACCGAAATGAAACGCTAATCGAGCCAGAGAGACAGACCAGCGTCTCCGTCTCGGCTTTTGTGTGAAAATCGAGCAGATAATAAAACAAAAAGCGAGAAATAAACCACAAATAAATCGCATTTTATACTTAGCTCAAACTCTCTTGAACTACATTTGCGGTTATTCATATTAACAATATGAAAATGTAAACAAAATGAATCCACAAAAAACGATTTCGATTTCGTTCAAATGAAACTTGCAGAGCCAAGCGCCTAAATGATGGCAAAAAGCGGTTAAATCGCCTTTGAAATCCATTTGCTTGATGGCTCTATTTGCGCTGTTGTTGTTTATTTATTTGATTATTCTTTACTGCTGTTATTGTTGTTGTTGTTGCTGTTGGTGTTCGTGGTGTATTATGCAAACATCTTTGGCGATTCTGAAGATACACGTATCCATTAGATACATCGCAGCACACACGACCAAGACCCTTTTAAAGAGATTGTCTCGGCACGTTTTCAATATTGCAAAATGACTTGTAAGTATTGTGGTTGTGTGTGTTATTGACTCATGAGCATTGAGAACAACAACAATGAGCTTCCCATATGATGATGCGTCGCTTTTGCTATCAACATTGAAAAAATCAACAAGTAAAACTGATTTTCCAGCCGCCGTCGTTAGACGGGTTTTGCTGATTATTGCCATGGATTTTCATTTTCATTTTCTTTTTTTTTTGCGAAATTTTGCAAGGCTTTAATGTTGCTTTTTTTGAGCTGCTGGTTTTTGTTGTTTTCTAATTTTTTTTTTTTGGGTTTTATGTGCTTTTGGTGTTGCTGTATTGTTGCAGTTTTGTTGCCAGCTTTTTATGGTGTTCAAACTAATTTGTGGTTACAAGCGACTGCCGAACTGTTTTTTTCTTGTTCGTGGCTCCAAAAACACAAACTGCGGCATCATGCCCTTTTGTTGTTAACGACGAGGTGGCGGTTTATTGAATGGGGAGCATAGGAGCATAGCATAGTGGGAGAGCACGAACATGCGCATGAGGGGTGCTCATAAGAGTGTGCACTATTTGCAATTATTGTTGAACAAAAGCGCCAAAAGTCGGCTAACAAAGTATGCTCGTCGGTGGCATAGAAGGAGGAGGAGTTGCAGTTGGCAGTTGGCAGGCTTGCTTCATCGCATTAAAGCTGATCTAATTTGCGAGCTTCGGTTGCATTTTGTATGCACAATTAAGGTGGCTAGTGGCCGGGCCTGTCAACCAAGTCTCAGAATCTCTGCAGCCAAACTGACAGGCAACTTTCGAGACATCTCTGTGGAAGTGCACTTCAAACACTACACAGGGCAAGCGTGGCAGTTGCAAAGTGTTTGCCATTGATACAGGCGCACAACAAGCACAACATGCAAACATCAAACAAGCCACAAAGTGAGTGTAAAGGAAGCAACACAAAATCACTTCGGCTGCCTTTCCTTTTTGCGCAGCTCTCGAAAAATGATGCATAAATATGCATTAAAAATTTGCAGCAATTACTTACCGAAAATATCAACTGAACTGTAACTGCGAAACTGTAAATTTCAATTTGCATAAAGCAAAGTTCAATAGCATAAATAAGCAGCATGCACAAAACGCGCAGCCAGCTCTAGTTCCCCTTCATTTGGTCCGGGGCAACTTTCATGCAATTGATTTTCCATGAACTTCAATTTCAATTTGCATGTTTGGGCTGCTGGCTAAACGGGGCAAAGGGGCCACTCGGCTAGTTTTGGCCTTTTTCCGCCAGTTTCGCACACAATTGTCATTGTCATTACTTTTGGCTGTTGTTGTTGTTTATGCTGTTGACCCGTCTGGAGATTTATATTTACCTGTTGCCCATTTGAAGAGCATTATGTAAATTTCGCATTGGAAACTGGTTCGTGTTTTCAATTTCGTTCACATTGCACAGCCGAATCGAAGCGATTTCTTCTGCTGTGTGTGTGTTGTTTGTTTTGCTGCTTTTTGATTCGCATATCGCATTAAGCGCTTTTTCACTTCGCCTTTTATCCTAGGCGCATTTTAATTGCCAACTGCAGTTAACACACACTGCGCATTTTTTGCTTGACAGGAAGCAGACAGAACGTGTAAGCAGGTAGCTTTAAAAGTCAAGGCATGTGCATTTTTTATTGTTTTATAGGATACGCTAGGATTGTAAAAAGTCGTTGGTATAAATGTAAATTGCCAGGAAATATCAGAGGATCATACAGAAATGTTTAAGTTCCGGAAAACATTGGTTGTAGTCAGAAATCAATTTGTATAATATACGAAGCGTAGATTTGGAGAATACTATATCTTACCAGCAAAAATCAACTGTAGTTAAAAATACCATTAAAACTATTAGTTCTAAAATAATTAAAATTTCCAAACTTCAACTGGAAATATTGCCAGTTAATGCTCAATGTCCAACTGCTGAAATAGACTTCTCTGTAATCTGTTAATCCGTTGTGTATCATTAATTTCTGTTGGGTTTCCGTTCTTTGGCTGCCGAAATGTTGCGTTTTTGCAATGCTTGTTAATCCCTCGTTAACTGCAATTTTGCGCAGTGGAGCTAACAGCGCTCGTAACGTGCACATTTACAACTCAACGGTAGCGCCACGACATGGCGAGGCCTTTGCAACAACAACAGCAATAACCTTAGCAACAACGACAACAGCTTGCAAAGCTGCAGTAGAGATAACAACAATGAGCATTGAATAAGGTTAGCATCTCATGACACGATTGCGGCTAGCCGCGCTCCTCAACTCAGTCTCGCTTTCCACAGCTGTCTCGCTCTGAGATTCATACATGGTTACGAGCATTGCATGTGCGATAAGCACCCGCATAGCTGATCAACTCGGCAACTGGACAACCGCACAACGTGGACTCTGTTGCCCGGGGAGACAGCGAGGCCATTTCATTATGTAAACACTGCAAGGAAAACGAGAAATCTGGCCACAAATCAATAGTAAAAAAAGTGCTTTTATTTCGTCGTATTGATGGGGCGTCGGGATGTGGACTCGTCGACTAACTGACTAGCTAGCTAGCTAGCTAGTAGCTAACTGGCTGGCTGACTGACTGACTGACTGACTGACTTAGCCAGGCTATATGAGCACGTCTACTGGGAATCTGTAACTGTTGCAGCCACAAGTCCGCAGACCGGCTTCAGTTGCGTGTGCTGCCGCAGTCGCTATTATGAATAAACATGTGGCACATGTAAGCTGTCGCCGTCGCTTGGCCTGCAACGAGTGCGAGTTCGAGTACGAGTGTAGCTCCTAAGTATTTAATATTAGCCAGCTTTGGAAATTGCATTGGAAATGGCAGAAAAGAGAGCAAAGTGATTTTCGGGTTTTGCAATTAGCCATAACACAAGCCACAAAGGAAACACGCTCCATCGCCACGCAGACAAACTCGTATTTCCTGGCCTAGTGTCTGCCAGTTGTCTGGCAGGCTCCTGTCTCCTTGTCCGCCTGTCCGGCCAGTCTATCAGCCTGCCTGTCAGCCTGTCTGTTTACCGCAACGCGTTGTGCCTGCTGGCCAGCAACGGCTGCCATTTGAGAGTCAGGCGAGTCAGGAGATGCGCCATGATTACAGTCAATTGTCTTCCCACCGTAGATCGCTGAATTATGACAATAATTTCATGTTAATAACTTAAGCCTGAACTTTACACCGCCAATTTGGGACTCTAAAAGTGCTGCGCGACTCGCGATGATCAAATGCAACAGGCCTTTTGCTGAATTGTGCAATGGGGCGCATAGAAATGTCTAGATCCATTTGGTTAGTTAGTACGGATGGCGGGGCGTATGCGTAATATTGCCCATGGCCAATTGAAAGGCGCAACCGAAAAGCAACACAAAAAGTGCAGGCTTAATTAGACAATTTCTCTATTATGGGGTATCCAATGCCTTTCACAAACAACACAAATCGCCACTCAACGCCACTCAATTACAGCTGTAGCTAATCAAAAGGGCATTGAGTTTTATGAACTGCGAACTGTACGTCTAACATAGCGGCTGGAAATCAAACGACGACGATTTTGAATCGCAATGGGCCTGGCTAAGATGGTGAGGCTGATGCTAAGGCCCGGCCAGCCAATTGTTTGCCATATTGATGGCGCTGCCGATGCGATGGCGTCACTTGTACAAATCTTTGTATTTTAAACGAAACGTGCTCCAGCAAAAAGCAAAACTCCAACTAAAACTTAACTTAACTTAACTTAAAGCATCATGATGTAAGAGAGAAAGAAAGTTGCTTGATCTGTAGACGGGCTCATAAACGGAGCAATCGCTGCACACAACAACCTGACAAATAAACCCAACTATGAAAACTGCAGTTGAGACTGCTCGACTGTGCGACACCCGCTTACCAATTTTAGAGAATACAATAAATTGGTTCTCAATACGCAAGCTGTTTATTGTGTGCTTAAAACTGCAGAATAGACTGCATTGCGGTCTGCGAAATTAACACTAATGTTGCATGCTAAATAAAGGAGCTGTTAGTGTCTGCAGCGCTGCAACTGACTTACGCTCAACTCAACTGTTTCCTCAATAACTTCCAATTTTATTAGTTGATCGTAAAAATATGCATTTTATCCGTATTTATTGTTTACCATAAATTTTTACAAGTACGCATATGAAAATGAAATATTGAAGCTTTTGACTTGTGGGTGCAAAGCGACTTCAATTCTTTGACCTCTGATCTCGTCGGCTTATATATTTTCTCCTCTTCAGTTTTTATCTTCAGACTAACCTATGAACTGTTTAGTGCTTGAAAAATATTTATTTTATTCTAGTTTTTGTAGTAGATGCAAATAAAGGCTCCAACAATGTAGTCGTCTCATTAATGGTTAAAATAAATTACATAAACAGCTTTAATAAAAACTGATGAAAATATTATAAATGTGCAATTGTTTGTATTGAATTTTGCCTTTAACTGTAGGCACTAAGTTATAAAACCCTTGCAAACTGCAGTTAGCGAGTATTATTAAGAAGGGTCCGCTCTGGGTCCGGCACAGGTCCGGGTGCATGGGTGCGGGTCTGGCGAATGATGACGGGTCAGCCGCAATCAAGCCGATGTGGAGTGGCCCGTCACGTTAGGGCCACATTCACAGCCAACTGCAGTGGCAGCAGAAGCGGCCTCGAGTCTTGGCCATAATGTGCATATTGCAGTTTTTTTTTGTGATTTTCTTTATATTTTTTATCGCTTCTCGCTTTTGACAATAAATTGCCTTGGCGGTGGCTTTGCCCGCGTTACCTTTAACGAAGTGTGAAAGATGTCGGCTCTGATTCGATTCGATTGCGCCACAGTGGCATGCCGCTGCACCAGCAACAAAGTCGCAAAGTAGCAAAGCAGCCAGCACACGCTGCAAGGTTTCTTTTTTTTGTTTTTGTTTTTGCTCTACAGTTGTTGTATTTGTTGCACCGTGAAGATGTAGTTAACAACGTGACTATGTAATCAGCATCGGTGGCAAATGCCTAGGAAGTCGCCCAGCTTAGAGCTGCTTTTGCTTTATTGGCCCGCTGCATCAGCTTCAACTTCAACTTGACTGCCCCCAAGTAGCCGCTGCAGTCGAAACCTCCAATGATTTTTCAACCATTTTTGCAGCAGACTCGTTATGTCTCGTTTCTAATCAAATTAATTTCGCCAGCTGCACACCACACACACACACACACACACGTTGCCGGCTCAAATTGGGATTGGATCTGGGACTGGGCTGCAGTGTCGGCGCATTGCATATTGCGCATACGCAGAGTATTACGTTCGTATTGAATGCACATAATCATGTCGAAACTGGCGTGAGCCAAAGGTGAAGGGTGATCCAGACATATTGCATGCTGCATTCAATTAACTTAAGCTTTTAATATTTCTGCAATAATGTCTCGCATTAATAAGTCGCATACCGTAATTCCAACGTCTACAATTCGAAGCGAATCCAGTTGCAGTTGCGAAAATTCTTTACAATTCACACTTCCATAAAACGGTTAACTCCATAAACGCTCGATGTTCAATTTGTTCGTTTAAATCACAAATTTCAACAACACTTTTTATGTCGCTGCTGGTAAATGTAATGTGCAGTAAATAGAAAATTGGCCGAGTTTTGTTAGATAATGTTTTTGCTTCAAGTACAACATTTCGCAGACAACCTTTTACTGTTGTCACAAGCTTGAATTTAGTCTCTCATTGCGCCTTGCTAAGCCCAGGCTTAGTCATTTCACAATTCCACCAAGTTACACCCACAATTTCGGATTTCCGCAGTCGAGAGCAAATACAAACGTCAGCGGGAATCTTGTTTATGGCAACCACAATCGCTCGGAGGCGACTGGTGAATGCCAGGTGAGAGGTGGCCAAGACGGGCGTCGTATCGTCGCTGTCATTGCCCAACGTGGGGCCCCGTCACTGCCACAATCTTGCCGCGGAATTCCAAACGGAAGCGCAGAATGGCACTTGAGACTTTAGCATCCTGGGGAGTTGCTCCGCGTTCTGTTTCTCACACTCGCAGGTACAATCAATAAACGCACTCGGCGAGTTATTCAAATTACACAAATTTGTCTTCGTTGCGGTGGCAGTAAATTAACAATATGCAATTGTTTCGGAATGGATAACAAACAAGACAACACTCAAAACATTCGACTGACATTGTGAACAAGTACAAGTGCAAGTACACAAGTACTAACAAATGTATTCACACGAGTACTCGAGAGTACTCGAGAAATAAGTTAATTGATTTGAAAATTGAATAATGACGTTGAAATGCTTTCTTTTGCCGTGTTCCCATTTAGAATTGCAAATTATTCGTTTGACTTTTATGCATGTTAAAAGTGAATAATTGAGATGCAAATGTTTCAGATTATACTTGTTGTTCCAAGTGAATAAACTTTGCGTTTTTTCGGGTGTATACGACAGCGATTAAAACTTATCTAATATATTCAACATATGTTGTCATTTAAAGAACAATTCGAATTATTTATTTGCAATAAATGCATTTAATATTTATTGAAATCGAAATGGAAATAATTAAATTGTAGTAACTAAATGTTAATTGTGGCAGCAACACCATTCGTTGAATTTATAACTAATAAATTATTCCCACACACAATCGCGACCACAATTAATTACAAAACGCACAAGCAGGCGAATTGTGCGGGCAAATTGGTGTCAATTGTAACAAATTGAATTTAATTAAAGAGTTGTGTGCAATGCAGTGCGATGTGGATGCCTCGTGTTTACTTTAAATTCGTACCTTTAATTATTATTAATGGGCGCCGACCTCCTCTTGAGATGTGTGCCCATTTAAAACTAACTAAAAAAAAATCACACAATGAAAACCCGTTGACAATGCGACAAAAATTAGCCCCGGTTAATGACTCCTGAAAAAAGTATCAGTTAGCTGTGTTGTTGTTCTCGTTTGACTGCGACTGCAACAGCAGCGATTTGCTAATGATGTCGTTGATGTGTTGCACGGTGACGCAGCGGTCAGGGTCGCTAGTTGGTGGCCGCTCTGTGATCAACATCTCGGGACCGCCATTTAAGTGATGGGCCCCCGAGAAGCCGGCGCTGCGCTTACTAATTGCCTAGGCTAATTGCGGTTGGCTGTCGGCTACGAAAAGCCGTTCAAGAAAGTACCAATCATCGTTTTCAGTTAGCAAACACTCGCACACACTCAATCGACCGTTATGTCTGGGACAGCGCAGCAGAGTTTACCTTGCCGTCGGTGGTTTGCTGCTCGATGGTCGTCGATGGGGTCTTTGGGTGTTCGAATAAGTGAGTATTTACCCTTTTGCCATGCGGCGTGTGCAATTAAAGCACAATTTAGCGCCGCCGCCGTCGTCGTCGTCGTCGTCGTCGTCGTCGACGCCGTTGCTGCTGCACGCAACCGGCCACGTTCGTTGCCTGAGTCTTTTGTTTTTGTTTATGTAACCGAATTTTCCGTTCGAGCAGCAAGCAATCAAATGGAGTTAACGAAAGATTATTCGATCTTTTATTATTATTATTATTATGTATTTACACATTTTGGGCAAGTCTTAAAGTAAATTTTGTGTGTATTTTTTTTATCCCATTTTTAAATCGCATCTTTTTTGTTTGTGTGTATGTTTGTATTTGTGTGTGTTTGTGTGTGTGTGTGTTCGCTCAACTTGAGGCGGGCAACGCTTGGGCTGCGTTGTTTTGAGCCTGCAACGTTTCAAGCAGCTTCTTCAGCTTGTTGTGCTTCTTCAGATAGGCGCTCTTCTCGTGTGCCAGCTTAACCGCTGTTGTGGGCTTCAGCGTGGTTGTTGTTGTGGTTGTTGTCGACGTCGCTGTCTCTGTTGTCGTTGATGTTGCTGACGTTGTGGAGGCCGCTGCAGTTGGGCTGCTGCTGTTGCTAGGCGCTGCAGTTGTCGAGGAGCTGTTCTGTGTTTGCTGCACTGGCGCTTGCCAATCCAGCGGCGTCTCCTCCGCTGGCAGCAGCTGCAACTGCAAAGAGATGATGCACGTGATTATGACATGGACATGGCATGGATATGAATGTTTTGGTGGGGTGCATGCTGCATGGGGCATGAAAGCAAACGTGGCTGCTGTGATGGCGATAGCGAGTGGCGAGTGGTGGCGAGTGGTGGTGGCAAGTGGAGGCGACTGGTGGCGACTTGTGGGTGTGCATTTCTGCCTGTGTGAGTGTGTGTGTGTGTGTGTAGGTGTAGCTCTTGTGCAAGAAGCATTTATAAAAGTGTCAAAAGCGTTAAGTTGTTGTTGGGGTTTCGTTATTTTCATGTTTTGTTTGCTTTCGTTTTTTGTTTTCCATTTGGCTTTAATCGGTTGTTGTACACGCAATTTACAAATAAAACGACAACGACTCCTTATACTCTTCTCTTAAATAGGCAGATCAGTAGCGCAGATAACGCTTGCGATCATATCGATCATATTGTCTTACATAGTTCCATGGCGCATATTTGGCCTTCTCGTAGGCCTTGTACTTCTTGGTCTTCGCATTGTATTTGCCCTGCAGCTTGTTGGGCACAATCGCCGTGTACTTGATGCCCACTCCAGGCACATACTGTGCCGCCAGTCCAGGCACCGACACAGTTCCCGCTCCCGCTTCGACGCCCGCTGGCGTGCTGTAGGGAGTCAGGAGATCGCCGTAGTTGCGCTTGGGCGGCAGATTGTTGTAGTTGGGCGGCGCATAGGGACCAGCGGGTATGACCCAAGTGCGGGGGCGCGACGGAGGCGGCAGCACATACCTGAGAAGCAGAAACAAGATACATCACATGGCCAAAGCCGAAAGCTTGCACAGCACTTACACATATGGCTGCGGGTTGGGTATGTCATCGCTCTGATCCTCCCAAACGGGCGCTGGCTCGCGGTATGGCTGGCGTGGCGGCGTGGGCGTGGTGCGCGGCGGCGGTGGCACGATGGGGCCAGTGTTTGTGCCCCAGTCGACGCGTATCGCTTGGCAGCTCGCACCGAGGCAGATGACTAGCAGCAGGCAAATTGAGTGCTGCAACAAATGAGAGCAAGAAGTGGTTAGAATGTTGTCGCTTGTTGCAGCTTGTCGTGTTGCGACATGCGCTTCGATTTGGCAATGCCAGCAGCACACTCGCCCCCAATATGCAGCGTGTTGCACAAATTCGCTTTGCACCTGCCGCAAAAATTTGCAAGACTCGCTCTTGCCATTTAGCTTATCCGATTGCAACATTTAGCACACTGTGCGTTTCGCAAGTGTATTCGCACTGCTTAACCAATTAAATGTGCTTTATTTAGATGCATCGAGCGCTGACGCTGACGACGCACTTGAACTCGATACGTTTGGAAAAGCCTCACGAAAATTTAATAATACATTAATTACATGGCGACATACAACAATGTCAAGTTTGTACGCACACAACAGAAATAATAATAATCAACTCGAATTGCTGTTCAGTTTACGGCATTGTCTCGCATTGTTTTCTCTGGTGTCGTTTACACTCTGTTGTCACTGTTGTCGCTATCTATGTGAAAATTTCCTAACATACTGACATACTAATTCAACATGCTGCTGCGCTAGAAATTGTTTGGCGAAAAGTTACCGACTCATTCTTTGTCGCTTTGATTTATTTATTATTGTTATGCTCATATAAATATTTATATTGAAAATATTTGCTTTGTTAATTGAATTAGTTTGTCCAATAATGGATTTAATGTTGATTAATTACGCTGCATTCACGCAAGCCTTAAAAAGGTGCGATTTTTTTATGGTTTCTTTTTTATTTAACGAATTCATTTTTATTGTGGTACGTACATAAAGACCGTTTGAAAGCTTAAACATTGTTGACTTTATTACTCTTTATTATTTATTTATGCATTGTGAGCATTGTCACCGGGTACCGCACTGTGCAAGTGCTCTTGCCGCTAATGATCAATTAGGAGCTGTTAAACATGCTAATGCGATTTAAAACGCCGCAAAAACGCGCTCGAAATGCACGAAAGGTGCTAAATGCGCTACGACGTGGAACTTCAATAGCAGCGAGATAGAGAGAGAGACAGAGACAGAGAGAGAGAGACGGGGGCAACAAATGAGGGAAACCGATCATAATTACAGTGAAAAAGCGCTTGAACGCTGGCAGAGTTGCAGACTCACGACTTGGCCAAGCTCGCAGACAATCGGCCAAATCGGTAAATCGGCAATCAGCGCTCTCCTTGGCCAAAATTTGTATGTTGCCAATTTGTCAATCGGTCGGCGCTTTTGACAATATGCACAAAAGATATCGATACCCGTGATTTATCGATGCCACCTGCACACAACAACTACTCGCATGTGCCTGTGTGTGCGCTTGCATGTGTGCTTATGTGGGTGACTGTCTATCTGAGTTATGGCACCTTTTGCTCCTCTTTATTATTTTCATGTTGTTGTTCGCTGCCGTTGCTCTTGCCTCCATTTTCGAATGGCTGTTGGCGGCAGATGAGAGAATTTGCTGAATGTTGCAAATTGAATGTGTCAACTTTAACAATTACGATAAACTTGTAAGCAAATGAGTGAGCGGTGCATGTACTTTTTTGACTCACTGTGCTGCAACACTACAAATAAAGTTGGCAATGTTTGCGTATTTTTTTATGTGTCAGCATGCCTCTAGATTGATTGATGTGCGGGCTGTTACAAACTTGGGGGGAACACTGTGTTTATATTTATCGAACAGACAGAAGCAGACATTCTCAACGTGTGAATATGTTACTGCAACTTGTGCAACAGTGAGTGAAAGGTGTACACTAAGTACGCTTCTGAAGCGAAAGGCAGACGTTCTCTTATGGCTCGCAGCAACAACCAGACAAGCCTCGTCGCCAACTACAATCCTTTTTTTTCTGTCAGCATGTTGTGTAAAAGTGTGTAAAATACCTGTACTTATAAATAAATACATATGTAACGGTAAGAAAAATACATGTTTGACTCTAATGGGCGCCATTAAAAACCACACACTGTAAATTCAAGACCAAGCCTTGATGTGTGCAAAAAAAAAAATATACATATATAAACTGAAAGCAAATAACAGTAACTGTATGTCAATCTCAACGCAAGATCTTGATCACCAGCAGCGGTGACTGAGTCAATTCAGTTATGACTGTACCTCTAGATGAACACATAAGTTAAAGACTGCAAATATATGAATTTTAGAGATTACAGATATAAGTGTCGCTGCTAATAATAAATAATTGTAGCTCATTTCGAGTGCGAAATGTGAATGCCAAATTGAATAACATCATTGTTTGATGACTACCAACAGCCAATGTAATGCCCACTTGAATTAGTGGTACTCTTGAAATACATAACTAATTAGATTAGATTAGATCAGTCAGGGTATCCGCACTTCTTCAAGTGTTTGTTTTTTGAAGTACGCTCAAAGCCAGATTGATTTTCTGACTATTCCATTGACATTTCAGTTGCGATATTTATGCGATTTTGATGGCTGAATAAGTCAATAAATATTCACAATTGCAGCCATTTCAGCAATGTCGACATTGTGCTGTGCATAATCAATGGGACTTTGGACAGCGTTCGATTAGCCGAAATTCGATTCCAAAGCGTTAAACGTAGAGGCGAGTTTACAGTTTCATTTAATGACCAAGTTTATGGTGTGCTTGTCGGCAAATGAACTTAGGCCTTTATTAATTACAAAAGCCGCGGACACCATTATATTGCGAAGTCTGACATTTATCATAGTTAAGATTGCGTCAAAAACTGGTGCAATAGAAAGTTAATGATGGGTATCAGTGCGCTAATTAAATTACTTTAGTTGCATATCAAATTCGGCGGATTTAAAAGGTGTTGTTATTCCGATTTCGATTCCGATTCAATAACAGCTGCAATCAGTTGTCGAAAGACAACATAACATGCTGGGCTCTTAACACAAATTTAATGGCGCAGTTTGCAGCTCCAGCTCCAGTTTGTCAAGCAGCATGACGGCATCAAAAAAATGTTTAATTTTGTAACAATGGACACTCAATTATGATCAGCGCTTGAGCTTGTCTGGGTCTTGTCTTGTCACTTCCGAGACATAATGACCGTGGCCATGAACTTGAAATTCACTTAACTCAAAAATTAACTACTTCTACACTTGAAAAAAAACTGGTCGATGTAAGCTGAAAAGCAAATCCAATCCGATTACAAGTTAATTCTCAATGTCTTATAAGATTTAAAGAAAATTTAGATTTCGTTGAGGAGCACACTACATTTGAAAGTGTTGAGCAAACTTTGTAGCTTTCGTTGAGGATTACATTACATTTGAAAGTGTCGAGCAAACTTTGTAGCTTTTCCCAGAAACTCTTTTTAGTTGAACTCTTTAATCATCTCTACAGCTGATTACAAATGGATTCTTATGAAGTCATCGTTGGAACTTGAATAGAGCTGTGGATTGCAGCAGCATTTATAGCATTTCGCAGAAGTAATTTTATAGGTGAACTTTTTTATCATCTCTAATTAACTTCTTTGTGTCTTTCGCTGAGTGTACGAAACAATTGGCAGCCCTACTTTGGGCCACTTGCACAGTTTTCTTTGGCCAACTCTTTCACACTGTTTCTGCCAGTTTTTCATGTTAATTAAAAGTTGCGCGTGCGCACAATGGGCATCGTGTGGCTGGGAACTCTGCGTTTGACGGCTTGTCGGCTTAGCCAAAAGGTTCCAAAAAATAACAGCCAGTTGAATGAACTTGGGATTTGCGAGTACATTTCAGAGGCAAAGGTGGAGCTGCCGCTGCTGCTGTTGTGTGGATCGCATTAATTGGACGGCACTCCCTCTTTGATATCAGTCTCTGCGCCTCCGCCCCCAAAGCCGCCTCCTTCGACGTGTCTTGTCTGGCATTGGCGTAATGAGCAGGAAGGCGCTGCTCGGGCGATTAAGGCGGATGGGGCGGATCAAATTCTAACCACAGCAGCGGCATTTACAACCACAACAACAGACTAATTAAAAACAATCAATAAAAAAGGCAGTGAGCAAACGTAAGCTACGAGTTCGAGTTCGTACTCGTTTCAGTTTCAGTTTCAGTTGGAGTGCAGCGCACATTACATGGCATTATCATTATCTGCGATTAACGCAGTTTAGCACGAAAATAATCATTTATTATCAAATAACTTTGCTTGGCTATTTCGATTTCGCTTCTCAGCTATTTTTTCGGCTGCAAATTAAGTGCTTAAATTTTTGCTTTTCATTTTTACAAAATTTTGCGCAAAGTCAGGCGCAAGAAAACCGTTTAAGTAGTATTGCGATTTTTGGGTCAAGCTTAGATTTAATTTAATGTGGCCAAGCGGGGGCGATCGCGGTAGCCAGGGCGCCAGCTGTCCGGTGTGGTCCAATCTTTTATCTGTCGGCCAGTTGGGCAGTCGGCCAGTCGGCCAGTCGGGCAGTAGAGTGCAATGCGCATTGTCTTTTATTACACAACATTATCAACAGAAAATAAAAATAAAAAATAATATTGTGCCGGAATAGTTAACAATATCTAGCAATTGGCGCGTTCAAATTGTAATACGATTATAATAAGCATGCCATGATCATTTTTTAAACGCCCTAATTGAAATAATAATTCACTTCTACCATGAGGGCTTCGCCTGCAGTTGTTCATTTTTTTATTCTGTGGACTTTTCTGCGGGCCGCTGCTTCGAACTGCAATTTAATTATTGATATGGGGAAAACGAATATGTTGGGGGGAATTTTTTAGTGTTTTTTTTTTTTGTTTTTGGCTAAACGAGTTCAATAAATATCACTTTTTGTGCATTGTAATACAGTTTTGCAAGCTCACAATGCGGGCAGCAGTTGCACAATAATAATAAATGAGATAAATCGTATATGATAAATGAATAATGAATATTTGATAATTGCTTACGTTATGAAAATGATATTCACAAATATCCCACCATATCAAATGTGGGCGATGAAAGTGAGCCAATAGGTGAAAAGATCATAGACCAAACAATAGCACAGCATGATTAGGAAAGTGGCAAGATTGCTGGATTGTCTTTCGAGGGGAAGAAGAATAAACTCATTAATCAAATCACTTTCAATGCGATCTGACTTGAGACAATTATATATTCAATGAACTGCCAAATATGATTTTCGATTTCTTTCAGCTCTTAAGCGATAACTCTTTCGTCGCCTTTTATTCAAACGCATTAAATACTTGATTTATAGCCAAGAGACTAATTCGCGTATAACTTCGGAACTGGTTGGGTTCTTCTATAACGTTGTTGCGAGGTTTGAAGTGTACTAAATATAATACGTATTAATTCTATTGCACTTAAAATGTATTAAACTGTTATTCGTTTTATATTAAGCAACTTTATTTAATACAGTATAAGTTTAGTTAATTTATTTCTACATGATAAGCAAGAACTCTTATCCAAAGTGAGTGTTTTTTAAAAGGGTTCGGCTTGCGGAAGCATTTTTAATTTGGCTTTCAACAATTTGCTGATTTATTACTTCAGCCCTAAACAAAGCTTAATAAAAGGGAAGCGAGTTATAACTGATTATCATACTCATATAAGCATTACTGCAGCACAAACATTGCCACGTCATAATGCAAATGCATCGCAGCTCCTAAAACTGTGGGAAAACAGGAAATGCCAGCTTTACTTAGTAGTCGTATATACGGAATGTATATGGAACGTATTCCGGTATGCAGATTCTAGACAATCTGTGGCTAATGCGTTGTTTTATAAGGAGGGGTGTGCTATGAATACATCAAATTCAAAAATATGAACCATAAATTTAACGTTCTACATTGTAATCTCATGGTACATGGTCATTAAATTTACATGTTAATCGCTTTTTGCGCAAACGCTGAATCAAAGAAGACATCCGGCCAAGACAACACAGAAACAGAAGCAGAAGACGAAGTTGAAGCGGAGGCAGATCACGGAACGCGTTCTTCAGGCACAGCTGACGCGCTAACTTGTCGACAGACTGCCTGGCAGATTGCTTGACTAACCTTCAGCCAGAGACGTTTACTTTACACATCGAGAATCACACACAACAGCATGAAGGGTTTGAGATGGCAAGCGCAGCAAAATGACTTCATCTGGCTAGCAAGCAGCCGAAGCGTGTCAGGTAATTAGTTGGCTTGCCAGCATTACAACGTGGCGGAGGTAATGCGCCTGATTTGCATATAAAGCACCGCATCGACTTTGTGCTTAGGTAGTGTGCAGTATCATGGCAAAGCAATGGCCTGGCCTAGCCTCTCTTCAATTATTTGTTTGCTTAGTTGCTTCTTCTGTGTAGAAGTTCAAGGCTTGGCAAATTGTCGCTCATTGCAGGCAGCTATCAATTAGCGCACTGAATCGAGCGACCTTGAACGCCAGAACAAACAACAAAACCACAAAAAGACAAAAACAAAACCAAAAAAACAAACGAAAAACATGCAATAACAACAAACGAGACACATCGCCCCCACAATGCTACCGTCAGCTTGAAAACCGTTGCCGTTTGTTGTTAGCTATGTGGCCAACGCTGCGCATGCGCGATCTAAGCTGGCGTTAAATTTTGACATGGCTTTTTAACGCCAAACATTTCTGATAGCCATGTAGAAGCTGGCAGTAGTAGTTGTAGTAGTAGTAGTCGGTTGGTTGTTAGCTGCCTGCCAGTTTGCCTGGTAGTTGGTTTCATTTTTGTCGGCTGCGCTCATTTGTCACAGCTTAATGTTGGCCAATTTGAAGGCGCAACTCAACGCGCCAAGAAGACAAAGGCAACAACAACAAACGTGAAACAAGTTTCATGTTTTAGCAGCTGAAACATTTGTTCGAATTATTTTGGCATAGGTCTCGCCTTTGGTCTTAGTCATTGATCGGTTGTTTCGGATTTGGATTTTGGTCTTGGGTTACAGTTTCAGTTTCGGTTATGGTCTCAGCTTCGGTTCGTTGCATGGTACTTGCTGTACTCGAAGTCTACTTGAATTCGTATCAGAAACAACATTGTTCCGCACAGCTTCCTCGTCAGCACTTTGGCCACAGCTCGCTCCAAGTATTAGCCATAATTCAAGTCTCACTTGCAGTTTAGTTGTCGACACAACAACCTTGTGAGGCATTTTGAGCGCACACGTTTTTGAATGTTTGCCGACCAGAAATGCGATGAAGATGGTGATCGAGATGCCGATGCCGATGCCGATGACGATGGCGATGGCGATTGCGATGGTATCGATGTCATGTATCGCATACTCAAGAAGATGCTTGAGCTGTGATAGTTGATTGGCATCGATTTATCTGTGCTGTTGTTGTACTTGGTGTACGATCCATTCACGAGTACAATCCATTTCTAAGCCATAGAAGCACATTTTTAGAATGTCAGTCCGTGTAGTTGTGTTTTGAAATTAAAGCCAACTCATCTTTGGCTCGCGGAGCAGAGCAATTTCGATAAATACCCAGAGACCTTTTGTCCCAGCAGAGCCATCCATCAATTTTTGCACACATTCCAGACTAAACACAAACCAAATCGCCGCCAAATAAAAATGTGCTTATGCACTTTGATTAATTGCCAGCATGTTCCCAGGCTATTTATAAGACCCAGCCGACCATACAAATGCGTATTTTGCTTAACAAAAGAATAATGAATACATTTTTATTTAAATATGTTTGCATGTGTGTGTTTGTATTGGAGAGAGATTAAAAGTATTGATGCCCAAAAAGCGATTTGCAATGGCAAAAGTCAAACAGCAAATACGTGGGAGTCAATCAGCCAAATAAACGAATAAATAAGCGAAATTTAATAAAAATAAATAGACATCATGTTGATTTCAATTACGTTGCCCATTAATGCGCATTTTTTTTGTCTTGTGTTGTGTTGTGCTGGAACCCGTCCCCATTGGGGTTAATGAAATTTGAAATCCATTGAGCCCAAAGACAGCTCAATGCTGTTCCTTCAAAACCGAAGCTGAAGCTGATGCTGTATACTACAGACGAGTATATGAATTCGCTATACACACTGAGTGGTTCTAATTGTTCCCAGGCCTCTGTAAACTTGACCTCCGAGAGGATTTCTCTTTCGAGCTTAACATGCAAGTGGCGTGTCAAAAATTAATTACTATGAAAAACAAAAGTTAATAGGAATTCATCGCGAGCCGGTGTGTTCTTTGAGCATAAATGGATGTAGTGTGCTGGACTGCGGCATCATCTGGCGAAACTAATATTCAATAAATTGCAACATTTTGTTGCAGCTCTGTCTGTCAGTCGGTCTGATTGGCCGACGCGATATCAGCGAGGCTCATTGAATTTGTGGCATTTGGAGGCGTAACCGTTTCGCAAAAAACCTTCAAAACATAATAACTTGCATTTTGAGTAGGGCACTGCGCTGCGTCTCTTTTTTTCTTCTTATTATTGCTGCTGCTGCTGCTCTGAGGCTAACTGGGCGCTAATCATAAATCTGTAACGCAACTACGACTACGGCAACAACAACAGCAACAACAAGAGCAACTGCTAATCAGCGGTTACAAACCCAAAAGTTAATGCCTGTCAGGCACTTAACTGTTTGAACTTTTCGACGTCTGTCTGGAATTTTTGTGTTGTGAAAATGGAAAATAAATAAATAAATCAAAGCGCTTTCAGCCAGCTCAATGGACAATGAAATAGCCCACAGTGCAGTTTGGAGTTTTCAGCTTATAGTTTTTCAGTTTTGAAGTTTCTGAGTAGCGTATCGATGGCATATCTCGCTTCCATAACTGGCCAAGAGGTCAATGTGCTACCGTTAACTAAATTGCCTGCCCATTCAAAACGTTGCATTCGATTTGGCCAAGTATTATTGATTCGAGGCGGGCTAACATGTTTCTAAAACAAACAAGAAACAATATAAACAAACTCCCTCGGTAATTTGCATAATTTACGTTGCAAATTTTGCATAACACATTCATTTCGAATGCACAATTGTTAACGAATTCACTTGGCCACTTTGCATAACCATTTATGCATGCATTTTCAATTTTTTTCTTTTTGTTGGTCAAAACAATTCAATCATCATAAATACCAAAAACGAAAAAAAATATTTCTAATTACATGTTAATATTAAGTTAACCAATCGGAGGCCCCACATGTTTGTTTATCATATGCGAATTAGCATCACAATGGACATGGAATTCGAGTCGTTCCCATAACTTAATTGGCTGACAAATTGTATTGCGTGTGGATGAAAATACTTAATGGCATTTAGATAGGAGTGTGAAGCGTTTCATAAATTAAATTCCATTGCAAAATCACCAGTAAATTACTTAATCTAATCGACTTTTGGTTCGAGGAAGTCATTTCAAGACTGTGCGCGAATGAAAATTGCATATAACGAGCATGTTTCGTTATGTCGGCAAATCGACAACAAATTGCCCAAAAATAAGCTAAACAAAATTCAATTAACTGCACAAGAAGAAGAGGAAGAAGAAGAGGCAAAAGAAGATGAAGCGTTAATTACTCGGATGATATTGCACAAAATTCTCGGTAAGATTTATTTGTGTGTTTTGCTCGTTGAGTGTGCATTATTGTCAATTAATGACGCTGATTTCACCAAGAGTACAAACACGTTTCCGGTGCGCGCATCTGCCACACACACTCGCACATGAGCAAAGATAAGGTGTAAAACAAAAGACTTAAGTCACGAACCAGCGACAATGTCAATAAATCGACAGAAGCTTCTTTCATTGTTTAACGGTATACCAGAAAATGTACACACAAGTAGACACAAGCCAAGCAAAGAATATGGCAAACAATGAGCAGCAACAACAATGCCTATTGGCGCAACAACAATTGTGGGTCATTGCCTTCAGTCAATTGTTCGCAGCGCTAATAAAAACTTGAAAATGTTTGAATACCCTTGTAAAGCTGCGCACAAAACATGATACACATAAGACTAGAGCAGAGTCATTGATTAGTCCGATGTGATGACGAGATACACTCATAAATTTTATAGCACTTTTCGTAAGCTGTGGCAATGCTTGCTTGTTGCTCGCTGCCTCAGCTTCTGCCTCAGTTCGTGATTGTGCCGACGACTGTCTTCTCATCGAGATTTATGCACAGCGTTCGTCGGCATGTGTGACAGTTTTTGTTTGTTTTCTGTGGTTGCGCCTCGCTAATTTAATCAGATCGTGTGGCTGAGCTTATTAAATATTTAAATGTAAAGTGTGAGAAATGCCGATGCCGATTCATACAGAGCACAGCCTGCGCACGCTTATGAGAGTGCACTCGTAACTAAGTAGTAATTATACATTCGCATATCAGCGTCTGCGACATGTGTGATCGGTTATCGTTTGCACCCAGTTCGAGTTCACCATAAATTAACGATTAAGCCGAATTAAAACAATTGAGTGTGTAATTGTAGTCGAAAAAGAGAAATGACTGTGGTTGCACTTACCATTTTGTTGTTATTGTTATTGAAAAGTTTTAGTGAAAATTAAAACTTCTAAGCCGATTTTGCTGTAAATATTCGAAATGCATTTGTTGTGTTATTCAATATGTATTCAATTCATTCATAATCGAGTAATCGAGTTGCCTTTTGAGGGCCGTTGTCGTTGCAATTATTTGGCATTTGATATGAATTATAGTTGCACACACACACACCGAGAGAGAGCAGCACAGTGGATGTCCTCTAGTTGTGATGTTTTTAATGATCGCTATTAGTTTCGCACTGCACAACAGCTGCCGCTAGCTATGAAAACGTTTTCATTGAGACTTAGACTTAGACTTGGACTCCAACTCTCAGTGCGACTACAACTGCGACTCCGATGCGGACTGAGATTCGCACTTGTAATTGTAGACGCACGGCATTCATTGTTCGCATGTTGAATGGACGATGACGCTCAATGCGACAATATGAAAACAAATCAGACTTAAAGCAATATCAAATGAACTGTCCGCACTCATTATGCAATCAGCCATCCACATTTGGCCCAAAGCCCGCTCTGGACCGACCCTACTGCCACAATGAATGTGACTCCGATTGGGCTCCCCGATTGTTTGCATTGGTGACGCTGACAATTTTCAGCAGTCTCAATTGCAAACACTCCGTCTATAGATTTTCAACGAAATGACACCTGATAATAAACCACGTTTTTTACGCTAACAAACTGACCTAGTCAAGCATTTTGTTGTTTTTGGCTAGCAACCTGGCGTTGACATCGACATCGGCTGCGTAAATAACAATTTAAATGACAATTTTTTGTTGTGACTGAGCGGTTACTTTAAATTTAAAAGTGCGAGTAATTTTAAATTGGTTCGAATTGAAATTGTTGTCGTTCGCTTTGGTTTTTGTTTTTGTCCGTGTTTTTGGTCTTTCAGTGTCGCAAATGCAGCCAAAAGTGCGCACATGCCACGCATTTAAAGTGCCGGCGATTCCGGCGAGTCTCTCAAAATTGGCATCGTAAATTTCCGAGAGTCTTTAAAAGCCGCAAACACACAAGAATGATGTCTGGCCATGTCACGCTTATAGCTCGCATATAAAAACCAACAACAAATCGTGACAATGTAGAGAGACCAATATTTTAGCACACGTTTGTTGAGGTCCCTCGCTATCAAATAAGACATATCCCTGACTTCAATCTTTATGGCCCTATAAAGTTCGCGGAGACGTGCTGAAGGTGTAAATGCATGTGACCTTATTCAAAGTGGAAATGGAAATTCAAATGGAATTGGACTGAGTTTATATTCTCGATAAACTAGTTTGGTTAAGATGAGTTAATTAATTAATTCACAGCTTGTTCAATCAAAGTGCCAAGTGCAACAAGTAACTAGATCTAGAATAAGTTTTAATTGACAAATTTGCATTTTACTAACATAAATGATGCTTGATTGACATTTCCAGTTCTCCAAACGAATTCCTTTTACGATTGGTTTTACAGCGTGTACTTTGCATATTACAAACTAAGAAGAGACTTTATGTTCGAGTACCTACTGTAAGTGCTTGCAATTACTAACAAAGTTTGAGCAAACGTTTCCGGCACATAAACAGCATAACTACGACTAAGAGTTGGGGTCGGAGTCAGAGCAAATGAGTGACTGCTAAGGCCTTTAAAAATCTCATTTCAAGGCGTTTCAACTGTGCAAAAAATACGCTTTTTTGTTTTTCTTAAATGTTTTAATTTAGTAACAATTACTGCGTTAACTTGTCCCTTCCTTTTTGTTCGTGGGCGACTTGCATGTGTGATTTATGCGGCCTTAAAATGCGGCACGGCGCAACAATGTTTTGGGGCGGCAACTGCAAGTATGATTACGAGTAATAACTTTTTTGTGCGTGCAACACAGTGAAAAATCGACGACGACAACGACAACAACGCCTCCTTTTCAGGCTTTGGCTTGCATTGATTTATTTATTTGCATAAATTTAACACGGCTTTGACAGCAGTTGAGTGTTTCTTTTCAATTTTTCTGCATTTTGTTTTTGGGCTGTGGTCGCTGGCCGATTCGCCGCCTGGCCGCCGCTCTGTCTGCCTACAGGCAATGGCAGCATAGCTGCACGCAAGTTTGTTGCCTAAGTCTTTTGTTTAGCTTAAGGCGAGGAATGTTTATTTTTTTCGTATTTTTTTTGCACTGCACTCAAATAGAACAACTGCACTGTCTGACTGTCTCGCTGTGTGTGTCTTGTGTTCGTCATAATTAACACCACTTGCATGCAACATGGTTTTTTTTCATTTCATTATTTAATATTAATTTTTTTCAATTTATTTGCAAATTTGCAACATCAGTTGACACTGCGCACATACGTTTTTCTGTTATGTTTGTCGAATGGTCGTGGATGTTGCTGCTGCTATGGATGTTCGTTTTGTTCGTTAAGAGTGTTTGTTACCGAGGGCAGCGCTTAAAGCGTGACAAAACACATTGGAGACACGGGCCACACTGAAAGCAGCAAATGTGGTAGCATCAGCACAAAGTCTCAGGTCTCAGGTCTCCCGATTCCGTCGATTCGCCGACTCACCGACTGCCAACACTTGGCGCTGTGCATCAGCTGGTTTCAGCGACGACCGACGACCGACGACCGACGATCGAGCGAAGCACGAGCCGATGTTGCCGACCAGTTCGGCTGAGCTATGTTTCTTTTTTTTTGTTTTGGTTTTTCATTGTTGCCAAAGCGGGTTTTTCGCATTGTAGAGTGCGGCTGCAAAATGTTGCTAGGGCAGCTTCCGGCTGGACATGTTGCCAAGACATTTGACGATGTGCGCTTTTGTCTCATTTGCATTTGCTTAATGAATGGTGGGTAGCATGCCGAGCATATAAAATTTATTTATTGTTTATTAATTAAGCCAAGCAAATGCTTTATTTTTAGCGCAACCAGCGCGTTAACCAAAACGCCGACAACGCCAACAAATTACACGAGGAATTTCGTTAAACATATTTAGTATGTACGTTTATGTACGCGAATATGTTAATGATGGTCAAATGAATTGATGAACCCGTCCGACAGGATACCAAAACTGCTCGGCCGTTGCTCTCTTAAGCTCTCGCACACGTTAATCTCAATTGCATTAATAACCCTGACCTCTTTTAGCCAACTAAACGCAAAAAACTCTTGGCATAACAATTAGGCCTACTCCAGTACGTGAGCGACATTGGGAATTGACTAAATGAAGAAGCTGACGACGATTATCTGGCGATAAGTTGGATATCTGCTTGTTAGCAACTTGTCGTTCACTTAATTGCTCACTCGATGTTTATTGGCGGCTCACCATTCACGATAACCAACATATTTTATATTTACAAATAAGTACAGCGCAATGATATCATCGCAACAGGCTGGAATGACTCAACAGAAACACACACAAAAGCATTAATGCAAATCCAACAAATTTATACTCATTTCATTTGTTCAATAAATTTGTGTAATTTCGCCCAAGAATTTTAAAGGCAATTTGAAGCGCATTACCAGATTTATGTTCAAATTGGAGTTCCTACACTTCCGAAAAGGCGTCTCAGAAAATCGAAATTGATTTGTTCGCACACTCGTACTTGTATTCACGATCATGTCTCGTACATATGTAGTTCAGGTTCAGGGCACTTAAAATGTCGTAATTAAAACGCAAATATATTTATAAAGGCGTATCAATCAAGGCGGACGATCGATTAGCATTCACAAGTTTTTGCAATTATGTATTTGTGTTCCAATAGTAAATCAACAGAGTTGTCTGCTCAAATCGCATTGGCTTGACAAGTTGCTCTCTAGCGAGCACTGCATGTTATTAGAGTACTCGTATCTCTTGGGGCGGGAGATTGGATAAAACAGGTCTTACAAAAAGATCTCAATCGCATTTATGGTGTTTTTTATCGTTTTCATGTATTTTTTATACTCTGCTGTTTGCCCGTATTTATGATTGATCTGATGATTTTGTGGGCTGTACTCGTAGCAGCAAGTGGCAGCTACTGCTTGCAGCAGTTTTTTCCTCCCATTTTTTTTTTTTTGGTAAGTATTTTTGGCTTTAGAGAGTGTGGGAGAATTTTTGAGGCGAAATAATCTGATGGTAATTTTGTAAACTATTGAAAGTGACAGGCTAATTTATGATCTATTTTTTTGTGCAAGATTGAGCAAGGCTGCAGACAAATCTTGAAATTAATAATTGCATGTAAAGCAAGTTCGCGCACTTGTTATCAATTTGACTAATTAAAAAGTACATAAATTATAAGTTGCTTTTTACTAGGTTGTCCAATCTAAACGATCATTTTGCATATGCCGTCTTCCGATTTCATTTAACTTTGGACTGTCCTTTATCTCGCCGATCGCTCAATCAATTTGTGTTGTGCTCTATATGCTCTCGTATTCGGCTTGATCATGTTTTATGCATGAAGTGCTGCTACTTGAGCTACTCGTTACATTGTTGTCCGCGGCCTGTCATAACTTATAAATCGAACGCCACCCAGTTGAGGCTGTCAGCTGGCACAGCCTACAGCTCCCCGAGCTGAGCTGATCCAAAGCTGAGTTGAGCTGAAAGCCATGTATGCAAATAATATTCGAGAATACACACGTATTCGTATTGATCTTGAACGCTTGACTGAATGCTACAGTTATCGACTGGATGTGGATATAACATGACAGCCTCAGTCCAAGTTGGGGAGAGCCGAGAACCGCAAAAGTAAAGTGAATAGTCACAGAATCGCCAACAGCCAATAACCTGGCTCAATGCCTTCGAACATTTTTAATGAGCACACAATCATTTATCTTTATTAGTAATGGCAATTGACTCTGCAGATAACGGACGGACGAGAGTGGGACAGTCCGCTGGACAAGTGAGCAGTTTACGAGGTATCAGCTCGGTTCATTTAAGTTATTAATTTATGTAACAAACACATTAGTGTTATTTATAAACACGATTCCTACGGTATATTATTGTATTTGTGCTTTTTGCGCACCATTAAATGCAATTTCATATAACAACAAGAAATGCCATAAATAAAAGTCATCAGAAACCACTAAATTATTCAGACAATGACCAACCAACCAAAGAAGAAATTGTTTTGCAAAATATACAGCGTACTCGTATAGAGAACCTTTGTTTGAAGCGCATATGTAATTGCCTGGGGTAAGTAACCAATAATCCCCAGAGAATTCTCTGTAGCGCGAAAAAATAACGCCAAAACGACAGACGACAGTCGACAGACAGCACAGTGTATCGGATTTGATTGAACAGTTAATTAATGATCGTCGGATTAGTTTTGAACAGCAGCAGCAACGGCGGCAATCGAAGCTCGTGCGACAAGTACCCACAGATTGGATGCTGTACGCCCCGGGGGCAGCAAATTAATCAACGCATAAGAGACCCAGACGTAGGTGTCTAGATCTTGATACATGTTTCTCAGATAGGGAAGTACAAACATATGTATCGAGTCGTAATGTGCAAAAAGAAACCAGCAAAGTCGATGCAGCTGAATCGATTGAATCGAAAGGAGTTTGTCAACTTCGCTGAAAAATGGCATATATCTTAGATCTTGAGGTTCAAGGTTATCTTGCAAAATGGTGGACGTGTTCTCCTTCTCCTGCAGCCCGCAAGCCTCATTTTTGATACTTATTTGTGTATATTAGCATAACAACAAAAAGGCAAAGTTACATTTTCAGCTATACAAAAAACGCACACATTTAACACGAAAACAAATAGTAAAATAATAAAATGAAAAAACCAATTCTTACAGACTACGACAATGGCAATTTGTGAAAACGTCTCCACTTAATTCATCCTTTAGTCCTGGTGCGTGGTGCTCTCCTCCATGTTGCAGAAGACATTGCGCATTTTATCAAGATCCGGCGGCGCCGTATCCGAATTACGTATCCACATGTTGTACGCCTGTTTATCGGTGCGTGTCAGCGGCTTAAAGTTACGTGGATTCTGCGCCTCTTCGTCCTGCAGCTTGGAGTTGTAGCGCGCATAGAGGAAGATGCGATAGCGCCAATTGTCAAAGGTTTGCTTCCATTCCGTCACATGCTTCACAGCGCCCTGCGGCACCGCGTTCAACAGATTGGCAAGCTTCAGCCAGTAGGGATCGAGCACAGGATCGTTGCGTCTATGGTCGTTGATGAACTGATGTTGCTGCAGAAAGTGCACATACAATTCCTTTTGCCGTTTGGACATGCGTTCCTTGCGTTCTGTGGAGCAATCAAATGCTTAGCATAGCATACTTTTCAGAGATAGATTCTTGAAATTCTAATGCACTTACGTCGAATGTTATTCGTGCCCGTTGCTGTAATGGCCATGTTGACTCCTTGTTGGTGTTGCTGTTGGTGCTGTTGCTGGTGTTGTTGCTGCTGCTGCTCCTGTTGTTGGAGCAGTGCCAAATGCTGTTGCTGTAAATGTTGATGCTGATGTTGCTGCTGCAGCAAAAACTCGTGCTGAATGCGATCCTGCAGCAGCTGCTGTTGCTCCTCCTCGTGCTGGTGATGATGCTGATGATGTGTGGACGGCGGCGGCGGCGGCAACGACACCATTGGCACTTGCTGCAACTGCTGTGGTTGGTGTTGCGAGTGCGGCGAGTCCGGCAGTTCATCTTGTGTATCGTAATCCATTTTCGGCGAACACGGCTCATAGGCTTGCATTCCCAGTTCCGCAGAAGCTGCCCCGCTGCTGGCCTTATCAATGCGATACTTCATGCTCTCCTGCTCGTCATCTTCGCAGCTGGGCAATGCAATGTTTGAGGTCGAGGGCGCGGCATCGATGACACTATTCGTCTGGCACAAGTTCGTGGGCTCCTCAGGCGTGGGCGATTCGTTGAGCAGCTTCTGTGCCCCACAGCGACACTGCGGATGCAGCACATAACTCTCCAAGGCGGCATCGTACACTGCAAGCAATAAGAAGACAATTAGACATGATAACAACAATGGCAAGAATGGAAACTTAAGGCTACGACCACGATGGAAACAGCATGTTTGTTTTTATGTTTGCTTAAACATATTGTATTTAGCGCTTAGTATTAGTTAAAGTACACATCATCGTCAGCATGATCAACATCATCAACGGTGTCATCGGCAACTTCAAATTGAACATCATTTAATATATATTTGCATTTAGTTGTTTGCAATGGTATCCCGGGTTTTATTTGGCTCAATAGTCGTAGCTGTTGGTCGCCGTTGTGCTCTCGTCCAGCGGCACAAACATATCCATTTTTTCATAGTCCGGCGGTGCAATGTGCTTGTGGCTGGTCCACATGGCGTACGCCTTCTGATCGGTGGCTGTCAGTGGCTTAAAGTTCTTGGGATCGCTCGTTTCAGACATGCTCAGTTTGGAATTGTAGCGTGTGTACATGAAAATGCGATATCGCCAGGCATCAAACGTTTGCTTCCAGTCCTCCACATTCTTCACGGCGCCCTGCGGCACACTATTTAGCATATGCGCCAACTTGGCCCAGAGTGGCTCGGTGAGGCCGTCGTGACGACGATGGTTCGACAACATGCAGGGGTTATCCTCAAAGAATTTTACATACAGCTCCTTTTGATCCTTGGACATACGCTCGCCACGTTCTGCAATTGAATTTGAAAAGATACTGGTTATGGGATACACAAATCAAAGCAACGACTACATCTAGATAAAAGCGTTTGTCCTGCCTGAAGGCATTGTGCAATAAGGCATCTTATCTCACTCTCGTACTCACTTCTGAAGCGACTCATCAGACCGGGCGTGTAAGGTGGCTGCTGGGAAGTGTTTGGTGCCGTCATCGAGGGCAGACTGTGCGCATAGCTGGAGAAGAACTGCTGACTGGGCAGCACATGCTGCAGCGCTTGTGCCTCCTGCTGCAACGCCTGCGCATGCTGCTGCTCCTGCTGTTGTCGCTGCTGCTGGTGCTGTTGTTGCTGCTGATGCTCCCTGGCCTGAAAGCGGGCCGCCCGCGCCGCCCGCTCCACCTCGGACTCAGACTCGGCTTTGGGTATTATGTCCATGGGATCGATGGATTGCGTTAACGATTCGGGTGTGCGTTCCGAATAGCTTTGGACAATGCGCAGCTTTTGCGCTGTGTCCGCATGATCCGAGTTGGAATTGTTGGCGTGCTCCAGCGGTGAATCGACGGGTTCATTGCACACACCCAGCGCCGGAGAATTGGGCTGCGAGCCGGGCAATGTGGATGCAGCAGCAGCAGCTCCGCCGCTACCAACATACTCGTGAGTGTGGCTAGCACTCTCGTTGGAGCGTTGCGGCAGTGGCACCTGGTGATGATGCGGATGTGAGTGCGGATGATGATGTTGCTGCTGCTGTAGTTGCTGCTGTTGTTGCTGTTGCTGGTGCTGCAGCTGTTGCTGCTGCTTGAGGACAGCCATCGAGCAGGAGGGCTCGTAGGAGAGCAGCTCCTTGGCATGGCCATCATCTAGGGCTGCAAGAGGAAGCATTTTCAATGCGAGTTTTATTACAAGGCAATTGGCAGAGACTTACAAGCAAAGCACGTTTACGGTTGCCGCGTCTATATACACAGATCTCTCTCTATATATATCACATAAATAGTATATATAGATAGCACACACATATGTGTCCATAAATTGGTTAATCGGGTGGGATGGCTTAAACGCTAGTGTATAACGCGGCTAAACTAAACATACTTCCACTTGTACTTACCTTGATTGATCTCTATGACGAAGTTGGTGAGGTCGTGACGTTGGGCCAAATAATGCAACAGCAGCTCATCGGGTATGTTAACGCCAATCTTTTTGTTGCGAAACTCGAAATTGTATATGCCGAATGCTGCGCGCACTGCAAAACAGAATTAACACAACACAAAATTCGATTTATTTATTATTGCTGTATTTTCTATGCTGCACGCAGCCTTCCACACGTTCTGTGGGGTGGTGTAGCTCCTCTCTATATCATTACACACGGGCATACTCATACGCACAGACACATGTACTCATATATGTGCACATATTCTAAAAGGCAATTAAGTTTAACGACCTGCCCTGGGCCTGGCTGCCTGAGGCAAGCAGCGTGCGCTGCTTTTGACCCCCGCAACAACACCTGCAGCTGCCACTGCTGCGCCTCTTTTGGCCCCATCGAGCAACAAAAAGCTTACCAACATTCTTCAAGTCCCATATGTTTAAATTTCGGTTTTCCTCGGGTACGCCAATCATTAGCAGCTTCTTTGTATCGCGAAATTGAAATGGAATTATAATTCCCGATCGCAGCACCATTTTCAATGCGCCACCACACAATTTTCACAGTTTTTCACAAATTTTCCACGTTTCTCTTTGGGGGCTATCTTCGTAATTGTTTTGGTCTCTGTCCCTTCCTCGCGATTTGCATGTTTTACTTGTTCGTAAACAGCCAAAGTAATCGATATGGTTATCGATGCATCGATGCTTAACAAATTATTATTTGCCAGTACTGATTTAATTAATACAATGTATTTTGAAATGGACATTAATAGATTAACTCATCAAAACCATAAAACTTTAATTAGGCACATAGCAAGTGGTTTACAATTTATTGTTGGGTGATCACTTTACACTAAAACAGTATCGAAATATATGAAGTACAAGCAGCGAGCAGATGACTCATTTTGTGCAGCCCTGGTAACATCAGCTGTGCAATCACAGCCACACAACACTATAACTTACGAATTAGTTAACTTGCAACTTACAAGGAATTGCATACAATGCTTGAGAACTGCCAGAGACATCACATGCTGCTGGGCCTGGGCGCCCTCACGCTAGTCACGATCGTAGTGCTCATCGTGGAATCTCGCTACGCAGCCGAGGGCAGCGTAGCGCGACGTCGCAACCAACAGTTTGTGATTGAGAACAACTCGACCTGCTGGAAGCACGAGCCCTATACCGTTGTCCAGGAGTGTCATCCGTGCACAGACTTCGACATCGTCAGCCGCAGCCTGGGCGTTTGCATACACACACACTACAAGGAGCTGTTGCGGTGTCAGAGCGGAGAGATTGTGACCAAGAGCTGCGATCGCGTCGCGCTGATCGAACAGCGAAACTTCTTGAAGTTTGAGCTGTTCACCTTTGTGCTGGGCGTGCTCACTTATTTGGCGAGCTATGCGCGAGATCGTGTGCTCTCCAGGCGCAATTATATGCGCATCGAACGCCAGTTGAATCGGGTGCAGTAGCCGAAAAAAGCGACAGCGGCAGAAGCAAGATCAACAAGGATACTCAACTGAATTCACTGTGTACATACTTTGAACTTTTGTAAACGAATTGCATATAATTTATTTAGGCGTTAAGTTAAGTACAATTAAATTCATGACTAATACTAAATTGGAATGCGAAAATATTGCGATATTGTAGATTCGGAATGCAGGACAATAGCTCCTGTAGCACACTACGCATTAAATACCATCGAACTTCAAATTCGTCAAACTAATTGCGCCAATCGGGTATCAGATCGGGCTCTGGTCCCTTGGCCTCAATTGGTACTGGCGGCGGCGCTGCTGTGGGCAATGCTGGCGGCGATTGCTGCAACTGCTGCTGGGCAGTGTCCAAAGTCTCCTCGCTGGTGGTGCTAGCATTGCTGCACGCCTTCAGCGAGTTGTCCGTCATGGGCAGCGGCTTTGCCACGCCAATGCGTACCACGCCCTTGGGCGCTCCTTTGAGTGCCTGCACCGCCTGGTCGAGCGACGCATTCTCCAAGTTGATGGAGTTTACAAAAAGCAGACGATCGCCTGGTATTAATCTCCCATCCAGCTGGGCAACGCCGCCGGGCACCAGCGAGCGTATAACAATCAATGTATCATTCGAATCCAGCGGATCCTGATAGTCCAAAATGGAGAAACCCAAACCACGATCGCCCTTGAGCAGCTCAATGATTTGCGGTTGCGATGACCACATAGCCAGTCCCGTGAGTGGTTCCAGCGAACGGGATTTGAGCTTGTTAAACGATGCGGCCGCCACAGCCACATTGTCAGCATCGGCTACCGATCCTGCTGTGGCCAGACTGCCGTCGGACTTTGCCTTGACGAGTCGGTCGCTGGCTGGCAGTAGATTCTCGAAGTTATTGCTTAGCTTCTTCAGGGTGTCGTCGGAGAAAGGCAGCAGCGTGTTGAGCTTGCTCCGTCCACACACCATGCGCACATCCAACGGCAGCTCCTTCAATATGGCCACCACTTCCAAGTGATTCATGCCCAGCAAGCGTTCGCCATTCACCTCCAAAAGCTCGTCGCCCGAACGCAAGACACCATTGACGCCCACGGGGCCGTCTGGCAGTATCGAGCGTATATAATGATGTGGACGCACCTCGCGACCACCTTCAACATCAACAGTGCCTTCCAAGGAGATGCCTAGACCGCCGACAGCGAACTTTTTGATCTGCGCCACAATCACCTCCATGTCGGCGCCCACAATCTTTTGCCATTTGCGCACAATGTCCGCCTCAAGCTCTTCAGTGAGCTCTGGGTCAGTGTAGTACTTATGACGCGTGATCAAGCTAGCATTCTTGGCGTGCACAGCGGTCTGAAAGTAAACAGAGTTCAGCAATTGGATAATGCATATAAAATCGGAGGACTCTCACTTCTTGTTTGTCCGCCAGCTGCACAACTTCAGTGGGCACAATCTTCGTGGTTCCCTCGAGTGAATCGCGCACAGCGACTAGCTGCTTTCCCGCGCCAAAGCTGCTCAATGTGGTCGTGGTGGCCAAGGAGCTGGACGGAGGCGTCGTCATCATGAAAGCCTCTGGCGCCGGCAGCGTTTCATCTTCCAGATCCAGCGCAGCTGAGCTAGAGCTGGCAGCTACGGGTGTGGGCAATGGAGCGCGACAGGGTGTGCCAGGTGCACTGCTGTTGGTGGTGGGCAACTTCTCGTTGGCATTCGCCGCAATGGCCTGCTGCAGTTGCTCGTATTTGGGACCGCGCAAATAGCGCTCGAGTCGTAGATTGACCACTTGACCAGACTTCTTGAGCAGCTCAACCGCCTGATGATTAGAATAGCCCTGAAGCGACTGGCCGTCTACCTCAATGATGCGATCGTTGACGCGTATGCGTCCGCTCAAATCCGCCGCGGACCCAGGCGAAACGCTCTTCACAAATATGCCCGAGAGTTCCTCCTTTTCGCAAACATACCCGGCAATGGTGATGCCCAGGCCATTGGCGTCTTTCTTTAGCTCCACTTGCAGCTTCTCTGTCTCGGGCAGTGCCAGCAGCTCCTCCAGATCAATGCTCGGATCGATGAGCATCGACGTCTCGCCGCGATACACAAAACGCTCGTCCTCCGTGGTGGTTTGTGGCGTCGATGCCGTCGAGCTCTCGCCAAAGATTTCGGGATACCCAGTAGAGATCAGATAACGTTCCAACTCGGCGGGATCAACCAGGACACGCGTGGGCACCACAGCACTGCCCGGCTCCAAGGCATATTGTGGCGTAGGCAGCGTCTGCTCAATGGGACGCACTACAACAAGGCGTACATGCGTGCCCGACTGCCGCAACACAGCGGCCACCTGCTCCGAGACCATCTCGTGCAGATTAACGTCGCCAATCTGCAGAATGTGATCGCCAGACCTGAGGCGACCGTCACGATCCGCTACTCCGCCCGGCAGAATGGTCTTGACAATCACGCCGGAGTTACGGGCGCCGATGATGCCAAAGCCGAGTCCAGTGCCATCATTGACCAATTCAATCGCTTGAATTTGCGCATAGTCCGTGGCATATAAATCCGCATTGGCCGCTGACTTTGAGTTTTGGCTCTGGGGACGTGCTTCCAGCTCGCCAGCCGTCGAGGTGGATTTATCTGGACTGGCGGGCGCCGAGGAGTCATACATGACATCGCCACCATTGAGGCTGAGCACGAGATTGCCGGACACATCGATGTCAAAGTCGTTGGGCAACATGGACGGATGCTGACCCAGTTGAATGCCCAGCTCAAAGAGCGACTCCTGCACATGGGCAATGGTGCGAAACACAGGATCTGTAAGGATTCCTAATATGGTGTTGAGGCTCTCCGTCGTCTGCATTTGCAGCTTGGCATCGTCGGAGTCATCGATGCCCTTTTTGACAGCTTCAATTTGCTGCAAAGCACTCGAAATATCCGCGCTCAAATGCATTTTACTGTTATTGTTGTTGTGTGCTGTGTGTTGTGGGTGCGGTCAACTGGCCACAGCTACTGCTTCTTCTTCCAATGCTTCCACTTTGCAGTCGAGCGTAACGCTGGAATTTCGTTATTTCCGTAGTGGGCGGCAGTGGGCGTGTCGTGTTGTCAAGCGTTCGTAATTAAATTATGCAGCCTCAATTTGTTTGCAGCCCCAATTTGCACTTTTCAGCTAATCTTTGAGGGCGCACAATTTATAACAACATTTGTCACTTTATTGTTTGATCAGTTGCGTAGTTTTCGTTTTATTTGTTGGTTTTTGTTATCTGCTGCTTCGTTGTTTCCTTTTCTTTTTGTAATTATGCTGTGTGATTTTTAGCTGCCCATTAGAGGTGGCCATATAGCGATGATTTTATCGCTGCAACGATGTCATCGATTTTTTATGCATCTTTACCCCTTGCACAGATATGTTCTCGTTCATAAAGCAGTGTATTTAATTAGATCGCGTTTTAAGTTGCTTTTAATATTTCTCCATGTCATGCCGTGATCCTTAGCTATCCATTAGAGGTGACAGAATATCGTTGACGCTATCGATGCAATGATGTCATCGATTTATTATGGCTGCCCATGGGAACGCAATGTGGTCGCAAGTTAAAAAAGAGCAAAATACTAAAAATTGCTCCACGACATGGGATTAATAAATACGCGCCTTAGTGCGAAATTTGGTTATTTGGATAAAGTGATTTAATTGGTTTAGACACTGCTAATTTTCGTTTATTGGTGCTTTAAGTTAAAAATAACAAACAAATCAAGACATGTGTTCCTTTTCCTTTTCCTCCAGAGCCAGCTCCATTTTTTGGAACTCCGCGAAGAACTGTCGCGTCATCATCTTCATTTCAGCCGTCAAGTATTTTGGAAATATATCTAGGAATTGAAATTTATTGTGTGATTTAAGCATGTTTCTTTTGAATACTTACAGTTAAACTCAATTATGAGATCGCCAAAGTCCTCGAATCGCTTGTTAGCATGCTTAATTGCAGACACCGCATCCAGATTTCGGCACTTTGGCAATCCCTCGAGCGGTACAATCTTCTGGTATCCCGGAGTCACTACGTCTGAAACGACAATCTTGAGCTGCCGCTTGTCCAGCGTGTTCACGAAGAAAATGAAACCCGTGAACGCCTGACAGAGCGTTATACTATGGCGATAGACCAGATCATGCATATTGCGGCGCTCGAACTCCGGATGCGGCTTATCGGCCGCAATAAAGATGATGTCACCCGGAATTGTAGTGGGATAACGATCGCCCTCCTCCTTGAAGCAATAGCGTGTGCCCGCCGTGGTGCCCGGTTGTATGTTGAGCCGAAGCGTATGCTTGCGTTTCTCCAGGCGCGACTCCTTGATGTCAACGATCTCCTGTCGCCACACATGCATCAGCTTGACGCAACCCGTACGCACCTCCTCCAGCGATAAGTGTATGATGCGCTCTGTGTTCGCATCCTTGTGCCGCACACCAATGCCATGGTCTCGGGTCGCGTAGAGATTCGGCGGATTGGTGGCGGCATCAATGAGATTGGCATAGGGAGAGTAGCTGGCAAATACCGACTCGTAGACCTTCATGTGATCGCCATGGTATTGATAGGGCGGAAAGTAGCCATTGGGCAGCATAACGCCCTCAAAGAGACCCGCTTCTCCGAAACGATCATAGATCGCACGATACAAATCATGGCCTAGCACATCGAATGCCATGTTGATGTAGGCCCACTGCTTAGAGTCCGTCATAGGTGACAGATGTGTCAGTTTGCCCTCCTGCGCCAGCGGCACAAAGTCTTGCTCATATTTCTTGTCGCGATGCGGACAAAGACGCACGGCCAGCCGTCGATAGGCCAATGTGAGTTGCTCCTTGCTGGCGCTTCGAGGCATGTCCAGCACCGCGTAATAATCCAACTCGGGACGATTCATTTTCAATATACAATATAATAAACAATTCGTATCTACATTGATTTGTTTTGTTTATTGAAATCTCAGTCTACTGAGTACTGAGAATTTGTTGCAGTTTTCGGCTCAAATTATATACAAACTGAACTAGGAATTAGAATCAGAAATGCGTGATACAATTGTCAACGAATGAGTAGTTTATGTGTTTAATATGTAGTATGACTTATAATTTAAGCAAAATCCACGAATCTGCATCAGTTTAATTGGACGACAATCAATCAATCGACATCCTCAGTGCTAACGCCTGTATAAATGGGTTCCTCCTTCTCCTTGGCGCTCTGCGAGGTAGTTTCATCGGACTTCGGCTGCTTCTCCGTCTCTTTCTTCTCGTCAGTTTTACTGCCGGAAGCTTCATCACCCTTGGCCGCTGCATTGTCGTCTTTGGTGAGCGTTGCGTCAGCATCATTGGGCACCCAAAGACCAGAGTCAACGCAACGCTTCATGTGGTACTTGGCCTCATCCACCGGCATTGTGGCAATTGTCTTCTGCAGCAGCTCAATGTCACGCGATTCGAAGCAAGCCTTCAGCTCCTGTTTACGGATTCAGAGAAAATCTATAAAACACTTGTTTCACTGCAAAATAGTTAATGTAACCTACATCAGGCAGTGTTTCAAACACATCTGCTGGATGCAGCCCACCGGGCCCCATATTTTCCTGGCGTTCCTCCTCCTCAGCCTGTGCCATGGCCTCCTGTATCTTCTCCTGAGCACGTTTTTGAATGCGCCCCTTGAAGCCTTCGATTTCGCTCTCAAACTGTTGGCGGTACTCAACGCCACAGCACTCAATCTTCTGGAAGAATGAACTGACGCAGGAGCGCGGATCGACATCCAGCTGCTTGGCCAGCTCTAATATGTACTGCATGCAGATGCACTGATGTGCCACGTGAGCCATCAGCTCGTGTTTCTCCTCCATCTCCAGGTTGATGGACCAAATCACCAAATAGTTGGCAGTCTCCTCGCACACCAAATGCAAGTTTGCTTGCAGAAAACGCTTAGAAGCGTCATATTTGCGCAGCATGCCGTACTCCTTGCACAGCTTCTCGTTGTCCTTCACGAACTGTTTCAAGCGCTGTTCCCGATCCTCTTCTGACAGATTTTCGTCGGGCTTTCGACCGGCCTTCTTGTTGATTACGGTCTTCTCGAAACCGGGTTTGCTGATGGTGTCCACATTCCAAGGTGTTTTCTTGTCTTTCTTAAGCATTTCAGTCTCCAGCCGATCGAGATCTTTCCCTTCATTTTCTATCTTGTCCAACTCTTTCTGTGATAAAAAGATGAGAGACATGAGTAATCGATTTAATTGATAAAGTTTATTGCACACAGACTGCTTACTCAGATTTATGTATTACCTTTAACGCGGCCTCATCGCCATCTTTCTTGCTGATACGTTCCTTTACGTCCATTAAGCGCGCCTGGTAGCTCTGGCGCTTCGTCTTCATATCTTCCTTTTCTTTTAATGACTCTGCCATGCGTTCAACTCTAGCCTGGTGCCGCCAGCGGAACAACGAAGGCGTATCAATGTTCGGGTGTGTTTCATCCTCATCATCCGAAATCTGCGCGTTTACGGTTATTGAGCATTGCTTACATGTTTGCGTTTAAAATACTCACTTCTATATTTTTCCACTTGCTGTAGTCGACCATTTTAGTTGTTCTGTGTCGCTGATTGAGAAAACAATACGAATTCGGCTTAACTTGCAAAAATTCTAGAAATATATGGGTAAATCAGAGTGACTGTAAGTTTATTGTTAAAATACGAAATTTTACGTCGAAAAATACTATAATATACCACCACCACAAATACAAGCTGGTTACACATATTTTTATTAAAGCAAACAAATATAAATTAGATAACTTCTATAAACAGCTTGATTACAATTTTAACAAACATTGAAAGCATATTTTATTCGTCAATTAAATGTGATTTTTCAGTTAAGGCGTGTAATATATATAAATATGTGGTATTTTTCGGATACGTTGATGTGCTTTTTTGTTTGTGTGACATCAAACTGCAATTATTTTTTTATCAATTAATAAATTAGTAACGTATTATTGTATCTCTAAGCGTGTGAGCCTTGATTGGCTTTCGCGGAAATAAAATCAGTAAAAATGTTCGATATGACGTGCAGTGAGCAAAGCTTATTTGTCTATTGCATTGTCAGTGTTGTGAAATTGCGTTGTTGGCGAGGTTCAGGAGAATGCGCGCCATTGACATTAATTTGAAATTGGGACACACGGTTAAGGTTAATGCATGCAGAAGACAAACAAACGAAATCAACAGGAAACTCAAGTTGTTATTGCAATGTCAACAATGAGAAGCAAATAGAGGGCGAGGTTAAATGCATTTTTAATGGCGATGTCTGGCTCTAAAGCCGTTAGGCATGCATGGTGTCGAACAGACTCACAGTTCGTTAACAATGGCCAGCTACTATAGACGCAAAAAACCGGACACGGTATTCCTAAATGCCAAGCCAATAAACAGCGGAAATGCGCAGGCCTATCTACACGGTGTAAGGAAGTACTCCATTGGACTAGCCGAGCGTTTGGACAGCGGCTACCAGGCGCCTGGAAACGGCAAACGAAGTTCAGTGAGCACCGCGGGCTCTGTTAGCAATGATTTTATACCGGTGAGTAGAAAAACGTAAATAGTTATGACATTGATTAACACATTTTGTTCGGCAGAATGTTTTTTATCGCAACATTGCACCGGTTAATTGGTTCCTGCGCATCATCGGCGTTCTGCCCATTGTGCGCCGGGGTCCTGCTCGTGCCAAGTTTGCTCTGAACTCGGGCGCCTTTCTCTATTCTGTAGTTTTCTTCGTTCTGCTGTCGGTGAGTGGGTAACAAATTGCGTTATCATAAGGGCTTTCCCCATTAATCATTTCATTACTGTCATGTCGACAGTGCTATGTCGGCTATGTGGCCAACAATCGAATTCACATCGTACGCTCGCTAAGCGGTCCCTTCGAGGAGGCAGTCATCGCTTACTTATTTCTGGTCAACATTCTGCCCATTATCATAATACCCATTCTGTGGTGGGAGGCCAAGAAGATAGCGCGCTTATTCAACGATTGGGATGACTTTGAGGTGCTCTACTATCAGATCTCGGGACACAGTCTGCCGTTGAATCTCCGGCAGAAGGGCGTCTATATAGCCATAGTATTGCCCATACTGTCGGTGCTATCGGTGGTTATCATACACATCACCATGTCGGACTTAAATCTCAATCAAGTGGTGCCCTACTGCATACTGGACAACTTGACGGCCATGCTGGGTGCCTGGTGGTTCCTCATCTGCGAGGGCATCAGCACAACGGCCTATCTGCTGGCCGAGCGCTTTCAGAAGGCCCTGAAGCACATCGGGCCCGCTGCCATGGTCGCCGACTATCGCGTCTTGTGGCTACGGCTGAGCAAGCTGACCCGGGACACGGGCAATGCCCTCTGCTATACGTTTGTGTTCATGAGTCTCTATTTGTTCTTTATCATTACGCTGTCAATTTATGGGCTATTGTCACAGCTGTCGGAGGGATTTGGCATCAAGGATATTGGTCTGACCATCACAGCGCTGTGGAACATTGGACTGCTCTTCTACATCTGCGACGAGGCTCACTATGCATCCGTCAACGTGCGCACCAATTTCCAAAAGAAACTGCTGATGGTCGAGCTGAACTGGATGAACTCGGATGCCCAGACAGAGATTAATATGTTTTTGCGCGCCACCGAAATGAATCCCTCGAACATCAATTGTGGCGGATTCTTTGATGTGAATCGCACGCTTTTCAAGGGTCTGCTCACCACAATGGTCACCTATTTGGTTGTGCTGCTGCAATTCCAGATCAGCATTCCAACGGACAAGGGCGATGGCGATGCCAATTCGAATGTTACCGTTGTCGACATGCTGATGGATAGTTTGTCGAATGACATGACCTTGCTGGGTGCCACAAGCACCACATCCACCTCTGTGGCACCACCGACCTCAACAACGGTGGCGGCAGTTGCCCGATCTGGGCGTGGTCGAAAGGGCTAATCTGGGTCAAGGTAACACGATTTGTGATGCGGCTAGGAATAGACAAACAAACCAAATAGTAAGTGCACAGTGAATTAGGCAGCAATCGAATATTAGAATTAGAATAAATTTTACAATAAAGGAAAATTCACAAAAATAAGGTAATTCCTATGATTTAATTAATTTCTGATTCTTATATATTTAATAAAATCAATAGACGAATACATTACCACTGAAGCCACACAATTTATGAACTTTAAAAATATCCAACTGGCTGGCAGTAAGAGCAAAAGAGATGCACATACAATCAGCATTGTATTTAGTTTCATTGATAGACACTTATTTGCACTTTAGGTGACGTGCCGCCTTCATTGCTGTGGCGCAGTGTAAACGCATCAGACTCCGGATCAATAGAGTTCGCGGGTTCGAATCCAGCAAGAGTGAAATACAGATAATTGCTTAACATTTTAGTTTTTCTCAATTTATTTAAATTAAGATTAAGATCCAAATTTAACAGCTACTACATGATTAGTTTAAATAGATATATTTATATGGGGGAGGTTTTAAGCACTATATCGAAAATAGTTAATGCATGTTTTGCATTTATTGCACATTTGCTAATTATCGTTCGTATTGCCGTAAGAATATATATCATTTTGTATATATTTGTACATATATACGTGCACATACATACGTCTCTGTCTCGTTGATCCGTTCTCTATATAAAATAGTTATCTGTGGTTATTCCATATCACACGCGTTCCATAAAACTTATATTTTAAATGAAAAAACCAAACGGAATTTAAGACACTTGATGCTGGAAGATTGAGGGCGTTGGGGTAGCGGGTCTGATGATCATAATATGTTGAAGCTTTTATCTGCCGTTGCTTGCACTTAGCACTGCCCATCTGGAGACTCGGTTAGGATGTGCTTGTACCCATTGCTGCCCAAGTACATGTGCTCGCGACGGAACTGATAGGGAATCTGCTATAGAAGTCAATTTTCATATATATTGTTTATATTGCATTCAATTCTTATTCTTTTGACTTACAGAGCCTGGGGCAGGGCAAGGAATAGCCACCGTAGCGATCTCTCGCAGTTTGTTCATTGTACGCAAACTTTGGTAGAAACTGTGCATCACATACCACTTGACTCCATCCATGCAGAGCAGTGAATAGCAAATGATAACTGAAAAATAACCAGTTAAGTCTTGAGACTGAACATAACCTACAAGTCAAATAAAAACTTACAATAGGGAACCTGTCCCCCAAATATCATGGGCAATTTCGTATCCTTTAGCATAAATATAAAAACTGCAACCGCAATCACGCCGAGAAACTCAAACACCAGCCATGGAATGATCAAGCTCGGCTTATTCTTGTAGACCCCGAAGAAAAGAACAATCGTACTCAAGCAGTACATCACCGTAATGCTGGCGAGCACGTAGAGCGCATTCTCGGTAGCATCGGCCAGTTGGGCGGCCGTCTTCAGGCGCATATCGTTGTGGAATGGCGACATGTTGTAGAATCCACTATCCTTCTGATCCACGATGTCCAGATCGAGCAGATGACGCATTTGCTCCGCATGCGCCAAGCACAACAGCACCACAAACAGTATGGAGTGCGCAATGAGCTGCAAAGGGATGCAGAGAATATCGGGTTTAGAAAGGTTTTCGGCAACAGCCAGTGTTGCACAACATTTTGCAACGATTGCCCTAACAATTCACAAGTGGTTTAGGCCAAACGTAGACCAACATCAGCTGCGTGCGGCTATCGCGCTTCAAAAAGGGCGCTCGTCTTTGGCACATTCCCATGTCAGGGACAGAAGTGCAGACGCATTGCGCCGTTGGCTCATCCATACGCCCCTCGTTGGGCGGGGGCGTGCGCTAAATTGCCGCCTTCGGTGGGTTACTAACGCGCCCAGTGGGGTATGGCTTTGCATATCCAGTGCGTAATTTTTATATGTTTGGGGCTTGCGGCTGCACATTCTACGGCATTGTTCTGTGCCTGTGCGCTGTGCCCCACCTGATTGATCCATTACATAAGCGCATGGGGGAGAAGAGACTTTTGTGCAGCATCTGAACGATAACAACAACACTTACCATCTGGTAGATGCTCGTCAGCAGTGCCGTGGTGCGGAGATTACGCGGCGAGATGGGCGACATCATCATTTCCCAGATGCGGCGACAGCTCCACTTGCCACCAGTGCTGACCGTGGGCAGCAGCATTTTTTCTCCTGTTGTTGTTTACTACTTCTAATCAATTTATGGATTTTTCTTTTTCTGTGCTGCGTTACTTGGTGATTCTGTTGCTCAACTAAATTACACTTTGCTGTTTGCTGCGACTCGTCGCAATCGTTTCGTCATCCAATTGCCAATGACAACTTAAGGGTTGGCGCTTCATTTGCGGCTCCCACGTACCTACATATACATGTTAAAAAAGAAACTTGCGAGAGCTTTGCCTCGTCGTGCGCTGCGGAGGCGAATCTGACATGCCCAAGGTCTGTTTTGTTATTCGTGAGCTTTCGATTGTTTGTTTTGCATGTGCATCAACTCTTTGTCTATCGGGTATACTAACTACACAGCATGATTTGTTACAAATGGACTTGAAAAAGAAATAAACTTGAAATAATATAACCAATTTTAACGCTTCAAAATTAAAGAGCAAGTGACAGATTTTACACTCACATCAATACAAAAGAGCTCAGCAAAGTTATTCTAGCAAGTGAATTATTTGATTATAAATATTAACTGATATTATCAAATCAGCTTTGCCATCAATTTAGAGTATTCGCATTTCGTTCACCACTAAACGCTATATTTCTTTGAGCTTTTAGGGGTTGTTTTTAAGCTTTGCAACGTCGAAGATGCTTTTCGCAGTGAGATGCATTGACAGCTTTCGGCGGAAAGCTTTTTGTGGCCAGTGTTGCCAGATGTTGGCGGCACATCCGAAATAAAGCAATTAAAATGTGGTTCCTACCGCTGCGGGCCGTTTGCTATGATAAATTTTACATTTTAAAAGTCAATTTACACTGAACTATAAAAATGTAACATAAATTTTGCCAAAGCAGGCCATAAAATGCCCAAGCCGCTGCCTGTTGCACGTTGCCCGTTGCCCGTTGCCCGTTGCCAGGAATCAGAGTCGTAGCTGGCGTTTGAGTTGGAGTTGGAGTTGGAGTCGGAGTCTGAGTCGTGCCACTGACTGTTGCCAATGGCAACTGGCGCTCCTCCTGTGTCAGCTACTTGCACGCTTAATTGATTGTTTTTCTACGAGCTGGCGAGGATGATGCGATGGAGCACTCACAATGTTTCAACCACCAGCAAGCACCATCGGCATCGTCATCGTCATGATGAAGACCTCAGGGGCAAAATATGCATTGCTGTTTTGTTGGGCCCGTTGTTGTTTGCGGCTTGTTATCATTGGGCGTGTTTTATTAACTTTTAAGCTGCATGCACGCGAGGGGCCATAAAAAGTGCAACTGGCGGTGGCGCAAATCCAAAAGTCAATTAAAAATTTTTTACATTTGTTTGCACACAACGAACGCGAACGCGAATGCGAATGCGAACGTGAACGCGAACGCGAACGCTGTTCTGAATGCGTTAAGCTCAACTTGACTCGCAGCCTGAACTTGGCTTCAACCCAGGCAGAGTCTGTGGCTGCCAACAACAAGTTGAAGTTGGAGTTGGCGCGATAATCATAACTGCAAAAAAGTAAGCAACTACGCGCAGGCGTCGCCCGCTTCATAATTTATGGCCCCGACAGAGGCCGGCTCTTCAAGTATTGAAATATCATCTTCCAGCCATTTGCCGTTCAATTTGCGTTCGCAACGCTCTTTTGATTGGTTTTTCACCCTCCCCAGCCCACACCTGCTGCAGCATCAGCAGCAGCATCAGCAGAAGCAACAACTTGGCTACAAATTGATTGCCTTAAAGTAACTTGTAAAATGCTTCTAAGCGCGATGCATGCCAACTCAACACAGCCACAACGGCAACACAAGCGATCCGGCCACTTTAAACGGCTGAAACAGAAGCAACATTACAAATGTGTGGCGTTATTGCCACGGGGGAGGAGCTGCAACAGTTGCAGCCACAGTCGCAGCCGCAGTCGCAGTTGCAGCACACAACAGCCCCAGCTGCAAGAGGAAGCTTTGATTAAAAAAGAAACGAGAAGAGGAAAAAGAAAAGGAAAACTTGACCATTCGAGTGGGAGCCGATTCGAAAAGCAATCGCTGTTGTTAACAAGCATTTCAGCGCATGACAATTGGCATGCACACCTTCGGGCCATTAATATGCACCACATTGCAGCAGCAGCATTGACTGCTGCTGTTGCAGTTGCTGTTGCCGTTGCTGTTGCAACTTGGCAACTGAGTCCGAATCTCCTGCACTTTCATGTCATTTAACTATTTGTAATTCGATCTCTAGGGGTTTCGTTTTGCTTAGTTATTTAATCACTGCAATCGCTCGAGCATAAATAACATTTACTCGACTTATTTGCACAATTTGTTTGCCTGTTTTGACAGTCTCTTGCTCAGAGGCTGCAATTGCAATTGAAATGGATATGGTAGCCGGCTAAACGAAATTCTAAATATAAAACAAATTCGTTTTTCCCTTTTTTTTGTTGTGCAATTTTATTTGTCAGCCAAAACCGAAATGATGAGATAGACAGATAAATTTCAAATGCAAGTGTGAATCAATTTACAATTTTAAGAAAATATAAAACACCTGTATATATATTTATAATTAGTAAATTAGTTATTTTGCAACTGAAGTTTGCGAAATCAATGTAATCGCTCTTTGTTGACTATTAGAGAGATTTCAATACCTCATAAAGTCTTGAGTGTTCTTTAAATTATACATAGAAGCTTATAGAAGAATTGATTTAAATTAAAAATGAAAGTGTGAACCAAATTACAATAAATAATCACAATTCATAATTGGAACATTAGTTGTTGTTTAAGCTTATTTTGCAACTGATATTTGCGAAATTAATGTAATCGCTCTTTGTTGACAATTAGAGAGACTTCGATTCTTCACAAAGTTTCAAGTAATCTTCAAATTATAGAAGTTTATTATAATGCAAATAAAATGCAGTTAAAGAACTTTGTTAACTTATTCCATTATCTTTTTTAAGGCCTATTCTTTTAGTATCAGAATTGCGACTTAGGCACAACTCCAGTCAAGCCTGCTCTTTGAATTTACTTAGTCTCATCGTTACTAAGTGCTGCTTTATGGATATGTTTTGCCCTCGAGGCAGCCACTTGCCTCTCAATTAGGAATTGTGCTCGGTGTGTAGCCAAGTGTGCGCATATGTGTCGCCGCCTGGAGCTATGCATCATGTTAGTCACGTTTTGGAATCGAACGAAATATCAATTGTTACACATATTTGCATGGATCAAACAACGGTGCGTGCTGATAACAGAGAGCAGCCAGAAGTTTGGATCGAATACGGAAAATTGGGAATTGAGATGAGGACGCGAGTTGGGCTGTCGCTTGTCAGTTTTTCAACGTGAGCTCCATTATGTGCAATGATGATGAAGATGTTAGCATTTCCGATTAAACGCACTCGCTCCCTCTTGAGGCAACAGCAACAGCAACAGCGACAACAGCAACAGCAACAACACAAACAACAGCAGCAACAACAGGCAAACAAACAAAGGGGGCGCGTTGTAGCCCTCGAATCTCAAGGGTGTGTTCAATTGTGTCAATTTAACGCCTTTTATAGCACCCCGCCAGCCCCGCACGTTTCCGATAGAGTCGAGTGGCAGCCACCCACTTTAGCGCACGGCGGCAGGACGACAGGACGAGAGGACGACAGGAGTGCAGGACACTCCTGAGCTGCACGTTGGGCATATTAATTATTGCACATTCGATGATGGCCGGAGTCAGAGCAGCATTTGTGCAGCTTAACCCGCTCGATTTGCTCGACGGCCCAAAGTGTTAATTACACCCACGCGACTCCACCTCCCTCCCCGCTATGAGCCACGCTTTCCAGGAGTAGGCCAGGATGTATTTACAAAGTGCATGCTCGCTTTACGCTCAACAAACGTGATTATTAGTAGTAGTAGTAGTTGTCTGTCTAAATATTGAAAATTGATAATACAAGTGTGCATGCCACTCATCTATATCAGTGTCCTGGACTCCAGCAAACTGCCAGCTGCCGGCAGGATAATGCTCAGGCGCTCCTAGTTTGCCGCTGCTGCGATGTGTGATGCGGCTGAATAAGCAACAAATTGCAATTTAATTGCACACTATCAATGTGGGCAGACCAACAGAGTGCGAGTACTCGTGAGTGCAATTGAGTGTACTCATATTCAAATTTACCAAGGTGCCATGGCTCGAATACAAGTGTCAATATCAATTAGCCAAGACAAAGTTGCCATAAATTAATACCTAATTGTATGTTATATAGGAATTCATTGACTGGTAGTGTTTTGAATCTTCAGAGTCAGGCCTTATTTTCTCTTTTTTTCTCTTAATTTCATTAATGATTTTTTATTATTAATTATGATTTACACAATCTTCTAAGTTGTTCAATTTCTTTCATTTTGCAGTTGTTTCTTTGCTCTTCTTACAAGGGGCATATATATAGGATATAGTAACTCATTGACTTATTCATTCATAATTCAATAATTTATTATTTTCCATTACTAATTATGATCTACACAAACTTCTTAGTTTTTCATTAAATTTACAAGTTTCTTTTTGCAGTTCCTCCTTTGATCTTCTTACGAGATTAAAAGTATTTTAAAATTCATTGCTGATTTCCGTCGTATCCAAATCTTCGTAGTGTTTAGAATCTTTAGAGCCAGTCCTAACTTTTTCTTAATAATATTTTATTTTCATTATGATCTACATAAGCTATTTAGTTTATCGTTACATTTCTTTTGGGAGTTGTTTAATTTTGATAATTTAAGTCACATCAATATTTTGGTTTTCGATCTTTAGAATCAGGCCTAATTTTCTCTTAATTTAATTTATTATTTTCAATTATTAATTACGCTACATACATAAAACATAAACTTTCTAGTTTTTCATTAAATGTATGAGTTTCTTTTTAAATTAAATTCCAAGTTCTTTTTATTTACAAGAGTGATTGAAGAGTCATCCTAGTTGTCTGATTGGTTGCTTAAGTTTATGAAAATTTCACGTTATTTTTCTTTCTTTTTAGTAACAAAAATATTCTTTTCAGCTTAAAAATATTTCACATTCTCAATATATATTTTGAATTTTTATACTATGGTTACTTTGTTGTTTTCAAATTGAGTGTTAAAATAATTAGCTAATTAGGTTTTTCTAAATATATATTTTAAGAAATAGTATAAATACTTCTACTTATAACACACATATAAGTATTCTATTAACAGCAAAACTGAAATTAACTTATGAGTGCTTATGTTTAGGTTAGTTAAACACAGTTATCGAAGAGACTGAAACAAAATTGAAGTTGAGCCGGCTGGACACCTTAAAGGCATTGTGAGGATTGGTCCCTGTGCGGCTCAGGAGCTGGCACCGGGGCTCTAGCTTGGGCAAATATCCTTGATATCATTTAGTCAACTGGAAAAAATTCAATCAGCATACTTGGCAAATATTCAACAGAGCTGACAGCAGCAGCAACAGCAGTAACGGCAGCCAGCGATTGTTTGAGCGAGCAGCGGGGCGTTGAGTGGGCGGATAGAGAGAGAGGGGGGAGGGGGAGGGTAAAGCGGGTGGAACGTTGCATAAATCAACAGCAAATAAAATGCTGATACGCTGAAAGTTCGCTGAGTCTTCGATGCTGAAACAAAACATGCGAAGCGGAATCGGAATCGGGCAAAAATTCGCATTCACGATAATTGAATTTCTGTGCAGGAGCAGCAAAAGGAATAGAAATAGGAACAGGGCATAAAAAAACCTGGGGAAGAGCGCAGTGGGGGGGGGGGGAAGCGACTCAGTGGAGCCAGCAGCGTGTCCAGCGATGCATGCGTCGCACGTAGCCGGAGGAGCAAGTGGAGATGCGAGGAAGACAGAGAGCCACATAGAGAGCGACAGAGAGAGAGAGAGAGAGACAGGGGGGCGGCTGGAAGGACAGAACGGAGCACAGTGCGCCCATATTATGTGCACAATAAATAGACGTGATCAGCATGCCCAAGGAGCAGCGGCAGTTGGGTTTGCTTGCCAGCAGCTACAGCTAAGTCGTCCTCGTTGCTCTGCCTGGTGCTTGCGCTTGACTGCGTGGCAACATCGCTGGCTGCATGCTGAGCGAAGGAGCAGCACGGGAGCAGCCTCAGCCGCAGCACGAGTGAGGAAGCACTTGAGAGGATGTTGCCAGCGCTGCCGCTGCGTCTTCCCGTGCTGTTTCCGGCTTTTGTTGCCCAAAAGTGCTCGACAAAATCTTTTGTGTGTGAAGCCCTCCCTCGCCCCGGCCCCTCACAGCCATTGTGTCGGTGTGTTGGTGTGCGTCCCTTTCGGGGGTAGCTAAGTATGCCGCATCCCCCAACTCCTCGCCTCGCAGCGGGGCAAACTTCAGAAAAACAAGGCAGAGGCAAGGCGAAGGCGAAGGCGTCGAACTTTTTATGTTAACTTACTTTGTAGTTTCTTCTTATTTGCAACTTTGATTTTTGTTTATTTTTGCCTGAGGCAACATCACTCCCCCGCATTCCCTCACACACACACACACCCCCAAAAACGCAGGACACGCAAGGGGAGGCCAAGGGGAAGCAGTACGCACGCAACCCCCAGCGGAGCGACAGAGAGCGAGAGAGAGAGCGCCATGAAAAACAACACCAGAAAAAGAAAAATAAAAATGGCGACGGGCGCCAAGTTTGCACAAAGTAAAAGGAAAAATTTCTGAGCTGTTTAGCATGGGAAATTTTCATGCTCAGCGCCCGAGCTTTTCCTTGGGGTGCTGCGCTTTAAAATGCGCCATTTTGTTGTTTGCCCAGTCCCAGTCCCAGCCCCCACACCTCCCCTCCTCCCTGGGCAAACTGACCCGGCAGTTGGAGCTCAGCAGCCACGCCCACGTGCGCCCCCAATCTGACCAAGCGGAAGTTTTATGAATTTTCTACAAAGCAGCAAAGTTTTTCAGTGTCCTTTGGGGTTTATGCTGTCGCTCGTCCTTTCGCCATCCGCCTTCCTTTTTTTTATGCTGCTTTTTCAACACATTTTTCAGCGGCGCTTTGACTGCTGTGTCTTGTGTGTCTGTATCTTGTATCTTTTGTGAAATCACTGCAGTGTGAATAATGTGGCAGAAAGCAAGCAAATTGAGAATAGGAAATTCATAAAAAATCAGCAACAAAGTTGCGCACAAGTGTCGCGCTATGCTTTCCATAGATTGCCCTGGTCAGGAGCAGCCAACTTAATTTCAAAACTTAAACAGAAACATGGGGTTTGATAATTCCCATGCGGGTTATTATACATACTTACCAAATGCTCTCCTTCGACTTTCGACTTTCTGGGAAAATGTGTCAACCCTTTAACAAATTGAGAAACACCTAATGAAGTTATTAGAGCTGTCAATGAACTTCAACAAATTGACATTTAATGAAGTGCACGACCCGCACAATGATCTTTTAATTGCCACAGCGACAACGAACCAAAAAAAAAACCTAAAAAAAAACAACACCTAAAAAATTAACTTTAATCACTTTGAGGCTGATTGTCGGGCTCGACCGTATGCATATGCTCGTATATAACATAATATAGTAATAATTATGATGTTGCTGCCAATTGACGACAGCCGTGCCGCACACAGACCGTGAAGCGTTGTGCAACGTTAGGTTTTTCAACCCTTTGCAGCAGCAACTCATCAACCCAGCGTGTCGCAACTTTTTCTTTTAATATGTATTTTAAATATAATACCGTGAAATTATAATACACAATATCATATTCGCTATTTCATTAGCGGTCCTTGAGATTCAGATTTAACGTTTCTGAAGTAGATTAATTTTGTCATCCATTTTATAGGGATTAACTTTATTGGTTAATGCTTTCGTTTAGCTCTTTCTTAAGTAGCCAAAAGCCCTAATTTGCTGCGCTAGACACTTCCCTTTATATTTATTATTTATATCACTCTATAAACGCTTTTTGAAAGCATTAACAACCTAGTTTTGAACTTTTATTCTTACTTTTGGCGCAAAATTCTTTTTTTTTTACATTATTTTGTTATGCATTATGTCTATATAAAACTATTAATAAACTTTCATTTTTACTGTTGGGGCAAAATCCTTTTTTTTTAGACACTTCAATTGGTCTAAACTTTCTAATTTTTAAAGGACTTTTGAAAGCATTTGCAATTTTTAAATGCGCATTAATTCTATATCAATTTATTAATGATTTTTGAATGCATTCAGAACATTATTTTGATCTTTAAATTTTATGTTAAGGGCAAAATTTTTTTTTTTTTTTTTGTTTGAACATTCGTTGAGTGCCTAAACTTATTGGGCAATATAAATGACTTTTGAAAGCATTTAGATTGTTTTAATGTGCATTAATTCTATATAAATCTATAAATGATTTTTGAAGCATTTACACCATTATTTTGATCGTTAATTTTTACTTTAGTAGCAAAATCCTTTTTGGAGGCACTTCAATTAGTTTAGTTCCTAAACTTAATCTTCTGTATTATGGACTTTTAAAAGCATTTGCATTCATTTGATGTGCATTAATTCTACATCACTCTATAAATGATTTTTGACAGCATTCAAAACATTATTTTGATCTTTAATGTTTATTTTAAGAGCAATGTGCTTGTTTTTTTAGATACTTCAATTTGTTTATGGCCTAAATCTATTCTATAAAGGACTTTAGAAAGCATTTGCATTATTTTGATGTGGACTAATTTGTTTCTCAATGTTAATAATGTTATGGACAAATGCTTAAAATTGTGATGTAAAGTGGAAAATGTGGAGAGTTAGTATTATTTCTCCAGTGAAAAAAGCGAGTAAAAACCTTCCTAATTATTTTATAATGTGTACTATTCCAAATTGCCGTGAACAGTGGAGATTAATGTAGTTTATAGAGAAAAGCCGGAGATGCTTTAAGCTCGCCTTGGCGGAACTGTTGCTTGAAGGAAAGCATAAAAAATAGACATGTTTATTACGTTTCGGCGGTTGGATTTGCATCTCATATTTATTCTCATTAGCCGGCTGACTTGGCGGCAAGTAGACACACGCACACACACGCAAGTGTTGTGTGCTGCATTTGTAGTTGTTGCAGTAAAAGTTGTGTCGCTGCCACAGGCGGAATTGAGTTGGCTTTCTCAGGCGAATTAACATAAATTATGCACGCCCACTTTGCGAATGCAGCTCGTGCGTGGCGTCTCGCTGCTGCCGCTGTTGCACGTGCTGCTGTTGCTGCCACCCCAACAGGTGCGTGGACGCACAATTAAGCGGCAACTAGACTCGCAACTGCCGCTGGCAGCCTTATTGAGTTTTCATATTTTATGTGCGCGAGGAACTATGCAAAGCGGACGAAAAGGCGCAGCGAACTTAATAAACGAATTAGGATTAGCCAGCTTGAAGTGGCACCCTGTGGTGGCAGCCACTCCCACCATGCCACCCGCAGTGAATGCCTGCCGCCCACCGACGACTGGCGACTGGCGACTGCTCACATAATCGAATTTATTTGGCAGGGCTCTGGTTTGCTTTTGTCAAAAAAGTTTTGCCGAGTTTCAGCGGCAGTTTGAAGTGCCTCGACCCAGTTGACAGCCCCGTGGTAACCACATTGCCACACGCTCGTCCACACACAACACGAGACTTGATTTGGTTTGGCTGATGCTCTGTAAAATTAGCAGCATAAGATTGGATTATCTTTATGTGACTGCCACTCCAGCGACCCTTTTATTTACATTTTTTGTGTTGTCAGCCCTATGATTATGTATGTGGCAGCACGTGCCACGATTAGGCGCACAGCGCTGCGCTCGAGCGTGAGCGTGAGCGTGAGCGGAGTCGGTGACACAAACGCTCGACTCGACTGCGGATCGAAGCACATTTATGTGATATTGTTGCTAATTTACTTAAAGCCACTCGCCGTCGAGTGTTCACTCACTCGGGGTGGAACGGGGCGAGTTGCGAGCGCAGGGTTAGTTGCTCTTAGACTGGTCCCGAGCTTCAACTGATTCACATATTTTCTAGAGATGCCAGCTGCGTGCTGCACACACTTGCAGCTGCAGCAGAGTTGGCGGCCCTAATTGGAACCCCATTGCTGGGCCTAAGTACCGCCGCAGTCCGCTCCGTCTGCCAGTCGATTAATCGGTCAAAGTGCGCGGCAATAACTCAGAGGCCAGAAACCGCGACAACCGCCAAAACGCGGCGTCAAAGTCAACGGGTAGTCGAGAGGCCATCAAGCGAGCGGAGCGTTTGCAACAACGCCAACAAGTAACCGACATTATCCAAACATCGAGACGTCTCAACTAGCCGCAATAAATTGCTGGAATGGTTACGGCTCATGGGCTGGGCCCAGTCCTCCCCCGTCCCCCAGCTCCTGCTGGCCCCATGTTCCGCGGCCGAAACTCTCTTCCAACCGCACTGCGTCCTCATCTCTGTCTTCGTCTTCGTCTCGCTCTCGCTGTCTCACTCTCTCTGTCTCTGTCTCGCTGTTTATTTGTTTGTTGGCTTTGACTCGCGCCTTTTTGTTTGTTTTTGATGTTGATGAATGTTGCCACAGTTGTTGGTTGTTGCTGTTGCCGTTCGCGTTGTTTAGTTAAATTTCGGACTGTTGTTTTTAATGTTTTCATTTTGTGGCCGGACTTCTTCGCCCTTAGCCGCTGTGCGTGCCTCTTGATGCATGCCCCGTCACATTTCACGGCCCGCTCCGAGATCCACTTAGCCGCATGATTGATATGTTGCAATAATTCTTATCAAACACAATGGCCCCACCATGAAATATTGACCACAACAGCGCCTTTTCCCACAAATCGCACATACTTACATACTTATTACCCAAGTCTCCGTTCTCATACACTCGCCTCGGGGCTAGCTGACTTTGTTGCCTCCCCAATTATTTCGGCAACTTATTTAAATTGAAGCAACCTCAGCGACAAGCCAGTAACTAATTCCATTTGCTATAATACGATTGAGTTAAGAGCAAATTGCACTTCTCAGAAAGTGAATTTCATGGATAAATAAATAATCGTAATGCAACAATTTTGTATACAATTAAAACATTTCTGAAACTTGTATTAAAGGAAATTGGAATGCTCAAAAAGTGAATTTCATGCTGAAATAACAGTAATGCCAAATTTTGATATATTTAAAACATTTCTGAAAGTTTTTGTAATATTAAATGAGTGCAACATATGTGTAATATCACACTTATTCTATAGTAAGGATTCGAATTATTTAGTTAGTAATGTTTAATGAGCTCAACATAAGTATAATATTAATCACTTATTCATTATATTCGAGTGAATGACTATTTTAACATTTAAATGGAAGATCACAATATATTATGTTTACTATTTTGAATGACTAATTTGAGCACTCAGAATTTCATGTAGAAATGCTAAATTTCGATGTATTTAAAACATTTCTGAAACTTTCAGTAATGTTAATCGGGTTTAACATATGTGTAATATGACACTTATTCTGCAGTAAGAATTCAATGACTATTTTAACATTTAAATAGAAGATCGCAATCTATTATTTTTACTGTCTTGTATACTGTCTTGGATACTTCTGCACTTCAACTTCTTGCTCTTGCTTGTAGAGCATCCACAGTTCAGTGTGGAGCAGCTATCGCATTTCTATCTATTTTTTAATGATGCCCCAAAAAAGTGCCTAAGCTTTGCACATTACTTTACATTTAAAGCTGTTGTTGTTGTGGGAATGCAAAGATCATTGGAGCTGTGTGTATAATTCTCACTTTGTAAACAATATTAAGAAATATTAATTTTCATTTATCATTTTGATTGAGCGATCAAATAAGCAGAGCCCCAGCTCCAGCCTCGAGTGTGGAGTGTAGTCGAGACGCAGCTCGGTTGCTCGGTTTGTTTTCTCGTGTGATTTCTTTATTATGATAGCGAGATTCGGTTTTAATGATCTTTCTCGTGTCCCGTTGATTTATGATGGGTTAACCTTACCTTAGCATGCTCAGCGGAGTCAGTCGGAGTTGGAGTCGCAGTCGCAGTTGATGCCGAGCGAGCCGCGGCTGCTGCGCCTCGGCCCGCAAGGTGTCGAAACTGTAACTGGAACTGTGGGAAATGGAACAGTGTCGCTCGCTCGCTCGCTCTTCGCATCTATCGCACTCTCTCGCTCGCTCGCTCGCTCGCTCGATTCTGAAGTGCACTCTCGACTTTTGCCCTGTGCGCTTTGTGCTTGTTCTTTTGTTGGGCTTTAACTTAATTATGCCCGCAAATAGGCGTAAAAGTTGCGCAATTCTCCAGGGGGAATGAGTAGAGGAGAGTGAGGAGGGATGCCCCGACCAGCTTCTCAGTTTGGTCTGTGGGCTCTGGGTGCGTTGCGTTTCCTGTCTGCCGTTGAGCATTTTGTAAGCCGCTTAGTTCCCTCAGGGTTTGAGGTTTTTCACTCCGAGTTTAGGGTTTGGGCGGGGTTGGAGTTCTGGTTTTGGGTTTTGCGTTTTGGGTTCGAATTGAATTCAGAGTTGTGGGCTGCGGGGTGAGAAATGCCGTCACCACCTTCAACCAGTTTGACTAACAAATGCTGCAAGCGTGCAAATTAAAATTCGGTTTTTGTGGTTGCCACTTGCATAACACCCAACAACACACACACACACACACATACGGCTGTGTGCCACCCAGCTGGTAAACAACCCACACAGCACATGTGCTATATAATTTATTTTGACATGTTTGCCAACATTTCAATTGATTTTATTGTCGCCTGCTGCACAAAAAATAACTGTGAATTGAAATGTATCACAATTATATTTTTGTCGTTGTCAATTGAAACATGAGAACTTGCCTCATAAATAATAACAACTTGTAACTCCCCGACCAATTGACTGCCCTCCCCCGGCGCCGCAGTGCTCCTGTTCCGGGTCGCCTCGTCGACGCCTGCCATGACAACACACACCCTCACACACACACACACACACACAGACGTATACGAAGTGCAAATAGTTTTGCGGATTCGTAAATTAACAAATCGAATTTAACGCGTGGCTGGCCGCAGTTTCAACTCAATCCGTTGGCCAACCCCTTTGAGCGCGGATTTAGTTTTATTTTCCGCTTTACGCCCGTTTGCACTTTCGGTTTTTCATAAATTTATCAATTTTGCATATTTGTTTGCCCGCCGATTATCAGCGCGGCAAATTGCGCCAATTGTTGTTACTGATTAGGCGCTGCAACAACAACAAAAGCTGAAGAGAAAAAAGTGCCTTGTTATTATTTATTTATTTATTGTTGTTCGCCAGGATCAATGGCCTCTGATTGCGGCTATGCGAGCTTTGCAGGTGTCCCGCCGACCTCGTGGACTTGGGGTTGGGCTTGCGGCTTGTGGTTGCGTAATTATTTAAGTGACACTGCCACGCCCCGCCGCCCAGCTGAGACACCCTCTCACTTTATGCGCTTGCTGCGAACTTTGCTCGAGTTGTCAGTTTTGATTTTTTCTCTGCGCTTCTCGCTCATATTTGCCAAAGAAGACAAATAAAAAAGGAATAGAAAACTTTGTGCATATTTTAAAGCAAACAATTTGCATGTAAATATGTGCAAAATGTCAGTCTGTCCTCCTACTTTCTCCCCCCTTCATCACTCTTCCCACCGCCCCCTCTCTGTGTGTGTTTATGTTAACATATGTGTGAGCATCTATTTGATGTGTGCTGCAGTGTGTGTGAGAGTGTGCGAGTGTGTGTGTGGGCGTGTGCTTGTGATGCCATCGCCTCTCAAAATATTCGACAATATTTTCCAACAAACAAGTAAAAAACAAAGCAAACATTCGACAGGCCAATACACGAATAATCAAATACTCTACACACACAAATTGCATTACACGAATTTATGAGATTATAGCAAGCGTTGTGCAAGAACCCCAATTTAATTTAATTAACAGCTTTGTGCTGCGGGAATTCCAATTAATGCCATTTTAAACTTAAATTTCAAAATTGCTTTAGCATTATTTGCTACATATATATATATATATTTAATATTTCATAACTTCACTTTAACTGTTTCAATAATTATTTGACTAACTCTTTTACTACTTTAAATGTTTTACTTTCGAAAATGCCATTTTGCATAAAATTGTAAATTACATTTGTATTTAATAGCTTCATGCTAACTTCTTCCATAATTATTTGCTTAACTCTTTTACTTAATTTCATTAAATGTTTTACTGTCGCAAGTAGTTTAAATTGAGCTGTTCTAACATGTTTCAATAATGCAATTTCCTTTCGTGTTTGTTTCACATCAATCAAACATATTTTCCCCCATTTATATGTCAAGTCTGTTCCAGCAATGAGTTGTCTCTGCTGTTCGGAATCGTCTCCAGTTTGATGGGCAATCGTTACAGCCCCATTTCGGGCATCGTCTATAACAAAGAGCAAATATGCATTTTGTGAATTTTCCATTTCCATTTCCATTTCGTATTTTGCGCATTTTTATGTTGTTTATTTTTGGAAGCTTTTAAAAAACATCAGCACTTGCCCATTTACATATTCGCTTTGTAGAGCTGTAGAGCTGCCTGCCAACTGCCGCCTATCTCCGACTCGCCTCCGCTGCCCCTCCCCCCGCCACTTGCTGTTGGCTGTGTATCCTTTGGCTGCCGTTTGCCATGTTCGTCTGCTGTGAAATTTGCATAAAATGCAAATGATGCCGACACAGCAGCCAACGACAGCAGCAGCAGGAAAATCGACGACCTAGAGGGAAACTGGGAGATGGCAGAATCGTTGTGGCTTTTTTGGTCCTTTGCGATATCATATTTATTAAAAGGATTATTGGTGCTTCACTGCCGCATCCTGTTAGTAGTGTTGCCGCACACCCTCACTCCGCTCCCCCTCCCCCGCCGATCGGCAATGCAAATGAGCGACGGCTGCCTTTTGTTTCAGGGCCCCACAAAAATATGTTGAGCATCTTTTTTTTATTGCCATTGTTCAGCCGGCGCCATATTTGATTTAAAAGTTGACGTCAAATTGTTCAAAGCGTCGTAAAATGCATGAAAATTACAAATACAATTAAACGGATTGGGCTCTTTCACGGGAATCTCGGCCCGTTTTCACACCTCCCAGTTAGCGCCTGCAGCCGGCGCAGAAGCCGCAGATCGAAGAAGTGCGACGAAGGCGGCGCTTTAGACCTTCTTCGGAGTTGGCGCTTTGTTACCGGCCTCTTCTCTATTTGAGTTGGCCATTCTCACCTTCGAACTCGGTTTACTTCTAATGAAGTCTGAATATTGCCTTTATGACGTTATCATGTTTGCCTTTCGTGGGTATTTATAGAGCGAACGCTAACATAGTTCCCGCATTGTTGGGGCATGCTCAAGTGTAGCGCCTTTGATTACGCGCGGCGCTCTTCGCCAAGGACTAGCGATGCGAACAGTTCCGAGAAATGCAATTTAGCTCGTGAGAATTCCCCTGAGGCTCAATTTCAAAATTTTTGTAAATGCCCTGCAGTTCAACTCGATTATCAGCCACTTTTGTTCTTCAAAAAGCCTAATGAAATTCAAAGATTGTTGAGTGCAACCCATAAAATGTTTAGTCCACCAGCATAAATAAAAATCAAAGCAAATTTTGTTTCAACAACCTTATTGACCTAGAGTTTCCATTACTTATTTTGACATCGTTTAACACATTTAAATATTAGTGAGCATTTGAAATGCTAGAAAGTAAAACTGAAATCAAATAAAATGCTATTTAAAATCGAAATGTTCTTCTCTTATTTTTGTTTAAAAACATTTCACATATTTACATAATTTAAATGCGAACGAAAACTAAGTTTTGTACAGTAATATAAATAGAGTGAAAATACATAAATAACTATGAAAACAAAAGGAATAGAAAGAGATTATATTTTATTTCAGTTTCCGATATCATTTTTATAGGAATAGAAATAGGAAAGAGATTCAATTTCATTTCGCTTTCCGAAATTATTTTTATATAATTTCTGCTCATCAACTTTATTGAGCAATAGTTTCACTGTCTACTATTAACTATTATTTTTATATAATTAAAAATCAAGTAATATATAGAGAGCAAAACCAGAGTTATTTTTTTCAAAAAAACTTTGTTATATTTTCACTAATCTGCACTTTATGTGTACAACGCCCAGTTCTCTATATGAGCCAATAATTTGGTCCCCATTACTTTAACTAGCATCCCCCATTGCCCACGTTCGAATTCGGAATTCAAATTCCACCCCATGCGGACAAATGTCTCAATCGATTTCGCAGTCGACGACGCCATTTTAAAGTCGCCGCGAAACTCTTTACTATGTCAATTCAAGGCTTGCAGCAACTTGAAATTGCTCATACGCCGCGTGCAACATTCGTGCCGCACCGGGCGGCGAATGGGCAGCGGCAAAATTGTGCTGCCACTCGAATCCTTTTGCCGCCACATGGAAAACACCCACATATGCACTAACACCGCCAATTTGACGCCAATGCGAGTGTGCGAGTGAAGCACGTGCAACTGTGTGTGTGTGTGTGTGTGTGTGTGCGTCCCCGCGTCCCCTGCACCAGCAAGCGCCACTTGGCTGCCATGTTACGAAAATGTTAAAGTATCAGAATCATTGGAATTGCGTTGAGAATGTTTGACAGTTCATAAATGCTCGGCGCTTGACTTGCATAAATATTTTCCACGGCCTGTGCCAAGCGCCAGCGGGGCGGGAGGTGCGGGGCGTGGTGGTGCATGGTGTATGTGTATGTGGAGCGCGAGCACTTGAAAAGTTGAAGCTGTGGCACAGAACATCAAAATGCGAAAAGTCAAACAAACGTCCGCAACGACGACAGCGACAGCGACAGCAACGGCGACAGCGACGCTCGCGTCGGCATCGCAGCTTTTACAGCTATCGCAGCGCATAGCTCAACACACTGGCGTTGTCGTTGTTATTGCTGCTGTGCACTGTGCTCAGGCTCATGGTTGCCATTTTGTTTTGAAAGCCATAAAAAAGAATGTCGCTTGTTGCTGTTGTTATTCTCGTTTATTGTTGTATTTGCTGCTTTTATGACCAGCAACGTGCGCCAGCTTGTAGTTGTTTTTCTTTCTTTCTTTTTTTGTGTTTTTCTTCTTTGTTTTTGTGATTTGCGTCTGCGCACTGCAAAAGTCACTCGACGAAACCGACTCAATCGGCAAGCGAAAGAGCGCTCAACTCAACGAAACTCACTCAGCGCAGTGGGCGTTGCCCAAAACAGCAGCCACGCGTCACGCTTCGCTGACTCTCACTATCGCAGCGTGAGAGTGAGTGCGCGCCTGCCTGTGCTTGTGCTTGTGTGTGTGCGCTGCGTTGCGTTGGTGTGCGCCTTACAGGGTGTTTCTGCGCACTCGATTTCAGCTGCTGTTCAAAAAAACAGCTGTTGGGCCGCTCTGAGTTATGAGTTTTTGTTGCGTTCGGTTTGACTTTATCCTCTTGACTCGGCCGCTGACTCTGCGGCTGTTACTGTGGCCGCTGCTGCGGCTCCGGCTGCGACGGCTGCGAAAGTGGCCTGTGCCGGAATTTTCGTGGAATTTTCGTTGGCCCGCCCGGAGGGCGGTGCGGTTGCTACGCGACGAGGGACGGACGACTGCTCGCTTAAGCGCCGGCAAAATAGACACAATTGCAGTTACACCTCTAATTAACGCATCACCCGATTTCAACATAATCTGATTTAATAGTAAAATACTTTTTTAAATATAACTTCAATGATATATTAAACTTAACGCATTTCCGACTTCAAAATAATTTGATTTATTACTAATATAATTTTATTCATATTATTAAACTAGTCTTGTTATTGAAATGCGATATTAATATGTGTTTACTGAAAAAAAACATAAAAGCAATCTTTGAAATTATTGTAGAATGTGCTAAAATAATTTTTGTTTTCATATTCTTTTTTGCGTATTTCGAAACATTCAAAACATTTCACATTAGAGTTGGCAGATTTCTGCATAGCTGAAATGTTTATTTTGTTAAATCTTATCTGAACAAATAAAAATGTAATAATGTTTTGCTGCTCTCTAAGCTTCCTCTGCAACTCTAAACACTCAATCGTAATTTTGTCAAGCCTTGGGAACTTGACACTTCAGCTGTGAAACAGTTAGCATTGAAGAAATAGTTTTTCCTGCTATCTGGAGTACTTCCTGAGTTATTCGAGGCCCGCCTCTTTAGTTGTAACAATACACATGCTCTTCCTTCTTTGCATGCTTGAATAACTTTATTTGTTCTGCTCTCAGCGACTTTTTGCCATTCGGCGTGTTGTTGTTGTCTTTGAGATTCCGTGAAGTTCGCAGTGCTTCAGGTCAATTGGCAGCCTCCGCTCAGCCCTTTTCTTCGCGTGTCTTTCACTGAGACTGAGGCTGAGACTGAGGCTGAAGCCATTCATCTTGGGCTTAGTCGAAGAAGGCGCCTAACAATTCACTTCCGCGTCTACAGCCATTTCCGTTGCAGCAGTCGACAAAACAGCGACAGGCCGGCGAAAATAGCGCAAGAAACAAACATAAATAATAACAATAACAAATAAGAACGACCCGAGAGTAATGCTGACAACAACAGCAACTAAAAAAATGCTAAAAAAGGTGAAAAATGTACGTTGAGGGGGGCAGGCCAACAAAGGGCCATGCAAAACGCGACAACGAGCGGGTCGAGCGGGTTTTGTACTCCCAATATTGATGGGCCGCGCGCACGGAACGCTGCTCTAACTGAAGGAAAAAATATGACGCGATTAGAATCTGTAATTAGTTTTCGTGTATCTGCAATTGTTGTTGTTGTTGTTTTGCTGTTTGCTGTTGCTGTTGCTGTTGCTGTGTTGTTTACTGTGCTGTTTGCTGTGGTGAGAATTGCACTTGCTCGGCGGCGAAACTTAAAAAGGCGTTAAAATGTGCGCCGCTCTCTCAACACGCGATGTGTGCGGAAGCCGCAAAAACTGCAGATGGGCGGAGGATGATGAATGGCTGAGTAGCTGCCACAGCAACAGAAGCAGCAACAGCAGCAGTAACTGCAACAAAAGGCTGCAGTTAGGTGGCAAAAGTTAACGTTCGCGTTGACTTTGGCCAACTGTTTCACTGCTCTTTTGGGGGCTGCGGGGGGCGGTTGAAGAGCCCAATAAATTCAAAGTCAACACGGCGGGGAAGAGGCGGGGCAGTCAGTTGGTCGAGCGCATTCCCAGCTGCAAACTGTGGGCATCCGTTTCTCTGGTCTCTGGTTTGGCATCGCTTAAATTATATCGATTTCGTATCATAATCAAATGTTTGCTGCTTGTCGTTGGCGGTGCCGACAATAACAACTACAAAAACACACAAACACAGTGGAGCCTCAGCTACGATAACAACAATAATCAACGCACGACAACAACAACAACAGAAACAACAGCAATAATGGCAAACGGCAATGACAACGACAGCGGCAGCAGCAGCAGCAACAACAACAATGGCAAACAGTAGTGGCAACAAACAGGCTCATTTGCATATTTACCAAACACACAGATGCGACACACACACAACGATAGACAGCACGCGAGGCGGAGCGAGAGGGACGTAGAGCGACAGAGACGGAGAGCGAGAGAGACAGACACACGCATGCCAAAATATACGATATCGTGTGCTCATAATAAGTATCTGATAAGTAATGATATACAAACACACACACACAGGCGCAGAGCCCATGCAGAGTTAAACACTGGCACAAAATGGCTGCACACCACAGCGCCAACACACACACACACACACGCACGCACACACGAGCTATTATGCAAAGTGCAATGGCTGCAGTTGCTGTAGCTGCACTTTGCATTGCTCTCGTTTGGCTTTGCGGCGCATTTTTGGTGTAACACAAAGTGAAACAAACACACACACAGAGTGAGTGAGCAATTGGAGCACACAGAAAGAGAGGGAGAGAGAGAGAGAGAGAGGGAGAGAAGCACACACAAAATGGACAGAAACAAAAGTCAACGCCAACGACAACGACAACAATCAGCCGCAAGAGCAACCCCCGCTTTTGAAGGCGTCCATCACACGACCACTAGCGAGAGCTACGCCAGAAAGCTTAAACAATTTAAATAAGACGATTTGCATATGTGTGCGTTTCATATTTTTATACGACTGAAGATATATGGTTTTTCAGCAGCCACAGCAGCAGCAGCAGCAGCAGCTAAAGATGTTAAATTATTTATGCGATTTGAGTGCAAATTAGTAAGCAACGCTTTTCAATTATTCTTCTTTTTGTTGGGATAATATTTAAAAACATCAGCTAAGCAAATATTATCATAATTATTCTGCTTTTTTTAGATACAATATCAAAAAATGTTTATGTTTGCTGTTTACTGTTGTCGCTCCATAATTAGAACCTTCGCAAATTTGAAATTTTTGCCTAAATTAACGCTTTCAATTTGCATACGCTAGACAATTACTTAAAAATCGGTTATATAATAATTTAATGCTTTCTGTGCGCCAAAAATAAATATTTCCAGCAAAGGAAATAGCGGTAGAGAACAACTATTCACTATGATGTGACTTCCAAAAAGGTAGGTCATATTTTTTATATTTATCTCAATTGTTTAATATTGCATGCATCATTTAATTAAGCTGCATAATTTGCTGATCAACATATATATTGTATTTTTCACACCTGTATTATATTTTCGACCACTTGAGGCTTTACACCTGGTAAGTTTGCATTGGAATAGCGCTCTTTTAGTCTAGTTATTATCTCGGCTCCTTAGTTATAAAGTTCCTTCAACTTTTGCCGTCGGTAAACTTAAAGTCTTCGAGTCTTTTGTGGAACGTGCTATGGGCATTACGAATCTCCACAGAAACTGGGGAACCACTTAAATCCGCTTGACACTTTTGTCGATTTTTATGGCTTGTTTTTTCAAATGCTCTCGAACAAAATTATTTCATGCATAAATTGTAGCGGTTTTGGGTCCGTTCGACATATGAGTTCGTGTCCCGAGCGCCGCCATTATTTTCCAGCACATTAAAGACGCATAAAATTGGGTGAGCTCAAGTTTAGTGCCGAACCAAAAATATTTGTGGAATACGCTCTAAGCCTAGCTATAGCTAGTTGCCTCAAAATCAATTAAAAAACTATTTCAAACTGCCAGTTAAATCAATTAAAAAATGAAATTCCGAAGAATAAAGCCATTTGATGCGATTCAGGTGTATAAACTCTTATCGCTCCACTCAAATTATAGATTTTATGTGCAGACCACAGGCTTTATCTATTGGTTTTAAGAGCAGTTTTTGTATACATTTTTGTGACTCTGTTTGGGCCTTGTTTTGACTTGAAATATTCCCGCCCCTCGACCAGAAAATAAAATAAAGAGCGCTTTATGTCTAGACACTTGACCGTATTGATTTTAAAGTCAGCCATAAAACTGGAGCAGAGACAAATTGATGAGCCATACCGTCACTTTGAAAAGGCGTGAAATGCACATATTGTTTATGGGAGCAACACCACAAACATTACTGTTGTTTTTTCAATATGCCAAAACTTGAAGTTTCCACGGCGATCGGCTGTAGTTGCAAGGATGTTGACGGGAAAATACCCGAACCATTTTCAAGAGTTGAGGCAGGGACTTAATTAATGTGTAAAAATAATTGAATAGTCTCCCACACGTTGCAGAAATCGGATTGTAATAATAATTGAATCATTTTAGACACTTTTAATCGGATTCTTAATAGAAGTAGTTTTCGAAATTCTAGATGTAAAAACTCTAAACATCGAATGACAGTTGAATATCCTTCCACACTTTGCAGGTATCGCATTGAAATAATATTTGAATATTCTGCGACTGTTATAAGGCATCGCATGCAATATAGAAGTAGTTTTCGTAGTTCTAAAGTTTAATAATAGAATGTTGTCGGGAAAATTGCCGAACTGTTTTGATTCGATGAGCTGAGTCAAAGATTTAAACATTGAATATCCTTCTACACTATGAAGGAATGAGATTATAATAACAATTGAATATTCTGCGACACTTTTATTTATAGAATAATTACTTTTCCAAATTGAACATTATTGATTTTTAATGGATTTAGCAAAGCTTGCTGCAAAACATTTTGGTTAATTTCCAACACAAAAGCAGGCGCAATTCAAGTGAATATTCAATAGAATTTTCCCATCCAATATTTTCCCAACTGCGCTAGACTAACTCAAAATTACCCTGTAGTAGATGATGGTGAGGGTATGACCAAGAAAAGGTAGTGAGGCGACGATGCTTTTGCTTTTGCTTTTGGTTTTGCGATTTCAAGTGCCCTCCGGCGATTAGTGTGTGAGCGTGTGCAATTGTTGACTTTGTCATCTATGGCGCGGAGGGGGCGAAGGGTGTGATCAATGGGAAACGTGGAACGCGAAACATTTGAAGGTGGCAGGCAATTCGTATTGTCACATAATTGCACAATGAATGAGCGTTACTCGACAATCGGGAGTCGGCCATCGAGACTCGAGACTCGAGATTCGAGACTGGAGAGTAGTGGTTCATCCAGTTTCAGTTCAGTGCGGTTCAGTTCCAGTCGACGGCTGAGTTTAGCGCTCGGGGTGCTTCCCACACAGCGCACACTGGGCATCTGGTTGTTGTTGTTGTTGTTGTTGTTGATGTTGTTGCTGTAGTCGCAGTTGCTCATTGTTAACTTGTTAATTTCATTTGATTGATTTTTAATGCCTGTGCGACAACGGGAGAACGCCGCATTGAATTTGGATAGCGCGTAGTTATGATTAAATCAAGAGAAACTTGTTAGATAGACTCGCACGCGGCTTATGCACTCTGACAAAGGGACGAACCGCATGCCAAGTGCACAGGAGTCAATAGGAAGTCAACGGCACGTGTCCTTAATCCGGTAATTACTAGACGCAACTCCCCCAACTTGGCCACACCAAATGCGCTCACGACTTGTGTCGTGTTTAGTTGTCAGTCGGATTTCGGCCTGGCTTGTGGTCGCACACAATAGTGGCCGTAAGTCTAGTATATTTGTAGATCAGCGATACGCAGCCAGATAGGCATCGATAGTTCTTTTTCCCATGGGCAGGCACAACACGGCACAACAAGTTAATTTATGCTCCCTGCCCCCCCAACAACGATGAAGTTCGGCCGATAACCAACCCTTTGCTGGCGAGTTTCCACTGGGAAACTGCAGTTGGATCAGGTAACGCTGATGCCAACCTGTTGACAACAACAACGATACACATAAATTGTCCCGGGGGCGACAAACGCTGAGAACAAAAGAAGAGCGTTTTTAATCGCATTTATGTGGACAACTGACAACAGCGCAGCCAAAATGATAAACGCTTGTAAATCGCTGCTAGTCGCTACTAAAAATGCGCCCAGCTTTGAGCCATGCATAATAGAGTTATCGGGCTCCCCCACTCCCTCGGCTCGAACCGTAAACGATACCGATATCCGAAACTGTCCCGAGCCCGGCGTTTGATTAATTGTCGCTGCTTAAACTTCGTTCGCGCTCATAATTTCCCTTCATCGTCTTTCACATAATACAATTATCATTTTGTGGCTTTTGCGTTTTCCAAAATTTCTATTGTGCTCGATTGTTTTTACCCAAAACCCACCATATGCATGCGGACGCTACATATTGCATATTATTAATTCAAAACGCCCCCCTTCCCACTCTGTGTGTCGCTTCCACGGCGAAGACACAATGCCGACTACCGACATCTGGCAGCGCCGCAGTCGAAGTTAAATCGCTTTTTTATGAAAATCTCTTATGGGCTTTTAAATGTTTAATCGCTTATGAATTTTGATAACGCCGCCTTTTTTTTTTTTTGGGTTCAGCGAAGTGTAGCTCGTGTGGCTGCAGAAAGAGCATCAGCAGGTCGATAAATTCAAATAGGTTTTGGGAATACATAAATTATATATAATAGAGCATTTCGTATACTCTTTAGATATCTATTTTTAGTGTTATTGGGTACAGCTTATAGTTGCGAAGAATCAATTTGAGTACAAAGTTGACCTTTTAAGAGCTCTGGAATTATTGCTGATCGTGAAAGGCTTTTTCTGCTAGACAAATGTCTGAATATTTCACTACTATTAGGCAATACTCATAAATATTTGGTATTTTTATGGATCCCATGGCTTTGTTCTAAAGAATTTAATGCGCTTCCATATTCTGTAACACTTGAGCCTCGAACAAAAGGCGAATCAAGTCGAGGAGATTAGGAGCCGCATTTGTGGGATTTAAATTGCTAATTATAATGAACTTATAACTCTATAACGAAACGCGAGACAATAAAGAAAGCTAGTTATAGAGTTTGAATATTAAAGCGCGATTTGTTATCGGCAAAAATGGTTTGACGGAATTCTGTAATTAAATTTGCCTAGAAATGACCTCTTATTAAATATTCGGAATTCTAATCAAATTTGTTTACTTTATGCTCGTCCATCTATACCTTCTGAGTGCTCATTTGTTTTACCAAGTGTTTTTTATGGGCAGCCACCCTCAGTGGAATCAGAACACAAGGCTTCCATTTGATGAGTTGCGACAGGCAACAATGTGAAGCTTTCTGGAATCATTTGCCAATTTTATGGGCTCTCTTAAAGTCAATTATCACAGCTGCATGTTGGCGGGGGGAGAGGACGAGGAGTGTGGCACAGCCGCCTTTCCAATGCCGTTAAAAGAGCTTTGGTCTGAGTCCAACTGCAACTGCAACTGCAACTGGAACTCGAAGTTGGAGTTGAAGTTGGACTTGAGAGTTTGTTATCAGCGATATGGCATCATTGTAATAGACTCTTCACTGTGCACATTTTACGATGCTTACAAGCACTTCAACAAGTTTTACAGCTTTTCCGCTAAAAGCGGCAGCCCCCAAAACTTGTCGACACACGAACGAACACACAGACAGACAGACAGACAGACAGGTAAAACAAAACAAATGCAAAGCTGGGAAACCCGAAACAGAGTCGAAAAGATTTTGTATTTGCCTGTTGGGTTTCGTTGGCTGCAGCTTGGCCATATGCAAGCAAAAGAAATCAAACCGAAATGAGCCATTAAATGCTGCTAAACACGCGGGCATTTTCCACCGTTTCCACCGTTTCCATCGATTCCATTTGCTTCCACAGTAGTGGCCGTAGCGACGGCATCGCTCCGACCAGCCATAAATTTCCGACAAAAGAATGTAACCCGATGCCAGTGCAGTCTGGTGCAGGGCCCAGACCCAGGCCCATGTCCAGAGCCCATAGTTATGCCATAGTCACAGTCCGTCGTAGTCTCTATCTATGTTCGCTGGCAGGTTTTCTTTGGGCCATCGCCATCGGTTTCCCGTTCGATTGCCGCAGCCAGATTTCTTCTGAATAAATTAAAATCCAAACCGAAATCGCCGCCGAGCGACGCTGGGGAAAAACGTGGGAAATGTATTCATCACCGCCAGAGTCAGGTCAAGCTTCGGACTGGAATTGATCTTATACGCAATGCCATGGCGCATAATATTTTGTTGTTATTCCCATTTTATGGCCACTTAAGTGGCCCATAAGCCGAAGTAAATGGCATTACAATGATTGTATTTTCCAAAACTGCGAGCGGCAAATTGAAACCCATTCGTGAAAATTATTAAACGATTTTTTATTTTCCAATTAAGTTTGTTTATATTAGCGCTGGGCCTTAAATAATTAAATTTGTTATTTTCATCGGAAATGATAGTGATAGTATTTATAACTATTTCATCTAGTTAAAAACTCCTAAAAGCTGACTGCAATTGTCTCTAAATAAATTTCATATTATAAACATTTTTTGTACAATTGTTGTAGCATACTATATTTTATTATAATGAAAGATTCTAAACTGATTTAATTTGCAAATAGTTTAGCAATTCTTAAAACAAACTTTATGCTTATTTGAGTATCTTTCGCAGGCCAAACTTTTTTCTGCGTATACTTAATTTTTAGCTTTATCTTCGTATTTAAACAAATTCATTTATTAGTAAATTATAATGTATTGTCTTAAACCTTTCGTTATAAGATTTAACTTTATTTAATTACAATTATTTTGAAATATTTACAACTGCAACTCACAGCTCCTTCTTAATCTTTATGATTGCCTTCACATTTCTATTTTTATTTACTTCTAAGTATTACATTGATTTGATAGGCTCTTTGAATTGTCGCCCCAGTTTTGCGTCATTCCCTCAGCTTATCGCTGGGTGCGTCATGTAAATTGTCAGAGCTCAACAGGCACTAGCTCAAAGTAATCACGTGGCAAAGCCAGACAGTGAAGCCGGGCCCAGAGAGAGGCGGTGGTCCATGAGGCAGTGAGGCTGTCCTGCAGCTGCTGCTGGTCGGTTGTACCGAAATTCCAGTTAAATATCGGAATGGTCGATAAGATTTTCCACTTACATCGATGGAGCTAAAGCGATCTGGGCATCTGTTGCTCACATTTGACATTTGAAGTGCGCATATCTCTCTCAACTCTATGCCGCCCCTGGGGCCGCCAAATTGGTATTAAATTACTCACTTTGGTGATAATCGAAATGGACACGACACGATTACAACAACAGCAGCCAGCAGTGACAGAGGCTGCGACACGCAGCCCAGAGCTCGAAACGGAAACGTGCAACGTTGAACGGTGAACCAGTTCTTCGACCACTCGGCCACTCGACCACTCGACCACTCGACTATGGCCGCAGACGCATAAAGAAAGTAAAAATATTAAGACGCAGACAAGTTGAAAATGCCACCACATCACATTTTGAGCGTTTTCAAAACGATCAATTTTATAGATAAGACGCTGCTCTCCAACTCGGACGCGGTGTCCAACTCGGTGCGAGGGACCGAGTCCCTAACATGATCATTGCCACTCGTTGTGGCAGGTAACAGAGGAAGCCACAAGGGCAGCAACAGCAGAGCACAGCGCAGCGCAGCGAACGCAAACAACTATATTAGCCGGGCTAAGAGCTGTGTTCGGGCAATGCTTAAGCGAGGCAATCGCCAATCTCAACATATGTCAAATTGGGCAACTAACTGGCTAATCAGTTGGACAAACAGTCGGCACAGTCGTGTGCAGCGAGACAAGTGTTATTATTTCGCTGGCAAAACAATTCAACTGTCAAATCGAGGCGACAACGCAAAGAGAAAAAGGGAAAATGCGGAAATCCTATTTGCATTTCCAAACAAACGAAAACTGCGCCGTCGACTATTAAAAACAAATATTTGCGGCCAAAAAAGGATCAGACACACACACACACACACGCAAAGTGAACATATGTATGCAGGAAGCTGAAACGGTGGCAGTGCCAGGATCTGAAATCCGGGCAGAGTCAGGAAGGACGAAGGGAGCAGCAGCACACCCCTTTTGTGTCACCTAATCCTTCGTCTGCCCGCACGCTGGACGCTCGCTCGCTCGCTCGCTTGCTCGCTTGAGCCTTTTGAAGCGTTCAACTATCCCTGGCAGCGTTTCCGCCTTGACAATTTGTACAATTGTCGCTCAATTTATTGTGGATGAGGGGAGTCTGTCAAGCTGGCTAGCTGCGCTGCAAACGAACAACTTCCGATTACAACTTCATTTGTAAATGCTTCCTTTGCATCGCTCGCATAAATACAAAAATCCATGCCGCACAATGCACGTGTATGCGGCATGTGCTCCCCCTCAATGCTCGCTGAATTCGAATTCGAGTTTATGTTGTTTGGGTTTGGGTTTGGGTTTTTGCTGTGTGATTCGGGGTGCGCATCGCCCGAGACTGCGACCCACACCTAGGCAGTGCTGTGCGAGACCAGCCCACATCTGTCAACTTCAATGAAGTGTCGAATGGAAGTTCATCATCCGTCCAAATAGTTGCCATCATGATTTCCTTGCATTGCCTTTTTTCCAGCTACTCGCGTCGCTGCCGTCGCTCCCGTCGCTGTTGTATTTGTTTCTGTTTTGTTCCTCAGTTACTGTTTTTATTGCCGGCTGCTGTGCGGGGATTTCACACTCCACTCCCACTCCCACTCCCACTTCCAGTGTGCACTGCGAGAGGTTAAACTCCTGCCCAGATCGACGTTAAATGAAGCCTCTGGTGTATTTCGGGCTGCCGTCAAGTTGCGTCGCCCTCTGTCTCTTTGAAGGCTGCTAATCACTTTAACATACATTTGCATTGCATTTACACGCGTTTTGACCCTCATTACGTGGCAACACTGCGAGCCCAATGCAACCCAATACAGCTCAAGGGATTGTCCTTTCTTTTCATCTGTGGCAAAAAAAAACATTGGCATATTTACCCAACACCTTGGTGAGCAATTACAAGAATCCCATCTTAATTGAGACTGATACCAAAAACAGCAAGAGGCATCATTAAAATATTTCTGGGCTGCAGCACAAAATTAGATATACTCAATGAAAGTATTTGTTTTAATACAAAACGCTGCTTGAATTTGTTTCAATTGCAATGCTGAACTAACTATTAGATCAATGAATGATGTAGTATATAATACTCGATGATAATTTTTTTATGATATTTAGTAAGTAATTGATAATTAAAAGCACATAGTATAATAATAGAGTATAATTTGTATAAGAATTTAAATGCCTCATTCAAGTATTTACCTTAATATAAGACGCTGCTTGAATTTGTTTCAATGTTTTATTACTTACCTCAATTGCAGAGTTCAACTAACTATTCAAGCAATGAATGCTATAGATAATACTCGCAATAAAATTGTAACTAGCAAATGATAATGTTTTCATGATATTTAATAAGTATTCCGTAACAAAAAGTAATTTGTATAAGGATTCCCATATCTCATTCAAGTATTGGTTGAAGAAAAACATAACTTTTTATTTATTTTAATAGCGTGGTAAGCAAGCAGAGAATCTCTATTTAAAGATTCTTGCCATATCTAAAGCACTTGGCTAGCTACTGCAAATTCCCAATTTAATTTTCCACACATTTTCACTTTTCCCGCAGCAACTTCGCCGGCAACTCTGGTGTTAAGTTTGCAATGGACTTGACGAATTTCGCGCGTCGCCCGTGCAAACAATAGAAAATGTTTTAGAATTGTTTTGGAGCCGTTTGCTGAGGCATCTTTGCAGTATGTTCCCTGCCCACTTTTTTGCGCCTACGTGGCAGCATTTTCTTTCGCCAGTTTTCATTACAAAGTGCTTGGGGGAAATGGGGAAAGCGGAGAATGCGGGTTGCGATTTGTGTTTGTATACTTGTGCAAAGCTGCTGAATTTTATTCTCGAATTGTTTTTTGCGCCAAAAACTTTTGTTTACATGGCAAATAGAAGCACTCAGTCGACGCTGCCACATGCCACCAGCCACCAGCCACTAGCAACGCCTACACGACGGGTAAGCTGTGGGGGCTGCCACGCCCCTGCACATCATGGGCATGTGCAGTTTGTTGAAAGTTTTGTTGCATCAAAGTTTTTGTTATGCTTCGTTGTCGTTTTTCGGGGCCCGTCACAGTTGAATTCACAAAATTTGTCACGTTTGTTATTTTTGCGACGAGTTCAAGTTGCAGTCAGAGATGGAGATGGAGATGGAGTTTAGTTGAGTTGAGGCTGAGGTTTAGCTAAGTTGTGTGGCGTTGAGTTTGGTTAGGTTTATTTACTCAACTGATTTTGATAACATTCGTGTACATGCAACGATTTTGAAATCGCAATTAATTGTGGCCTCCCCTCTCTCGCTCTTTGCGTGTTTCTCTGCGTCTTCTTGTGGCTGTCAGTGCCACGCCCACGACTCAAGGCGTCCGGTATAAATTCAGTCATGAGCATTTTGTCCTTTATAAAGTCTAATCCGCATTTATTTTATGCGCGGCTACAAATCGTCGCTTTAATAGTGTCACCATGAGTTATTGGAGCACCACAACTCCAGCTCCAGCTCCAGCTCCAACTACAGCTCCAGCAGATGCCAACTTATGAGCACCACAGCGACGGCAACCGAGACGAAGACCGCGAGCTCGATCGCCGGTGGCTTTGGCTGGCTGGGGGCATTCACAAAAAAAAGGAAAGAGAGAAAAAAAGTAAAAATATATATAAATGCATGCATTAGTTAATGTCCAGTCGTTGTCCGGCGCAGAGGCAACCGTTTGGAGTGCGCCCAGCAGGATGCAGTTTATAAGCGCGCCGAATCGCATCGAGAACAGTCCCCAGTCCTCGGGTCCGCAGTCCGCAGTCGGCGGCGTCGCTTAAGCCAATTCAAAGTGGCGACCAAAACGGTGGCCGCGCTCTGATCTGCGGCGGCGGGAGGGCGCGGACGCCAGGACGCAACTAAACTCAACTCAACTGAAGTCAACTCAACTAAGCTGCACTGAACCCAACTGAACTGAACTGAACCGAACTGAACGTTGCTCGCGTATTACATTTCGCGCTCGATAAATCTCCGCTGCCTGCCGCCCGACACATATTTCATATCAACGCAGATAGTCGGCCGCACAGTGGAGCAAATTCTATGGCAGCTGTCACTGAGAATAGTGCTCCACATCGCCACTGTGGTTTAGTGCTGCAAAATCGTGTTGCAGTTCAATATTCATTTTCTTAAAGCAAAATAACAGACTCGATAATAACTTTTATTGCAAATCATAAAAGGATTTTGTTATTCTCAAAAAGTTTACTGAACTAAATTTAACCTATTTCAAGCTGATTTTAAATTAAATGTCTGAAAACGCCAAATTACAGTGCATACAATAGCAATAACATTTTTTATGTTCATTACTCAATTACGTTGCTGAAATGCAAGACTATATAAATTAATTACTACAAAGCAATTTCAAGAGGAATCTGTAGCACACAACTTGATATTTAATTGAATATTGAAATGCGTTTGAAGTACAAAAAACTTTAATTTAACTGAGTATATGACCTTACTTTTTTATAAATTTAATTTATATTTACTTGAAGATGTTCGTCGATTCGACATTCAACTCTTTAATGAACTAAATATAACTCTCTCTGTTTGGTTGCAAAAATGCCTTCATCAGGATATCTATATTCTACACATTTTGGAGCATTATGCGGACACTGTGCGTAGAAACGTCGCCCGGTTGCGCATCATAAAGCAAATTTCATTTTGAATTATTTTCGTATACATTCTGTTGTTGTTGTATTTGTAGTTGTTGCTGTTGCTGATGCTGATGCTGTTAAAGTAGTTGCTGCTTTTTGCATGGCAGCTCTGGATGAGTGCGAGTGTTGTTGGGGCGTATTGTGCGGCTGCTGCTCTCTGTGCGGCAAAAGGTGTTAATGATTATCATCATTATCGTCATCATCTGGCCGTTGTTGTTGCCGCTGCTCTTGTTGTTGTTGCAGCACGGCAATGGCAGCCCATTGATGGCGTTGAACGCACATGTTCTTAAGTAAAATTTAGGAGCTTTTGGCACTGTTGTTGCCCTGTCGCGCTGAGACTGTGCACTTTAGGTTGATTTGCTGTGGCGAGCATAATTCATTTATGCAGCTTCGACTGCGACTTCGACAAGGATGGGGCAGCAACAGCATCTGGCAGAAGACAGCGCTGTGAATAGGCAGCGATAACTTAGGGATTTCAATGATCAACGTCAGCGACCGCCTGGCAAAATTGTCATAATTTATGAAATTAAACCATGAAAATATTTACACTGCAACAACACACGCATGCGGTATAGTTGTGTTGGCCCATCTACTGTGGCAGCATCAGCACGAGTTCAACTTCAACTTCAAGTTCGAGTCCAACTGGAAGCGAGGCTCATTAAAGCAAAAGTGAAACAAAGCAAAAGTCCATGTTTTTATTGCCGCTGCTGCTGTGGCTGCTGCTGCTGCTGTGTGGCATGTTGCCGGCGAGCGAAGCCACCACCCGAAAGTGGCTAATAAAGCAAATCTTGTTGACAACGTTCAAGGCGACACAGCCAACAAAGTTCTCCTTCTTTTTATTTTGGCTTTTTACTTTGTTTTTGTTGGTTAGGCTCTACATGGAAATTTCGCCAATTAACACCTTTTAGCATGTTGGGCAAAGACGACAACAACATCAGCAGCAAGGAGGCGACAACAGCAGCAGCAGCAGCAATGGCAACGGCGGCAGCAACATCGAATGCGTTAATTAAAATTATATAAAAAGCGGCAGCTGCTGCTACACAAGAATGAGAAATGAGGCAACATATCGACAACAGCATACGCAGTTGCTCATATTGTGGTTGCTGTTGTTGTTGTTGCTGCTGCTGCTGCTGCTATTAATATAAAACTGCAAAAATACGATTAGCCAGCGAAATGTTTTAAAGCAGCCAGCAGCAGAGCCTTGGCAACATGTTGCTCATGCGGCGCATAGTAAATATGGACAACAACAGCGACAGCAACAGCGACGGCAACAGCGACGGCAACAGCAACTTGCAACGGCAGCAACATCACATCGCATCGAGCAACATGAATATCGCACCTTGTAAACTCATTTGCGCGTACGTGTTGAAACAAATGTTTGCGGGGGGTAACAGCAGCCAATGGGCAGCCAGCAGCCAGCAGCCAGCAGCCAGCAGTTGGCAGCCGGCAGCCAGCGAACCGACAACTGGCAACTGGCGAGCGGCAACAAATGTTGCATTGGCAATTGCCATAAGTCAGCAGCTCAGCTCGGTAGCAATAGCAACATGACCACGCCGCAGGAGCATTGGGCAGTGCATGCAGTTTATGTGCGGCCTAATGGGGTTGTTGTTGTTGCTGCTGCGCCGCTGCTGTTGCCGTTGATGTGAAGCCACCAGCAACACGTCCATCTTCATCATGGCCAGCAAGTTGCTGCTGCTGTTGCTGCTGCTGCTGCTGCTGTTTGCCATGCTGTGCACTTTGCGTTTGTCTGGTTTCTTTTCCTTCGTCTCTGTTTTTTTTTTTTTTGTTTTTTTGGCATCATGACACCAGCAGAGCAACGGTGAAGCTTCCACTTCACTGCAGACTCCCCCAGTTGCAGCTTTATGCAAATGCGTCTCGGCTGTTGCTGCCACTGCCACTGCTGCCGCCGCTGCTGCTGCTGCTGCGTGTCAATGCAAACTTTGCTGACTTGCATGCGAATGTTGCTTGCACAAACATTGAGGTGAACTGCAAAGTTGTCGTCGCCAGTCGTCAGTTGTTGTTGTTGTTGTTGTTGCTGTTGTTGTCTTGTCTTCTGCTGCTGCTGCTGCTGCTGCAACACAAACAGCAACAGCAACAGCAGCAGTAGCAGCAGCAGCAACCGCTTGGCTTGTTGGCCTGCTTGACCACAGCTGGGTGTCCTGTGCGCGCACAGTTAAGCAAACTTTGGGGCCAAAGGAATGGGACTGCGAACAGCGCCACAACCCTGGACTGCAGAGTTGCCAGCCAGTGCTGGGCAATTTGGCTGTGAAAGTGAAAGTTCCTAACGCACATCATTAGAAAATATACCACGAAATTGTTGTACATATTTGAAAGTATGGGAAACTTAGACAACAGCGACAGTTGCTGCGACAATTGAGGTAAATAATGACAAAGTATACTTCGAATTACATTTACTTGAAATTAATAAACTAAATTGAAATATGAGCGACTGAATACCAAACAAATAAGTTTAAAGTTAGCACCAGCAAAAAGTGAAAAAGAATTTAAATTCGTTTGATGTTTAAATTATAATTGCATTTAATTGAATTCTTTCACAGTTAGAAGACTTTTAATGATATGGAAAACTTGTGCAAGAAAAATGCTAAATAAGAGCTGCTTTTCCTGATAAACTAAATAGCTTCCATAAATAAATACATTTTAATAAATAGTAATAAATTTAATAAATACATTTTTTTTTAAATAAATACATTTCTTTTCGTTAGCGCTGTCATTTTAATGAACACCTTTTAAATTATGTTGTTATTTTTCATGTTTTGAAATATATTGAAAATCTATAGGTGGAAATGTTGTTAAATTAGTTAAAAATAAATATTTTAAGCTGTTGTAAATAAATGTTGTTTCATAACAGTAATAAAAATAGAATTATCCAAATTCATATCAAATAGTCAAATTTTATTTTAAATATTCAACTAATTAGAGAACACTAAATGAGAATAATAATAACATTAAAAAGAAGACTAGTCAATTTGTTTTTTGAAATATTATACTAAAATACTTGGTGAGAATAAGAATTACATTAAAGAGCGAGTTAAACAAATTGTCTGTGTTAGTATACAATACAAATATTTCCACACTTTTGCAACGCCAACTGTTGCTGTTTTATGGGCAATTATTGCAGGCGAAGCATATCTGTTTTGCAGCTTAGAAGTTGTGAAACTGTGCAACTTGCAACTTCAATGGGGAGCCGACAACACGCACTGACGCTTTAGCCATAAAGCAGCTAGATTAGCAGCTCAGCTGCGTAAGTTGCCAGTCGCGCAGTTGGTGTTACATTTTTACGTGCTCCAACGCCCAATGATGGCATGCACATGACGCACACACACACACACACATACACTTGCAGCATAATCAAACACACACGCACACAACGAGCAGGCAACTCGGTGGCCAGTTGAGAACGCCTACGCAGGCAGTCGGAGGCGCAGAGGCCACATGATAAATGTTCAATCTCTGGCTCAACCTAGGTGAGCTGCGGCTGAAGTTGGAGCCAGTTGTACGTGCTGGGCAGGAGCAGGACGTGTGCCAGTGAGTTATGCGGCATTTGGCACATGGCGCGGCAGCAGCAGCACCAACAACAGCTCTCATGCCACAAGATTATTCGGACAAAATCAATTAAAATGCCAAGCGGCATGAGTCACAAGCGGGCAAAAAAAGAAAAAGAGAGAGAGAGCGGGGTCGCAGGATGTGAAGTTGATGAAGAGAGCAGGCGATGAAGGTGATGGCGATGATGGCCAGCACATCAACGCTGAGGTTGGTCTTCAAAAAGTGTTGAAAGCTGGCCTTTTGTTTGCTTGCTGCATTGATGGGCCCAATAGTCTCGAAATTACAACGCTTATGCATGCATGCAGGCCGTGAATTGTGGGCATGCATTTGCATACCCAATCATCGCAGGCTCCTTCTTCCTGCCGCTCTTGCGGCATCCTCACACTTGACCCCGTTTTCGATGACGATGATGGCCAAAGACACAAACGGAGACGGAGATGGAGACAGAGATGGAGGCGCGGCACGTTCTGTAATCGATCATCAATGCCAAAAGTGGCCGCGTGTCAGCGGCTCATCGGAGTCAACAACAAAGTGCAGACATTGTGGCAACAGCGAAAGCATTGGGGGCAACAACAAAGCGCATACCACAGATATCAATTAATTTCAGCGACGTGAAAAGGCCAACAAATCGTAATAAGTCAATGCCTTCAGTCTGCAGTCGGAAATCCAACTCCAACTTCGACTCGGACTGGGCAATCTTGGGTCTTTTCATTATGCTGCGCTCGAATGCAGGAATCTATTGATAAACACAAATAAGTTTGTTGAGAGTCGAGTGTGGCAGGATGAATGTTGTCGGAGAGCCAAGAGCGAGAGCGTGAATCGATGCAAAGTCACAATCATCATCAATCGGTTAAGAAAATATTTAACAAGTGTTTGAATGATTTTGAAAAATGATGTGTGCAGCATGTGCAGCAACAGGCAGCGGGCAACAGGCAGCGGGCAACTGGCAGCAGCCAGAAGGAACGACAAGAGCGACGCGGCTGCGAGTTCTCATTGCTGCAAGCAACATCGCAAACAGCTCTACAAATTATTGCACGCGATCGCTCATTTCCAGCAGAAATAACACAAACACAGCAGCAACAACACCAGCAACAACAACAACAACCAGCCAAGATTCGATCATAAACCAAGCAGCCAAGCCAGTCAACTCGCACCCGGTCTCAGTCTCAATCTCTCTCGCTCTCTGTCTCTGTCCCGGTCTCGGTCTCCGTCGCAGTTGCGGTGTCGGTGTCCGTATCCGAATGCGATGTAGAGATATAGCAAATAAGATATGGCTGGGGCATGTCATGCGCCCGCGACTGTGAAAACATCTCAATGGCAAAAGTATCACATCATTCATAATTTCATTGCCGGGCAAGTGGGAATTGGGAATGGGGCAGAGAGAAGCAGCAGAAGAGAGCGAGAGAATGGGAATGGGAATGGGAATTGGGAATTGGAATTGAGTTGTTGTAGCTTGCCACGAAAATCTCTTGCCTCAAGTGTTGAATGTTTGCTCAAATAACAACAGCAACAACATCAACAGCCATCTCAAGATCTTGAGCTCTCGATCTTGTTGTCGATCTCAGAGGCGCGGTGAAATTTGACAAATGAACCACAGCCACCAAAAAAAAAAACGAAAAAAAGTAAAATAATAAAATACGTAAAAAAAAAGAAGAAATACTCGTACTGATAGCAACCTTTCGTGCATATGCATGTGCTGTGTATGCTGTGTGTGTGTGTGTTGCATGAAGTGATCATTATTAATGATGACGATTTGTTGATATTTTTGTAACGTGTTATAGAAAAAAAGGCCCACGGTCTGCGTTCCGTTCCGTTTCGTTTCGAGTCGCGTCGAATCGAATCGATCGCACAATAACATCAACAGAAATTACAAACAAGTGCAGTCCTGCAAATGCCAAGTCACGCAACCATCGCCAGCATCATCACCACCCGCCTCAACATCATCATCATCCTCATCATCATCATCATCGTCGTCGTGGTCGTGGTCGTCGTCGTTGTGGTGATGATCCACACAAATTGCTGCTCCTGCTGTGGCTGCCGTGGCCGGAAATCTTTGCATAATCTAGGCTTATAATTCAATTAATACGATGGCTTGTGCACTTAACGCCGAGTCTGAAGTGCAACACTAGAATGCTGCCACATGACTGGCAACTTGAGTGTCGAGTGGTAAAACGAGCTCTCTCCCTCTCTCTCGCTCTCTCTGTCTTTCTCTACCTAGTCCCTCAAACTCTGCTGTCGTCACACTGTCTGCTTCAATCGCAGCTTCAACTCTAGCTGCAGCTTCAGCACCATCTGCAACTCCACCTCCAAATTGCATCTTCAGCTTCAGCTGATCATTGAGCTGTGTGCAGATGATAAAGTTGCACCGGAAATCGTCGTAGAGTGTTGTTGCCAACGTTCAGTTGGCGTTGCCAAGTGACACATTAGCGATCAATTGCTTTTAGACAAACTGATTGATTGCCTTGCCCAACTGAACGACTCTCTGGCTGGCTCCGACTCCGGCTGTTGCAAGTGTTTCTGCTTTTAACCGCCAGCCACAAGTATACCAAATATTTGCCATTAAAAGTTCTTTTAATTGGTTGGCCACTTAAGCGCTAAGTTGATTACTGCAGCTAGGCACTTACCCATCGCTTACCTACATTTCCTAACGATCTGCGCTTAATGAAACTTTATACTTTATGCTCTTCGTGCTGCGACAGTCCGCAATCGATCGGACTGTAATCTTTGCAATCGCCTGAGATCAGTGAGTGCACTTTACGAAAGAGAAAATTGCATTTTTTCACGTTTTCGCAATTATATAATAGATCAATTCAATTACTAATCAAATGAACCATTAAATAAATCACTTTGAACTACAGTCCAAAATTACACAATTTGGTTATCTTAGCTCCGACTTGACAACTCCAAAACTTTCAAGATCTTTATCAAAGAATTTACAGTATTTAACGTGGTCATAAGATTGACTTCCCTTAAGCTCAGATAATGGTTAATAGTAAACACTCTAGCATGACTAATTGCAGCTCAGCCAAAATCAGTTTTAGAGGCTCCCTCAGACAGATTGAGAACACATGATGATGGATTTGTTTTTAAAAAGTTTTTGTTTTTTTTTTATGTTGTTTTCTTCGTTTTAATTGATTTCGATTCATCATTAATTGTAGTTGTTTATAATTTGTGTTAACTAAATGTTTAGTTTCGCTTAATCAATTTGCGATGCTTATCAATTTCGGCTATGTTAGAACTATGTACAAAATGCCTGGCCAAATTACATAAACACATACACATGTATGTGTGAGTGTGTGTGTGTGTGTGTAGGTGTAGCTGTGTATATCATATATAGGTATTTCTTTTATACATTTAAAAAACAAGAAAATAAACAAATAACAACGTTTCGCTCTCGTGATAGTACATACGATAATAGTAGTGTTTGGGCCGATACTCTATAGTACAATACAATAAGTATAAATATGTTACAGAAAGCCTTGGCAAGCAGCTGCAGTTTCACTTGTTCTAAACCAAATGTGAGAGTGAGATGTATACACAGATCGACAGATACAAGGGAAAGAGATGGCGGCAGCAGCAGCAGCAGCACGAAAACACTTAACAATTAGGCATTTAAACTAAATTAAATTTAAATTTCATTTAAATTAAATTAACTAAACTATGCTTAGGTTCATAGGCTATGCAGGAATGTATGCTGAGATGTCTATGTACGCATGTATGAGTGTGTATCTATGAGTCTATGTGTGGTGTGTGTGTCTGTGTGTGTGTGTGCTGAACTGGGCTCGTTGGCCGATGCTCAAAGCGTCGGCTTCTTGAACAAACAGCGTTAATTGATGGACTTTGATTATGTTTTAAATACTCGTAATGCTTTAACGACTTCATCCACGCTAAGTCTGTGGGTGTCTGCATGTGTTTGTAGTTCAATTTCTTGTAGTTTGTTTTTTGTTTTGTTTTGCATTTCATATGAGCGTTTTTGCTTCGACGCTTTACATAAAATTTTGACTAGGAAAGGACGTGTTTTTTTTTCGCTTTTTGTTTGTTTGCTTGTTTGCTTGTTGCGCTCGCGACGGCGGCGGCGGCCAATTGTCATTGTGAACGCCAGAGTGCGTCGACGACCATCGAGTGCTGGGCGATGATCGTCACGTGCTAGCGATGAGCACGCGCTGGCGAGGACTGCTCCAGTCACACCTCGCTGGGCATGCAGTGGACGCTCGAGTCCTGCGACAGCTCATCCATGGAGGATTCTAAACGAGAGCAGGAAGACAGCAAAGAGAATGTTCAATTAGGATCGAGAGAGTGCTTGAATAGGGGGCAGTCGGGGGTGCGTACCATGGGCTGGATAGAGGGCTCCTTTGGTGCCATTCATATGCATGGGATTCTGTGCGTTATTCTGAAACGAGTACGTTAACTGCAGGTTAATATGACGCGCAAATGAGCTTCCTTCCGGTTCGCGTACTGCAATCAGAAATCGTTTGAACAGAAAAATCGAAAACACTTTCATTAGCATCGACGTGTATTTGAGGAGTCGCCACAATACTAAGCTCTACTCTACTTGGTAGGGAGTGGTGTGCTCTAAATATAGTTTGCTACTTGGACGGGGGAGTGGGATGGTGGGGGATAGGGGGAGCTAGAGCATGCTGCACTAATCCACTACTTACTTTTATTCTTACCAGCATGTATGTGTTTTTTTTGACGCGCACGCGAATTCTGAAACCACACTTGCGTCACACGCTTGCTCAGACCAGTCACGGAGGCGATGCGCTCCAAATCCTGGCCATCCGGATTACTGTCAATCTGGAAGTTGGCCTGCAGCACTTGCAACTGCTCCTCGGTGAAGGTGGTGCGAACGCGTTTCGTTTTACTCTTGTGATAACCATCACCATCACAGCCATCTGCAGGAATAGAAAAAACAAAAAAAACAGTTGCAAGCTATTACTCAATGCGGCGTGTGTACGTGCCTAAGCCAGGGCCTAAAAGCATTTTGACAGTGGACCAAATTGAAAATACAGAAAACAACAAAAACAATATAAAGAACGTAATGTCAAAAGTGTTTATACTTTATGGCCCGCTGTTGCTTTATGGGCCTCTGTCTTGGCTTCTTCTTGGTGGTCTGGCCGAGCACGAATATAAAAAAGTAAAGGGGCAAGCAGCAGTGGCAACCTGAAGCCGATGACGTCGTCTGCGTCTGTGACTTGTTGTGCCTCAGTTGTGACACGATTTCATCAGCGGCAGTTGGCGACCTGGCTGCCTGGCGACTGCCTGGCGCTAAGCTCGCCGGCTGTCCAAGCGTTCCAAATTGCCACAACCGATTCGCTGGCAATTGAAGCGTGCCACTTGTAGTTGCCACTGGCTGCGCTGCGTGTATTGTTGTGTTGTTGTCACGCTTACCGTCACTTGATGTGGTGCCACCCTCGACCGTTTCGAGATAATGAGCCTTGCAGAGCACACGGTCATCCATGAGCGCAAATTGCTCGCCAGTGGACAACTGGCGACCGCACTGATCGCAGGCGAAGCAGGCCAAGTGGAATACCAGATCGCGGGCACGTCGCACCCAGTCCGAGGCGGAGATGCCGCGACAGCACTTCGAGCACTTGGCGCCGAAATTTCTGCAATAAAAAGCCCAACGGAAATTGTTGTTAATGTTTAATGACTGATGTTTTGCGTGAAGACGGGCATTGGGAATAGCAGTTAAAGAAACTGGCGTTTTACAAGCGTTTTCCTCTCTTTTCCGTTTTATGAATAGTTTCAGCATTTTATAATACCATAAAAAGCGTATATGCAACTATTTAACCACATTTATAACTATTGCTTTCCTAGCGTTTTTCAGCACGCGTTTTGCGTTTCTTTTTGGCTTCTGCTTTACGAACTCGAATGTCAATATTTAAGCAGCGTTTTCCTAGCGTTTTCGGCGCGTTTCTCTTGCGTTTTCACTGCACGTTTTCTAAGCGGAAGTTGTCGCTCTCTCACTGCCGCTGCCGCTGCTGCTGCTGCGTTTTTCCAAATGAGTTGGCAACTTTGGCAGCTTATTGTTAGCTTTTAAGCTTATTTTTACAAGCACAACAATGTACGCTCAGTTGGGAGGGATGACTGGACATGGCTCTGGATGTGCCAGCACTCAGCCACGGCCACGATGATGATGTCTCCATCGCTGCGCTTAGCTTGGGCCAGCTCGGAGCTGAAGCTGAGTCTCAGGCTGAGGCTGGGGCCGAGGCCCAGCGCCCAATGCACACTTAAAATTCTTAACTTGAAAAATAAATATTTTTACAGCATCTCACGGCGCGTTTGTTTGTTTATTTTCATTTCGTTCGCCGTCGACACCGTTTTCCGCCTGTGTGGACAACGACAGCGACAACGACAGCGACAGCAACGACGTGCTAGAGTACGTGTATCTGTATCTCTGAATGTATCTGTATCTATAGGCGTATGTGTGCATCTTTGCTTGCAACTTGCAGCCAAAGGCTGTCTCTTCTGAAAGTCGCTTTCGTAGCGTTATTTTGGCTGCATCTCTCTTCCTCTCTCTCGAGCGGCTGTTTGTCTTAGGGATTAAGTCGCAACGTTGTCGAATTGTTACAATTAACCTTAGACTTTATCATGTACGCGGTCTTCTGTGGGAAAATATCTTGAAAACACTTGTGCACACACACACACGGGGGACACGGAAAAGTGCTTGGAAAATGTTGTGGAAATCGTACAATGATCGCATCGATTTCGACATGGGAACAACTGCCGAGAAAGCCACCAATAAAAATGTCAAATTGATGCCGAAATTAATGCCTGGCATTGCCAATGATAAGACCAAATCAAATCTATGCTAAAACCCTGCCATCTGCCACCTGTTGACAATAAAATCTACGACTATTAAAGCCAGCCACGAGTCTGGATTCCAATGGTTTTGAGTAGCAGTTGGCGATTTCATGAATTTATTTTATTAAGTTTGGTTTTTGTTTTCGGGTTGTCGGGTTGTTGGTTTCGTTCGGTACTCACTTGCTGTAATCGGCCTTGCAGTAGACCTGACGCTCCCGGATGAAGCACGACTGTTGGCGGTCCAGCGGGCACATGCACATGCAACATCTGAGGCAATGGGCGTGCCACGAGCAGCCGCCAACCTCGAGGAAAAATCGATCCGAGATTGGCTCGCCGCACGCTGCGCAGGAACGCAGCTCAGTCTGCAAATAGTCAAAGGAAAATATTGAACTTTAGTAGAGTAAACATCGACTTAAATATGTATTTGTATCAGCGAACTATTTAGGCATACCTTAAAAAATGAATATATGTATGAATTTGTATCTGCTATCTGGAGTTAGAAGTATAAATTATCACTCTGTATGTGTCTCCTAATATGCCATCTAAAGATCAGTGCACTCTGGCTCAGATCTACTAGCGACAAATGCAAATTGTTTTACACAAAACAAAACAAAAAAAAACAAGACAACAAAGCTAAGATAACCAAATAAACTAGAAGAAATATACGAAAAGAGTAAAATTTATATGCTTTTGTGGCGCGTTTGATGTGAGTTCGAAGCCGAACCGGATCGTCTCGGTTTGTGGTACACTGATCTTTACTCTAATCGTAGCGCCTGGTTTTTGGGATCTTTTGTTATGCTTTCAACTGAAATCGCTCAATAAATCTATCGAATGTGCCGTCGGCTTCTGTTTTATTTCTTCGCTGCAACATTTAACTTATTAATGTATATTAACATTCCGAAAAACAAAAACTACCACAAAAAAAAAACTACCACTAGGAAACGCCATCGGCGATTGGCGAAGCAGACGAGTTTCTATTGTTTTTATAAATTCAAACATAAATTTGAAAATGTTATGCTAATTGTTACCATTTCAGTTAAGCTGCTGCTTCAGACTTACAGTCCCAGCCACAGTCACAGCCGCAATCGCATTTGACAACATTTTTCGCCAAGATTTATTCATATAATTTATGGAGCATCCATCGATCGTTTGGCGACTCATGCATATTCATTGCGACTGCATGTTACGCTACTTTAAAAGTGTCTCGAACAAATTTTTATTTCACATTTCATATATACACGTACTACTCGACAGCAATATCGAAATCAGATTTCGTTTCGAGAGATTCGGTAAACACTTCTACATATATTATTTATGGTATTTTGTTGTGTTTTTATTATTGTTAAATGGATTTTCTGTGTTCATGCCGTATATTAACAATTACTGCAACAGCTACAACATTCCAAATTCAAATTTATTGCGGGTAAATAAAGAAATTATCTAAATTACATTAGACACAATTAATTAGACGAATTCATTTTGCATCTGGCAGCGATTTGTTATCTGCCGTGCAACTAAACGAGCTGAATATTTAAGGCAATTAAAGTTTAAAGTTGAAAATCATAGACTCGTTTTCCGTTTAATGTGCCACACTACTGTGTGTTTTATATCGTATGCGGATACATTATGTATCTGATGGCAATATATCATTCGATGCGTATCTGATTCAATTGACGTCCGTGCAAACAGAAAAACAATATATGTTTACTGTGATTATATCTAGTTTAGCATAGACTCGTTTCGCATCAAGTTCTACCGACAAAGATATGCAGATAGGTTTTGTATCGGATTGCAATATCTCAACGTTTATAGTTTTGATGGAATTGCAGAATACTGAGATACGCTTATATAATGCTGATTTTTATAGTTTAGCAGCAACTGGTTTCGACATAATTATTTTTTGTTTTTGTATGCTTGATCGATTTTCTCAATTTTATTGCAATAACAATGTGGCTTATTCAAATGTCTATTCTCGATAAATTATGTGCAATTAAAATGCAAATGGTTGACAATTTCAATTTGTATCCAAACGTGGACATCTCTTTGTTAACTCCGGCAATTTTGTCTGCCTCAAAACAATTCAATTTCTCTTGTTGAACGCGACATTTGAGTGCAGGGCTTTAAGACATTTAATTAATGGCTAGCATTTTGCATATTTTCAATTCGTTAATCCACAAAAAAATACAGCAACAAAATTGTCAACGGAACAAACAAAAACCAAAACAAACCGCAACGTCGACGACGTCGGCGACGACATCGAAATTGTTTTTCCATTAATCAAAGCGACAGTGAAAATAAATTTACCGTTTTTACAAATTAATTGCTGGCGTTGGCGATGAGTTGATGTAGTTGTTGTTGTTGCGGCTGCTGTTGCTGCTGTAGCCAAACAATTGTTGCTACAACTGATTGTCGTTTTTGCAACACCAGCAGCAACTGAAGTTGACGACAACTTGTTATTAACTCGGCTGACAAATTTCAGTTAAAAAGCCGACACACAAAATATACGTTGCCATTGAGAAAAAACACAAAATAAATACAAATAGCGCGAGACATTAACAACAACAACAACAACGAAAGCAGCAACAACGGCAAATACACATAATACAAAAATAAATACATATTTAAACAAAAAGTCGGCCGTGACTAGGCCGCAGGAGCGGCACAACATCAAAGTGTGCTCTTGTTGTGTGCGTGCGAGTGTGTGTGCGACTGTGGAGCGACTATACCAATTAATAAAACAATAAAATATAGTATATCTAGAGATCCGCCTAAAAAACTAAGCAAATACGCGACAGTCGACAGTCGAGGAAAACCAGCAGCAATATCAAACACTCAAATACTCATACACATTGTGGGGTATTCACAAATTATTCATGACAATTTGTAGATACAAGCTGCCAACTATGAGACACTGCTAGCCATCCAGGGAGGTGGGATTGCGGGGTGCGCAGGGTTGGTTTTCGGCTTGGGAAATGCCTTTGGAAGTGAAGCGAAATAGCTGCCGAAATTGCAATATGGCCACCATCAAGACAGACAAGCAGACACGAGAGCAACATGTAGCTTCTGCTGCCAATGTATCTCACAGATACAAATGAATCTCACGTGTGCGCGTGTGTGTGTAGTTATAACTACATGCTAACATGGTGGCTGCTGTGCATTTTGCTGCCGTTCCCGCTGCCATTTAACTTTTCAACCGCGTCGCGTCGTGTGACACGTTTAATCGCGCCCTCCCCTGTGCCACACACACAGACACAACCACAACGAGCCTGCGCGTTGACTGCGCGTCCGTCCCTCCCTGCCCCCTCTCAGCCCACCCCTATGTGTGTGCGCTCGCCAGGGCCTGTCACTTTCGTTTAACTTTTCACATTGCTCGACCAGCGAGCCAGGCAAACCCAAACTCAAACCCAAACCCAAAAACCAAAACCCACAAGCTGCCTTCCTGCCTCGCTGCCTCGCTGCCTGGCTGCCTCGTTGCCTGCACTCCCGCCTTCCTTTCGCTTCGGGGTGTTTTTGGCAATTTGTTTTCCCGACGCCCGTTATGACACACACACACAGGCACACACACTCTAGCGCAGTGAAGGCCAGACTTTGACTTGACTGGCGGTCTGTACTTCATGTATGCATTTATCGTTGCTGCCGCTGCCGCTGCTGTTGCTGCTGCTGCTGATGTTGTTATTGTTGTCATGTCTATGCCCACTTCTGAAAATATGTCTGTTGTCAGTGGACAAGCCGAAGTGGCATTTGGCGAGCATGTCATTTGACTGTAATTTACTCATGAATACTGAGGTTTTCTCTCTTCACGAATTGCACAAATCTGGTCAAGCTCTTGAATTTCAATAAGTCCCCAAATGAGGCGCTCTACAATTGCACACTTTTTCAATAACTTTAACATGATTTTAGAGAAAATCATTTTTATACATTCCATTCGTTATAATCTAGCTAATAAGTTATGGGATATTGGTAAATTATTTAAATATTTTCGTTTATTTGAAAGTTACATCTTATTAGTAGATTCATCACAAAATCGGTGGCCTAATTAGTTAAATTATGGCAGCAGCTTTATTTATGAGATACAAAATTCCTTTAATTGATTTCGCTCCTCGTATAACATTTTCATATTTCATATTAATTAATATTTATTTATTTATCCACAGCACATCCGTAGGCTGTTTTCACTGCGTCTATTACTACATCTCATTATTAAATTCATCATGATATCATCACCTCGAATAGTTAATTCATGGTAATGCGCTCGGATTAAATGCTAAAACGTTAGATAAAAACCTCAAAAATCTGTATATAATGATGGTAATGATGGACGAACAAAAGGAATTATTAACAAATTTTATAGCCTTTCAGATTCTCTGATAACAATACTAACTCACTATTGAGCGCTGCGGGCAAAAGATCGAGCAGAAAGGGAATATTGGCAACTATTGTAGATAAGATAGGTATTTATATTACTCAATTGCCGGGTTTCCGTAGAAGACCCTCAAGTAACATATTATATAAGCAAATGGGTCGCAAAGATCTCTCGAGATCACTGGTCTATGCTGGCGGCGTATCATAAAAATTCCATAAACAAAACTTGCACCTTGCAACTTTTGCTCAAATGCCATAAATAACCGAGTCTCGAGCGCAATATAAAACGCAAAAAGCAATACAAAAGGCCGGGCTAGAACTATAAAAGCAGACGGCAGAAAGACGCTCAAGAGTATGCAATAAAATTTACAAGCTGCCATTTAATGCCCCATAGGGGGGATCTGGCAGTTGATAACGCAGCCCGAAACAAGCTGTCTGCAGCTAGGTGTGAGACTCGAAGACACAGGTGAATATCTCTATATATGTATATATGCTATGTACATATGTGGCAGCCAAGCCCAATCCGAAATCCATTTGAATGTGAACAAGTTGCCTGCGACTAATCAATTGATCAACATTGCCATTGATCTGGCTTCGGAATGGTTTACTTTGACTTTCAACAGTAGCCGCTGCTGGGCAGACAATGAAAGAACTGTATCATCTTCAGTGGCTGTCCAGAAGATCGATTACCCAAAACGCCTCACAAGACAATTTTCACGTCATTGCGCAAATTGAGCGATCATCAATGGGAGCAGATTCAGTTTCGAGTCTTGGATTCTCTATCGATCGATTTTGATGGTCCCAAAAGAGAAACAAAATAAGTGAGACAAAAGCCCTTGGCAGCGACACTTTTGATACGTTGGTGACTTGTCATCTTTACGGTCTTCAGTCTTTATAGTGTTTTACTTTTTAGTTGTCAGTTTTCAGTTTGGCTGAGGGACAAATGCGCGGCAATCCAAATAATGAAAATCAACAAATGTAAACAGCGTGAGAATGTTGCAGGCTCCAAGTCGACAAAAGCGGGCACCATATCTATATAAATCGAATCACATATTAATATACAAATGTGTGTGTGTGTGTGTGTGTTTTATCTTTTGTCCAACCACTTGTCGCTGCGGCAGTTTGGCGAATGTTTTCTTAAGGCCTTTCGACGCTTTGGGCCCCATTTAAGGCGCTTTAAGACTTGACATCAACCGTAATAATACTTAATAATAATATTTGTTGTAATAAAAATAACATCAACAACAAATGCAAGTCGAAGCGCCAGCTAAACAATGAAGGCTGTGCCAAAACATGATTTATAAAACATATATAATATAATGCCAAAGTTTTCGTTCGAAAATATGTCTGTTTTTCTCTCCGGCTTTCAAAAGACTTTCGAAAAAGGCAGCTCGTCATTTAATTAGAGCTACCTTTTTGTTCTGTTGTGTGTTGTTGTTGCATTTGTTATTCGTTGCGTGGGACACTGTGTTTAAAAATATTTAAAAATATTATGCCAATTTACACGTCGGCGTTTGTTTGGCGTTAAGATCAGCGTCGTAGCTGATTGTTATTTAATGACTGCTCTTTATGAATGAAAACGAATGCGATGCGCCCACACAGATACACAGACACGCACACATATTTACATAAACACATATACTTGTATATTTAGTATACAATACTCGTACCCTGCTGCACCATAAATTGGTTAAATGTTTACAAATATTTCACGGCGCGCCAAACTCCAGCCCCGACTACGACTCTGGCTCTGACTCTGAATCTGAATCTGAATGTGTTTCCCATTGTCTGCGACTATAGCTATAGCTACAGCTGTAGTTGTAGTTGTAGTTGTAGCTGTTGTCGCGTCCATTGATCCAATCAAATTAATGGCCGCTATAATACAACAGAAAACAGAACAGAACAGAACAGCATCGAATCGAACTCAAAAAGCGAAAGCTTTTCTATGGGAATACAGTGTCCACTCACTAAACTGACATCAGAGAAAAGTAGGAGTTAAATTGCGTGTTATTTTTTTAATATGAAACCCAATAGATGAACAAGTTCTAGTATGGAAAATAAACAGTAACAAAAACCTCGTGTCTAAAAACCAATGCATCTATGAACAAGAAGAAACGATTTAAAAACAAACATTATGTGCTCAATTTTGTAGTAAAAAAAAGTCAATAGTTAAATGAAGAATGAACGTATTTAAAAAAACCATCGAATATGAAGAATAAGAAGAATACTTTAAAGAATTTTAACATTTACTTTACTAGAAATCCAAAGACAATTTGAATGTCTTTTTTGTGCACCTTTTGATAGTAATAAGATAAGAAGTAAGTAGTTTCAAATTGAATACAAGCTGCAGTTTAGCAATTAATTTAGCGTTTGTTCGACTTTGTCTAGGTTTCACTGTGCTGGCAGCGGCAACAACACAGTGTTTGCAACACGTTGCGACACGTCGACGGCGAAACCGTTGACGTTGTCCTGCTGCGAGTCAGCAAACTTAATTACCGCTTTATGTCAATGGCCCAACATGTTTTTGCTAAATTTATCAGCGTTATTAAATTTTATCACTGGCGACAAAATGTGCATATGCCATTCAATTTTCACAACATATTCGCACATCGCACACTCGCACGCAGCTACAGATACAGATACAGATACGCATGCAGCTATAGATACAGATACAGATGCAGACAATCGCATAGATACATTTACAGTTTGCCGACTTGAACTGCCGTTGGCAGGTTTCAGACGAACGCGCTTTCGGCCTAGGCAAATATTATGATGGCAAGAGCAAGCGAGACAAACAGACAGAGTGAGCGAGAGGGAGAGAGAGAGGGAGGCAGGGAATATGCAGATAGACAGAGCGAGCGATTGAGCGTGGAGGACAGCACACGCACATGGCGGATTAGCTGGACGTTCGCTGCCTTTGTTGGCGTAACATCGTAAAATATTTTACGGCCAATAGGCCCAGCGAGCTGCCAACGTTTTTATAGCCAACAAAAAGCAACACACAGCAAAGAGGCAAAGACTTTTCAGATCTTCAGCTGCCAGTGGAAGATGCCACCGTGTGTATGTTAGTGTGTGTGTGTTGTTGGCCGAAGGCGCACAGTTAGCCGTTAAGTAGTTAGCCTTCAGTTGCAGCACTTGCATGTTGCATGCATTTCCATGCTCATTTCCTTTGCCAAAACAACCAGCAAAACAAAAAACAAAAAAAAAACAAGCAACCATCATAATAATATTATGGGTTTTTCATGCTCAACAAGTGTTATTCATAATTCGTGTTGTTGTTTGTTTCATTTTCTGCTGTGCGCAATAAATATACAAATATAATTAAAATGCCAAGAGGAGCGTATAAAGATATGCATACTGTACGTATACTAAATAAATTGTATGCCTTTTTGTTTTTTGTTGCTTTCTTGTTTTTGGGATTCTGCTCTGTCGATGACGAAGACTACGAAGACACCGGGACCGCCTCACACTTTTGTTTTTAATGGTTATATTGTCGGGGCCCCGGTGTTGACAAGTTATTACCCCGATCAGCCGACGACTTAAAATGTCGCACTTTATTACACTACAAAACACAAAACTCAACTCAGCGCAACTCAACTCAATTCCGAGCTGAGCTGAGCTGTGTGTAGCAGCATCATCGCGAGGAGATCTCACAACGATCTTCATTCTGGGGGGAGCTGGGGGAACCCGAGAACTGGGAACTGTTGAACTGTTGGCACTGGGAAACTGGCACTGGCAATTGGTTACCCCGAAAGACCGTTGACTGCCTTGTGTTTTACAGCCGCTATAAGAAATGTTGTTGTTGTTATTGTCGCTATTGTTGCTGTTGTTGTTGTTGGCAAACATTGGGCTTTGTGTGCGCTCCCAGACGCGTTTTATTATAACTGTGCCCCATACGAAATAAATTTCATTTTAATACTTTCTTCGTTTTAGTTTTCGTATATTTTATTGGAGTGCGGGCCGCGGGAGCCGCGAGGGGCCGCCAGGGGTGGAACGGAGTGCTCCAAAAGTCTGAAAGTGATTTGCATACAAGATCGTTCTCACGTTTTTCCCACCAAGATTATCCACACTCACACACAGCAGCCGCTTGATAGATCGTCGACTGAAACGCATCGGATTCGTTCGGATCGGATTGGATTGGATTTTGGGACTCAAGTGGATCGACTGCAGCCAATACGGTATTTATTTTTTAGTTTTTTTTGTCGAGCTGCCGCTGCTGAGGATGCTGCCATTTCCATTGACCATAAACATAAACAGGTGGCAATATTCATTTGCATAGACAACGTTTTCATATTAAATTTCAAAGCGTTCGAACGCTCAACAACATTCCGTGAGCAGCGGCTCCCCCTACCCCCGGCCCCCTCTGCCGTTCAACGCCCCCTCCCCGCTCGAAATGGAGTTGCGGTGGCAGACAGAAAATTGGTATTCGATTGGACCATGTCTACGCGCGGTCAGCCCCCTTTTAAAGTAGCCCTACTTTTTGTTTTTCTGTGTGCTCAGATTCTCGAACTAGTTTTGATCATTTGCGGCAGCTGCCGTTCGTTGCGTGTTCCCAAACAACAAAACAGAAAACAAACGACAACGAATACAAAAACCGAGCTTATAAATTGATAAGCAAAAGAGCATTTGATCTTTATGTTTTACTTTTTGAGCCCGCAACTAAAAGCATCCGAAAATTGATTTCAAATGAGCAATATTCCTTCGACGACTCTCAATTCAATTCCCATTTGAAGTGTCGATCATGTAGCGGAACTCCTTTTATTCAGTATTTGCATTTAATACCTCAAATTATTGCATTCCTTTGCAGCTGCTGCATTTTTATTAAAGTGGCCAGATAATTAACATTTTATAACACATCTATCGCACCTTCTCTATCGCCCTCTCTGTCCCACAGTCGCACTCTCGTTCTCTCCGTCTTTAAATAATACACTCCGCTCTACGTCAAGCATTTAAAGTGCCATTTTTTATTGTCTCTCATTACTTTTTTCTACTTTTTTTTTATTTTTTTTTTTTTTAGCTTTTGCTTTAACCCCAAACGACAGTTGTGCAAACAGCGGCGATGAAGAGCGAAGAGCGCATTGTAGCCGGAGAGCGATAGAGAACGATTGATAGAGAGAGAGAGAGAGAGAGAGGGGGAGAGTTAATAGTCTGCAACGGAGACCGGTATAAGCTCGTCGCTGCTGATCTGTCAGCCAACACATTCGCCAATAAATCGCTTATAAATCGTCCTCAAGTATCTAACAATTTCGACACGCGTATTTCTTGTTCTCCATACCTACTTAAAATACCCTGCTCTAAGCCTTTGCTGTTGGCTCGCATAGCTAAGTTATGCGCTTTGCGGGATACGTTAAAAAATGAAAAAAAGAGATATTCAAATATATGAAATGAATGCAGTTTAGGCTACAAAACTAAAGAAGTACTTAGAAATTTTGAAACACATACAACATACTTTGCTTCATTTAATTCACAACTTATTTAGTGATTTTTGTAATAATAATTTTCGAATGTTAAGTTATGGTCTTTATACATTATCTATCACTTGCAACTGCTGTTGCAATTGTGATTATTTCAAGTACTTTCCGAGCTGAATTGCGGTTTATAGTCCGACTTCTATTACTATGCAAATGTGGTTCCCTGAAGTTGGCAAGTGTAGAGTGGAGTCGGCTAGCTGGGGCTTTACGCTTGGTGCACACAATATTGTTGTTTATGGTCATCGAATTTTTAAGGCATTCATCATAAAAGTGGAGTCGAGATGAGACACAGACAGGGACTGAGACTGAATGCCTTTGTCTCTTGGTCAAGATGTCACAGCCACGTTAAGTATCAATGGTAAGACGACGCGTCGTCGACTGCGCGTCTTTGGCTGTCTTTTTACAGCTTTTACGATTTGCATTGTGTAAAGTTGAATATTTTTTTTTATTGAACATTGACTACAATTAATTAGCTAAATCTGCATTTTGCATAAATTAATAATAATATTTTTTTAATATTTGCTAGCTAGCTGGGGCTTTGTTGTTGTGCTCGTGTGGCACACAAAAAGCAAGTCTTTTTATTGTTGAATGCAAATGTGCTTCTTCGTCGCATGTTTATGTTTGAACAATAAATCAAGTTTGAAGTTCAGTTCAGTTCAGTTCAGTTCAATTCCGATGGGCCAACATGCAAATTTATGTAGCTGCTCCGCATGCTTAATTTATTTAGAATCGCGCAGAAACGACTTTGAGAGATGTCGGCGGTGTTACTTCAAAACTAAAACACCAAGTTAAATCTATCAACTGGCTACTGTGCTAGATTTCCGATGCAAAGATAAGCTAAACTCTGACACCAGCATTTGTATTCGAGCGGCTAAAGCTTTTGCCAATTGCCAAACAATTAAATAGCAATATTTTCACACACACACAGACAGCAGTGGAAAATGGAAAATTTGCTAGTGGAAAACTAATCACCAAATCGGCAAGGACAACAGGCAAACATTTATTTTGCCAAACGATGAAAGTTTGTGGAAAATGTAAAATAAAATCGAATGGTTTGTCGTTACGGATTGTTAGACAGCACAGGGGAGAGGGGCAAGGACATCGACTATGGGTTATGCAGGCTGGTCCAGCATTGATTTAGGGGCGGGTTTGCCTTTCTTCTCCCTTTCTGCCGGGCCCCTTCGTGTTTTTTTTTTTGCGTCCATCGAGCAGCATTGACAGGCAACAAGGAGGCAACACACAGATATTTGTTAGAAGTTACAATGATTTGTGGCATTTTACAATTTTATTTGCTGCCGCCGAGCCCCTGCATCATTTGTAAGCCAACTAAGCGTCCTTTAAGGACTATTTTGCGGATGCACTCGACGAACAATGCCGCAGAGACCTCAAGAATGCTGCTCATACGCACTTCAAGCGATACGAGTGCGAGAGCGAGTTCGAGTGCACGAGAGTGCGAGTGTGAGCTCTTCTTTTGTGCGGTTGCCTTTTGCCTTTTGCTGTTGCCGTCGACTGCCGACTGCCGGCTGGCGTCTGCATTTGATTTTCATTTCTCATTTCGGGAATTTTCACATTTACCTGCTAAAAATGCTGCTGCGACTTTGACACGTTTCTCCCTGAAGGCAAGACGAGGGCCACAAGGGGCACAAGGGGCGCATGCGCAACAACAGCGGCGTGGAAGCAGGACCAAACAGCATTCGACAGTCGACGGTCGACAATCGACATTCGACACACAGCACTTCAGGCTGACCACTCGAGGTTTGTGCCTTTTGTCTCTCCGCTGGTTTTGCAGTAAACAAAGGTGTGATATTTGTTTGTCTTTTGTGCCTGATCGGGGCAATTGGCTCAAGTCAAGATGCATTTGCTGCTTTTGTGCGCTGGACAGGCGTCGACTTCTTGTCAGCATTGTCACGCCACGCCGCAGTTGTCAATTAGGCATTCGAGAGCTGTTCTTGTCCATTGCCAAAATCCAATTACATTGCCTACAAATCTGTGGGCAGCAGCAAACGTCTTTGGCCAGCAGCTGCTCTTGCTGGCCTGGCCGAAATGTCATGCGAGCGAGTTGCTGCAACTGGCACGCGTTGTCTGTTTTTCTTTTTGTGCTCACCTTGTGTGGGATTTAGCATCTTGAGATCTGCTTACGAAATGCACCTTTTGTCTGCTAAAGAGATGTAATAATAACTCCATAATGCCTAAGGCGATATAGAGTGACATTTCTATGGTAATTCCTAGGCAAGAAATTTGCATTTTCCAACTCAAGCAGCGGCTATTCTCTGCACATTGTCCTGTTCTGTAAATACTTTTGTTCCTCCTTCAAAACGTGCAATAAAACAATGAGCTTATTAAACAATACTTTACACGATTTGCTGTTTTTATCAGCACTTTCTTTATAAAGCCATTTATCGGTGAATTATTACACGAATTTATTAAAAATTAGCATTAAAGTCGAATCTTAATATACGATTCGACTCGACTCGAAAAGTCAATACACATAAATTTAAAAGTAAATTGCTGCAATACAATTGAATGTTTCAATTTCACATTTTACAGTCAATAATTTGCAACATTTATGTTTCTTTTATAAAAAGCAAATAAAGACTTTTAAATATATGAATATAATTTAGTAATATTAGTTTCCCCTCTAAGACTGTATGTAGTTGTATGAAATCCTGCCTTTCTATCAATACATCAATCGTACATCCAACTTCACTCAGTTCTTGTCAGTTAATCAAGAAATTACCGCGCGCTGGCAAAATGCCTGAAGTGACACATTGGGCATATTGAAGACAAATTGTTTATGTTTAAGCTCAACTCATGATCATTCACATGTCTGGCTAATAATAACTTATCGCATAGTTCTCAATTAAAGAAAACATGCCGCTCTGTTGTGTATTTTATTTTGATGTTGTGCTTTTTTTTGGGAGGCGTTAACAGCTTTTCAGTTTGGGTTTCTATTTTTTTAATTTCCTAGTGAATTATTAATGAAAAATCGCTTATTGAAATATGTATATTTTATAGTTGCTTTGCAGGCATTCGACATTTAAGCGCTTCACTATTTATGCCTTTCCTTTGCCTCTTTCTCAGCCTGCTCCCTTCTACCCCCCCCCCCCCAAAAAAAAAACTAGAGTCGAAGAATTGCTCGATGAATATTCATAAGCTGCGCTTTGTGGCGTCATAGCTCTGGGCTCACAGCTTTAGCTGGGTCAGGGAGAGGGGCTTCACAACTGGGGCGGGTCAAGATCGATGATGTCAAGTAGAAATACAACGCACAATACAAAGACTGAGAAGCTGAAATAAAAAGGGACTTAAGCCCGGCTCTATTGTTGCTTAGTTGCGGCTTAGAACTGTTGACATTTGATTTGAAGTCGCGCTGCTGCGGCGTTTTTCCTAAGATCTCCCGCTGTGCATATTGACAGTTATTAAAGGTCTGCCGATAGAACAAGCGCGTATCGTCGAGTTTTGAGAGTTACGAGAAGAGTTAGCCACATGCGATCATCTTTAGAATTCGATTCACGTGGGCCCAAAGATCAATTATGAAAAAAAAAAACGCCGACCAAGTTCGCCCCCAAAAAATTTTTGAAATTTATAACAGATTTTGGCCTTTTATGTGCGGTCCAATAAGCGTCAGCACCTTGTCTAATTTGCTATGGTAATGAAAATTATGTTTATGGATAAAACCATGCGAAATACAACAACGCGATGTACAAAACCGTGAGGCATAAATCATGCAGCCAGCTACATGTATCCGTATCTGTATCTGTATCTGTATCTGCAGCTGTATCTGTATCTGTATCCGTCTCTGAAAGAGCCAACTCATTGCTGTCGAATGTCCAATATTTAACATTTTACAACATTGTACTGCTATTGAATCCTGTGGGTGGCTCAGCACTTGCGTCAGAGTTCACACAATGCGCCCAGCGGGTGGCCAAAAAGTAAAAAACGACGAAGACGAGAAAAAAGTGTTACCTGAGCCAAGGCAGATCTTGGAGAGGTACAAAAAATCGATTAAAGCAAAACGTTGAGCCCAAGCGGTTTTATGTTGAATGAACTAACACATTCGAAATGAGCGACGTCATCAGCGAATGCCCCCAAAAGATTTAGAAATTAAAAACGTTAACTAATGATAAACGCGCCTATCATTGCCGTTTGCCAGCCATTTGACTGCAACTCCGCATCGAGCATGGACAACAAAAAGATGTACGCCTCCTGCCTCCGGCTGCCGCTCAATAAACATTCATAATTTCAACGTGTGGGCTTGACATGGTCGTCATTCAATTCGAAGCCGCATAAATGTGTATATACGAATCGGACGGAATATTCAAAAATTCAAAAATGTTGCACCCCCCCATGGTGCGATTTGTGTGCTTTTAATATTCACCGACTCTGCCTGGCTGTCGTCTGTTTTGAAAACTCATCGTTTTCCAAAAGTTATTAGTACGGTTTGTCCAGAGAGCTGATGGCTTTGAATTGCCCCATGGGCATTGTTTTAGATGCGATACGTTATGATACCGCCTCCTCCTCAACCGAACTTTGCGCTCTGCCCTTTCGCCTTTCCCCCCAAAAGCAAAACTACAAAACTCCAAAACTACTCACAGAGAAAACTAACGCCGCCTGTTGCGTCCCAGCGGGTTTTTGGTTCAATCTATTCAGCACGTTTTGTAGGTCACCCGAAAAGGTTTTACATGTGCATCAATTAAAAGAAAGATAAAAAGGAAGGCAGCATTTCCCTCCGATTGTGTAGGTGTCGATCGGAAAAAACGTATTCCTAACGTTTTCGAAACGTTTTGATAAGATCGAAAAATGATTTAGTCTAGTTTTCACTTTGTATTGGACAACTGCAAATTGTTTCTGATTGTTTTCGGGTTTCTTTCCCCCTGCTTGAATTTTGAATTTGAAGAAAGCAAAGATGTTAAAGCTTTTCATATATGCATGAGCTATAATCTATTTACTACTTCAATTACATTTGTTGATTGCTAAGCCGTTATTGAAATCTTTCTACTATAATTATTTTACTCTTGAGTTTTCATTTCCTAATACTTTGTTTATAGTGTTGCCAATAATAATTAAGCAGTTTTGAATAGATACAAGCGAGTTATATAAGAAGCTATTAGAGGGTCAGTAATAATAGAGTTCACTAAAACGAAACTTGCAAATTGTGTTGGCAACTTGAATGTGTTAAGTTTACCACATGTTAGACTCACATATTTATTTGCTTTCCAGTTATAAAAGAAAACAAAAAAAAAACTGAAAGTTTTAATTTCTTATTTAGATGTGTGCAAATCGTTGCTTACCTTCATTTTAATTGCCTCCACAATTTTGGCGATTTTTAATCCAAGTCTTTTGCACAAAATTCTTCAGCCAGCTTTTGGCGATCGAGCGGGATCTATTGATTGGATAGATCACTTGTTGCTGGACGCGATGCGTAATGTTTCGACGACTTGACGATCAGTTTGTCAAGCGTCCAACAGTTGCCACTAAATGCATGCAAATGAATTACATAAGCGATTTGCGAATATCAAGACGAGTGCGAGTGCGAGTATGAGTGTGAGTATGAGTATGGATTTACGCACTCGTTTGCAAATAATTTCCAGCGACACTTTTATTGATTAGCACATACAAAATTTTGAAAATTGTTCACTGCTTCTTTCCGTTGATACTTTGTTTAGTAATTTGCTATTGATTTGTATTTTCTTGTTGTTGCTGTACGCTTGATTTGTTAATTAAATTCTTGTGGTTGGCAGAGAGAATTCGCCGACGCTAAAAACACGCTGCGAGCGGCTTATCAAAATCGCGAAACGCGTGGCGCGATAACAGACGCCAGACGGGGTCCGATTGCAAGACGGCTCTGACGGCTCTGACGCCTTCGATATCTCCGGCTCTCTGGCCGGCGATGCTGATGACGAGCTGCGACGAGCCCAAAACTCACAAAACCAACTACGACAACAGAACGAGGCGGCAGCTGCGGTGCGGCGGCTCACGAGCGTTGAGGCGAGCGACGACGTTGTTACAGCTACGAGGCCACTGCATAAACTGCCGGCGCTCTAGCCACAGCTCAGCTTATTGCCCATGGCTCATGGGATCAGCAACAGCAGCAGCAGCAGCGACAGCGGCAGCAGAAGCATGGATTGTGACGACCCGGTTTCGAGACTGTGTGTGTTATAGGCAGCATAAGGCAAACACCAATACATACACACACACCACCGTCGGAGAACTCGCTCAACTGGTTTCAGCTCAGCGCGTTGCCGGGGGTTGTGTGGTGATTGGTTGCCATGGCGGCGTGCTCGCAACGGCAACGCCCCGCGCTCAGCACGCGAGGAACGAGTTTCGACGGCGTCCCCCATTTTGAGTGAATTCGCCGTGCTGCGCGCCCACCCCGCTGCCCGGTTCGCCAGCCCAGTTGGCGAGCCAATTGAGTGCGCCGGCGCGTGCCGAGCTGAGCGCTGAGCGTTGAGTGACTTGCTCGAGTCTCTGTCGAGTTGAGTCGCTGCGGTTGTGTGCCATTGGGTGGGTGCTTCGCGCTGCTGGATGCCCGTTGCCGTTGCCCGATGCTGGATGCCCACACGCTTCGCTGCAGCGGGCGGCGGACGGCGGACGGCGGACGGCGGAGTGGACGACGCGACGGAAGCGGAACGGAGCGGCGCACTTGACTTTTTTGGGGTCAAACCGCTTGACGGTCCAAAAAGCTGCAAGCTGACAGTTTTTCAACATATTTTCGTTTCGGGTCGGGTGACGCCACGGCATTTGACATGCCACCACGTCAAGGCGCCTGCCAGAGATGCGATACGAGTATGTGGCGGAAGTCGAGTAGCAGCGAGTAGCCATTTAACGCATTCAACACTTCAAGACTCAGCCTCACACATTTCGGCTTCGAGTCCATTCGAAACAGTTGCGCCGACATTGCTTTAAAATCGCTCACAAAATAGAAAGCTTTTAAAAGGTTTCAATGCGGCGATTTATTGGGGGTTGTTCTTAGCAATCTATTATAATTATTTTAATTAATTAAACAATTTTGAGATCCAAAATAAAAAAGTATTTTTTGCAGTAAACATTTACTTCAATAAATAATTATTCACATTTATATCCGTAGATGTCTTTAAAATAGCTGATAGTAAGGTTGTACTTAGCAGCCTATTATAATTATTTTAATTAATTAGATAAGTTTATAGAATCCAAAATGAACACTTATTTTCTGCAACAAACATTTTTCTTGCATTGCAATTAAAAAATTATTTACATTTGTAAGCGCATGCTATTACAATTCGTTTAATTAATTAACTAATTTTAAAATCCAAAATGAACACTTATTTTCTATAGTAAACATTTTTATTGCATTAGAAATTTGCTTCAACAAAAAATTACATATATTTGTAAATGGCTAACAAAAAGAAAAGCTTTGGAATGGTTCAAATGTGGCAATTTTGTGGGGTTGTTCCTGGCAGGCTTATATAATGCAGTCAATAATTAAAGCGTTTCAAAATATAAAGAAAATTAAGTAATTTGAAAACATACTCTTTTTCTTAATAAAGAATGTTTTTAATGGGTTGAATGCGGCAATTTATTGAGGTTTGATCTTAGCAGGCTATAATAATGCACTAAATTAAATACAAACATTTTAAATTTAAGTAAGTAGACTATTTTATAGAATTTGCTGGCCAAAAAAATGATTTAAATCACAGCTATAGAGAAAGTTTTTTAATGTTTTGAGTGCGACAATTTATTGGAGCTTTGTGCAAATAAAAATTCATTACATTAATATGCACTTACTTATATGACTACTATTATAACAGTTGATTATTAATAATTGAAATATTACTACTTAATTTGACTTTATTTATATATCCCGCAAATGAAATTCATTTAATACTGCTTTCTCCAATTATAGAAAATAAATTTAAATTTGATTTGGCTCATCAGCAAATAATTGCCAACAATGAGCTATAATTAAAAGTAAATAGACTCCTAATTGTATGCAACTAAGTATTAGTAGTAATGAAAATATTCTCAATATTAAATTCGCTAACACAAGTCATTAACTAAGTAGAGAGTTAGAATCTTCAATTAGAAAAGTTTCGTTAATTGTTTGTAAAATAATTGACTCCACATCAAAGTACACTCTAAGCTAACGGTGTCTTCCACTTCCTTCAACTTTCACACGCTTTGTAAGTAACGCTCTCAGACTGTCTTTCAGTTTCTTCCGTGTTCAGTCGTATATGGTGTGTATATTGTGCCATCGAAAGCAAACACGCATACAACTTATAGTTCGTTAAACATCTGTTACTGATTCGTGTGCTGTACGTACTTCCCTATTTCAGCTTTCAATTTAACTGCGCCTTTACAGTGCACTTTAACAGTGCCTGCGCTCTCTTTCGCTCCCCCGTATTCTGTTCTACTCGGCCAAGTGCTCTTCACCGTCTATGGTTTATTTTTTTGCTCGCCTTCTCGCCAGCCGACACTTAAAGCCGCTTGGCATTCAATTGGCATTTTGCTGTCGCCATCATCGTCATCATCAGCAGCCTCTGGCCGGCCCCCGCCTCGGTGCTCAGCGCCTGCTCACGTTATTTAAGGATTAACATCATTTTATGCTGCCTCGCAATGCCTTTTTTGCAGGATTAAATGCTGCCTGCCTGCCAGCTCCCCTTTCCTCCCGCTCTCTCTGTGCTTTGTAGCTGCCCTTCTCATGCACTGGCAGCTCTTTTGAATTGATTGCATTGCACTTTTTTCCGTATGTGCTTTTGCTGCTGCTGTTGCATAGTTTGCGCTGATGCGCCGCCTCCACGAAGCTGCCGCCCCGCTCCCAGCTCCCAGCTGGCCAGACTACAAAGTGATTTTTATGGCTTTTCGCTGCACACTAGTGTGTGTAGAGTATGCAAATGTTCGACTGTGTGTGTGTGCACTTTGATGTCTCCGGCTCACAAAGGCGGCACTTTAATGCATGCCATATATCAAGAGCGCAAAGCTTGACAACGACGTCAGCACGAAAGCTTTAACACGCATACGCCCCGTTGGGCCAGGCCAGTCTACAAACTACAGATACTCACAGCTATGCAGGCACCTACTATGACTACTACTACTACGACTACCACATTGATATGCTTATCGGGCAAGTGCATCGCAGCACCTTTCACTCGCTTATCCTTTGGGCCATCTGCGCACGCCGCACAAATAACTTCATCCAGGCACTAAATTGATTAACAGTAGCCCCCCCTCGAGCCGCCGATCGATGCTGCGTCTGCGGCCGCTGGCTGAGGTTAGGGCTGTCAACGCTTCCCGGAATGCCTTCCATTTACATGCTATAATTTTTAAATGTCACCAGTTTACAAAAGCGCTGACCATTTGATTTTGGCCGCAGCAGCAGCGGCAGCAGCAGCCGTCGCTCGCATTGTCGTCGCATCTCTCTTAGCGATTGTCTGGCTAAGAAAACAGGTTAGTTAGTCGGTGGCTCAGTGACGCAGCTACCTGCCGAGCCAAATCGAACCAAGGCGAACCCTAAATGAACTCATCCCTTTTTTGCGGGGCCATCATAGACCAAGAACATATTATATTTATTTAGCTCTTTATTGAGCTGCAACCTGTCGCTGTTTTGGGTTTCCTCTTCGTTTCATGGCAGATTTATGGGAGAGCTCAGAATGTGGTCGACGTCTCCACTTGATGGCACTGCCAAGATACGGCACCGGCTGCCCAAATGCCCAAAAATATATATATATACATATATGTCTATGTTATTCTAGCCCATTTCTAGTTGCGCTCAAAATTTCAGGGTAATTTGTTGTTGCCCCGTTTCCCAAAACTGTTGGTGGCACGGTCAGACTGTCGATGGGTTCTTTTCTTTCCATCTTGCTTTCGGCTCATTCGCGCGTGTTATGAAGACGTCAAAACGTCCAATGTTCCGAGCTACCCCAGCCCGAAAATGTGTTTAATTATTGCGAGACAATGGAACCTGCGACCCGTCCATTTTGCGGGGGAGTAACCGAATATACTGCGACCCGTAAATTCCCCTGCATTTTGTAGCGCTGTCTGGGTTATTAGGTCGCCAACATGTTTGCATACGCATATCGTCATGTATCTCTATTTGCTTGAGCTGTTTTTATGTCCTCATTGCCAACACGTTTCGGCTGAACTCCGCATATTTGGTAGTTGTACAATATTAACCTTGAGGGTGTCCAATGCGTTTTCAAAGCTCATAAATCATATGAGTCTTGTATTCTTGCAATTGTCCTGTTTACTCAGCTCTAATTTATGTGCTATGTTAAAGCTTAAAGGGGGTTTATTTATGCTATTGTTAAAGGATATGCTTAAGTTTATTAAGACAAGAAATTACTCTAATAAGCGTGTGAACGGCTTAATGCTTTAGCAAAAATCTCTATTGGCTACAACTATTTAAGAAATTCAGACAAAGTAAATAGTTAGTAAGCAATTTGTATTTGTTTAAGAGTAACCCAAAGTTCTGGAAAGAATGATTACCAATTAATATAGTAATCTGCCCATATGCCCAGTTCAAGACTATTAAAAAAGAACACACGTTGCACTTTCTTCTTTTTTTGCCTTATACATTATGTATATATATATTTGTAATAACTCTCTAGTGTATATATAAATTAAAATAAATAAATACATTTTATTTATTTTGTTTTTATTTTCTTGTTGTTTATCATCATAATTATCATTATCGTTATCCTCGTCGGTAAAAACTTTATTTTGTTTTTTGTCTTTATCTCATTTAAATCGTTATTACGAGTAATTCTTCATGCGGTTTTTGTTGATCCGAGTGGTTGTTGTTGATTTATTTTCATGTCGCACTTTGTTGTTGTATAATTATAATTACGATGCATTTTACCATTAGATTAATCATGATGTAATAATAATATTGTATAACATATTTGCCCCTCGAGGCGTTTTTTATTTTCATTTCCCATATTCTATGCCTAATCTCATTACTTTTGTTATCCCCGCTCTCCCTCTCTCTCGCTCGCATTCTCGCTCTCCCTCTCGCCTTGCGTCTCTTCTCTCGGTATAACGATCCCAACATTACTCTCAACATTATTTTTTCTTTTCAAACAAACAGAGCAACAAACAAAGAAATCCACAACAGGAGCAAATGTTCGATACGTGCACGAGTGTTCCTTCCGATTCCATCCATCCATCCATCTATATCCATCCATACCTTCTGCCACTCGCCTAGCTACCTCTTAAGTGTCTCTATCTATCTGGTTTTCGGGACTAGCCAACAAAGCGTTTCAGTGTTCTCTGGTACAATATACGTTTTGTGCTTATTACTCAAGTTCTCTCCAGGATCTGTATCGTTTGTAAATTGTATGTGGTTTTTATTATATTTTTGTTTTTTTTTTTTTTTTCAATTTTTGAGCAGTTTCACTAACTTATTTGGTACGTTTGATACTCTTTAATCGTATTTCATTTTAGATATATGTTACTTTATGGTGTGTTATGTAAGCTGCATATAGCATTATTATTATTTAGCGCACTTTTGAAAGCTATACTTATTTTAGGTGTATGAGTGAGTGAGTTCATAAGAATTGCAATGCTCGAAATGATAATCATATAATGATAATAATAATACATAGTAATAATAGAAGAGATAGACTTCGATAACAATTCTAATTGCTGTACGTATTCGGTGCAAATATTTATTGATTACAAATCTTGCGCCACATCATCATAGTCTATGGTTGAGTCCGGGTCCAGTCCTTCTAACCTACTTATCAGCTATGTCTTTAGCCGCGTTTAGTTTTCATTTGGTTTTGCTTGTAAATTATTGTTATGTACATTTAGACATACAGTTTTAAGGGTTGGTGTGCTGAGAGTATTCTTGAAGTCCAAATTCGTTGTACGAAAGCAGAAAAAACTTATGAAATTAACAAATCATAACGAAAGTCTGTTGTGTGCCACAGATCGGAATTCTTGGGCGACCAACTCAATTAAAATCTCTTAAGAGTGTGCGGCGATCCGTTTGCCGGGGCGAAAACTAAAAATAGAAATCTAAATTCAAAGAGTAAGCGAGCAGAAAGCGAAATGAAAACGAAAATACAACAAGGCAACTTTAACTAAGATTTTTATTTTGTTTTTCTCGTTTCACTTGCCTAAATATTTATATATATATATATAAGTATATATATTAAATGGTACATATACATATGTAATTTATACGCTAAGCTAAATATCTTGTTTAACAATAAATGTATAGCTGCTTGGCTCTTCCTAACTTCTCTCCTGCACGCCACTTCTCTTGCCATCTCTTTACTATGTATATTTCAATTTATATGTCGTCTTAACAGTAATCATAACGAAAATTAAAGTGCAGCTTCTTTGCCGTAAGGAACAGAAATTAAAAAAGAACATAAAGAATTCAATTCTAATTCAAAAATAGAAATCAACATAAACGTAATAAGGAAATTCAAATCAAAAATTTCACAAAATCATCGGCGTACTCAGAATGATAATGATAAAGATAATAATAATAATTACTATAGAAATAATAATAATAATAATAGTAGTAATAGTAATAATAATAATAATAATAGTGTGTAATATTAAATTGACTTAATAACAAAACTTGTTTTATTTCGAACAGTTGGTTGTTGATTTCGAGAATTCCTGTTGGAGCCTGACAACACGAAGAGCTTCTTCACGAATTACGAATTTTGCGCAAACAAAATAAGTTTAAATATAGTACACGCCACGCCCACTTCTTTAACTCTTCTTCACTCTTTGGCAGCAGTCTTTCTCGGCCAGCGTCGGGTCGTTGTTGTGGTCATATCAGTTGGAGTTGCATTTGCTTTTGGTTGAGATTTCTAACATAATTAAAACGCATTCAATTAAACACACCAAAGCAAGACCATAAATATTAAATATAATACATGTTTCGTTAGAATAGCAGCAAATTATGTCGAGAGAAACTGAAGTGAAGGGTTTCCTAATAAGAATGCGAGTTGCGAATACGTCAAGTCTGGAGATTCTGCTGCTTGGTTGTCTTGCCTTAGCTATCGGACATTTCTGAGTTTGCCGTCAGTCTCTATAAACAGTTCCGATTGTTTCGCTTGCCGCGAGAATTCTGTCAGAATTAACGCCATCCCATATATAGTATAGTATCCTAATAGTTTGCAGTCCAATTGTTCTGAGTGCTTCGTGTGTCTCGTCCTCTGTCCAACGTCCTTTGTCCAACGTCGTCCGCCGTCGTTGTGTTCAATTATTGCTTCTTCGGTACTCGTTATTAGTTTTGTTCATTTTAAAGACTATTTGTAATGGCACAAAATATACAGCATTATTTATATTTACTGGTTTTCTTGATTTGTTGTTTGTTGTTCTTGCTTTTTCTTTATGTCTATGCTGCTGCTGCTGTTGTTGTTGTTGTTGCTGTTGTTGTTTATTCTGTTGCTGTTGTTGTTGCTTCAGTTTAGTGTTGTTTGTAGCTAGACAATACTTCTTAACTAGGGCTATATGCTAAGTTGCTGTACTCTCTTCGCTCGCTGACTCTTTGCGGAAGATAACAAGTTGCTCACACTTTACCCCCCTCGCCCCCCAATTGCCCACTGCTGCCCCCCACTTCCTCAGTCTCCTGTGCTGCTGCTGCTGCTGCTTCTGCCCCACAACTCTGACTGTCTTTCTATGTCAATCTGTTGCTCTTCGGCCCTTTGCTCCTTCTTTTGCTCTGTGTTCTCGCTTCTGTTCTCTCTCTCTCTTCACTCTTCACTCTGCATTTCCTTTCATTTCCATTCCTTTTTTTGTTATTTGTTATGTTTTTCTTTTGTCATCTACATTATGTTCCACTAGATTAGGTTGCTATTTATATTTATCTTAGGTATGTCGTTATGTGTATGTAGGTTTCTTTTATCTTTCTTATGTTTCTGTTGTTGTTTTTGTGTTGTGGGCGTCCTTCTTAGCTGACCACTGGGCGGCCCATTTACCGCGGACGCGATCCTTTGTAGTTCGGATTCGGATGACGACTTGGATGACGTGGAGGTGCTGAAAGTGATACAAAACCGCGTTAGTTAATTAATTACTATCAAGCAGAAGATATTCAAATTGAATTGAATTGAATTGATATTCAAATTAAATTCTCTATGCATAGATTTCATTTAAAGTTACTCATATGCTTGCATATTGCTCATATCAATGATTTCAACGATTCTACATATCCTTAAATAGAGACTTACAATTGATTTACTAGATAATATTTCAACAATCATATTGTTTGTTTAAATTGCTTAAATAGCACAAAATAAGTATTCAATTTACCAAAGCTATAAGCATTTTAGAAATACATGATTGCATATTGCTCATACTAATGATTTCAACGATTCTATATATCCTTGAATCGAGAGTTTTACAATTGATTGAAGATAATATTTGAACAATCATTCTGTTTGTTTAAATTGCTTAAATAGCACAAAATAAGTATTCAATTTACCAAAGCTTTAAACATTTTATAAATATATAAATAGATAAATATTGAAATAAGCAAACGCTTTTTATAAAGTAAAGTAAAATCTGCTTGGGCCCAATTGAAACTCTTATACACGGAATTTTGTAAGTTTCTCGCTAGCTTGAAGACAGTATACCAAAGTTTGAGCATTAGACATTATGCCAAGCTCAACTTTCGTTGTCAATTCTTTTTCTACAGCATTTCCAGCTGCTATCGTTAAGCTAAGAGTTTCGCTTGCCAAACTTGCTAAAACAAGTTCTCTCTGTTTTTGAAGCTGAGTATTACCTTGTATCATCATTGCGGCGGGATACATGCCGGTAACCTGAGCCATCTGTGGTCGAATGTCGCTCGAGGGCGAGCGCCGATTGTTGGGCAAGGTCACCGAGGGCTGCAAGCACAACGAGTTAGTAACTTAAGCAATTATCGCACTCAATCTCACTCACATGCGCAAAGTAGGTCTGGCCGTACTTGATGTAGACGCCGGAGGCGGCATTGGGATTGTAGCCACCCAAGGCGGCCACGCCACTGAGCACTGCGGCCGCCTGCTGGCCACCGGCACCGACGGCCGCCACTGCCGCCGCCGCGGCTGCCGCACCGGCGTTGTGATGCAGCTGGGCTGGAATGTGCGAGGCGCGCGGTCCGGCACCGTTGCCGCCTCCGCCGCCGCCGCCGCCAGCGCCACCGCCGGCGTTGCTGCCGCTGCTCAGGTACAGCGATGGCGGCGAGGTGTTCACAGCGGCGCCCGTGGCATGGTCGACGACAATGTACTGGGTGCCCCCCAGATTGGTGGCCGTTGCATTCGGTGTGTTGGCGGCACTGTTGTTGTTGCTGTTGTTGCCGCCTCCACCGACGCCGACGCCGGCAATACTGTTGGGCGAATTGTTGCTGCTCTCGTGACTGTGGCCGCTGCTGCCGCTGTTGTTGCCGTTGCCAGCCCCGTTGGCGCTGGGCGAGTTGCGCTGCGAGACGCTGCGCCGGAAGTCCGCGTTGATCGACTTCTGGCTGCGGAAGCTGGCGGCGCCCGCATTGAGGCGCACCGGCGGCTTCGCCTCGTAGCCGGCTTGGCCGGCCGGGCTGCTCGAGGTGGCGTAGCTGGGCGGCGGTCCGCTGATCAGCGGCATCTGGGCGGGCTTCATGTCGCGCTTGCCCAGCGCCGGCGGCGGCCCGCGATGCGCCGCATGATGGTAGCTCGAGGACGTCGCATGTGCACCAGGTCCGCCCAGACTAACGCTGCTGGGCGACGCACGCGGCGTCGGCTCGTTGTTCGAGTTGAGCAGCGGCGTCTTGGCGCCCGCCGGCATGCCGCCCAGCGGCACCGAGTGTCGCGGATTGTAGCCACCCAGATGGTACGGCTTGCGACCCGGTGCAGGCGCTCCCATGCCGCCACCATTGTTGCCGCTCAGATTGTTGCGCTTCTCGTAGGGCGTCACATAGCCGCCACCGCCGCCGCCGCCGCCGCCCTCGTTGCTGCTCTGGCTGTGGTAGTAGTGGGGCGTGGAGCTGTTGCTGTGGTAGCCGCCCGCCGAGCCGAGGCCTGCAGCCACGCCACCTGCGCCGCCGCCATTGGGCGCCGGCGGCGTGCTGAAGAGCGGCGCCTGTCGTCCGGGCGCCGCTGGCGTGCTGGGCGCCGACTGCGACGCAGTCGCATCCATGCTGGCCGCCGAGTAGAACGGCGCTGCCGCAATCAGCGCATGGTGCGGCGCCGAGTGCGGCGCTGGTGGCGGCACCTGCTGCTGCTGCTGCGGCTGCAGCACGGCGCCGTGTGGCGCCGCCTGCTGGCCGCCGGGCGCCTGGCCGGCCGCGTACGGGAAGATGTTGGTCGGTATGAGGGCCGCGGTGTGCTGGGCGGGCAGCGCATAGACGTGGGCACCGGCTGCAGCGGCAGCCGCAGCGGCGGCCGCATTGAGATCAGTGTTGGCTGCCGCGCCGCCATGCGCCAGCGTCAGCGTCGGCAGCGCATGATATGTCGTGGTGCCGGCCGCGCCGGGCGCGCTGATGATCTGCGCCGACCCGGCGCCCGGGTGGTGCGCCGCCGCGGCCGCTGCCGCCGCCGCTGCGGCCGCGTGGCCGGCCGCCGTGGCCTGGTAGCTGGGATTGTAGTGTATCGAGCCGCCGCCGGGCGTGCGCTTGACGCGCGCGCCGCCCAAGTAGCCGCCGCTGGCGCCACCGCCGCCGCCGCCGCCGCCACCGACCAGGTGGTGGCCGTTGCTGGGTTGTTGGCCGCCAGCTACTGTCGGCGGTCCAGCCGCTGAGGCAGTCGCGAGATTCAGCTGGGCGGCCGCCTGGGCGGGCGTGGCGCCGACGGGCGCGGGGCCGTTGGGGCCGGGCGGCGCGGTGGCTGCCGCGGCCACCATGGGCGCCGCGGCGACCGCCTGCTGCGGCACGTAGTAGGGTATGGGATAGTAGTGGTGGTAGGGATAGCCGATCGTCGGGTAGGCGGTGGCCATCGGCAGCTGCTGCAGCTGGGCGCCGGCCGGCTCGCTGGAGTAGATGAGCGGCGCCTGGTAGATGGGCGCACCGTTGGGCGCGGTTGCGGCGGCGGCGAACTGGGCCGTCGGGTATGTGGCGGCGGCCATGGGCATCACAGCGGTGGCCGGGCCGGCGGGCGTCTGGTAGATGGCCTGGGCGGGTATCAGGCTCTCGCGCTGCTGCTGGGCCGGATCGAAGACAGGTATCATGTAGGTGCCGCCGGGCAGCTCGCCGCCCTCCTGCGAGGCGAAGAGCGCCTGCGTCGGCTGGCTGCTGCCCGTCAGCTGGAAGAGCGGCTGCGAGGCGGCGCTGCTCACCGCGGACTGCGGATACGCCGCATACACCATGCCCTGCGGCACAGCATAGATGCTGCCATCGGGCTGCAAGCGAACAGTCGTATTAGTTGTTGCTGCAATCAGACAGTGGGCGGCTATACTCACTCCTTGCTGATATGTGGTGGCGCAGTAGGGGCCAGCGCCGTTGGGCGTGGTGGTGGTGTGGAACACGGTGGAGCCGTCGGGCGCCTGGTAGCTCTGCGTGTACGCCCAGGTGGTCGTCTTGGGCTCCTCGACGGCCACCAGAGCTTGGCTCTGGCTGGCGGGCTTCACGTCGCACTGGCTGTAGGGCGTGCTGCTCGGCGACAGCGACTGCGCATCACAGTTCTGCGCCAGCGGCACCACCGGCAACGGTGTCTGGCTCTGCGGCAGCTCGGCTGGCGGCGCCGATGTGCTGCTGCTGCTGCTGCTACCCCCGCCGCCACCGCTGAGTCCTGTGGCCGACACCACGACAGTCTCCTGTTCGACGTCCTGTGGCAGCTGCGGCGGCTGTTGCTGCTGTTGCTGCTGCTGTTGGGCAACCACCTCGAGCTCCTTGTCGGCCGCACAGCAGGCGGGTATGTTGGGACTGGTCGCCTGGTTCTTGTACTTCTGCACCTCGATGCGATCGTAGTTCTTGGTCGACGTCGACGTCGTGATGCTCAGGCAGCCGGTGGCGCTCGACAGACTATCACATTCGTCGCCCTTGCCATCGAGTGGCACTTGCTGCTGCTGCTGCTGCTGCGAGTCTGTGGGGTAGTTGTCGTAGCCGTCGGAGCACTCCATGCCCGGCGATTGCACCTCCTCGGCATAGCTCTCCGTCGAGCTGCTGGACAACTCGTTGCTGTAGACCTGCTGCTGGGCCGACTGCTGCTGATGAGACTGCTGCTGCTGCTGCTGCTGCTGCTGCTGTTGTGGTGGCGGCTGATGCGGCGAGGACTTGCGATAGGGCGCGTAGTTGCCGCTAGACTGATAGTTGCCACCTCCGCCGCCGCCCCCGTTGTTGCCCGCCTGATGCTGCAGCGCCTGGTTGGGCGGCAAGTTGGACGGGTCGTAGTGGTAAATGGAGCTGCAAAGTTAAGATCAGAGTTTAGTTGGCGAGCCGGAAACAAGCTGCGAACACGCTAGTGTGTGTCTGTGTGTGTGTGTGAGTTGAGTGGGTGAAAAGTACGGTTGTCAGGGTTGCCACAAGTTGCGTTTAAAAGTGCGCAGTGCGGGCGACGGCAGCGACAGACATTTCTCAATATATTTTTGTGTTTGTTTTGTCTTTGCGTATTTTAAACTAATTGTAAAACAACAACAACAAATGCGTTTGATACAAGAAAATGCAATGCAATTAGAACGAACAACAATTAGACAACAACACTGGCAGACGACAGACACACTTATAGCATATGTATATATATATGTATATAGTAACTGTGGGCAGAGTTGCCGCGCGACAACCAACAAAAGGGCGGCAGGCGAACGAGAACGATCAAAAAAAACATAATTTACGAACAGTGTGAGATATTGAAGTAGCGAGAGGCGAAAGAGGCGAGAGAGCTGGAGAGGCGAGTGTTGTGGGTGGGCAATGTACAGGTGAGCGAGCGTGACAGAGAAAAACAGAGAGAGAGAGAGAGAGAGAGAGAGAGCAAGAGAGCAAGAGAGAGCGCAAGAGGCGAGCGAGCGAATTGAGGCTGAACTGAGAGACAGAGAGAGCGAGAGCGAGAGCGAGAGATATCGTATCATAATCATATTTGGATTGATTTTAGGCAGATAATTTACAAAAACAACATCAACAAGTTGAAAAGGTAGCACTTCGAAATGGCATTAATGTGTGTTTATATAGTAATTATGCAAAAAAAAAAGAAAAATACACAAAATCCTTCGTTATCTCGTAAATATTTATCAAAATATTTGGTTGCATTTGTGCACAAGAATCTCGAATAAAAACTTATATTTACAGCGGTTGAGCACTAGACATAAGAGTATGGAATATGAATCATAGTGAAAATATTGAAAAAATCTGAATGGAGTATAAATAAGCTTGGAATAGTTAAGTATTTTGTTTGCAAGTAATATGAATAAACTTAGAATGGTATCAAGCAGACAGACGGATAGAAATATCTTTAACAAAATGGCAAATTCATGACATTAAAAGTTACAACATCTCTACAGCTACTTCTATAAAATTTCCAATTAGTTTTGCAAACAACATTCGAAATTCCTAATTGAAAACGGTTTTCTATAAAATTTCTAAAACTGAAATCAAGTTTTTGTGAATTTAAGAATGTAATAAAGCAAGGAATTTAGTATAATTTCTAAAGTCTAAGCAAATTGATCTGATTTCTGTCGTACAACTGTTTTGCTTTTGGCACAACCAAACATTTTGAGAATTTTGCGAAAAGAAACCAAATTAATAAAGATCGAATGCATTGGGCTCTTTGTACACTGAGATTAGTAGCAAGTATCGTAAAAAATATTGAAATAAAGAGAGCAAAACGAAATCAAAGCGTTGCGATAATAATTATTTCATCTTGCGAGTCCAACATTACAGAGAACTCATGTAATAATTTTGGTGACGATCGATTGATATTGATTGAATTTGGTTAATGTTTTCATTTTTTGTTGATTTGAATTAGAGAGAGAATTTGATTGGTTTTGGTGTGTTTGGTTTTTGTAAATTACCCGTCTGGATTGAGAATTGGTTGGAGGGTTTGCGGATCAATGAGGACGCTGCCAATTGGCACACTCGAAATGTCTGTGACGGCCCAGACGAGTCCCGACGCTGATGCCGAGTCTGGCGCACTGGACGCTGCTGTTGTTGTTGTTGTCGTTGTTGCCGTTGCAATTGGTGTCGCTGCCTGCTGCATATACGAGGAGGAGGAGGAGGAGGAGCCCATTCCCCGGCCACACGACTGCGCCTGCCCCTCTCTCAGCCCCGGCTGCTGGCTGAACTCCGGCGTCTGCCTGTCGCTGCCGTAGCCCGTGGGCGACGGCGTAACCGAATCGGAGCGCACCGACTGTGTGCGTGTCTTGTAGCTGGATATTATTTGATTTTGGTAAATGTTGTTGTTGTTGTTGTTGTTGGTGGTGGTTTTGTTGGTTGATTGGTTGGTTGGTTGGTTGTTTTGGGTAGCATACAAAAATGGTTTTTCGCAATTTTAACAACGGTTTCAACATTTGTTAAGATAGATTGAGATTGAGATTGAGATAAAGATAGATATAGATAGAGAGAGAGTAAGATAGAGCGAGCGAGTTGGGAATATGGAATGTTGGGGTCCAAATTGAAACACACGCTTTCATTGCAGAATGCTCGTTCTCAGCAAATTACTCACCCGCTGCTCGAGGGCGAGAGGCGCCAAGGAGCGCTGGTGCTGCCAGTCGAGTCCTGCTTGGTGAAGCCGCCGCGTCCGCTCTTGCTCGAGTTGGTGGAGTCGCCACGCGGCAGCGAGTTGCCGCCACCAGGGCCGCCAGCGCTCGGCGGTCCGCCGTAGTTGCCAAAGTTGTGCGACTTGGGCACAGCGCCGCCTGAACGCATGCCTCCCCCATCGCGGGACTCTGTGGACTGCAAAGGCGAAAGGTCGATTAATTACAATAATTTCAATTGATTGATTCGTCTTACATTCTGCATCTGCAGCATCTTGCCGTTGGGTCGCTTGGGCCTGGGCGGTTGCTGTTGCTGCTGCTGCTGCTCGACGGCATTGTGCCAGCCACCGCTGTTGCCGCCACCACCGCCACCGCCGTAGCACTCGTCGTTGGGCATCTCGTTGCCGTAGCCATCCTGCTGGGCGGTGCGATTGAAGATGCGACTGCGCGCCCGATCGTAGTCCTCCTCGCGCTCCTCGAAGCTCTTGGCCTTGCGGTCGAGCATCACACGCTCGGGGCAGAGGTAGGGCGACTGACGCACCTCGTCAAAGCTGTGTGTGTCCCGCTTCAGAATTGACTTGCGCGCATCGTCGCGATGGTCGCCACGCACCAGCGATTTGAAGCGAATCTACGAGGTATTTAATCACAGTTTAATAATCGTTAAGCACACACACACACAGTTAGACAGACACACGCACTCACCTCTGGTATGCGAGTGCCCTTGGTAACGGCCACAATGACGCACTGCTGCGTATCCGAGTCCACGTTGTGATCCATGCCAAAGAAGGCAGCCGTGCGGTGTATGAGCATGCGATTGTACGAGGAGGTTGCCGGAAATCGATACTCGCAGCCACGACTGGGTATAATATAAAGTCATAAAAAAGAGGGAAAAAATACAGCGATATGTGAGTGCATAGTTAAATATAGATTTGGTTAATATATAATCTGACTGCCTTTATAGCCCCACAGCAGCAGGAGTTGCACTTTGTCACGACATGCAAAATGGCATTGCAGAAGCCCTAAGCAGGGGCATCTATGGTACATCGAGAGCACAAGAAGGAGGCGAAGCTCTCGGTGCGTCATAGACGCTGAGTAAGTCAAGCGAAGTTATCAAAATAAGTCGTTCATTAAGTTGCGGGCAGCTCAAGTGGCTACTATAAATAAACTGCCTATACTCGTATAGCATCAATTAACCTTGAAATGGAGCACTCTAATTATTCAAGCCAAATATTGAGTGTTCTACTCTTTTAATCAAAACTATCCAACATTTTCATTTCACTTTTTTTACGTTTTACTAGTAACCATAGATTAATTTCAAGAACTTTACAGTGTTGTGAAAAATATTTATTACAATTTCTTACTAATTAACTTTAGAAAATCTCGTAAATCATTCAAGCTTTCAAAATTCTTCAGCTTCCCATAATGAACTCTATATTTTACTACTTTAGCTTTAACATTGTCTCGCTTCAAAAAGTAGTCGGCGTGAATTCATTTCCAGAACTTTGCAGTAATGTGAAATTTAGGGAAAATATTTATTACAAATTCTTACTAATTACCAACTTTAGAAAATCTCGTAAATCATTGATGGGTTAACAACTCTTAAGCTCTCTGTTTATATTTTACTACTTTAGCTTTTAAATTCTCTAGTTTCAAAAAACTAGTAAGCATAAATTCATTTTCAAAATTTTGCAGTAATGAAAATTTAAATTAAATTTCTTACTAACTATTAACATTTCTTAAAGTTAGTATCTCCCATTCAGTATTAATGAATTCATAAACCTTCCATTCCGAAGTAAATTATCTTTATTGCTTAACTAAAAGATATTAAATTGTGTGGCTCAAAAAACTAGTAAACTACGACAATAATTGCTACAATTTCTTACTAATTAGCAACTTTAAGAAAAGTTAGTATCCCATTCAGTATTAATGAATTCATAAACCTTCCATTCCGAAGTAAATTATCTTTATTGCTTAACTAAAATATATTAAATTGTGTGGATCAAAAAACTAGTGAACTAGGACAATAATTGTTACAATTTCTTACTAATTATGAACTTTAAGATAGCTTAGTAAATTCCTTCCTCTCATTGTGAACTAATTAATTATTTATATTTTGGCCTGGCAAGTGCTTAAGAATGCCTCATTGAAAAGTAATCGCATGAGAACTCACCTCTTATCCTGCACGAACTCCATCAAGTCCTTCTCGATCTTCAGCAGAATATTGCGATCCTTGGGATTCTTGTTGAGCGTGTCGCGAAAGAAGGTCAGCAGATCCGTGCCCCCAAAGTCCGTGTACTGCTCGCTCGAGTTCTCTGATTGACGAAAGACTACAATCAATGAATTGAGCCATAGCTCTGGCTGGTTGGCAGCCTTGTCTCCACTTACCGCGCGATATGAAGCCCGACGTGTTGTTGCTCGAGTTGTTCGAGTTGAGCGCCTGCGAGTTGCTGCTGCAATTGTTGACGCCAGCCGCACCGCCACCGCCACCGCCTGGTCCTGCACCACCGCCACCACTGCCGGCACCGCCGTCGATGCTGCCCGAGGAGCTGCCAGTTAGGTTCTTCACGCGCGGCTTGGAGCCCTTGGAATTGGTGTTGGCGCGATGCTTCTTGCCACCGCCGCCGCCACCGCCAGCCGCGCGCTCGTAGTGATACTGCTCCTCCTCGTGGTTGCTGTTGCTCAGGTTGCTGTTCTGGCTGGACATCTCGTGGCGTTCGTGGCGCTCGTGGCGTTCCGCTGCCTTGTAGTTCATGCCCGAGTTGTAGAGCACCGTGCCAGAGTTGTTGCTGCTGTTGTTGTTGTTGTTGTTGCTGGTGTTGCTGCTGCTGTTGTGATGCTTGTCGAGTCCGTTGGCTTTCAGATCCACCACATACTTCTTGCCATTATTGTTGTTGCCGCCGCCGCCGCCGCTGCTGCTGTTGTTGTTGTTGTATTCAATGCCGGAGCTGCCGTTGCTGTTGGTGCGATTATGTTGGCCAGCTCCGGACTTCTTTGGCGGCGACAACTTGGGAAACTCTTGCTCGTCCCGCAGCGGCACATTCAACGGCTGCTGCTGTTGCTGTTGCTGCTGCTGCTGTTGACTAGTAACAATCACAGCGGGCGTTTCCATGAGCGGCGAATTGCCGCGTCCAGTTGATTGTGCTTTGCTATTGGTGTTTGTGTTTGTATTGCTATTATTATTTAGTATGGCATTGCTGTTGTTGTTGTTGTTGTTATTGTTGTGCTCGTGGGCATCGCTGGGGTGTTGCTGCTGCTCGGAGGCAGCTCGAGGCGTCGGCGTGCGTGGCGGCGATGTCGACTCGCGCATGGCATGACTGCGTGTGAGATGTTTGCCCTTCATGTTGCCCTGTTCCAGGTGAAAAGAACAGTAACGAGAGTGAAAGCAATTAGTTTCGAATTAGCTGCCACTAATTTAATGCCACAGTTGACAGCAGGCAACTCGAAAAGGCGTCCCAGCACCCCAAACCCAAACCCAAACTCAAACCCAAACCGATGACGCGTTCTCGCTGCTCGTGATGCAATTGTTGGCTCATTAAAATGTAAAGCAAATGCCCGCCCAGGCGACGTTAACGATCCACACACAGAGCGAGAGCGCCGAAAAGGGAGGTCAACTAGAGAGAGCGGCAGACAGCACCACCAATAACGTCTAATATAGCCCCATACTTAATATAATACCCTGTCAGCATACCAAGCGAATGACAAGCTGTCTGCTCGACTTGCTAAACTGACTCATCAACAGCAACTCTAAGACCTTAGAGCATTATATTCTGATGCCATTTTGTAAATGAAATTCATTTCTCTACAGCTGATATACTTTCCGTGGTATTTGCACGTCGAGCACGCTGCCGCAGCTCTCATACAGTCACGTTGTTGTTGTGGCTGTTGCCGTGCCAGCCACATAAGTTGTTTCATAGCCTTTTGCCTTTTGACATTTCAGCAGCGGCGAAGGACAACACAACCAATTGAGTTTGTTAGTCAGTCCCTTAGTCACTCGCGCCATCAGTCGGTCAATCAGTCAGTCAGTCAGTCACGCTGTGGGCAACTTTATCAGATAACTACGGATTTTCCATTGCGTTATTAACTGGCCCCCATTGATTTTCCACGCTAAGGGCACATCATTAATCAGTCAATTTCGAATTCGCTTATGAGACAGCAACTACTTGAACTCGCTGTGCCGCTGGCCACTTCAGCGCATCGCATCCACCACCCGGGAACTGGTGTGGCACTGTGACGTTGCAAGAAAGCAGAAGCAGAAGCAATAAAGGCAGAGCGCAAATGTCAAAGTCAAAGGCATTTGGCGAACTCTCAGCAGCCCAGTTTTATTTATTTATTTTTGTTGCTGGTGTTTGCCTGCTTGCTACAGTGAGCACCAGCAGCTGACGGACTGATGGCATCATTAAATAATATATATGTGAAATGGGTGCGAAAATTGCATTGTTATGTGACTAACAATTTAATATTTATACATAGCGAAGTATGACGAATATTTAGAATTTTAATTGCAGTAAAACATAGAATGGGAATTTCAAGATTTCAAATTCAGAACTCTTTATGTTACATATAGAACTCTTATGTTACCTATAGAATTTAGCATTTATGGGGAATTTCAATAAGTTCAGATTCAATACGGTCTAATTTGTCATATAAAATATAGAATTAATGAGAATTTCAAGAAGAGTTCAATTACAATAGTCTTATGTGCCATATAGAATATGGCATTAATAGGAACTTCAAGAAGAGTTTGCATTCAATACAATATAAAATTACTGAAAATTTCAAGAGGAGTTCGAATTCAATACTGTCCTTATGCCATAAACATTATCTGTTTTCTACTACACTCAAGCAGGAGTAATTCAAGTGGTAGCCGCATAAAATTATCCTGTATTATGTTAATTTGGAAAAGCGTGCAGATTTCCGTTCTGATTGGCAGAGTCTTCCCCTATTCACTGTAATTTCAATCGCTCTGAGATTCGCATTTGGCCATAAACCTGCCACGTGCTTAGCATATGCAAATCAGCAAATTCTGTTGGCATTTCGAATGTGGCCTGGCATTTAGTTAATCGAAGTGCAGACAACTTCGTGTTGGCCAACTTCCGTGAACGTCATTCGGCCGAGTTGAGTTGAGTTTGCGTTGGGAAAAATCAATAAATCGACCTTGGAAGTCGCCCCTCTCGGCTCAGAGGCTGCTGCACAACAATTTTCAGTTTCACTGCCTGACTGGGCAGCAGTTGTTGCTGTTGCTGTTATTGTTAGTGTCAATTAGAATTGACTTAGTTACTTAGATACCACGCTGCATGCCACATAAATAACTAACGCTGCCTCCCACCCTATCCCCCACCAAAAACACATACACATAAACCTTGAACTCCGTGGAAATTGCTAATACCCGTCTGGAGACCTTTTTTTTTTGAGGTGGGCGGGCAGCAATCAGAAGCACGTTTTCAATGCAACTCTTTGGCATTTGCTGCTGGGTCGATTGGGAATTTCCAGCGAATGGCGTTTCCAATTCCGATTCCCAGAAAGTGCAGCCCAACAGGCAAGCGTGGCCAAGCCAAGCCCACCTTCTCGGCCCCTTTTACAAGCTGACCTGACCCAGTTAATGCAGTTTTTGGGCGTGTATCTTTTTGCACGGACCAGTTCCAGTTCATGGCTGCACTTATGTATCAAGCATATATAGCGAGAGAGTGCATTGCAACCGACTGAGAGAAAGCACCGAGAGAGCGTAAGTCGAACACTGAGAAAGAGAGAGAGAGAGTGTAACTAGAGCACACACCCGACCCACAGCTGACCTATTTATAATTGTTGCAGCATTTAATCATTTTTATTTTCCTCCCGATTTATGAACTAGACGTGTTAGTGTTACTTACGCGTCTATTGCCGAAACTGTTCTGACGCCCCAAATTCGGGGCGGAAGATGTGTCCTCGTTGCTGCTGCTGTTGCTGCAGTTGTTGTTGCTGTTGCTGTTGTTGTTGTTGTTGCTGGCTGATGTTTGTGTTGTTATTGTTGACACGGTTGTTGCAGTTGTTGCGGCTGCTGCTGATGACGTCACTGCCTGTGCTGCAGTTGTAGTTGTGGCTGCTGCTGCTGCTGACGATGCTGCTCCTGTTGCTGGTGACGTCGTACTGTTATTTGAGGCAACGGCGGCGACAACAACAACGGCGGCGGCCGCACTGGAGGTGGCTGAGGCGGAGGCGGAGGCTAAGTTGGTTGGAATATTTGTAGCAAGGGCTACTTGAGATTTTGTGGAACTCATAATCACAGTTTATGTAAAATGTACTGCAACGAAAGAATACAAAGGGGTCATTTAAACATATTGATTCAACAACTACAATATTAAATATAAAGTAGGATATTCATACGAAAGAATACAAAGAGATCATTTAAACATATTGATTCAACAACTACAATATTAAATATAAAGTTGACATATTCGTAATGTTTGTGCCAAAACAATCTTTACACTTTTTAGTAATAGATTTCACAAACATCTTTGGAAAAATAAACAGAAAAATTTAATTGCATTTCAAGCAATCAGAGAAGAAGCTCAGCTGCTAGAGGTGGGTATCTAAATACTACGAAGACCAACAATATTATTGAACTATTTTTCAAAGTTCAAAATAATAATGTAGTTTCTGCATAAAGGAGAATTCGTTCTGATCTCTTTTGTATGCAAAACTTTCAAAGAAAGAAATCAAATTTCAGGTGAAATTTCTGAAAAATAATGTGAAGATAGTTTCCTCCCAATTGCCTTATCCATGTATGAGTGTTAATAATTGTTTCCCACTCCTTGGTTTTATAGCATTACCTTTGCGAGTGAGAATTACTATTGCATTTTGTTTGTCGCTCCAACTTCTGGTTGTTTTTGCTGTAGTTAGTAGTTGTCTTTTTGGTTTGCTTGTTTCATAAGAATCTCTGCATACGATTTGAGTTTTCGGTTTAGTTAATAATCTTTGTACGTATGTATTCTGGTATTTTGGGCTTGTTTCGTTTTGGTTTTGTTTTTGTTTTATTTTTGTTAGATTAAAATCATATATTGTCAAAAATATGCCGGCAGTGCAGTTGATAGAATATTAAAAAATCACTACGCCTTTTTCAGCTGCTACTCCACGGGGTTATATTTGTTGTATTTGTAGATTTTTGGTTTTTGTGCGACTTAATTTAGTTATGTTTGTAGTATTAATTATTATTTAATAGACTTATAGAGACAAGGCTTAGTTTAGTTAAGTTTAGATATATATATCTATATATATTTATATATATGTGGGTGTATATAGTATAGGTATATAGTTATTATTGTTGTTGGTTTTATACTAATCTTGTTTTAAAAAAACGTTGCGAAATGAAAAAACGTAGAATCGAAAACACAATCCGCTAAGAGTTTAGCTCTTCTTGTTGTGGTTGTTGTTGTTATTGGATTTTGTTTTATGTTATTATTATTGTTGTAATTGCATTTAAAACTTTTATAACATCGTTTATCACATTTACACCATATCACCGAGAATCACAAAACTGCCATTAGGTTTATATATATTTGGTTGGTCTCTGCACTTGCGATAGTTCTCAATTATTAAGTATTATGTACGTATATTCTCGTACTTGTTAGCTTACAGCTATGTTTTCTTTTTGGTTTTTATTTATGTTTATGTATAGTTGTATACTTAAAAAATATTTAAGTTAAAGCTTTTCTTTTGGTTATGATTCTTCTCCGTTTTCTGCTGCTGCTGCTTCTGCTTCAGTTGTTTTGTTATTTATATTTTCCTTTTTCTTTTCGCGTTATTCTGGCGTTCTTCACTTTCTGTTGTCTATGGAGTTCAGGTTATGTGAGAATTTCTTTGATTTGTTGTATGTGGCACACATTTTGCTGCAAGTTGAGGAGCTACACGGTTAACTTAAGGGATTCAAAACATTCCAGAGAGAGCGCGAGCAAACGAACGAGAACGAGCACAAAGTTTTCTGTGTGTATCTGTGTGTTGGCAACGCATCTACACACACACACACTCACACACTCGCACACACACAGTCAAGAATGTGACCTTGTTTACGATTTATTTTGATATTCAAAACTGCACGAGCTTTAAACGCGATGAGAGCAGAGTAATTGAAATGCGTGTGCCTCTGCCCCAGGATACGAACTAAACTCAGCCGCACACAACATTGAGTTCGTTCGGCAAAATGGCAAAAGGGATGCTTTTAACACAATCGCGAGTCTCTCCCGAGTCGTGTGTTTGACCAGTTGTCGTTGTCGTTGTCGTTGTCTTGTTTTTGTTGTTATTGTTATTGTGGTGTTTCCTCCTTTTTGGCGAGAGCGTTGTTCACTTTTCGACATAATTACGTTCATTTCTGATTGCTACAAGTTTTTTTTCTTTTCTTTTGGCATAGTTTAGGTAGCGCAAATGTCGAGGGTCTCAAAGGGGTTGTTGAACGATAAGATGCAGATCTATATCTATGCGAATAATAAAACCTTTTTAGCTAATATATGAAAAGAAAACAATCTCGAAAGCAGCCTGCAAAATTAAACTAAAAGGTATTTTGATGCCAACTCAAAGCTGGGTTGAGAAAACTAATTTCCCAAAGTGTTATTAAGTCGAAACCTAGGATTAGATTGTACGATTAGGTATCCTAAATAGCAACTCTACCTTCTGTTTGCTGCATATTATTTATCTATTTTACTTTGCATTGCGTGCAGATTATGAAATAATTTGCGATACCCCACAAGCAAACTAAATCGAAATGTTTACAAGACGCTGCCTGTGGAAGAAATCCAATTCTATGAGACGTTAAGAAAACAAACAACCAGCAAGCAGCCAATTGCATGGACACTTGAAAGTGAAAACAAAAGCGAAATATGAACGAGTCACAGCGCAAATACAAATACAAATGCAAACATAGATGATACCCATTCACAACCCTTTCTACACCGCCCCCACCCCCGGGACAGCCCTGCCCCACGAGGCCAGCCGTCCGCAAGCAAGTCATGCCACTTTTGAGATTTTCTTGGTTGTGTGTTTTGGGAAATACCCGCGAAATATGCGCAAGAAAAAGAAATATACAAGAACCGTCAGATTTGGAGAAACACAAGCGAATGCCAAGAAGAGCGTGCGCGAGAGGGAGAGGCAAGATGCGGGCACAGGTGACAGCAGATGGATGACGTAGTCGCGCGTTATAAGGAAAACACGCATACGACGTGTGGCACACGACCAAGAAAATGCAAAACGCAAGACGCCAGAACACGACGAGCACAACACAAGCACAAGCACAAGCCAAAGGCAAAGTTCGCGCAACGGCAAAGAAATAAAAGCAAATTGTTAGCACCGACCGTGTGGCAATTGCAGCGATTAGTCAAGAGGCATAAAAGTTCACTCAAATGCAAGTGCTCCATCTCAATGTTGGCCTGTTCCCGGTTCTCACTTCCCACTTCCCCGTTTCCTATTCCCATTACACGCGCCACATTCCCTTTAACGGCTGTCGCCCCCTCCACGATGTCGTATCTCAACTTGTCTGACGACTGTTTACAGCAGCTGTCGCTGTCACTGTCTTCGGCACTCAAAAAGCTCCCACGCTGTACTCGAAAATGTGTTGCGGCTGGCGCATCGTAAAGAGCGCAAAGCTTCAAAGCGCTTGCGCTTGCGTGGGAGAGCGTAAAATGCCAGGAGCGTAAAACAGAGAGAAACACAGAGAGAGAGCTAGAGAGAGTAACGCGTGCATTTTAAAGCTGTGATAAGTTTGCCGCGTTGCATTGCTAAATGAGAACTTTAACGCACATTTCTACATTTTGTTTGCATTGGCAAACAACAAAAACAACTGCGCCATTTGCCTAAACTTTTTACAGGGCTTCCTACGCCATCAAATTACAAGACCAGCGACAACAACAAGAACAACCAAGAAACGCGAGCGCCAAGCGGCGTTGCTTCGGCTGTGGGGCGATACGCCACGACACGACGAAGACGCGACGACACAACACGACACGACGACGCGAAACTGAAAAACGAAACGAACGAACGAACTGCGAACATGCATGTGTGTGCGTGTGTGTTTGTTGTGTGAAAAACGTGTGTCGTTGTGTATGTATAATACACCAAAAAGGCAATGCGAAAAAAGGCAAAAGCGAATAAAAAAAAAACTTTAAAAGCCAAATGAAAATTCCGCTAGCATTTTTCACGCGACGAACGACGAAACGAAAAAATATAACACCAACAATTTCGTTTGCTTCCTTTGCGTTTTCTTATTCTTAACACATTTTTTCGTGTAGTTTCTTTTGCTCCTCGCTTTTTTTTTTGTTCTTTTTTGCACTTTATATTTATACACTGCGCCGGGCTGCTGCTATTGCGGCTAGCTTTGGGCTTCCTTTTCCTGCATACACAGCAGGCCTATATGTAGTTAGTATGTACATATATAGGTACTTTACATATACCAAATACGTTGTGTTCTTATCGCTCGTACACACTCACACACACGCACACACACATTCTTTGGTGTCTCTTCTCGTTTGCTGCTGTCGTTTTATTTATTGCTACGCGCGTGCCATTTTCATTTTTGTGCGTTGCGTATTTTTGTATTTTTTGTTGGTATTTATTTCAGTTTGATCAGCGCAAAAATTAATTCATTTTCTCGCTTGCCTTCGCCTGTTTGCTTCATTGTGAAAATGTATTTTTAAGCTGCTGCTGCTGCTGCTGTTTCTGCTACTGTTGTTCCTCTGCTGCTGCTGCTTCTGCTGCTGCTGCTGCTGATGACAATGACAACGTTGACGACGGCTGCGACGAATAGTGCGACGGCGACGAGCACTGCGCTCCGCTGGCAGACATTATGGGAACACGACCGAATGGATACTGGGCCACCGCATGCGAAAAGGCCGTCCGAAAAGCATCGCGCCTGCTGCTGGGGCACTCTCAAATGCGCTCTCTTTCGCTCCCGCTCTCTCTCTCTATCTCTATGCTCTATTTGTGCTTTGGCTATGGCAAGGCACACAAAACGCAAAGGGTGGCAAGGTGAGAGAGTTGCCAGCCGACCGTCCGGCCGACCGAGTCAACGTTAGCGTCCGCATCCGAGTCCAAATGCGTAAAAGCTTTTGCGGAAAACAGGTTAAAGCATGTGCCCCCGCGACCCGCCAATGCTCTCACTCTCTTTGTCTTATGCTCGCTCTCGCCATGTCGCTCGCGCTCCTTAGCTCCTGTGCCTGTGCCTGTGTTTGCTATGCCCCAGAGCGAAAATGCGCACGATTTGCTTTTGGGGTGGCATTTGAACATACTACAGAGAAGTACGTTTGTTGTCCTTCCTGGTGCGTGTGTTGCTGCAATTGTTCTTGTTGCTGTTGTTGCTGGGCATCATCTTTGCCTATCTACACATCGCTTTGGCTTCCAAGCAGGCCACGACAAGACCTTGGAGTAGCCTCAATCAGTGTGTGTGCGTGTGTGTGTGTGTGTGTGTGTGTGCGTGCCAAACAGGAATGTTTATGGCAAAAGTTTGTTGCCTGCAATCAAAACTTGACGATTTCCTCGCATTACCTGGCAGCCAACTGAACTGCGATTCAAATCGAATCGAATCGAATAAAGATAAAACAGCCAAAACTCTTAAATTGACCCTTAAGTCAATAACAAAGCAAACAGCAAACGCTGCAAAATCGTATACCTTATAGTTATTACCTACTTAACTCTATGATATACGGCTATGACGCATGCATCTGCGAATGACTCTCCAATTTAATTAAAATGAACATATAGTCTGTACTTGCTATTTATCAAAATGTTCATTTATATTAATTAACGCATTAGTCATCAGTTTTAATGGCACAAAGTTGAAGTTATTTAATAAGTAACTAAAGATTATCTTTTGTAGAACTGTAATTTAAATTAGATGATTTTAGTTTCAATTTCATATTGTTTAATTCTAAACATTCAAATTTGTACTTCAAAAGCTTAACAATTTGTTTGTTGTCATATTAAAAATATTAAAAAATTCTCATTTACATAAAAAAAAAACATATATAGAAATATTTTTAAATTATCAATAATTTACTTAAACATTCAAAGCTTGAGTAAGTATTTACCCCAAAAAATATACTTTATATTTGAAGTTTAATCATTGCAATATGAAAACTCCCTGACTTCAGTGTATAGTTATAAGAATGAGGATAGCATAAGAGCTAATAAATAAACGCTGCAATACGAGAGCAGTTTTTAAGTTTATAATTATGATTACAAGAATGTAGCTAACTTTTAATGCAGCATAACAAAGTTTGCAGGTTTATTAAACTCACTTGGCACGGCAAAGATTCGATTAAAACTAATTAAATGCGTTTCGCAAGTTGCATTAATCAAAACTTTTTATGAGCCAAAAGTGGCAGAGTTCAAAATACTTACAACTTTATTGAGGCGCATAAATTGAATAAAAGACTGTGCAGCGCAAAATAGTTTCGCCAATTGATTTAAGCAAGTAATAAAAAAAAAAGTGGGGAAAAACTTGTCGAAATTCAATTACCAATGGCGGTGCAATCTCGAATCTCTAAAATCCCGATGGAATATTGCAATGTGCGCATCGCTGTCAATTATGAAACGCAAATTGCATTTACTTTTTGATGGGATTGGGTTATTTGAGTATTTCATCCGATTGATGGCATTCCATCAAGCGTGCAAAGTGGGCAATAAAAAAGCTTTTAGAGCATATCAACGAAACCCTCGAATTCGGCAAAGAGACAGCAGTCAAATTGCAATCAACTGGAAAAAATCATATTGTGTGTAGTGATTAAGTATGTGTGTGTGTGAGGCAGGAGGTGTTAGCATGTGCATCAGCGTGTCCTAGATTCTAGAAGCGCAACCCCAATTGTGCATCTTGAAGAGCAAGGCTGCGACAGCCGCAAAGTATGCAACACAAAATTGATAATAAGCTGCGGCAATATTCAGCGATTAGCTTCATTACTGCCACATGCAACATTTGAACTAAACATTCAAATGGCAGCAGGACTGCGCGGGGGGGGGGGCGGGGTGGTGTGATGGCAAGTGCGTTTCGAAAATGCGTCGTAGTAAATAATTCATGCACAGCAGAAACAATGGAAACGAAACGTCACTTGAAGCCATCAGCTTGGACTCGTGTCTCTTATTGTTTACTTTGAGCAAGCGACGAAGAGCGAGCGCGCCAGAGCGAGAGGGCGACAGGAAGCGAGCGTGCGAGCGGGACGGCACGAGTTTACGACTGTTGCTCGGCGGCACTCGTTAACGTAAATTGCATATAGAATGTGAATGTCGTGAGTGTCGCGCCTTGTTGCAATTACGACATCTTATTTGGGTCAACGTTGACAGAGACAGCGCTAGCCCGCTAGACAGAGAGCGCACGAGAGAGTGCGCTCAAGCTGCTGCTGCTGCTGCTGCGAAGAGCGCCACTCATAAACCGACAGACAGACAAAGAGAGAGCGAGAGCGAGCGAGCGAGCGAGAGAGTTGACAAGTGGCTGTCGCACGTGTGAGCTTAAAAGCGCAACGCGTTTCGAGGCCAAGTGCCAGGCGAGGATGAGAGCAAGGATGCGCTGCGTCTGTCACTTCCGCTGCAATCTGTGCTGCAGTCGCGGGGGGGCGGTAGGATGGTGGTCGCACGGTGGGCGTGGCACCCGTCACAGTTAATAGTCATGCAAAGCGAAAAACGAAATCCAGGTAAGCTCTGAAATCAGCTCGAATTGATTGCCCCCAAACCGGATGCGCGTTGCCGCCACTAACTAATCCCATCTAATTAGCCGACAAATGCCACAACGACTCCGCGTCCTGCTCTCTGCTGGAGCGTCTTAGCCGTTTGGCTTTTACTTTGGCTTTTATGACGCAATTAAAATGCTAAATGTTTTACGACATCGCCTGGGGCTCTTTAATTAATTCGTCGGCCGTGAAAGGTGTCAACAACGAGGCGGCAGTGAAAGCAAGGACAACAACAACAGCTCTTCTGTTGCGTGTTCTCGCTGCTTACACTTTAACGCTTGACCCAGACAAGCAACACAACAGATAACAGACAACGGACAACAGACAAGCGACAACTGACAAGCGACAGGCGACGCATTCACTTTAAGCGTCGCGCGTGTTCAGCACCTACAGCAGAGTCCTGGCCCCCGACTCCGCCCCGGCAGAGCAGCCCGATTATGCAGCTTATACGAGACACAAGCGCGTGGCACTCTTCATCCTGCCAGCAGAGGCAGCCAGGCGGGCTAGTAATCATGTTGTCTTGTTTTTTAGCTGACACAAGGCGAAATGATGGTCGTGTAGGCCCAGCAGAAAGAAGGAGCGCGTGCTGGCTGGGTCCTCTCATGCTCTCAAAGAGCATAAAAACGCCAGCTAAGCATCCTCAGACAAGCTGTATGTAAGAATTCAATGTGGGCGGCTTTAGATGACTCAAAGATGTCCTGCAATGATTGCAAGACCCAGCAAGAGCTTAAAGCGAACACCCGAGCAACAAATTGAAAGACAAAACCCCATTGAGAAACTGCTTCAATTTAAACATTCAAGAAAGTTATTATGCCCTCAATATCGAGCATGCTTCAACACTAATTGTAAGCAACTATGACTCTTTGAAATATTTGAACTTGGAGTCAAATAGTGAAGAGAATTTGAATTAAGTTTCTTAAAAAATTTCTTAATAAAATAAAGGCAAAAAGTTGACTGAATCGCTGTTGTATTTACATTTAAAACTTCTAAGCATACACTTCGAAAAGAAATAAAAAATTGTTAGAGAACTTCAAAAGGCAGTTCCAGCAATTTTATTGCAAGAGAACTGTTAATCAATGTATTTTTATTTTAGTTACATTTAAACTTTAATACACAGATTAATGGAAATTGATAATCTACATGAATTTATTGAAATCAGTTTGACTGCAACTTTCTTCACTACAATTTATGCATATCTTAAATTATATGGTAAGAAAAAAATTTACAAATATAATTGTAAGCAAGTTTCTGTCTTCCAAGTCAAAATAAAATAGATACAACTGAATTATAATTACAATTTCTAAATAGTTAAACAAAGACAACGCCTCTTTAGTGTAAGCACACTTTAAATAGTTTAAGAGCATTGTGTGGCTTGCAAGATATGTCGCCATCTAATAATGCCAAATAAGTTAAATACTTCTCTTAATTTTATCACTTTTGATCCAGGCAACTGGCTGGAAAGGCCCAAGAAAGAAGCAGAGGCAAGCATTTCTATTACCGCAGGTAGCAAAATTCTTGTTGCATACACAACGGGGCACATGAGGGTCGACATTTGATTGCCGCTGCCGCTGCTGCTGTGACTGGAGGGGACGCTTTCAAGCTACACTGTAGCCCCTACTCCACGGCCAGGGGCAGCACCTGCGGGAGTTATGAATTATGCAAAAAAAACAAAAAAAGAGAACAACAAGAAAGAAGAGGCGGCAGCTGCTCTACCTGGGTCTCGCCGCTCACCGACCCCGCGCCTGGGGGACTGTCAAAATAGAATATGCTGCGCCTTGAGAACTCAGCCAAAAACTCTTATCAGAGATTCATAGCATTTATATAAGAATAAAAATACACACACACACACACAAGTGTCGCTGCAACATACATTGTAAGAGTGTAGAAAAATGAATAAAGTGGCGTGAAAAAAGCCATAAATTAATTTTCACAAATTCTCTGCATTCTGCAAGTGCGAAAACACACAAAATTAATTCTCGATTCTTTCGTGCAGTAAAAATGGCAAATTTCTGTAAACACAAAAACGGGCGAACGAAGCGCAACCGAGCGAAACAACAACTAACTAACAACAGCAACAACAACAACGACGACGACGATTGTTCAAAGCATAACATCCAAGATGACGACGACAATTCGTTTATAGCATCATCTCGATACTCGGACAACGACGTCGACAACTGCAACAAACTGAGGCGTGCAACGCGTGCTGTCTGTTTTCGTTAGACTTTCGTGTAAATATCGGCTTTTTGTATACAAAAAAGCAACACAAAGAAATACAAATGTATGTACAATACGGCGAGGTACATAGCATAGATATGCACGGTCTAGCAATAAGTAATGCCCGGGTTTTCGTTGGGCCTCTAACAACAATAAGACCAGCAAAAGTACTGAGGAGACGACATGATCGCGACGCAATGAATGCGAACTGACGGCCCCCGGTCGTCGTCGTCGTCGTCGTCGTCGCCGTGGTTTGTTTCACAAAATAGATTTTCAATAAAAACCCACTCGAAAATAACGCCAACAATGGCGGGCCGAATAAACGCATCGACCAGAATCATTCCGAATCTATTTTCGAAACCCAAACAAAAACATTTCAACACGCCACAAAAAATAACGAAACTAAAACAAATACTTGGTACAACTTTATCATCAGGTTTCCATGCAAAAATTTGACAAAGCGCAAACAAAAATTAATAACTTTTTGTAATGCATTTTCAATGCACATCATTCATCGTTTTCAATTGAAGTAAAGATAGGCAAATTTTAGGCTTTCGAGATATGCAATAATTAATTGAGACCCTATATGACTTTTAATTGTTATTTCGCTGTAGGTAGTTGGTATATTGGGTATATGGTATATTGCATGGGTTATACAATAAAAACTGCCATAGCAACTAATCGTCTTTCCATAACTTGTGATATTATAGTTTACAGAACAAGTTGGAAATTTTGATCAATCTGCAATCAAACTAAGTTCTCTCTTAGCCGCACTTGAAATTCTAGTAAACATACCGTGATATTCTTAAAATTGGAAACTTCACTTAATTGCTCGACTTTAAATGTCTGACCGAGGGAGAGTTTAATTAACTTAAATCACTTTAATCACTATTCACCTCGTTTTTCGCGCTTTACGAATAAACGGCAAAAATGCATGAAAAGTTGCCGCTAAGCGAGTTTTGGTCGCAATTACAATGTGGCCGCTAAGTGGAAATGACACAAGACGAGTCATGTGTGTGCACTTCGATTAAAGTTCACCTTTAGCATTAATTTGTTTCGTTATGAACACACTTGTTTCATTTTCATTTTCTACATTGTTGTCAACACAACATTATTTTATACAAGTGTTAAAAGTTAAGAATTCTTCTTTCATACTTTTCAAATTATTTTAAAGTCTACGTTTCTTTACGGATTACTTTTTTTTTTGGTGATTAGTGTAATGTTTTCGAATCTGCCGCGGGGTTCGTATGTGGACGAGCATATCTCCAAGGACTATAGTAAGGAGGTGCTGCTGTCCAACTGGCAGGAAAGACGCCAGGGCAGCGATGAGAAGAATGACTGCATTGTGCCAGGGCTGCAGCGAGTGAACGCCTGCGAAGAGCACCTGAGCGAAGTGCGAGACAACTACATTGAGCCGTGGAGTGTGGATGAAGCGGGCTTTGCCACACGCCACTTTCTCGGCGCACGCAACGAGGCGCTGCACAATTGGAAGCGCAATCGCGAAGTGCAGCTGCGTTTCCCCCTCGCGCCCGACATGGTCGAGAACTGCACGACCACAAACAAGATCATGTTCGACTTGCTGCCCAAAGGCTTGACGTTGCCGCTGAAACAGTCCACCGATTGCAGTGCTGTGCCGAGCAAGCCTCAACATTTGGACATGATGCTGAGCTACGGCAATCGCAGCAAAACGGGGCGACTCTGTCATCGGCGAGCCGAGATGCGATTGGTGCAAATGCAAAAACTGCAGACAACCTATGCAGCTGATTATGTTGTGGCCGCCGCGACATAAAATCTATAATTTCTAAATTATCAAGGTAAATTGGCAATATTGGATACATGCATGCAAGTATAATATTATGTGTGTGTATTTGTTTATGTAGTTTTTGGTTTCGCTTCGCAACTCACCATTTTCAGTTCTGCTGCCCCTTGGCGATGCTAGAGCAAGCAATTTGCACACTGGCATTTTTTTTTTTTTTTTGTGTGGTTGATTTGCGCCGTTTGCGGGGGATGTGCAATTGGTGGTTGGGTGTTAAGAGTTTTGGTTATGCGTTAATTGATAATTTGCAGCTGTAGCTGCTTTTGCACTCGCGGCTTTTTGCTTGCTTTTCACGGGGATCACGAAATGTTTGTAAATTGCACAAAGAAATTTTTCTTTTACGCTTGCTGGGCAAGTGTTGCAAAGTGTCACTAGGCTAGAGCAAAGAAAACAGCTGGGGTTGTGCACTGCACAGTTATCGATATTATCGATTACCTACAACAGCCAATTAACAGCTTTGCTCCTCACTTAACAGAAAGTGCTCACCTATCGCATCATTTTATTTAAAGTGCATTTAAACATAAAATTAATATTAAAGCAGTGCTAGTTTTTTTTTAACATTTATTTCGAGATTGAAGTGTTTTGATTGGCAAAAAATAGTGTGTAAAGCTTATTCCAAATAAGGCATAACAACGCGAGTGACTGTAACATGAGTGCAACAGCTACTGCTGAATATTATTTTTGGTGCGCGGTGCAGTTCTTTTAACTAGATTTAACAATAATAATTTACAGGTGGTCAGACGGCAGTTACTTAAAGTTAATTCAATTTACGGCATTCAACATAATTCAGTTCCTTGATGTTTTTGTTTCGTTTCATTTTAGCGAATTTCACAATAATTTATTTAGGATTTCGACATATTTCATATATGGGTTTTGTTTGTTATTTTTTGTGGTTGGTAATCTTCACTTCTTCAGCGACACTTTTTGCTTAATTAGTTAATCAATCTTTGCTTGATTCGTATAATTCTCTTCGGTGACGTACTTGTAAATACGTCGGCTTTGTTTTGTCACGTATTTGTTTTGTTCAATTGGATTGCAAATTTATCTAAACTAACTCCAGACGTTTCATCTCCTTGTACAACTCGTAGCCCATTTTGGCTGGACTTCTGGTGACAATAACGCCGGCCTTCTCCAGCGCAGCGATCTTATCATTGGCACCGCCCTTACCACCAGAGATGATGGCACCGGCGTGACCCATGCGACGGCCAGGTGGCGCCGAAACTCCAGCAATGAAGGAGACAACGGGCTTGGCTTTGATACCCTATGAAATACAGATGAAGAAACCTTTTAGTTACATTAGGATTTTAAGGAAATTCCATACGCTTTACCGTATTGAACTCAGTCAGGTAGTCGGCGGCCTTCTCCTCGGCAACGCCACCGATCTCACCAATGAGAATGATACCCTTGGTATCGGGATCCTTGAGGAACACATCGAGGCAATCGATGAAGTCTGTGCCATTGAACGGATCACCGCCAATGCCCACGCACAGGGTCTGGCCGAGGCCAACCTCGGTGGTCTGGTGCACGGCCTCATAGGTCAGGGTGCCAGATCTCGACACGACGCCGATCTTGCCGCGCTTGTGTATATGACCGGGCATAATGCCGATCTTGCACTGTAATGGCAAAGAAAACAAAACAATCAAAATTTGAGATATAAATAACCTAACCGGTTAACGGCTAATGCGTCAGCCAGACCAGTGAGATAAGCGCTAATAAGACTAATAAGCAGTGTAGCTTTGATACGAAGAACAGCTGCTAGCTGAATCAACTGGAGCAACATTCAGAGTGATTTGTAAATTCTTAAATATGAGATTTTCTAGAACGTTTAATAATAAACATTATTACTTTTATAAATCTGTACCCGGTTTTGTTAATGCTAATTTTAACAGCTCATTAACAGCTGTCTGACATAATTGACCCTAGAAAATCCAGCAGCCGCTGTGAAGTTAGCAGCAACTTCAAACTAAACTGGTTTGACATATCGAAGTCACACTGCAGTGTGCATAAAAAGGTCGTAAATACGTTTAAAGCACACAACAAACAGCCACAACAACAACAATAACAGCAACCGGCAACCGGCGAACAGTTCGTTTGACCGTTCGATCCACTTTCTGAACTTTGTACCGAGCGCGCTTATCGCAGTTGCTGCTACTGCTGCTGTTGTCTTCACGCATCTCAGCTGATTATTTTGTTATACAGTCCACAACTGTATTTCTTGGCATGGAATTGCAATAGAACAAGGCATCCACATAGTCCGCAAGAGTGGCGAATCAATACTCATGAGTTCCACAAATCTAATCCAATATACGAACCTGTTCGGGTGCAATGATGCCGGGGCAGTTGGGACCCACCAGACGCGACTTGTCCTGGCTAATCAGGGCGTGCTTCACCTTGACCATGTCATGCTGGGGCACACCTTCCGTGATGCACACAATCAATGGAATCTCAGCGTCAAGCGCCTCCATGATGGCAGCTGCGGCACCAGGTGGTGGCACGTAGATGACGGTGGCATGCGGATCAGTGGCCTTCTTGGCTTCCGCCACGGACGCGAAGACAGGCAGACCCAAATGCTGAGTGCCGCCCTTTTTGGGCGAAATGCCACCGACCAGCTTGGTGCCGTACTCCAGCGCCTGTTGGCTGTGGAACGTGCCCTGTTTGCCGGTGAAGCCCTGGCAGATGACGCGCGAGTCGCCGTTCAGCTTCAGGTTGCCGCGCGTCTTGTTGTACTGCGATCCACAACGTACGCTGGCCGTGAAGCCATCTAAAGTAGAGTTAATAGAATACAATAAAAATGTACATACAGTATGTTAATTGCGTGCAAAGTAAAACTAGGCACGAAAACTCATTTTGAATGCTATTTAGTTGGTTTTTTAACTATCCCTTTAGAAAATCCATAAATTATTACAAAAATCATAACAATTCTAACAAGAAGTTTACCCTATAAAGAAGGGATTGCATTTCTTTATAATGGTATAGAAATGCTAAATAATAAAATATATGAAGAATAACAATTTTAATTACAAAAATAACTTAGTTATGACACTGGCTATAGTGTTTTTTTTTTTTGATAACTTCGCCCTATCTAATTGGACCCGGTTAAGAGAATTGGCAAGGTATATCTCATGAGAATTTCAGGTTCCGTTCCATTATCAAAACTTGTTTGTGTTTGTTTTGTGGGTCACATGTGGACCTTGAACATGGCCAAACGTCAGTCCACTCATTCCCTTCATTCCCGCCCCCAACCAATCAAATTGCATGCTTCTTCTTCCAGCATTGCACACATACCAATACCAGAAATCACATTCACACACCGCAAAGCGCAGCCACGTCGTTTTCACGAAGTTCTACATTATTTTCTAATTAAGAAGAATTAAATTCCAATAGTTTGCCACTTGTTGCAGCTGTGGGATTTGTTCAATTCATTTTGTGGCTGCCACAAATCTTATGAAAGTTATATAATTTCGCACACATATCGTTTTTTAGATGTTTCGCAATACTTTTTCCGCTCACCTCGCACTTTAAGCAGCGCCCTCATTGAAGCAGCCATATTTTGTGTGTTTGTTGTTACTGTTGTTGCTTTCGCTTGTGCGAGATCTGTGCAATTAATTAAAATTGCCCTGACAAAACTTGACCAGCGTTGATGTGTTTAAAACGCGTTTAATTAATGCAGACGACTAGAGCTGGAAAATTATCGACGGCCACCTATCGATAAGAACACAATGCAATGTTATCTTCATTGCAGTTTCGATAGAGGGCGCGTTCACCACCGCTACAGTAACAGTGATTACTGTTGTGATGAGCACAATTAATGAAATGACCATGATAATATTATAAATTCATTTAATTATTAATTATACTACTCTGCAAAATGTATCATATACTTGTTTACTCATCAGTGGTTTTGCTTCTACCCAATATCGATATCTGAAATATCGGAAACAACAAACCCACATCGATACAATTTCGAATTTAAATTAAACAAAATATTTAATATCTTTCGGCTTATTGACTGAACTTTTATTCGCAACACTTAAGACAGTTAAACAGTATGTTCGTGTATTCTAAAATATATATATAACCGTATATATATATATTGCCTCAATTTAGACATATTGGCCTAATACAAAATAGATCAAAACTGTTACAATACAAAAAACATGTTAACTTACAATGGGACTTTCAAAAACGTTTCAAAAACTTTGCTTAAGGCATATACTAAAATATTTGTAATTTTAATTTCATTTGATTGCTTATTGCTTCTCGCTATTTGTTTACTTTTACTTTTGTTTTATCTTTGAACGGAGGGCTAAATTATTACTTCAAGTCTTTTGTTTGAAATAAAAGTTGTATAAAATGGCATTCTTGAATTTTTGTTGAACGTTGATTTTAAGTGAAAATGCCAGAGATAGAGAGAAATGAGTACTTTCAACTAATTAAACTGATTCTCGCTTGGCAAGGCTTCTGGCTCAATAGCAGGCTCAGCATCCTCGAACTGCTGGCGATTAAAAGCATTCTCCTCGCCCGCTTTCAGCCGCTGATAGACCAATATTGCCTTGCCGGTGCGTGATTCAACAAACTGCAGAAGAGAGGTGATGTTAGGTGGATTCGTGCCCAACACCGACGACCATTCGTTGAGCAGCGCCTGCGAATCGCTCAGTTTGTTTACCTCGGCATGCTCGATGCTGTGCAGCAGCCTGTAGCTGGTGAGGAACTCGCTAATCTTCTCGCGCAGCGAATCGAAGAGCACCACATGCGTCGGCATCGAGGTGCGCGGATGCACTGGTATGTGAGAGCGCAGCCAGGACATCGGTTTCTCATAGAAGCGATCCGCCTCGTCCTTAAAGTTCGCCAATTGCTTCAGATTGGGCTCACAGGTCAGGAAGCGCATGGTGACATTCTCATGAATGTGGCTGAAAAAGAGTAATGTTTTAATTGAAGTTAAATTTCAAAATTAAAAATAAATAAATATTTTAAAAATAAAAAAAAATTATAAAACAAAATAAAACAATTTCAATTGCTACAAAATTATAAAGAATCAAAAAAGATATTAAAATTAATAAACATTTTAAAATCAATTGAAAATATAAAACAAAATAACACAATTAGCAATTATTCTACTATTATCATACAAAATGATAAAGAATCAATTAAAATGAATTTACTTACAAACATTTTTAATACTAATATGATCATATGTTGTAAACTTTAATAAGGTTCTTGTATAGAATATAACTCCCATGTTTACAAATTTAAAGTTAAGGTGGCTTACCTGTAATAAGGCGTCGAATGGCAGGGCATCAGGAAGAGTATATTCGCGCGATGATCGCGCTCGTCACGATACTCCTGAGCGACGTCTCTCAGCTTGGGCATCAGCTCAATGGGACCCTTCTGATGGATGGTGCTAAAGTACCAAGCGGGCAACGCATTCAGCAGCAGGATGGCCAACGCGGTCAGCCAGAGCTTGGTGCGTGTGGCGCGATAACTCCAGCGGGAGAGCACATCGGAGGCGACATACAGACACAGCGGCTGCAGCGAGGACACAAAGCGCAGCTCCTTGTGCTCCACGGTGCTGAGTACAAGCAGCGTCACCAAGATGGTGATCAACAGCTGCTTGCTGATGGGAAACTTTTCGCTCTTGCGCACCGTTTGAACGAGGCCAAAGACGAAGGGCAGCGTGTTGATACCCAGCACGGTGGGCAGGCCAGTGGAGAAATACCAGTGCCAGGGATGTGAGCCGTAGAAGCTGCCAATGTTGTTGAAGATGTTGTACTTGAGGAACTCCCAGGGCGTCACAATGAGCTGGCCATGCCAGTAGGTGTCAATGGCAATGCCTGCAGCAGCCACCAGCAAACTAAATAGAGACAGGTTAATACAATTTCAAACTAGATAATGCAGTTGACTCACCCGATAAGCACGAAACGCTTAAGGATTAACTCCAGCACGGACAAGCGACTCTTGCGCAGATGGTAGATTGTCAGGGGCAGCCAAATAACCGCTGCAGTGGGACGTAGGAAGCAACAGATGGCAGCTGGCCACAAGTAGGCGGTGCCCTCGCCATACCACGGGAAATAACTGAGCGCAATGGTGATCAACGAAGCCTCCAGCGTGTTGGCCAGAGTTCTGGAGCCCGTGTAGAACCAGAACCAGGGCACTAGGATCAGGAACAGAGCCCACTTGCGCTTGCCCGTCCACACATAGAACCGATAGTCGGAGTACGAGGTGAGCAGTGCCTGCAGCAGGCGTGGCAACAACACCAGCCACTGCACGCTGTCCAGCTGGAGGAGAGCGAGCACTTTATAGATGGCCGCAATGGCCAAGGGATAGACGTAGCTGCGTATGCCCTGCACCCATTCCCAGGTCAGGTAGCCATAGCTGTGTGGGGGGTACAAGTCATCAGTACATACACACATAGTATTTATGCTAATTAACTTACCCGAAAGTCAGTTTGTGGGCGACTTCCAAACTCTGCCAATATTCGTCGGGCACAAAATACGTTTTCACAATGAAAACGGAGGCAAGCCGCACGGCCAAAATCAGCCCGAACACATAGAGCAGCCTCATTTTTAACTGAAAAAAATTATGCGATACGCCTAATTAATGTATGCGCTCATTTAAATAGTTAATTCTTTTGTTTTTGTTCGTTTCTAACCTGCAAATGTGCGTGTAACGCTGCGTGTGAGTCTTTAGGTGTTTTATAATTCAAAAGTACGCGTCTTTTATTAGTGTATCGTGAATTTATTCTATTTTAGCCAGCAAAACACACATTTGGCGCGCTGGCGTTGTGTTGTGAACCAAAAATTTCGTAGTGACTTGACACGGCCTAAAAATAACGCGAACTCAAGAGCAAAGCAAAGAGCAAGTGACGCCGGCGTTGCCAGGGCTGCAGCAACAACAGCAGAGCTAAAACCTTATCGATATTTAGATCAGTGAACGTGTAATGTTTATTTACTATTTTTAGTTTGTGCAGTGTACTCTTTTTACGAACTGTACTTAGCCAAAATTCATATTTGAGAAGTTTAAGGAAATGCACATTAAAAACACAAATTAATTTATCGATAGCCGGCGCTAATGCGCATACAATTGTGCTTTATGTAATAGTAGTTTTTTCACTGCGCTTAGCATCAAAAATTTTAATTTCGTTTAAATCACGTTCGTTAAAATTCATGTTTAATTCAGTTTATGTAGCGCAAAGACGAACGGCCAGTGTTCTAAAAGCAAATACTTATCGATAGAACGGCGCAGGGTCAATCGATTCACATTGCTATGCACAACAAACACGAATTCAGAACGTGAACACAACAGACGTAGGAGTAGAACGGAGCAGGAGTAGGCTGCAATGTCCACGGTGCTGCGAACGTTGCGATGCCGTCGTCTGCCGTCAGCATTATTGTCGCAGTCCAGCTGCCGTACTCGCACATTCACCGTGCTGAGTATAAAGAAGCCAACGCTCCGCTTCAGGTCTGATGTAATCGGTCAACGGTTTAGTAGCCATGGCAAGGGCGAGACAAGCAACGACTTTTCCTTCAATGTGGCACGTTGGACCAAACAGGTGTGGAACAAAATGTTTGGCAAGTATCTGCTGGTGACCAACGTTCTGGGCTCCGGCATCCTGATGGTTGTGGGCGACATCATTGCTCAGGAGTACGAGTACCGTCATGGGCTGCGACTACAGGATCGCTACGACGGCGAACGCATGTATCGAATGTTTGTGGCGGGTGCATTGCAAGGACCACTGCATCATTATGTGTACAATTGGATGGATCGCGTGATGCCGCAACGCACGTTCCGCAACATTGTCAACAAAATACTCATCGATCAGCTGTTCATGTCGCCCGCCTGCATATTAATCTTCTTTTATACGATCTGCTATATGGAACGCCAGACTCTAGAGCAGACGCATTGCGAGCTGCTATCCAAGTTCCCGTATATCTATCTGATGGATTGGTTGGTCTGGCCGGCGGCTCAATATGTCAACTTTCGCTATCTGGACACCAAATATCGTGTGGCCTTTGTCAATGTCTGCACGGCGGTTTACAATGTTCTCATGTCCTATATGAAGCATGACTTTGGCATCGAAGAACTGTTGGAACCCGCCGGTGCGTCACAGATAGAAATCCAGAAGGAGACGCTAGCCCCAACAGAGAACAAAACAAGCGAAAGCAAAATTGAAACCTAACGTTGATCATTCTATAAAACTTATAGATCAACGTTTTGTTTGTGATATAATAATGATATCGGGGGAAAGAAGTCGACAAAATTTGTTAGTCAACTATCAACGTACTTTGGTGCGAAATTATCTATGCATATCATACTATTAAAGAGAGGCTATCAACAAAACCTTGACCAAAGAAATCACTAACGATTTATCAAGTATTATGTGTGTAAATAATATGAATAATGAGTTGCAAATAGTTTCAACCAAATTACTTCACTTTGTGAACTGGAGCGTACAAGTAAGAAATTTTATAATGCAAATAAATTTGAAGCCTAGTTAATTACATCATTCCTAACCTAAGTGCGTTCATAACTCATAAACAAATACCAGATGCTAAATGACATCATTTCGATCACTTAGTACTTAAGAATTTGTTAATATGCAGGAATCGCACAAAAACCAAAGGCATATAACACTATTCAACAAATCCTCTATTCGATGTAATCATAAATGAAAACATTCCTAAATAATACTCTTGATCATATATTGTTGTTATTTTTATAGAAATCGCCAATGTTTTCTATTTTTCTTTTTGAATATATTGTTGTATTGTAAATGTTATTTAGCTGTTAAGATTTAAATAAATGGGGTACTCAATGACAAGACATTTAAATAATTAAATTGTCTAAACTATTGTTGATTTCGGTTTTCGGTATTACATTTATTTTTGCGTATATATCGGATATTTTGAATGGTCTAAAATCATTATGTTGAATGACGAGTTATCCGTCACAAAAGACAATTCTTTACCAGATCACACTTGGCCTTCACACCCACAGATATATACATATATATACACACTGATATTCACTCGACTTCACTTCAGTTGCTCTTGTATATTTATAAAATATATAATAGAACATTGAGCATTTCAAGGCAGCTGCTTGCTGACTGTATGCCACAAACATTTTAATGACTACTTCCTATGCAGACTGCAGATGCTTGCCTCACTTGATAACAATGGTTTCCACGGGCGGTGCCATGCCAAAGATGTGCTGCGCCAGCGTCAGATGCTCCTGAGTTATGAAATTGGCCACTAGTGCGGGAATATTCTCATTGCATCTGGCAATCTGTTGTCGTATCAGCGACTTGAACTCATCCCTTGCTCCCTTGTCGGCGCCACGAGTGCCTATGCGACGTGGTTGTGCTGATCCAGCGACTGTGGAGCTGCCTGCTCCTCCACCGCTTGTGGGCGAACCAGTCAGCTCAAAGTTGGCATCGTCCAGCTGCGAGTTCCAGATGAATGCCAGCTCTTCGATAATGTCCGTGGCAATAATGTAGTTGGACAGCGTGTGCAGATTGAAGGACTTGCGTTGCGTGATCAGCTGGAAGATGTGTTGTTTCAGCAGCACATCCTTATCAGCGCTTAGCTGCAGCAGCGCCAACAGATCGCCCAGCAGTCGATCCGAACAATTCGGTTCAAAGAGCATGCGGCTGAGGCGACTGACAATGGCACGCGTGCAGTATTGGATGAGGGCAATCTTGGTGAGCGGCAAGAAGATCATGTGGCGATGGCTCTTCAGGCTGATGTTGTCCAGCAGCTGGCCACTTGTGGCAGGCAGCTCGGCAAGAATCTTCAGTACGCACTGGAAGCCCTGATACTGCAAGAAGAGAAAAAGTTTAAGTATTTCGTATAGTTTATGGAAAGCAGTGATCGTTATCATTATAGATTATAGATTAAAGTTTGATTTATAGTCTAATTGATCTTAAGTTTATGATTAGTTTTCAATCATTTTAAGTATTGGGAACATGAAATTGTAATTGTAGTTTGATTTTTAATTTTAAAATGCTTGGAACTTGTTAACCTTGATGAGAACGTATTAAATAAATCTATAATGGTGCAAATCATTTGTTTTCCTTTAAAATGTATATATTTTTCAACTTACTGTCATGCTGCCCTGCATCAGATTGAGGCTCAATATTTGCAGGCTCTGTACCAGCGTGCTGGGCGTGTTCATGTCCGCCATCAGCTTGTTGGCCTCGTCGCGATGTCCAAAATAAATGGCCAAATCGAAGAGGAAGCGTGAGATCCAAGGTGCTAGCGGCAGGGCCAACATCAGCTGACTGAAGTCGCGCTGAAACTGCTCGGTGTTGAGCAGCTGCCAGCAGCGGGCGGCATGCAGAAAGGCCTCGGACAGCTCTTGACTGATGGCGGTGGTGGCGGAGAACTTGGGCGGCTCCATGCTCTGGACATCGCCACCATCTGGCTGGCAATCCATGCGCTGCACTTCGTCACTCTCCGACGGCGACCAGTCGATGAAGCCCTCGACCAGCACATGACTGACATCGGCGTCCTCAATGCGCAGCTTGCGTATGTAGCCATGCAGCGAGTAGATGAACAATGTGGTGGCATAGAACAACACCTGGGAACTGCCGGCTGGACTGCCACGCAAGATCTTAACCAGTTTGTCCCAGTAGACGTTCTGATTGATCTGTTTGCTGAACGGCAAGAACGGTTCCCAGCCCATCATCTGGCCGCAGAGCATCAGCACCTTGAAGATGTTCTTCCAGGCCTCCGTCGTGTCGCATTTCTCATCGTCCATTATCTGACGTAGATAATACTCCAAGGAGTTGGTGTAGAGACGACAAGCGAGCAGTGGCGACAACTCGGGCGGCTTGTTCTGTATCATGGGCAGCACTTCTTCGACGAGCATGCGTTGATACATATCGGGATCGCCTTTCATGCCCTCGGCGAGCATCTCGAGCAGACGTGGTGCCTGCCACGAAGCCGTATTGGGGAACCTGTTGAACATGAGTATGTAGCTGTGTATGCATTGTTGGAGGTTGTCACCGCTATTATTGATCATGTGCACGAATATGTTGTGCTGCACTTCCGGCGTCAGATGCTTGTACATCTTCACATAGAACTCCTGCTCTGGCGTGCTTTCGTTCTCGTTGCGCAGTGCGTTGGTCAGCGCATTCACCTCCTGCCATAGTTCTGCATGCTGGTTGGTAAAGTTGGTGGCACTGCAAAACATTGTAGTATTAAGATGGAACTCTATTTCTAACCATTCCCGCTTACATGACGCTGAAACACTTGGCCGCCTCTTCGAAGTTTTTGCCATCGCGTTCCAGCAAGTATGCCTCGTACTGCACGTTGAATGCGTTGGGGTAGAGCGTCTTGGCGGTTAATATCCACGCCTTGGCTGAGCTAGGATCCGTTTTGCGCACATTTTGAGCTTGTTTTACCATATAATTCTCATTTTCCTCAACCGAAGTCATTGTTAATTGCTGCCGGCTTTTACAAAGATGGGAAAAATATGATTTAGCGACGGGAGTTAGTTAGTTTGCTATCGATAAATATGCTGAATGAAATGTAAACATTATCATCAAAAAGTAATCAATTAATTATTGAAATATTTAATATCAATATAAACAGAAACTTTTATTATTTATAATTAATTGCAAAGTGTTGAGCTTAAACATATTTGCATTTATTGAAATTTTAAATTTTTGTTGCACAACACCGGAGCTGCGTACCAACCGCATAATGTAAACACTTAACAGTGCCTTATCGATAGCGATAATTTCGATAACTTGACAAACAGGTGGTTTTTTGCAAACATTATTTTATTTACGGGAGCGAGAACTGACTTGCTATTATTGGGAACCAATAATGAGCAATAAGAAAAGTCAATTTCGTTAATTTATGTTAATAGATAAATGCGTGTGTGAAAAAAGTGCTGTGAAAGTGTCTGGCCTCCCGCCGCTTGCAAATTTTGCACTTTTGTAATTTGTGCAAAAACGCAGCGAGCGTTTAATTCATACTCAAATGAATTACTTTTTATTTACCCAAAAATTAATATATTTAATATAAAATTGTGTACGTAATGCGCGCAGTGTTTTAACCTACTTAACGTGCAAGAAATGTCGGAATCAATTAAAACAAACAAAGGCGCAGAGGGCGCCGCAGCCGGCACAGCGGGTGCAGCGGGCGCAGTCGCGGCAGAGGACGCGCCAGCGACGTCTGCGTCATCAGCGATTGGAGCGCTAGCCGAAGAACTGGAATGTTAGTAAGCTTGCAAATATTTGCCCCAATATTAATATTAAAAGCGTTATCTATACGTATGTGATTTGTAGTTAAATCGTAATTAGATGTCACGTTGTAAATAATATGAATTTTTCACCTATTTTACTGGTTTGTGTATTGCGTTGGATCGTGTCCGCACACGTTCCACAATGCAGTATTTTATCATCGTCGTTATCTTTTTAACGATTTTTTTTATTTATCAGTTTGTGTTTAATGGTAGTGTTATTAATTTAAGTGAGTAATGAATGAAAACATTACACATTTTAATTTTTTACCTTTGAAATTGCGTTGGGACGTATCTAAATACGTTCCACAGTGCTATCTTTTTATTATTGTCGCTATCTATTGAGTTAGCGATATATTTTTGTGTTTGATGGTAGTGTAATTAATTTTAGTGAGTAATGAACTAAAATATTTAGATTTTTTGACTTGGATATCGCGTTGGAACGTGTCTAAATACGTTCCACAGTGCAATTTTGTTCTACCACTGCCGCTATTTACCAAATTAGCGATATATTTTTATTTATTTACCATTTTGTGTTTAATGGTAGTGCTATTAATGTAAATGAAAACAGACATTTTGATTTTTTGACTTGGATATTGCTTTGGAACGTGTTTAAATGCCTTCCACAGCGTAATCTTTTATACCATTGTCGCTATCTATCGAGTTAGTGACATACTTTTGTTTATCTACCACTTTGTGTTTAATGGTAGTGTTAATTTTTTTAAAACAAAGAAAAAATGCTTTAGATGTTGGAACTATTTGGTTTGTGTATTGCGTAGGATCGTGTCCGCATACGTTCCACGGCGTCATATTTTCTTTATCTACGTTATCTGTTGACTTGGCGTCGATTTTTGATTTATCATTTTGTGTTTAACGGTAGTGTTAATTCATGCAAATAGTAAACAAATAATAGATATACTCATTTGCACTTAGTCACCATATATGCAATATATAATATTTTTGGTATCGCATGCCACATTCGCACACACACAATCGCACACACACACACATACATGTCTGTATGCAGGTTAGTCTCCTTGATTTGATTTCGACTGGTTTTATGTTTACTAATCAATGTGATTCTCATAGACTTGAAACTACCAACGCATTCTCCCAACTAAAAATCCAAACAAAAACAACCCACACCACATCGATGCAACTAGTACAACAACAACAACTTGCCTCATTACAGCGGCCAACGGGGAGCAACAGCAACAGGAGCCGGAGCCACTTTGCCTAGAGTATGCCACACTCCACACGTTGCCGTTGCACGTGCGCCAGCTGCTAAGCTCGTACAACGGACGCAGTGCGTCCAGCGTGGAGCTGCTGACGCTGCTCATCTATGCGCTGGCGCTCGAGTGCGGCTACGTGGAGCGGCACATCTACGCGACGAAGCGTGCTGAACTGAAGCCGGTGCCGGCAATCGGCAGCTTTCACATCTACAACGTGCGACTGCTCAGCCAGCTGCTGCCGAAGCTGCAAAGTGCCAACGAGGCGACGCCGCTGCGCTTGGAGCTGCGCTCGTTGGTTGAGGAGCACGATGAGTCGTCGGAGAGTGCGCTGCTGTCGCATCTGATGATCTCGGCTCTCGGCTCTGATCTGCTGATCGTCACGTTGGGTCCCGTGCCGCCAATCGTTGATTGCGGCTACAGCGTTTGCCTGACTGTGCCGCGCTACGTGATCAATGTGCAGCTGCAGCCGCATCAGCTGCGCTTTCGCAAACTGGATGAGCTGACGTTGCAGCTGCGCGAGAAACTCTATCAGCCAATGCGCGTCCAGCAACTGCAGCGTCTGAAGCTCTATCGCAACCCGACATTGCTGGGCCTGCCCGAGGAGCTGTATAGCCGAATCTTTCGGCATTTGAGCCGCAATCAATTGAATATCGTGGCCAATGTTAATCGACAGCTGTGCGGCTATCGCCAGGGGTTTAGCGCCCAGCAGACGAACGAATCTTTTTAGCTTAAGAAGAACCATGTAGAAATAAATATGCGCTGGGCTCTTATGTTTACACACATTGCAATCGTCTTTGATTTTGGGATTGGTACTTTGGGGGATTTAGTTTTTGATTTTGCGCATTTGTCACCTCTTTTGTTTGTGTTCTCTGTCTCTCTCTCTCCCTAGCAGTGGAAATGCCGGGAACGCCGGGGGCAGAGTCCTGTGATTCGTACAACATATTCGAGCCAACGCCATTGGACTGCATCAGCATTAAGAGCAGCGCCAGCAACTACCTCCACGATCACGATATCTACGGTAAGTGTTAGAGTTAAGCAAGGAAGTAGTAGAATAGTTTAAATTTAGGCTGCTAAGCAAAAAGTCGTTGACAGAGACAGCCAAATTTGTTGAACCAGTCTTAGACTTTTGATTATTAAGTTTTTGCCAACTTGAAAAAGAGTAACACACTTGTTATACCCTGTGCCATGAAATGTCAAAAAAGGTATGCTGTTACAACCAATATTCTTAGAACTCAATTCTAAATCGATTTGTCCCTCCGTCTGTCCGTCCGTCTGTATGAGCGCCTAGTTTTTGGAGACTATAGGAGCCAAAATAACCAAAGTTGATAACCAGATTCTTCTAGGTCTGTTTCTACAAGAGTCTATTTTATTTTTTTCCCCTGAGTTACACTAAAGATATTTGCGAATAATTCTCATATTTTTTAAACGATCTCTTTTAAACTTGGTAGAATGTTTTCATGTTTAAATATCTACGTTTCCGCCAAACTTCATCAGTTAGTTATTGAGGGAACCCATTTAATTTTGGCCCCCTTCGCACACAAAAGTTCCAATTAGAACTGTTTTCCCCCATATAAGAGTGGTACAGGGCATTTTACAGTTGATAAGTCTCGACTGTAGCGCACATACTAGTTTATAGTAATTGCAATAATAAGATTGTATGTACTTTAAAACCAAATATTTTTTTATAAACTGCAAAAGAAATCCATTTTTTCGAAGTTTATTTTTCATGTATTATTTTCTTATTAGTTAGAGGGCCGAGAACAATTGAAAAAAAAAACATTATTTCGCTGTAATACTCAGATATTCATAAATGAGAAAACAGTCTATAAGACGGAATAGTGAATGAGGAGTTTTTAACGCAAATACAATCAAAAAAGTCAAATTTGTGTAAACTTATTTAAAGGGTCTTAAATTTATCTGTAAAACAAATTTAAGAATTTGAAGGAAACCAAGCAAAAATTCAGTGGAACAGAAAAAATAAACAACACCGCCTTTAGCAAATTCGAAGCAATTAAATTATTCATTTTTTTACAATCTATATGAAAATAAGCAAATTTAGCTTTAAGCAAGTTTAAGATCGCGTGTTCTGTGGCGAGTGTTGCATGCAGCCGGTTATCACTCGCGACTTTCGCATCCTGGGAACGCCCCTAAAGCAAGCGACCCTTAACCACAGCACTGCAGAATTAGAAACAAGCAACGGCGCCCACACATTGCGCCCGCTTTTCCTTTTTTTGTTGGTCCGCTTTGCTTGCTTCCCCTTCGCTTTGCGCACGCAAAATCAACAAACCCACGCAAACAGTGGCAGCTTCCCTAGCAATCCCCCCCCCCACACACACCCCCCTGCTGCACACTCCCTCTGGCAACGGCTGTGATATGGTTGAAGCTGCGTTGCTGATGCTGGAGCTGTGTTGCTTTGGCTGGGCGCCTGTTCCATGTTTGTATTATGATATCGACTTTCTGGGCTGCCTTATCATGGGGTTGGCTCCCTTTCGGCGCCTGGCCCCAACCCTTCGCCGCTGTGTGCGCGAAGCGGCTGCTTGGCTCCTGGGGGAACCATCGAAATTATCTTGCAACAACTTTATCAAAAGACCCAGTGACAAATACATAAATAAATTACGAGCACAACTTCGGTTGCTTCGGTATTAAAAAATCAAAAGCCCTCTCTTCCTCTCTCTCTGGCACTTTTTTAAGTTTTGTATTGTATTTGAGGATGTTGTAGTTGTTGTTGTTGTTGCTGTGCATCTCCTCGGAGCGCACGGAAAAAAGCTCGTGAAGAGCTTTGCAGCTGCTCTTGAAATCCAATTCGACTGCTGGCCCCAGGAGCAGCTGTTTTTTGGGGGCCGTCGCCGACGGTCTGCGAGTCTGTGGTGTGAGCGCAGCTTCGCTTGGGTTTGGGTGAATGAACCCAGGCAGCTGAACGTGTTGTCTTTTGTGCCTCAATGCCTTTTACTGCTGGCCGGCCAACTCTGGCAGTGGGTCGCACTCCGCAGAGCGCACTCCGACTGCAGCGGGCGCCAAGGACTTGGACTCGGGCACCGTGCTCTCGCATCGCTTTATGGCAATTGAAAGCGTTTTTTGCCGCGAGCCAAATGAATTTTCTTTGCTGCGACTGGACGACAAATGGAATGCGATATCTAATCTTAAGTGTTATCGCGCCATTCGTATTTACTCTTGCTTTTCTATTTGCTGATTAAATGGATGGCGTTATATCATTCGGCAAGCAAATACTATAGATGGAAGTAAGTTTTCTATAAGCTTCAGATTGATGTTATCAGTTCAGGAAGTTTCCGAAATCAAAGCTATAAAACTAGAGTAAACGCATGACGACAATTGAAGTCGAGGATAGAAAAACAGCTTATTTAATTGGCAACAAAAGTATTTTAAATGATTAGTAGTATTCAAGAAATACGAAGGAGACTGATTAAGTGCATTGAACTATATCATTTTTTATTGAAAATGTTATTGATGGAAGTACAAGCTTCAAATTGATGTTATCAGTTGAGGAAAATCCTGAAATCAGAGATATATAAACAGATCATGCGGACAACAGTCGACAGTTGAAAACAAAAGTATTTAAAGTTTTCACTTGGATTACAGAAAAAAGAAAGGAGACTGATTAAAAGGATAGCATTATATAATTCGACACGAAAATATTTTAGATGGAAGTAAGTTTCAAGTTTCAAATTTTTATTATTATTAGTTAAGGAAAAAAAAAATCAATCAAAATTAAAATCAAAGTTATAAAAGCAAAGCAAGCGAATGACTTAAACTGTTTTCAAGGATAGGTAATTTAAAGGTCATTCAAATGGCTAAATTATCACTTGTATTACAGAAATAAGAAAGGAGGCTTATCAAAAGTATTGTATTATATATGAATCGGTTTAAAAGTATATTCTAGCGATCGAAGTAAGTTTTCTATAAGTGTTAGATTGATGTTAGAGATCAGAGCCTATGATTGTCAACATTTAAAGTCAAGGATTGAAATAAGCTCATCCAAATGATTACTTGTAATTATTTAAATGCGAAAGAAGACATGTAGAAAAACAAAGTGATCTTATTAATTGGTATTAAATGATGAAAGTTTCATAAATGCATAAATAAATAACTTATTGCAAATAATATTCAATTAAAGTTGGACATTTTGTATTGTCAAGAACAAGTCGAATAAATTATTAACTATAGATAAATGTTGCACTCAAGATACCATGTGTTTATCCACTTAAATAAATGGATCATTGACTGTAACTTTATGCAAATACTTTGGCAATTTTCTTATTATATTGTCTGTGGTGTGGCCCCACTGTGGCATGCCTCCGCCTAACTATGCCACAGTTTTTCCATGGCTGTCGTTTGTCGGTTGTTTTACTTTTGCCTTGTACGCTTTTTACGGTAAACAAAGTGAAAGAGTTGGCAAAACATACGTTCGCTGCATGCAAAAGAACTTTCATAAACAGAAGTAACGTTGTGGCGTCACCATCGCCACACACACACACTCACACCCACCGCACACCCCGCAACAGCAGTCGAACTGCGCCCAAGGACCACATAGAGTGGGACAACCCTCTGGAGGGTGGCCTAAACCATGGCCACCGAGCTGGTCCAGTTTTGTGCAGCTTCTCGCGAGAGCCAGACTCTGTGCTTGCTCTCTCTCAGTGGCGCTCTCATTCGGTGTCTCGCTCTGGGAAGTTGCGCTTTTTGGTGGCAGCTTTTTCGCAGGATAACAAAGCTTGGCGCAATCAGTCGTTGTACTTAAGCCTAACGTGTCTGGTCGAGTTTACGGTTCACGTTCTATCGCCCCCAGCGCGCTTGTCTCTCGCCTTGATAACCTCACTGCGAGTGTGTTAGTCTACGTGTCCGTGTCTATGTGTTGTGTTGTGTATGTGTGTGTGTGAGTGTGTGTGACCGACATACAAGGGCCATAAATAAGTGACAATTGGAGGGCCGACGAAAACTGCATCAGCTGTTGTTGGCAGACGCAGCAGAGTCGCGTTTAATGTTGCCCCATTTTGGCTGGCGACGTGCGGCGCCTTAATTAATGCTTGCCACACACACAGGACTCTCGCCTTGAGTCCTTCGCACGCGCCTCAAACTGGATTACAGCGGCGACAACAATGGTCCCTGGGAGAAGCAACAGAAGCCCGCTCCCCCCACGAACGCGAGTCAGGGCGACAGTCATGCGGTCGCCAGTGGCGCCAAATCGAGTGAGCAGCTGCAGCACGATCTGTTGCAGCAGCTGCAGCAGCAATTCCAAATGGCGGCCGTGCAACAGCAGCAGCACCAGCAACGCCAACTGCTGCAGCACCAGCACTCGCATCCGCCATTCCAACAGCAACAGCAGCCACAGCAACTGCAGCAACAGCAGCAACATGGGACGTCGGCACATCACGCATACGCCCCGCATTCGCATCCGCATCCGCCGCTGCAGCATCATTTGTCGCTAGGCGGCGCACCCATCTATCAGCAGCTGCAGTCGGCCACGGCGGCTGCCACATCGATTGCGCCCACCGCCGCCTACCACTGTCAGTACTCGACGCCGCAGCATCATTATCGCGCCGCGGCAACAACAACAACAGCGGCTGGCGCAGCAACAACAACGGCAGCGGCAGCTGCCACAATACGACGTCGCACTTTGAGTCATGTGGCGCGCTCCTATTCCGTGTGCGCCACCATGACACCTGCCACAGCAGTGGGCAGCAATGCGGCCACAACATCGCTCACAATCGCCGCCCTCCAACAGCAGCAACAGCAGCAGAAGCCCACGCATCCATTGACGGGCGGCGTGATCACATCCTCCTCCAACAGCAACAACAGCAGCAGCAGCAACAGCACCTCGGCCACAGCGCAGCTCAGCGTCGCCGGACATCACAAGACTGGCATCATGGTCGCCGCATCCCGCTGTCGTTCCCCAATCATGCTGTGTCACAGCCACAGCGATGGCGAGTTTCCCATGTACCGAGGTGAGTGCTGTCCTCCCGCCCCCCAAAAAAAAACAAAAGAGCTGTCTGTGTGTGTGGCGGAAGGGGGGATTAGGGTCAGCGACAAGGCACAAACTCTAATTACCTGTCGCAGTTCACAGTTCACAGCTCAGCGTTGGCGTTCTGGGTCAGCGGATGTCACTGCGAACTTTGGGGCAGCTCGGCAAATTATTAGGGATTTGCCACCCACAAAGTGTGGCGATTGCTTTTTATTTATTTTCGGCAATGATATGCGCTGCAATTGTGAGTGTGCGAGTCTGCAAAAAACTCGGAATAATCCTTTTCGCTAATCTAAATTAGTTTCCGCAAACGAGCCAAACTTCCAGCGTATTATCAAGCATAACTTTGGCCCTTGCAAGATTAAATAATCTTAAGTCGATGCTGAAAACAGTGTTATTACTATAATATACAATTTTGTCTTAGACACTTAAATTTGTTAAAAGAACCGCACCAAAATTTAATGTAGATAAGTTCATAGAAATTAGCATGGCAAATAAATTAAAGGAAGAATTTCGCTAATGTTCAAAGCAAGAGAAATGAATGAAATAAAGAATTACACAAATGTTCAAAGAATTCCATTTTTTCTTAGCAATATTATAACTTATGTTATGTGGATCTGGGAAAATACTTTTTGCAAAAATCAGATAAAATAGTGTAACAAATAAAAGCACTCTGCATTGATAAATTTTATACTTTTTCAAATGCTGAACTTAGCAGAAGCAAATAGTTTTGGTAAGAATAATTTAAACATAAAAAATTTCAAGCATAACTTTGGCCCTTGCAAGATTAAATATTCTTCAGTTAATTGTGAAAACTGTCTTATTAATATGATATATAGATTTTGTCTCAGACACTTAAATTTGTTAAAAGTTTAATGTAGATAAGTTCATAGAATTTAGCAAGACAAATGAATGAAGGAAAGAATTACACAAATGTTCAAAGAATTGCGTGTTTTGTTGGCAATATTATAACTGATGATATGTCAATCTTGGAAAATGCTTTTAGCAAAATGCAGATAAAATAATGTATCAAATAAAAGCACTCAGCATTGCTCAATTTTATACTGTTTGGTGAACTTCGCAGAAGCAAATAGATTTGGCAAGAATAATTGAAACACAAAAAATTGCAATTTAAAGAGTTTTCTAAAACATTAAAATCTTTACAAATTCATAGTATATTATATAAATAATATATGTATATATAAAGTGTTACTTTTACGGAATACACGTCGCATTCTTCAACAGTTTTGTAGCGCCTTCAAGTTTCATAAATCAGAAGTTTGCCGCAAATTGCGTAGAGGGAAACTAAATTTGATGTGCTGTTTTATGGCTTTCATGAACCTGGCTATTTTGTGAAGTTTAAGATTTTACTTTGCGCTGAAGAGTCGTAAAACTAATATACTTGATGCGCAGTCTAATTTAAAATAACACGAGCAAAGCTAATTAAAATTCTTCTGCGCCATTCTCAATGGCCATCAGAATGTTTACATTAATTTTTGCTACTTTCGCCCATCTCGCAAGCATTAAATACTTCTGCCAAAGTGATGTTAAATTTTTTTCGTTTTCGTTTGCTGCGAAAGGAAAACGTGGCGTTAATTCCCTTTATATGCAAATTTAGTGTGAGCATTAACTATTTATTTAAAACTCATAAATGCGCGCCGAGAATGAGTTTAACCAGTCGGAATGTTTCAGGGCGCTATGTAAATTTGCCGAGTGCTTTAGTCGGGCAATTACACTTTAAGCGTTTTCGCACTGAAGACATCAAGTTGGACACCAGACTGCATTTCGAGTCAGTATTCTCTCTGTCTCCGTTTCAGTCGCTTTCTATATTTTTTTCCAGCTTTTTCTCTCTCAGCTCTTATGCCCGCCAGTTGACACCAAACAACTCATTAAGCGTCGCTGTCGCAGTCGCAGTCGCTGCGAATGTCCTTAGTCCTTTGTGTCCCGGCTATCAGTCGTATATTCCACATCGTACCCTCGGCGCCGTCTGGCGAATCTGATTTTGTCCGTCATTTCTTTTCTGCTTTCTGCGTGGGAGTGTGCGTTTGTGTGTGTGTGTGTGTGTGTGAAGGCGTTTAATTAAATTACAGTTACAGAAACACGACTGCAACCCACGAGCGAGGCAAAGTCGTTGCAATTTCGTATCGACACTCGAAGCTCTCCCATTGAAACTGCTAATTTTCTTTTATGCTTCAGCGTTTCGACCTCTTCTTGAAACTGTGGAGAAAAGCAAATGCGAAGGACTACAAAGCTGTGATTTGTGTGTCCTGCAGTCAAATGAATGTCAAGCATAGTTATGGAGAAAGTATTTTTCAATATATATTTCTAGCACATAAACATTCTTAATGTGTCTCCAAGATAATGTATTAGTTTGCGACGTGAAATCAAAGTTGTTTCTTCAATGACGAAATTTCAGAGTTAATTGAACATTTTAAAAGTCGTGTCAACAAAGTTATTCTCTTCAAGATTTAGACATATTTTCAATCAGCAAAAATATCTCATAATCTTCACTGTATTTTCGAGAAAGCGCATTTTAAATGTCGTGCCAACAAAGTTATTATCTTCAAGATTTAGGCATATTTTAAATCAGCAAAAATATTTCTAATCTTCACTGTATTTTCAAGAAAGCGTTTTATCTAAAGTCAACTTTTGATGAGACTATTCTTTTAAAATTGAGTTGAAATAGGCAACTTAAAAATAAAATCTCTTTAAACATTAGCTTTAAAGATTTCGTAACTGAATATTAAAAAGTTACAATGTATTTCAAAGACGTTTACTGTATTTTTAAGACAGCGCTTTATCTAAAGCTAACTTTTGATGAAGGACCATGCTTTTAAAATTGAGTTGAAATAATAATCTGCAATGTGATTCGAATTCACTTCGCAGGCAACTTAAAAATTAAATCTCATTGAACATAAGCTTTAAAGATTTCGTAACTGAATAGTAAAAAGTCACAATGCATTTCAAAGACCTTCACTGTGTTTTCTAGAAAGCGTTTTATCTAAAGCCAACTTTTGATGAAGGACTATGCTTTCAAAATTGAGTTGAAATAGTTTGCAATGTGTTTTGAATTCACTTCGTAAGCAACTTATAAACTAATTCTTATTAACTAACTGAATATTAAAAAGTATACAATGTATTTCAAAGACCTTCATCGTACTTTTAAGACAGCGCTTTATCTAAAGCTAACTTTTGAAGGACTATGCTTTTAAAATTGAGTTGAAATTACAATTTTAAAATATTTGAATTCACTTCGTAGGCAACTTAAAAACTAATTCTCATTGAACATCAACTTAAAAGATTTCGTAACTGAATATTAAAAAGTAAACAATGTATTTCAAAGACATTGGTGACAATAGATGTGCATGCGTAATTTTCTTCAAGGAATACACATCAAGTTAAAGTGAAATATTGAAATCGGGCATCTTATTTCATGGTGTTCTCCACATACTTGATGCGCCGCTGGAAAGTTTCGAACTTGCCGTGAATCGAGACGATGTAGACGTTGAATGTGCTGACTTTGCAATTCTGCACGTTGTTCAGATAGGGACACTGCGGATCCCGGATGTAAACGCGCTTGCGCATCGAGCCCGCTGGTGCGTTGGACCACTGATCGCGCGTCTGGCGATCGATGGTGGCCAGGCGCAGCATCAAGCTCATGCGATGCGCCGTCTCCGGCAGAATATCATCCAGCTGCTGGCCAATGTTGAGATGGCAGAGCGGCGGCAACAGCTCAAAGCGCACCATGGTCAGCAGGCGGTATGTGTGGATGCGCCGCTGCTCGTAATCGCAGATCAGCCACCAGATGGCGGCATAGAGCACCTCGATCTCGTTGTGCACGGCCAGATCGTTGGAGCTGAGCAGATGCACCATGGCGGCGATGTTGAGGCTCTCGAAGGGCTTGACGCTTACGAAGACCAGGAACGATTTGCAAATGCGCTTCAGCATCACGTTGCTGATCACGTGCAGCTCCTTGGCGCACGCCTCGTTGAAGACGTGCAGCTCCTGCAGCTTGTGGAAGCTGCGATTGTTCACGAACACCTGCATCACGCTGTTCAGCAGCTTGGGCGCCTGCAGGTACATGGCCAACTGCGCGAGCTCCACCAGCTTGGCCCAGAAGCACAGCGCCTTGGCGCTCAGCATCCAAGTGTAGGCAAAGTCAAACGCCACCGCCGACACCTTGTTAACGGGCAGAATCACCGTCGTCCCCGGCGCCAAGTCGCCTTTGAAGAACTCGCAGAAGTTCAGCAGCACGTGGCTGTAGCACTGGAAGATGTGGCCCTGCACAATGAACTTGACGTCGGGACCCTTGCGCTGCTTCAGCAAGCGCTCCACGGTGCGCTGCCATTGCATCTTCTTTGGCAACTCCATCAAGGTCTCCATGGTAAATCACTTGCAAAATGCTCAACACGTTTTAATAGCGAACTAATTTAATTGGCAACACGCAACTTTTTATTAAACTACTGATCGTTTTTAACAACGAATTATAAATGAATTGGATTGACTCTGCTGTAAACTCAGTTCCGATTCTAAACGTTTATTGTTTGCAACAGGAAGCTGCAGCCTTCTTGAATGCCAAATTATTTTTCGTAGTTAAAGAGTTGCCAGCGCTTAAAGTTGATTGTCGATAACAATAGAGTAAATTATCGATTTCGATTGCTACAACTGAATCGATCTAGTTTTTCTTTGTGATTGTTGTCTATATTGAGACAGCTTAATGCTAGTGTTAAATATTGTTTGCAACTTTTTATTAAGTATTGCAAAAATATACCGTCGACTGTCTTCAGTGTTGTGCGACATGTTCTCAATAACGATTATGACGCCAATTTGCAGCATTTGACGTTAAACAACACTTGTTTTCTGCTTAACGCAGCTTTTCCTTTGTAACCATCTCTCTCTCTCTCCCTTTCATTGTATTGTGTGCGTGTTGTGTGATGCCTTTGTGATCCGTTGACATCCATTCTTGTAGTCACTTGTAGTTGTCACATTGTTGATAAGCAATTAATCATCAGATCGCACAAAAGCTGAACCTAGACAACACGTTTATCAGTTGCTTCAATATATCTTATTACATAAGTGATGAGAGTCGGCAAAGAAAATATATTTATTGTGTTGTATATAAATAAAAGAGAAAACACATCATAAAGTTAAGCACTTGCGAACATAAGTTCAGCCAACTAATGAGAACTCTTTTCTTTTCATTTAGTTTGTTGTCGATGCGGCGTTGCGGGGGCGTGCCACTCGTGAAGTGGCAGCGCTCGCAAGAATGTTCCGGCATTTTATTTTCGCTGCTTATTTTTTTGCTGTCAATATGGCGCCGTTTATGACAAACTGGGCAACAAAGCAGGCAGGCAGGCAGGCAACATTGATGCCACACTCGTAAGCGTAGCTGACATGTGTGTGTGTGTGTGTGTGTGCGTGCGTGTGGCAGCATCTGGAGAGGAAGCGAGATGGAGATGGCTGCCACAAGCTAATGAGTCCATGGCGTGTCTTTAGCGAGTCTCGAGTTAATGTTTCGCGTATTGATTTCGTCCTTGCAGCTGCCACACACACGCTTTCACTCTACCAGTTGAGGCATGCGGCGTGGCATGCCCCGTGGCCCAACTCCAGCTTCCATGCCACATAATTGGCTCAAGTTGGCAGCTAGCCCAGCTAGCCTGCCCCAAACTGCAGCATCGTTTGCCAGCACAATTAAGCGGCCGCCTTCAGCTTGTGGTGGTGCCTCCAGGTTACGTGCATCAAATGTAAATTTAATTTGCAACTTGTGCCAAACATTCTCGATTCACATGCAGACACATAAGTTTGCCCTTTGTTTTCGAGCCATTGATTGGGGCGCTGCTAAACGTTGACGTCATTAGCGCACTTCTTCTCCTTTTCACTCGCTCTCTCTCTCTCTATCTCCCTCTCTCGCTGTGGGTGTAAACGGAAATAAATGAGCCGCCATTTGAGCCAAATAGCCAAAGTTGTCGTTGGCCTAAACAGAGATACACATAATCGCCTGCTTAACTCGGCTTTTGCATTAGCTACAAATCGAGCATCTTTTTTCCATCTAATTCCAGAGTAAATATTCTTCTCTTCTTGCTCGGGCTGCTCTGCAAGCAACCGAATGATATGCTTGAATTGAATGAACTTGAAACACACATTGGGGTTCGTTTGAGTCAGTCTTGCTGAATTCTCTTGTGTGATTAAATCAAGCGAGCAATGTTAATATGTCTGCCGCGTTCAGTACACAATGTCTGTATATAATATAATATTATATTTGCCATAGGAATCGGCCCTTGGGCATATAGTCTTGGCTCACAGAATACCAACGAATGCGCGCTCAGAATCGAACTTGTGTCCTTAAAGCTCTTTCAGTTATAAGTTTACTTTAGATGGTATGCAAAGTTGTGCATTAAGTGCAAATACAAATGGTAAATGTCGTTATACAGTTGAAGCAAAGGACACTGAAATATCGATAATCATTGGTACCTAACATTGTGATAGGGAATTCAATTTGTTAGTTAACATTTGTCGATGTAGGCAAAACAACCATTTCTATAAAGTTGTAAGCTTCAATTTTTAATTGAAACCAAAATTATAAATTCAATAGTGTTGCATAGTCAGCTCAATACATTTTTTAACAATTTTTTTGCCCATTTGAAAACAGAATGCAAGACATTTATCAACTTTTTTAAATTGTCGTAGTGAAGTAAATCTACTAGCAGTTTTTTTATATTTAAAAACTTGTCCATATTTGTAAAATACGCAAGTTAATTATATATATTATATAGTTATGAACTTGAATGTTGATACAAAAGAAAAATGATGTATTTATTAATAGGCAGCGTGAAAAATTTGTATATTTTTATAATACATTTAAACACATAATTTAAGGTATTCATCCACTGTTTGATATTCTAGTTGATATTCAAACTTATTCGATTTTGTACAACATTTAAAAACATGCACATATTTGTAAGCTACGTAAGTTATTCTATATAGTTAGAAGCTTAAATGTTGATATCAAACAACAATTATATAATTACTAGAGGCAACGGCATAAATATTGGTTTATTTATTAGTAACTTTTGAACAGAATTAGAGACATTTATTAGCTTTTTAAATCAACTATTTAACTTTTGCAGGGCAGCTTTTTATTTAATAACTACTCAATTTATGTAAATGTTAATTGTCTTTAGATATTATAAACATATATCATACGAAGATGCCTACTACTTGTTATCTCTGCTTTGTAATACAACTGTCGAGTTCTTGGAAATCAGCCTCGAAAAAAGGCTGCAATTGTATTTGCGTGGTAATTCGCCGGAAAACCGCTTCTCAAGAAGACCCATTTGAATTGTGCTTGTACGTGGAATTCTATTTATAAACACATTTTTCCTTTAACACAATATATTTATAAACAGCTTGTTAACTTCATAGATTTTTTGCACATTTCGCAATCGACTTATGTTGCTGCTGGAAACTGCCAAAGTCTCTTGATATCAATTTGAACAAGTATTTTAAAGAGAAGAATTGCTCATAAACTGAAACGAAAATACTTTAAACACTGCACAAATAGTTGGGGAAATAGCTTAAAGTTGAGGCTGGGCCGAAGTGTAACTAATAGCTGGCTGAAATATTTGTGTGGGGCGCAATGCGCTTATGGACTAGATTAAGTTGCATTCTGTGTGAAACCCAATTCCGTTCTTGTGGCAGCTTTTGTGTGTGTGTGTGTGTGTGGGGGGGGGAGGTGGGCAGGCGGTTGGAGGAAATTTCATTTGTTCCGTGATCTGGCATTGAATTAGGCCATCATCTTTGCCAAGCCTGCAGCCTGCCTTCAGACACAGACCCACAGACATTCAAGTGCCGATTCATTTTTGCCGTTTTGTGCGCTAGATTTGGCTTCGTTTCGCTTCAGCTTCAGCTTTGGCTTGCCTCGTGCGTGTGTGTGTGTGTGTGCCACGTTGATGCGGCCCGACGGTGGCAACAAGGCAAAGGAATTACCATAAAAATGCGCAGCACACTGGCAACGATAATCTTTATTTGCGCTGGGGAAACCAATTCAAATGCCGAGTCCTTGAACCTTAAGGACCTTTCTTTATCCGCACACACATCCTGCCACAATGCCACATATAATTGACAGCCAAGGCTTAAGCGAAGAAGGGCGTTTTGTGTTGTACAAACATTTAATAAGCAATCAGAAATTGCATTGCGATTATCGTTGACCAAGTTTGCTGCCAATTTGCGCTGGCCTACTTACCTGTACGCTGGCCACGCCCACTGCCACGCCCACGCCTCGCTCGCGCTCTCTATCAGCGTCATCAGCATGCTGCTCATGTGCTGCACATAATTGCATTCAAAGAGCTTCGCCTTCAGGTGGCCCAGGACTGCAGCCAAAGCCCCCCTGCTTATTGAGTGGCTGGCGCGGCAAATGACAATAAAGGTGGTTACTTATACGCCACGTAGTCCGAGCGCCCCTTCTTCATCCAGCGAGCTGCCATGTCGCGGCAATTGGTAGCTTTGTTGGCGGCTTTGTTATGACTACAGCGTCTGCTGGCCACCCTAGCGCCGTAATTAAATGCATTAACTTGCTAAAGTTCTCTCCGGCGTACACAACTTTTAATGGATCGCGACGCCGGACATCGTTAGTGGAATATGCAAACAGATTTCGCCGCGGCAAATTGAAGTTTCCCATGCACTTTAGCGACCATCAGAGTTACATATCTTTGCTCCCTAAGGTTTTCAACTTGTAATCCATTCCCTGCTCCATTTAATTATAATTGTGACTGATGCGAAGAGATTCTACTTTATTTATTAAAAGCACATTATAGGCTTCTTACAGATTTAGTTATTAATTGATTAACTACTTATGAGCTGCAATCTTTAATTAATGTTAATAGAAATATACACAAATGTGCATTATATTTATATGGCTCGTGAAAGAAAAACTTTTCTTTTTAAGTAATTTCACTACTACAATGAATATGTGATTCAAAAACAATTAAGTAGAATCTACTAAAATAACAATTTTATCTATAAAAACAGGTGAGAACGGTTACAGTCGAGCTAGCCTGACTGTGATATACCATGTACCATTTGACAAAATAAAGTTTAAAACAAGCATATGTAAACTTGTGGTCGTCCTAATTTACTTCCGCTTAAAATAATAATATATAAAACCCAGCGAATACTAAAATATAGCAAATTTAAAAGAAATCACATCAAACGACATTGACATCATTTCATTGGAAAAACAGCGTACGAATACGCTAGAAGGCTAATGCTTGTTGTTGTTCGCTTATACCAAAGCTAGATTTTATCCGATTTGAACCATATTTTGGATTTCGCTTAATATGATAAATATCTACATATTCCACTTAAAAATAAATTTCTAGCTCAAAAGATTCCAGAGTCGCTTGCGGTTTGTGGGCAAGGAGAAGAGCGGAGGAGGAAAAAACATAAACTTGATCTGCGTAGTTGCCTATTACATCTAAATCCAAAGTTTGGTTACTCTAGCTCTAACCATCTCTGAGATCTAGGTGTTCATACGGACAGACGGACGGACGGACAGACAGACGGACGGACGGACAGACAGACGGACATGGCTAAATCGATATTATTTTCGATTCTGATCATTTTGGTTGTAACAACATGTGGCCTACGACGTCTCCTTCAACCTGTTACAAACATTCGAACTAACTTAATATACCTTTGTACCTATAGGTACATGGTATAATAACTATTAAATACATAAAAAAAAACTAGCTGACCTGACGAACTCTGTTATTATATTAATAGCAACATATACAAATGTGCATAATATTTATATGGCTTCATGAAAGAACACTTTTTTTAAACTAATTTCGTTGCATATGCGATTGAAAAACAAATTACAATTAAAGTAAAAATACATCACCAATTTTGAAATCTACTAAAATAACAATTTTAGTTAAAATAATAACTACTGAAAATATATAGAAGGTAGCTGACCTGGCGAATTCTGTTTTGCCTTAAACAGTGTTTGGAATTTATTCACTTAGAAATAGCAGAATCAAGTACTTTATCATTCATTATTGTTTTTATGCCCGTCATCTGACTCTAAGCATTCTTTCCACTAATCGTTGCAGCTGTTCTTGAGCTATAAATAGTAAAAATTAACACGACTTTCTAGGTCTATAAATACAGATATTAATAAATATAAATATAGATAAACAGTGAGAGATTTGCAGATCAAATTTGTTGAGTAATAGATAAATAAAACAAAATCAAATTGTGTGTGAATTCAATGCACACTTTTTGAGTTAATAAAATAAATGTTTTATTGCAACTAATTTGTGCAATTTGAATAAACAAAACATCGCTTTTTTAAGGGTTTGTTGAAGCGCCATTTAAAGTTTGCAAACATATTTTAATATGCCGCGGTCTATACTAAAAATATTTTTGTTGAAGCGCCATTGGAAGTTGAGCAACATGATGTAATATTCCGCGATATTCTTGAGTCTGTGGCTGTAACTTGGCTGTATGTTCGGCTGTATTTACTTATTCAACAGACCCACTTTTCGTGGAGCTGCTGGCCAACTATTTTCCTTGATTTTTCCACACAGTTGTGTGCCACCGCGCGCATTCCAAGCGCCTCTATTGATTTCAACGTTCTTATGCTTTGACTATGCTACTCGTACTCTGACCTTCGCGGCCTCTTTGCGTGCATTGACCAGCTGCCAGCGACGCGACTAGAAATATTTGTGGACGAGAAAATTAAAATGAAAATGAAAAGAAAAAAAAAGAAGGACGCTGAAACGAAGAGAACTTATTGCTGACAGGTTTTGTGCAATTGATTTTCGACAGTTAGTTAAATGCGGAACGTTTGCTCGGGCATACGCGGCGGCTGTGTAATGTTTTTGTGCGATATAAAAATCGATTATACGCCACGTTAAACGCTGCGGCTGTGTGTGCGAGTCTGGAGGAAGAGCAGCATATTGCCTTATCAGCGGAGATTGTTCGCGTTTCAATTTAACGCCAGCAACTTGAAGCGTGTGTGCGTGTGAATTGCCAATTGAGTTGAGCTCTTCCCAGGCGGCGGACGACGGGCGGCGGAAGGCAGCTTCCAGCTCGTCAGCACCTTTGATTTGTGTCGTTAATAGGCCAAACATTTATCAGTGCAGAGCCAAAAAAAAACAAGGAAAAGAAGAGGAGTCTTGAATGTTGCGCAAACGGCTGAAGAAGAAGCAGAAGCGGTCGACGTCGGGCGAGCGGAAACGGAAATTGTTGCTGTGCATTTTTAACAGAGGTCGGAGGCCATTTTCATTACAACTTTGCCCTGCCTGCCCCGTACCCCGCACCCCGCTGTGCACTCGCTTATTTCATTGTTCTGCAAACGGCCGCTGAATTAAGCAATGAATTTTTAATGCTTGTAGGCCCGTCCCACGGCCACGCCCCACTGCCCACAACAAAGTGGAATGCAGCGGGGGCAACGAGGTGCCCTTAAATAAATGACGGCCAGCCTAACAAACACAAAGAGAGAGATAGATAGAGAGAGAGAGAGGCAGCTATGACAACGGGTTAAAAACGTGTTTTATCGTCGCCTTCGCCGTTTGCCTTATGAAATTGAAACCCTTTGAAGTTTGGCTCGCTGCCTGCACTTGTTGAGTTTAATCAGCTGAGTGTTGTGCTCAGCATCGAGATTGGCCCCACTGTTTGCCGACTGTTGACACTACACGGACAACACGGCCCAAGCATCCTCACTCGACAAGCATCCTTCGAAGTGAGGCTGGCCAATTTGTTGCTGCTGTGCGGTGGAGGCAATTAATTAGATTTTGAGAGCGTTTAGCAATCATTAATCAGGGCGAAATTTGATAATTGCAATAATTTAATACTGCTGATTAATGCTCACTATTAGCCCAATCTCCCGCTCTCAGCCAGTCTGCACATTGTCTTCAGTCTGGCGGCTCTTGAGATTAATTGAAATTATAATACGCCTCGTTAAGCGCCTTGGAAGCTTTTAAGAATATGAAATGCGTTGACAGTTTCTACTTGAAAATTTATGAACTTCATCGAGCAAAATGACTTCTTATAGTTAGATATAGTATTTAAGTACAATAAATTCCAATTTCAGTTGCGTTTTTGTGTCCCTAGAGAATGCGAAAAGATTCGCTTTGCTGCAGCGCAGCTCGAAAATTGTAGTTTTGTGAATTTGAAGTTATTCGAATGGACTTTAATTCATAGATGATGCTGTTCAATATCATTCTGAAAGATCATTTTAATAGATTTTTAATTGTTTTCAGTTTTTTTCAGCTTTTGGGAGCTGAGTTATTAACTTTCGTTGATACTCCAAGCAGTAAAATTTTGCATAAGGTTCTAGACTATTGTCATTTTAATTATACTAATCAACTAGACTAAACTCGATTTTCATCAAATTTTCAATATATTTGTTACTGTTTGTTGAAGGCAATCAAACACTACTGCTATTTGAATAAAATAAACTTAAGGTTTATTGAAGTTCCTGATTTTTTATTCATATACTGTGTCCACTAACCTAAAAATTTTCATAAGGTTACAACCTATTTAATTATACTAATTATACTAACTAGATTAAACTCGATTTTCATCAAATTTGTAGTATTTTTGGTACTTTTATTTGAAGGCAATCAAATACTACTGCTATTTGAATAAAATTAGTGAACTTCTTGATTTTTTATTGAATTAACTTTCGCTGATACTAGAAGCAGTCCTGTGCCAAATAAACTAAAATTTTGTTTAAGGTTACAACCTATTGCCATTTAAATTATACCAATCCAGACAATCAAACTCGGTTTTCATAAATTTTTCAATATATTTGTTACTTTTTGTTGAATTCAATCAAACACTACTATTCTTATGATCACCTCAAAGTGCCCCTATTTTAATGTTCATAGTTTGTAAAATATTGAAGATCTGCTAGTAAAAATGTTGTTACGTTATTTTAAAATAAATTTATTAAAAAGTTGTATATAAATTTGGTTCCATAATAGTGGTTATAATAGGATTTTTCAATCTTAAACGAGCAAGTCATAAGTGCTGCTATTTCAATGAAATGAACTAAAGGTTTATTAATGTTTCTTTTCTGCTATTCAAATTTTAAAGCTTTAACGTTTTATTTCTGTATGGAAATTCAATTTAAAATGCCATATTGTGCATTTAATTTGCTTGAATGTTGAAACACATTTTGAATAGAAATTTCAAGAAATGTCAATACTAGTGAAAAGTTCATGGAGATCAAATAAACCCATTGTCATTTACTATTTATTTTCATGTGATCCCTTGACAATGCTATCCACATGAATCAAACCATGCAAAAATTCACTTTTTGCTTTGCGTTAAAACTTAAAATAATTTAAATTCCTCGCAGTCCCACGAGGCTGACCCTTATTACTTTTGCAGTAGACTTCTTTCCAGTGAAATTTGCCTTTTTCGCAAAAATATTCCCAGTTGAACATATCGCAAATTTCTTTACGAAAAAATTGCTTAATAAAGTGTGATGCAATTGATTAATTCAAATGCCAAATAATGCAGACAGACTGCTGTTGAAGAGCTGCTTGTCTGGCTTGCCATTAAAATTCCACAAATATAAAGCAGCCAAGACAGTTGAAGCAATGCAATAGAATTTTATTTCTGTAAACTTTATTTAATGTTGTACGGCGTCACGGTAATCAAAATTGATTCAGCCTGGAGTAGAGTTATCGTCTGAGTAATGGGAAAACAGGCGGTAAAAGTTATCCTTTGCCACAATAACTTGAGTCAATTGCTTGCTGAGTCATTTGGCTTAATTTGGACATCAAGTATGCAACAGAATATCGATTTTATTGACAACCTATTTGCTTTCCTTACACCTGTGTGTTTGTTTTTGGAGTGGGCTGGGATTTTCTTGGCATTGGACCAGAAGTTTTAATTTGATTCAGCTGGCATTATCTTTCACAAATATGCGATATATGCGGCATTTACTTAGCTTGATTGCCAAACAGCACCGAATGCCATAAATAAACACAACCCAGCCTCTCTCTCTCTCTCTCCCACACACTCAGTCTGTCTCTGTCGCTGTTTGTCTGACTGGCTGATTGAAAGAAAGACAAACTGAAATCAACATTTATTATATTTATGATATTTATGTGCATGTCTTTTTACATCACAACAATACTCAGCTGGTCTCTTGTTTTGCTTTATTGCAAGTCATTCGCCATGAAGTCCTTTAGCATTTGTCAAGTGGAAACCCTACAAAAAAATTCCGAATTCCACGAAAAATGTAACCCTAACGATTGTCTTCCAGCTTTGTGCATATGCGTGCTTGTTTTCTGTGAGAAAATATGACAGTTAATAATATAACAATCATCTGAGTAGAGCATTTTAATTGGCCTCAAAGGAAGCACAAACTACGAGTCTCCGAACAGCAAAGAAGGGGAAATTAGCTTTGTATTTTTGCTTTTTATTAAACTTTAACAACTATAGAAGTTAGAGTACACAAAGCTGAGCATGAATATTGAAGTAAATAAATAAATAATTTTTTTTGTACTTATTAATACTCTTGGTAAAATCGTTTTTTTAGGTTGGTTCTTAAGTTAAAGTCTGTTAACATTTTTTTTATATTTAAAATTAAATGTATCTAGCAGTTAATTATGATGTATCAACTCTGTTATTCTATTATTTCCTAAAGAGAATGTACTCTGAAATTTTACAAAGTTTTATACCCAAAGTAATATTTTATTGTGCTCAAAGAAAGCATAAGAAAGCGAGTTTCCTAACAACAAATAAAGGGAAATTAAGTTTGAAAAATTTTTAATTTGTATTTTCATTCTTGTTTTAATTTAAACCTATTAAAGCTAGAGTTTTAGACAAAGTTAAGCAGAAATATTGTAGTAAATAAAAAAGAGTTTTTTTCATTTATTATTCTTCTGAGTAATTTCGTTTTTTAGTTGGCTCTTAAGTTAAAGTCTTTTAAAAACATTATAATGTTTAAAATAAAATTTATCCAGCAGTCAATTATGATGTTTCACTACAGTTATTCTATTATTTCCTAAAGACAATGAACTCTTAAATTTTAAAGAATTTTATATCCAAAAGTAATATTTTATTGTGCTCAAAGAAAGCACAAAAAGGCAAGTTTTCTAACAACAAATAAAGCGAAATTATATTTGTAAAATCTTTAAGTTGTTACAAAGTTAGGCAAAAATGTTGAAGTAACTAAATAAGACTTTTTGCATTAATTATTATTCTGAGTAATATCGTTTTTTAGTTGATTCTTAAATTAAAGTCTGTTAAAAATTATTATAGGTAAAAGGAAATGCATCTAGCTGGTAATTATAATATTTTAACAGTAAATGAATAATTTTGGATAAAATACAAATTTGTGGACTGTGAAAGAAAAGTTCCAACGTATAAACAGAAGACAACAATATTTCACTAATTGTGCGAGATTAATTTGTGGACTAACAAAGAAAATTTGCATTGTACTGTTTTTCTATTGTTTCCTAAAGCTAAAATGAAATTAATCTTAAATTTCACAAAATTGTATACCCAAAGTAAAAGTAATCTCTTGTTAAGTTACTTATGAAATATCAGAAGCACAATGAAATTTAAGCTGCGCAGGCTTTCACAAAATTACGCAAATGTGTTTCAATCATACAGACGCCTGCCCGCCTTCCTTATAGAGCAGACACAGTCTGCAGCTGCGTACTGCAATCCTTTTAATCATATAATATATTTATATTTCATACACTTGACTTTGTGCTTTCAACTTGCGCTCACGCACTCTGTTTTCTTTACAGGTAAGTCTGACGTTGATGGACTACATGCTGCAAAATGCCGACGACAAGACGGCTAATGTTGCCCCAGCCCTGGTACGTAGCCCGACCCCCTGGGAAGGTGTTCGCCAGGAATGCCGCAGCTCGTGTTTGTGCTCAGATTGTTGCGGCGCCCACAAAAGTATGCGAGTCGAGTCCTTTTTGGCCGCATTATACATTTCTTTCTTATGATTTTTTCGTTGGGCTTTTGGCCACCTACGAGACGTGTCAAAAATGTTGGTGCCACTGTGCGTGGGCGTGTCACATTTGGTATTTATCAATGGGCGGCAGCTCGTGCTCGCTGCCAAGTGGGCGTTACTTGGGCTTCCACACAAATTAGATTTACATTTGACATTGGCTAACTTCTAAAGACGTTTCCCCGCGCCCAGGCAAAGTAAAGTCACCTTAAAGTAAGCGCTCGCATTTCCGCAAGATTGCGGTATTTGCATAGGCAGCCGGCGGGAGCTAAGCAAACAGCAGCGTGGTCGGGGCCCGGCTAAAAAGCGAGACAAAACTTGTGGCAAACTTTGGCATTGTTGGTCTTTTCGACGCTCGACGGGTCGGCGGTTAAAGGTGCAACTTGTGCGAAAAGCTTTCGAGTGGCAACTTCTGACACGACAGCAAACTACTCTGCAACATTCAAATGCGCTTTTTGCGATAGCCAACTTGCAAAAATAGCTGACAGAGGTCGAGGTGAGCACTTTGCATTGTCAGGTGCGTCTATTAAGCTGCACATATGCGTACGCACAGTGGGATGCAAGCTATTTGCAACGGAATAGAAAGGAAGGACAGTAACAAGTGAATTTTTTCTCCTTTTAAAAATTTGTAAATGATTTAAAGTTTTTTAATTATTTACAAGTTTCTTAATTATTTACACACTTTTATAAAAATTTTTCGCACGATTAAAGTGAAAGCAATCTACTACGTCATAAGTATTTACATACTATATGTTTAAGGAAATAACTTCTACACGTTTCAAGTATTTTATTAGGATTAAATATATGTTTGAAAATATGTTTGTTGTTAGAAATATATGATTTGAGGGTCTCAGTGTTAATTGAAAAAAGTAATTTTTAAATTTTTCTTTTTTCCTGCGGAATTTGTAGAGAAAGTAAAGCTATAAGCTATAGCACAATATTGGGGAATATATATACTTATAATTATGTATACTGAAATGACTTTAAAATTATAGTTGATGTCTGATTCCACTCTAAAGCAATCTATTTGAAAGTTAAACTAAGAGTAGATTGAGTTGTCAAGCATTTTGGAAAACATTCAACTTTAATTTGGTATACTCAGAGACTTTTAATTATTTACACCATTTGAAATAAATTGTTGTATGATATTCGATTTCTCAGTTCTTTCTCTAAATTAAAGTGAAGTGAATTAAGTTTTAAATATATTAAAATTTAGTTCTTAATATTTTATTGTTCTCGAATATCAAATATTTGTGTTGTTTTAAAATATATGATTTCAGCCTCGAAAATCAAATATTAATGTTGTTCTGAAATATATAATTTCAGTGTCTCATAAATTCGAATATGAATTCAAAATAGTCATTGTATAGTTTTTAGACTTTCCAGCAGCCTGTGTATATAAAGAGACAAAATTGCTACGACTCAAATTCACAAACTGACTCACTTCAATTTAATATTATGACATTCATGTAGCTTTTAGCTTTACCATGAAATTGGAGAAACTATATACTGATAATTTTGTTTAAAAAAAATGACTTTTTAAAATGCTAGGTTGATGCTTAATTGGACTTTAAAGCCAGCTAGTTGCAAAGGTTAATAAATAAATAATAAAAAAAAAAAGTTGGAAATAAAGTCGTTTGTGTTGCGAAGAATTTATGAAAAATAATAGTACCAACAAGCAAATTGATTTGGTCTATAAAGAGACTTCAAATTTATGAAACGTAAAATGTATTGTAATATAACGTAATATATTAGATTCTGCAGTTCTTGATTGTGCACAAAACAAAATAATTTTATAAATATGTTCAAGGGAATCTTTCTTTAGAACTTTTTAAAATTTGTTATATATTTTCTTGTTAGGGTTTCTCTTGTCCCATATATAAGATCTTAAACTGGAAAATCTATATATTTATGCCACTTTAACACACACGATTCAAGGATCTAATTAAATATAAGGTTTAAAAAAATTATTGTATAGTTTTTCTGCGGAATTTTCATCTGTTATAAAGATGCCAAATTGTTCGAAATCAAAAAATGCACACAATTGCATTGCATAGTAACATATATCATATATAGCATATAGCATATATAACAAAATTTGAAGAAGTATATAATATATACTTATAATTATGTTTAAGGAAATAACTTTAATACTGTAGCTGACCATTTTTGTAGACTCTTAAGTCGTATACATTAAAGTAGCTTGGAGAACTGTAAACATTTTAGCATAGTCATGCATAATCCATATTTGTGGATGATCTAATAACTCCGCCTTCAGAGCAAGGTCACAAAGTTGTTGCAGGTCGTGAGCTGGGGGTTGATTTGTATTCATTTTTGATGGCACTTTGTTTATGATTTGATTATGCAGAACTCACAAAAGTATGCAAATGCAGCGAATTAAATTCGTCAAAGGTTCACATAATCCAATAATCCCTCGCCAAAGTAATTCATTGAGCTGCATATTTTAAGAGTTTCCCTCGCACAAACACAAACACAAACTGAAAGAAAACAAACAGTGAGTAAGCGAAACTTGTTGTGCCACTAAAAGTTGCCCCCAAAGTGACCGCAAAGTGGCTCAAGGAATTGGAACGTTTGTCAAAATTGAGGAGTTTTGATTGTTTTCCGTTTATTTAGCATTCATTTTGAATTGAAATAACATACGAAGGCATTATTCAAATGCCTTCAGATTTCGATCAGCATCATGCAATTTCGCATGCATTTTTGATGAGCTCTCCGACCACTGTGCAGCATGCGCCCGCAAGCATGCCACACGCCAAATATGCAAATGGCTCTGCTGCCGTCGAGGCGCCTCCTCTCTCTGTGTGTGTGTGCGTATTTTTGCCTGCGTTTGCTGCGTTTTTGGGACAACATCGGGCAACTAAGTTGCCATAATTTGCACATTTTAGACGGCAACGTGCATGCAGCCGACAGCTGACCACGCCCCCCCCCCTCGCCCTCGCCCACGCTTCCTCCCGATGTGGTGGCATTGCGACATGATATACGAGGCGACTGCATTTGATGGCAAACGGAAATTGCACTAAATATTCTTGCAACAGCAACAACAGCAAATTGCAATTCGTAAATATTTGAAGCAGTCGAGTCTGCTCGACGTTCAATTACTTTGCCCCAATCGAATCGCCATCAAATATAAATGCTCACAAAGAAACTTTGTGTTCGCCATATCGGAGATTAAATATTCTTTGAAGAATTTCACCACACACAGCAAAGTTGTGCAGCTTAAAAACAACAAAAAATATTCAAAGATATCTGAAAAGTCATAAAATGTCAATGAAACTTAGTTACTGTAAGTAAATCTAAAACGTTTTCCATATGGATAATTTAATAATAATAATTTCCTAGCGCGCAATTTGTCAAGAATTACAATTTAATTGCGAGATGCTTTTAAACTCCAAATCAAATCAGACAACAATCATTTCTTTAGCAAATCTTCAGATTCAAACGAAAATTTGTAGGGCATCGAAATCAGTTTGTTCAAGTCTGACAATATTTTGTGATCTTTTATTTAATTTTAGAACATCAAAATCAGTTTCTTTTAATAGTTTGCAATCTTTTACTTCATTTTAGACCCTTACAAAAAAGTTATTAAATGCCACAATATTTTACGAACTTTTTTAATTTAAGACCCTAAAAATTAGTTTTTTTTTAAGTGTTTTAATATAATATTTTGAAAACTTTTATTTAATTTTAGACGATCAAAACCATTTTTTTATTTTAATTTCGTTTTCTTTTTAAATTAATTTTAGACCCCTAAAGTGTGAGTTTTTGAAGTGTGACAATATTTTGCAATCTTTCTTTTAATTTTAGACCAAAATTCGTTTTTAAAATGTGAGTTTTACGAGTTTAAAATATAACAAAGTTCATATACTATTCATGAACTTTGTTTTATTTGAAAATATTATAGTCAATTTTTTTAAGTGTGACAATTCTTTGCAATATTTTATTAAATTGCAGACCATCGAAAACCTTTTTTTAGAAGTATGACAATATTTTGCAATGTTTTATTAAATTTTAAAGCATCAATATCAGTTTCTATGAAGTTTGACACTATGTTGTGATATTATATTTAATTTTAGACCCTTAAAATCAATTTTTTTAAGCTTGACAAAATTTTACAAGCTTTTATTTTATTTTATCTAAAACTTCTTTATACAATAACTCTCTTCATTCAGTTCATTCAGTTAATTTTCTATGTTTTTTTTGAAGGTAGCAAAAAGTTTCATCAGGAAATGTGCACGGTTTACAAAACGCCTGATTCTTCCTACTGACAACTGAATCTTACGAATCTCGTATATTTCTAAATATTTTCAAAGCGTAGCAAAAGATTATATAGTGGAATCTGCTAAACTGGGCGAATAGTTGTTGTATTAATAGACGGACGGACGGTCAGACAGCTGTGTTTATGGTTGCTGCTGCTTTGTGAATGCTTTGTAGTCCCCCCTCTGTCTGTCGAATACTTTCTCGCACTCTCGTCAGACACTTGCATGCGATTTTTGCGACTTCCATTTGCGGAGGCCAAAAGTCAACACGAAGCAGAGCCAGCTTCAATTAAAAGCTCAAAGCAGATGACAGCAAACAGTTAAAAGCTTATGATATTTGAGGTTTTTTCGGTTCGTTTTATTTCATTGCGGAGTTCATTTAGTAGGTCATCAACAAGTGGTACAGTGGTCACTCCCAGCGAGCGAACTCAATGCGATATTTTCACGCGTTCTTCAGCGTCTCAGGTACAGTGAGCTGTAGGGATAAGCGCTGTAGGCGTAGGGCGAGGCGTAGACGCCGCTGGTGTAGGCCGCCGTGTAGGGCGAGGCGTAGACGCCGCTGGTGTAGGCGGCGGCGTAGGGCGTGGCCGCCACGTAGGGGGCCGCACTGTAGGTGGCCAAGAACTGCGGCTTGGCGGCAGCCAGCGCGACGACGGCGAACAGGCAGAGAGCGAACTGCAAAGCAGAGAGGAGAGAAAGCAATTGAGTAACGCTTAAGAATGTGGGGGCAAAAGGAAGTGGAAAACCGAGAAGCAGAAACGAATTGAGTAACGTTTTAGTATAAGTGGTCAAAAGGAAGTGGAAAACAGAAAGTATTTGAGTAACGTTTATGAGAGGGCAAAAGGAAATAGAAAAAAATGGAATTGAGTAACGTTTAAAAATGGTAAAAAGGAAATGGAAAACTGGGATACAGAAAAGCAATTCAGTAACGTTTAAGAATGAAATGACAAAAGGAAATGGAAAAATGAAAGGAATTGAGTAAAATTTAATAATGGAAAAGTAAATGGAAAACTGGAATACAGAAATTGAATTGAGTAACGTTTAAGAATGAGAGACGTAAAGCAAATGGAAAACTAGTACCAAATTAATAAGAGAGCAATGTCTGCACTATTTGCTTCTTGTTTAAATATCGAATCTAATCTTTAGAATTTGTAAACATTAAATTTGTTATTTCATAAAATGAATTTGAATCAATTGTTTCACTATTGCTTTGTCATAAAACATTGTTCATTAGAACAACCAATTGATTGTTAGTTGTTTTATGCGGATCGCTGGCAGCAGTATAAATGGAACTAGTTCTTTTAGGAAGAAAAGAAATGAATTTTAATTCAATTGCTTCACTTGCACTTTTAGTTTAAAAAGTGAGTAATTGGGCAATATTATTAGTTCATTTTTCGGATCACTGTAACTATCCTAAGTGTAGCTAGTAAAAATGAAAAATAGATAATTAGAGAAACTTATTAGTTCTCTTTCGGATCAATGTAAGCAGCTCAAGTGTAACTCTTTTAAGATTGAACATTAAATAAGATTTAATATAATGACTTCAATTGCGCTTTAGGCTTAAACAGCTACTTGAATATCGCACTTGTGCAGCAAGTAGAACTAGTTCTTTTGAACTTTAATGCACTTGAATTGCGAACTTTTGCTACAAGTGGAACTAGTTCTATTCAACTTTAATGCACTTGAATTGCGAACTTTTGCTACAAGTGGAACTAGTTCTTTTCAGCATTAATGTACTTGTGGAACTAGTTCTTTTCAACCTTAATGCCCTTGAATAGCGCACTTATGTTGCAAGTGGAACTAGTTCTTTTGAGCTTGAATGCACTTGAATATTGCACTTGTTCAGCAAGTCGAACTAGTTCTTTTGAGCTTAAACGCGCTTGAATAGCGAACTTTTGGTATTAGTACTTGAACAATCACTGCACCGGAAGTATAGAACTCATTAGATCCTTATGTGGATCGCAGAGCAACACTTTTGCTTTCGTAATACTCACAAACTTGAACATCTTGATGGGTTTTTTTTGGGGGGTTGTTGCTGCTTGTGGAAGACAAACTGATGTGTTTTGCACTGCGAAGTGCCGCAGCTTTTATAGCCAGAAATCGGTCAATGGGATGGAGGGACTGAGTGAGCAACTGAGCAGTGACCATTGGGCGCTGGAACAGCTCGACCATGGCACGTCTCGTGGGCCACGAACCGAAGGGGGCGCAGAGGGGGAGGGGGGGCGTAGGGGGTCGCTTTATGAGCGTCGTGGGGCGTGCGCTGCATGTCTAATTGTCGATGCCAAAGGCAGCCGATGTTATGGCGCTGCTCACCTTGTGGGTGGCCACCACGCTCCCCCCACACCGCTCCCCTGCCTCCCCACTGCTGCGACATTGGCACCTAAATCGGAAGTAATCAAAATATTCAAATGCTTCAATGTTAATTTGCAGCTGCAACAAGCAAACTTCGTTTTTCGGGCGTCTTCTTTTGTGTCTGCAACTCTACAGACCTCCCTCTCCCACTATCTCCCCCTTCTCTCTCTCTCTCTCACTCTCTCCCTCACTTCCCTATTGTTCTGCCTTCAATTTGTCAAGCTGTTGCATTGCAGCAGCTTCTCGGCGTTCGCTTTTGTCTTAAGTTAGCCAAGGATAATGCACTGCTTCTTCTTCTTGCAACATAAATTAAGTTGGCAGCACTTGCTTGCATATTTCAGTGTCCGTGCGATTGAGTGATGATGCTTTGTCAAGATTTGCCAGTTAATCTCCATTGGGGTAGCTTAGACGCCCAGCTACCCATTGAAATTACGTACTTACTTAATTCAAACGGCGCGTATTTAAATATGCATAAAGTGCTCTAATATATAGCGCTACTTTTGCGTCGCTCAAGCAAAACAAACTTTAGTTTTTTACCATTCAAAATGCTAGTCTTGTTAGCTGCAGTTTGGTGGCGATTGGCGCGCCATAAATTTATCGCATGCTATAAAAATGCTCGCCCAGCGCTGCTCAAACTGCGCTGGCTCCGCAACTGTTATTGTTGTGCTCAGTTTTTTGTTCTCTCTCTTTGTCGCTCTCACGGCGCTTGCGCTTTGCCGTTTGCCGGCATTTTGCTACGCAGCACAAACAATTCCTGGGCCGCTGCCTCTCGCTCCCACCCATGCCGGGGCGCCCGCTGTTGATGCTTCCGTTTCCTGTGCTCTATATGCAAACTATATACACTGTGTGTGTGTGTGTGTGTGTGTTAAATGCTAAATTGAAAACAAAAATAAAACGCGTGTTTTGAGGCCTAAAAATAGCTGGAATTCGAAATTTTCCGAGTATGCTGTAGCTTTTTTGGAAAATTGTTATTGTGGAAAATCAAATAGTGGCAAAACAAGGTAAATTACTTTTCAAGTGGGGCAAGCGAGCAGAATCAACAACATTTCATTCTTGATTGCTTCATTTGCTTGGGAAATGCTGGAAAAGTGTTTTGTGGGTGGCACTAACTATATGTATCTGGGAATTAGATACACAAATGGGTCAGCGTCGTCGAGAGGGGCGAGAGGGGAGGCTAGTTTTATGGGCATACGCATTTAAAGTGGACTGTAAATATAAAGCCTTTAGTTGGGGGCCAGTGTTTCTCGAAATTGGCAGTTATTAATAATACGGCCATAAAAATGCAGTTAACTGTCTCGTAAATGCCAAAGTTGTAAATCTAAAGTCAATCTCAACGAAAGTTATGGGAATTAAAACTCGCAATATTTTTTTTGCTTTGTATTAATTTGGAAACAAAAAAATTTGTTCACAATGCCTAACGTAATTTCCGTTCATTTGTTTTAATTTTTTGTATTTTTTTGTTGTTATTCACGATTTCCCGCTGGCTTTGTTTTCAAGCCATCTGTTGTTAATAATTTACTATTTTCACCGCTCAATTTGAATTGAGTGTGAGTGAGAGCGAAGATCGCTTGCTAGTTGCGGCAGCTTAACAGCCTGTTATGCTGTTATTAACAGTGGGCCCAAAGTGTTGACGTGACAAACGAACGTTAGCTGCTTATCGGTTTATAAAGCATAGAATAGCATAAATAAATAATAAATTAGCAAGTGCAGTTAAACAATTGTTCAAGTCATTATCATTAGCTGACTTTATATGAATAAAATTATTCACATGCGATGCACATGCTACTCATTAACAGCCATTGCTATCACATTTGCTCTCGCGCTCTCTCACATTCTATGCACACTCAACTGGCGGCGTTGCCACCTGGTGCATGTCAATGTTTTTTTATTAAAAACAAATAAATTTTAATTAAACCTATAAAATTATTATATTTCAATTCTACTGTTTATTTTTTTCTATTAAACATTTTCAATAGATCATTTAGTTGATAAAGTTGCTAGATAATCGCTTTGTTTACTTGCGTTCCAACTTAACAGACGCTGAGCATAAGCTGTTAACTTAACAGATTTACACGCACACAGCTGAGAGCGCACGAGAGAGTAATTTTTCATTGAAAACAGCAACAAAGCAGCTGGTAAACACTAACACATGCACACATTTCGGTAAGAGAAGAGCAGCGCTGTGAAGTGACTGCTACTTTTGAATGCAAATAAACAAATTAATCCCACGAAAATTATTAGTTCCACAAGTTAAATTAATTACAATCATTGAGTTGGACATATTGTTGCAGTTTTATAAGCTCAGATGTATTTTAATGTGGTTGTAAATGTCAGAATTTGTAATCAGTAATTAGTTACTTGTGAAATGTAACAGATATGTGATGCGTGCTCATCACTGGCACGTCTGCTTGCCGCTCTCAGTCGATTGTTAGCGAAGTGAGTCGAAAAAAAACCGTTGGGCGAGTTGGACGCGGTCCACGGTTAATACATATACGTGAAACACACATTTTGACGGCAAAATTGTTGTTAAAACTAATTCAACTAACTTACAAGTCTGACGAAATTCCATCGTAGCCGGCGCGTAGTTGTTGCGTATATATTACATATATATCAGTGGTGTGTGCTTGAGTGTTTTTCACGTTTCACGTATGCTGTGTACGTTCGTATTTGTGCATAAATAAATTATTAGTTAATCATAAATAAGTAAAGCAAACACGCAAATACTTGCGAAAATTATCATCGCCAGCTGCAGGCAAAGTGTGTAAGTGAGAATAGTGAGTGTGAGAGACAGTGAGAGGGAAGAGGAAGCAGAAATAGTGACGCCGCGACGGCGGGTAAACAAATGGCAGCGTTCTATGGAATGTGAAGGAAACACAGAAGAAGTATAAGAAGAAGAGAACGAGTAGCCGCAAAGGCAAATAAAAAATACGAAAAAAAGATCTTGTGTCGAATAAAAAAATTGGTTTTTCATTTCAATATGAATCGAAAACAAAGTGCAAAAGGCAACAACAACAACAATAACAAGTACCAGCTACAACTACAAACTACAAAGCTACAAGAGCGCCCAAAAAGAAAATCCGGTTTTACAACTTCTGGAAGCCGCAGCCGCTGTTGACGTCGACGTCGACGTCAGCGTCGCATTCTGTGCTGTGCTGTTGTTTTTTGGTCTTGCATTTTGTTGCACTCACACACACATATACATATTTTTTCTTGAAGAAATTCCAATAAATTTGTATAAATTGGCGTTATTGTTGTGATGTGGAGCTTATGCAAACTGCAGGTGTGAATTAAACTTTCAATGAACCAAAAACAAAACAAAAGCAGCTGCTAAACGTCAGCGCTGACGTTGACGTCGCATCATGGTACAGGTGCCAGCAGCGGCAGCGGCAGCGGCAGAGACAGCGCGTCGGCAGCGCAGTGTGAATTACAGTTTTTTTTTTTCTATTTCTGTTATACACAAACAACAGCATAGCAGCTGCGGCGGCGACGACGGCAATTTGTGTAAAAAAAGCATAAAATATTTATGAAAAAAGTGAAATCAATAACAAAACAAAAAGTGAAAAAATAAACATTAACATTTATGATTTCCCCCCGAATTTAACTAAAAGTAGACAACAATTTAATACGTTTACGTTCTCCACTGTTTTCCTCTTGCATTTGCATTTTAACTTAAAATAGATAACAATTTAAAATTGTTACCTTCTCTCTGTTTAGTTAATGTTTTCCTCTTTCCACTTTAAATTGAATTTTAACATGCTATGCGTTTTGTTATGGTTGCACCACAGTGCTTTATCTTATCCGCAACACGCCCGTTAAATTGCTGTGTTGCAATATCACCCCGAAATTATGTCTACTTCCTTATCTGGGCAACGGAAAAAGGAAAAAATGCCTTTGGCTCGCTTTGGAATTGCAGCAACATATTTTCACAACTTTCCACAACTTTTTTCCGTTTACTTTTTTATTTTGGGCCTTCGAAGAATATTTTTATCTACTTACACACGTCTAGACGATGTTTTTTGCTTTTGTTGTTGTTGCTGTTACTGCTGCGCTTTGTAATTGAAACTGCGGCAAACGCATTGAGTGCAAGCGAGATGGCGCCAGACAGACGATAGGGATGCTGACTCTTTCTCTCTTGCTCGTAACTGTCTGTTGCGATTTTTACTACTTTCTGTTGTGCTTTTTCATTTGCCTTCCCCCCCAAAACACAACCCTCCGCGCAGCATCCAAAAGCTGAGCAACCCCCATAAAACGCATTTACAGCCCCCCGACATTCTTCTGCTGTTCTTGATGTTGTTGTTTTTTTGTGGGCGCCGTTTGCGCGCAAATTTAAATTTATGCGAATATCTCAGTGCACTAACTGCGACGCTTTGTCGCTCTCGCCCTCACCCTCGTGCTCGGTATTCCCCCTCCCATCACCATCCAGGACTAAAGAACTTCGCAGCAAAAAGTTTTGCTGCTTTGGACTTTGACACCGACGTCGCTGTCGACGTCGACGCCAACGCAAGTCTCTCAGTTGGGCATTCAATGGTTTATGCTGTCTGCTGTTATTGCTGTTGTTGTTTTAGTTGTTGCTCTTGCATGCAGACACAGAATGAGACAGAAGACACACGATGAGACTTAGTACAAATGCTGCTGACTCCCATTTGCAGTGACAGAGCAGCGCAGCGCAGCGCAGCAGCCGCCCTGTGAATTGTGTTCCATTAGCAGCAACCCCACACATACACTTGCAATTACTTGTTTTGCTTGTGCGTGTGGGGCTGTGTGTGTGCATAGTGTATTCATGTAGTAACCCAGTGGCACAGTGGGTCCTGGGTGATTGAACTTTGCCAGTGTGTATGCACACCATAAAAGCTGAGCTGCAAAGTTAATAAAGCCACAGTGATTGCTGAAAAATAGAAGGCGGCCATTCTGATCATTTTAATTATGGTAATTAAGTGGAATTGTGTTTTTTTGTATACATTTTATTGCGGCTTTGTCGCGATATGAAATCTAATTAGGTATTTCCACCACCACCACGATGATGAATAACCACTCAGTGAGTAATTGCAACTGGCTGGAAGAACATGTGTGCGACACTGTGCGCCGACAGCTGCTGGTCAGAGAGCATTGGCTGCTGTTACTGTTACTGTTACTTTAGCAATTGTTGTTGCTGCTGCCACTGGTGCTGCATAGTTTTGCTGCGGCTACTTTGGCTTTGTTGTTTGCTTTTGCTTCTGTTTTTCTGTGTTTCTCTTTTCTGTTTGAGTCGCGTGTTATTTGTTGTTGCTGCTGCTGCTGCTGTTGTTGAGTTTACATATGGCGCACAAACAAAACGTGCTCGAGTAATGGAACAAAGTTCTACCACACATGGTCCCCTCTCTCGCTCTCTCGTACTCTTTGCAGCAGCTTTTGCGCTTTTTTGCTCTTAATTGGATTTGATTGAGTTTTGGCGCTAGAGGCGCCAGTCATAAACTCAAATACATTTGTATATGAATCTCGGCTGGCTTTGATTGTCGACTGCAAATCGCATTAGATGGCCTGCCTCCCATCCACCCTCTCCCACCTCATTCACCTGTCTGTGTCCATAGTTTGTAGTGTTTCTCAGCGCTTTCCTTTTTCGGTTTTCAGTTTCAGTCGCGCTGCTGATCTTTTTTTGCACACCATTGTTGTTGTCGTCGTTTTTTTTTTTGGCTTTCCCAAAAAGCTCTCGCGCTGGCCTCAAAAGGCAAGCACAGTGTGCCACCCTCGAGTGGAGCATTTGGCGTTGCCACAATGCCATAAAAATCGCTAAACTACTGAACTGTAAAAGTTCATTGAACCTGCCACATTGAGCGCCACAAGAGACTACAACAGCCCATTGTATGCTGCAGCTGTTGTTGTTGTTGTTGTTGCAGCCCACTGCCTGTGACGTTGTTGTATTTGCTTTTCACACACGCTGTAAGCTTCTGTATGTTTTTTTTCGTATTTTTCATATTTAATATGCAACGCTGCTGATGTTGCAAGTTACAAGTTGGCAGCGTCATCGTTTTTGCTTTTCCACACACTCATGTGTGCAATATGCTGCCACAGCAGCGCCCCCTGCCGGCCAACGCACTTGCTAATTTAATCGTCCCTTTGCATGAATACCCTGTACCCTGCCAGCCAGCAAGTTGCTCGATTAAGTGCATCCATTTATCGATTGTTATCGTCGAGTTGGTAAATTGCTTAACTAAAGCGCTACTGATTAAGATATGAGGGGCTAAGGGGCTTCTCTGGTAATCTTAATTATACTTTTAAAACGTTTTAAGTACAGCATTAACTGAATGTTTCGAATATTCAAATGTGCTAATCGCCGTTAAACGTGAGTGAAAGTTAACCATGTCGAGAGTCGCGTTACAGATAAAAAGATAATCGTGCTGCGCGACGTCTGCCAGTCTGTTATCGAAAGCGTGTGCCAGCATACATGTGCTTTTATCTCTGTTGCTCACATCAGCCGAAAGCCAAAAGCTTAACAGCTGTTAACAGGGTGCGCTGCAGTCGCGACTGATCTTACACCGTCTCTGTTATGCACATAACAGAGCGTATGCTGTGCGCGCAGTTGTAATTGTTCTGGCATGCGAATGTATGTATCTCCTACTCGCTTGCACTCCCACTCGCTGCTGCACAGCTTACTAGCTTTGTTCGTGTCTGGCTCAATGGACAGTCGTTAAAGCAAATGTTGTAGCATTTTCTCTGCCATAAAACGCTTCATATTGTAATTGCTGCGGGCTGCTGTTGATTTTTATGCTTACACAGATTGTCTATTGTAGTCGCCATTGTTGTTGTGGTTGTTGTTGTTGCTGTCACTGTGCTCCACTTTTCGCCAATTCTCGGATGCTTGGGGTCTGGCCGAGTTTTTAATACGAGAAAAGCGCGCGCGCCAAATCCCAAAAGCCAAATAGCCCCCAACTAACGAGCCGAAACTCAGCGCACTGGAACATCTAACAGTTAGAGCAACAGCCACAACGATTGTGGTTACAGTTAGTCAAGTTTCGCTGCCACATTGGCCAGTTGCCGCGCTAGGCCTATTGCCGCAGATCTGCGCTGCGTGTTTTATTTTAAAGCGCATTAAATAAACATGCGTTTCACTGGCTGCGGTTCTTCACCCGCTGCTTCTTCTTCTGCTGCTGCTGCTGCTGCGTCTAGTCGCGGCACGCAGATTGAATTTTAAACTTGTCTGCTGTTGCGGTGCCCTTTGTCTGTCTCCCTCCGTTTTTTATTCCCTTCTGCTTTTTGTGTGTATCCTGTCATCATCATCATCATGGTACTCCTCTGCCTGGTCTTCGCCTACCTGTGCCTGCGTTTTCTGGCTGTATCCGTATCTGTATCTACAATTCCCAAACTCAACCAACTTGAAATCTACCTGACCTGCTCGCCAACTCCCTCTCACTCGCTCACTGCTTCGCTCTCTCTCTCTCTCTCGCTGTTGAGTATTCTAATAAGATTTGTGTGGCAAGGAGCTCTGTTGACTGCCAACTGGTTTGCCACTACTGAAGGATTGTTGCCCTGTGGCCCCAAATGCTCGTGTGGCAGGGGAAAAGAATAAAAAGATTTAAATTGACTCGGTCCCCCGTAATCGGAATGTGTGTGGAACGCAAAAGGTAAACGGACTGAATGAATTGATTCCGTTTGCACTCTCTTTGGATTTTGTGTAAATATCTATTTCAATGCATTTCACACATCGTTTAACAATTCGTCTGTGCTAATAATGCTCAAGGATTTCTCGCATTCAAATCTGCTTTACGTCGTCACACTCTTTTTCGGGTTTATCAACTCTGAAAAATAATCTTTATCGCTGGCATTTGGAAAAGCACTTGAATAAAGAAAATACCATATAAAACCTCAAGAAAGTTCTCTACAGTTCACAGATTTCCAAGATGTAAATTTCTTTTCTAATGCAATTAAATGCGCTTATGTCTATAAATCTGGGCATAAGCTTCTTACTCATTTATGAGAGTCTAAATTTTTAATAAGCAAAACTATAAATCTGCTGTTCAAAATTTAAACTTAAATGGTTTTATTTCAATGTTGTTGTTGATTTGAATATTATTAACTGCAGCTATAATAATTAAAAAATTCGTTCTACAAGTACTTTTAAATTGTTGTATTTGGCATTTCTAAAGTCGATTTAAAGTTTTCTTCTTTATAGTTCGTATCTTTAGTTTTTTATTTTCATACTTTAACTTACTTCCGACGAAAGAAACGTCAAATATTATATTATATTATAAGATTGATGTATTTGTCCCCGCTAAATTCGGTTTGAAGTTTGGTTTAAAACTTCTTTATAGTTCTTTCTTTATTCTTCCTTATTTTCACATACATTGTAATCTTTTTAGGCTGTAATCTGTAATCTATTAAATTTATATATTTGTGCCCACTAAAGTCGGTTTGAAGCTTTGTTCTTTGTAGTTCTTTCATTTCACATGAATTACAACAATATTTCTTTGCTTCGTTTCTTCATTAAAACACTATTAAATTAAAATTTCTTTGATTGATGTTTTTGTCCCCACTAAATTTGGTTTAAAGTTGTATTCTTTATTGTTCTATCTTTTCATATGCATTGCAAGCTTTCTAGGCTTCAACTTGATGCTTCCCATTGATGTATTTGGCCCCGCTACATTCGGTTTAAAGCTTCATTCTTTATTGCTCTTTATTTGCGCATGCATTGCAATATTTCTGGGCTATAGCTTAGTTCTTTTCTTTGGTCTTTTCACATGTTCATTGAGCTGCTTTAAGGCCCAGCATAACATTAGATTGCTCCCTGAACTTTTTCAGCAATAAAAAATTGCGCAACAGCAAAAGTTTTAGTAGCAAACTTCAAACTCTTTGACAGAAACGTCGATTTTGCAGTTCTTTCTTTCATGTTGGCATGTCTGCCATTTGGCATTTCCTTTGTTGCACAGTCCTTTAGTCAATTTTGCTTATGGGCACTTCAATTGTGCCCCCTGCCAAGCGTCTTGATGAAAGCTCCCCGCTTGCGTGCGGCACATGACACACCTTCTGCAACATTTCCGGCTTGTGACAGATTTCATTGCCATTGTCGCCAGCTTGGCAAGCAATTTGCTTCGTTACGTTTCGCTCTGCTTTTGTTTCAAGTCAAGTGGCCCTCGGGCACTGCATATGGTTACCATTTCACTCCACTCCCAACTCCAACTCCAACTTCAACTTCAACTGCGACTCCGACGCTTGCAGCTCCCATTTCCAGCTGCAACTTCATCTCGATGATGACAAGTGGCTGTTGTGGTGCCTCCGCCCTTTCCCTCTCTGGCTCTGTGGCTTTTAAGTTAATTTTTATAAAATTGAAAACATTTTGCTGAATGACACTTGAACACACACTCCTCCTCCCCCTCTCACGCTCTCCAGTGCTTTGTGAAAACAGCGAAAGAAACGGAGACTGACAGATTGTTAGCTAGTTTCGCGTGTCTGTGATAAGAAAGTCTGCCAAGGGTGTCAAGACTTAATGAGACTCGCTGCCTTTGCACATGTTTATAAAGTCGTTTTAAATGCTTAATTGCAGTAATTAACCAAAAATATACACAAAGTAAAAAGTGAAACCATAGACAAGAAAGTGAAAGAGCACAATAAGCTAACTAAATGAGCAACCCACGCGAGTGTCGCCACATGTCGCGTGCGTGCAACTAATTAAAATAAGCGAACAACTCAGCGACTAGAACGAGAACGAACTCTCCAGAGATGGCAACATATTAATTGGCCATGTCATTGCGCAACAACAAGTGGCACACAACCGAAGAAGAAAGCAACAACGCCAACGGCAACATGGCCTATCAACAGCAGCAGCAACAGTTGCTGGCGCAGCTGCAGCAACAGCATAAGTTCCAGGCACAGCAGCAACAGCTCTCGAACGGCAACGGAGCGGGCTCCAAGTACGCGAACAGCAACACGAGCCGCAACAATCTTGCCACGCTCGTGGCCGCCATCAATGGCCACGATCAAACGGACGCCTCGCAGTCCGCCGGCTATCAGTTGTCGCCCGCCGCCGCCTCGCGGGTCGCTCACGGCGCCGCTCTTGGTCCGCCCTCCTACAGCGCCGCCACCGCGCAGTCCGCCTTCGCCTACTTCAACAGTCCACAGCAGCAGCAACAGCAACAGCAACATGCACTTGCCTATCAGCAACATCAACAGCAGCAGCAGCAGCAGCAACAATTGGCGCTGCCTCCGCCGGATCTCACGGATGGCATTGATCATCATCCGGTCTCGATATCGCCGCCAGACTCACCGAATGCCGCTGCCACGGCCGCCGATCTCGAGCAGCAGCTGTGCGTCGTGGCCAAGATGCAGAAGTCGGTGACGATCACCGTGACGCCGCAGCGCAGCAATTCGATGGACTTCCTCAACTTCGAGGAGAAGCGCCAGCTCATCGCCTCCTCGCTCTCGCTCTCCGACATCCTGCAGAGCAATGCCAGCAACGCCAAGGAGGCCAACGCTGTCAACGCGAATGGTGGTAAGTCTCGTGCGGCAGCGAGTGCAAGCTGCAGCTTGCAGTGGGGCAAAAGATACTTTTGCAATATCCCCATAAATCTAGTTGCATACCGAACAATTGATAAATTTCACAGCTCAAATTTACCCAACAACATTCCAATTGAATGGAACTCACTTTGCAATCAATGTTAGCGAGTTTATTGCAGATTTGACTGAAACAGCAATACAATTGAAGAAATATCAATATGGTTGCAATATTCACAATATTGACCATAAATAAGACTAGTAAAATTGAACAAATACTTTTATAAATCAATTCTATCAAGGCGCATTTGTACACATTCTAAGATGCAACCCAAAAGATACTTTTAGAAATATCTTTGGGTTAATCTGATACTAAAATGAATAATTCCAAATTAAAATACAGCTCAAATTTGCCCAACAAAAATTGAATTTAATAGCGAGTTTATTGCAGTAAACACATCTGAGCGAAATAGTTGAAGAATTATGAAAAAGGTTGCAATAACACATTTTGAGATGCAACCCAAAAGATACTTTTAGAAATATCTTTGGGTTAATCTGATTATTAATCAAATCCCAACAAAATTTGAATTTATTGGAACTCACTTTGCAATCAATGTTATCAAGTTGATTGCATATTTGTTTAAAACAGCGAAATAGTTGAAGAGAAATTAATAACGTTTCATTATTCACAATTTGTACAAGTAAAAAACATAATCATAAGATTATAAAAGTTGAACACATGTTTTTGTTGCTCAATATTATCTATCAGCTGTCAAGATGCAACCCAAAAGATACTTTTAGCAATATGTTTAGTAAATGTCTAAATTTAGATAAATGTTATTGATCTAGTTGGGATGTAAAAGGAGTTCAAATTTGCTAAAAAAAATTGACTTTAATGAAGGTAAATCGACAATCAATAAAAACAAGTTTAACGCAGCTTTGATTAAAATAGCGACATAGTTAAAGATAAATCTGAAACGTTTAATTTATCACAATTTTATAAGTACATAGTCATCTATTTGTCCACAGAGTTTCGCAATGATGTGTTGAGTAAATTATATAAATTGAACACATACTAAAATGTGACAAATGCTTTGTTAGTTCAATTTTAGCTTGTCGCATTTTAGATGCAAAATATTATACACTTTAACTAACAGCAATTTGAAGCAAGGCAAGCTTTTGCAATATTCTATATTTGGTGATGCTTTGAGCAAAAATAATGAGTTGGCAATAAATGAAATTATTTCCAAAAATAAATTTTAAAAATGCAGTCATCATCGATTCATAGATACGTTTTTAATCAAAGTGAATAATTGAAAACGTTGTGACGTTTTTGGGAAACTCTTAAATGAAAATGTTGCTCAAAATAACATTTATGAATTGAGTTCATCAGAGATTCACAGATACATTCTTAATCCAGTGCCAAGTGTGTATTCAAATGCGTTATCTATGGATCTGGAAAGCTTTTTAAATGCCGAAATCTCCAATGGTGATAAGTGTTTTCATTTTCATTTCCATTTGCATTTCCATCTCCATTTGAATAGCCGTTTTCATTTCCAGCCATTTCCATCGTTCAGTTGCCATTTTAATCGCTTCGATGGCTCCGCTGCGAATTTGAAGTGCAATCAAATGAAATGAAATAACTTTAACAAATTATTTTTTGTCGTTTGTCGTTTGCCGTTTGTTTGCTTTGTTGCCGGTTGGGTTCGTGTTGCGAGTTGCGCTACAACATTTTTCGATTGCCTGCAACTTTTTCATTTGTTTTTTTTACACACATCTGCCGCAGAACGGAAATGTTTCTCAGTGCTTTTGTCAGCGACGTGCCCCAAAATGGTTCACTGCACTCCAATGCGAAACTAGGGCTTGGCTGGGCTCCCAACACTGGGATTTGGCTGCGAGTGCGGCGCAGACAGACTGAAAGCAGAGTTGTCAACGCTTTTATCTGTTGTCTACAGCAAACAATACCAACACACACGCACACATCTTGTGTATTGTTGGCCGCTGGGAGCCGAGAGCAAAGCGGATTTCATGCCGCGCTGCATTGCGTTGTGGGTGCAACAGGCAGACAGTCAGGGAGGCAGGTGCAGCTCCCCAGATGGCGTGTGGGGCACTGATGAAATGGGTTAACTTTGCCAAGGTGGATGCCGAGTGTTTGGCGCATAACTTGTATTGTGTCTGTTTGGCTTTTAATTGAGTCTTTTCGCAAATCATTTGCATATCCGATTCGCCACAACTCGCCATTCGTTTTAATCTTCACACCTAACCCACTTAACCCGTTAGAGCAGCCAGCGCATTGTGTAGCATTTTGCACACTTTTATCATGTGCCGGCAGGCAAGACATCAGCTTTGATCAACTGCCCCGACTGAGTCATAATCGCCGTCATCAATCACACTCAACAAGCGAGAGAGCGTGTGTGAAGGGGAAGACGGCGCAGAGTTAGCTGGAGGAGTGTCTAAAACAACAGCAGAGAAATGTTGAAAGCACAGCATGTAACATTAATTTGCTATTGCCCTCTAATGTGTCGATGGTCTCACACTTTACGACTATCGATAGTAGCTCTCTATTCATCATTTGATTTGTTAATTTGTTTGCATCTTATTATCGAGAGTGCAGGAGAAGATATAGAATAGACAGCTAGAGAAGTATCTAAAACAACAGCAGAGAAATGTTGAAAGCACAGCATGTAACATTAATTTGGTCTCACACTTTACTCGATAAGTTACGACTATCGATAGTATTTTCACTTTATCGATAGTGGCACTCTTTCGTCATTTGATGTGTATGCATCTCATTATCGAGAGTGAAGAAGCTGGAGAAGTGTCTAGAACAACAGGGAGAAATGTTGAAAGCACAGCATGTAACATTAATTTCATATTGCCCTCTAATGTGTCGATGGTCTCACACTTTACGCAAGAAGTTACGACTATCGATATAAGTCTCTACTCATCAATTGATTTGTATGCATCTTATTATCGAGAGTGCAGGAGAATATATAGAATAGACAGCTAGAGAAGTGTCTTAAACAACAGCGAGAAATGTTGAAAGCACAGCATGTAACATTAATTTGGTATTGCCCTCTAATGTGTCGATGGTATCACACTTTACTTGAGAATTGGTGACTATCGATAGTATTCTCACAATAACTTTATTTTTGTTATATGTTATTCCCGGCTGTAATTGATTTGTATCCATCTCATTAATTTGGTATTGCACTTTGATTTGTCGATAGCCTTACACTTTACTTGTGAAGTTAGTACTATCGACAGTGCTTTTACAATATCGATAGTAGCTGTCTACTTTCGGCTTTTGAGATTCCCAACTGCAACTCACATCAGTTGATTTGTATGCATTTTAATATCGAATTTTAAAGGAAAGAGAGAGAAGATATGGCAAGAAGTGTGTCTAAAACAATAGTATTACTAATGTGGTATTGGTCTTACAATTTTCTAAAGAACTGGTGACTATCGATAGGAACTCTTTCCTCATCAATTGATTTGTATGCATTTAATTATTGGGTTTGAAAAAGAAGACAGAGAAGAGGCGTCGAAAGAAGTGAATAAAATGATAAGGAGATGTATTGAAATTTGGAATTGCTGACACATTTTTATCGATAGTAGCTCACTACTTTTGTCTTCTGCAATTTGTGAATTGGGACACAGAGAAGAAATAGTTAAAAAGTGTCTAAAATAATTGCGAGAAATGTAGATATTTGCAGATGAGTTTGTCGATGGTCTTATACTTTTTTTTCGATATCTTGCGCCTATCGATAGTATTTGCACAAAAGCGATAGCAGCTCCTTTCCTTCGTCATTTGCCACTGCCGTCAATTGATTTGTATGCATCGCTTTATCGCTGCCATTTCCAGGTCTCGTCAACCGAGAACAATAACAGAACTTGCAATAATAATAACATAAAACATTCATTGACTGCGCGTCTATTTTTAGCCAGAGTTGCGCGGCCTGCAGAACTTTTGCATTGTGCGCTGCGCTGCGCTGTTCTTTTTATGGTTCTCGCTGTTTATTGACATTAAAAATTTTGTGTTTGCAATTAAAATGCTCGTATTTCAAGTTCAAGCCACAGCACGTGTCCCATTCAGCAGATATTCCAAGAGAGAGAGAAAGAGCGCGAAGTTTATAAACAAAACGTTGGCTCCAACAATTAATTCAGTATGTCAAAGTGAGGCGGTGAATCATTTCAATTTCATTTGCTGTCGCCGTCGAGCATTGTTGTTGTTGTTGTTGTCCCTGCTAACCGCATTCCGCGCATTTTTTGCGATAATTTACGAAATTGCAGTGGCCAGCAAACAAGATCTGAACAAAAGCGGCAATGTGAATTTGTTTTGCAACAAGTTTGAAGCCAAGCTTTAATCGTGTGTAGGGGTCAATCTTTTTTTTTTGGCCACGGCACGCGTGTTAATGGAGGTGTTTACTTCGGAAATTCCAGCAAATCTTTTTGAAAAAACCCGAAAGTAAATTTCATGATAATTTTTTCAATTAAACCGCGCTGTTAAAGTTGCATAAAGTGGCTGAAAGTGTAATTAAACAAACGTCTTGCTATTGTTAGTAACAAATCCATTACTTAACATTCTCCCATAAATCTTTTTCGATCGTTATCTTTCAGCACTGCCATCGAATTATGATCTAATTCAACTTGAGCGTTTGCATCTCCTCCATTGTAGATTCATGGCTTCCGCTTAAGTCACGCATTTTATTGCTTTGGGAAACTTCTCCTCGCTCAAGCGCAATAAAATTCAATTGTTCTAATTTCCGGAGATATTTTGCGCTTCAACTTTGCTCCCATGACTTGGCCAACTTGTTTCACTTATTGTGTTTTTAGTGTGTTTGTGTATCTATAGCAAACAATTGCACATCTGGCAATTATTTTGCAACGAAAACTGAACGAGAAATTGCCATCAATAAAACATAAATCGAACTGACTTCCCATCACTTTTGCTCCCCCTCTCTTTCAGTTTAAGCTTCAGTCGCTGCTCACTTGGCAAATGTTTTCCAATTCCGTTTCAATTGCAATCATCAAACGTTCTTTCATCTCCCTCGCTCCCCCCGCGCACTCAACTTCAATCGTTGTGCTGTGTGTGTGTGTTAGTGAATCGATAAATTCGTTGCCTATCGATATGTGAGGACGTCGCAGCTTCGTGAAGCTTTCAATGTCAGCGCCGCCCATTTGCAGTTCACTTAAATTTCATTTGACGAGCGAGCGTCGAGAATTTCCTTTCGCCTTATATTTTGTTTTCTTGTTGCTCTCTTTGTTGTTGTTTTCGCAGTTATTTCTTTCAATTTGCACGCCAATTTCGCTGTCGGCGCCTCTTCGCAGACGTCGCAGCTGCAGCCGCTTGGCCGCGGCGACTGCGATTAGAGCTGTAAAAATACGATGGCAATAAACACGGTGGCAGCCAGGCGTCCAGCTAGAGACACCCAGACACCAGCTTATACAGTAGCTCGAGCTAAAAACAAAACTGGCTACAGGAAATGTGGAATGCAATAAAACCAACAACAACAACGACGACCACGACGACGACGATGTCGATAATGACGGCTACAGCAACGACTTTGAATTTAAAACTGGCACCCAAAAGACAGCGACAGGAGTCGATTGAATACCTAGGGGAGCAGTTGCGGGATGGGGCGGGGGGAAAGACATGGGTCCGCTGTGACGACACTAAAGGCTTGCCGGAGGATAATTCTGTGGGTGGGGCGATTTATTTATAACTTTAAAAACAAGCCCGCACAGCCACAAGCCCCAGTAGTGCGTGTGTGTGTGTGTGTGTGTGTGTGTGTGAGAGTGTGTGTGCAGCAGAGGCCTCTCGTTGTGACCCCGACCCGCCCCTGGCCCGCTCGCTGGCTACCTTCGGCAGCTCTTTGACGGCCAAAATATAATTTGATTGTTGTACCCTTTAAGCACACAACTTGAAGTGGGTATACATCGTTTAAAATGTGTGGCATACACATATTTATAAAATTAAAAACTCAACAATACATCATTTATATAAGAAACACCAAAAGTCAATCAGTAGACAATCAATAATATATTCAATTTATTTACAGTACTTGCAATTATATTAATATTTGAATGTAGAATTTTGTACATTAGCAGAAGTATGTAAAAAATGACTTATGTATTTAGATCTATGGAAAATTTTAAGCTTGAAATATAGAAAAAAGATTATTGTAGAATTTTTACATTACCAGCAGAACGTAAAAATAACATATGCAAAATGAGAAATATAGTTAGTACGTAGAAAAAATATAAAAACCCTGAAAAACATTTCAACCAGAAATTAGCATTTTTTGTTTAATTGTTTAAGCTAATCGCTAGCTGACATTTTAAGTAGTTCGCAAATATTTCGAACATGTATTTAGCTTAAAAGTTTTATAATATTTTATATTTGACAATATATAATTTTTGTTTTTATTTTATAATATAAATAATCCACGCAAATATTGTTAAACAATAGAATTTTAAGTAAATAAGGGATTCATTTCTTTAGCTGTTTTTTTGCATACAAATTCATCGATTTTTTCTTATTTCTTTAGCTGTTTTTTTGCATACAAATTCAGCGCGTTTTTCTAATTTCTTTAGCTGTTTTTTGCATACACATTCAGCGCGTTTTCCTAATTTCTTTAGCTGTTTTTTAACATACAAATTCATCGATTTTTTCTCATTTCTTTAGCTGTTTTTTTTTGCATACAAATTCATCGCGTTTTGCTAATTTCTTTAGCTGTTTTTTACATACAAATTCAGCGATTTTTCGCTCATTTCTTTAGCTGTTATTTTTTACATAGAAATTTAGCGCGCTTTCCTAATTTTTTTAGCTGTATTTTTACATACAAATTCATTGATTTTTTCTCACTTCTTTAGCCTTTTTTTTGTGAATAGTTTCTTATTTATTAAAATCAACCATCAACAGATTTGCTTCGAGAACTAATCTGCACTGTTATCGCTGGCATTTGGTAGATTAGTCCACGTATTTCTTGCATATTTCTTGGAATTTATGGAATTTCTCCATTGTTTCCACAGTCGCTTTCAGTGAGCGCCAATCAACGTTGCGATTACGCCTTCAGTAGGGTATCTGAGCCCACTCACCTCGACGCTCAAGGCTCCCTCCCCGCTTTGTTTAGGGGGACTTGATGGCGCCGATTGACAGCCAGCGTTGAAAACAAATTTGGCCACGTTCCGTCACCGTCACCGTCACCGCCCCCGCTGCCCGCTTTCAAACAAGTCGCGTCAGCTCATTCAGTCAATATTTCTGTGGCTCGCTAATCGAAAGGTATTAATCAATAAATTGGCGTCGAGTGTTTGCTGATTAACTTTGCGCTATTTTTGTGGCGTCTCGCTCGGATACGGCAGATACTTTATGCCGCTCTTCCCCTCGGCAATTCGCTGGTTCTTGCCCCTCATAAGTTGTTGTTTGGCGATTTGTTGCGCAAGACAAGCCCCGCGTTGTTGTTTACATTTCCATTTTGTTTACAAGCATTTGCTGTGTTCACAGTTCGCACAATTGTTGTTCGGCGTGGTGGGCGTTTGATTCAAGGTGCTAATGAGGCTCAGCTCCAGCCAGAGCCGATTATCAAACGCATTATGATGATCGTCGGCAGCAGCAACAATGCGCATTGTTCTCTCATCGTTGACTTAAACGACAAGTTGTATAACTTACGAGTATTCGTCGTCACGATTCCAAAATAAATTGCGATTCGGGTTGGGTTTGCAATTGTGCTTTCAACATTTCAGCTATGCTAATGTCTTGCTGTGTTCTCGAGCTGTAGTGATAAGCGGCGATAACGCTCCGCACTCTGCTGGAGGCAACTCTGAGTCAGCCGTCCATCGATTTGTCTTTGCAAAACTCCAGCTGCAGATAGCGATTGTTTGCCTAAAACGTGAGTTAACCCCACGTTGATAAACTCAACGCTCTGACGGGGCTGCCAACTTGCCAAAAGAACATTTCTATCTTTTGCATATTTCTAACAACTTAGTGCAGTATTTTGTTATTTAATTTCAGTATTTTGTAGTTAAATTTGTTGTGGAATCTACAAATCTATTTGCGTTTCAATTCACCATTCTTTAGTGCAGTATTTTGTAATTCAATTTGTTGTGAAGTCCACAAATCTATTTGCGTTTCTATTGACAGTATTTTGTTATTCAACAATTTGGATTGTGTATTCTACAAATTGCAATTCTACATTAATTTCCGTTTAGCATTCATCTCTATTTGCTGGCTTAGAACGGCAACTTGGTGTCTTCGAATCGAACTCACGACTCAAGCCACCAATTTTGAATTCACGAACTCCACTTGCTACCTTGACATTGTGTCGGCTTCTAATTAATTGATATTTCACATGCTGCTGCATTAGAAGTAGCATAATGTACAAAACGCTCTTTAGTTGCAGGTGTGCTCAATTCTGATTAGCTGCCAGTATCGCAAGTTCAATTCAAGTTAACGAGCTCCATAATACCGACGAAGTTCAAGTTGAAATCGTGTGCACTTCGTAGCCCAGCTTGAACGACGTTGCCGCGGGCCAACGAATTGCCACTTAAAATAAAGTTAAACTTCAATTAACAAGCTCGAAAGCGTTTAAGCATTTTCGCCGTCGGCAAAAAAGAAGCAGACCACAAAATGGAGAGCCCATAAGAAGTCATGATGACCCGAAGACGATCAAAACCTTTCCAACGCTGGCGTGATTAATGCGACACGCCGTTCCTAATGACCCTCGTTCGCCGCCTAACTATGCCAATAAACTTGTCACATTGGCCGACACAAATCACAGACTCAGAAATCGAACAATGATCGATCAAAAGGCCGCACCCAGACCAAAGCTACACTGCAAGAAAAACACACAACCAGAGGCAACGACTTAAAGTTTCGGTTTTGTTAACGCATTTTTGCAAAGATGTCAAGTTGTTAAATATTTGACTTGCAGTTGAAATAGTAGCTTGCTTGCTTGCTGTTGATTAACAATGTTTACAAGCACTTGCAGTTATTTCGAAGCTACACAAACTAAGCAAAGTTGTTCAGCAAGTCAAGAGGAATTCATAGTTTAACAATAGACATTTTGTTGGCTGAAATGTATCAGCAGATAAGCAATATATACAGGGTGCGCCATCTCGAGCTTCGGCATAAGAATATTGAATAACTTTGTAAGAAAAACAAAAATTCATGGAAAGTGTTTTATGCTTATTTAGACTGATTCTTTACAATTCATTTGAGTTGGTTTTTGAATACAATATCAACCAAATGACCAACTTTCTTCTTGATGACAAAATGTATTCTTTCTCGAGCATATCGGCCGATATATTGGTATATTTATAATTCCTGAGAATATTAGCAATTTGTTTGCATTATATTTAATATAATATACCTTACTTATTATACAATTTTATAGCATTTTCTTGCAGTTGTCGGCTGCAAAAATGTAACTGACTGGCAAAGTTCTCTTTATGCATTCTTGCCATATTTGCGAGCGAGTGTTCATTTGCTCACTTTGTTGTGAATGAGTTATGGCTGCTCAGATCTGATTTGAACATTCACTGAGTACTTTGGAATATACTCGTATGCAAATGAGAACAAATCGAGTCGCGTCAAACGCGCAGCGAATTGATGACATTGATTTCTGTTCCCCCCATTTGCTGCGATGATCTCATGAGCACATTCGTAATTTTCTCGCAATTAATAAAGACATGTGATTGCAAGTGTACGAGCACATTTTGCAGCTGAGGTCAAGCGCGATTTGATATCAATTGAAATGCATACGTTGCCGTCGACTGTTGCCATCTGTCTCGCTGTCTCGACCTGATAAAACTTGTCATAATTCGCCCTTATCGCAGAGACGTCGCCGGTCCATTGTCAGCTCGGGGCTTGGGGCCAGAGCCAGGTGTCTGCTCAGCCCACATTTGTGGATTTATCTGGACGTCTGCCAATTTGTTGAGAGTGCCAACATCATTTGAAACTTTTTGCGTCCCAGCTGCCAGACAAAGTTTTCAGCTAGGCTTTAACTACAGCCCGAGTTTCGACTGAGACAAAGGCACTTTGTGTGAAAGCGATAGTAAGCAAGAGAGAGAGAGAGAGAGGAGAATGTGTATCCATTAACTGTAGCTAAAGTTAAAGTTTATCTTGCAGCTAAATGCAAAACTACTTACACACAACAAGGGATGCCAGCTATTGCCTGTTGAAGTGCATAAGCTCACAGCGAGCCTGTTTGGCTTACAGGATTTCATTGTGCAGACGGCAAAATGGAACTTCTAAATTGCCCGAGAGTGCGAGGAAAACTTTGCGAGAGTTTTGACTGCGATTTACCCTGTGAAAGTGGCTTCAAAATGTTGTAAAATAATCAGCACGAATATTTGTAATGCTGTCTAGACTTTGGCTAGAAACAAGATTGTTATCACTTAGTTTAAATTAGTTAATAATAATTGTAGAGTAAAGTTCATTGTGCTAATTGAGCTAGAAATATATATTCAACAGCAAGACAGAATGTTTCAATATGACATCATGATGAAGATGAATAGAAAACAGTAACACAAAAACAATAATATGATTTTGTTCTGTTTTACGTAAAGTTTTGTAATGCTTCAATCATTTGCTTAATGTCGAAAAATATTCATTACACTACTTGATTACTCCCTCTTCACAATTTCTGCATTATGTATATATAAAAAACAGAAATATTTGTAATGCTGTCTAGAGATTGTCTAGAAGCCAGATTGGTTTATCTTTTTCTGAATTAGTCAATGACAATTATATAAATAGATATTAATACAGAGTGTTTTAATACAACATGGACATAAAGATAAACAAAAACCAGTGTTATGAACTCAATTTATAAATTTGATGTTTTGTTTTGCGTAAAGTTTTGTAAGGCTTCAATCATTTGCTTAATATCAAATAATATTAATTACAATACTTGATTACTTCCAATTCACAATTCCTTTATAGGGTATATATAATCAGCTTAAATATTTGAAATGCGTTCTAGAAATTGGTTTACTTTTTTCTGAACTAGTTAATGATCATTGGTAAATTTCATTCAACAGAAAACAATATATTGATTAAATTGATGTTGCTTTGTTTTGTTCAAAGTTTTGTCATGCTTTAACCATTTACTTAATGACAAATAATATTCGTTACACTATTCGATTACTCCCTCTGGACACTCCCTTCATAGGGTATAGATATTGCTATGAGTAAACAAAAAGGTTTCGCAGGAAGCGGCAAAATAATTTGATTAAATATTTGCGCAGACAATCGACGATTGCAAATGATTGCAATGCAAATGAAACGAAATCAATTGAAACGCAGCGTATTGCAAACATTGTCACATGCTTTTCAATCAACAATCGATAAGCAATTTGCGCTTATAACTCGCAAGTGATTGCAGTTAATGGCGCCGCACAATTATGCGATTATTATTATAGATTGCCACACGAGAGAAATGCAGAGATGAAGCTATTGAATGCGACTGTAAAATGTAAAAACTTGTGACAAGCACAAACTTCTTGTCATCTTCAGCTATTTGCAATTTGAACAGCAATTTTCCTGTGCATTGTTTAATAACAATTGCGTTTGGCAATTTAAAGTTGCCGCCCGTCGAATGCAGCACATTGAAATGTTTTTAATTAGTTTGGCTTGTTGTAGCTGTATCCGCATCTGTATCTTCTCGTTGTAGCTGAAAATGTATCTGCATCTGTTGGCTTGTAGCTGACAGGCCTACATGTGTCGTTAGTTATAAAGAGCAGATTGCTCGCCTTGATTTACACAAGTTTTATGTTAATTGAAATTGTGATTGTTTTTTATTTGTAGGTATTTCTCAAATTGCTTTTGTTTTTTATGTGTGTGTCTGTTTGTTTTTGGCATTTGTTGTAAGTTTTGTGCAAATATTTGTCCATATGCTGCTCGTCTGAACTTCGTGTTCAGTTTTTTTTGTGTGTCGTTGGCTGTCGCTTTGTCTTTTGTTTGCCAATAAACTTGTTTGCCCACAGCCACAGCGGCGACAACAATGTTGTAAATTTTTGAACAAGCCACAGGCAGTTAACCACACAAGCACCACCAGCCGCACCACACGCCAACCACTTGCAACGCTGAGCCACCTCCGTAACCCTAGAACTCAAATAGAATTAATAAAAGTTGTTTGCTGTTCGTAATTCGAGCTGCCCGCCGGTCATGACTGACTGCACTCTGCTCCCCTCCACGTCTCTTCCCCGTTGCTGTTGGCCGCCCTTATGTTTGAAACGTTGGTGCTATTTTTAGGCATTATTTCCTTGATTGAATGTCATCGTTAGTGCGCTGATGCACGAGCAAATATGATGTCAAATGTCAACTGCAATTTAAATGCAATTAGCTGCAGCAAAATGCCTTTTAATTGGCAGCCAAACACACACGTGTCCTCCGCAGCGACCACAACAAAATGTGACACAGTTTCTGTGCCCACAATTTCTATATTATGCAATTTGTTAGTCCCCGATTCCCCATTTTCCCCATTTGTTATGTACATTTTCATTTTCCCGGCTGATTAACGTCACCAAATTTGAAGCGATATGTTTTCATATTCACATAATCGCCGGCAATCGTCTCGCTCACTTGTAATTGACTTTGACGCGTGCCGGGCCATCAAATATGTCGATTTGAAAGCGTTTAGAGTGGGCCAACAACATTGGACTATCAACCGAAAAAATAGAGATAACTATGACTATTAATTCCGGGAAATTTATAAACGTTGCTATCGCGTATTTCATTGCGGGAATTTCCAATGGAAAAGCATAAGTTGCGCGCCAGAACGTTTGCGAATACAGCACAAAGCAGAGCACGCAAATAGCAAAGAGAAAGAGAGAGAGAGAGAGCGCGCTCTCGCCTTGAAATATTGTAGTAAAAATACATACATTTTGTATGTTTTTAATTATGATATTTGTAAGATGAGTCACAGAAGTATTCTTGAAAATTCTGGGAATTTCGATACGTAAGCAAACAGATTTATTTTTTGGTTTCCGGCCAAACAAATTCAAAGCGGAACTGTGCGCCTTAGGGAGCGGCAGCGAAGGTGACTGAAGAAGACGTCGATGCCTGAACATGCAACATATTCGTAACGCTTAACTGCCTGAATTTCATGGCGCATAAATTTTCAATGAAACTATCGTTACATTTTGTGTCGCGCTGTGAGTGTAAACGAGTTATGAGTGTATCCAATTCGATGCTAACACAAAGTCAACAACTATCAGCCAAAGTTGTGCGCCCAACTTCCCATTGACAACTTTTCCTCTGCACCATGAAATGCTAAAAAGGGTATATTAAGTTGGTGCAAATGTATGTAGGGAGCAGGAAATGTCGTGGAACAGACAGACTTACAACTTGTGCTTAGAATTTAATTCTAAATCGATTTAGTTGCCGTCTGTCTGTCCGTCCGTCTGTATGAGCGCCTAGTTCTTGGAGACTCTAACAGCTAGAATAACCAAAGTTGGTATCCAGACTGTCTGTTTCTATACGAGTTAATTTTTGTTATTTCCCCCCTCCTCCCTGAGCCTCACTATGTATTTTTGTGCATAACTTCCACATTTTTCTAACGATCTCTTTTAAACTTGGTAGAATGGTTTTACATATGATTTTTCATCCAGCTGTTAGTCAAAAGATTTAAGCAACACAGTGTCTATATAAGAAATAAGTTCGCTTTTCCCATACAATAATGTGGCAGGGTATTTTATGGTCGACAAATCGCGACTGTAGCGTTCAAAGTTGTTTTTTCTTGTATTTTTGACATTGGCTATGGATATGAAGCGGTTGATCAGAGTTATCAAGCATTCACACACATATGCGAGTGGCCGACGAGCTACTGGTGTTCACAGTTGCGAGTGTCGCAGTGATGCGCTCACGTTTTCTATTGCCTGTGCAGCGTTGCGTATACGTAATGTGATTTGAATTTTGTGCATGTGCATTGAACGCTTTGGTGCGCTTTTGCGACGCGACTCTGCGACACAGTTACACTTGCCACCGAGCCACCGAGCAACTGTGCAACTGCCATGCAGCTGTGTGTGACGCGTGCCAACGTGTAGCATCCATTTCCATTAACATTTCCATTTCCGAAGACCGTTGTCAAAATACGTGCCAGGCCAGGCGTAAATTGGCTCCCCTTTTCCCCCCTCTTTTTCTCTCTCTCGCTCTGCGTGTAGCCTACAGTGTTTGAAAGCATTTTATCTTTTCGCAAGGCGAGTAATTACTATTAATTTCAGGTTTCATATTGCAATCAAAATCGACAGACAGCTGGCTCGTAACGGCAAATTAGCTCAGTAATCGCATCGCTTGTTGTAGCAAAATCGTGATGTTATTGTTATTGTTATAGTAGTTGTTTTTTTTTGTCGTTTTCGTTTTTAGTTGGGCGTCAATTAGCTACGCCTGCGACCTTCGTGTGCTTGTTTTTTTTGTGGTTTTTGCTGTGGCAAAATTGGCAAACACCTCACAAATCTCATAATTTGCCGCTTTTAATATCATTTTTCATTTGGCTTTTCGCTTTCTTTCCGCCGTCACGTGAACTCGACTGACACTTTTGGGTTGCTTTTGCGCTCTTGCGACTAAATTAATTTTTGATTTTTTTTGGTCTTGCTGTCGTCGGTGACATGCTGTCAAGTTGTCGCATAATTTATTCAACCGTGAAGCGTAAACCGTAAATTCAAATCAGAAGAGAGCAACGCGGCATATTAGAAAACAGACAATAATTCTGGGCAAATAATTGCACGAGTGTTGTAACATAAAGAAGAAAAAAACTGCGCGTATATTTTGTAGTTGTTTGGCCGTGATTATTGCTGTCAATTTGTTGCCGCTTCGCTTGTGGTTTAGTTATCAGGCGGCGTTGTACATAACACATTTGACGTGCACTCGTCCCATGTATTTGTGCACTTGACTGAGCTTTAAGTGGAACACGGCAATTGTCAATTTACATAAGCGCTCAGAGAGACTGAGAGAGAGAGAGAGATATTGTCGTTTGATTGCGTAGTGTTTGCTGTTGTAATGATAAAGCTATGCAAACTGATAGCGGGCACTGAAACTCGCCGCATTTCCATGTCGATAAACTGCTCGAATGTTACGTGAATTACGCACAATAAATAATTAGAGAGCCGCTCGCGTGTGTTGAAATGACGGCAAATAATTAATGGCCAAATTCAATAATCTACAACCTGAGCGCAGACTCAATTTGAGCAATTATTAATGCAACATGAAAGTCAATTCAAGCAGCCAATTCTACAAACTTAATCATAGCAAAGTGATCTGTGTAATTTGCATTCAGTTCACGAGATTTACAATAAAATATTCAGACTAAAAATTGCTTTCTGTCTGTTGTTAATAGTTGTAAGCATAGGAAAGTGATCCGAAGATGTTTAGTAGAAGTGTTGTTAATCTATTTCTATCTCAACTTTGCATCCAGTTCACGAAATTTACAATAAAATATTTAGACTTTAAAATGCTTTCGTTCTGTTGTACTATTATAAGTAGTAAACATAGGAAAGTGATCTAAAAATGTCAAACACAAATTTGATTAAATTATATATTATTTAAATAATTTTCATAAACATATATTCAAACATTGTATGCTTTGGGTCTGTTATTTATAGCAGTAAGCACAGGAAAGTAATCTGATGATGCTTAATAGAAATGTTGTTAATTTATGTGTTATACAAAGCTTTGCATCCAGTTCACGAAATTTACAATAAAATATTCAGACATTTAAATGCTTTTTGTCTGTTGTTTATAGTAGTAAGCATAGGAAAGTGTTCTGAAAGTGCGAAAGACAAATTTGATTAATTTATGTATTATTTCTATCACAACTTTGCATTCAGTTTATAAAATTTACATTAAAGTATTCAGACGTTTGTATGCTTCAGGTATGTTGCTAATAGCTTGAAGAACACCTCTATTGTTACAATCTTTAAATGCATAAAGTCAGCCAAACCTTTTAGCGACTTCACAAAAAGTAAATGAAATTCAGCGATTTTAAGCAAATCAATGCAAATGTTTAGAATAATCCACAGAGAATAGCAACTTTGAAAGGCTTTTTAGCAAGACTTTCGATCTCAAGTACAATCAAAATAAACTATAAAATGAGCGCAAAATACGTTTTATTTGCTATGACTTTCTCGGCGACTAAACCCGTTAAGGACAACGAACAAAACGAACTAGAAAATAAAGCGCTTTCAGCTTGGAAGCTTTCACAACTTGTTGTGACAATCAGTCAAAAGTTTAGAATGACCCACAGAAAATAGAATCCCTAAAAAGCTTAAGCAAGACTTTCGATCTGTAGAATAAACAATAAAATGAGCACGAAATACGTTTAACTTACTAGATGACGAAAACCGTTAAGGACAATGAACAAAATGAAAAAGAAAATAAAGCGCTTTCAGCGTGGAGCTTTCAGAGTTTTTTGTTCAAAAAGAAACTCCCTAGTGGAATCAGAATCAACAATAAAATGAGAGCGAAATACGCTTTATTTAATTGGACTTGCTAGACGACGAAACCCGTTAAGGACAACGGACAAAGCGAAATAGAAAATAAAGGCGCTTTCAGACTAGAGCTTTCACAGTCTTAATGCCTAAAACAAATTCGAATTTTGTTGTGAGAGTCAGCGCAATCCACAGAGAATATAATCACCGAAAAGCTTCTTAGCAAAAGATTCGATCTCTTGTAGAATTAACAATAAAACAATAAATTAATTTAGTTAAGGACAACGAACAAAGCGAAATAGAAAATAAAGCGCTTTCAGTTGGAAGCGTTCACAGTTTTTTGTTCAAAAATTAACTTGCATTTTGTTGTGAGAGTCAGTGAAAAGTTTAGGATGATTCTCAGAGAATAGAATCACTAAAAAGCCTTAAAGCAAGACTTTCGCTCTGTAGTAGAATTAACAATGAAATGAGCGCGAAATACGTTTATTTTCATTAACTTACTAGACGACGAAAACCTTTAAGGACAATGAACAAAACGAAATAGAAAATAAAGCGCTTTCAGTTGGAAGCTTTCACAGCTTTTCGGCCATAAAAAACAAGCCTTTTTTGCTATCGGCAACTGGAAATCAAACAATGAAAATTGTGGGAAACTGGGCGCACACAGTTCGAGCTGAGGCTCGAGGCGAAAACAAATTGTGGACGCTGTCGCGCCCAACGGTACGCTTTTGACTAATTCATAAGATTTTCAATTTCCCTGAACATATGAATATGAAACAAGCGTTCGCACAACATATTTTTCGTTTCTTTCTTTTTGTTTTTTGTATTTGCATAATTCATGCTATTTTATTGCAGCCCTTGGGCGGCGTCGCGTTTCGTTTTACTGTCTATTATATTATTTGATTTGCGATTTTCGATGGCGACAAACAACTTTCGCGAAAACTCGTTTTCCACGCGTTCGCATAAAGCATATTACATGCTCTCGCTCCGTCGGCCGCCCTTACTTAGAAGCCAAAACCGTTTGCCTCTTGGCCAAAACTCGTACTGCGTACTGCTGGCGAGGCTGCAACGAAGCGAGAGAGATTCGAAACCGGTTCCGTTGTCATTCCCAGCGAGCAACGCAATATGTAAAAATAAAATACATTTTTTAAATGTATGACGACAACGCTCAAAGTCGACGACGACGACGACGGCGACTCTTGTGTTATTGTTTATTTTGGTTTTTGTTTTGCATATTTTATTGTAGTCGCTTGCCTTTAAAACGCTGCTCTTCGCTTGCTTTAAAGTTTTCTTTGCTGTGATTTTCCCGCTGCCTTTTTGCTTCTTTTCATCCTGGCGCCATTTAAATGAGGCAAGGCTTCCGTTGCAACGTTGCGGCGCTCGTTCATCGGTCTTTCCCCAGCTTGACACACATTGCGCGCTGGCGCTTTAAGTTGCCAGCTCGTTATGCAACCCAAGCGCTCAAATCAAGCATGAAAAGCCGCCAACAATTGACCACAATTGGGACAGCAGTAGAAGAGGCACAGAAGCGTCGTCCAGAAGCTGAGAAGCTAAGAACGTGCGGCGTGCGGCGTGCGGCGTGCGGCGTGCGCCCCGAGGCAAGTCAAAAGGAAGCCAAATAGTTGTTAGCCCATTTGCCACATTTTGCGGTATTTATAAAGCGCTACACTCGCCAAAAACACGCTTGCACAGCGCATGATTTCCTGATCTACCCAAATATGTCGCGCTCTGAGCTCATCGATCGCCGCTTTAGTTAATGCCAAACACAACTCTTATATACAGTTTTTTGTATCTGGCAATCTTTGGTTGGCTTCGGCAATTAATTGGTTTGTTAGTTTATTTATTAAATACCTGGAATTTGTTGAAGTTTTCTGCAAGTGTGTTTACGCTTTTCGCAGAAAATAATTCTCTCTTTTTCATGCTGCTTATCTGTTTTTTCTTTCTTTGCCATTTCCCCCCATTGCTGTTCTCCACTCTCTTTGCTGTCGTGAATTCTACTCCAGCTATTTGTAGGTAGCCTAATTTCAACGCTTCAATGCTTGTCCATGAGCCACTGTCTGTGTCTATGTGTGTGTGTGTGGGTGTGTTTAAGTATGTGTGTGCCCAGCTTATCTGAGGCAGCATCAGAGTCAACAACAAACTAGAAACAGCTGCCCCAACAGCAGCCACAACAGCAGCTCGAGTGGCAACTGTGAGACGACATTTTCATACGCTAACAGCAAAAGGGTATCCCTGAATAGTTAGCCAAGTTGTAACATAGATTGTAATATCGATCTACACTGATTTTCTGTTCTCTTTTTAAATTCTTCTATCCGTTTGCCTCACTACTTCATTGCTAAACATTCTTTTTGCTTGTCTTATCTCGAGAGAAATTAATGAATTTCTCATATTTTTTTTTGAGTTTGTTTCAGCTTTCAATTTTATATCGCCACTTTAATGATTGATTGGGTCCAACATTTAATTTTAAGTAATTGCATCGAATATTTGAATTTATTTTAATACACAAATAAATCTGTAATCACTATAAATTATGCAAATTAATATATTATAAATTAATTATATTTCAATTTATAATACTTTACAATTTATTTCAACATCCAAACCTGCAGTAATTTTAAAATTTTGCAAATTAATACAATTCAAATTAATTCATATATTTGAATTTATAATTTATTGAAAACAAATTTGGTTGAACAATTTTATAAAATACTGCAAATTAAAACATTTTAAATGTATGCCCAAAAAACATTAACAAAACGTGTCACTTAAATTTATAATATATTTAAATTTATTTTAACATACAAACCTGAAGTAATAATTTGATGCAAATACTGCAAATTAATATGTTTTGAATTAATTAATTTACGTTTCAATTTATCAGAAAACTGCAACAAAAACATTAACTAAAAGTATCGCTTAAATTTATAATGTATTATAATTTGTTTTAATACACAAACCTGAAATAATAATTTGATATAAAAACTGCAAATGAATATATTTCAAATGAATTATTATATTTAAATTTTGTATATATTTTGGAGGTTTATTTCGATATAAATACTGCAAATTAAAACATTTAAAAATGACGACCAAAAAGCATTAATATATAATATTTATATATATTATACAAAACCTTAGATAGTATCTTGATTTAAGTACTGAAAATAATGAATTGATGTACTTAAATTTATCAAATATTTAAAACAATTCTGGAGAAATATACTGAATATTTTAATTGAATTGATTTACTTTAATTTATCAAATATTTTAAGGAATTTGAGGAATTTTTTGATATAAATAATGCAAATTAAAGCATTTTAAATTGCCATCAATAAACAATAACGAAGAGTGTCGCTTAAATTTAAAATATTCAGTTGAAATTGAAAATAAATGCTCAATTTATTGCATAAACTGAAAAAAGTCAGCAAAGTTGTGAAACTGATTTATTGTTGTTGAATTCATTTGAAATATGACAAATATGTCAATTAGTTTTCACACAGTCGCTAAAAATCAGAAATAATCATAATATTTTTTTTGTTGAAGAATTGAAACATGATTTAAGGATACAAACGAGCATTTGCTATTGTTTTAAAGTTGGAAAGAAAGAGCATCACTAGCTCAGCATGTTGTGAATAATTCATCTGGCTTGTTTGTTGTACCTTGGGCCAAACGCTTCTCCAGCTCTAGTCGTGTTTCAGGCCTGGGAGAGGTGCTCCCTCCCTGCCCTCCCCCTTCTCTGTCGTTGTCATGTGTGTGGTTTGCAATTGGCAATTCCAACTGACATGGAGCACAAATATCTGGCTGAAGAGCCTAAGAGCTTAACTAAAAAAAATAACAAGAAGAATAGTTTGGCTAGTTAAAGTCGCACAGTGGGTGGAGAGTTGGTGATTTCCCAGTTCCCCATTTGCAGTCTTTGGCCAATTAGATTTGGCTCAAGCTCAGCTTGTTGTTAACGTTGTTGTTGTTGTTGTCTGGGGCGGAATATTTAGTGTTTTGTATGCAAGTTGAGCGAGCGTCTCAAATGGCCGGCAATTTGCGTAGAATTTTTGTTGCAGCACAACTCGTTTTGAATTTCTAATTGAATTGTCAATGATGATGATGATGATGATGATAACGATGTTGATGATGAGCAGCGCGTTGATCGTCATCAGCTGGATGATTACATAAAAGAAATAACTTTGTGCAGCAGGCAATTTGTGCAACGCAAAATGTTTTGTAATTTTCGCTTTTCAATTTTTGCTTTCGATGGGCAACAACTGCATTCATGCCGCATGCCGCATGCCGCATGCCACCCCAGATGCCGTTGATTTTCCGCTTCCGCGAAGCAGTTTTGTTTTCCACGACGCTGACACAATTCAACAATGTTTGCTAATTATTAACTCCCCTCTCTCTTTGTCTCTCTTGCAGCCAAGAAGCAAAATGGCGCCGCCATACGCACAAACAGCCTGGGCTCAGGCACCCGCACCCCACCCCTGGAACGCAAGAGCAAACTGAGCGCCCTGGGCCGCTTCTTCAAGCCCTGGAAGTGGCGCCGAAAAAAGAAGAGCGAGAAATTCGAAGCTGCCTCCAAGTGTAAGCAATCTAACGACCAATTCCCATTCCATATCGCTTACTAATTGAATGCATTTCCCCCCTTTGCCACAGCGCTGGAGCGCAAGATTTCTGTACGTGCCAATCGCGATGAGTTAGTGCAAAAGGGCATTCTGCTGCCGGAGAGTCCGCTGGGCAATATACCAGAGCCAGGTAAATCAATTTAAATCAATTTAACATATATATAAGACTATGAAACGCTTCGAAATGGAAATACTCGAGAAAGAAGCGATTTTAATAGCGAAGCGATTTAAAATGCAAATACTTGAAGCTCGCCCCATTTGCAGTTTTAAAGTGCTGCTATGCATTGAAATTTGTTGAGGAAAGTCTATAAACATTTTCTTTTTATTATTTCAAAAAATATTGACTACTATTTCATTTAGATAAAGCTAAACTTTCAAGATATTTCTATGTCTATCTTCCAAGAATTATCATTTATTTTGCACTACGCAAATTAACTTTCAAATTTCATTTACTCAAGCTACTAATTTAGTCTACAAAAGCTTTTATTATTGAAGTTTGGTATTTCTCTGGCAATCTTTAGTGAATTTTGCAACAAAAAAACTATTTTGAAAAGATAGCAAACAATTTCCTTTGAGCAATTGAAATGAACTGCACTTTTCAACCCAGAAACCATTTTCAAAATACGCAGTTCTGATTTTATTTAATACGCTATTCTTATTCCACTATAAAAACATATTAAGTAAATGAGAAACTCGGCATAACTTAAATTAAGCATGCGAAAATGTAGTTTGTGAGACTTTAAGTTGCATTTTAAGCTTGCGCAATTCCCTTTTCATGCCCTGTACCAAGAAATGATAAAAAAGGGTATATTAAGTTTGTGCAAATGTATGTCACAGGACGTTGTATACCATATATTGTTACAAGCTGTGCTTACAATCGAATTCTAAATCGATTTAGACATGTTCGTCCGTCTGTCTGTCTGTCCGTCTGTCTGTCCGTCCGACTGTATGAACGCCAAGTTCTTGGAGACTATAAGTTCTTGGAAGCTAGAATAACCAAAGTTGGTATCCAGATTCCTCTAGGTCTGTTACGAGTTAATTTCTGTTATTTCCCGCCTCCTCCCTGAGCCTCACTATAGATTTTTGTGCATAACTTCTACATTTTGTTAACGATCTCTTTCAAACTTGCTAGAATGGTTTTGTGTCTAAATATCGAAGTTACTAATAAATTTCGTCACGATCGTTTAATTTGTTGTAAAGTTATTGAGAAAACCTATTCGATTTTGGCTCTCTACACCCATAAAACTTCCAAGTATAACTGTTTTTTTTACTCTATACCAAGAAATGATGTTTATATTTGTTAGTCGAGAAATATAAGCAAAACAGCGTCTATATAAGAAATAAGTTCACTTTTTCTACCCTTACAATATTGGTACAGGGTATTTTATGGTCGACAATTCTTGACTGTAGCATTCATACTTGCTTTTTCCATATATGCTAGAGAAGTTTTGAGTAATTCTGTGGGTGGAAATTGAGCAAGCGGTAAAAGTTGCCTCCAATGACCAACAGCGACCCTCTGCTATGTTTATTTACCCCAGTGAAGGTATCCAATTATAGCTTACTTTGCCACAAGTAATCCTGCATGCCCTTTGTGTGTGCTTGGTATGTGCCACATGCACGAGTTGCACACTCTGCTGTGGTCGTCTTTTGGTTGGCTCCCCGCTTAGCTTTTGCCCTGACGAAAGTCAACAAACGGAAATTGGCCATAATCCACGCACGATTTAGCCGATGACGAGACGTCGTCACGACGGCTCACATTGTTTGTGCGGGGGAACAAACACTTTGCTAAATTGTTTGCCCCAGCCAAGTCGAGGTCCAAGTCTCTTCCTTCCGCATCAACTCGGGCATGACAAGCAGAGATGTACCAAGTGGGTCCCAGCGTACACACACTTGACGAGCTTGTCGTCGCGACGTCGCGACATTCGCTCGAATGGCAATTAATCAACGCAGCTAATTGTCAATGCGAGTCGTCGGCGAGTCGCCGCCTTTCTACCAATCTCCGTGCGGCGCACGCGAAGTGCATTCGAATCGATGAGAGAAAATCGCTCTCTAGACGGCAGCGGGGTGCGTGGTGTGCGGTGCGTAGCGGCCATCATAGGAGCAACGATGGTAAATCGAACCTACCTCAAGTTGCAGTAGCTTGAGTCAGGCCAGGCTGTGGGAAAAGCTGCTGCTGCTGCGGCCGCGCGCCGTCAGATGGCGCTGCCCGTGAAAGTTTAGTTGGTGTATGGGCAAGCTTGCAAGAAAGCCGACTGAAAGCGCGCTGCTTAAAAGCTCGCCAGATTTATGAATGACTCAAAGCTCACGTGCACTGTCTCCCACTCTCTTTCTCTTTGTGTTTTGCAGGCGAGGAGTCGTACTATCACAATGGTGGAGCCACGGCCAATGGCTCGATACTCTCAGCCGTCCACAATAATTCCATAAATCAAGCCAACAATTCCATAAATGCCACCACCTACGGCACGGCCGGCAATCCACTGTTGACCCAGCAACAACAGCAACAATCGGTGGGCGGTGTGCCCAGCTCTATATCCGTGCAACAGTTCAATGCAAATTCCATGCTCAATGGCGCCAACCACAATCAACAGAATTCCATGGCCAACGGCGGCGGCGGCGGTGGCGGCGATGGTGCCTCGGACACATCCTCGCTGAGCGGCGGAGTGCCGCATTCGCAGTCAGCGCCCCAGCAGCTGGGCGTCGGACAGCAGCAGCAGGCGCCGCTAACACCGCTCGCCCAGCATCATCAGGCCTTGGCCCAGCAGCTGCAGCAGCGTTTTGCCATCAGCAATAATAATGGTGAGTGGCACTACAAGATATGATACTTTGCATTGCATACTTTTAGGCTGTGCGTTTAAGCGCCAGCAAAGCGTTGAATTGTGTTGCCTACTTTCGAGCGCTGGGTAAACTCAATTACAAAGCCATCACAATTAGCCGTAAATTAGCGTCGCTCAGCGGCACTTTAAGCCCAGTTAACGCCTAGTTAAGTCCCATCAACCCCACTCACACGCTCACATGTCAACCGTATTTGTTGTGGGCATTGTGCTTGACTACTGAATTCGGTTGTCAGCACTTGCGGCAGTTTGCCAAAAAAGTCAGATAAAATGTTAAACAAAACACAAACAGATGCTTTGATAATGGCGCGGCAGAGCGGACCAGCATGCCGTAAACAAACAAACAAGCAAACGTCGCTGTCGCCGTCGCTGTCGCAGTCGCTGTCTTTGCTGCTCTTGACATTTATGTGTGTTACGCACACACACACACGCAGAATTGTCGCAGTGCTTGCAAGCTCGTTGCTACATGAGTATTTGATGACTATTCAAATATTCAGTGTGCTTTAAGCTTTGCGGCATTGCGTTTCGTGTTTGTTTGTTTGACGCTGCGCTGCGTTGCGTTGCGTTGCAGCGGCAGCAGCGTCGGCAGCCGGCATAAGTTTGACGCGCTCTCACCACGTCGACAGAGGGCGCTCTCTTGCTGTCGCTCTCGCTGTCGCGCTCGCTCTCTGGTTACGCGCACGTTTTGTGCTTTTGTTTATTTTGCACTTGCTTCGCTGAGAGAGCGAGAGAGCGCGCGCTCTCACTGTTACTTTTTATCATTGGCTACTGCGTCGTTTTTGTTGTTTTGCCTTCGTCGTCGACGTCGTCGTCGTCGTTGCCGTCGTCGTCGCTGTCTGGCTGGACGGCGTCGCATTTTTATGGCAAAACTGCTGCTGTCATTTCTATGTTCAGTTAACATTAAAACGCAGCCCGTTAGAGCAGCGCGTGTTTTTGTCGTCGCGCTAGCACACCAAAAAAATAAGTGTAAAGAAAACGCAAAACAGAAAGAAAACAAAAACGGAAAGAAAAAAAATCGACTGCAAAATATGCGCAAATAAACGTAATTGCGATTGCAATTGCAGTTGTAATTTTGTTTACTGTACAACTTGTCCTAAGTGTCTGCCGCCTGCGCGCGCTATCTCCCTCTCGCTCCCGCACAGCGCGTGCCTGTCTACGTCTGTTTGTGTGTGTGTGTGTGTGCTAAACAACAACAAGTTTACATGTTCAAACATGTAATAATCTCAATAATTCACAAATCATTTCGCTTATTGTGCACAAGCTCAAGGTGAAGTGTGTGTTGTTTTTGTTTTTTGTTGGTGTCTTGCCGGGTTTTAGAATGCAAATTCAACAGTTCGCAGCGCGAATGGGTTGTTAATTGTTTTGGCAGTGCAAAAGAGAATGTGTAGCACAGCAATCGACTTTTAAATAATTGCAATTCCTGGCGAGCCACAAAAAAGCGAAACAAAAACAAACAGCGCGACGAAACGTTTCGTTTGTGGCAAGTTCTGCTGGCTGCCTTGCTTGCTGAACAACCCACTTGTGTTTTGGTTGTGGCGCAACACAGAGTGCTGCTGCTGCAAAAGGAATTTCGCTGTGGCAGGTGCAACGGCAACGGGGCGGCGAGGCGGGGGGAATGGCTGACGACGAATTTAAAACAAGCCAAAGGTGTAAGCACGCTCTTGTGGGGCGTGGGGCGTGGGGCGGCCTGCTTCCGGGGTGTGGTGGCAACCAAGTGTAGCGAGAGGGGGACAGGGGGTGGCGAACTTTAATTTTCCGTCATTCCACTTTCGGCTTGGCGTTCGCTGCTCACATTACGCATACGCAGCGTCGCCAGCGCAGCTTTAAAAAGTGTTGCCTACCATCGGGCGCTCGCTCTCTCTCTCCCTCTCTCTCTCTCTCTCTCTCTCTTTCGCTCTGTCCTGCGTCCAGTCAATACTTTCGCTCTATCCTTTCTGCGCGTTGCCTTTTCACATTGTTATTCGCTGCGTTTGCTTGCGCTCTCTCTCCCTCTCTCTCTCTCACTCTCTCTGTGTGTGGTTTTTTGGTTTTGTTTTGTGTTTGCGGGCAGAAGAGGGAAAGAAAACGCAAGAAAACGCAGCAGACTGTGCTTAATTTTTCGTTCAAGTGAATTTCGTCTGCAGCAATGTTTATAAATAAATGCAGGCCGAGCATAAAATCAGCTACGAATTTGTTTAAACAAATGAGCGATGTGCTGCAGTGAAATACATATATATATAGATATAGATATATATGTGTGTTTGTGTGTGTGTGTGTGTGTGAGTCAATTGCAGTTGCTGCACTGCATCCTGAGGTCGTCCACCTTTTTTCCTGCTGCGCTCTGCTTTCGTCATTGTTCGAGATGCGTCGCGCTCTCCCATTCTCTCTCTCTCTCACGGTCTCCCTCTCTTTCTCTCTCTTGCTGTTGCACATTTTTCTACATTTCGCTGCTGGTGTATTTGTTGCTTTTGGCGTGAAACATTTGTTGACTCATCCGCGCTTTTGTTATGCGCTGCATTTACTTACTTATTTATTTACTTATTGTTTACCGACTTCGCTCGACTGATAGCCGGCAACTCGACACCACTCCCCCCCTCTCTCCACTTGCAGCTGCGTTGTGCTAGGTTAGCAATCTTTGGGGACTGCATACGCGTCGTATGCGCAATCGATGCGTGCTGAGGTCATAGAGCAGCTCTGCAACTAACTAACTAGCAGTCTCTACACTCAGATCGATTGCCATCTCATGCAGCCAACAAAATCTTATTAGCTGCCACGATAAATGTCTCCACACACACACACACAAACACACACACCTCGGCAGATAAGCCCGGTGGGGAAATACTGCGCCCCTCGCAGATATCTAGTGCCTAATTGAGTCAGTGAGCGACGCCCACATTCGAGATAATGCAATTAAATGAGGCAAGCAACTGAAGTACGTTGTTATATTTCGAGGAGAAGAAGCCGGCAACCGAAGGCAACTGTAAACTCACGTAATCTCTGTACACTGACTCTGATTATGCGTCGTTGTTGTTGTTCTTGTTGCGGCTACAAACAATTTAATAATAACGATGCGATACACTTGAAACTCGGGGCAGGGCAAACGCGCCTCGTTTGTTTCTTAGGCGAAGTGAGCAAGTAAATCTTGCAACTGACGGAATTCATTTCTTAAACAATGCCAAAAAGAAATCAATTGCTAGATTGCTTTAAAAAAGACTCAGTTGTATTCAAGTATAACAAAAGAAGTATAAAGAATGCAACGGAAAAGACTTCACTATTATTTATTATTAAAGTTTATATCGCAGATATCAATAAATAGAAACACAACTTCTTTTTTAAACACAAAGGAATCAGCAGTAAAATAAGTAAAGAGAATTCTCTATAAAATAAATAAATAATTTATGCAAAAGAAAGAAAAGAAAAGAATTCACAATTTTGTTTACTATTGAAGTTTGCACAGTAGAAGTCAAATAAACAATGAATAGAAATGCAACTGCTTTTGTAATTATTTGCTGAGTAGAAGACAAATAAACCAGACAGAATTAGCAATCAAATAAATAAATAATTAAATAGAAATAGAAAAAATATGAGAGTGAATCAGCAACAAAATAAGCAAATAAATAGCAGTTCAACTGAGTTAAAATGAGTAGCAAAGAATCTCCAATTAAATAAATAAATATTTCATTTAAATTCAAACAACAAAACGTATTCAATGAACTATGAAATAACATAGAAAATTGAAGTCTTCAAAGCAGCCAACGAAATGTTTTTAATAATATGAAGTCAACTTTTTGTATTCTGTAGTAGTAGTCGAATAAACCAAATAGAATCAGCAAGAAGATAAATAGATAGGTTAACAGGAGTTCAAATAAGTTAAAAGAAAACAACAAAGAAGAAAATAAATGAGTATTTTATAAAAAATTAGACGAAAAAGTGACTTTAGTAAACTGTGAGATAAAATATTGACATTTTTAAAGAAACAAACAATGTGCTATTAATAATGTGAAGACAACTTTTAGTATTCTGTAATAAACTCGAAGGAATCAGCAATTAAATAACTGAATATGATTGAAACGTTACTCTGCAAAAGCTAAACAGCAAAGAATCTTCAGCAAAATAAATAAATATTATATTCTCAATGAAATTATAAGATAAAATATTCGCATATTTAAAGAAAGTAACAACATGATTTCAAGAATATGAAATATAAGTTAAAGAAACTCAGAGGAATCAGCAGTTAAATAACTGAATAGGATTTAAACGTTACTGTGCAAAAGCAAAAATCTATTGAAGTCGCTTCGTTGTTTCATTATGAACTATGAAAGAAAATATTGACATTTTTAGGGACACAAACAATATGATTTTAATAACCTGAAGTCAACTTGTTGTATGCTGCAGTAGAAGTCAAATAAAGACAAAGAAATCAGCAACAAAATAGCTAATTAAACAGAAGTTAAACACTTTTGATGAGCAAAAGTCAAACAAGAAACAATCCTCAATAAAGTTGATATATTTTAGTATTTGTCTTATTCAAAATGAAACAAGAAAGCTTCTTCAATAAGCCTAGAAGTCCAGAAATCAGCAAGAAAATAGCTAATTAAACAAAAGTGAAACACTTTAAATGAGTAAAAGTCAAACAAGAAAGAGTCCTCAATAAAGTTGATATATTTTATTATTTGACTTATTCAAAATGGGAGAAGAAAGCATCTTCAATAAACTAAGAAGTAAAATATTGACATCTTGAAGGCAGCAAGTAGTATGAAATTAATAATATTACTGCCAAATGCCTTCGTGAGTTCGCTGGGGCATTTTATAAATAGGCGCAATGGAAATACATAAATCTATTCGTCATCGCACAATGTGGCTGAAACCGCAGATTCAGAGTAGTTTTCCATTTCTGCGCTGTTGTTCTATAGATTCCCAGTGTGGCTTCAAATTTATGACATCGTTTATTATCTAATCAGCTGCCCACAGAAGTTGCTGCCACTCTTCTCGCGACTGTCGCGCATTCCGCCGCTGAAACTTGAAACAGAAGCAGAAACAGAAACTGAAACAGAAATTCACTGTCAAGATTCAGCAACTTGGAACTTTGCTAAACTGCTCCAAAGTGCTGACTCAACAGCTCGTGGCTCACAGCACACGGCTCTCGGCTTATCGCGAGAGTGTATCGCTTAGTCAGTGATTAGGGAAGCGAAATGCATTGGGAAACGATTGGAAAATCATTAGCTACCTTCGCCAGACTTTTTTGTGCCTTGGCCCCTGCGCAGTTTTACTTTTGAATTTTTGTTTACCAAGTATTTTGCCTAAGTGATGGATGAGTGTGTGTGTGTGCCATAAGACAGCTGTTGTGTCTACAGATATGCATATTTTTTGTTGTTCCCCCACTCGACTAGAGATTAAGAAGGTGTTCTTGTTATTGTTATAGATCGATTCGCCACCTGCGCATTTTGCATTTAATTTGCTAATTAAAGCAGCTCGCGAGGGTCGAACTGCTGCTCCCAGTGGACAGCGGCTGTCTGGTCTGCTCCTGGGCCACTCCTTGCGTCTTTGCATGTCGTTGGCTCGTAATCAGGCGCTCATTTCTACGTCCGTCCCCTTGGCATTTGCGCTCTGCGCGCTTCCGTTCGACGACAGTTAACTAGCCTACTCGCCAACTAATTTGTTTAACAAATATTTGCGCTGTTCGCACGCAGCTTTTCATATTCGACTGCTTGCCCCCGTCCCGAAATTAATTAGACATTTTACTCACTGTTCGATTTATTGTGCTTTGCTCTGTTTTATTTGTAAACACAGCCGACTGTTGCGAGTGTTTCTCGTTTTTCAGCAGACCCAATACTCTCTCTCTCTAACATTGCGAGAGTAGCATTTGGTTTTGCACTCAATAAGTCAATTAACTCGAATGGCTGTGGCACAACAAATAAGTCTGGTATGCTAATTTGCTATAACAACAAGTTGCTAAACTCTTTAGCAAACTTCTATGCTGGCAATTATTAGTGTTTGCAGCAGATATTAAGTATACGCCTGTTTGTGTTGGCAGCGTATTCGCCAGTCGCTGCGAGTGCAGTTTGTCGCTCTCACTTGCTCAATTAAAGACTGTGCTGCCCACATGCTCGTGTTGCGTCCATATTTTCGAGCTACATTTTTAAGACGCCATAAAAGTCGAAAAATGACAATGTCAATGTCTCAACTGCTGCGTCTCCGCTGCTCCGCGCTCGCCCTGTGCTACTGACCTCCAGAGAGAGAGAGAGAGAGAGACACAGAGAGAGCAGTGCGAGAGCAGACAGCGTGTGGTGGGCGCCGCGCTCGGCCATCAATTATAATGCTCGCATCGGAATCCACTTTTATGGTGGCGTATACTTGATGCGAATGTCTCGCCAGCTATTTTGTCGTTTTAATTATGCACAATTGCTGCTAAATTTGTCACGCTGCAGCTTCCGGTATTCAATTCTCTCTCCCTCTCTCTCTCCCTCTCGCTCTCCTTTTCTCCGTCGCTCGCATTGTTCAGGCTGCTTTTGTTGTGTCGCCCCACACCCGATTCCAATTCCGATTTCAATTTTCGATTCCGCGCCCGTTGCCGCCGTTCTCAAATGAATTAAAATTCTCAATTGAATTTTCGCCGCTTTTGTCCGCTTTCGACTCGAAAGCTATCAATGCATTCAGTCCCTCTCTCCCTCCCTCCGTCTGCCAGCGTCGTCTTCTGCTACTCGAGTCGGTTCCATGTCGTGCCTGTCGCGTTGACTTTTGGATTATAATCTTTATCAATTTGTTTCGGGGGCGTCGCGCAGTTTTTGCCCAAGTGTCTTTGTGGCTGGTGTCGGTTTTCTCTGCCCGGCGTTAATCCCGCCAAGTGATAAAAGCCGCACACAGCTCAGCTGGAAGCTGACAAAAGTGCGTGACTGGATTACGTACTCAAATTTATTAATTGCTCCAAATGGCGTTGACTGTTTTTTTAAAACGCAATCTTCAAAATTGTTGACCACTGCACAGAAGAGCTTTTCGCTGAGCTTTCAGCTTAAGTTTCGCTAGCTCTAATGTGCTTAGGTATGCACTCAATTAACTTAATAGTCAGAGTATTTTGAACATCAGTAGTCGAATGTATATCGTATATTGTGCACTGCAACTAAACTTTAATGTGCTTTCGCTGACGTTTAAAAGGATAAGCGAGCAATTAGAAGTTTTGATGCACTGTAGCAACAAATTGATTTAATGAGCAGATTATTTAAAGTTTTAATGGGCAACTAAACAAGCAATGAGCTTTTATCATACACTTGAAAAGTTTTAATGCACTTTTGAAGCTTTGCAGCTTCTCTCAAGAACTTTCACAGAGTTATGAAGAAGTTGTTGAGTAAATAACTTTCTCAGCGTCGCTAGGCGCCACGCATTTATTAGCACTGCAACGAAACTTTAATGTGCTTTAACTAATGTTGAAAATAACTTAAAAGAAACGGAATAACTAGTAATAAGAAGTTTCTATGCACTCGTTTAATTAACCTACAAAGCAATGATCTTTTAGCATACACTTGAAAAGCTTTAATGCACTTTTGAAGCTCTGCAGCTTCTCTCAAGAACTTTCACAGAGATATGAGACAGTTGTTGATTAAAAACGTTCTTAGAAGTATTGGGCGCAACGCAATTGTTTGCATTACGTTATCGAAATGAGTTTACACTGGGTGCAAGTATTTGTTGTTCTTCACGATATTAATCACCCGCTGAGCACACAGCGAATGATTGATGATTTAAGCCGATGTCATTATGATATGAGCGAGCGCCGCGTTGACCGCAAAGCAACAACTAACGAGTTGATTGAAAGCGCTCGATGTAATTTCTTCGTGTATCGAATGCTATTATTAAACGACCCTCGGTCACCCGCAGCAATTATGCATAAAAAGCGAAATGTTTGTTTAATATGACGCGTTTCCTACATCACATAAATAATGCGAATGTTTTAATTGTGCGTCGTCAGTGATTCCTTTGTGATATTGTAAAAAGCATAAATTATAATGAGCAACAGCAACGTTTAAACAGAGAACCGCACAATCAAATTTAATAAATTTAAACGCACAACAACAACAACAAATGCCGCAACGAGTGAAATCATCGAAGAGCATAAATTTTCTTTCCTCACACACAACGCACAAATCGAAGAAGAAGGAGCAACAGCAGCAAACAAATGTGTGATAATCAATAATAAATAATAGGAAGTGAAGCGAAATCAAATTTAAGAACAAACAACACCAATAACTAGCCAATGTGATACAAGTCGAGTGTAAATCAAAGTTTGTCGTCACAATCAACAATCAACAATAAATAAGTGAATAAATAAAGTAAACGCTTTAAGGGGCCACACTCATCGCGTCATAAGTATTGCATAAAGTGTGATAACGTTTGAAGAAAGGAGCAGCAATAAAAACAGATTGCTTGCTTAAAAATACATGAAAGAGGAGCGAGAGACGGCTGCGAAAGGATTAGGATTCGCAACTATCAACAATTCCCATAACTGCCATTAATTGATGCACAACGTTGATGAAAGCTCGAGCAGCAGCAGCAGCAGCAGCAGCAGAAGCCGACGCACAACAGCAACAAGAAACACAAGAAGAAGCAGAACGCTGAGCAGCTTAGAAGCGACTTCAAAGCCACGCTGATGATGGGCTACATCATGGGTTGTGCTTGTTTCAAAGGTATGTCGACCTGTACGCAACAAACGCGTGAGTGTGTTTGCATATGAAGCGCGCATCGTTAGCAGTAACACGCGCGCTCTCTCACGCTACCACTCGTCCACGCTCTGCCTCTCTCACTCTCATTCATTTGTCGCGTTTCCTTCCGCTCATTAGGCAACTCATATCTACACAGCCAGCGACAGCGCTGCAGCAGCGTCTTTTGCGACGCAACTCATCTTCACTTGCTCTGCATGCTCGCTCTCTTCTGCCTTCTGCCTTTTTACGCACTTTCGCATTCTTGGCGTTCGCCAACGTCATAAACGACGTCACAAAGCGACGTCAGCCAGTTGAGTGCATGCGCACGTGTCACACTCACTCTGCCGCTCTCTCCCGCTCTCACTCGCGCTCACTCTCGCGCTGTTAGGTTTATGGCACTGTTATCAACAGTGTTATGGCAGCGCGCAGCTTCGCTGTGGGCAGCGCTGCCCGTTTTATTGCCCTGTAAAATCTGTGTGTGCAAAATGCATGAGATTTTACTTGTCTTATTCCATTGCCTTTCTTAACCCATGTGTGCGTGTGTGTGTGCTTGTGATTTCTTCTTTATTTCTTGTCGTTTGCTTTTTGCCTTAAAGGATTTCAGTGTGTGTGTGCCCACAGGCTTTTTGAGTGCAAAGTGATTCTTAGTTGTCTTTTGCACTTTTCTAGCTTGTCTGCTTTATGCTTTAGTTTCATTAGCTGCTAAAATATGACCGCCTTTTACAGTTATCAGTCGCTGTTACACTACAAACTCTTATCATTATGGGAATATTGAATGTTTATAATTGTCGGCTCATAAAACGTTGCAAAAAGTTAAAGCTGAAGCGAATTTATCTACGTTTATGTCGATTATTTTTTATGTTTCGTCTATCTTCATATTTAGCGTAGCTTTGAAGCTAGAAGCTCTATATTTGGAACACATCTATGTTGGTTTATTGAGTTCAAATTCTGAAAGTTTCGTAAAGAAGAATTACGTAGAAGTGCCAACAATTTAAATTCATGAAGATGAGCTCATAAAACCTTGCAAAAAGTTAAAGCTGAAGCGAATTTATCTACGTTTATGTCGATTATTTTTTATGTTAAGTCTATGTTCATATTTAGCGTAGTTTTGAAGCTAGAAGCTCTATATTTGGAACACATCCTTGTTGGTTTATTTAGTTCAAATTCTGAAAGTTTCGTAAAGAAGAATTACGTAGAAGTGCCAACAATTTAAATTCATGAAGCAAAAAAAAACTATTATCTTTTGCTGCAACTAGTTTGCAAGCGGCATCTTTGCGACTGAACAATAACATCAACTTTTATGTTTTATTCAATTTACAGTAAATGCTGTTATCAGTGTAATAGACAAACTTAGTTCGCAAAGTGCACGACATAAAGGTATACTAGATAAACACACACGGTTGCATTTGGTATTGTTCTGCACGGTGAGCAGAGTGCAACAGCATGCGGCACATGCGGGAGGGAGGAGCGGCAACGCTGCCGCAGCCCTTAACCTTTCACATTTGCGTGTCCTCTCGCTGCGATGGCAGCTCTAAACTTGCCAGCGCCGTTCTCAGTTAGTTTGATTCAATTTTAACGCTATTTGTAGTACGCTTGCAATTTGCAGCATCCGCCTCAGCGAAGGGGGGGTGGGGGTTTAGGAATTGCAAGGCGCTGCATGACGAGTTGCCGCTCTAAGTGCTTGGCCCATTAAAGTATGCAATCATTTTGCGGTTAGCAAAGGATGCGACACTTCTCTTGCTCTCTCTCTCTCTCTCTCTCTGTCTCTCGTAGGCACTCAACTGTTGTTGGCGCTGGCAACGCGTTCGAGCAGCTGAATTGAATGGCGCTGCCAACTCGATTGGCAGCTCGCTTTAATCTTTCGCATCCATAAACAAATTAGTGGCGCATTTTTGTGGTTCACATTTAAACAAAGCAAACGAATACGAAAATGAAAATGAAAATAATTGCCAGACGCTGCTCTCTCTCTCTCAATATACTCCGCCGTCGTTGCCCCCTCCCGAGAGCAGCGCATAAATAAATAAATAAACAAGCGTTTAATTGAACCGGAAATTATTTTTGTGTGGGCGTCGATTGGTTCTCCATTGATCTGTGTCTGTGTGCGATGCATGTGTGCGCTGCTTATTAGAATTTATTGTGCTCTAGTCGCAGCCAGTTGCTTTCACTTGCGTGTGTGCTCTTTTTGACGCAACTCGCAAAGGAATGCGAAGCGAGCTGGGGGGGCAAAGGGATGGCGTGAGGATATACTAGGCGCTAGTTGGCCAGCTCGCTTATTGCTCATACTCTGCGTCCGTTGAGGAATATTAAAAAATGCCAGCGCAATTGGCCATGAAATTCGCATAACACTTTTTGGCACTTGCTTCAAGTTGATTGCAGCATAAAATGCAAGAAAAAGCAAGAAAATGACTTGGTTCCTAGCGCTTTTACAACAAGTTGGCAGCTCACAATTTGCACTAAAAGTGGCATTGTGAAATGTTGGAAATAATGGAAACTTTTGACTTCAATTTTATTTGAATAAGATGCATTGAATTACTCTGTGACTTTAGCAGAAGTGTCGTCGATAAAACAAGTTGGCAGCCCACTTTTGCAGTAAAAGCTAAAGTCCAAAATAAATAAAATTGAATATTAGTAAGTTTTAATTCAATGCAAATAGTATACAATAAATATGTACGATTCGCAAAATTTCTTTCCATTTTGTTCCAACAAGTTAGCAGCCTGTTTTTATTATATTAAACGAAAATACAATTCATTGTTTTTGCACTTCACTCAGCAATAAAAACAATACATTAAAATTGTATTTTGAAATATTGATAACATTACAAAAGTTTAGGATTTAATTTAATTGTAATAAAATTTAATGAATCTCTGAGATTGGCAAAATCCTCTCCATTTTTCTCAACAAGTTGGCAGCTTGTTTTATTTCTTATTAGCAGCGTGTTTTAATTCTTAATTTAACCAAAAACAAAAGTCATAAATATTGAAAACAGTGTTTTGGCCTTAATTTAGTTTAAATAAAATTAAAAAAAAACCTGTGAGATTAGCAAAAGTTCTTTTCTTATTTGCAAACAAGTTGGCAGCCTGCTTTTATACTTTTAAATTAAAATTGCACTATATTTCCTCCTATAAAAACAATTCACTCGATATCAGTAATTTGGCGTAGTTTTTCTTTTGCTTTTTGGGCGCGCCAATCGTTTTATTTATGGATCAGATAGGTTATCGAAATGGACTTTATGAATGCCGGGAAACGCGGCTATTGCGAGATATGATATGCTGTATGCAAATACTTATCTCTCGCTGCGCCACAAGTGCCTAATTGAATAATATTTATTTGATTGTGTCGTTATTGCATTCTTAGAGCATTCAGAGGTCGCGTTGCCAATTAGAGACGCGACTATTTCTCTGCGGCTTTTCTATTAATATGCAACGTCGCATTAGCAACTTGCTCTCCGTGTCTCTCTCTCTCCCTCTCTTCTCTTTGTGCGCTGAATTGCCGTTGAAGCTCGTTATATTGCATGTCTGCCTGAGTCTACGTACGAGTATCTTTGACTCACGTTGTATCTGTATCTGTATCTGTATCCGTGTCTGTGCGCCTTCTATTTGGCGGGCTTCTGTTTGAGTTTGCTCGGCATTTGACTTTGGCTACACACAAACTTTCGCAACTCGATGTAGTCATTGCCTTAAATGGTTTACCCACTTGTTGAATTAAATATAATTTACAAGAATTTCTGCTTTTGCAAACACGCAATCTTGCGCATTACTCGCGCTGCGATTGTGTTAACGATTTGATTGACAACAGCGATTTTATTCAAAAACATCCAATTCCACGAACTTGGCCAGGGCACAATAAATGATAGAATTTCTTTTTGTAGTTCTTCAAGTTGCCTTTATTGACAATTAACTATTAACTTTATTGATGCATTGAAGTGAAGCATTTCGATTCGCGTTCTACAAGTAATCGCAACTTTAACGACTTTTTAACTTGGATTATACTAATTAGAATGCTAAGCTGTGTTGTTAAGTCAGCTATTTTAAGTGGTTTGACATCTGTACTTAATTAAATCACTATATATAACATATAATATATATTGATTATACACGTTTATTAATTGTCATAATTGTCATCATTGAAATAGAACCAATTAAGTTTTTGGGCTGCTGTTTAAAGTTTGACATATACTTTATTTCAATAGTCATTCTCTAATTTATTGCCATTTTTTGTTAAGTAAATTGAGTTAGCAACAGCTGCATTACAAATGCTTTGACTGTTTGTTTAAAGATAAACCTTCGGTTTGATATGAATATTATTTTAACGAATCGCTTTGCGCATATGCAATGTTTAGAACTTAAAAAAGCCAGTGATTTGTTTGAACTGTCATTTAATGTAATATTGTTTATTATATTTTTGTGTACTTCAAATTTAAAATATAAATTAGAGGAGTCTGATAAGTGTTTTGTAGAGTTTGCTTCTTCACAATTGATTTATTATTTTGCTATGCATTTTTAAGTTTTTGTTGAACACTTCTACATCAAATTGAAGCCATAAAGTCTATTTGCTTCTGCACATTCTATTCAATAGTTTACTATGAATTTTCTTATTCATGTTTATTTTTACATTAGTTGTGTACACTAATTTGAAGCCATTAATTATGCTTATAAATAGTTGCCTAATTATTGCAAGCGGATTTGCTTCTTCACTATTTTTCCATTACTTCACTATGTGGTTTTTATTTATTTTTACTTTCTTATTGTAAAAATCAAATTGAAGTCATTTTGAAGAATATTGAATGCATTATATTACTCAATATTTTGCTATGCAGTTTTACAGATTTGTACATCAAATTGAAGACATAAATTATGCTTCTAGTTCTTTAAATTTAAAGAGTTGCCTAACTAAGTTGCAGTCATAAATTAGATGCTCCTTGTTTTGCTAGAGTTTACCTAATTAGTGTTAACAAGTGGACTTGCTTCAGGCATTATATTACTATGCATTTTTATTACTTTTCACATCAGTTGTGTGTATAAAATTGAAGCCATATTAAAGAATATTTTATACAAAACTTATGTTTTGAACTATACAAGTTGTAGTCATAAATTGGCTGCTCCTGGCATGCTATAGTTTACCTAATTATTTTGCTACAAGTAGATTTGCTTCTTCCCAATGTATACAATATTTCACTATGCATTCTGATTAATTAGTACATCAGTTATGTACATCAAATTGAAGTGATAAAGTGAATTTGCTGTTTCCCAATGAATTCAATATTTCACTTACTCACTTAATTACTTGTAAATTAGTTGTGCACAGCAAATGGAAGCCATAAATTAGCTGCTCCTTGTTCGCTGAATCGAAAGAGGAGTCTAATTGCAAGCGCGACATTGTGTTCGCTCGAGTGTTGATGGCAATCGCAGACAACTTGAGCAGTCGCCTCATGCCACATGCCACACGCCACACGGCGACATCATTTGGGCCACGGTCCGTCACGCGATTGTCTGCGAGTCGTGTTCGCTGCATCGCGATAAGCCAGCCAAGCGCTGAATGTCCTGTCGTATCGCGTCCTTTGAGCAGTTTGATACAAATGTCGCGACTAAGCGGAGCGTTGCGCGCCACGCTCGTCGAGTACTTCAAGAAGACGAGTCTCAATGGCTTCGGGCTGCTCTACTACAATCGCCGGCGTCGCTATCAGCGCTGCTTCTGGTTCCTCTTCATAGCCGCCGGCATCTGTGCCGCCAGCGTCGTGGTGCTTGCCACACTGCTGCAGTTCCTCGCACGCCCCACAGTCACAGCCCTGTCCAGGCTGAGCGGCAGTGGCCAAGTGGCCTTGCCGCCGCTCACGCTCTGCAGCAGCAACAAGCTCAGCCGCCGCAAGTTGCACGCCTACGCCACACAGCTGGTCGGCAACTACACGTTGCAGCAGTGGCTGCAGCAGCTGCCGCTGCTCGCCGGCTACTTTGCGCCTGGCGCCGTGGCGCCACAAGCGCTGGTCGTCGGATGTGCGCGCTCAGCTGCTGCAGCTGGCGCCCAGCTGCGAGTCCTGGCTGCTCAGCTGCCAGCTCGATGGCGTCGAGCACAATTGCTCGCGCCTCTTTCGCCTCACGCCCAGCATCGGGGGCAACTGCTGCGTGCTGCAGCAACCCGCTGACGCTGACGTTGGAGCCGCGCAACTGACGCTGCGTCTGAATGCGTCGCGCGCCGACGACTTCCACCTGCCACACGTGGCACTCGCCGCCGGCTTCAGCCTGCATCTGCCCGGCTGGCTGGGCCGCCTGCATCTCGCGGCTGGCGAGTCTGTGGCGTTGCAGTTGCGCGCGTTGCGCTTGGAGGCGGACGAGCAGCTGCGCGACTATCCGCTGGCCGAGCGCGGCTGCCACTTTGCGGACGAGTCGCCGCAGCTGGCGCTGTGTCTGCCGCAGTGTCGCCTGCGCGCCGTGCTCGCCGCCTGCCGCTGCGTGCCCTACTACAGCCCGCAACTCGACGGTGATTATTGCAACTTGACGCACACGGCTTGCCTGCAGCGACTGGAGGGTGAGTTCGGGTAGCTCGACGGCAGCGTCACGTTCCAAGGATAGCTGGCGGTCAGCTTGTACGAGTATCCTGCGTAATTGGCTGATGACCCACAAAGGCGGCACGTTGTGCTGTCTGCGTGTGTGTGTGGCGGGGATATAATTGCTGTGGTCGAGTTTATTGGGCTCTGATTGTGTTTACTGTAAATTAGATTAGAAATTAGCAGAGAAACTGCACTTAATTGGGCGGAAGCATAGTTTTCATTTGCAAGCCAAAAACTATTGCAGAGTAGTTAATTTGCAGTTAGAGGCAAAGAAATATTTGATATTTTAGTTAGAGTAGCAAATTCGTCAGTTTTCACTTCAATTTGGCAATAGTTTGCAGATAGAAGCAAAGAAATATTTGGATTTTAAGTTAGAGTAGCGAATTCGTTAGCTTTCTCTTCAAATTGACAATAGCTAATTTGCAGGCAGAAGCAAAGAAACATTTGATTTATTTAAATTAGAAGTTAGAGTAACAAACTCGTCAGTGCTTTTACTAGAATCTTTCTTCAGAAAAATCCTCAAAGTTTAGTGTTTGTAATTGGATTGTTCATTGTAACTTTGTTGGTATACAAAAAGCTGTAATTACAAGCTGCTGAATCATGGAATTAAGTTTAGAAAATAACGCATTTCAAAAGCATAGAGCAGATAGAATATTTGCCTAGAGATTATGGTCATAAAAGGAGGCACGAAGTAAACTATTAAGTGCTTATAATCATAAATAGAAAACAGCGTTTTAGGCATTTGTTATTAGACAAATTAATAAGCAGCATTTGAGGCAGCATATTTGGCAAATGAATCACGAAAATTATTGAAGAAGTTGCAGGCTAAGAATCTGATTTAAAATTTATTCGTGCGATTTGTTCCGAGATCGCTTCACATGATAAAATAATCATCGTTCCAACATTCCACGCATGAGTTCAAAAGCTAATGTTATGCGTCTGTTTATCTACTTATAATATTATATATTTCATTCAATTGAAGCGTAAACAACAGTTTTGATTCATAGATAGAAGTAGAAGTAGAAGTAGAAGTAGAAGTAGAAGTAGAAGTAGAAGTAGAAGTAGAAGTAGAAGTAGAAGTAGAAGTAGAAGTAGAAGTAGAAGTAGAAGTAGAAGTAGAAGTAGAAGTAGAAGTAGAAGTAGAAGTAGAAGTAGAAGTAGAAGTAGAAGTAGAAGTAGAAGTAGAAGTAGAAGTAGAAGTAGAAGTAGAAGTAGAAGTAGAAGTAGAAGTAGAAGTAGAAGTAGAAGTAGAAGTAGAAGTAAAAGTAGAAGTAGAAGTAGAAGTACAAATAGAAGTTGAAGTAGAAGTAGAAGTAGAAGTAGAAGTAGAAGTAGAAGTAGAAGTAGAAGTAGAAGTAGAAGTAGAAGTAGAAGTAGAAGTAGAAGTAGAAGTAGAAGTAGAAGTAGAAGTAGAAGTAGAAGTAGAAGTAGAAGTAGAAGTAGAAGTAGAAGTAGAAGTAGAAGTAGAAGTAGAAGTAGAAGTAGAAGTAGAAGTAGAAGTAGAAGTAGAAGTAGAAGTAGAAGTAGAAGTAGAAGTAGAAGTAGAAGTAGAAGTAGAAGTAGAAGTAGAAGTAGAAGTAGAAGTAGAAGTAGAAGTAGAAGTAGAAGTAGAAGTAGAAGTAGAAGTAGAAGTAGAAGTAGAAGTAGAAGTAGAAGTAGAAGTAGAAGTAGAAGTAGAAGTAGAAGTAGAAGTAGAAGTAAAAGTAGAAGTAGAAGTACAAATAGAAGTTGAAGTAGAAGTAGAAGTAGAAGTAGAAGTAGAAGTAGAAGTAGAAGTAGAAGTAGAAGTAGAAGTAGAAGTAGAAGTAGAAGTAGAAGTAGAAGTAGAAGTAGAAGTAGAAGTAGAAGTAGAAGTAGAAGTAGAAGTAGAAGTAGAAGTAGAAGTAGAAGTAGAAGTAGAAGTAGAAGAGACGTAGAATGTCCTAGGCAGGCAAAAAAGTTTGAAGGTGTCGAACTGGAAGCTCGCAGAATTATCTTGACTCAAGGTGAGGAACTGGAAGCATTCATTGTAGATTGTTGTTGAACGCTACAAGAGCTTGCAGAATCTTTGGGAGTCAAGGTGACGAACTAAAGGCATTAGACTCGAAGAGCTCGCAGAATCTTTAGGAGTCACTCAAGCAGCCATTTCGAAACGCTTGAAAGCAGCCGGATACAAGCAAGGAGATTGAGTTGCACATGAACTCAAGTCGAGAGAGTAGTCGGTAAAGTGTTGTTGTTTGCATTACTGTGCAGCGTAGCCAAGTAGCTAGTTAGTGTGCTTGAAATCCATTGCAAATTGAGCCGTTAAGCGTGCAGCCTTTGGGGCGACATTAGCAGGGACTTGCCACATTGCGATTATGAGCAGCAAATGAGCTGCGATGATCCGGGCAGCGCTCAATGTGCCGCTTGGGGCAGCGTGTTGTGTGATCCCATCTAAATGAGATTCTCTGCCGCACACACAGCCAGCTGGTCGCCCTCGAGCTGTGGCGACTGCCTGCCCGCTTGCAACGACTGGCGCTACGAGGTGCGTCGCAGTCTGGTGGGGCGCGTGCAACCGACGGAGTGCAAATTGAGCATACGCCATGGTGGACAGCCGGTGGCCGTCTACAGCCAGGATGGCCTCTACGACTGGTACGAGCTGCTCTGTGAGTCGCATCGAGTTCTAATTATCTATGTGCTGTGTGCTGATTCTCTTTCTCTGTGCGTTGGCAGCGAATGTTGGCGGCGTGCTGAGTGTTTGCATTGGCTGCTCGTTCATCAGCGGCTTCGAGATTGTTTACTTTATGGTCTTTCGACTGTGGCACAATTGGCGCCACTGAGCGGAGGCGCAGACGGAGGCGAAGACGGAGGCAGATACATAAAATAAATATTGCGCATACGCCATATGTGACAGCAAATGAAATTAGTTTTGATTTATTTGGTCGCCGGACATACCATACGCCTAAGTCGTTCGTCAAGCGCTCGGGGCACAATGTATCGCTACATTTATCTTCATTGCGGCCACGCCCACTTGGCGCAACAACAAAAAAATCGCACGTCGTTTACTTTGAGCGTCAGCAGCAATTGCTGCGCACGCTGTGGGAAAAAGCAGATTGCCAGATATTTTCATTCTCGTTGGCCCCGACCGAGGATCATTAAGCTTGGACCTCCAAAGGCTACCTTTGCACTACCCCCCCGCACACTTCACCTTGCCTAACATTGAAATGATAGCGATACTCGTATGTGTGTCAGGTTAAGCACATAAAATCGATGGCTGCTCGCAGTCTCAGGTGGCTGGCTGAGCCATGAATGCTTGATTTCTATGAACTGCCGCCTTCCTGGAACTGCATTTCATTGCCGTCGTCGCCGAGGAATGCGAGGCACGGCAGCTTGCAGCGGCAAAAGGCAAAACTATGTTGAGCACACGAACCAAAATATGCTTGCTTTGCTCCGCAAACAATTTCAGCTGCAAAAAGAGCGCGTGTTTCAGAAGAAGTTAAGTTCGCAAGTAGTAAAATAATATAGTATTTTGGTTGGGAGACAACTTTCACTATTTATTGATTTTGTCAGCCCGCTAAATTCTTAATAATTAATTGTTGTTTTCATTTTCTCGTTGCAGGTGAGTTTTCTCATGACTTTTTCAACTGCATACAAACTGTGACATTGTGTGGGTAAGTTTAACGTGTCGGCATTTTGAATGCTTAACAGACTCTGTTAACGCGCTGTTAACAGCAGCACTGTGAGCTTACTGCTAGAGAGCTTTTAGCACAGGGTGCATGTGCGCAGTATGAGCTTTGAAAGCTCACTACAAAAGCTCTTGTGTGCAAATCGCATGATAAATGCGTGCTATTCGAAAACGTTGGTATTTATAATCAATTTAATGTCGCGCGCGTGCTTTTCGATGTCGAGGTACTTAAGCCTGTCATACGCGCCACACACACACACACACACACATGCACATATATCACGCATAATGTGCGCGACTCATTGTGGCACAGAATTGCAATCTAAGCAACTCGGCTGCTGCTGCTCGCCTAATGCGCTGCCCTGCTTCACGCTCAGCTTAGCTTCAGCGATTCGAGCAATGCTAACGTCTCCATTAATTTTAAAACCGCCAACTTATCAGGCACCGCGCACCGTCATCGTCCTAAGTGATTTCTTCTCCTTGATTTAGCTTCGCAGCTGGAACGCACAAGCGAGGGCAGTTTAATCAATAGCAGCAATTATAAGCATCGAAGTTTTATCAAAGAGTCGCCGTAGCAATATTGTAATACTTTGTGAAAGTGAATTACTCAATTTCTTTTCATAAATACTAAAAGAAAATGATAATAAAATATTACAATAATTATTGAGCAGTTTAGTCAATCAAAGTAACTATAAACATCTAGATTTTTATTTAAGATAGTTGCGGTAGCAATATAGTAATATATGCTTAAGGTAAATTGCTCAATTTTTAGTGCTTAATACTAAAAACAAATGATAATTGGCATACAAATAATTATATTAATTAGCAAGTGAAGTAAAACTCATTTAAAAGATTTTGCAGCTTAAATTTTCAGACTTTTTTATAAAATATTTAAAAGTAGTATATTGTTTAACATGGCACATTGAAGTGTTTAGTTGCCTGATTAGGTTGCTATTCAATTGATCTGCAAATTTCTGCTCCTTAGCATTGCAGCAGACTGAAGGATCAAAGTTAAAGTGAATTGCTGATTTTGTACAGATAAATCTTAAGCAATATAAATAATTAGTACACGAATTTCTTCAGAAGTTTGCAGCTTAAATTTGTGACTATGTTCCAAAGAATTTCAGACTGGGTTAATTTTGAAAATGAATTACATTTGGTTTCCTGCTCTAAATGGCACAGATTCTGTTTCAATTTACTTCTCTTCTCTTTAACATAGACTGCAAATTCGGGGGAAGTTTGAGGGATCGAAGTAATTATAAATATTGAATTTTTAACTTGTTTATTGAATTGAATTTGTCAACTGATAAATAATTAAAGTAAATGCGAATTAGTATAGGAATTTCCTCATGGCATCTCAAAGAAGTTTGCAGCTTAAATTTCCGACTGTTTTCCAGATAATTTTCACAATAAATTCCAATTTGCTTCGCTGCTCTGCTGGGCACATTGAAGTGTTTACTTGGCAGATTAGGTTGCTATTTAATTAGCCTGCAAATTTATCGATAACCTAATTGAATGTGCATGAAAAGCGCTGCTCACTGATTCAGCAGTAGGCAAACGCGAGTCTAGACTTGCGGCTGTATTAATTTCGAATTTTATGCAGATAAGCGGCGCTCATAATTTCGGCTATTTATGCGTGTTTCACAAGGACTCTGTGTGGATATTTTTGTAGGCAGCTATGCCCTTCACCTGGTACATAAATAACATAGTTGCGGCCCAACAGCAGTTTTGCTTGACTTTAATCAAAGTCGTTGCGTCGGCAGCCACATTATTGTCAGACTGAGGGCTGACTGGGGCTGGCTGCTAATTCGCTGTGGTCCTCGAGGACGAACGCAACGACGCCGAAAACGCACATGAGCCGACACGTGCACAGGATGCGTTCATGTCGCACACTGGAGTGGACTGCTTGCAACGCTCTATCAGTCGAGCTGCCCCTGCAGCTCTCTGGCCGTCTCATTTGCATAATTCTAATATGGCATTTTTGGCCAGCAGGCTGCGTGCTCCTCTGTGGCCAGCAAGGATACGCACGCTCCCACACACAGCTGGATGCGATTTGCATAAATAAAATTGTAGTGTTCTTTTTTCGCCACCCTCTCTCTCTCTCTCTCGTTATTTGTTGTCTGTCAACCTAAATGATGGGCTTTGGAGGTCGGCAATTACAGTGCTTTTGTGTGCAACATTTTGTCCTGAGTCGCTCCTCATCAGCCTTCTTCGGTTGGGACTCCTCCGAGTCTTCGAGACGTCGCCGCCTTCGACTGAATTTGAGTTTTATCTGCTCCCACATCTCAGTGAAATTGCGAGCCATGTTAATTATTTGCGCGTCCTTGGCCAGAACAGCAATTGCCTGCAGTAACTCATGATTTATCAGTTGTCAATTCCAAAATCTTACTTACATTGCTAAAGTTGCTTTTTTCTTCATCGTTTTTTTCGTCAGCTTTTTGGCAGGTATTCTCCAGGGAAAACAGTCTCTCGATTCGCATTGCACAACACCGAAAATGATAATCATTTGTTTTCGTTAGTCGCTGCCAAAAACCCAAAAACCAAATCTAAAGCCAAAGTCGAATCCATATGCAAAGCAAAAGCAAATGCCACGTGCCCCACACTGCGGCACAGCAGTTGTGTGGCAGTCAGCATCAGCTCATAAAAATGAATTACTCGTCGAGTTCTGCTTGCCGACTTCGCTCTCCACTGCAGGCCGGGCTAATTTGTTTATGGCGTGTTTTTGGCTTCGGCCAACTGCTCATGCAACTGAATACATAATTTATAGACGCTTTTTTTCCCAGTTCGCTTTCGCTTTCTCCACGCGCAGCCAAAGAACATTTCCATGTTAGCCTTCACTAGGGGAAGCGATTTACAGGAATTACGGCCATAAAAGTTGCGTTAATTCCAAATAAACAAATTTGTTTTGTAAAAATTACGTCGATTTCTCAGCTCTTAGTCGCTTTTTGTTCTCGCCTCATTTCATTTGTTCTTGCAGTTTTTTTTAGCGTATCCTTGTAGCTATTTGTACTTAACTTCTCTCTTTATCCTTTTTCAAAGTTCATTTCGTCGTACTCGTCAGTTAATTCAATTAGGGAAATGTTTAGTTGCAGTTTGTTTCTTTCTTTTGGCATCCATTGAGTAGCATTTCATTTCGCTTAAACATTTCCTCTCAAAATTCTTCCTCACACATTTTAATTAAAATTATTTGTTATTGATCATTTTAATTCACTTTAACATTTGATCAGGAATCCTCGGCAAATTCTCAACAGCCTAAAATTTAATCATAAATCTTCTTCATTTAGTTTTCCTTTTCGATTTGACATCTTTACTAATCTTAATTGCAAATCATTTGCTGTTGATCATCATTTGATTCCACTTCAACATTTAATCAGCAATCGTCCCAAAAGTCGATGTTTAGTTTTCCTTTCGCTAACTCAATCAAGCTCAAATTATTTTTGACATCCTCACAGATTTTATTCGTTGCTCATTTGATTTCACTTTAACATTTAAACAGCAATCCTCTTCAAGTTCTTTATTTAGTTTTCATTTCGCAAACTCAATCAACTCTTTTTATTTTCAAATTATTTGTTGTTTAATCTTGCGATTTCACTTTAACATTTAAACAGGAACCCTCGGCAAATTCTTTACTTAGTTTTCGCTTCGCTAATTCAATCAAGTCTAAATGATGTTGCTGTAAGGCCTTCAAAATCTTTTTAATTGCAAATTATTTTTTATAGATCACCATTTGATTTCAGCTTAATATTTAATCAGAAATCCTCTTGATATTCTCACTCATTTTATTTGCAAATCATTTGCTTAAACATTTAATCAGCAATCCTTTTCAATTTCTTCATTTAGTTTTCCTTTCGCTAACAAATTATTTTGCTACTTCGCATTCTTACACATTTAATTTATTCTTCAATTTATTTATTCTTCAGAAAATTCCTTATTCTGGTTTTCTTTCACTTGCTGAATCAAGTTCAGATTACTTTGCTACTTCCTCACTCATAAAATTTAATCTTTGGCAATAAGGAAGTTCTTTATTCAGGTTGCCTTTCGCTAACTCAATCAAGAGAGATTTCACATCCTCGCTCATTTAAATTGCAAATCATTTGCTATTGATCTTTCGATTTGACTTTAACATTTGATCAGCAATTGGTTTTGCTTTCCCTAACTCAATTAAGTTCATGTTATTTTGCGATTTAAAAACAAGCACTCGTGTTTGCTTTATCTTCTCGACACTTCGTTGATGCCAACACTCCATCGTGGTCACTTTATTTCCTTGGTTGTCCTTCGACACTCAATGACTCCCAATTGTCACATTGGTGGCGCAAAAATATTAATGTTCTCACTGCTTTTCCCGGTGTCTCCTCGTTGGGCCGCCGCCTACACTCGCTTTTCATTGTCGCTCTCCATGGCCACATTACGGCGAATCTGTTGGCTTGTGTCGCAGTCCTTGGCGCTGAGGCGAGATTCTTTAAAATACTTGTATTATTTGCTGATTTCGGTAATTTAATTAACGTTGAGCTTCAGATCTGCGGGGGCTTTGCGATAATCTTGTTTTCGGCAGACGTTTGTTCTGCATTCACTCAATTTAAATGTAGAATTGCACGGATATGGATTTGTCCTGGGCATAATCGGGGCTTATGTGGGCGCCCATGTGCGCGCCGTTTGTTGTAGTTGTTGTTGCAGTTGTTGCTGCTGCTTGTTTCTCATACTTTCTTCGCATTGTCCATTGTGTAAGTCTCGAGTCTTATGCAAATGCTCTTCAAGTTTCTGGTAGTCAATCAAAGTCGACGACGGCTTGCAGCGTCCCCTCCGCACTCCCAGCTGTTCATCATAATCGCGTTCGTGCTGCGTCGTCCTTCGTCGTCCTTCGTCGTCATCATCATCATCATCATTATCGCTGTCAGCATTGTGTTTTAAAGCGGTTTTATTTATGCAACGACATGTTTCAAGTGAGCTCCTCAAGCTGTTTTCCTAACCGAATTTCGCATGCAAATTTGCACGTGGGCGTCTTCTTCTTGGCCCCCGCCAACCGAGGCCAGTGCAGGGCAGCGAAGAGAGGGCTTGGGAGGGTGGAGTGTTGCACGTGTAGAGTGGGAGGTGATTCGTTGCGGCTGCTGCTGTTTCAGTGGCTGCTAGCAGGCATTGCCGCCTGCATTTAATTATTAAAATTTAATTTAGTCAATTTACTTCCCGCCCCCCTCTGCCCCTTCACCGCATCTTATTTCTTTTCGTTTGGTTTCTTGTCTTTTCTTTTGCTGCCTGCACACGGCTCTTTTTATTGGCCACCTTTTGGACTTGGCTCATGAATATTACGAATGCCCGCATAAAAACTACTTTGAATACGGCTTAAGCCTCAACTTTGTTTTCGCTCTTTGAACACCCTCGAAATCCAAAAGTTTCACCAGCGGCAGATTCGTTTGCATTCGATTTTTCGCCAATTAAAAATGCCTTGACTGATTTCGTTTCAATCCCAAGAAAAGCTGCCTGAAAATAAATTTAAAAAATTATGCTCAATGTTTATATTATTTTGTAAAAACTTGTATATTTCTGCATTGGTTTCTGCATTAAAATAAAATAACAAATTGTTGCAATAGTTTTTATATTTATTGCACAATGTTCTTCTACAGCAAATCAAAAATTTGTGTCAATATTTATTATATTTATTGCATAATATTTTGCAGAAGCTTTTATCTTTGTGCCTTGCTTTCTATTGTTGAAAACTGCATTAAAATATAATAAAAAAAAATGGTATTAAAATTTATAAACATTTATTTATGTTTCTGAAAACTGCATTAAAAAGAAATGAAAACTGTGAATATTTATTATATTTATTGCACAATATTTAGAAGGAGCTTCTTTGGTGTCTATTGTTGAAAACTGCATTAACATCAAATAGAAAACTGGCATTAATATTTTTTAAAATTATTGTATTTTCGAGGAGCTTTTATATTTTTCTCTTGTTTTTTTTTTTTATATTTATTCAAATTTCTGTCGAGATTTATAAATGTTACCAAAATAACTATTTTTCAGTAAATAAGTTGATCAAGAGATGTTTTAATTATTAAAATTACCAATTCATATCTTTATTCATGATCTTTGTATTCATTTTATTCTTATTGATGCATAGTAATTCTTATTTTAAATTCCCTCTACAATATTACTCTTTTCAAATGATTATAAAATTCATATTTATTGCTATTAGTTTAGAAGGTTATCAATTGACGCACATTTCGGCAATTTAGAACAATTTCCTAATAAATTGCGACCCAAGGATATCCAAGGATGTGTCGTACATCAAGGGCATCGTCTAGTTGGATAATGTTGCCTTGAAATTTCGGCTTTTGGCCAACTTTCGCTTGGCCATTTCGATGAGTTTGCGCTGGCTTGCCGCTGGCTGCTGTTTGTGCGTTGCCGCCTTCTTGGGGCAACCTGTTAGCTCCATAAAAACCATCAAAGTTATGACCAGGAATTATCATCAACATGCTAAATAGTTTGTTGTTCGTATTATCATTTCGCCGCATTGTTGTTGTTTGCTGTTGCTGCTGCTGCTGCTGCTGCTACTGTTGCTTGTTGCTGTTGCGCTCTTTGGCATTAATTTTTTATCACTTGCGTCACTCGCATTTTTAATGACGCCCAACAAAAAAAGAACTTTGTAAACTTAAGAGCAAAGTCAAAGAGCAAGAGCGAGTGAGAAAGAGAGACTGCGTGTGTTCGTGTGTTTTTGGGGGTGTAAAAGCTCTTAACACGTGCGCGTCAAATATAATGAGTGAGAGAGTGAGCTAGCTACAAAGTAAGTGAGAGCGAGAGAGAGAGGGAGTGAGCGAGGTAGCGAGCGAGCGCATCAATTCAAGTTCAAGTAAAAACATTGAAAAGCAAGTTCAGCTTCAAGGCGGAGGCTGCTCACACACACACACACACTAACACACATGCACTTGCACAAGTTGGGAGACGAACACGTGCTGCTGCTGCTGCTGCTGCTCTCTTTGCTTGCCATCTCCCTTGCACGCGCTTCCTCTCCCACTTCGTGCTGTGATTATGTAAGCAATGCTTGCTTTTTTGCGGTTGCTCGTTTTGTTGTTTTTATTTTGGTTTTTAGTTTTGTTTCTCGCGTTTTTATTTATTTCCTTCTCCTTGTTGTTGTTGTTGTTGTTGTTCGCTCCATTTTTGTTGGTCTATTTTGTCGGCTTGTTTTGTTAGTGTTGTTGCTGCCTTCGCGGCGAAATTTTCAATTGCATTGCTGCGTTGTTGTTTCGTATCTTTCTGGTATTTATTTTTCATTTGCCTTGGAATTTGAGGCCCGCGGTCATCCCTTTTGCTCTGCTTGTTGTCCTCGTGCACGCTGTTGTTGTTGCTGCTGTTGTTGTTGTTGCCTGTGGTCTGTTGCTGTCTATCTGCTGTGATGCGGGGCGCTGCCTTTGTTTACCATCGCTTTTGGCTTGTCAATGGCACAATAACGAACGGAAGGACACCATTTCTTCTCCGGCATTTTGGATGGCTGCTCTCACATATTTCCACTCCCAATTGTTGTTCTATTTGTTGTCGCCGTCGCAGTCGCAGTCGCTTGTGCTGTGGGCAACCTCATAAACTGTGTGTGGCAACAGTAACATATATATATTCCATATTCCGTACTTTGTGTGTTTCTATTTGTATTTGTATTCGTGTTTTCTATTTGTATTTTATGCATATTTCACATTATTTTTGCCCTTATTGCGGCGTTCAAATTCATTTGACCCTGACGCTCCACTTGCCCCTCTTCGACTGCCCTCAACTCGCCAACTTGCAAATGTGCGGCATAATCTTAATTTCGATCAGCCTCTGGCTGTGCCGTGACACACACATGTTGCCGCTGTTACAGTCGCACAGTCGCACAGCGTTGCCCCAAAGGGGCAGCGACTTCCAACTACGCAACATGCCTGAAATAGTTGCCAAAGTTGCGGCATATAACTCGATAAGTCTTGAATTGTTTATGGCGACGAAAAATCTGTTTTACACTTGATACTTACTATCAACAAATTCAATATTCAACTCAGAAACTAAACATATTGCAAACTGGATCTGTTTTATTATGAAATATAATATAAAATTTGAATAAATATTGAACTTGTAAAATGTTAACAATTTATTCCACATTTCATCATACAATTAGAATGAATTCAAGATACGGAAAACTTAAATTAAGTTTCAGTAAATGCGATTTATATTTTTCATATAAATGTACTTATTTTGCATATACAAATATCTTGACAATATTACTATTATTAATATAATCAGAATAAAAGCAGAACTCTGGAAAGCTATAAATGAAGTTTTAGCAAATTTGATTTATATTTTTCATATAATCATAAAATTTTATCTATCAAAATATCTCGACAATTGCAACTAGTTTTATGTTATTTGCTGCCAAATTAATTGAGAGTTGGCTGCAGAAATTTAACAAAAATTGCATACTATACTTTGCATATCTAAAAAGCAAACTAAATCTTTATAATAGTATACAAAAAATAATATAACAAGCATTACAATATTTTCAGAAATTTGACAAAAATTATTTACTATCTAGGCGAAGTAAATTTTTTTAAAATTGTATAAAGTAGCACAATCAATAATATAATCAAAATAAATACACAAGTAGGAAACTTTAAATATAGTTTCAGCAAAAGTGATACACATATTTCGTATAATTGTAAAAACTTTATTTATGAAAATATCTGGCTAATTGCAACTAGTTTTATCTGCTGTCAAATTAATTGGGAGTTGGCTGTAGAAATTCAACAAAATTTATCTACTAAATTGCCAAGGCAATCTTTTTGACAGTATATAAAATATCACAATCAATGATGTTACCAGAATAAATACTAAACTAGGCAACTATATAAATAGAGTTGTATCAAATGTGATGAACACATTTGATATAATTGTGTTTATATTGCATAGAGATATTCTTAGCTCGAGACTTGCAACTGGTTTCAATTTGCAATTAAATTTATTGCAGTTGGCTGTAGAAATTTAACAAAAGTTGTCTACTAACCAAAATGAGAAGTAAATGGTTTTAACGCAATGAAGTCTGGACAGCTTCAGCAGTCGGCACAGTTGACTGGCTCAATTATCGATAATAAGCAGCATTAGCTTTTTGCGAGGCATTACACGTGCTTTGCTTTAATAATCCATTTCCTTTTTGGCCACCCGAAACGCATAGTTCGAGCTGGGAGCTCGCTTACGTGAAGTGTTATAAGACGGCACCTAATATGCCTTATTTAATCCACGTATTATCCCAAAAAGTATGCTTCTTTTTTGCAACCCAAAAGTTGTGCATACCTTTTGTGCTTATTTGCGTATTTTTCGTGCTTGCGCTTTGTTGTGCGTCGTGGCGGGTGTCCTTTGGGGCCTACAATCATTGTCAGGGACAGCAAGACAACGACAACGACAACGACAACTTCAGGCCGTATTATTTTTAGCTGCAACGCTAGAGCGAGCGACCTTCGACCATGAGCACATCCTTTGACAGTCAGTGCCGTCGTGAGAGAGGGAGCTGCTCATAATACAGCGTCTGATTGCAAATGAAAAACGTTTACCACGCCGAGACGGGGAGCAGCGGAAAAACTGAAATGAAGTGTTGACAATGCGGCGCTTTGGCATTGAAGGGCGACTCACAGGGACACAGGAAGTCGCTAGCTGGCATTGGCAGTGACAACGCCAAAAAAATAAAAGAAAAGGATGCAGAGGAATTTCTATGGACACAACAGCAACAGCAGAGCTCAAGTTGTGACTTTGAAGCGACACGACATTGAAGTGGAGCAGAGCGAGAGAGAGAGAGAGAGAGAGTGGAGAAGAGAGCGAGCTGAATGTGAGAAATAGTGGGAAATAAATAAAAAAAAAGTGATGCATACTTCAGGGCGCTGCTAATGAAGGCCACTTGGCTAATTTGCTACTCATCCTTGCCGTTGTCTCGTGCTAATTGCAATAATTTATCAATGTTGCTGCGTGTCCTTTTTAATTGCAACTCACAACTGACCGAAACTTTTGGTCGAGCACATAATCACTTCACTGCGAAGTGTGCAACAGGCAAGCAACACACACACACACAGAGTGTGTGCGAGCGAGACGGCTGCTCGCCTACGAAGCGAACGCATTTGGCCATGGCAATGGCGTCGCTGCATTGACGCACTTAATCTACTCAAGCCAGCCACAGGTTCCTCTGTTCGCTGCCCCTCCTCTCCTTCACCCCCCCCCCCCCCCCTCCTGCATGCTTTCAATCAGACTGTATGCATAAACAGCGCAAGCAGCACGCAGTTTAAGCGCAAGTGTGTAAGAGTGCGCTTACGTATCTCTCTCTGTGTGTGCGTGTGTGTGTGTGCGTTGAGCCGGGCCAACAAACAGGCCTAGCATAAACAAAACGCACAACAACAACACGCGCTGTGCGCGCAAGCGAGACAGCGCTAGCTGCAAAGAGCGCACAGTGTGACGACAAAAGCTCGCTCAGGCGTGCTGCGTCTCTAAGAGAGCAACTGCATGAGCTTTTGCTCGCTGTGAATTCTCTTTGCTTTCGCTTGCACTGCAACCAAGCAGATTTTGTAACAATTTGATGGCGACAAATTTTACGACATTTTCGAAAACAAGAATTAATTATTTGCTCTTTGAACTGTTATCGAATTATGAGATTTCACAGAAAACTCACACAATTTTTTGGCTAATCAACTTTTGCGAAAACATTTGGCGCAACTTTGCTAAGACTTATCTTAAAAAAGTGCGCTTAATACACAAATTGTGTTGTAGTTTAGGTGTTGTCCACAAATTTCAATCGTTTGGCAAACTCTGAATTATACTTTGTTAATTAGCTAAATTTAAATTACTTCCACTTTTATCTAAGTAAAAGTATAGGTATATAAATAGGAATTCCTTTTAATTATTAAGCCCAAGGCTGTCATCTTACTGTACCATATTTCTTGCGCTAATTACCGCGTTCGCCAGTGTTTGCTTAGCCCAGTTAATTATGTAAATTTTAAAGTGCCTCCCCGCACTGCCCCGCAGACTGAGAGTCAAGTTAATTAGAGGCCAGTTTGCTTAACTGCCTTTACTTTGCTTGCGCGAGTTTAATGCATTAGCTAATGACTTTATTGTTGGAACTCGTTAAACGCAAGCATAGTTTATGGCTGATTTGAAATATTCATCTGCAGCTCTTTTGCTGAAGAGCGCGCGTTGTGCTCTTTCGCGCGCGCCAAAAGCTCTCTTCTGCTTATCAGTGGACGTTCGCTGTCGACGTAGGCGTCGGCGTCGCTGTCGCAGTCACTGTTGGTTGGCTGGCTGCTGTTGCCTGCCTGCCTGCCTGCCAGCCAGCGTCTGTGTTGATGTCGAGTGGCCGCCGAGCCGTTTTGCCGCGGCAGAGTGTCATGAAAAACATTTGGACGGCTTCCGCTCGGCATCAGTTTGTTGGCAAATCTCAGACGCGTCGGCCGCAAAACGCCACAAAGCGAGAAATAGACAGAAGAACACTTGCGAATTAGTGTGTGTGCGGTGTGCGGTGTGTGTGTGTGTGTGGAAAACGTGCAGCAAACGCCAGCAACAATAACTGAGCATCAATTGGCGAACAAGAGGAAGGCGACACCCCAAAAGCAAAAAGACAAACAACGAACGATGCAAAAATGTTTATTAATTAATGCCAAAACATTCGTGTGATGTGATACAAAAGACACTTTGACGCGTTGTTCTTTTCGTTTCGATTAAGTTTCACCCCTCCGTTCGATTCGTGTGATTCCGTTTACATTATATATATTTATACTGTTCGCCTGATTTGCCCAATTTGATTTCGGTTTGCCAATTCGCCAATTATTTTCCCAGCGGCAACAACAACAATACGTTGCGTTGCGTTTCGTTTCGTTTACGAGCTGTTAAACACATTCGCGTGATACGCTTTTGCTGTTTTTGGTATACAACTGAAATTATGCTCGTATTTATGCTTTCAGCTATTTACGATTTGCGGCCGCAATGTTTATGAAATTTCACCAATAAAAAATTATATCTGCGCCCACGCCATTGCGTCCAAAATAAACGTATATTCACAAGTATTCAGCATTGGCCGTGAATGAAACTGAAATTTGTTTTTGAGTACTACTCGCAACATATTTGTCGCAGTCGCTCGCAACGCTCTCCCACTCTCTGCTCCGACGGCAATAATAGAAACGAACAGATCATCAGCTTTTTATTTTGTGGGGGAAACTGAAAGTGCATTGACTGGCAGGAGAACAATTCAAGGCACAAAGTCAAGGCGTGCAATTTATTGAGGCGACAGTTTTGTGCATAAATTTCGTGTGCGTATACTTAATATACGTATGCTTAATGCAATTAATTGACGCGCACAGCGCTCGCTTTTAATTGTTGCGTTAATGACATTAAAATCAGCGCGGTGTGTGAGTGTAATTTGCTGATAATGAAATTGAAAATATACAGCCAAGTTAATATGCTTGCTGCGTGTTATTTATTCATATGGCAAAGTTTTCAAAGTAATTACGAGCGCTCTTCAAATTTATTCAGAGCAGTTTGGCTGAACAAATATGTGTATGGCCATAAGCTGGCAGCTTCTTGGCTAATTCCATGTAATTACGCAAACACATTTGCCTGGCGAAAGCAGTTTCCATTTGTGGATTTGTGGCAAGCAAACACACACTTACGACTGCTTCGAAATCGCTATTCAATTACAAGTTTCAGTTTTTGCCTGAGCCGCCCGAAAATAAATAGCGAAATTTCGCCAACAGCAAATAAAGCAAACAACTTTCCCACGAGGCGCACAACTTTTACAATTAATGATTGAGGCAGCTGCTCTGCTCTAGCTCTAGCTGTAGCTGTAGCTCCCTTATATGCGACACGATAACAGACAGTCGTACAATTGGCACTACAAATAACTGCTGATGGTATGCGCAGAGGGCAACTCTCGCTGCGATTATCCCTGTGTCATTCGCTGGTCAATTTGCTTCACTCCCTAATGCCGCCTAACGAGCGGCCATTACCACAGCCCTCGACCGCCCGCTGCTGCTTGAGCATAAGCATATTATTATTTACCGCCGCAGACGCTTTGATATAATGTTAGCGCGCTGTTCCTTGAGTTGTTTTGCTTTTAAAATACGCACCTGAGAGCGCCAAATACGCATCGTAACTTCTTCGCAACGCCACCGTCCCCCTCCCGCCCCCTCGCGATCAGCCGCATAAATAATAAGTTGAAGACTCGGCCACGCCAATACGCTTCGCTGGCTGCTGGCTGGCAGCTGGCAGGCCAGCCTGGAGTGTCCTTGGGCGGGCCAACAGCTAAGCAGGCTTATTTCTCAGCTCGCCAGCGCCACACTGCCCCCTTGGTCGCCCTGGGGCTTACGTGACTTTTGTGGCATGCGTCGTTTATATTGGATACTTCAGTTTTGTCTGCTCTTCATAATTCTGTTTTTCTGCTGTTGCTGTTGCTGTTGCTTTTACTTGGGCTTGTGCTTGTGCGTCTGGGCTTTGTATGCTCGCCGAGTGAAATTAATGAAGCAGTTCATCTGACACTGAATTGATTGGCTTATTACGAACGCAACTTGATAGCTCTCCGCCCGTCCGTCCGCCCGTCTGTCCGTCTGTGCTGGCAAATGGAATTCTTTTACTCTATCCAAGTGGATTGCGTTGTCATGCAGCTGGCTGACAAGCGTTGTCTAGGCAACTAAGCAGCATACCCTGTAATTAAATTATTCCAAGTGATCTGCAGTTTGAACAGCTTTCACGCGATTAACTCCCGAGTGTTTGCCAATCAATGTGTGTGACCCATGACGTATACGTAATATTTGATTGCCAAACTATTGTGTAGTTTTCCAGGGTTTCTTTGCAAGCTGCTCTGCCATTACTTTATCTAACTAGCCCTCATCAATTCTACTAACAAGTCATAGCCAAAGCGCAAAGCAATTCCTGTAACTTGTGACGTATACGTAATATTTGGTTGCCAAGCTATTGTGTAGTTTTCCACTGCACATTCGTCTGCTTTCGAGGGTATCTCTGCAAGCTGCCCTGCCATTACTTTGTCCCACTAGCTGCCATCAATTCTAGTGACAAGTTATAGCCAAAGCGCAACGCAATTCCTGATTGGATGTCGCCTCATTTGCCGCAGCCATATGCGACTTTCTCTGTTCTCATAGAGCACAACACTCGGGTGCTTTTCAATTTGGCTGGCTGGCTGGCTGGCAGGCGAACATCAAAATTACATTATGCTTCCTCTTCGATTTTGCGGCTTTGGGCTGGAAGCTTAATTATCCGACTTTGCCGGCACACGCCAATTTTTTTCGACTGCTTTTCATTTGGGGCTGCAAAATGCTGTTGGTTTTTGTTGTTAACGTTTTTTATGGTTCATCGTAAAATCAAATCGAATATTTCGGGCACGTTTCAATAGAGGAGAGAGCAGGAGTCAGAGGCAGCAGCCTGCTGCCAATATGTCAGTGGCATCAATATCAGCTCTCGTCCATTCATCCTGTCAGTCCTTGGGATTGGTCACGCAACTCTAAGCCTGCCTCAATGTGGTGCCAAGTCATTAATTTTATGAAAAATCAACATTTACATAATGATGAGCATTGCGGCAGCTCTTCGGTTTGATTAGCAATTCCAATATGAGGCGTGGCACAGCCACAATAGACACAAGAGCGAAAGAGAGTGGGGAGAGTGGGAGAGATGGCAAAAGAAAGCTACTTAGTTAAGTAGAGGAAAAAGTTGGGCGCTTGTATTTTTTTGTTGGTGAAATTTGCATTCATTGGCTGCCAATACATTTGCGTCGAGTTTATTGGCAGTCTCTGTGGGCCAAGTTAATTAAGGGACACACTCAATCTTGCAGACGACGAAAACAACAAAGAAAACCCAAGAGTTTCTAGACAAAAAGACATCAACAACAAGTTACTACAAAACCAAAGAAAAAACAAAACAAAACAAGCACAAATAACTTTGAACATTGTTTCCTGCTTGAAGTGAATACAACAATACAACAATACAAGAAAACAACAACAATACTACGATTTTAATGAATTTTGAATCAAGCAAGGCGAATGCAAATAAATGAAAAACTAATTGATCGATAATACGCAGTCATAATTGATGTACACCAAATAAGTAACTAAATAAACATATTCAGCGAAATTGAAATTCAAATTAAAGCCAACAAAAGACGTGCGTTCAAAGAGGCTTTCAGTACATTGATGTGAGTTGATTTTAACAGTTAATTAAACCGCAAATATTTATGCTAAAGTATACAACCAGAAAACCAAAATAAAGGCAAAGAAAAAAGCCAAAATATTTATATATACATACAACAACATATTATAAAAGCGCTTCGAATTCAATGTTGCAATAAATAATACGCAAATATTTTTAATATATATATAGAGTTGTTATTGAGTGTGCGAAAAATCAGCAAATTATCAAATATTATATAATATTGAATAAATCAACGATATCAAAATATATATGTATATATATATATTTATGCCAAAGCTGTTATGCAAATCAAATGCGTCAACACAATTGAATTTGAATTGAATTTCAATGCTATATTGGAAACGACGTGCAAATATTTGTTAATTTCGAGAAGCCAAACAAACAGCTAGAACGAGAGAGAGAGAGAGAGAGAGAGCGCGAGCGAGATAGCAGCAGTAGGAGCAAGAGAGACAGCAACGTTATACAAATTAATGCAAACAAAGTTACAAACGCAGCAATTGAAAGCTTCCATTTTAAATGCAAACTAATTAAATCTACATATACAAAATACAATTAAAAATATACAACAACTATATATAACTATATCTATATACAAAGAGTTACTATTTTGCGAAACCCATCAACTTATTGCGAACACTGATCGTTTGTTTGTTGGCCAAGATTCGGCAACTCAATGCTGCAATACGAAACAGCCTGCAGTCATAGCCACCAGCCGCAGCCGCAACCGCAGTCGCAACCGCAACCGCAGACGCAGACGCAAACGCAGCTCCAGCCACAACGCAAGCAGACCTACAAAGAGTATCTACACCAACAGCAGCAGCAGCGACAGAAACAACAACAGCTACAGCAACAGCAGCAACAACAATTACAACAATCAAAGCAACCTGTGCGCATCTTTCGCGTACATTACATCCGTCTGAACTCGAAAGACGGCAGCTCCTCCTCCTCGAGTCGATCGACGGCGGCGGCGGCCGCCTTGGCAAACGCATCCGCAGCACATGGCGCCAAAATGAAGACGATTGCGCCGAACATACGCCGACGGCGGCGCTGCGACAAGCACCACCTGGAGCTCTACTGCAATGAGAGCAGCCACAATCACGGCGTCGCCGGCAGCTCGACAACGACGAGCACCCTGAAGCCGGGCGGACTGCGGCTACGCGAGTCGATCACGGCGCCCAGCACGGCGGCCAGCTCGCCGGTGGACGAGCAGCTGTGCATCCCGGCGCCGCCCATCACGCCGCCCCCCGCCTTCCTCACGGAGGGCTATAAGCGCGCCAGCACCTCGGTCTCGACCTCGGCGCTGCCCAGCGCCACCCAGGAACAGTCGCAGGCGTCGCTGGCCCGCAGCCAGAAGCCATTGACATTGGCGGCGCCGAAGCTGAAGCCAAAGACAACGGCAACCATTGCCGTCACAATCAGCAGCAGCAAGCCACGTGGCACAGTCAAGCGAAGTTTAGGTAAGCGAAGCGCCGACTTAATCGCCTGTGAAGGACCCAATAAATTGTGGGCGGAGCTCGGCTACAAACTGCCCTCAGCTACTTTATTTTCCAACGAACAGCTTACGGTTTGTAAGCGCGTGCAACTTGACTGCCATTGCCCCAAAAAGTATGCTATATTTTTTGCCCAACAAGTGCTCATTTGCAGGCATATTTATTTGCCCAGTATGGAAGTGCTCATTTTATATTGGGGATGTAGAAGTGTGTTGAAATAGTTCAAATTCGCTACTCAGATACTTAATATAATTGTTTTGAGAAAACGATTAGCAACTGCTGCTTAATAGATTTAACTCAACTATGATTGCAATTATGTGCATGACTAGCAGCTTCAGCAAATGCACTAATTAATATTTATGTGCAATAATAATTGCTGACAGTTTGCTGAACTGAATAAATGTACATAAAAAAATTGAAAATAAAGTTCGCTGAACTGTAATCAATGTTCAGTTTAATTAAAACATTTTCAGTCATTGATTATTGAAAGCTACAAATTTTAGTTAAATTTCTATCAATTTAATTGGGCACAGCAAAGAATACAAAGTATCAAACTCATACAGAGTTCTGCTCTAAGTTTTTGATATTACACAAGCATTAACATAATCTTTTACTATAATCAGCTTACAAATAAAGGACTATTTATTTGCTAGAATAGTTGCTGGCAGTTAGCAAAATTGTAATCTATGTCAATTTAAACCAGCGAAATTATCGACTTTTATTTTATTTAAATTAGTAATAACTGCCACCTACAAACTTTAGTTATTTTCGAAATGATTTATTAGTTACTTATATATTAAATATATTTTGCAAACTTATTTTTATCAACAATTACATTGTTAGAAGTTTTAATTCAATTTAAAACTCTTACCAAGATCTGCTTCAACTCTTTTTCACCACGCTGCCATTGACTTCTGCTCAATGTTATGCTATTGATTGCTCTAGCTGTCAGCAAATAAACAAATTAATATTTATTTGCAATAATAATTGCTGACAGTTCAACTGAAATCTAATGTCAATTTAAGCCAGCAATAATATTGGCAACTTATATTAATCGATAATGAAATATTACTTTGATTTTGTCTGTATACTATATTTCGTCTATTACACTGTAATCAGTTCCTTTAATTTGGCATAAAAGAAAATTCAATTTGGAATTCTTTTTTTCACTTCAGCTCACTGTTGTGCTCTTCATTGCTCTAGCACATATACAAAGAAATATAAAAATATTCATTCATAATATTAATTGTCAAATTTTAAGTTCTTTAAACCTAACTTACAAACTATTAACGAAATATTAATTACTTTTACAACAACTTATCATAATTTCTACAAGTTTTTTCTATGCACATAGTGTACATTGATATATTCACAATTAAATTGTCACCAGTTGCTTTAATTTGGCGTGTGCTATTGATTGCTGTGGCGGTTGTCGATACTTCCGCGACTGATGTTTCGTGCGCCATCTTGAAAATTGTTGCAGAATTCAATTGAAATTGGTCCCCACTGCTCGGTCGAGCAGCATAAAATGCGTAAATGTTTTATGGTTGCACAGCGCACATAAAGAAGTGTGGGCGAGCAGCGTGTGTGTGTGTGTGTGTGTGTGTGTGGGAGTTGGTATACCGAGGTCGTCAAATTGCTGGCAAGGCTCGCGGCAGATTGGTGGTCAGGGGATTAGACATAAGCCGAGCGTGTGCAGCGTGCAACTTAATTGAAAACGCTGTTGCCCAGTTCCGCCACTCGTTCGTGTTCGTTGTTGGTGCAACACGACGGCTGTGCCACTCGTAAAGTCGTGTGTAAAGTTGCCACCCGCAAATCGATGCACGACACTCGCTGCGTTGCCTACTTACTGGGATTATAAGTCTACAAAGCTACATATCCACTGACTGTTTACCTCTTACTCAGTTTGCTCGCTCCTTAGTTTGCTTGTCACTGCGCTGCGATATGCAAATATTTAACATTGTGCGGCCCCGCAGGATAAGCTGCTCGTGCTCAGCGTCAATAGAAATCAGCTTAAAGCTGCAATTGCAATGCTGGATTGCATTTCGAATGTGTGCGGCAAGTGCTGATTGAGGTGTCGCAATTGTCGTGCCACGTCGCACAATCGACGCAATTCAAATCATTCGCCAAAAAGTTTCGCAGCAGACAACAATTTTTTTGTGCAGCGTTTTTTTCGGTTTATTGTGCAATGCAGTTTGCTGCCAAGAGTCGTCGATGTCGTTGATATGAATGGCAATCTAATAATGCAGCAGGGCAGCGCATAACTCATAACGCTGCCAAGGTTGTTGCACAAAGGGTGCCCAGGCAATGTTATGAAATATGCAGTCAAAACAAACAATTTCAAGCTGCAAATCCGATGCCAGAAGAAGTCTCGCAGTCAGTTTGGCAGTTGGAGAAACTGCTCCATTAGCCATTCATTTCATTATTAAAATATTTGGCTTCCATTCACCTGCCAACGATATTTCTGGCCAAATTTGTAGAGCTCGCCGCAGGCCAAACCCAAGCAAACTAGTTTCTAAAGCTTAATGGTGCAGCTAACGGGGTGCGGGGGGTTGAGTGGAAGAGAGAGAGGGGGCTGCAACTATGCAATACAATCGAGTCAAGTCAGTTTGATGATGATTACTATGCCAAACTATTTGCATTGGACGAGCTCTCGAGTCGAGCACAGCACACAAAATTCGATTATATAATGCAATTTGTTGCCCCATCCATTGCAAACTTTTTCTATGGCAATCAGTTGAAATTGTCGAACAGCATTTACTGCAATTATGCAAGCATCTTTGTGCACAAGTTTGCTCTAACCTCGTTGACTTCCGATTTGGCAATTTATAATTTAATTCAAGTAATGATTAGCAGCAGTCTCTCTTCTTTGTGTCATATTAGTTGATGTCTATCTGAGAGTTTGCCTGTTCTTGCTTGCCTTCACTTATTTTGGCTCAAAACTGCTATTAGTTGCATGCCACAACCTTAAGAATTTGCCCGCTCGTCGCATGCAACGCTGCAAATTCCTTTCAAGCCAACGAATTTCAATATCGCTGATGGCTTTGACTAGTCGCTGGTGACCGCAACTTTTTGGCGCAAAACTTGCAACACGTTTGGGAGGGGGCCACATTAATTGGGAGTTAATTGAAAAGTTTGCTGAGTTTGTGGCGCAACTTTTTAAGTGCACTTGGCGATTGGGAGTGCGACCCAAGGGAGTGCAAGAAAGTTAACTGGAAATGCATTAAACGTTGCAACAAGCCAGCAATGTGCACGGAATTTGTAAAGCACAGACGTGGCAAATATAGAGAGAGAAAGTTGCGAAGAATCTGAAAAGTATCGTGAAAGAAATGCAAAGCACATCTCGAGGCAATTGGTAATGTGGCATTGAAGTTGCCGCACAACTTTCAGTCTCTCTCTCGGGGGCTGCAGCATGCCGCATTACATAACGGCATCTGTAATGACGGCTGTGCCACAATCCTCCCACACACACATCAGGCCCATCCACTTACTTAGTCGTCGAGCGCAGCGTTTAATAATTAAATGCAAATGCCAGTTTTTATAACCACATCGACTGAGCCCGAGCCTTGGCGTTATAATCCGCAAACATTAACGCACTCAGACCACGTTAAAGTCAAGTTCCCGAGGTGGCTACGACCACAACTGGGCTTTTAATTGAATGCGTGACTTGTCAGAACTTTTTATGATTTGGCAAAAAAATGAACGAAGGCAGAACGAGAAGAAGTCACAGCAGCTGCTGCTCTCAACTTGGCCATAAATTTGTTGACGCTGTCGCGGCTTCTGTAAGTCGATTAGGCCAAGATGAAGCCAACAGCAGCTGCTGATATTAATTACAATAATTGCATCGATTAACTTTTAATTACTTGCAGATAATCAGCTTAAACGCGCTAGCCATAAATTCATTTTCCCCTGCAAACTCTTTACTAATCTCAACACTTTACTTTCTCTCTCTCTCTCTATTTGCAGGTGAGTTTTCTCTGCTATACAAAGTGAACGTCAGATAAGTAAAAAAACCTTTTTTATCGACAAGTTGTTTGCCCCGACATTAATCAAAATGTGTCCAAACTTGGACTAGGGATAGAAACTATCAATAAAAGCAATGCTCTGCTTTGGTGTAATCAATTATTCGACCCGATGTGTCGACAGTTTCTTATTCAAGTTTCTCGTTTCGCTGGGCACCAGCTCATAAAGCGTCATGACAGAGCGCAAAGAATTTGCAATTTCCACAGCTGAGATTGCTGCTCGGACGCTGCGATTTCTATTGCATTTCGCCGGAGTCAGAAATGCGCTTATTTATGTTTCCAGTTTATAACCTGCGCAACATTGTGGCCCGCCCCCGTCCCTCATATGAGATTTCTGCATTTCTCGACCAGCTGCATTTTCTAGGATACTTCGTTTTGACAGCTGTTGCTGTGGAGCTCGCTTTGCAAGTTCGTATACCCAGCAAAAACTTATGAGCAACGGTTTTAGCAACATCTCTAGAATGTATTGTTCCCCTTATATGAAAAGTTAGCAATCAGTGTCTAATTGGAAAAGTTATTATGCCAAGTTTAAAAAGATTACTTTTGAGTCATATGTTAGCTAAAGTAAAAGCCTATCTAGATATCCCGAATATTTTAACACAATCTTTTTTTTATACATTTATTTACATTAAGTAGTTGAACCAGTACCAACAATAGAGCACCATAACAACACATTTTATGACTCACATGACTCATACCAACCAAAGCTCAACAAATATGTCTTAAGGATCAACACAATCTATTCTAAGATAAACACAAATATAGCATAATTTTAATGTTCATAACTAGTGACTTCAAATATGACTTCAGCAAATCTAAAATAGTTACTTTTGACACAGATTTTGCTAAAAGAAAAAAAGCATCTAGGGATGCTGAATATTTCAGATCAATCCGATCTAAAAAAAAACAAAATATTGCAGTATTTTAATGTCGATAACTAGTGATATAAAATGCAGATTATGCATATCTAAATGCTTACTTTTGCCACAGATTTTGCAAAGAGAAAACCCCATTTAGGTATCTTGAATATTTCAGCGTAATATGTTCAAAAATAAATGAAATATTTTAGCTTCCTAATGTTGCTAACTAGAGACATTAAATGCAACTTGTGTAAATCTAGAATGATTACTTTTGATACAGATTTTACGAAAATAAAACCACATTTAGATATTCGGATATTCAGTTTAAGATGTTAATGTTGTTATTTAGTGACATTAAATGTGACTTTAGCAAATTGAAAAATGTTAACTTTTGACACAGCTTTTGCAAAGAGAAACCCCCATCTAGGTATGCTGAATATCTCAGCTCAATCTGTTTGAGATAAACATAAATATGGCTACTTTAACTGCTGACATTAAATGTGACTTCAGGCAACTCACATCTAAGTACAGCATGCTTCGCAGTCGAGCAGATGCGAGTGTTTCGTTGCTGCAGCAGTAAGCAGAGCTCATGGCATGCCAACATTTTGTAAAACAATTTAAATTGAATTACTCGGGCGCACACAGACAGTGAGTGAGGCGGGCGGGGAGGAAGCAGAGAGGGGGGAGTAGGGAGGCTGCAATCAAAGCTGTATCTTGTTGCTGTTTTTTTATAGCCTACTTTTTTGGGCGGCATTTAAATTGCCATTTTTGATAGTTTTACATAACAATTCCCCTGCACGTGCGTCCCTCGCTCTCTCTCTATTTTTTGTGTGCTTGTGCGTTGGCGTGCGGCCAAAAAACGCAAAGCAAAAATGGAAAAATTTGCACAGAAATTTGCATTGCACAAAATGTGTAATTAAACATCACGCAAAAGGGAAGCGCAGGGGGGTGTGTGAGCCTTGAGCGCTTGACGGCAAAACTTTACGCACTTCCCAATGCATTTTTTAAGCGGCACGTGGACGCAGTCATGTGTGCCGCTCTCCCTCTCACTCTGTGAGTGTGTGGGTTTATCAGCTTGCTGCGTCCTTGCACAGAGCGCAGGGCAAACCAAAACGGCAGCCATGAAAATCAACATCCGGCAGCAACAGCAACAGCAACTGCAACTGCAGCAAGTGGCAAGTGCAAGGTCAACTTTGTTGAAGGACACGCCAACAGCAGCAGGACAGCAAAAGCAGCAACAGCAGCAGCCAGAGCCCATCAGTCCACGCCCACGGCTTCGGCTGCAGTCCGGCAGTCAACACTGTCTCATTGGTTTGTTCAGCTCTATTTGTATTTACACAGCTCGCTGTGTGACTGTGTGTGTGTGTGTGTGCCGCCATTTTGTGCGCATTGTTTGCTGTGACGTTTCATTTCATTGCGTTTAGCATTTTGCGGTTTCGCAGCAGCAAATTGAGGCATCGACTTACAGCTTGCAACAGCCCCAACAACTGCAACTAGCTGCGAAAACCGCACGCCAAATGTGCCTATTTGGATTGAGAGGCATTCTCATTTAGTTGCTGCACTGAGCAAACATGCCAGCCAACTAATTACATTTATGTCGTTCGTGTGCACTGCTAATTCAGTTGCAGTTGCTGTTGCAGTTGCCAGCGATTCATTACTGTAATTGCAAGTTTGTTTATTGCGAGCTCTAAGTCAATAGACGTGATGCTGCAACGCTGCAGTAAATAACGTAGCTGCTTGTTAAGATTAACAGCTTAAAGTTGCAGCATTCATTGCTTGCCACTTAAATTGTGGCAAATAAGACAGCAATTAGTACGAATTATTCTTTATTCTTTCAAAAGGGCTAAACACATAGGCGCATTAGTATTTCAAAAACTCTGAGAGAATATTTTGGTTGCAAATATGCAGAAAGTGTAGATGAAATATTCTAGGTTTAAGCTAAAGTCAGCTCCAGGAAAATTTAACTTCTTGCTGCAGAAAACTTTGTAGCTTTAACTGATCAAACAAATTACTTGACAGTGCAAAAATGTAAAGTTAATATTTGTAGAAAGTGTTGCTGGAATTTCAATGTTTAATTTAAAGTTACTGCAGAACAGCACAAGGAGAATATAACTTATTGCTGCTGATCAAACAAATTACTTGACAGTGTAGCAATGTAACAACAATTTCAAAAAGTTCATATTTTCAAAAACTCAGAGAATATCGTGGCTGTAAATTTACATTGACAAAAGATTCTATGTCTGAGCTTAAGTTACTACAATAGAATTTCAACTTCGTAGCATCAACTAATCAAACAAATTGCTTGACAGTGCAAAAATGTGAAGTTAATATTTCAAAAACTCAGATAATATCGTGGCTGTAAAGTGTTGATGGAATATTCTATGTCTAAGCTTAAGTTACGGCAATAGAATTTGCAAATTTGCAGCGCCAACTGATCAAACAAATTACTCAACAATGCAAAAATTTGCATAATGAGACTAGCTCTAATTGTAGTTCCAATATTTGCGTAGACGAAAGCGAATGTTTAACCTTTGGCGAACTTTCAAGTTGGCCTGCCCTTTTAAATTGCTGTTGAGCCAACACTTGTTTCTTGTTTGCGTGCTTTTCTGTGGTTTCTCTGTGTGTGTGTGTGTGTGTGTGTGTGTGTGTGTGTGTGTGTGTGTGTGTGTGTGTGTGTGTGTGTGCTCTGCGTTAACGAGGGTTCAAGGCTGCAACAAGTGCGGTGGACAAACAGCAGCATAAAGCAGCGAGCGACCGACGCCGTGTTGGACTAATTTGATGCCCATTTATCTATTCACCTCTCTCTGCAACCGTTGCGCTGTCTCTTTCGCACTCACTGTAGCCGTCTCGCTTGGGTGCGGTGGCGCGTCACTCAAAAAACTCTGCATAATTTTGTGCGCTACATAACTCAAATTGTTTGTGCTCGCTGTGCTCCTTAAATAATTCAACGCTAATCTTTAAATTAAAATCAGCTCCATTAGGAACAAAGAACGCCCAATTCCTATACACACACACACACACACACACACACGCGTATATATGGCGAAATAAAACTGTGAAAATAAAATGGAGACCAGCAGCTGGCAGCTAAAATGTTTGCACTTCCTGTCCGCAACTTTTGCCATTTTCTTTGTTGCACAATAAATAAATATATCCTGTAATAGCAGATAACAAAAATAAATCTTGCTCGAACTTTCGCATAACTTCTTCAATTAACTTGAACTTCTCTCTCCACTTCTGCAGTCAACTGAATTCTTTGGCGTGTGTTTTGGTTGCCTTTTTTGCAGGGTATCTGCTCGTGCGGTTTACGCATTCTTGCTGGCTGCTTTTCTGCGTTTTGTTATCGTTTTTGTTGGCTGCAATGTTAAAGGCAGAAATTTTATTTACTGGCGTTGAGGCTGCCATTGTGTGGGGTTCAGTTACTTTTTTCGCTCTCGCTTTTTTGCTGATATTTTGCATAAAATTTGCAGGCAACACGACAACAAAAACCCACACACACGCAAACAAAAAAAAACAAAAACTCCACACTACTGCTGACTCGCTCTAGCGCACAGAGCCGTAAGCTAGCCAGCGCTCAGCTGTCTGTCTCGCTCTGCATGAAATATGCGAAGCCGCTTTCAACAATTTGCGTTGAAAATTTGCACAATGTTTGCCAGCTTCTCAGTGTTGCTTCTGTGTGTGTGTTTGTTCGCCGTCGTTGTTGTTGTTATGTAATGCTGAGCAAAGTTTTCACTCACTTAAATAGATGCCAGTGGCGTGTATAATTCCTAGACCCGTCGCTGCCTCTCCGCCGCCGCCGCTTCACGTGTCAAACTAATGCAAAAAGTGTCAGAGACTAGAAATTAAAAATTCAAATGAAAATGCGCCTAGACTAGGGCGCAAATTAAGCGCTTCCGCCACGCTCCGCTCCCCGGCTCTGCTGCTGCTGGAGCTGTCTCTGCTGTGTCACTTGGTAATTCATTTTAATGCGAAGCTTGCCGAGCATATTTTGGGTTAAATTTTAATTTCCTGCAACTCAGAGTCGACTTCCTCTTGCCCGCTCACTCTCTTCACTCAGTTCAGTCACATAGTTCTCTCTACCTCCGAGTCGCACTCGGGAAGCCTTTTAGTTGATTGGGTTACACGGGCTGTGGCGTAAGGCGCTTATGGGCTGCAAAAGTACAAAGGACTAGAGAGAACGAGAGTTCCATACATATTGGCAAATACTCAAAATATTCGGCATACTCGAGTGGCAAAGCAACAAAGTCGCTTGTAGCTTTCTGAGCTACTTAAATTCCTTGCAGCCTCCGACTTAAAACCGACAAACGGACAATTTTAATTAACCTTTTTTCTCTTCTGTGTGTGTGAGTGCGTTGAGTAGAGTTTGCTTTGATGGCTGGGCAAAGGACACGAGATCTGTGTGCAGACAGATGATGCGACCTCAGCTAAAAGCTGGCTTCGGGCAAAATCAGCGCCGCATAACCTTCAAATCGTGTATTTATTCCTCGCTACCTACTATATATTTTATACCTTATATATACACGATATATAGGCGTACTTTTTTTTTTGTATGCTTTGCCCTCTCGCATTCCTTTTGCTCGCTTTGTGCGGGCTGTTTCTTTTCTTTGCTCTTCTCAATTTTTTTGCTGTTTTTTTCTTCGTTTCCGTTGCATAATTTCTTGGCCTGCGCTTTTGCGGCCTCCTGCTGGCCTTTGGGCCTTTATGTCCTCTGGCCAGAAGACTAAGTAGGATACGCCGCAATGACCGAAAAAAAAGGTAGACTTTGACCCTTTAAACTGTTTACTGTACTTAAGAACTTCATTTCCTGTTTGCGCACTGCTCAAGGCTCGCCTACGTATTTCATGTTGCCTGTTACACTGATAAAGGGCTCAAAAAGGATTGCATATTGATTTAATGTTTATAATATGAGCGTAGCAACATTATTGGAAACACAGCAACAACATTGGCAAATGCAAAACAATGTGTCCAGCTCCATTAGCTAAATGGCTTTACATTTATCTTGCTGCTGCTTTTGCTCTTTGTTGTGCTTTACACTTTTGTGGCTTTAAGGCTTTCAATTATTCATTGGCGCCTTTTGCACTGCGCCCAAGGTCGGTCTGGCCGGCCACAAAGCATGCAATCAACTGCAGTCTCGACCAGATTTACGCCCTTGATACTGCGCCATCCAGAGCTCAGACCTTAGACCTTGCGCCAAGGGCAGGCAACCTTGAGGCTGCGTCGTCTCACTTTGCTTTTTTCGGGGGGGGTCCTTATGCCATTATTATTATCATTATCATCGGGACTGTGATCAACGTCAGCGGCAGCAAAAAAAGAGCAAAAACATTTGCCATGACTAATGACTGTCAGGCGCTGAGATTTTCACAGAAAGGAAAAGTTTTGCGGTTAGTTTTGCATGCTATCAAGTTGGGCTTTTTGGACTTTTGTAAATTGTTATGATGCCACAAGGGGCTGTCACATATGTTTCCAGACTCACGCGTAGATTGCTCTATTCTTTGGCTCAACATTGTGCAGCATTTCGGCCACTAAATTGTTGTCAGTTGTTGTGTGGGTTATCATCTGTCCGTTTGATTTATTTATGCAGACAGTTGTGGAAGCTTAATTACATTGTCTGCTGCCAGCGCAACAAAGTTAAAGTTGTCGATGCCGGCAACGAAGTCAATTCAATTAAATGGCCCCCAGCAAATTAGTTTCATTTGTGAAAACAAGTGGACGACAGATAAGTTGTCGGAGTAGCTCATTGCGGGGCTTTGATTGATTGTGGCTTAATTACCTTTGAGCTAATTAGCCAAATGCTCGGCGAAATATTAATGTATCGACGCAACCCAAAGAAGCCAAGGAAATTAAGAAAGGAACTCTGAAGAAACTTCCAGCGAAATATCGTTCGTAAGTTGATTAGCAGCGAGCACAGAACATGGTCGCATATTCATGTTGAACACTGCGTATACTTAATGCATAGTAATCTCAGCTGTATAGAGATGTCTTGGCTGACACACCTGTGTGGCATGCGAAGGACAGTGTTTGATGCTGCGTTTACTGGCATTTCGAATGGTTTTAAACACACTTAAATACTTGCTAATCCCCAACTAAATAGCTAAATATTTCCCGAGCGCTTTCTTTTTGCTTGTTTTTTTTTTTGTGTTGTTCTTTATCTCGTGCGCTGTCAGGCCAGCGCGTTTTCCATTTCACTTCTTCTGCGGCTAATCTCAACCATCTCATCAGCACGCCAATCTGCTAACAGTCCGACTGAACTAATCCCAAACAGAAGTGTGTGTGTGTGTGTTTGTGTGTTGCTTGTGAACGCATTTCCGCACACTTGCAACGTCAGCGTTGCGAGCAACGTCATCGACCCACAAACGCCTCCAAACGGCGTCTGCTGCCAAGATAAATACAAACAGCCCGAAACGAATTTCCAGGCTAAATATGCTGACGACAATGCTCGACGAGGCAGCAGGGGGAGAGGCAGGGGAGGCACCATAAACAACCATAAACTATATGTGCGTTCTTTTTGGCGTACTGACCTTCACCCAATCGTTACGCGGCGTTGTGGTTGCCATTTGTTTGGCTTTCTCTGTTTTTGAGTGACGCGGAATTTTAATGAACTTCACCTTCAAACAAGTCGCATTCGTTTGTTGTCTAATGCTTGGCTTCTTGTTCTTGTTGCTGCTTTACATGTTAATGAACTTGTGAATATTACGTTGAGGTTACCCAAAAATGTATTTTTGTCCAAAAGCGATCTAAATATAGTTGTGCACGTACCCACTACATATTATGTATTTTGGCATGCATATCGAGCAAAGTATTTATTTATTTATAACACTTAATGAACGCTCATAATCATTATGTGCTGTGTGCATGTGACAAGCAAGTTTGACTCACTCGATGAGCATTTCTGGTCGACAGGTTAAAAATATACATATTCCATTCCTTGTGATTCATTTTGCGTTGCGTTCGTGCCGAGCCTTAGGCAACAAAATCTGTCGAGAGACTGCTTTGGGCATTTGTATGGCGCTGTGACGTCAAGGAAACCTGTATAAGAAACATCTCTCGGGCGACCAACACATAATTCATATGTTTTATTTACTTGGCTTGAATTCTTTGATTGCCAAATAAAAAGCGCAAAATACACGGCAACAAAAACACACAATGCTGCTGCACAAATATTTGAGGAAAACAACAAAAGCCGAGGCAAACAACTACTATACTTATACAATACTATATAGGCATTTGAAAGTATGTATGCTGTATTTTCGGATATGCTGTGAGAGAGACAGGGAACTGTTTGTCTTTTTCATTTGACGACGCTGAATAAATAGGTTTATGAAAATGGCCAGGAATAAAAAAGAAATAAATATAAATCAAAGCGGTTCGCTTGTCGTGCTGAAATTTGTGCCAACTTGTTTGATTAGCACATATTGTACATATAATGAAATTTATTGCAACAGTTTAGCCCGCAAGTGGGCGGATTAATCCTTCTTTTCTCGCGAAAAATAACAAAATTCTTCATCATTCATTTGGTGTGTGCACAACGCGGATAAAGTGGGAAATTTGGCTACACCTGAAAGGTCGCCCAAATGTTAATTGGTTTCGGGCTGGATTAAATTGTTTGAGTTGAAGACTTAAACAGTCTGCAAGCTGGCATTCAAAAAGTGTTAACAGAAATCTTAAAGAGCAAATGTTAGTGTCAATTTTTGCAACTTTCGCACAAACTGCAACTGGTTGCTTAAAGCGTACAGCAGATTAGTGTAGATTGACGAGTTGCTTAATCATTTTTATTGATTCATTTTAATCTTGAGCTGTTGTCTCTCGACAAAACAATCAATCAGCCCAAGCAGTCGCCAGTGCATCATTAATCATGCGCTGTGATCAGCTGCTGACATCCAGCGCGTCTAAAGATACATAAAACTCGCTGTCTTGCGAGTTATGCAGCAGGCAGCTTTTGCACGCCCAGCGCAGCGCACTCACCATCAATCATAGCAGTCAGCTTGCGCTGTCGCAGCAATGAGCAATAATTTCTGTATCTCTCGCATCAAGTTGTATTAAATTTTGTTGCCCTTGGTGGGGTTTAATTTATGATTATTATGGTGGCTGGACAAACTAGAAGAAATGTTGCTGAAACTGCTGCGGCCATAAATAATATGATTTTAATTATGTCGATTTGCGAAAATTGCGCATCGCATTTCCCCTTTCGACTCTTGTCAAGCACAAACGCCTCTCGCTGCCATTTATTTACTCTTGAGCGACACTTTCGCCCGCAAAATCAACACAAACGCTGGTCCGCCACATTTTCATCATCATCATCATCAGTGTCGGGAACAACAACGACGACATCGTCATTATTGGGGCTGACCTTGCCAACTTCCGCCGTTGGCAAATATTATTGCTAATTTATCAGATCTTAAAGCAAGTTTTCGGGACCAGCTGGGAATGCTGTGGTGACGCTTCGTTGGCCACTTCCGTTGCTCCAATTGGGTTGTCGCTGCTCTTGATTGCGAAACGAGAAGCTTGTCCACTGCTACATAATTCAGAGGCCTACAATTTATGTGGCAACTAATTGCTGTGTGCCAGCAACAACACATGGCGTATGATTAATGCGTCGTCCAGGCTCTTATCATTTTGTGCTGCTTACTTTTTACGATGTTTGTTTCTTTCCGGGAGCGTTCTGTGTGACCTTCAGCTATTGATTGAAGTCTCAACACACTAAAGACGAACTGCAGATGCGCTACAGTCACATTTCAAGAGACTGCGAGCGCGAGAGTGTTTGGCATAATAAAGAGATCGAGGGAGGAAAATGTGGCAATTATCACGTAATAGCACGGCAAGGAAGGCAGTTTGCAGGAACTAGCCGAAATTGAAAAATGGGCGTGCAACCAATACAGGCGCTGATACTTAATAGTCCTACGACACACCAGCTCATATATCAAATGGGCCACCGACATACACAATCTCAGGCACAGCAGCCGAACACGGCGCCACGACAAGTTTATGGGGCCAAAATGCGGCTGTCCAACACGGCCAACACGTAGCACAGAGAAACACATATATGTGCTTGTGAACTGGGTTTTTGTAGTCCTGCTGCTGGTCCAAATTGTAATCATAACTCGAGCGCCGCATTAAACATAACAAAAAATAGCTCGAGGCACGTAGCCAAACAACACAGCGCGAAGCAGCAGGAGTGTGTGTAAGTGTGCGAGTAAGTGTGTGTGTGCTTGGGTGCCTTTTGTTGTTCTTCGGCTGCCTGGCTGTCAAAGTTTTATGCCTGAAAAGCATTTAACTCGCGATGCTCGTCTACTTCTGCATTATTGCCATTGTTGTTGTAGCAACTGTAGCTTTTCGCGCTCCCGTCACTCCTGTTGTTGTTGTTGTTCCTCCTGCTACATGCGTGCAGAAATTGGGTGTGAAAAGCACTTTGGCAGCAGAGCGAGAGAGAGGGGGAAAGAGAGTGAGTGAGACAGGCAAGCGTTAAAGTGACGTTTACTGTTATTCGAGCACTCTCCACGTGCCGCCCCCGTCGCCAGCTCGATGGTCTAATGGCGGCGCCCAACAAGCCAACACAGCTGCGACGCTGAGACGTTTAAGCCTTTAGGCAGTTTTTGTGGCGCCACCTTTTTAGCAGCCGCTCGCTCGCCTTCGGCTGAGGTGGCTATCTGAAAATGCCTGCGCATAGCCTAGGCACATTAAAGGCTTTCTTTCATTAAATTTAAACCTTAAATATGACTGAGCCAGCCGAAATCTGCTGAAACAAGTGATTACAGGCAGGTGCGAAACGCCAGCAAATGCTGCGAGAGGGTTATGGGATAAAATATCCCCGGCTTGTGTTTGTTGCCCCGGCTACAAATCCTAGTTGATAGGTTTTCCTTTTCACTGCGCCCCCACACTTTCTGCTTGCCTTCGCTTTTGCGTGCTTACGCCCATTACACACAATGAATGCGCGTGTAGTGAAGAGTGTGTGTGCAGCTCTGATTCCCTATACTCGTATATATATATATATATATGTATTGTGCTAGGAATTAAGCGCAGTCTGAAATTACTGCCAGTCACTTAAGCTCTTATTTCTCAATGCGGTCTAAGATGATTTATGAAATTATTGCCAACCAGCAAGAAAAACTCCTGCTAATGCCTGCTGTTGTGCGCATCTTCCCCTCTCACAAATATCTCAAGTATTTTGCTCAGGTCATACAGCATTATTGTGTATGTATCGCACATGGAGTATTTTCATTTATTATCAGCACATATTTCTGTCCACTTTTTTGTTGCCTACTTTTCAGCGCACATCTATAAATTTGACACCTTGCTAACTCACACTCTTAGTCCTGTTTGTGCTGCTTATACAACATGTACATAAAGTTTGCCTTTTTTCCATATTCAGTTTATGCTGGATCCTTTTGGCTGCCTTGCCAAAGTTCTATTGTTAACTTTTGCATAAGTTTCGCCCGGTCTTTGTCTTGTTCATTTTTATTTTCATGGCATTATTTTGTACTTTGACCGGGACGCTTTTTATGCGAACGAGCGAGTGAGCGAGCGAGCGGCTTTGTCGAAACAGTTTTCCATCAAGTTGGCTGGGAGTGTGGCTCGGCTCGACCGAAATTAAATGTTATTTGTTCGGCCTTGCCGCTCTTTACGATATGCGCCAATTTCGTTGCCCATAAATCAGATAGTCAAAGCCCGGAGCGTACGACATTCCTGCCCCCCATAAAAGCAAAAGCAAAAAAAAGAGCGAATGCAGAAGAGATTTACACACCTTCCTTAGCGAGAAAATGCCGAATTTGTAGGATATTTTTTTTGGGGGCTCTGTCTCTGGGCTATTTGGACGCAATCGTTCGGTTGTTTTTCTTGCTTGGGGCAGTGCATAACTTTGCGCTGATTTCATCTATCAAATTAAGAAAGTAAAAGCGAAAAATTGTTGCGCTCGCTCAGTCGGTGATCCGCCTCGTAAATCTGTGGCGTCGCCTCCGAATATTTCGGCGAACATTTTGCGCCTCGACCATAATAATACGTATCATTGTTATTATTATAATGCGGCGAGTGGTCGAGAGCAAGACTGGCAAGGGGCGGGCGTTGGAGGCGTGGCGTGGCCAGTGCGTCAAAGTGTCAAATGCCATTAAAATTTAATTTGCAACGGACGGGGACGAGGCGTCTGTGGCGACGTCGCCTCAAATTTGACGCTTTGTGTGCTGGCGAAAGAACTCAATTAAGTATTCAGTTCATTTCAGTTCAGTTTTGAGCAAAGTTTCGCAGTTTTCGTCAGGTCGCTTAAACGCTCCTAATTGAGTGAGGCGAGACGGCTTAAAAGGGATACTTTTTCGCTTGTTTCCATAATTACCGAACAATTGGGCAATTTAATTATTCAAACAGCTTTGTTTTCTTGCCAGTTCAGTTTGACATGTTGTGACAAAAACGTCGCAGAATTTAAACCATTTATCACTCGACTCGATTGTCAAGCACACAAAAGCAGCAAAGAGTGAAAGCGAACAGCGAACACAACAAAGTGTTACATAAAGCCTTTGATTTTCGCATTGCTACGGTTGCCTTTTATCGCTTTTGCATAATTAAAACGCCATTTCGCCATTTATAAGAGCGCTAATTAAATGCACTGTTCGGCAGTGTGTTAAGCACTCGTTCAGTTGTCAGTTTCATTTAAATGCATGTTATAAACTGATAATGTCCTTTATTGGCCATGAGAATTCATTGTAGCACTTTGATTTCATGGGGGAGGAGACGGGTTTCAAAATGCAATCGAGAGACATTTGATTTTATAATTGTCAGTTATTCTCGTCGATTCTCTAAACAACCAATAATTTATTTGCGTTGCTTCGAGCACTTCGACATGGTTTATACAGTCTCCCATGCCATATATATATTTATAGGTATATTCCTCAATCCAACAGAATGTGTTTCACTCGCTCGTCAGCGTGAATTGGCAGCCAGAGTATAGACAAAAGTGTAAATGCACAGCAACAATAAATATTTTCAGTCTAAACAAAAACTTGCAGCGGCTATTTTCCTACAACGTTATTCATTCATTTATGAATGACAAGTATTTGCGCTGCTGGCATTTAGGCATTAGGCTAATTGACTGCGCCGCAATCGTATATCAAAAGCCGCACAAACAAACAGCAGGAACAAAAGAAGCAAAAGAAAACTATTAACACTATTCTGTATACAAAGAGTGGGAACTAGAAGTAGTGCGATTGAAACGACGCCCACGCCCATTGAATGCGGAAAGTGTTTGGAGGGTAGAGATGGAAATTCATTTCGATTGCGTTTGTCAGTCGCGGTACGCAGAGATTTCATTGGGATTTGTTTTGCATTTGAATTGAGTGGCTAAGGCGACGACAACAAATCTCTGGCTAATCGCATCAAAAATGCGGCAGCGACGACGACAAAAATATTTCAAGAGCTCTATTTATAGCCAGCTGTCTCTATGTGTATCTCTCTCGTTCTAGTGTGTGTGTATATATGGATTGCACGGCTGACTAAGTTTGCTTTTGATGACTGTGTTATGGCCCATTCGGCCTTCACCTTTATACACAATTCCACGTTACGATATTCTTTCTCTCCTCTCCTCCAGACACTAAGCGCAAATTATTTATTTATACGCGCTGCCTTTTCAGTCCAGTTCAGTTCAGTTTTTGTTGTGTGTTGCGTTTGCTTGCCATTTGGTTTTTAACAATTCGTGCATAAAGTAAACTTAATTTATTTTTAATCGCCATTTAATTGGCTGCCCGCTGTTTTCCTTACACACTCGAGATTGCAGCATAAAAAGTTTTAATTGCTCCTCAGGTATTTTCTCGCTCCCCCTCCGCTCCGCGTCTTGTTGTGATCTAATGCTTTTCATGGGGAGTGGGATCGTTGTTTATTTTCGTATTCAACTCTCGAAATGCCAAACGCATTTGCACCACCATCCATCGCCAGTTCGCACACAATTGTGGGCCAATGTGTCGACGACACCGTCTCACCGCAGCGCGCCTACACCTTTCTGCCAAGAATAAAACCTAACGTAACAGGGCGCAACAAGAAAAAAAGCGTATTGAAAATAAACATTCGTGAGAGACAGACAGCGAGATCGAAAGGGCAAAGTTCAAGTGTAATATACTTATAAGCTGACGGCTTTGAGCGAAGTTGCGACTCTCGAGTTTTTGGATATTAAGTAAATGTGGTTTGACAAGTGCCTGAAGGCATGCTAAGTGCTATAGCAGCGGTCTGCCCTTGCAATTTTGTTGTTGAAGAAATGTTCAATTACTTTTGTGGCAGCTGACGGCAGATGAAATCCGATGGCTGAGACCCCAAAAAGTTAGTCACACTCGCATGTGAAATCCAATAAAAAATTATGAGAAATGCATATTTGATTGTTATGCGTCTGATTATTTGATAATGCGACAAACTGACAAAAAGTAATGCAAAAAGAAAAACTGAATAACAAATCAAATAACCTGCGAATTTCGCCGAAAATGTAACTCAAATTTATTTGAAAATCTGTAATTTTCCGCCGAACTTTGTGCGCGCTCTGATTGAAGTATTCGTAGAAAACTCATCAAATATTTGATGAGAGAGTTTAACAATTGTCAGCAACAAGGTTAAGTATATTTATCTTGCGCCTGCAATTTAATTCCGCATAAAATATGCTTGACATTCCGAAGCATCGATTGGCCATGTTTCGAGTAGTTCAACTTCGAATGAAATATATATTTCAATCAATTACATTTGTCCTGGAGGAACATTGAAAATGCAGAGCACAACTCCGGGGAGCAAACATGTTCTTCACATTGTTCTTTTCACTTAAGAGCAAATGACAATATCAGCAGCTGCTCTGTGTGAAGTGAAATGTGTTTCAATCAATAAAATTTGAGGCAAGCATTTCATAGTTGAAGTGTTTGCTCGAAGAGCGTCGGCGACAGATGGAAGCACAAGGAGCAGAGCAATCGAAAAGTACAAAACGTTTTTACGGACAGGCAGCTAGTCCTTGTGTCCATAAATGTGAATCGTGCCTCGAGCAGACAACAAATGTCAACATCGAATCGACAAAACATAGTATGCAAATTATGGCCACAACTGGGGAGGGGGAGAGCCAAAATAAAACCGAGCAAAGTCGACTGAGATCTGTGTGTATGCAAATGATTTTGCAATGCAAGTGGAAATTCAAGGCATGTGAGTCATAGGCACACAGGTGGGCGTGGCAGTTGCAGTTTAACGATGTGCTATTAATTATATTTAATGAATTATGTCGGGGCGTTGATTTTTGGCGGCTGCAGCGAATTGCGCGGCACAACGCTGCGTATGAGTGTTTTTGGGTTCTAAATTAAGGCCGCGATGAGTGCGAGTGGCGGAGCAACTGCTCGACAGTTGCTGGTTGCATTTATTAAAGCGCAACCTTACTCAAATAGCGCGCGTTCAGCTGGCCACTCGGGCGTATGGTTAACGTAATAAATGTCACTGCCATTTGACAGCTCTCTGAGTGACGTCAGCAACACAGCCCGGCCACACACATTTGCTGCTGCTCCTTTTTTTTGTGTGGTTGTCTCGTGTTGTGTTTGCTGTATGCCCCAGAGGCCAACTGTGGCATTGCGCTGCCGCCCCGAACTCCCTCTCACCGTTGGCCAAATGAAAATTAGGCTATGAAAAGGCATTGCCCACACACGAGCATTGGGTTATTTGTGCTCTGCGGTGGTGCGTCCTGCCAGCAGCCCTCATTGTTTATTTATCAAATATCCACACGCTGTCAGAGCCAAAATCCTGAGCGGAAAACAAAGGCGAGACCACAACGGCAACACATATGAAGTGTGCGCCCGATTAGCATAAGTGACGCACAGCATACCCTGTAAAAGCGACACTACAATGCATTTATGCAAGCATTAAACCATAATTGAGCTAAGCTCAGAGCATCCCGACTAATTGAGCATTGATGCTGCTAATTGTAACTGCTTGCTTGCAGGGTATGGCAGCTTGTTGGGGAACTTGGGCAGCTTGTTGGGGCCTTGTTTTCGCTGCCCGGCTGTTTGCATTGTTTGGCCTGGCCAAACATGAAGCCGCACAATTAATTTGCGGCTTCTTGCCGAACTCTCTGCTCGTTTCTCATACGTTTTTGTTTTTTGTCGTGCTGAATTATAAATAAATCTGTGCATTGTTCTCGTCGGAATTGCAATTCCCAATGACGTCACTCGTCGCCCACACATGCGCGCCTCACATTGCCTACTTATCGGCGCTCGGACCTGAACCTTGGCCAGCGACTCGTAATTGATTAAAAGGCAGCAGGCAGCTGGCTAATTAGCAGACTAAACTTTCTGCCTAATTAATATTGTCATTAGAGTGCGCACAGAGCATGCGAGCTGAGCTGAGATTGTGTTGATAATCAAATTGATATATGTGGCATTGGCTAAGCTGGTAGCTGGGAGCTGCAGGCTGAAAGCTTTGCTTTAGATCAATTAAATATTCAATTAAATGCTTAGATTTTCATACATTAAATTAGGGGGCATTAATCTTCATTTGGTTTTGTGGGGCTTAAATGCCTGAACCTTGCTCAAAGTTGCAAATTTGTTTATGTTTATACCATAATTCTTGCCAGCGGCTGTTGTTGCCGCACCGACTGCTCTGGCAGCTCATAAATTTGGAGAGGCGGCGCGAAAGCAAGAGAGAGGGAAGGGCGACAGCAAGTTGCCAGTTAATACAAAGACATTTGTCGCCATAATTTGACAAGCACATAAATTCATTAAAATATTCTGCAGGCACTCTGGTCCAAGCTGTCGCCTCATCCCTTCTCTCGTGCTTTCTCTGCATCGCTCTCTGTGGCTGGCCTAGACTTTGGCCACACACATCATGAACTTGATGCATGAAAGCATTTTCTCTTGGCTTTCAAAATTATTTCATTACTTCATCACTCGCAGCAGCGCACTGTCAAACAAACAAAAAGCGAGCAAAGCAAGTGTATAAATATATAAATGAAATGTCTGTATTTGTTTAATGTTTTTATTTATTTCTTCTACATATTTGCGCCAACACGTCAACGCAGGTCTCTCCCTCTCTCCTCACTAGCCCGTTTAGTTGGCCATCAGCCAACGGAATTTGTATCTGTTTCGAATAGTTTGCAGTGCCCCCAACTGCCGCGCCCCTCTAGCCACACATGTTGGCGTATTTAAACGCGCTTTTGATATTTATTTACGTGTGATTAGCAAAATTGGTTAACAGTTTCGCATTCGCTGTGCATTTGTGCACATTTGATTTGCATTTCATCTGGTTTCTGCGCTGCTTCATGCTTATTTATCAATTTGTTAGTGCTGCAGTTGTTTGGCTTTTATGTACTTAATTTGCCAATTAATTGCCATCATGAATGCTCGCCTCACCACTGCGAAATCTAGATATTTTCATTTGCTTAGACCATAAATAACTGTGTGTGGAAAATGCGCAGATTTTCCGCCCGCTCCCCGCGGCTGTCTGTCAAGTGTAACAAATTTTTTTCCGCCTTCTTTTCGATTTTTTTTAATGACTGACACGCCAGTAAATGAAAAGTATTTAAGCACTTGTTAGGAATTTCCTCTTAATTGCTTTTCGGGCATGTGGAAAATGATATCGTGTCGATTGCCCGTCCGTTTCACTTTGCTTATTTGCTTGGCCTGTTGGTGGGACTCTGCTGGTGTGCGGACAGGAAACTTCATTTGTTATGCTTGATTAAAATAGTCGGAAAATGGGTTAGCAAGCAATTTCCGGTCTTTGACTTTTGGCTCTGTCTCCGCTTGTTCAAGTGGAAATGATATAGCTCCCTCTATATATATGGATGGCGATATTTCTACGAACTGGCGCTGGCTGCCTCGCATTATCTCTTCGCTCAATTTCACGTTCGTGAAACGTTAGCAGCACTTTCGCTTTTTCCGAGCAGCACTCGGAATTCTTTTGTATGCGTTCTTACATAATGCTCGGCTTAAATGCTGCGCAAATAGAGATAAGTTCTGCCTCACACACAAAACAACACTAGTCAGCAAGGTTTGTGCACTCAACACAAAATCTCGCATTTCGATTTAGTTCAAACTGCAAGCGAGAATTGAATTGTTTAAGTTGTGAAATGTGAAGTGCTTACAGTCTCACACTTTGCTGACTAGTGTAGTTAAACACTGCCGCTTTTATACTCAAATAAACTGGCACATAATTGTTTGCCATTTCTCATTATTAACGAGGTCGTCCCACTTACACAAGGACAACACCAAGCCGAGCAACAACAGCAGTTTGCATTCATTCAGCTCTCAACTGTCCGCTGGGCACTTTTCGCTCGCCACTTCTGTCCGTCCGTCCGTCTGACTGACTGTCCAAATGTGGCCGGGGCCGCTGTGTGTGTTTTCGGTGGCACTGCAGAGACCCGAACGCTTAACCCTTAAACAACAATTAAAAATATTACACTTGACCGGTCGAGCGAAAGGGGGCAGCGGCGGCGGCAGCGGTGTAAAATGGACAAGAAACAAAAGACGAACAACTGTGTGTGTGTGCAGTGTGTGGATGAGTGTGTTTGAGTGCTTTGCGGGCACTCAAGTGGCCAAGTTTGCTCCCCCGGCCAGGCAATTTTCAGTGTGGTGCCAGCTGCTGCTTGCAGTCGCCATTGTGGCCGTGGCCGGCGGGATGGGGGGGCAACCGTAGAAACCACCAAAGCAGCCACCATAACAATTAATGTAAAAGCTCATCAAGTATACGCAGTGGGGGCCCACATGTCGTCCAACTGTCTGGCTTGTTTGGCACATGCTCGTAAATTAGTTGCGTTCCTTTGCCTAAGCTCTTCACTCACTCTCGCTTTTTTGTTCGTTTGCAGAACCAAGAAAAGACAAGACTGATGCACAACAACACGGTGGCAATGGCACATTATCAACACCGAATATTGAGCAACCGACATGCCAGGGCTCCATGCTCCCACCACCCGGTGGCGGTGGCATCGGCGCCGCCAGCATGCACCAGCAACAGCAGCAGCAGCAGCAACAACAACACAGCAACCAGTCCGATTCCAGCAGCAAACAGGAGCGGCCCAACACTCTCGGCGGCAGCAACAAGCTGTCGCGGCGAGGAGTCAACATTTGCTATCACAACGAGCACTGTAAGTAGACGCCCGTCGACCAGTGTTGAGTAGCGCACAAAATGCCAGTTAGCGTAAGACAAACAGACCCCCGAACGGGACGAGGAAACCCGTCGCCGCTAAGCGATTGCAATCGATACAATTGTCGACACAGGCAGTGAATAGTTTGTAGTGTAACTGAGTCAGTTAAGTTAGACATCTGTTATTAACGTGCAGAGCTATTCATTGGACATATATTTTCATAGCATTTCTCTGAGTTATTTTCTCTAATTTAATCAAACAACTAACTATGCTTATTGATGCAGCCAACTAATTAGAAGAAATGTTGAAAGTCATTGAAATGTTTGCACTTTAATTGCTGTTAGATTAAATCGGCATTTATGCTTTTGAAATGTAGTAAATGTACTTATTTCGACAACTAAAGAGAGTAGTTTAAACATGCAAACAAAAATTCACAAATATTATGCTGATATTTTAATATTTCTCATAAGTTGTCAACAGCTGCGTATTAAACGCTTGCTAAACTTCGCAAGCTGTCTCAGAAAGAGCAAAACACTTTATTACTGATAGATTTAATCGACATTGATGCTTTTGAAATTTAGTAATCTTATTTAACTAATCAGCTCAAAGAGAGTTGCTTAAACATGCAAACAAAAATCACAAATAATATGCTGATATTTCAATACTTCTAACTAGTCGTCAATAGCTGTGTATTAATTAGTTCATAAACTTCACAAGCTGTCTCAGACAGAGCAAAACAGTCTTAACGTAATTTCAAAAAGGATTAAAGAAGACAATTTTAAACTAAATTTAGTTTTGGCAATACTAATTGTTATTAGGTGTAAAGCAACTAAAGCAGCTATTTGTTGGCAGTGTAAATTGGAGCGAAGTAGAAGCTCTGTAGTCTTGTGTTGCATCGCTGTAGTAGGCTGGTTTCCCTCGCCCCGTCATAGTTCGAACAACACACTCACACAGCATACACATTACACCACATCCACACACTCACACACACACACACACACATTTGAATCACTTGCTAGCAAAGAAACTCATACTCACTCACTGTATCTGTGTTGCCTCTCTCTCTCTCTCTCTGTCTCTCTATCTGTTGCCCCCGACTGTGTACTGTAACCCGGTTTGTTTTAGATGGCGGCGACGACGGCAAAATGGTGGGCGGACCACCGGGCAGCACCCCGCCGCCGTACGCGGGCGGCAAGCTGCCGCCGGGCGTGATGCTCACCGAGCTGCCGGAGCCACCGATACCCGTGTCGGAGATTGGACCCATCCCACCGCCGCCGATGTTCTCCACGCCGAGCCCCACGCTCATCGCTGGACGACCGCACGGGCCAGGCGCCATGAACGATCAGGACTACCAGCAGGACTACGACTACGATGGTAACGTCCACCTCTGGCTAGCTTCAGCTCATTACCAAAGCGCACTTCATAAAACTACTGCTAGTGCTCCCCCAAAAAAAAAAAAAACATGCTCAAAGCATTCCAAAATACGTTGTCTAAATGCCGCTGCCTTTCGTTCACAGATCACGATCCCGACCAGGACGAGCTCGACTCGGACGACGAGTATGCGCCGTACGGCGGCGTCGCTGGCAACCATGTGCGCGTCATGGACACACAGCGTGTCGAGGAAATTCCAGCCAAAGAGCCCAAACCAAATGCAGTTCCTCTCAAGTCGGCGCTGAAGAAGAAGGGACCCGCCAACTCCGCCTCGACGCCCGTCACGCCCACCCAGGAGCATCACAGCAACGCCACAGCGGCCGCCATTGCCAACAGCAACGGCGGCATCGGCTCGATGGCCGCCGCCGCCGCTGCGGCCGCTCAGCAGTCGGCCAGCCAGCGTCCGTTGGTGGTGCGTCAGGATGCGACGGGCAACAACTATTCGCTGAAGTGAGTATTCGCCCCCCCGTTGCCGCGAGCGCGCTCTTACTTTGTAGCTCCCCCCGTTCCCCCGGTCCTGCCCTCTGTCTTATTGAGTTCGTTTGTAGTTTGACATCGTTTTTACTTAACGCTCTCTCTCTCTCTCTCTCTCTCTCTCTCTCTTCTCCTTTTTCTCTGTACTCATCGCATTTGTGCTGCCAATTGATAACGCTGCCTCTCCCCTCGAACCCGACCCCGCCCCCAACCCTTTCAACAATAATTGTCAATACTATTTTTTTGAATTACTCAATTTTGATTTGAAATCGTTTTGTTCTTTGTTTGTGTGTGCGTGGCCAACACGTTCTTCCCCCCGCTCAATCTCTCTCTATCTGTATCTAACTACAACAACCTACAAAATACCTCTACTACAACTACAACAATCAATCAATCAATCAATCAATACAATCAATCAACCAAATACAACCCGAAACGTACCTCGAAATCAGGCCTATACTACGACCACGGATTAGAATATGGTAAACATTTTTTAGCTAATTTATTTGTTATGTGGAACGTATGCCAAATCGCTTTTAGTGTATTCCCCTCCCGCTCACTCACTCACTGTCTCCCTCTCTCCATTTCCAACTCCAAATTATGTTCACCTTTTGTTTCTTTGCTCAGCGCGCTTTGAATTAAATAAATCTCAAGAAGATATCAAAGTATTAAATTCTGTCAAGCGATCTTACTGCAAATATTTAAATCGTTTGCAAGTGTTAAAGCCTTTAAACTGCTGCAGATTAAAATACTTTGGCAAAGTGCTCGAAGTGAAACAATTTCCAGAAAATCCGCACTGTCCTCTGCCCACAAGACTCCCCATGCACCTTAACAATCATCTTTTCGGTTATGTGCTTTGATTAAACTTTCAACACTGCCCACTTCACCAAACAACGACAACGACGACGACGACGACGTCAATGTCGAAGCAGATGGAGAAACAGGCACAACAAGCTGACAACACTCACAGCAACCCTCGCACACACCCGCACAGCACTCTCTTCTGTTACTTTTTTTGTTGTATATGTGTTTTTGTTGTTTTCCCTTAGTATTAAATTACTAACTTTTGGTTGTGTTTGCCGTTAAGTTTCATTTTCTCATATGCCGCTGCCGGCTTTCCTCTATTTCCTTCTCTCCCCCTCCCCGCCAACACTTGCCCCTCAATGTCGTGTATATGTTGTGTGTGTGTGTGTGTGCCGTAAAAGTTTTCGTTTACTTCGTTTTATTTGCTCCTCTGGCCCGTTGCATGTGTTTCATTTGGAAACAAGATTTCATTTCAAATTACGCGCGCACTTTCCGCGGAATCTCGCAAAGAAGCCAACATATTACCCAGCATCATCATCATTTTAATTTAATATTGTCTGTGGCGCTGCATGTCAAAGCAATAACAAAAAACAAAAGAGAAAAAGCCACCTCGTTCAAGTGGAACACAAGAACAGTTCTGACAAGTGATTCTCATTATAATAAGCCGAGAGAAACCAACACAAAAAAAAAAGAATTGGGGAAAAACGAAGGATGACAGTTGACATGTTCCACAAGTTGATTCCTGTAGCCAGCGATGCGGCATAATCGAAACTCAATTGGAGGCAACCGCACATGCGAATCCACAAGTTCTCTCCAGCCACGCCCAAATAGCTCAGCTGCCCCTCGACCCCTTTCGCCCCTTTCCCAACAACTGGGAGCGTATGCAAAGCGTTTGCAACAAAGCGTGAAAATGAACCAACTGAACGGGAAATGCAAAATTGTTACATATTTATCATAAATTGTGCAAGGAGAAAATGGAGAGAAAACGCACGCTTCTCCCTTTACCATGGAGATAAGCGAAGCATAGAGCATCCAAGGATGCGCTGGCTTTCCCTGGCACTTGGTATTACTATAGACAATATGTAGATTGCAATTTAAAAACGGAATAGCTGCTATAAATAAACGTAGCGCAAATGAACTTTGTCCTTTTGCAGGGGGGCAAGTTAATTGTTTTAATTCGATTTACATTTCGCAGAAAATCTAATTTTGTTCGAGATTGCGCTTTAATTGTATTTTATAAACTTGCGTTTAATTGCCAGCAAATAGCCCAAAGAAGACGCGTACTTATATTAATTTGAAAGTAATCCAAGAAGCACTTCAGCGCAGTTCTCAGTAATTTGCTGTTTGCTGCCTTTGATTGAGTGGAACTTCTGCGAAAGCTGCTTCAAGTTGCACAGCGTTTCTTTCAATTAAAGCCAGCCATTTAAGACAAAGACAAAGTGCAGCAAATCAAATTGAAATGAAAGTGCAACAGCTGCAAGACCAGTTGAAAAAAAGGTTTCTTCTGGTCACAAAGCTGCTGCTTTGGCCGGATAATCTGAACACAAGCTGACTAATAGAATAAGCACTTCACTTATTTGCAAGTAATTGCGCCAGGAAGGGGAAGGAAAGGGTATGCAGCGGACGCCAGTGACTTGCATAATTCGTTTCGAACTCGTTTTGCATGGTAATGTGGCAGCCATAGACAACGCTGCGATGCGATGCGATGCGATGTGAGAGTGTACTCTTAATGCGAAAGTGTTGCGGATGCGCCTGACAGGATATAGCATTCTGGGTGGGCTTTTCAGGCACGGCGACAGCTTTAAGTACAAAGCCAACACACACACAGCAACATAGCAAGACAGGCGTGCTCTTGGTGTGGCAAATGTATGCGAATGAGTTGCCAGATGTGCGCACACGTGTCGTTAAAAAGAAAAGGAAAACAACGAATTGCTGCCGCAACAGCAGCAGCAGCAAAAACGAGACTAAAAGCCAGGCAAAAGGATTTTGGCAGCAACAAAAAACTTTAAGGACATGTGCCTCAGAGTTATGCAGGAAGATGAATAAATTAAAGACACACACACACGCTGCATGCATGTGTACTATATATATATATATATATATATATGTAAATCTGCGCAGATTGCCCTTGCGAGATTGCAGAGTGTCAGTGTGCTGCCGTTTTGCATGTTCCCCCTACCGATTATTATTTGTACATATTATTTCCTTGTGGTGTATGTGCAATGTGACGCAAGCGAATGATTAGCAGCAGAAGTATTTATTGCATTGCTTGCATAATGCCCGAACCTACTGTTAGTTATTTGCAGAGTCGAGATCGTGCCGTTGACTAATGCATAACTCGTTTGTCTACAGCAGGCAGCAAATGTTCAATATTCAATTGCCATGCACCGTCGAGAACAAGGAGAACACGAGGCCGTTTGTGATACGCGAGAGCAGCAGCGACAGCGACGAGAGCGATGGTCACATCGTCTACCGGGACGACGACAACGACAACACACGGCTCGCCAAGTTGGCGCGCAAGGAGTCGCTCTCGCTGAAGCTGCAGCTGCGGCCGGACAAACAGGATCTGATCAATCGCAACATCTTGCACCAGGTCAACGACAATGAGCTCAAGGAGTCCAAGGAGGCGATTGGAGCGCGCCTAATCCGACGGCTGTCGATGCGACCCACCGCCGAGGAGCTGGTGGAGCGTAACATTCTGAAAAGTAAGTTAACACATTGTCCACCTGTTTTAATTGTAACTAATTGTGTATTCTGCGTGTGCAGCTCAATCACCCGCCGAGGAGAAGAAGCAGAAGGAGGAGAAGAAGTCGTATCTGCTGCGCAAGCTCAGTTTTCGGCCCACCGTCGAGGAGCTCAAGGAGAAAAAGATCATACGTTTCAACGACTACATCGAGGTGACGCAGGCGCATGACTACGACCGGCGGGCGGACAAGCCATGGACAAGACTGACGCCGAAGGACAAGGCCGCCATACGCAAGGAGCTGAACGAGTTCAAGTCCTCCGAAATGGCAGTCCACGAGGGCAGTCGCCATCTGACGAGGTACGCGCCCAGTTCCCCAACCATTTCAGCAATTAGACACGAAACTCACGCTGCCAACCAGCAAACCAATTCCCCAAACCACACCCCACACCACGCCAATAACACAATCGACGACTGGCCGCAATGTGAGCAAAGCACAAAATTGCCAAATGCCCAATGAAGTGTCACGTGCAGTTCACTGTTCAGTCGCTGTCGCAGTCGCCATCACTCTCGCTGCTCCAGTTGACCACTTCTGCACATTGTTCGTGCTATGTGTGTGTGTGTGTGTGTGTGGCCACAAAGGACTTTCTGTGGCGACCGCTGCTATTTGCTATTCTTTTTATTTCCTTCTTTCGACATTTCTATTTTCCATTTCCCAACTGCAGTTTTTACTGCGCTGCCAGGGACGACGATGGCAGCCAACATTTTGGTCTTTTTTTTTCAACTTTATAATGGCTTTTGGATTTTATGGCAAGCCATTGAAGTTGTTGTTAAAGTCCCACGCGGCATGCCACGCAAAGCATTTGCTTTGACTAACTGCTTGCAGCAAGTTCAACTGGCTGGCTTACAAATTAGACGAGCAGACAGAGTCGCAAATAAGCTGGCCATGTGCCAGCTTAGGAGACAAACACTTGCCAGACAGCCGGCAGTCGTTGCTTAACTTTAAAGTAACTAAAAAAGTTGGCCGTGTCCTAATCAGAAATGAAATCCCAACTCACAGAGAGTGTCGCACTTTGACGCTTTAACTTTTTGGAAGCGGAAACTGAAGCTGAAGCTGAAATTGAAGCTGAAACTAATCTCAACTTTTGCAATTTTGTCGTTGTTCTTTGCAGATTCCATAGGCCATGACGATTGCAATGGCAGCAACTTTCCAACAAATTACAACAACAACCCAAACAACAATTGTATTTTGTGCAGCATCAAATTGTCAACAAATATCTAAAAGCAAAACATTAAGAAAACAAACAAAAAAAAAAACACAAAAAAATGCAAAAAAAAAAATTATATATATTTAAAAACAAAATAATATTAAACTGAGAGATGAACACACAATAAAAAAAGAAGAAAACGTAATGCAAATAACATTTTTAAATGGCAACAAATAGTTGAAGCAAGGAGAACAGAAGTAGAAAGGAAGGAAGGAAATGCCGCATTGAAAGCATCTTTTAAGGTTTCTGTTAAGTGCGAATTCCGCTCGGTTTTCTAATTTTAAGTCACATTTCTGTACGTATTTGTGTTTCTATTTCTATTTCTATTTTCTTTTTTGTTAATTGTATGTAAATAAACCTTTTTTTCGAAACACGAACTTAACGCAAATCAAAATATCAATGCTCGTCTTTTGTAGATGTGTTAAGTCCATTTGTTAACTCTTCAGTCAAGGCAATTATGTATTATATTATATAACAAACGGAAGAAAACAAAAACAAAACAAAAAAAAAACAAGAACAACAGCAAAATTATACACCCATACATTTTGATAAATAATTAAAGTGGAAAATTATTATATAAATAACAATACACTTATTCAAGTCAAAAGGCAAATTGATTGCAGAGGAATTCTTAAGGTTTAAGCATAAATTTACTTTTACTGTTGCTTTCCATAAATTTTATAGATTTGAATTAAGTGAACTACAAAATAAACAAAAAAACAAACAAAAACAAAAACCCGAAAATATTATTATAAATTAAAGAAAAATAATGCGAACAGTTCTAAAGCAAATATTATTATATTTTAAATTTATGATTATTGTAAAAAGCCTAAACGTAAACAACACATTATTAATAGAGCTACAAACAAAAACAACAAAACAAAATATGGAAAAATAAATTAAAATTTTTTGAAAGACATTTGAGCTAAATTTGCCACATTTCTTATTATTTATTTTAGTTTTTTATCTCGTTTATTTATTGAGTTTCCTTCAATTGTGTATTACATGTACATACATATCGCCCAAATGCATACAACTTGAAAACTTATCGCGACAAATAGGTAAAAGACAGCAAAGAAAAAAGATGCTCAAGAAAAGTTGAAAAATCATTTATAGAAATCAGAAACCAGACGAACGGAATGATCGATAAAGTTCTAATAAAATAATGGCAACAAAATATCAGGAATTACAAACTGAAGTTGGACCCAGTATGATGTTTTTTAGAGAAACACAGTAATTTAACACGTAAGATTTTAGAGACAGATGGAACCAAAAAACAAAGTAAATACAAAAAAAAAAAAAACAGAAACCCGCATCATCGACCCAAAGATGAATATCTATTTTGTAAAGCAAGTTGCAAATAGTTACGAAACGAATAAAAATGAATATGAAACTGAAACTTTTACTCCAACACAAATTCAAATAGTTATGAATAATCAAAAAAAGAAAAACAAAAAAAACTAAAAAACATGAAAAGAAAAACAAAATAAAATTCCTAATTGTAAATTTTGAAGAACAAAATTGAAATGCAAATTGCAGAAAATTGCAAATTAAAATGCTCGCGCGTGCTCGTGAATATTTAAAACTTAACGTAACAAAGTAAAACATAAAATAAAGTAACGTAACGTAACGTAACGCAACGTAAAGTAACATAAATTTAAATAACGTAAACAGTTTCAAAACGACATTTAGTAAGCGAATAATTCATGTGAATTGAATGAAAGAAATATAGCGAACTTAGTTTAAAGATAAATTGGCGCTTCCTTTGCAAGTTTCATATTTCTAATGCAAAATCACAGACACAATTTAACGTAAACAACCAAATAGACTAAAATAACGTAAAGTAATGAAAATATACTTGTTTCAGGGCAGACATTGGAGTTTGGCTCGGCAAAGAAGCTTTTGCTTGATTTCCGCTGAATGATTTTGATTAGAGGCGAAGGGTTAGGATCTCTGTTCAGTCAGCTGCCAGTCTTTATATCTGAATCTATTGTATAACTGTATTGGTAACACTGTCTCTCTCTCACTCTCTGTCTATTGCTTCAAAGCGTTGCATTGTCAGAGTTAAGCAATATAAATTGCAAGTATAAATATATATATATATACATCTAATATCTATACAATATAAATATATATATATATATTATATGTATACAACTATTTATATGAGAAGATGCAGTTGGAACAGCTGAAGCTATTATACATAACACTATCAATATGGGATAGCATAATTTACACTTTTTCTATGAATCGATTTATAGTGTACAATACAAAACGAAAACAAAACAAAAGAAACACCACTAAATCAACATGAACAACTAAAACAAACCGTATTTAACAACAGAAAATTGAACGATGAGAAGCACAACGCTGATTTCGAGCTCCCGCGTTGATTGATTGATTGAGATTGATTGATTGCATACCTATGCGAAAAACGAAAAAAAAGAAAAGCGAAAATAAAAAAAAAACATTAGTGACGAGTTTAGTTCAATGCAACTTTGTGTACAGCATTTCACACAGTCTTTTCTATATCTGATTTCGATTTACCCGATTTTGCAGTTGCCGTTCGTTGCATTAACGCAAAGTAAACCAAAATGAAGAACAACAACATTGTAATGTAACAATAAATAATTAACAAACACCACACGAAAACTAAAATAAGATTTTGAAAAACGTCAACAAAGTAGCCAGAATTGAGCATTGAAAAGCATTTTCTGAGCGGCCCACTAAAAAAATTTGTAAAAGGCCAAACAAAAAAAAAACCAAGCAAAGAAAATAAATTGAATAAAAGGTATGGCAAAACCCCATAATAGTTGTGAAGATTTGCAAAATGACACGTTAAGTAAAATTAGCAAAATAAGCTTAGAAGTGACAAGCAGATAAAGATGCTACAGGTTGGGCAAAAAAACAAAAGAAAAGAAAAGCAAAGCAACATGAAAGTGACAACAGAATATTGAATAATAATCACCGACAAATTGAGATTTAATAAAGATTTAATTACTTACAAAACACGAAAAGTATTTTTAAAAGTTTATTTGTCCAAATTCAAGGCTTATGAGACGATCTACTTAAATGTATTTGCAGTTTAAGTTAGATCAACAAGAAAACGCCGAAAACTTGGTGTTGTTACGAGTCTTGCAACGTAGCTGGCTGCTGTGTTCAACAGGCAGGTCATACCGAGAAAGTCGGCAGCCAAAATCAAGTCAAACACGGTCTCGTAGTCAAGGATGAACAGGTTCAAACGGTCGTCAGAAAACCTTATAATTAGGTCAAACACCTGCGAGTTGATGCGATCTAATGGTATAATACCTCCAGCTTTAATACCAGGCGACAATTCTCGAATCAGCAATCTTAGATCGCCCATTTTCTCAAGCAGCTCGGAATCCACCTTGAAGATGACGCCATCGCTAGTGCGAACTTTAATTGCATTTAAAGTTCTCGGCATCTTGTTGAATTTGTATAAATAGCTTGACAATTTTTATACTAAAGATATTTGAAAATATTTTGTGAATATTAACTACACATTGTGTGTGGTACTTTAAACATATTTCAAAGGCTGCTAGACTCGCTGCGTCGTTGTATTTTACGGCAGCCGAAAAGTATGCTGTGAAATTGTTGCCATGCGAGGTTTCAAAAGTGTGGCATACTTTTGGGGTGCACACTTGAACTTCACACGCATTCCACAATTTGCACAATTTGGCATTTGGCTGGCGAACGGCATTCACAGAATTCATTCATAAATTCCGTCGCGTACTCGGCAACGAGCGGAGCGGAGCGGAGCGCAGCTGAGCAAGTGCGTCTTTGTATCTTCGCGCATGTATCTGCAGCAGGGTCGAGTGTCGACGCGTCGTACGTGCCAGACGGTCGGGCAGTCAGCCTGGTTAACTAGCAGCAGAATCAGCCAGCATCTGAAATGGTTGGCTCAGGTGAGGCGACACTAACAACGACAACGACGGCGAGAACGACAGCGACGACGACGACAACGACACCAATCACAATCATCATAAGGCCGTCGCCATCGCAGTTGATTATGATGAGCTCTTTTTGTGAGATGTTGTCGTTGTTTTTCGCTTTGAGTGTTTGCCCGTCTGTCCCGTCTCGCATCGCGCATCTCGCATCTTCATCTGCTGGTCGTCTGTTGTCTGTCGTCTGCCTTCTGTCGTTGTTCTTTTATTTTGCCTTGCTGCTTTCCTCGCGAAAGTTTATCAACGCGGCAAGATTCTAACATTTTTGTGTGCATTCCACTTTGGTGCGTTTTCGGATTTCTCAAGAGTTTGCCTTTTGCATGCTCATAAAACGTACTCGAACTCATTAAAACGCGCACTCTGATAACCGAAATGGCGACGCTGCCAACTCTGGCGACGATGTTTGAAAACTGAGACGGTGAAAGATGTCGCTAGCGCGGCGGGGCGGACGGTCGCCCAGACGGGGGCATGCGAAGCGAGGGGAGGCAGTAGGATGTGTGGTGGTAGGCATGTTGTAGGAGCCCAGAGACGTTGCGCGACGTGTTTTGCATGTGCGTTTTGCGTTCGCTGTCGCTGATTTATTTGATGGCCATTTGTTGGCTGGCTGCTGAGGCACGTTGCAGGCTCTGTGTCGCAGCGAAATGGGGCAAGTAGGCAAAGAAAAAAAAAAAGAAGAAAACTTAAAGACTTGGCTAAAATGTGGCCTCTTAATTAGGCAAGTTCATGTGGGAAATGCTGCTGCCCAAGTGGCCACTTGCCAAAAGCCAGCAACCATGTTGCCGCAAAACGCAGCCACAAATTGTTAATGCGCTTGAAGCTCTCAGTTGGTGGCAGCAATAACAGTTATAACAGTGTGCTGGGTTCTGCACAAGCACGGAAATGGATGTGGAATATGTTGCAAATGGTTGAGGAAATTCAGCAAGTCTGCAATTAGATGTTGCAACTTGAACCAATCGTTATTTGCACCTAAGGAGGGCAACATAATTATCGATTTAAATATTTTAAAGACATATTAGCAGAAGTTGCAAACAAATTTGTGAAATCAAATTTAATTTTTAGAGGGAATATGACATTTAAGATGAATCAGATTGAATTTATTGACAATAAAGAAGAGCAAAATAACTAAGTAACTATTAACTCTTAAAATAAATAAAAGAAATATATGTAGCGTCTGCAAATAACTGGAAGAAATTATATTAAAATAGTAGTTACAAAATATATATAGCATGGAAGCTGAATATATAGCATATGAATATAGCATATGTATAAATATTAAAATATATATCTAATTGGTAAATGTTGGATATTTTAGTTTATGCTTTTAAGGCAGTAATAGGGAAATCTAAGAAATGCCATACATGTTTTTTTACGGGAATAAAAATTCAATTCTATAGCTTATGAATATTTGCAAAATCAGTTTGCAGATGGAAAACAGAAGCAACATGATTTATGGTGGATTTTTGCCAATCCATCTAAGGTAGTTTTTCCAAGTTATTGTGAGTAGAATATCTGCAACTTACAGTGGATGCTGCTCGGGTCATGCATGGGGTCTTGGCTCTTGCATTCGAGTGTGTGTGTGTTTGTGTATGTGTGTGTGGGGTGGCAGTCGAACAAGACAGAAATGCTGGATAAATTTGCATTTGGCCTGATCGCAGTTCGCGACTTGTCGGTGTCGATGTTGCTGTTGGCCGCTGCTGCTGTTGCTGTTGCTGTTGCTGCTGCTGCTGTTGTTGTTGTTGTGGTTTCTTGGTGTTGGATGGCTGGGGGATTTCTTTATGACCCGAGCTTTTGGCCATGCTGGTGTGGAGTTTTATTTCAGATGTGGCCTTTGTTTGCTTGCAAGTTTATTTGATTCTATTTTCATTTTATTTGAATTGTGGTTTGCTTTTATGGCCAGAGCTGCATGCGCTGAGACTGCGACTGCGACTGAGATTTGTTTTGTTTTGTGAAAGTTACAGCAACAGAGCGCGGAGACGCTATCGATGAGCAGCCGCTGTCGCGGAGTCCCGAGCTGTTGCTGCTCGCTGCACTTTTTGGCCATTGCTGTTGGCTTCTATCTGCTGTTGTTGTTGTTGCTTTGTTTCTCCAGCTGGTGATTGTAAAACAATAAAAGCAACACCTGACTGCCGTTTTGCAGTGCCTCACAATGGCGTTGATGGCGACGCGGATGTGGACGTTTCGTTGTTGGTGGCCTAGCGTTCCCGTGCCCGGTGGCAGCAACAGCAACAGCAACAGCGACGGCGACGGCGGCAGCAACAGTCGGTGATCTTATCAGCGCGTTGCTTTGGCCAAAAATGGCCAAGACAAAAACATGCTTATTGTTGTGCAGATTTGGTGACGCGGCCTAAACATTTCAATTGCGTTCTGTGCGTCGCAACAACAACAGCAACAGCACTAACACTAAGAGAGCAACAAATTGCCGACTGATTGCCGAGCAGGCCGAAGAGTTGGCAGAGGCCAAAGCGACTGCGGAGACGCTCTGGGGGCATCAGTTGGCGACGGCGCGGAGCGGACGAAATTCGAATCGAAATCTAAATCTAAATAAATAAAAATCGTGCGCCGTTGCTTTTTGGTCTTAAGTGAAAGGCATCGGCGAGATCAGCCAAAAGTCTGGCCAAAGTATCTCAATGCGCTGCAAATTTAATCAATTGATGAGGCAGCTTGCAACAGGCAGGAAAAAAAAGAAACAGCATGCAGCATACAGCTTACAGGTTGCAGCCAGCACTTGTTGTCGTTGCCTTTATTGCTGTTGCTGTTGCTGTTGTGATGGCAATTTGGATTTTGTGGCTAACAAACCTGACCAAAAAGACATTTACATTCTACTGTTAAGTGTTGCTGCCGCCGCCGCTGTTGTCGTTGTTGTTGTTGTTGTTGTTGTGGCTGATGTTGCTGCTGTGCAAGTGTCGCAACAACAACAGCTTTACACGCTAGAAACCGTGACTTTAATTTTCTTTACACCCCCCCGCCGGCCGCGTCCCTCTCGCCCTCTGTGCTCACCCCCGTCACCAAGTTACTTCTTTTTGATTTGTTTTTGTGCTTTGCGCTGTCGTTTTGTTTTTATATAATTTCAATTTTATTTCCATTTCGACTTTTCATTAAATTGCCTCGCATTGTCGCCAGCTTTTCCGCTTTCCTCGCTTTAACTCGCTCTCCGCTCACCGCTCACCGCTCTCTCGCTCTTTTTCTCGCCGCTTTTAATTTGTAATTACTTGCACATTTTACTTTCGTTTGCGGCGTTTGATTTATGGGCCAGCAAATTGTGGTCGCCAAATGAAAACCTGGTCAAAACGTGGTAAATGGCAATTGGAATCGTGAGTGGAGCACCAAGTGCTGCCAGAATTAAAGAAAGTTTTTGCTCCTTGCATTAAGGAAGTAACTGCAACGCTTTTATGGGGCACTCAAATTTTGATTTATTTAGTGTTTCATAATTGCAAAGCATTTATCTAATTCACCTTAATATATGTATTTTACTTGGTTGCATCACTTACTGTGGTCGTTTTGTATTTCATATTTCGCACATACATTTCTATTTGAATTAATTTAATTTAACTTCCAGTTTTTAACAGGCTCTGACTACTTATTAAATTTCTCGCATTCTATTTCAATTATTTGAATGTCGTTTCTAGATTTCAATTCAACATTTTCATACAAATTAATCTAAATTATTCAATTCGAAATGTTTGTGTTTTTCCCTACGAGTATTTGTGCTTCTAATTTAATATTTCTTGCTAATCTCATCTTCTTTAATAAATTTGCTACTCTTCTCGTCCCGTCTTCTCCTGGTATTTCACTTTCATGTTGTTTTCACTTCATAATGTTTTATATACTACCATTCAGTTTGCCAATTTAATTTCACTTCATAATGTTATATATCCTGCTTTTCATTTTGCCTATTTGTGATTCAAATTTTATTTATCTGCATAGTTTATTTTGTCTATAATTTTGCTACCTTTTCAGTTTTCCTTACCATAATTTCAAGCCAAAAAGTTGTTGTATTTCCATCTCTTCATTTTACATATTTTTGCGATTGTATTTCAATTTGTCTGTTGTGTGTCTTCTTAAGTAAATTTGATACTGTTGCAGTTCTCTCTTGCCACAATTTCACTTAAAAATGTTGTTTTATTTCCTGCTATTTATATTACCTATTTATGCTTATAATGTTTCTGCATAGTTTTTCATGCTAATCGCGTCTTTTTAAGCAAATTTGCTACTCATGCATTTTCTCTTGCAACAATTTTGATTCAAAATGTTGTTGTATTTTCCTCTCTTAAATTTACCTAATTGTGTTTCTAATTTAATTTCCCCGTGTTGTGTTTTTTGTTAATCTCATCTTTTAAATAAATTTGCTGGCAGTCTTGTCGTGCAACAGTTTCCGCTTACTTCGAGCAGTCGGCCTACTTCCATTTGTTGACGCCACTTTCCACATCCGCAGTGGCATCCTGGTGTTCGTGCCACTTCCTCTAAATAAGCTCATTAGCTTTATGGCCATGTTGCCATTGTCATCGCTGGCGCACTTGACACTTGCGGCTGACATGTTGTTGTCGTCGTCGCAGCACGCAATAACAGCGGCAACTGCTGCAATAACAACCACAACAGCAACATCAAATGGCAGCAGCAGCAGCAGCAGCAGCAACAGCAACTGCAACTCCCACTCACTGAGCACTTGCACAGCGAGTCGCAGTCGAAAATGTGCAACGATTTCAAATGGGCTGCCACTTACGACAACAGCGGCGGCAGCGAGTTGCGGCAGCAACAAGTAGGAGACCCATTGATTAGGTGACCCTTGTAGCGGTCCGCGACTGTCAGCTGCGCTGTCCGCTGCCTCTGGCTGTTGCTGTTGCCTCTTTGTGTTGCCCCCAATTGTCAATGATTGTTGCACTGCCGTTTGCTGTTGTTGCTCGCTTGATTGAATTACATACACGCTGTTGCTGCTGTTCCCTTGCACTCACACACACACACACACACACACACACACTAGCTGGCTGACTTTTGAGCCCTGTCGCGACTCTCGTGCCTCTGGGCCTCTAGAGAGGCAGCTTCTACTGCCGCTGCTGTTGCCTGTCCTTGTGCCAGTTGTGAGTAGGTTGTGCTGGCTGTGTAGGTGGCAGTTGCAAGATCGAAGATGCGAGCTGCACAAGATGCCAGCAACGCGACAAGCTGGTTCAAGGATGTTCAACGGTTGTCAGTGCCATTGATCAAGGAATGTAGCTGAGTTTAATGAATCCGCGCTGCACTCCACAACTTCAACAACGGAAGTCTGGCAAACAACTCCCACTTTACTTGAAGGGCTAAATTTTAATAGCAATATTGTGTTAAAGAGAATATTAAGGCATTGCAAAGCATATGCAAACGATAATAAACATGCATTGAGTTAAACATATCCACAAATTCAAAAATATCTAAATATTTGTTGTCGTTATGCAACAGCGATTCGAATGCGCTGCTTTTAGAAGCGTCATTGTGGCCATTAAATCAACAACTTCTGAATTGCAGCCAATCACTCAATGTCCCATTGCATACGGCATCAACCTTATTTTGTGTTGCCTGCCACCTCTTGTTGCATGCCACCGAGACACGGCCGCAAAACAAAAACAAAATGCCGCTGCCGAACTTGTCCTTAAAATGTCAGCCAAAGTGTTCATTAATTTGTGTCTCCCTCTCGTTCTGATTGTAGCTGTTGCTGTTGCTGCTGCTGCCGCAGTGTTGCACTGTTGCAGTGTTGTTATTGTCTGGTTGCACTATTATTGCGTTGCGCTGTGTTGTGGCCGCTTGTGGCGTGTGTGTGCACAGTCATTGATCATGAATTCCGCGCGCTGTGCCGCACATGCGTCATGCCAGCTTGACACTGCCTCCTCGGCTGCCTGCCTGCCACAATTGGCGACACAATTTTTGCTGGCTTTGGCATGTGCCTCACACACTTCCTCGCACCGCCCGCCCCGCCGCCGTGGCTCCAGCGGCGTGCTGCCTACGCAAAACAAAAACAACAACAACAACAGAAAAAGAGTGGAAAAAATGAAAACGAAAATCTGTTGCCAGTAGTTTTGTAATTTTCATGTAAAAGTCGAGACAAATGCAAAATGGCCCTGCAAATGACAACGACGACGACAACAACTGCGGCTGCCACGCCTCCCTGTGCGCAGCCCACAGTCAGGCAGCCAAGCAGCGAGGCAGCCCTGAGCCTGGCCGGGCCAGCCATCAATCTCAATTGCTTCGCATTTTCATATGCAGCTCTTCGATCATTTTGCGACTTGACAAGCAGCAGCAGCAACAACAGCAACAGATAATAATAAAAATTGCAGATTTGTCACAGCAATTGTTGTTGTTGTTGTTGCTGGCCTGATTCTCGCCATCGTCGTTGCCGCCAGTAATTACTTTTTATAAACTCGCGTATTTCCTTCTCTTTCGCCGTTTTGTTTCTCTCTCATTTCGGATTTTTCAGTTTGCTGTTCGAGTTTCTGGTTTTATCTCGCCCAAATGTCTACGCGTGATTAAACGTTTAACTTGCTGATATGATAGAGCCGCACTCTGTCTCGCATTTCTATATTCTCTGACTGACATATTGACTGCCATTGTGGCTGCTGTTGCTGCCTGTCTTCGGGCTTTGAAAGTTGCAGCCTGTTTGCCTGTCGATGTCGCCTGTCTGTTCGCCGTGTTATTCGATTTCCATAAATCGCTCCAATCGCTCGCTGTAATATATGAGTTTTGCACAATGCTTGATGTATCGCACATAAGCAGTCACTACACATAAATTGCACTGGCAAGGTTCTTAAATAAACAGCAAGGCTGCGAACATTTGCAAACAGACATTTTATTACAAAATAACTTTTATTAAACATATCCTTCAACCAAAGATATTGCTTATCATTGCAAAATACATATTGACTAGAGATGTCAAAATGTTGTTGCATGTAGATTTAAACTTTATCCGAATAATTGTGTATAGTTAGCAAGGAATCATATGTATGCATCTGTGGGGTCTTTAAGAATACAAAGCATTGCTATTATATACAGAGTTATATTTTTAATACAAAATTTTACTACAGAAATGAGCAAAAGGTTTACAATGTTGTATACATTTTATTAAAGTTATACTCTAAAAGAGAGTGAAAGTGTTCTTCGGCACTGAATAGAATTCGAATAGCTTTGGAGTATGTGATGATTGAATTGGGGTCTCTGGAAAATAGAATATGTTAAACTAAATGGCTTTGTGTGCTGTCTTTATGTAAGCCGATCACACTGTTGGCATTTGAATGCGCTGTGAGACAAGCTTAGGTAATTACAAGAAGACACTAAAGCGATTCAAAAGACATTCACACATTTAGTCGTACAGATGTTTAAAGAGTCGTATATATTTAAACACTCGACGCCTACATAAAGATCGCCAGCTGAATGGCACCTTTTAAGCCTCAACTTCACGCTTAATTAGACGGAATGAGAAAATAACTTCATCTGGTGTTGAGTTAACTGCTGAGAAATAGAAACTGAGACGGCTATAATGTAGTGTGGCCAGCACGTCGACGACGACGGCGACGGCGACGAGTTTGTCAAGACAAAAATGGTCAAAACATGAAATCCTATTAGACAAATTGAAATTACAAATGAGACAACGCCGAAATTAATTTATTAATTAGTCACACTCCATTATGGCTGGACAAAGAGAGGCTGCCAACGGTAGCAGCGACAGCTAGCAGCTAGACCAACTAGCCAGCTAGCCAGCAAGCCAACAAGCCAACTAGCCAACCAGCTAAGAGCATGAACATGAATTCCAACGGCAACAAAACGAGCGCAGAGGGCGGAGGGGGAGCAGGAACGTAATGATCTGCCCACATGCGGCGTTGAAGCGTCTCGAAATGGCTGACAGCCGAGCTGGAGTCGCAGCCGAAGCCGAAGCCGGACGCAGGCAGCAGACAGCAGACAGCAGACGGCAGACGACGGACAATGTTGCAAGCCATTTTCTGCGAGTGTGGTGTGAAAATTGTAAAATCCAATTAGAAAACTAAACACGCAACGACGGACGCATTTTATATTTTCAATTTTTATATATAGAAATGCGTGGGTTGCATGCCCCACGCTCCCGCTCTCTCTCTCTCTATCGCGCGGGCGCTCTCTTTATGCTTTGCGCTCAGCTGACATAATCAGTGATAAACAATCGCTAATTAAATTGCATTGAATTGAAAATCTAAGCCCAATTTATTGGCCAGACAATGAAATGTCGCATTCTGAAGTCTCCTGATATCTGGCTCGATCTGAGTACCATTTTGGCCAACGCCAACCAACGCCAGCGAACAGCGGCCGACAGGTTGTTTTTGCGGCAAATTGGCAAGACAATTGCCGGGTTACAGTTATCATGGGAAACGGCCGACGGCCGAGCACAACACAAACATAGAAACCGCCCGAGCGGGGGCAGTGCCATTGTGACGCCACATTCACATTTCTAAATGGCCAGCGCCTTCAACATTATCAACTGAGCTGCGGCTGAGAAAGGAGCTGACTCTAATATGTAATATTATGGCCAGCAAAACAGCGCCCCGATAGCCTTAAATGGGCGGCGCACTGAAGTGAATGCCTGGCCGGGCCATAAAGGAGTCGAGTTGGCCCAAAGCCAAACACACACAAACACGTACAAAGCGGGACTTAACATCGAATGCGTTAATTAAGTGTTTATGGTGTCAACTGTACCAGCTGTGTGCATAATTCATAAATGTATAATAAGCAGGCCACGATTGAGAGATAGGCAGATCGTTTGATTGCCCGATCGATCTGCGATTTAGGCCCACATTATGAATTATGCAATCGGCCCTTGATATTTGGGTGAAAGTTTTGAATGTGCTGCTGCTGCTGCTGCTGCTGTTGTTTCTCTTTACTTTTAGCACCATAAATAAGCGTTTTTATTATTAATAGCAACTCATTAACCTCGACTAATTAATTAGAAATATACAAAAACTCAAAACACAGACAAAACGCACGCAGCTAGTGAGAGAAAAACAAAAAACAAACATGCGTCTGGCCGCAAGAAACGTTTAGACCTAATGGCTGCGGCGCTGGCTGACTGACTGACTGACTGACTGACTGACTGATTGAGCGACAGACGGACTGATTGACTGACTGACTGAACTCTGGCTGGAGCAGCGAGTTGGTGATGAGTTTTCAAATGATGCATATCAATTTTATTTGAATTTTTTATGAAACATTTATGAGCGCTCGTTAGATCATTCACACTTGTCAAGGAGGTTGTGGCTTAACTTTTAAATAAGCTTTGGCTCACCTTCAAGTCAATAGCAGATAAACTCAGCAAACATTTTTGCTTGTTATTCCATTTTGCAGATCTGCAGAAAACTCTTCAATAACTGACCAAACCTCTATTTGCTTTTTGAATCATCCTTTTATTGAATGTGAATAATTTTGACAATCTCTGAATTATTTTTTAAATGTTCATTATTTACTTACAACGTTAACTTTAAGCAATTAAATGGTCTTGTTATTTTCATTTTAGTTACTTCGACTCTTCTAATGATAAGCTGTACTTTCCCTGAAGTCAGTCAGAGATTTCAATTCTATGAATGATTTTCAGTGTGTGTCTCTTTCAAGTTGCCATCAGCCATAATCTTTGAGAATTCTCTCTCAAGTTAAACAACATAAATCTATTAACGCCCACGTTACTCGCATCTATTTTTTTTGGGGGCTATGTCTGTGTTACTCGTTGTCTCTCCACACGGGCTAATTTGCGGTGAGTGGAATTTCTTTTATATTTCATTGTTCGACAAATGACAATAACAACAACAGCAACAACAACAACCACAACAACAGCAACAAGTTTGAGAGGTTTTTATTATTTTGGACGCATTTTATGAGCTGCGGTGAAAAGCGTTTAATAAATGCTGCAATAAATAGTTAAGCGATGCCTGGCGCTTAATCAAATGCAAAGCTAGTCGAGGAAAACAATGGGCCACATTTTACAACTATGGGGCATGATGAAAAATCAAAAGAGGAGAAGAATTACAACAACAGCCAGAGTAATGGCAGCAACTGCGGCAGAAAGAGCTTCAAAGCTGTGTGTACATATTTATTTTTGCGCTGCGGCGACTTATAAAAAATTCATTGAGGCAATTGTCTGCGTTGCAGATTATCTGCAATATGTTCACTCCCACAGGTCAAGCGTGCACATCAATTACTTTGGCACAGGCCCAAAAGCCACAGACTGCGACTGCGACTGCGACTGAGACACAGGCACCAACAGGCAGACGGGCAGACATCGAGCCAGTCAGACGGACGGACAGGAAACTGTACTGCGAAGCACACACTTGAAGCAAGACACACACTCGCACAGTTGACCTCTCAATTTAGCGCGCATAATGCCAGGAAATGCCAAGATCTTCGCCGAGTGAGGATGAGCATGAGCATGAGGATGAGGATGAGGATGAGGATGAGGATGAGACTGTGACTTAGTCGCCGTCTGAGACTGGAGACGGCGCTTTGTCTACGGAAAGTCACTTGATCTTGGCGTCGATTGTGCGTTGATTGTTTTATTATGAAGATGTTGATAGAGCTGCCAGCGAATTGTCTAAGCAGCGATTGTTGTTGCTGTTATGGCTATATTATTAAGGCAATCAAGTGCGTTCATTTGAAATTGATGATCAGTTTGTCAACCGACAATGTGTTTTGTCTCCCTCTCCCTCTCTTTCCTTTTCTCACGCTGACCTTTCAACTTGCGATTCTAGAGAGATAAATTGTCAAACATCTCATTCGCTGAATTGAGCTTTCTCCAGCGTCAGACTGAATTGCCGATCATCGCTGAGTGTGACTCTTCTGCGGGTCTATCTAATTAGCCTGGCCATTAAAGTGGCTTATTAGAAACGCCTGCCAGCGACAATGTTTAGTTTGGCCATTAACCGACTGTCAATGCTTTTATTATAACTTTTTATAATTCTTGTTGCATTTTCCTCGCCGTTTGCGTCGTTGTTGCGGCGCAACATTTCATTAATCGAGTCACGACATTAGACATTCAACAGCTCGTACACGGGCTGGCGCAGCGAGCAGGCCAAAGCGACCAAAAGCGGTTGCCCGTCGCCTTATGCGAGGCAGCCACTTGAGCCAGCCAGCGTGCAGCATGCGGCATGAAGCAGGCAGTCAGGCAGGCAGGCCAACAGCCAGGCAGGCGTACATACAAAATTTTTAAAGCCAGCCAAAAATTGCTTTGACAACTTTATCGCTGCGCAGCATCGACAAGGCAGCCCCAAATGAAACGACGACAGCAGAAAAGGCGCAGAAAACATTTCCTAGCCGGGCTGATAAACTGTCAATGGGCCCTCGGAAAGAATCTAAATTAAATCAACTAATCGTATGACTGATTGTTTCTGTTTTGTTTCTCTCTTGTCTCCCTCTTGTCTCGGGCTTTGGGCAAAACAAAAGACTTAGGCAACGAACTTGCCACATCAAAATGCCACACATATCGAAAACACTTATGTATTTGATTAACCATAATAATACCTCCACACACACACACAGACACAGTAAGTGTACGTGTGCTTGCCTATTAATTGCTACGTGCTCGCAAATGGCTGACAAACTTTAACAATTGCTCTGGCCACCACCAACGACTACCACAGTTGCCTCGTTAGCCGCTGGCTTCATAATATCAGCAACGTTTGCTGCTGAATATGGAGTAATCTTAATGCTCTCACCAATTTTACAAACTTAATTGGTGAACAATTAAAAATATTCGAACTGATTTGAATCAAAAGTATTTTGAATGTTTGCAAAAAGCTTAAAATAATGTTCAATAAATTAGAAGATATATTAATAAATTAAATATGAGCAATCACTGTATTGTTTTTTTTGTTTTAATAGGAATAAACTAACACTTCACATATAAATTTATCAATTTAAACTTCAAAAGACATTTCTATTTGAGAAGAAGTTTTCACTGTGAACTTGTGAACTTCACGAAGCGATCTATAAACTCTCAACTCCGTAGAGCATAACAATAGAATTGTATTGTTATGAACTGTTCCAACTTATTTGTGGGCGTTGCAAATGAACTTTCCCACACGCCGCTGTACCTATTGAATCAATTACCAGCAGCGAGCTTTATGTGTGTGTGTTTGAGTCGTTGTGTGTGTTGCATGTTAGTTAACATTTAGTTTGAGCAACTTTTGGCTTCCTGTCGACTGCAACGGCACAATGGGAGCCCGTTTTCGCACAGCACAGCACAGCAGTCGAGTCAATTGCTGCCCCCATATCATTAATATTAGAATTTTCGCACTTTAATTTATGCACCTGCAGCTGATTCGCCAACAGCCAAGAGACAACATCGGGCGGGCAACTCGACGGCCAGATTGTCGGGCTGCCGTTTGCCATTTGCCGTTTTTATGGCCTCACCGGGCCACACCCACCCAGCAACTAATCGATATTGTCTGGCTATTTACGACCAATAAATTTCACTTTCAGTTGCATTGCCAGTGTGTGTGAGTGTGGCGCTTTAAAAGGGGCTGCCACTTGCTGGTGTTTCTGTTGTTTCTAAGCGTCGAGTTTTATTCAAATATTTGTAATAATTTATTTAATTTTGTGGCTCTATTTAAGCCGGCTCCATGATTTTAACCCAGAGCTTATTAGTGGCTCGCTTAGCTGCAGCTCGCGACTCGTTAGTCTTGGTATTTATCGAGTAATGCAATGATTTGTGGTCTCTTTGCTGATCGGCTTAAATCGGTAGTTTTCAAACTGGAGCGTGACCAGCTAAACAAAGATAATAAACTTGAGCATAGTTTTAGATATTGTGTGCAGCAGGAGTTTAGTGGGCAGTTAAGATAGCTTTAGATGCCTAATGCCAAGAAATGATTGAAGAGCATTAAATCGCTAATCAAATTCACGTCAAGATAATAAACCAAAAAATGTGTGCTTTCAACTCTTGACTGATCCACAGTCTAATCTGTTTCCCATGGCTGGCTTTAGCGCCAATAAAATGGCGATATAAACCTGCTGTTGAACCTCTCCAGCCGCCCCGCAACAATCATTTAGAACATATTCACAATTAGTTTTAATTGATCTGATTACATGGCCGCTTGTTTTATTTGAGGCGGTCTCAAGTTACCAATGCGCGACGCGATCGAATCGATGTTGCACCAAGGCACCTGGTCAACACTGGTTGGCTGACCCAACCCAGGCCAACATGGTGAACTTTACAACAACATCGGCATCAGCAGTTGCAAATGGAAACCAAACAACCCGCAGATTTTCAGCTTTTAAGCTTTGGTTTCTATTTTTTTTTTTTTTTTTTTGGCCGTTTGTGTTTTATGTTTTGCGGTTGCGTTTTCATAACATGACAGCAGAGGCTGTTGCAGTTGCAACAAATGTTCTGCTCAGTTTTTGGCTATCAGTATCAAACGAATGAACGAACGAAAAAAAAAATGCAACTGCAAAAGGTCATAAAATGTGTTACCGCTTGTTGCTGGTCGTGTAAATTTTTACACGCCGGCCAAAAAGGCCGCCAATTGTTCGACTGTTGCAACTGTTGCACAGTTCGACGACGTCGACGTCGACGGCATCTGACATGCAACTCTCGACGAGCATTCAACTGTCAACAGTTACTACCGAAAGACAACGGCCGTTAAATGCCGCCAAAATAACTCAGGCAACAGCCAACAGCCAGCAGCCAACAGGCAACAGGCAACAGTGCAACATTGCAGCCGCAACGGGCAACATTTGGGCAAACTACAAATCACTTTTACTGGATGTCGGACAGAGGCTGCGGCATCGGCGTCGGCGTCGGCTTTAGAGCAGCAAGCGCCAGTTCGCCTGGCCAAAATCTGCGCTTGTCTGCGCGCTCCTGTCCGCTGTCAAGCAAAATGCCGAGCTGCGGGCAATGGTGTAAAAATTATTTAAAGTATAAATAAAATTCTCGAAATATTTGCAAGTCGATTTTCCATTTAGCGCTGCCATCGTCGACGCAGACGTCGCTGTCGCTGTCGTCGTCGCCGTCGCCGTTGCCGTTGCTGTCGCAGTTGCATTGGCAGTCGATAGCCGAGGCAATTAAGGTGCAATAATTTCGGATCATTAGGTTAAATTTGTCACGACCCGCTGCACGATTGCCAGGTCCGCCCCAAGGCGAACTGTCCGAAAATGTAAAAGCGCACGCCTGCAACTCAAACTCCAACTCAAACTGCAAGTCAAACTCAAACTGAAGCTGCGGCTGAAACTGTCCATTTGCTCAGTGATCACTGATCGCTGATCGCTTTGCCCCATGCCAATGGCAGGCATAATTTCGGTATGTTTTTTTTGTTGTTGGACGCTTTGGACGCTAGGTGGCGCTGCCAACAAATTATGACACAATTCGCCGGCCAAATTTGGTAAGCAGTTGACATTTTGCCGTGTTTTTTCATGTTGTCGACTCGGGCTATCATTAAACAGCGCTATCAACATGGCATGTTGACAACAAACGCCTGGCAACATGTTGCCCAGTCAGCTGGGAAAGCGTTGCGCTTGTTTCTCTCCCTCTGTACATGTGTGTGTCTGTGTGTGGGTGTCCGTCGCTTTATATAACTGACCGCTATTAGCGTCAAGTTGAAGCTGACTCGCGACTGCGACTGCGACTGCGACTCTGACTATGACTCGGACTCTGTTGCACATTCCACAAATCGATTTCGCTGCGCACACGCACTGACCGCAATTTTGCGGTCTAGCCAATGAATCATCGAGCCTAAGCACAGCGCTCGCACGCGTCTCCCCTAGAGATGGCAGCGTGATAAGATCAAATGCAAAACCAACAACTAATCATTAAATATCATATGTAGAGAATGAAAGAGTATGCAAAACTATTTATTTCAACATTGAATTAAACGGCAGTTAAAATATGTTATTATAGCTTAACTTAATTTTTTTTTTTAAATGTAATATTATAAATATTTTGAGTTACAACTATGCTAAATATGCGCTGTTGAATTACTAATTCTAAGTAATGCTCTAAAAAACAGCTGTTTAAATATGCTTATGCATTACCTTGAAATTGATACATTAAATATACTTTTCAATATTTACATAATTCAACAGTTATATTTCACTTAAGTACTTTAATGTTGTCATCTTCGGCTCTCTAAACTGCAATTACCTTCAGTTGAGCTTCATATTGCGCATACGCTGCGTGTTCAATTTGGCAATTAATGAAACTACAACGCTGCACATAAATTAGAGTTGCAGTTGCTACATTTAATTAAATTTGTAGATTTTCCAATGTCATTTCCAATTGAGTTTCCTGCGGTCGTGGCAGTTGCCAACTGTTTGCACGCTGCGTTCTCTAGCTGTTGCTGTTGCCCCGTTGTTGTTGCACGTTTCCCGTTTCCCATGTGTGTGGCATTTCTGTCACTTGACGCTGAATTATTTTCACGCCTTTTTACAAATGTTTGCGGCTCGAAAAGCGCAACCATAGCGGGGGCGACAGCACACACACTCGCACACCGCGAGAGCGCTGTGTGTTCCACTTATGGTTAACGCCATGGCCTCCAGTGCAGCTCAGCCGAGCTCAGCGCAGCTCGGACTCAGTGGACGCGACGCGACGCGACGCGACTCGACTCGACTCGGTCAGCATGCAGATTTGCTCATAAATCTGACAAACTCAACGCTAATATTTGCAGACTTCGTTAGACACACTCAAACGAATTTGATATGCCTTAAACGGACTGACTGGCTGGCGGGCTGGCGGGCCGGCTCAGCTCCGCTGCACTGCGCTGTGCGGGCGGCGAGCGGGCGTTGCTGTGGCCATTGCATTGACAAGTGTAAAAGTTGACAGGCAGCGGCCGAAATGAAATGCAGCTAAACTTTATCTGATTATAACTTGTAACTGGCAAGTGAATGACCAACTGGCCAAGTGACCAACAGTTGCGACTCTCAGCGGAGTTGGGCAAACAGATTTGAGTGCCACTAAAAGCACTTCTTTAATTCTATTTCTAGCCGCACTCCACCCAGTTAATGCGCTCTTCCTCACACACACACACACACACACACATGGAGGCATTCTGGAGCAGCGGCGTCGTTTAGTCGGTTCTGCCTGCTGGCGCCTTCAATTACAATGGCCGGAGATAATGTGTCAACAGGCTGCAGTTTTCCAGTTTTCCCTGCTCCGCTCATCTAATTGTCAACATTGGCTAAAACAAGGCCGGCACGCAAAGAGACGGCAACGATAACACGAATTTACTTCTATATTGCCGGCGCCTGTTGTTCTCATGGAAATTGGCCAGGCCAAGACCCGGCTGACTGGCTGACTGGCTGGCAGGCACCACTTGACCACTTAGCCGAGAGTCGGGCAAACTGCTCATTTGCTGGCAGAGTTTAAAAAGCAATCAACACGTGATTATAATGATGCGACCAATGAGCCTGACCAGCTGTGCAGCTCGAGTTGCAAGTTGCAGCTGAGGCTGCCGCTGCCTGTCTTACACATAATTGAGCTCTCCTCCTCCTGCGGGCTGCTGTTGGTTCGGTGGTGGCTCTTTGGTAATAAGCGGCGCATTCATTGCATTTCGTTGAGCTGGCGTCTTGGCCGCCGCCGTTGACAGTAATTTGCTGGCAAACTCGTTTCGAATTGCAGTTGATAATTTAATTTGCATAGTGCCAATTTATGCTCAGTTGATGGACAACTGGACACGGCAACAACAGCAACAGCAACAGCAGCCCCAATCGCAGTCGCAGTGGAGTGGAGTCGAGTCAGGCAGTCATGGGTTAAGCAGCTTCCCTCGGCTGCTGGCCGCCGTCGCTGCCCCCCCTGCGCTTATCAACTGATTTGCATCTACACTCGTGTTTATTTCTGCACCATTTGTGTTCGACGATCGTTATCTGCATCCGTTTAAAATGTTGCGCTTTTAGTGGCTGCTCTTGTAAGACAATTTGTAGCAAGTGGTTTTCATGTTCATGGGAATAGATTTTGCATACCAGCAGGCCACGCTACGCCAAGCCACTTGCCACTTGCCGCTTGCCACTCGCTGCCCGTTGCCCGTTGCCTGTTGCTGCGGCAAATGCCACCCAGTGGGCCAACATGGCAGCGCTTTGGCCTCTAAAGTCTGCGTTTTTATGTTGCCTTTGACACGCAAGTGGCACCAATGTCCACAACGTGCGCTGTCCACACTTTGATGACACTTTTTTAATTAGTCGCCACAGCAGCAGCAGCTGCGGCGGCTGCAACAAATTGTGAGCCAGTAGTTGCCTGACATCGCGTGCTGACATCATTGGCAGCCGCGCCGTAATTACTCATTATGCATGCTGCACACGGTGGTTGCAAAATCACGAGAACCCCCCCAAAAAAAAAAATACAAAATTGAAAAACAAACTCATCTCAATTTCTTTTGCGAGCATTTTGCCAACCACTGTGGCGCACTTGTCGTGCTCTATTGCGTGCAACTAATTAAAAACTGTAAACTGTCAAACAGCGCGGACGGCGCGGACAACGGCGACAGAATAAACATAACTCATGTTGCGTTGCTGTCAAAGGCAAATTGCCGTTGCGTTGCCCAGTTCGTTGCCTAAGTCTTTTGTTTTAGAATTTATGAAATTTTTAATGCCGTACGACTTATTTATTTAATGCATTTTTAATAAATTGCCAGCCAGCTAGGCAGCCAGCGAGCGAGCCAGAGCGAGGCTTAGACAAGTCGCGCCGCAATGCAAACAGAACACAAAGCTAACCGTTTTCATTTTACAATTTAATTGCGACTACAATCTAGAGTCCAAGCCGGAGCTGGAGCCGGGGTCGAGTGCCCTATAGACAAGCGTCGAGTTGTATCGAATTGAATCGCGTCGCGTCGCGTCGCCTCGCTTAGCGTTGAATGCGTTTAATAAATCATAAAAATATTATGGCAATTGCAAATTACGATTATTCAAAAGGAATTCACGGTCACGGCGCTTAGCGGCTGCTTGCCTCGTTGGCTGACTGGCTGGCTGGCTGGCTGGTCGTGGCAAGCGTGGTAAACGGCAGCTGCGGCACGGACAGTTGCAACTGCAGCGCCACTACAACAATTGCTACTAAAACAATTGTTCTCTCGAGAAGCACAACAACAGCAATAGGCATTCATGTTTTGATTGTTCTTGTACGCTTTAATGTTGTACAACATTTGCATGGCACTTTGTTGCCCCCTTTGCTGGCCACAGACAACAACAAATATCGTTATATTCATATTTCGCTCTCCAATTTTCTGATGGATTTATGAGCTATGATTTGCGTTTAGCCTGCGCCTGCATTGTAGAACTTTAGCCTTCGGCAGCATTTAAATAATTAAAATGTCCAACTCTTGAGCGCAGCAGCAGCCGTTGCAGGCAGCGGCAACAACTTCACGAACAACTTCAGCCAACAAGAGCATGAACAATCAAATTGTGCGCTGATTGTGTCGAGCGTCGATCGATTTGCTCGCGGATGGGCAAATGAAAAGCGCAGCGGGAAATTAATTAGTTGTTATGATAAATGAAAATTAAATTAGTTGCTTGTACTATGAGTAGAGTTGAGTTCAGTTGAGTTGAGTTGAGTTGAGTGCAACTGACAAGCCCGATTTGTTAGTGGAGTGGCTGCGAATGTGTCTGAAAAGGTCACAACAAAACGTTGAATGCCATTAGACTATTCAATTTGTTGCTTAATTAATTATAACTAATACGAGTACGCCGCGCCGACGGAGGAGAAGCTAACACCTTTCAAAACAGCACTTGCCACTTTCAAGCCGTGGATTCAACTCCAGCTCACACCTTGGCAAGCTGTCACATTTTACACGCTGCCAAATGTCTCAATTATGCAGCTTGGAAAATGTCAGAGAAAACAAATGAGTGCTAAGGCAAGCAAATCGCACTCAAGGAGATCGAGCGAAGGGCCCTTCATTCAGTCAGCGAGTTCAGGGGCTTAACCAATTTTCCAGCCAAAAACACAGCCCACGCAGTCACTTTGGCCAGCGAAATTATTTCACAAATGGCAATAAGGTATCGATGCCAAAAAAAAAAAACAAAAAAGCGCTGAATAAACTAAATTCATGCTTACCACAATGTGCACACAAGCATGTGTGTGCCGTGCATGTTGAAATTATAATGAAGACATCAACTTCAGCCACAGCAACAACAACAAACTGACAACAGAGCAAATCGCCTGCCAGCCCACTTTGATTTTTATGGCCAGCACACATGAATATGGTAGATGGGCAGGCGGCAAGCGGCAGGCGGCAGATGGCAGGCGGATGCGGCCTGGGAGATGGGAGGTACGACCTCTTACTGCTAGTGCAGAGCAGCAGTGCAGCAGTGCAACGGTGCAGCGGTGCAAGCAGCTGAGTTGTAGGTGGTGCCCAAAACAAATTGCAGGCAATCGCAAAGCCGTAAGTATGCTAAATTATCAGGCGTCGTCTTCGCTGTTTGAATACCCTGCCCAGTTGATATGGGCAATATGACACTGATCGTTAGGCAGAACTATTAGGCACAAATATTACTTAAAATATTAGAGTAAACATTTGTGCAACTTGTTAAAAAACTATATTTCTTTTGCAGATCGAAACTTAATTATCTATTATGCATTTTATTTAAAATGTATTTTTTTATAATTCATTTAAATGTCACTAATTGGTCGCGAAATGAAAACTATCTTAATCACTACCTAAGTTTATACATATATTGAATTAAAATACATTTTTTAAATTTTGTATTAAATAAAATGTTCCAATTGTGATTATCTAAGATCAAAGTTAATAAATAATAAAATCTTCTCATGATTAAATTGTTCTGATCGCACTTAAAGAGTATTTCAAACTCATAATTCGGACTTCTCAGTTTTTCTCACAATTTTCCGCAGCTTTCCAATAATACACTTTGTGCTGGCGGCCGCCTAGCTGCAACTGCAGCAACGACAAGAACAACAACGATGACGAAAAAAACTAAATAAATAAATATTTTTTTCGGGCATTATTATTATAAGAGTTTTAACATTATTACTGGACGTTGAACAATTTCGGGCAATAAAAGGCACAAATTGCTGATAATAATGATGCCAGGCAGCAACTGCTGATGCTGAAGCAGGCAGCTTGCATCGAACGTTGCAAGTTCGTTGCCTAAGTCTTTTGTTTGCATTGTACGACGCGAGTGTGTGAGTACGTATAAGTGTGTGTGTGTATGTGTGTGTGTGTCGCTTTGTTATTATTTTACATACTGTATTTTTTGTTGGTGCTACGATAGTTTCATGCTTGTCATGTTCTGTGCTTAGAAATTGAACTTTTTTGTTGCCGCTGCCGCCGCTGCTGCTGCGGCTGCTGCAGTTTTTTGGTCGCTGTGAAACATTTGTCATTTTTACCATTTTTAGCCAAGCGTGACAGGCATTTGTTGTTGTCGTTGTTGCAGCCTTTGCTCGTTTTTTGCTCGTTTCACCCACTGGCATGCAAATGCAACAACAGCAGCGACAACAACAATGGCCAGAGAAACAGGAGTACATGTGGATGTGTATACGTGTTGTCTAGGTGCCTTGCATTTCGATACACCCGATAAAGATCTCAAATATAGTTAAAACAAACAAGAAATTTATTGAATATGCAACGTATTTTGCATTCGTATTCGCAGTCGCAGTCGCGTTCGGATTTGGATTTGGATTTGTCTGGCCAGTTGAACAACTCTGGTTTATTGTTTTATTTATTGTAGGTGAGAAGTCAAATATTTGTGGGTGGCACAGCAGCAGCAGCAGCAGCAGCAGCTAACCATAAAAGCAATAGCAAACAGCGATTCATAAATGGCACATCTCGCCATCTTGGCAGGTTTCTTGCCTCAGTCTCTTTTCAGTTTCTCTGTCAAGCTGCCATATACTCGTGTTCGTACTCGTGCTCGTACTCGAACTCGAACTCGCAGTCGAACTCATATATGCAGGTCCACGGCGTATCACGGGACACAATCGCATTCAAAATTGCTGTAGACCCGAGGTTAATTTCAACATTAAACAAAACCCCAAATGTTTAGACCAAAAGACCAAAAAAGACAAGCCCATCAGCGAGGCTGGCAGATGCTTAGATTATGCATAAATAATCGATTGTGCGAGATGGAAATTCAGATAAAAGAGAGCGTTGAGCATGGCTGTAAATAATAAGCCAAGTGCTGTGCCGTATAATGCAAATTCCTTGCCTGGAGATCAAGTGTGAATATCACTCAAGGAAGTCAAAGCGAGACACCTGCATAGTGTTAAATCTAATGTGGCTAATTTCAAAAACATGTTATCGTCATGATCACCATATAAACACATTTTTTGATTTGATATTTAAAACCGTAAATGTCACGTAGAATTTGTGTAATTCTAACGAAAATCAAATAATAATAAGTATGCAGCCATTTATATAAATGCAATATTGTTGTAATGCAAATAAAATGACTTGAGACACACTACAATTAAAGCTCAAATTTAATTTATATTGTTTTCCAGATTCAATTTCGTAGTAAAACAACTTTAAGGAAAAACAAAGTGTAGCTTATGTTAATATATAAATATTTACATATTATATAAATATGTTGTACATAAATATTGCAGCAGTTGCTCGCTTGAAACACTTCCTTTTCGAGAGTCAGGTTTTCATTTGCAAAGGATTTATGTATTCCATTTGAGTTTAGCTAACAATCGCCCAGATAACACCTTCAATTATCCGCGATGGCACCCACGCAACGAGTTCCTCTCGCGGTTTCCGGCCGTGCCGTGGCACTTGTCTCCATATAATTTGCTGCACTTATTTATCGGCCTACGCACTCCGCAGGCAACAGTAACATCAACAAAGGCAGCAGCAAAAACAACAGCAACAACACATGAGGCAGACAAATTAGCCAGGCAGCATTTATGCGGCTGCCTCACGTAGCACTGGCAAATCAAAGCCTTTCACACATTTTGGGGCACACACACACAGTTGAGACACACAGTTGAGACACACATCTACGTTGCGAGTGGCCATTGGTGAGGAGGTCAAGCGTTTGGAGCATGGGAGCGTGCAGATTGCAAAAGCGGCAGCGATTTGCATATTCCGCTTGCGATTGCTTTGCGATTTACTCGCAGTTAACGGCGGCGAGCAGCGTTTGTCGCCCACCAACAACTTGAGCTGAGCAACAACAACATCGACTGCAACAAAAACAAAACAGACCGCCACCTGTTTTTGGTGCATAGTTTGCATATCAGCAGCACATCAATGAGAATGCGACGCGTTATCGAGCGACCCAAGACAAGTCTCAAGACTTGCAGCAACTTGCAACTCGCATCTTGCAGCAGGCAGATCAGCCGCGACGTCGACAACGTCAGCGCAGTCATAGTCGGGCAGTCGTTGGTAGGCGTGACCCAATGGAGCCAGACCAGGAGATGCAGGGGTGGGGGGAGGCACACGACGAGGCTCAGCGGCTCGGCGACGACATGAGGTTGAGGCACACCATTGTCTGTGGCAGATAATCTGTGATTCGTAAACTCCCACAGGTCAGGCGAGCACATCAATTACTTTGGCACAAGTCGCAGTTGCCGTCGCCGTCGCAGCCTCAGTCTCAGTCTCAGTCTCAGCCGAAGACGATTCTGGCCAAGCGCCACGTCTGCGCCGTGGCAAGAATGACCTCTCAATTTATTGTGCAGCCTTTATCCTTTTGGCATATGCGATTTGTATCGACTTAAGCACAACAGCGAGTATCGCAAAAGATCTCACTCTCTCTCTCTCTCCCGCTATCTCGCTCTCTCTGTCTATCTCTCGCTGGGATTGTTGGCTGGCTGAGTTAAATGCTTACGTTGATTGTTTTATTATGATGATGTTAAATTATTGTAATCCAAACGCGCAATCGCAATCGTTGTCGACATCATCCGCATCCACATCCACATCCTCATCATCATCATCATCTTGGGCATCGTATCTTCTTCCTTCTCCCCTCACTCCACTGTCGTTGCGTGGGCGTTGCTCGGCATATCCTTTGCGTACGCGCAAAAACAAATAAATGCTAAAGTGCTTCATCCTATGGACTCAATGGCTATGCCATCGTCATCCTCATCGGCATCGACATCGACGTCGTCGGCGTCGGCTACGTGTGCCGCTGCAAACACTTACAGATTACGATCGACTCTCCTGCTCTTGGTCTCGGCCTCAGCTTGATCTCGACTTGGTCCCCCGTCTCTGCGCTGGGCGGAGGTGAAGGCGGAGGTGGAGGCTGCCTTGATGCCAGCTCCGTGATAATTTCGGGTTGCACGCTTATTTAATATGCGAATTTTTACAGATAAATGGTGAGAAATAATTTGCGCTGCTTTCGTTGCCCCATTCCTGCCCCCTTTCCTCCCCCTGCCGTTCTTCCGCTACGATTTCAGTCGCCGCGTGGGCGTGCGTTCTTTGTTGGGGCGTGGTCGTGTGGACTTGTAAACGTGTATATATTTTCCCGTATATTGCAGAGTCAGACATCGCATGCGATCACTTCAAATGCATACTATGAATTGCAGCTCATATTTGTCCTTGTCGCTGAGCAACTTTGTCCTTATTCCAGTCTTTTCTATGCTTCTCTTTTCCACTTGCTTTCTCATGTTTCTCACTTTCCTTTTCCACTCGATAGTGTGGTCTAGTTGCTCTAAGCTGTTCTTCTTAGTGCCCCAATTGTATTTGCATTCCTGAATTTTAATGCAAATGTGTGGCAAGCTTCTGAAGTTGTCGCATTTTATCTTAGCTCGATTCCACCTTGAAATTCAATGCGTAGAATATATACGTAAAACATTATCTTAAGAAGGAATAAGTTCGAACACTGCCCTAATTTCTCTCTCTACAACTGCCCTAAATTGGGTCTCTGTTCTTGCTCTCCTCGGCAATTCCCTGCCAGCCCCGCAGCAGCAACTTTTGTCAGGGCTCGACACTCGGCATTCTCGGTCGCCATCCAGCTGAGTTGGCCTTTGGCTCTCGCGTTGTTACACTTCCAGTTGGCTGCCCCCTGGCTGCGCTGTGCATTGGCTGCGCTGACTACTGGTTTTTGATTGAGCTGCCCCTCGCTGTCGTGCGGCATTCTGCCGTGACATTTACACGAGACGACATCCAGCGACAAAGTCAAAGCTGCTGAGCTACGCAGCCTACGCCTACACCACGCCACGCCACACCACAGCACAGCACAGCACAGCACACAACACAGCCGAACTGGGTCTATTTATCCAGGCATGGGCATGGCCCTGACAGTTTTGCCGCCACATTCCAAGCGATGACTCTTTGAGTCGCTGGCGGTGGCGGTGGCGCTGACTTTGCATCTGGAATGCTGCGAGAGGCGAGCGTTTTAATTGTGAGAACTTTTGTGGCAGCCATGACCAAGTTTTGGAGGCCAGCCGAATGTTTGCTTATCAAGAGATTAGTTCGATTCGCTGGCTCTGAGAATACGCAACATGTTTGCTGCACTGGCTAAATGTTCGTGGCATGCGCAAATGCTGAGTTGCTGGTGTTGTTCTTGTTGTTGTTGTTGTTGTTGTTGTTGCTGTGTGTTTGGCCAGCGAGGCAGATGCAAGATAAGCGGCAGCAACAATTCGGGGTTTCGCTTTGGCGCCGGCTCGGCCTGCTGCAAAAAGAATCTTGCCACCCTACAGGCGACTGCAGCGACGTCGACAGCAGCAGCTACAGCGACGGCGACGGCGACAGCGACGACGACTTCAACATCGACAGCGAGTTGAGAGTAATCAAGATGCCGCCATCGACTGCCAACTGGCAATAGTTGTGGCCAACTGGTCGATTATGCAAAAGCTCGAGAGTGGACTCCAACTGAATTGGCTGTCGGGCGGTCGGGCCGGCCAACTGTCCGACTTCATGTGTGTCTTAGCTGGCGCAGCGCTGCGGGGCTGCTGGCGTTTTCTTTATGCCCAAATAATAGCACATAAAACTATAATAGTAATTTTCAAATGGAGAAAGAGCGGAGATGCAATCGCTCCGGCCTGGCCCGCTCTGGCCATCGGCCAGCTGTGCGCGCGGGCTTAGTCATAGAAAGGATGCCCCCAAACCCGCAACCATTTCGACCTGGCCCGGCCCGGCCCCGATGACCACACAGCGCGCTCGCTCCATGCGATGCGCTGAAATTGAAGCTGAAGCGCGAGCTCAAATTGTGGCTTTAACTTTGACTGTGTTGTTTGGGGGCTGTAGCCGCGTGGCGTCCAGTTAAGAGCTGCGCTAATTTATGGCCAGCCAATGCCACAAGCTGCACGAAGCGCGCTCGACAAACGAGAAAAAGAAACCACGCCGAACACTTTCATTTTTCAAATGTGCCCAAACAAAAGCTGCAAAAACAAAAAAGCAAAGAGCGAAAAATGTTTCAATTTTTCGAAGCGGACCTCACCCCATGATGCTAATTTATATGCAGCCCCAGCCCAAGCCAGCAAAAGCTAAAAACCAAAAACCGAATCCGAATCTGAATCGGAATCTGAAAACCGAAAACCGAAAACCGAAAACTGACATTGCGACCGATGTCGCAGTCAAAGTCGCTGTCGATGTCAAGCCGAGTTCAGGTTCAAGTTCGGTTTTCGGTTTCGCGCTGATGCGGCTCAGGTGTAAATTAAATACACTCGGAGCCCCCAGGGGCACGACACACACGACTCCACCAACACACGAGCAAAACGGCCAGGCGACAGATCAGACTTCATTAGCCAACTTCGGACATCTGCCAGAGATGCGCATGAGAGACTCACGAATCCACCACGCACAAACGGAAGTAGCAAGAGACGTGCAGAATTTCAGCTTAGCATAATATCATTTTTGAATATTCTTATATTACCTATAATTATCATTCACAGCTGACTAAACTTAAAGAAAATAAATTTAGAATTATTCTGCAATAATAAAATGTAATAATTGTGCGCAATATTCGTACTCTTATTATCTTGAATATATCTCTCGTTTATATTAATCCTAAGATATTTCTATCAAATTTCGCTTCCTTGGATTGGATCGACAGATGTGTTCTTTTTAACATATTCTTCATTGTGCTCAAGCTTTGTGTATGTCTTCTCATTCAATGAATTTACTACTTTAGTGATACAATTTTCTAACAATCACGGTAATTCCAAAATTCTGTCATACTAAAGAATTCAATTTTTGTGACAATAACTCATTGATTTTGTTTTTATATTTCTATGCTAGTACTAATATGCTTAATGATTTGATTTCAATTACTCATTACCACTTATTATTTTATTTTATTTTATTTTTAGATGATTCACGTTAATTAATTTTCAAATTTATTCTAAATGCCATGTGAAGCGATGCACGATAGGTTTATTTTGGCCAACTCTAACGCTGCCTGAGCAACCTTGGAATGTTGGTAATTTCCTCTGCCGCCAGCCCTCGCTTCCCCCTTGGCCAGCACACTCAGCGCCTGCCTGCCGTCTGCCGTCTGCTGATCCTCGCGAGCATTTAAATAGCAATAAATTAATAAGCATCCATTAATTTGGCGCGCGGGCGTTGCGCATAAATTTGGTGATTTTCGGCTAAGTATAAGCGAGTTTGGCGGCAAGGAGCGAGAGGTGTCGCAGGATGGGGTCACTGTCAGCTTGCTGGGGTCAGAGGCAGACAAATTATGTGGTTTGCAACACACGCGCCATAAATTTGTCACTTATGCATGCGGCGTATGAGCATTGAGGGGCTCCTCTTTAAAGGATGCTTAATATAATGAGGTGAGGGTATTAATGTTGAACAGCATCTTGGCAAACTCAGTGGAATATTTATGGACTGGGAGAGGATTACGTATTCTTTTAGAATAATACTGCGAATTATATAAGCACAGAGAAGTAGAAATTCAACAAATGTTAGTATTTAATTTCAACTTCTATACAGAATAAGTTTTAATTAGTTTTAGAATTTGTAAATTCTATTAAACTGAATCTCTTTTGCTGGCTCTCTCTTAAATCAATTATTTATGCGCTTTTGAACTTATGAAATGCAAATTTACTTATCATTCAAATTTATAAAAATCGTAGTCAAACTGAAAGTAAACTAAACTGTCAAGAACAGTAGCACAAAATACTGTGCGTCTTTTTTGTGTCACACCAAGCAGCAGTGACAAATCTGTGAGTGAATCTCTCTGGAGGCGGCGGCTCGACTGCGCTGACATTTAAAAAGCGCAGACGGCAACAGCGGGTTGTCCCTGTAGACAACAAAGAGTAGTGGACAGAAATGGGCCTATGTTGAGCGCCAGTGGCCGGCATCATAGCCAACTGGCGCCTGCAACACCAGCAGCCACAACAGCAACAATGCCAACAACACGAGCTGCTGACATAAGCCGCAGTCGCTGTTGCAGTCGGCAGTCGGTGGTCGGTGGTCGGTGGTCGGCTGTGGAGAGCCGTGGAAAAGAGCGGGCTGACTGGCTGGCGGCTGGCTGGCCTGCAGGCGCCTGCAGGCGCCATTTGGCCGTCAGCTGGGCAGGTGTCAAGCTGTGCGTGTGCCACCAAAAGTTGGTCACAACACGGCCACAGACAAAGCTGAACAAATATGGCAGTGCGCCAAGCGGAGCTCGACCAGAGCAGTTTCGAATTTGCCTACGCAATTTTCTCACAGGCAATTAAACATAGTTCGCGGAGCGGAAAACAGAATGCGAACAGGCATGTAATTAGAACAATTAAATTAGAAACTTAACGTGAGCTACGTACGAGCGGGACATACGCCCCTTTCCCACTCACCGCTTAAGAAAGAGAGGGAGAGGGAGATGCCAGCGCCATTTCGTCATCTCGCCACTCGGTGCTGGGCTCGACTGTGTCGCCGGTTTGGACTTGAACTTAATTTGCATAATTGCTGCGTAAATATTGATATTTGAATTTTGATATTGACCAGACCGGCACTCAGCAGCGGCTGCGGCAGCGGCAGATAGCAGCTAATGCCCCACAATCTGAATACCAGTCGAGTGTCTCCGGCGAAGCGAGTCTCTGTCTCTTCGTCGCTTTGTGTCGCACTGTTGTGTGTCGTTTGCATTGCTTAATCGACTGTCAATAATTTCACATATTAAATATTAAATAAAACGAGGCATTTAATCAAATAGCGCAGCTGTGCTCCGACCCAGACCTCAGACCCAGACCCCTTCGATAGCGCATTCAATTCCCACGCTACCCGAGCGCCAATCAACGGCGACTTCAACGTCGACTGCGTCTGCAACAGCGACTGTGACTGAATCACAAAGGTGCGTGAAGCTACTACTCACTTACTCTCACAGTGCCATGCATATCGCATTATAGAGTTTATGAATGCGCGTCTTATGAAGACATCAGTCAACATAATGAACTCGGCCAGCGTTGAGGGGATCGCACACTCAGTTGACACTGATAAATAAACACGCGCAGCATAATGCAATAATCTCAATCAAAATCGCTTTACACTGATCACGACTCGACGAGATGCAAACAAACTGTGTAAGTTACAAAACCACAACCCCGTTACGAGATGCTCATAAAAGTGTAGAACATATTACGTATACGCAGCATTACACTGTAAAGAACTTCTAGTCTTTGTCTTAGCAACAGCCTCAATTTGCATGCATATCAATAAATATGCAACTAGTATTCGTAATACAATTTGCAATTATTTGCAAGTGTTAATAAGTGAAGTCTCTATATTAGATTAATTAAACATCTACCAATTTGATTCATGCCTTAGCTTCGTTTGAAAAATAATTATTCGTTAAAATTCATAAATGAAAGTGCGTTTTATTTAGCTAGACAAAAATATTAAATTACGTAAAGAAGAACCATTCTGTGAATGGTAAGAATTGAGGGCAGATTTGCAGATAAATTCAACTAGTAGCTATGAAATATATGAACACACATTAATTGCTTAAGCTGTGTATGTGCCACTTAATAATAATAATAAAAGTAGGAAAGACCTCTTTCGGAGGTGCTACAAAATTGTTAAAGTGGCTGCTGCTTGGCACATGTCCAGCGCCTTGTTGCTGGCAGCCGAAAACACAACGTGTAAATTATGCCATAACACAATTAGCCACTTTAGAAGTTGCTGCTGCCGCTGCTGCCGATGTTGTTGCTGTATTATTTTGGATTTTTTTTTTTTTTGGGCCAGGCCATTTGCCACTTACATGCGCCGGCAACATTTTGCAACATGAAACGTTGCTGAAAATTTGTTGCGGTTGCCTAATTAAAAAAATCGACTAAAAACTAAAACTAAGTCTAAAGCCGAAGCTGGCAAACAGGATGCTACCGTTGGTTGCCGCGGGGAATGTGGGGGCCGGCGAGGGGAACTGTGGGAAGGCACGCTGCGGGGGCTGTTCAGTTGTCTCGTGAGCTGCTGACTAAAATTAAATCAAGCAAATTACTTTTATCGCTGGCACGCATCTCGAACGCAAGAGCTACGAGTAAAGCCGCATTCAGGGACAGAGCTGGATGCCGCAGAACGGCCAGATAAACTCGCAGAGAGAGAGAGCGAGAGAGCGAGAGCGAAAGACAAGTCGCGTCCGGGGCCAGATCTGGTGCCCCAAGCTGAGTGCATAAATTAAAGTCTATAAAGTCAACTGCCGGCTAAGTGGCGGGCTTCCATTAAGCGCGCTGAGCTGCCAACTGTGCAGCTGATCGATAGCTGTCTATCTTTGGAGACCAATAGACCAGATAGCTCGACGACCGGCTAGAGACCCCAGCTGAGCTGAGCTTTGAGCTCTTGTTGGCTGCGTTGATCCGATCTGAGCTGAGAAATCAAAGCAGTGTCCACACTGTGACGAGAAGTGCGCCGACTGCAATTGAAGCAGAAGTAATTTAATTATGGCTCGACTTGGCTGCCAAATGATATACCATTACAGTTAGTTCGACTAATAACCATTTTCTTCTCATATAATTATTACATTAAATCGCAAAACTTCTGGCTGCATTTGATTAATTACTATTTAAGCACTTCTAGATCGAAATTCGCTGATTGTTTAAGCTGCTGGGTATTGATTAATTGCTGATTGATGGCTTATAATCTAATCTTATGTGGATTTCTAGTATGTGCCCGCTACTAGAGTGCTTTATTTATAAATTTAATTGCGCTGTCTCGTGATGATAGCCAGCAGCCTCCTCAAGCGATTTTCGATTTGATTGATTCCATTTACACGTCTTCTTAATAGATTTCTAATTGATGTCAGTTGTGCAGTGTCAATACCCTAACTTATGTACTAATTGATAGGAATTTAAGGCAGTACTCTCTAACTGACTTATTTTTAAAACTTCTTCTTCCAGGAGACTCTTGGTTCATTATTTTTCTAAAGACAAAAACAAATTCTTTACACTAGTAAAAAAATAACATTGCTAACAATAATAATGATAATAGAAAAGGAGCATGGAATTAGCTCAATTTTATAAGGAACATAAATAAATAGAAATCATATAACCAGTTTAATCTCTTTGGAATTGAAATTGCGAGTTCCACTGTTGCAGTTGTTTACTTGCATTCACCCATTGTCGTCACCTGCAGCCCAGTGTGCAGCAATCCCCTTTCTCTCCGGCATTATGCGAGTCTATGATCTATTTATTCACACACGACACTTTGTCAGTTGGACGAAGTTGGAGCGCAGACGCAAAGATGGAGTTGGACTCGAAGTTGCAGTCGCAGTTCGAGTTGTAGTTGGAGTTGGAGTTGCAGCCTAGTGATCGAGATTGCGCGCCCGCCTGTCAAATTAGCGGCGTGGCTATAAAAAGTGAAAAGCGTTTTGCAGAGACCTGCTCTCTCTCTCTCTGTCTCGCTCCTTGAAGCATGTTCCTAGCTCGAGTCCGTGCTGCAGCCAAGTGCCGAGCGTATTGCCATTGCCCCGCCCTCCCACACGTTGCGCGCTTCATGGCAGGGCAACTGGCGAAGTTTTCAAGATTCGTCACAGCTGCGGCGATGTCGACAATTTTGAAATTCATGCGATACTCGATGACGATGACGAGGCGATCGACAATGACGACGACGACGACGGCGACGACGACGGCGACGTCGACGTAATCGCATGCGGCAAACAAGTTTCAAGAATTTATTTTTATAATTTTTTCCCTGTTCGCATACAAAAGTGTTGCAGCCGTAATAATAATATATGTATGTGAGAGTGCCCCGGACAGAGAGTCTTTGATTTTTCATTTTGATATTGTTTTGCTGCTGCTGCTGCTGCTGCGGCTGCGATCGTTGTTGTTTTTTCCATTTTTTATATTTATGGCATATTGATTAAGCTATTAACATTTGATTAAGGCATTCACAGCCGTCGGCTGTGGAGCGCTCCAAATTATTTTTAATCGCTTTGCGCAAAATTACATAAATAATAAAAATTGTTTGCATTGCGTTTAACATTGTTGCACATGCACGGAAAATGCGAGGAATTCATTTAATTAAACGCCATTTGCCGATGCACAATGCGCTAATTGTTTGACCATTACTATTTTCCTTTTCCCAATTGCTTTCAGCGGGCCTCTCTGCTTGACTCCAGCTCAGAGTCCAAGCTGAGTCCAACGGGTTTTCCATTCATATTTGCTTTTTTGCGGGCAAAATTTTAATTTATGTTGTGTGTAAAATGTCAGGCACACCAAAAAGTGACAACAAATATGTCAAATTGCTGCTGACAAGCAGCGAGCACCACAAGCACACCAAGTCTCAAGTTCCCTGTACTCGGGGCCGGACAATGTACTCGCTCTGAGCCGGGGTGAGAGACACCTACATAGAAGTACATATCTCATGTCTATGATCGTTGAAACAATGCCAACAAATTATATAAATCATTTGAAATGCCATGTTCTTAATAGGGCACAAGACACTTCAGACACTTTGGACACTCGACATACGACACAGACATGGTCAACATGTCCGACAAGTCGAAAGAAACACTCAGCGGATCTATCTACTGTTGCAGCAGCTGCTGGACTTACGCCACACTTCGCGAGCTCGAGCCGCAGGGTTGAAGGGAGCCTAAAAGGTTTATCGCGAAATTGTCAATCAACTTACGAGCTACAATAATGAACGATCGAGTCGGAGTGATTGGGCTTTAATTCATGAATAAAATCGATTTCTATTTGAAATATATAGTTTCCAAAAGTTGCTGATGAATAACAAACAGTCTGACGCGCAATTCAACAAACATAAGAAGTACCTAAACATTTCCAGGACCCTCAGGCTAGCCAACAATGTGGGCGGACTCTCACACAACGCTGTGACTATGAAATGTCGGCATGTATGGCAATGCTCATGTAGCGCATTTTCTCGTTTTTCTTTAGCATTTTCCAGTTGAAACGTGCCATTTGCGCGATCTCATTCATGTCGAAGTTCTCCTTGAATGCATGCACTCGCAAGTATTCGATGTACTCCTCCAGGTAGGCCATGAAGGGCGTTATGTGGATGCCCAAGTGCTTGTAACGCTTCTGCACCAATTTGATGATTTGCTCATTGGAGCAGAAGCCATTGTTAGCCATCACTATGAAAAGCTTTTTGAATTTGGATAGAAGAACGCAGAAATTGGGCACGCGCGCAAATAATCTATAAACAATTTAAAAAGTATCGCGTTGAAAAAAATCGAGCGTGAAAATTGTTCAATGACAACTTTCACAAACACTCAGAAGCTTGACTAGATCCGAAATCAGTGATCCGATCACAGGCTGATTTGTATTTTTTTGATATTGTCGGCTGCCCTGAAGGCGCCAGCAATGACATTTTAATATCGCGTCTGCCGCTTAAAAGCGAATTGAAGTAAATGAGAAACTGGCAGCAAACCTAATTGGCCCAAACAAATTCAAATGCAAACCAAGCGGAGGCTATGTAAATCGATTTGTCGATTTGTCATACGAGCAGCAGCAACACAAACAACTTGAGCAACTTGAACAAACCCAGCAAGCAGACTAACTAACCAACAACTGACGCTTTGGCATCTTCAAATAAGTGTCAGCCAGCACTTGAGCAGCACTTTGCAGAACTCTCGGCAATGGATTCGTCGGAGTTGTTACGACTAGTTGGTTTTGGTGCAAGGGGGTTGGCGACACGCTTGTAGGTCGTCAAAGGTCCTGCCGTGAATTGTCATTGTCGTGAGTTGCATAATGCCGCACAAAATCGACATCAGCAACACACCAGCGCTGACACTAAGCCACACTCAGCCATGCAACCTTAGTTGCTGCTGCTGGCTGCAACCGCAAAGCGCACCGCGCTGTGGCCTGGGCCCATTCTTAACTTTGCCTCATTCCTTATACCTTATTTATACATAGTGTTGTTGCTTTCCTACTTCTATTTGTTGGCCAATTTCAAAGCAATTTCCAAGCATCAGCCGTAAATCAAATACAACTTCAACTCCGACTGCGACTTCGACTTCGGTTTCGACTTCAACCGCGACGTCGCCAGCATTTCAACACCTTCGCAAAGACCTTGAGTTGTTGTTGTTGCAGCTATTTGACTAGTTGTTGAGTTGTCGTTGTTGTTGTTGTTGTATAGAAATCGAAATCGAAATCCAAATCCAAATCAGTAGCAACCAAGTGAGTCTGCTAATTTGGCTCATTTTGTTTTTAAGTAATTTGTACTTCACTCCTTTTGTTTTTGCTTTTTTCTTGCCTTTGTTTCGTCGTCTCTTTGGCTGCAACATTAAAGTGCAAATTTTAATGGCCCTCACAAGATTCTATTTACCTGCCCAGATTCCATTGATGTTGTTGTTGCTGCTGCTGCCGACGCTGCCGCTGCTGCAGACTGGGCAATATAATTAAGTTTCGTGGCCACAGACCTTGGCTTGTGTTTTGCTTTTTGCGATTTTGATAAAATTGACCCGAAAATAACAACAGCAACTGCCATTGACAGCGAACTGGTAGCTGAAGCTGACTAAAAAGACTGGCGGGAATTTGTCTGTCAGCCTTTTGTCTGCCTGTCTGCCAGTCTGCCCTGCTGGGGCAATGTCAGAAACGCGAATTAAAATTCAAAACTCGTGACTTATTTAATTATAATGAGTTGAGATTAGAAACGTTTTAACGGGAGCAACGCCAACTGTCGGCAAATGGCACACACAAAGCGACCAACCAACCGACTGCTGCCCTCTGCTTCTCTCTGCGGCTGCGCAGATTATCAATGGCTTGAGAACATTAACTTTAGCTTCGGCTTTAACTTTAACTTATTCGTATATGTTATATGTCATACGTTCAGTTAAATGCCGTTTAGAATGGACATTCGCCAGCCGTTTTTAGGGTTAACAATAAAAAGTAAGGCAAGCTCGAATTATTTTGAAATTTATTTGAAAAGTGCAGTCAGAATAACTTATTTTGTAGCTGCAGCTAAAATACAAATGAGCTGTTTCAAATATTTCAAAAGTTTCAGCAACATGCGACATCATAAAATTCGTCTGAGATAAAAACTGACTTCCTGTGATTGCATCGCATTTTCATAGTGAATGAACAACTAAATTTAACTCAAACATGAGTCTAAAAGTTGTACCTAGAAAGTTAATTTCTTCAGAATAAATTACAACAACAACTTCCGACTTTGCTGATTTCATCTATATATTCTATTAGTATGCAAAATATTGCGAAATTCCAGCTAAAGTTGGGACAAAGTATTCAGCTTTATTTTAGTTACTTAAATTCAAAAACTTCACTGTTATGTCTTTCGCTTGAACACAGCTCCCTCCAAGATATGCCTATGCCGAAACAGCAAGTTTATTCAAATAGATAGCTCCACTTTGAAGGCGAGTTTTGCACAATCGTGGCACAATTGTTGAAGCCGTTTCTCATGTTCGCTTCGAGGTCAGCTTGCAACATCTTCAATCAAACGACGGTGGCAGTCACTGCTGGAACAACAGTGCAACACCTACGTGCCGCAAACCGTCGCAAGCATTTTGGCCAGCAACGACAACGACAAAAGTCATAAATCCAAATCCCATTTGTCAGCATTAGAAAATTATGCAGCCGAAAAAAATCAACTAACTATCGTACAAACAACTACAATAAATGCTCAACAACAACAGCTTAAAGAAAAAACGAAGAGTTTAGAGACCCACAGGTCTCTGATATAACCCCCCGTTCCCCCCGGTACCGAACTCTGCACGCTGGCAGCCTCGTTTGTTCATTTAAATTCATAAATTAAATTACACGACATGCACAATAATAAAAACGATTTGGGGCCCACACGCAAACAGCCAAAGATTCATTAAAGATTTTGCCCACTGAGCCACAACTACGAACAGCAACAACAACAGCAACCACGACAACTACAACTATAACAAATAAGCAAATGGTATAAGAACAACGCTCAACGGACAGCGGGATTTTTTTTGTATTTATTCGATTGTTGTAATCCCATGAGCAACATGCACAATATGTTTGACTTCCAGACAGCCAGACAGAGCTACAATATTCCAAATTTACAATTAAACAAAATAAATGATGATGATGATGCATCAGCAACAACGACAACAACGACAACTTTGGCGATAGCAACTGTTGAACGCGTGCGCGGGCGCCATCATCAACTGCCAGCAACTGGCATCAAGTTGAAGCCATCCACAAGCCGCCATCGCCGTCGTCATCGTTGAGTTGCCATTGCCAAATTTGGTCAGACTCGGGCCAATGTGTGGCAGCAACAAGCGGAAGCCAACAACAGCGACAACAACAACCACAACAACCACAATTCCAACTGCAGAAGTGTCATTCATAAGCTGCAAACCAAAAAAGAGCCAACACCATGGGAATTTTTAGCTGGCGAGTGGGAGCTCGCAGTTGCAGTCAATGGATGAGGTGTGCGACTGTGTAACTGTGTGTGTGTGTGTGTGTGTGTGTCACTAATATGCAAATTTATTAGAATTATTGTGCATCTTATGTCTTGTACAGTTGTAAGCTTAGTCAAGTTGATTCAAATGCTATGGTCTCAATATCAAAAGCAATTAGTTAAAAGTTCACAGCGACAAGTATTTTATACATATTTTAATAAGTAAACTCTGCGAAAATTCTAAATAATTCCAAATCCTATTAATGTTCATTATGGATTAGTAATAATGATTTCTTAGTAGAGTAATAAAATAAGTTCGAAATATTTTGTATAATTTTATAAACCATTTTAAAATATTACCAGCTTTACTAAAGTTAACTACTTATGTTATGCTTTTTATCGAAAAAGAAGCAAATTTGTTTTAGTTTCTAAAATCCATTTCCTTAAGTTGTATAGAAAATTAATGTGAAGGAATTCAGTTAGCATCTTTTTAGCTGGAGCCAATCCTCTGAAGACTTCCCCCATGCACTACCCTCAGTTTCTACAGAAATGCTAATTATTGTTAAACACAACATATATTAGACACTTCAGCAGTGTCATTAAACTGAACTTAAACTCAACTCTGAGTAGTTGTACAATCTCATTTTTGTCGACCAATTTGCATAAGTCGCCGCTAAAAGTGATTCTCTCATGTATTTCTCAAGACCTGCAGATTGTTCTCAAGTATCTGTTTTAGTACTGCAGACTCAGCATGACTTTTCCAAACAAACAAAAACAAAAAGGAAGACAAAAACAAGGCAAAAACAAAAAGAGTTTCAATTATTTGCGCTGGGCAAAAAACACGAAATGAAAACTGATTGATGTTGCCAAATCGATCAATGTCAGGAAATGATGGCAAGGTTATGACAATTATCAATTGACTGGGCAACGCAAAAAGCACAAGTAACAACGACGGCGAGAATGACGATCATAATTGTGAGCATCATCCGCAATGCAAGTGCAAGATGTTGGCTAATGGCAAATGGAAGTTGCCCAAGTGTATTAATTATACGCCACGTTGACCCATAAAACTCACAGACACCGCTCGACAATTGTTTGCTCACTAAACGTTCTACAGATGTCGTTCGCTTTTGTGGTTGTTGTTGCTAGTGCTGCTGTTGGTTGATTGGTGTTGTTCTGCTGCTGCTGCCCACAGTCGACTCGCATTGTGACTCATTGACCGCAGCAAGCGGCAGCCGCGCCCCCTTCTACAAATGCCGCCCCCTTTTTGCATTGTGCGTTGCAGCATTGGCAACTTAGGTGCGTTTTTTAGAACCGGCCTCAGCCACAACAGAGACTCTGCGACTCTATGACTACGACTCTGTCTATGTTGTACATCGAATCCGGGCCCGGCTGCTGTTGTTGTTGCTGTTGCTGCTAGTTGCTGGCTGCTTATTGCCGAGCCATTTATTGCCTTCATGGCACTCAATTTGTTTGGCCGCCGGCTGCTGCCTCAATAATAAAATGTTTTTTATTATACAATTTAGTTACTTTAACTTGCGTGTAAATCGCCTTTTTGCATATTGACACATAATCATTGTCTTTGCCTGCGTTTGCCTTTACGGCCTGAAAACGGTGAGAATGCCAACTGCTGAGCAAAAAGTACGAGTCTCAGATACTCTAGCGAGGAGAAGATACCATATAATGTAGAGAAGTATGACATAAAACGCTGATAAACCATTGAGTAACTTGCAAGTCGTATGAACATTGAACTTGTTGTAAAACGTGTATAATTTAAATCAATTACTAATTGCAAATATTGTAAATTATATATGTATATAAATTAGCCAAGTTATTCAGTGAATTCAAGCTTTGTAAATAACAAAATAAAGTCATATAGTGAACTATATATACAACATTGTTTCGTATCAAAATGAAGTATGAAAGTAGTAGCTAAATATCTATAAAGATCTATAAAGATAAATTCAAAATTGTTGTCATGGCAATTTAATGTAAGTTATTTAAATAGATCAAAACTATATTGATTTCTTAGAGCTTCCTAAAATAAAAGTTGAAATATTTGTGAAAATATTCAATAGATATTTATTATGAAATAAATTTTGTAAATATAATTAGAAAATAAATTAAAAATTTTAGGAAATAGTAAGCATACATTCAATAAGACATAAGTTGAGTCTAGTCCATAGATTTCTCCAACTGTCTGTCGCAGCTGATCTCCCCTGTTGCAGAGTGTAGTCAAACTTATTACATGTTGCGCCGAAAACCGTTGCAAGCCTAATGAACATTTTCGTTTTCATAGTTGCAAGTTGCAAGTTGCGTGGGTGGACTCACAACACAGTGTTGCCACAGCCTGAGCGAAAGAGATAGGTTGCAGACGTAGACAGAGACGGGGACGTGGGATAAATCCAAAATCACATTGCCAAACTGCCTGCCATAATTTAACAACTCTAATAAGCTAAGCGAAAGGTGGCCACTTTCTGATTGGCCAACAAAATACCTGGCTAATGAGGTTAATCAGGCTAAAAAGCTGGTTCAGCTCGTTGACAACTTGTTGCGGCTTCAATTTAATTTTCGGGCGCCTGCAACAAGTTTACGAGCCGCGCTTAATGAAATGCATATTTTGCACCATGATTGCAATTAACTAACAGACCGAACGCTGCCCCCGGGGGAGGGGGGAAATGGAAAGGATTCTGCAGCCAGTGTCACGAACTATGTGCGCTATTGTTGCGAGCAAATATAGTAAGTGAGTCACACAAATATTGACACTAAATTTGCACACGCTGCAAAGCCCAATTCGCTGTTTTGGCAGTTCCCTTTTGGCAACGAGCTCGCAGCATGGCCATTGTATTGGGCCACTTCATCTATCAGGCCGGCTATCCAAACTGTCTGTAAATTGGCTGCTGACCTTATAAAGGTGAGCAACGTGCGTCTGCCGCAGACTATCTCCCTCTTGCGCGCTGTGTCTGTGCTCAGCTGGCAGCTATCGATTGTGCAAGCTTCCATGTTGCCTGCACGCTTCATAATAAAGCATGCCCAATGAACAGCAGCGGCATCGGCAGCAACTGCAACATGCAGCACATGATTGAATTACATTTTGCACAGCAGCAACATGCTGTTGTTGCTGTTGCAGCCAGCAGCCAGCAGCTAGCAGGGCAGAAGCCATGCCGCAACAAAAGCCAGGCCACAATGTTGCCAACGGTAGCTGCAACAACGCCAGACAACACTTTGTGTGTTGCCCTGTTGCAGTTGTTGCAGCTCTTGCTGCCAGCGTGAGCCTGCACGTGTGTTAACCGCGGAGTCTGGCTTTACTAATTAGACGTCATTGTCTGCTCGGCTCGCAGGCGAGTTACCAACTTTTTGCTGGTCAGTTGAATGGCCTCCAATGCTGATCCAGCTGGAAGTGCTCGACCATTGTTATCGTGGCCTAAAAGGGGTCATTATGTCAAGGATTTCAGTTAGCAGTTAGCCTGTTGTCGCTGGCTTCCTGAAGCTGTCACACTGAGGCTGCCACTGCCACTGCAACTGCAGCAGCGACGATGGCTGACTCATATGTTGGCAAGTTGGCAGTTTCAGTGTCATTGTTTGGCTACTGTTGCCCGTTGCCAGTTGCCAGTTGGCCATTTGCCGTTGCTGCTGTTGTTGCTTTATTGCCAGCTGCAATTAAACGAATGACAAAATGACTGACAATTGAACAGACTTGCAGTCGCTTTTGGGTAATTGCTAATCCCGCTAACGAGCCAAGTCGACTCCAATCTGCCGCAATGCGATCAGAGTCTGCCGAGCTGCTCAGCTGTCCAGTGGGCGGCAGACATTAGATTTCAATATACTACCAAACTCGTATGCAGCTCGAATTGTGTGGACTGTGCGCTGAGTGCAGAGTTAATGTGGCCAATGATTGCGTCTAATGATTGATTGCCAAAGATATAAGCACTTCAATCTGACTGCTGGCTGTTGACTGCTGACTGCTCACTGCTGACTGTTCACTGCCGTCTCCAGTCAGCGAGAGTAAAATTGCAAATGAAACTGAAATTGGTGCGCGCAGCGTCGCGACGAGCTGCAACTTGCAACTTGCAACGGCAACGGCAACTGGTTCCTGGGCCGAGCATCGTGCGCGTGACGTTGCTGACCCACTGTGAACCCACCACCAGCCCCACAGTCAACACACTGCCTGCAGTGGGTGGCTCAGTGTGGTTCACTGGGTCTCTCTCTCTCTCTCCTCTCTCTCATCGATGGATCGATCGCTGCCTTTCGACGCGGGTGCAAATTGCACAAAATATTGAAATACGTTGCAATACTCTTGCCTCCTGCGCGGCGCATTCAACTTTATTGATTTTAGTGGTTGCATAATTATTTTAATTCGGATTATAACTTTATATTAACCGGCAGATCAAAGATCAAAAGGCAACACGACACAATCGACAATGGCACATATTTTTTGGCTGCTGTGAGAAATGAATTAACATTTCTTGAACTATGGGCACAGTTGGCAAATGAATAATAATTGCACATTGAATGGGAATACAAGGAAATTTAGTATTTAGAATGCGAATACTCCGACTGATTTTATGACTTTATTCAAATGGTATTCAAAGTTCTTTGATACGAACTCGTTTGGTTCTCCTCCGAGGCCTTCGCATGGAGTGCAATTACATAATCACATGGTACTTTTAAGCAAGAATTCGAAACAGCTAAAACACTTTAGCGCACTCGCAAAAGTGGAGGCAGAAACCTACTGTTAAAGTGGAGGAAAAGGCCCATAAATCGCACCTAGTACGAGTACCTCCGACAAGTTCATAAACAGCTCCAAATACGTCGACGACGGCAACGGCAGGCAAACAGCTAACAACAAATTGCAATTTGGCCAAATTGCTTTGGCTAATTGGCACGCGTACCGAGTCGCAGGCAGGAACCAATACAAATGAAGAGAGAATTCACTTAAAATGCAAATTTGTGTTTCAGTTACAGTTGCTGCCTTGCCGCACGTGTGGTGCCCAGGGAACACCAAAAGTAACACCACCCAAACGAGCGGCAGCAACCACAACAAGAATCTTCTCGACAACAACTGCTGAAGGTGGCTCCGGTGTTGCTGCTACGAGTATTGCTCGTAATTTGTTGGCAACACAATTGGCCCGGCAACATGTTTACACAGATGAAGACATAAAACTGACTTTAAGCACCCGCGAGTTGGCTCAGTTGACTGTGGCTCTGGCTTTGGCTTTTAAGTGCGTCTGCTGGCTTGTTTTTGGGGCCGGCTAATGGCTCTCAGGCTCACTGCGTCGTCTCGAATTCGCCTCCATTCGGCTGAGGCTGAGGCGGCAAATTGGGCTGCCCACAAGACCAAATTGAGCGAAAGTTGTTTCCACTCGCAGCCTGGGAAAGGCATCCATCCTTCCACCGTCGCAGCCTGCCTGCATGCCACGACGGCACAGCAACTGCAACTGCAACTGCAACAAATGCGTCGAGTATTTGTGCTAAAATGTTTATTAAACAATTACAATTTATGTTCACCACGTGTAAATAAACCAAATTGGTCACGTTTTGCCCATTGAAATTAAGCACTCTCACATACATTCAAACATTGCCATGAACGAGTGCATCAATTTATGCTCAACACATAAATAGTCGCAATTTATTAGCGAGCTGAGCTCTCTATCCTGTTGCCGTAGGAGATGTTGCCATTGTCGATGCATTGGCCAACATTTTCGACAAATTTAATATGAAACATTTTGACCAGTCGCCCCACAACACATTCATACTGACTTCGAAATGCACATTAAAGCCGTCTTTACGATGCGCTCTATGTGTTCGTTATGAGGCGAAGACTTTCCGCAAATATAAAATTGGCATTAACGGCTCATCAACTCAATTGTAGAAGCAATCAAATAAGTTTCATAAATTGCTTGTATTAAAAAAAGCAATATTATTAAGTTGAGATTTTCGACATTGTACATTATTGTTAACCACATTAATTTGAAAAATTGCTCGCTTTGTTTATTTATATTTTACATATTAGAACGTTTTTTAAAAGCCGCAACATCAATTTATGTTTAATTGAGATCGTTCATTGCATCTGTAGCAAGCACTAAACTTGTGGAGCTTGTAGTTTGAATAATTTAATGCATATGTTCGAGCATTTGCTATTTCGCAAAGATTGTTATCTCAGATTTTGTAAATTACTTAAACATATTACATTCTAATAAATTCGATAGAGCATGAGACTAATAAAAACGGTTACTCATAAATTAATAACTTGCTTCCTATGCAGTACTTTGTGAAACACATATTATGAAATCATGTAATTAAAATAAATGTGTTAATTCACAAGTAATAAGATTTGTTTTTAACATTTCGTAATGTTGTCAATATTGTTATTGTTGTTGGGATTTCGTTGGAAATATATGCACATGTCACTCAACAGTTTGATGTGTAATTCATCTGAGTTGTTGAGAGTTCAAGTTTGGCGCTCGCAGCATCCTGTATTTTATTACGTATACGCCAGTTGAACTTCGCCGTTGAGCAGGCGATCGTGTGATTTGTGTACGTCGCAGGATTGCGCAATGTTGTTGACAGAACTGCGAGAGGTGAGTAACCCGGGTGGACATTTTATACTCGCATGCAATTTACCTTCTCTTTCTAGCTGGCAGCTGGCTGCAATAACTAAATGACAATAACAACAATAACAACGAGATCGCTGCAAACACTGCTGATTGCTTACCAATACCAATTAGCCATTTTGTAGCAGCAACATTTTTGTCACTCGACATAAGGTTGTTATTGCAGTTGTTGTTGTCGTTGTTGTTGTTGGCTGCACAGATTCGTGTGTAGCAACAATGTTTGTCAACACAATTGTTGAGCATTGCTGCGTGTGTCAAAGTGTGCGTGTGTGTGTGTGTGTGTGTGTTGGCAACAATTGGAATTTATGCAAATGATCGCCAGGCATTGCGTTGACAATATGTCACATGTCACTTAGCACGACCAATCCATTGGCCAATACAATCGATAGATATGCAGATCGATTTTTTTTTTTCACTTTTCCAGTTCTGAACTCGAGCTCGTTTGACCTCAAAACTTGACTCCAAGCGCTGAACATTTGTGCAGAGGCTTTTCATTGCCTTTGATTGCTGACTAATGCTCGATTGTGGATCGATTGTTCAATTGTGGCTCTTGTTATTGCCGTCGTTGCTATTGTTGTTGTTGCAGTTGATTAATTGTCAAATTGCTGAAATGAGTGCAAAAACTTGTTCGCCTGTCGCGTCGCGTAAATCATTTCAAATACACAATATACACATATACACATGTATATATTCGACTAGGCATCGGGCTCGAGTTCGGGGTTCGCAGCGATTCGCATATCTGCATCGGAGCACACATTGTTGCGCTAATGAAGTTGTACAGCAACACGATCTCCGTTCCCAATGCCGCCTACTTACCATAGTCCTCATTTCCCCATTTCTCCCCCACTGCGCTCCTGCGCTCCTCGCTGGCATCACGCGCGTGCGTGCTGTCTGCTCGGATGATTGCAATCGACAAAATACCAGACTCACACTTAGTCCCAAAAGTCTATGCACACACACACACACACTCACTCACACGGTTCCGATTCCGAGTGATTTATAGGCAACGCAATCAGCCGGTCGCGATATCGAGTACAGTGTTAGATTTGATATATGTATGTTTTGGGGGCACGCGCAGGATGTTGTCTTGCTTTTGTTGCATTTGCTGCATTCGGGGAGACCCATGCCAACAATTAACGCATGCGTGCCAATACTTAGATTGCGATCATTGCGGCCCAGACTACAGCCAGGCCACATGGCAAAAGCCGTTGAGTAAACAGCAAACTTATAACATCATTTTAAAGGCAACCTAAATATTTTTTACCATGTCTTACAAACACATTTGACAGCTAATGTGCTGAGTTTGAAATCTCTTAACTTCATGCGAGTTAATTGCACTTTTTTTTAACAAATAAAACCAGTTTAATCTCTTTATTTTACTATATTTTATTTTACTATTCCTTATTTTATACAAAACATTTCCACTTCCTGAACAAATAAAACTTGTTTAACGTTAAAGTAAGGCTCAGATTTTAGACTACAAATTGATCAATACTTTTGAAAATCTTAAAATTTATAAAAATGTCAATCACATTAATTAAACAAGTATTTAAATATTATTTTCATTTATTTTTTTTAGCATTATAAATATATTGTAATCCGCAGAAACTAATATTTCTTAAGTTGAAATTAATTTTGTAAGACTGGTTGTCAAAATGCTGAACTATAATTTAATGTTCAAAATGTCGAAAAATTTAGAAAATAAGTAAGAAAGTTCACAAGATGTTTGGTACTAAAAGCTTTAGTTTGCTTTATAAAATGTTTAGAATAATAAGAAAATTATTAGTAAAGTTCACAAGGTGTTTGGAACTAGAAGCGACAGTTTGCTTTACAAATGTTCAGAATAAAATGAAAATTAGTAAGAAAGTGCACAAGATGAGGTAGTAAATGCGACAGTTTGCTTTACAAAACGTTAGTATTATTAAATAAGTAAGCTTCAAGTATAGAAATATCGAAATTTGAACCCGAAACCTTTATGAAACTTTAGTTTCTTAGAAAGCTCTAACACTTTTTACGCTATAAACCTAATTGCATGTAATTTGATTTTGATTTGAAAAACATTTGCAAATATTCCCATGGAAAGCAAGCAAAGCAACCTCAGAAGTATGCAAATCTGCTGTTTACATTATATGTGTTTAATGTGTATTAGATGTGTGTGCATGAGCTGGTATTTGCTTGCGAAATAATGCGATATCTATGCTAAGCAGAAATTTTGATCAGTTTTAGTTTTTTTAGTTTTGGCGAGCTCGAGAGCTGACACTTGGCTATCTATCTGCGTGGTTCTCTCGCGCTTTCTGGCTGACTGAGTGACTAAGTTGGTTATGCGAGTGGCGCGTTGCGAGCTGCGAGCTGCGAGTTGGCTTTGGGGCAATCGCTAACGAGTTCATTCATATCATTAGCCTCCGACCAAATGCTCGCGCCATTATAACACAAATATTTGCTAACAATAATGGCAAGCAACGCCATTAGAGCTGGAGCTACACGAATTGGGCTGCCATGGAGCCGATGCCCGTGGAGCTGAAGTTGAGGCTGTGTTAGAGTTGAAGTTGTGGCTGAACTCTAACCCTCATTTGCGATCAATTCGTGGCGATTTCGAGCCGCGGCGTCTCGGAATATTTGCGCTTTTTTGTGTGTCGAACGTGCAGAAATCCAGTAAAAATTTAGTTGCTCACTTTTATGTAATTTCCCTTTTCTTCGCAGACAAAAGCAAAAGCAACAACGACGGCGACGGCGACAGCGATGGCAACGAGGCAAGCAAGTCAGTGAGCCAAGTGCCCAAAATGCCCACGAAATGGCCCAAGCAGGCAAAGTGGCCAAATGGCCGCCCGCTGCTCTAAACGAGCATGAAAGTGATTGCCAATATAATTGCATAATCTGGCAGCAGGCAGCACAGAGAATTGCTCGAACAGGTTGCACTCAGATGTGCCTCCCCCAGCTGCTCTCCCTTCCTCCTCTGCTGTTGCAGCTGCTGATTCACGGGCCAACGAAACAAAAGCGAGCACAAGCAAAAAAAGTGAAATTTGACATTGAGGCGGCAGGCACGATCGATTGATTGAATGAACGAATGATCGCCTCAGAGGCGGAGGCGTCAATGACCACCAGTTAAATGTTGCTAAAGTTGTTCAAAATAAAAGTAAAAACCGAATATGATTGCATTCGCCGGCAACAAAGAACACATTCATAAGGGAAAAACATTCTCACACGAAAGACAAATAAAAGGTGAATTTATCACGCACCATGACTAATTCGCCAGCTCAATTTACGACACTCTATACTCGTATACCGAGCATACGCCGCCCAGCGATATCTATATCCAATCCATAACAAAAACAAAAACATAAACGGAACAGTGTCGCACTTATTGCCAAATGACCATTGGATGTGACTTTACTTTTTTGCGGAATTCGTATTTATTTAACATTTGCTTTTGCGAAGCATTTTATTTAAATTCAATAAATATTTTATATATTTTTATGAGCGCTGCAATATCTGCAAAATTATTGCACAAGTCACCAGCTCCTCGAAATTTATGTCGTGTTTGTCCGCGTCGTTTATTCTGGTGAATAATGCAAGGCGAACATGCGAGGTTCAATCTACTATGATTGCTTAGCTTATCATGAATTCACTTATCAAGCAAGCATACAGTAAGTAAGTACTTCGTTCTTGGGCCAGCATGTAAATCATGCATGGACATATTATAATATTAGAGTTTGTTTCGATTATGCAACGTTAAAGCGTATAAATCTTCAGAGCAATTTACCGAGCCGAAATCGAGTCAGAAACTAATTATGTAGCGAATGCAACAGTAACAGCAACAGCAAGAGCAACAGCAAGAGCAACAGCAAGAGCAACAAACGTGGCCCAATGCAATTTTCAACAGGCAACGGGCAACAAACAACAAGAAAAATATAGCTCAAAATATCTGTTCAAATTGAACATGATAAATTCATAATTGTCCATTCAACGAACACGAACTATAATTCATGTTAGAATAATCGAATTGGACGCCATTCAGCCAGGCAATTGAGGACGGCGGCCAAAGCCCAACAACAATTGCAACTGCAACAGCAGCAGCAACAGCAACAACAACAAATGGCCAACATAGGTCAGGCGTAACGAGTCATTCATGTTGCAAACGTTGTTGCAGTTGCAGTTGCAGTTGCCGCAATGAAGGTGACTCGCAACTGGTATAATTTTTTGCTGCTGCTGCTCGTGTTGTTGGCCACTTCGTGGCACCCGCATAAGTCACACTGTCTACCACCAGATGGGGCAGCTGTAATCCTCGCATCGATCGACACTTTTCCTCTCTCGCTCTCTCTCTCTCTCTCTCTCGCCGTGTGGATTCTAAATGCAAATCTTTGGCTTTGCCCACAATTACACAAATGCTGCAGCTTTCAGTTTCAGTTGCCACAGCGCAGTGGCGCCACTCGATTTGCGTCACGTTCGCTGCTCTGCTGCCACTGCTGCTGTTGCCTGGCGATTAATACGCAAAACGCTTTGGCATCTTAAATATTGTGGCGTGCGCGGCATTTTGTTTGAGTTGCGCCCCTAGCTGGGGAGCAGGGGGGATTTGGAACGAGCGGGAGCCTAGCAGTAGGGGAGAGATTAATGCGAGTATTGGCAACATCAGCATTTATATTTGTTTGCTTGGCATTTGGCAAAGTTGCCAGCCAACTGGGGACCAACTATTTGACCCAATCTCCTGGGAGTTAATGAGAAACGCTCGAAGAATGCGATGATCAATGTCTCATTCAATTTGCATAATGATTTATACGAGCGATTTACAAACCCATAATAACTATCTCTAAACGAACTAAGAACACTTTGTATCTAGACTGCAAACTGCGATAAGATCTCGCTGCGAAACGAGTTCCACCAACTTGCATTCCCACAACGCAGCAGTCGTAGAGCACATCGAGTAGAATAGCAAACAGAAATCGTTTAATTATAATTAATATAAATGGATTATAAGCATTTGCGATAATTTCTACGCGCCGCGCTAATAAATTAATATCAGCTAATTCGCCTTCGTTTCTTTTTTTCCCAGACTGCGATTCTTGTTTAATTAGTGCTAAATTATTTGCCAAAGACAATTCTCTTGCAGTCCTCAAGTCGCAGCATTTGTCGCTTGCATATTTATGAGCTCGACTCGCATCGACTGGAGCTGAGTTGAGTTGAGTTGAGTCGTGGCAACAAATTGAAATTGTTGAGCAGATTTATTTCTGCAATTAGCTGCCAGACTCAAGACTCATAATTAGCCATGGCGATGAGGGGGCCGGGAGGTGTGTGTGCTGGCATTTAATAACATTCAATTGTCTGCGATTTGTGGCTCATAATTATTTGAAGCTACTGTCAACAGTGCGAGATGTCAGCGCGACGTCTGTCTGTCATTAGAGCCACAACGTCTCTGGGTCTAGTCTAGTCTGGCGCGGCGCGGCACGGCGTGGCAAGGCGTGGGCGTCACTCTGCCACGGCTGCCGCATAAGCTGTCTTTGCCAAAATGTAAGCCCCCGCCAAATATGGCCATCGATTAAATGATTTTCATGTGCCATAAACGACGTGCGCCTTTAATAAGCCCGACTTTAACGAGCTGCCGTCGAGCCGCAGCGAACTGCAGCGACTCCGACTAAAAAATCCAAACTCTAGCCACAAAAAATTGTCACAGACGTCGCCTCGTCTGGCACAAAACTTGCCCCTCTCGCTCTCTCGTAGCGTTGCACTCTTTTCCATTTGTATCCCCGTCTTTAACTGCGATTCCATTTGTGATCGCGACATGCTTAGATATGCGTTCAATCCGCTTAATTGCAACTTTTATAGACAATTTTCCAGCTGTCTGGTGATTTAGATGCAGTTGCAGCTTTCAAGAGCTCAAAGCGTGATGAGCCATCAAATTGTTTTTTATGGACTTTTGATGGAGTTTTGATAGATATTCGATAACTATTACGCCGACTGTTTATTTTGCTGTTTTCCATTTTTCCTCTTTTCGCAAACGACTTGGCTTGGTGTAAACTGCGTCATTAATACACCAATTGGCCTAATGAACGTTCGAAAGTGGGGGCCAAAAGCCAAGCCGCGAAACAAGGATCAACGCACAGCGAACGCGGCATCTTCCCAATAAAATGTATAATGAGTGCAGAAGTGGTAAAAGTGCTCGACTGTGCAGCAATCGGAGCGCAGATATGTTGCCAGATTGCAACAATGAAGAAGCTGCATTGGGAGTGCACTTTCTAAAGATAGGTTATTAGCCTCTTAATTGCATTTCGCATTGTGAGAAAAGATAGCTGACTGTATTCAAACTATATCGTTAAGCTGCCCCAAGCTTGACAATGACTGTCGATTTCATTGCCAGACACGAGTCGATTGATTTGCGAAATAATTAGAGTTTAGCTTGCCAATCGATGATTAGCAAATTGAGTAAATTGCTGTAAAAGTAAACATTCTTATGCGAGTATCTAGGCAAATTGGAAGTAATAATAGAGAACACACATTGTGAGCTCACTGAAGTCATTAGATGAAGTCATGAGAAAGCTTTCGAGTTGTTTTGCCAGCTGCTGTTCAATGCATTAAACAACGAGTCGCTTGTTTGGTCTCATTAAAATGCAAAAAGTTTCCTAAACGCTGTATTAAAAAACTCTAGCTGTTATTTTTCACACATCGATCTTAATCGCAGCTCGACGCTTATTTATTTATGCGACTGTGTGTGTGTGTGTGTGTGTTTACACCTTCGCAACATGGCTGGTTTCTCATTAATGGCAAACATCCAAATAAGATTAAGACTCATGCTGTACAATCAAACTCATAAATAATATAAACAACCCAATGCGAAGACAACGATAGTAATTATTTATTATTTATGAAATATGCACGCAAACAAAATTTTTAATTAAATTCGTACATGCAAACAACATTTGGCCATAGACTCGAAATACTACAACTCGAACTCGAACTCGGACTCGGACTCGGAGTCGGTCTCGGACTTCGGCTGACTGTTGTTGAAGTTGCAGCTCATTTCTAGAGCGGGTCAAATCGATAGAGCGCAGATAAATAAATTCAAGACCAGAGCGGGAAACAGAGCCAGCCGCACAACGACGGCGGCTGCCTTTGAGCTCAACTCAGCTCAACTCAATGCTGAATGTTTATTAATATTTTGTCATAATTTTCTGTTGCAACCGAAAGAGATTACAGTTTTATGTTCGCAACGTGAGAAATTATTGGCGCTGTAATCTCGACACTCGACAGTCGACCGTCGACAGTCGACAGTCGAGTCTCGACGAGGTGCAAACTGTAGTGACAAGCGACACGGCAAAAACTCCGAGACCGACTCCGAGTCCGACTCCGAGTTCGAGTCCGAGAAAATGCCGCACATAACTCCGCGGGCTGATAAATCGATGCTGATAAATTGACTCGCGGTTCAAGTGCACAGGTTTAATTAAAAAAAAAATCGAAGCCCGCGACTCTTGGCGCTATCAGCAATGGCCAGAGTGCGAGTGCAGCTTATCAGAGTGCAGCCACAACAAATGGGCCACGAATGCGATTGGATGCCACATTCGTTGGGGGCATGCGGCCGCTGCAACTGCAAAACTGCAAATTTATTGACACACTCACGCATTAAAATCATTTATGGAACACACAGACACTCTCGCCCAGATAGCGATAAAGCGACCAGCTCTGAATTTATTAAAATGCAATTTTCACATTGCTGTCGCTTTGGGTGTGCGAATGTTGCATGTTTGCCGCTTGTCTTCAGGATTTGATATTTTGTTTCTGTATCTCTCGGAACACTGTTTTTTTTTGTTTTTGGTTTGTTTTCCATGTTGCCATTTGCCAAAACGCTCGCTCGACAAGTGCCGCAACCAAAAGTCGCCTGTCTCGCGCCTGGCCAGAGACCGTTGCGAGCCGAGTCGTAAGCCAGTCCTACTTGCGGCCGCAGTTGTGGCTGTTGTTGCTGCTGCGTGGCAATACAATCAATTTTTAATAAATTGTAAAAATATTTGATTTTTGTTGCTTGTTGCTTTTTTGCAGCATGTTTTTCTTCAGTTTTGTAGTCTTTTTTCTGCGATTGCAGTGTGGGCAAATCGTTTTGCATTTTCATATGCATTTTATGCACACATTTTTATTGCTTTTATTGCGTGGTATTATTTAATGACAGCTCTTAGATTTTACAACCAATTTAACAGTGATTCAAGAACTCGACGAGGAAGCGATTGAATCATTACATTTTAGCTGCCTGCGGGTCTTTGCACTGCCTGCGGGATGAGCATGCATTTGCAGTAATAAAAACAAATTATAAGCTGCTTAAGATTAATACGAGTTTGCTCACGATATTAGGAAGTCGTATACAGCTTATTAAATTATGGCTTAAGTCGTGTAATGGCTTTGTTTTATACTTATGCCAATTGGCATGCCCATTATCATTGTCAAGCTGGACAGTAACTTGTGTTTAAGTCATCCAAGCAAACAGATAAAGTGGCCATAAAAGATTTACGATCTAGATCCAGCCGATCTAGCATGCAGTTATAGATATTCCGCGATTATTGATAAATGCGCTTAATCAAAGACAATAACTAATTTTTATGCCCGCCATAAATATGCACATTTATTTCTGAATTATTCTCGTAAGACAAATCAAACAAATGCAAAGAATTAAAGTAATAACTTGATTGAACTATTGGATTGCTTTTCTCTTGTTAGCGTAAATCAATATCTCAAAAATGTCAAAAATTTGATGAAATCCAATCGTCAGTTTCCAATGTTTGACTGGATCCGATAAAATTCCTATTTAAATTATGAAGAATTTTAATGGATTTAGCGGCCGAGCACAGTAGTGTATTAATTCGTCAAATGTGGTTTGGAGACTCGTAATATCTTATTCTCTCTCGGCTATGGTTCGTTTATCAAGTCATGAGATTTCAATGCATTTAATTAGCCATAAAATGTCTTTTGGTATTCGGCTATCGCAGTTGGCAAATAAAAATACCTCGCTTGTTCAATGTGGATGCCCGATTAATTATGAACAGCTGAAAGCGCGCCATTAACATGAAAAGTCAAATCTATCTAAATATTTGCCATAGGCAACGAGCTGGCCACTTGGTCGATCGTCTGGCTCCAACTCCGACTCCACAGCCACAGCCATAGCTTCAACCGTAGCTTCAGCATTGCGAGCCGCTGACTGTTGTTGGGCCGTCTTGCTCTTGGCCAAATGTGCAAGTTGGCAAGTCATTTTTATCGCCCCGCAGTAATCTGAGCTGCACGAACGAGCCGACAGACGGACTGGCGGACGGGCAGACGCACGGACTTCGCGTTGGACGGATGGACCATACGAAAAAATATATATAACATGGCATCATTTGCTGCCAGGCGCGCGATTGCTTGTTGTACACTACTCAGAGCTGCAACGCCTCCGCCCCCGCCCCCGCCTTGGCTTGTCTCCGGCTACTTCCTCCATACCTGCTCCTTGCTGCTGCCCAAGATGATGCAACTCTGTTCACGTGAACCGCGGCCAGCAAGTGCTAAAGCCAAAGCCAAAGCTGACTGAGGCCAGTGCTGACCCGACCAGTTTTATGGGCCACTGTTGCGCTAGCTGAATAGAACATGTTGCCAAACAAGTTGCTGCCGCCGGCTCAGTCCTTTAACTGGGTCACTGTGACAGCGCAACGTTGCAGATGCCAGACAGCAGTCAGCAGTCAGCTAGCAGCTAGCAGCCAACAGGAGCCAGCAGCTCATTAACACAAAAGACTTAGGCAACAAACCCGAAGCAGGCAGACACAACGAACTATTCATACTCTATTAAAAGGAGACACCATAAATGATTGAGTTGCAACATGAATTTCTCCTAAGCATCATATTGTGATTGAGTGACTTAATAGCCACAACTAGCCACTAAACGTAAAGACGTTTCTGTGTTGCTTTTAATTAAGTTTAATTAAGTAAGTTGAAGCTAATTTTGGCTTTAAATACCTCAAGAAAGATATCAATAAGTAAGCCATGAGGTTGCAGTAACTTGCGACAAGAAATTGCCACCTTTCTTTATCATACAATATGTCAAGCTTAATATACTCTAACATATATACTTAGGATCGAAGAATTTCTATTAATAGAAGCTATACATCAATCATGCTTACGCTTTGTTGCTTCATCAACAATTCTTGATATCTCCTTTGTGAAGAAGAGGCGGCTACCTCGTTTGAGTACGTCAATGAGTCCATGATTGTCATTCGCCAGCGGCACATCCTGTCTGCCGTCCATGGAGTCTGAGATTGCTGTTTTGTGGTTGCTGGTTTGGCGGATTGGCTTGCAGCTTGTTGTCTTTATTAGCGCTGCGGCCATAAATCAAAGAGCCAGCTCTCCGTATCGTTGACGGCGTCTCACATGTGGCCCTGGCCGGCAATCCGTTCCTCCGTTCGTCTGTTCGTCTGTTCGTCGCGCTCGCTTTACATGCGCCAAAGCCACGTCGACTGACCGGCAATATTTCAATATTAATCCAACTGCCAACGATGACGAAGTGTGTGGAGCTTACTTTCCGCTCAACTATTTGTCTAGTTTCAGTTTCAGTTTTAGTCTCAGTCGCAGTCGCAGTCGCAATCGCAGTCTCAATTTCGGTTTCAGTTTTATTTTTCGCCGGGCGCTGCAAATTGTTTACTTGCATGCGGCTTATAGAAAATAAAATAAATCAATTGGTCATGCTATGGGTATTGTTGTTGTTGTTGCCGTTGTTGCCAGTTAGCTGGGCTATTACTCAATTTTAGCCCGCGGTGCCATCTGTGCCCCTCGTGAGGAGCAACTTAGCAACTCGATGGCTGCAGGAGAATCCGATAGATTGTGGCCAAGTTTGCTCTCCTTATACGGCAAATGCCTACACATGTCTGTGCTGGATAAGCCTGGGCACTGAAATTAATTGTTCGGCTAATGAAGCAGATGCCAAATGATGTAACAATGAGATCGTACATCAAAGATACAGGCTGAAGATGTCGCGAGACAGCCACGATAAACAAAGTAAATTGAAGTCATACTCGTATTTGGATTTCAATGGTTCGAAGTATTAATAAACTGAAATGCATACGAGCGAGAAATGCCATCAAATTGGCTTTGAGATCGCTGTAGTAGATATCTTTATGAAATGTGCAAATGACGATCGATAGATATCTTTATGATATGTGCTAATAATGATGGCTACAAATGAGTTGAAAGACTTCATTTTGATTTCGCAATTTGCAAGCGGAAGATTTACAACTGATCTAACAAATTGATGCTGCTATACGAAGTGGTTAAGTGAGCGATTAAATCTATTGGAAAGGATTGATCGGGCTTAAATGCCAATCATAAGACTCGAATCGAATGCGCTGCTTGTGGAGGCACCCAACTGCGTGGACGTGTCAGTGTTTTGCTTTTTATTGCAACGCAAACGAAACGAAAACCCCAAAAACAAAAAAAGAAACATAAAATACAGTTGAAGTCAAAGAAACAATTTCAAGCTCAAACTTGGGCTGGAAACTGAAAACTGAAAACTGTAAACTGTAAACTGGAAAAGTAAACGCACGTGCCGCACAAGCGAAACAACTTCATTTGATCAGTTTTTGGGCTCAGTCCTCGACATCGTCGTGTAGTCACAATTTTTGACATTTTTGTGGCGCCAGAACAACAACGACAACAACAACAGCTCCATTGACGTGCGTCAAGCAACAATCAAAATAGGTTCGCTGTGCTCGTGTTGTTGTTGTTGTTGTTTGTATTCTTGTTAGTTGCGGAGGGCGAGAGGAAGACTAGAAAAACGTGCGCTTGCCATGTTGGCCATTCATTATGAACTCGTTTTCGGCGCGAGAAGCGCCACAGAAATCGTCTGGGATGTTGGCTGCCAATTAACCGAACCGAACCGAGCCGAACCGAAACCATTGAGCGACAACTCCATATGGCAATCTCTTCTGGTTGTCGTTATCGCCCGCTCAGCGATCTGTAGCACTCGCTTTATGGAATCCCAGAAATCATTAGTGCCCGCCCGCCCCGACTACGTGACACTTTTGCCCCCAGAGAGCCGAAGACTGATAAAATTTGTGGAGAGACCCGGGGAAACTCGACGCGCAAAGAGCCGTTGTAGATTTTCGATCTGGCAAATGCTTATGAATTATTGAGTTGTTTTGTTGTTTCGCGTCTCGCCGCCGCCGCTGCCGCTGCCGCCGCCGCCGCCTTTGGCGAAACCGAGTCTCTAAATGCTTTTGTAAATTAATTAAAACATTTTTGCCTTAACTCCCAAAACTCGAAGTCTGCCCATTTTGGGATAGCGGCAAGTCGACTGCAATTCAATCCTATCCTCCACTTCACCGAGCTGAGCTCAAGCATTTAGCGAAATAATTTTTGCGAGTAATTTGCGCCAAAGTCTTTTGAAGAAATCAAAGCGAGTAACTGCAACTCGAATGCAAAACAGGCAATTTCTGTGACTTGCAGTGCACTTTTTTCCCTCTTCTTTTTTTGGGTAATAGTTTTAGTTTTTACTTAGTTTCATTTTGCTTTTGGTTTGTGCCTCTGATTTTGGTTGGCCAGGTTATTTGACTTTCAAATGAGCTCAGAGCGAGCGAGCTTCGGGCCGCAGCAGTTTTTTATGAGTTTTTCCGCAACATTTTTTGTGCTGTGGCTGCTGCGATTTTTTGCGGCAATTTGCAATGCAAAAATGCCAAACGAAACAAAGAAATGTTTTGGCCTGCCAGCAGACGACAATAAAAACCGACAGTTGACTCGTGTTGCAAGATACATTGCAGCTAATATTGTTGTGGTTGTTGTTGTAGCTGTTGTCGTTGCTATAGTTGTTACTGACAATTTGATGTGGCACATAAAGCAAAAGCGAGCGAGCAAGCGACCGAGTAGCAGCAGCAGCAGCAGCTGCGCTCTGATCTCTAAATACGGACTCGAGTGGGTCACAACGCATCCCGCAACGAAGCCCAAATATCGCCAACAAAGCCGACCACAAATATGAATAATTACAGCGCACTCGCAATGCCCAATGCCGTATTTATGGTAGCCCAAAATGAAGTTGTTTGCTTGTCGCCATCGTCGCGTCGAGTCGCGTCGGTAGCAGAAATATGCCTCGGCAATTTACCAAACATATTACCACAACAATGTATCGGCCATTAACGGTGCTTTCCACATGCCGACCACAAAGAGGCTAACAAATCGGCAACCAAGTGCTTCCCCGCCTCCTTCGGCCACTCGCGGTTGTCAACATTGTTCGCTGCCAAATTCACATTCGCCGGCTTGCAGATGAAATATTTGTAACACATTAGTGCAAAGCGTTTTCTAATGGTCGACACATTTATTACCTCTCTCTGGGGGATTTACTCAAATCGCACGAACCGCGCTTGCGCTACGCTGCGTATACGTGATACCACCATAATTGTGTGGCTCTGTGTGCATGCAGAAGCCATATTTCATTTGTATTTGCTTACAATAATTGAAGTCGCTGGCCGCTTGTTGCAGTTAATAGAGTTTTCATAGCTCCAAGTCGTGGGAGACTCGCGAATTTGTGTCGAAACTCCTTAATACCCAAAATTTGTTGTAGTTAATCTGTCATTATTATGATATTGATGGCGACTGCAGTAAAGATATGTTGCCGAAGATACGGCCAAATTGCTTGCAAATATCAAAATGTGCAGTTGAGTAAAAATGTTGCAAAGACAATCTTAGAAGACGTTGCAAAGTTGCACCATTTCTCTTCTTCGATTCTGCGTAAGAAGAACTTCAAGTGGCTACTATTTAAATATCTAACGAATTATTTATTTATTTGCCTTTGTCGGCGCTGATTTTGTTTGCGTTTCTCACTCGCAATAACTTTCCCAAGTGAATTGTTGGAAAAACAGCCTCAACTCGAACTGCACTCGAGCTGAATGTGTCTCCGATTTCGATTCGGCGTTTGACTTTGGCCGTATGCACATTTCACATTCCGTGGGCCAAGACTGCATATGGCTTGCATAAATATGAGCATAATTAAACAAATATTTACACACTTTACTTACTTAGTAACTAGCTGAGCTGAGATCTGTGCTTACCGTTCGCGGCCGGCCACAGTAGTCAGTGGCAAATAGGCGAAGTACTCGGAGTTGTTGCTGCTGCTGTTTGGGCTCTCGATGTGACACTTGTTTTCATTTGGCGGGCAAACTTGTTGACCACTTGCTCGGCTATTGACCAACTTGTCTAACGAAGTCCCTGGCCAGGCACAGTCTGGCACTCAAATTGTGAATGCGGGCTCCAAATAAAAGACCAAAGAGCAGCGCATCGCATCGCATCGTATCGCATTGCGTTGCATTGGGAAAAACAAAAGAAAAAACTTTTATGAATGCAGTGAAATTTTTGGTTGCTGTTCGATATGAAAATCAATATGCCACCGCGGGGAAAAACAAACAAGATTCTTGTTTACAGATAGAGCGCGCGTAAACGGGGCGAATGTGTTTGGCCAAAAGCCGTGTTTGGACCGTGTGATTTTCCAGTCTAACAACGGCAACAAGCAATGGCAAAAGCTTGAACATTTATGTCATAGACTTTTATGTCTTTATGACAGCATTTTTATTATTGTTTATTGTTTCAATTAAAGCGCAGCCACAGTTATTGTGCTTGTCGAGCAGTTGCGACCGATCGCAGTCACGGCGAGAGTCACCATCACAATCACAGTCCGCATCACCATCACCATCCCCGTCACCATCGCAGTCTTATTCATTATCAAAATTCCAGCACGCTTTATGACGTTTCCCAGTTATTGTTGCTGTACTGATTTTTGTCAAGATTATTCATGGATTTCTTTGGGTTTTCGGTTATTGTGGTTACTGCTGCTGCTGCCCCTACGGTTACAGTTGTTGTTTTTGTTGTAGTTGTCTCTCTTTGGAAATCAGCTTTCAGTTGATTTTCATTATACAATTCTGGCTACCTTTATTGTTATACACAATTTTTTTTCGGTTTTTTTATGGCGCACGGCGCACAAAAGTATAAAAATTAATTTCGTTTTTATTATTTTTATTATTTTTGATTAAGTTTTATATACGCAACGCGCTTTGTAAGCTACCGTGCCGTGCCACCAGCCGCTTGACACACATAATTCCAGTGACACAAATCGCGCCGGCGAGTCCCCGAAACAATTCGTGTATTGTAAGCAGATGAAGTGCGCAACGGGTCTCGTTAATTTGTCAGTCGATGATAATGGGCATAATGATTCTCTCGACTCGACTCGACTCGACTCCCGACTCTCCAATCGCTCGATTATCCATGCTGCCTTATAATTGTTCGACTGATAACTGCGGCCATCGATCAATCCGGCCCATAAATCGGAGCGCTAAACGAAGCAATCGTTTGCCGTTTCGCCGCTCTGCATTCCGTCGACTGCCAGCTGAATTACGACGACAGTCTGTTTGTATATATCTCTTGGCCGTTGAGCGGACTGACTAACAGACTTGCCATGTTCCGCACGATCTGCTGGTTATGTCCATGTACAGTTGTAGCTCACTCGCTGACTCGCCGACTCTTGCACAAGCCAACATCCCAGCTGAGCGCATACTGCTGCTCGGCGTAACTATAATTAAAGTGTGCGTCTTAAATGTCGGCGTTGGAAATTTATTGTCTTTCTATTCGCACAGCAGCCGTGTTGCACACAAGCACACACACTTAGAGCTGCTAGTCGCACGCCACATCCCAACTCTTTGCCATCCTTGCCATCCTCACTCTCGATTATTCGCAAATATTTCTGCTGCTGCTCAGCGGGAACTTTTTATTGGCCCCAACCGAGATTTGCCTATTGTCCATGTTTATATTTTCATGCACATCAAATACGTACGTACTACAATTTCTGTTTTTTTGGTCGCATGTTTCGGTTGACTTTTATTATCCCTGCACTGCGCGTCGTTTATCATATGATTTATATTATAAAATGCAAAATTTTATTGCGTACTCAAGTCGCTTCGCTTTTCTACTTTCTTATTTCTACTTTCTACATGATTTCGGCATGCATCATTTTAAATGTGCAAATCAGCTCGTTCACAATTACACAGTTAGTATAACCATAAATACAATTATTAAGTTAACGACTTTTAATTGTCGAACCAGTCAACTTCCTGAGCATATTAAATCAGTTAGTGGAAAACAAAATTGATGCTACAAAATGACGTGGAGAAAAACAAGAACCTTCCTAGCTCAGAGTATACACTCACAGTATTGACTATTTCTCGCTCTAATTAAAACAGAACTCACATACGTTCTCGGCTATTAGTGTCCCACTGCAATCAGATACTCCCTAAGTCTAACCTTTATGGTTGGTCTCTAATCGCTGGCTCAGCATCAATGTTGCACTAATTGCCTCTATGCTGGACATGTTATAAGCCAAACGCTGAGCGTCAAGCGTGCGCTGCGATCACGTCGTGAACTCCTCTAACCCCCAGTGCCACCACATCCACTTACCTGTTGCGATCCCAACTCCCCAATGGGGCAGGCGGCACACTCGCTGCTCCAGTTACCATTTGCTGCAGTTGCATTTTCGTTTAATATTTTAATTAAAAAAAAGCAAGCCTGCTGCTCCACATGCCACTGAGCCACTTGGCTGCAGGTGTCGAAGGTTGTTCGCCCCCACACACACCCACACACAACACACTCCTTGGACTCCCTGCAAGCTGCCGCATGCGCTGTACATGCCGTGTTAATCACCAATAATAATTGTTAAACGCAAATCGCGCACCTCGGCAATAGTCTTGGTTGTTGGTTATTGGCTGTCGGGCTGCCGGGCTGCCGGGTTTGTGCCGTGTTGCCCGGGCTGCTTTTTGGCGTTTACATGAGTTATGAACAACGAGCGGCAACTTTGCTTGCCGCCACTTGGGGGAGATGGCGAGGCGGCCGACAGTCGGCAGTCGGCAGTCGGGGGGATCTCTGCATGCCTCTTGGTCATTTTGGTTATGCGATGAAATAATTTAAATATTTGCAGGCAGCAGGCAGCAGCAGGAGCTGGCTGTGTGCACCCCAAAGCGTGTCTTATGCAATGTCTGCTCACTATTGGGCTGCCCATTGCGATGCCACCCGCCTCCCGCGCTCTGCCACTCGCGCGCCATCTGCCTGGCTGCCTTCGCCTGAGAATCAGTTGTGTTGCACACGTGAGTCGAGTTGCCCGCTGCCCGCTGCCCGCTGCCCGCTGCCAGTTGCCGGTTGCTAGTTGACAGCCCACGCGTGGCTCTGCCTTATCCCATTTACCACATTTACCATTTTTGGCTATCGACATCGACGAGCGCTGGCGGCCAGCCTCCAGCCTCGAAGCTGCAAACTGTAAACTCCAACCGTGCCACAGTTGAACCACTCCTGCTACATCTGCTGCTGCTGCTGCTGCTGTTGCAGCGCTGCCACTGATGAGGCAGCCCAGCTTAGCAGACGACGTCGACCACGTCGAAGGCAGCCAAGTTGCGCAAGTCTCGCCTCGCCAGCCCAAACGTCATGAGAGATTCTCAGATATATTTCATTTTTATGATTGTGTCTATTACCAGCAACCACGCACGTTTGCCTTATTTTCGCATACACTAACTCAATCGGGTCACCGACGACTGTCAGCTGTTGTGACAACTGCAAGAGTCAAGCGATTTCTTGAATATAGATTGGATTTTCAGTTCGTTTGTAAGCTGAGAAATGTGATCCAATTTGAAAACAATAATACTAATATAATAGTTATGAATACTAATCGATTAAAATGTATTTCTATTGTCTCTGAATATAGTTGTTTATTTTGAATTTTTATTGATTTCCTTCTATATTAATATTTTATATGAGTATTTATAATGAGTTTGCTTGTTGACATTGACCCTTTTTTATTCAAATAGCTAAATTGCCATTTTTATTTGTGCATTCAAATCGTTGAAGACAAGAGAGCATTCGAATAGTGTTTGGTTTAAACAGTGCTTTGTTTGCCGGCTGCACTCTGCTGTTGAGATGCTGTTGTCGTTTCGGTTTAATGTTTGCTGCTGTTGTCTGTAGTGGCAACATTTACGGCAGCAACAGCGACAGCAACAGCGACAGCAGCAGCAACAACAACAACGGCTACACGGGCAACAACTTTTGAGGTGTTGGTAATTGATTTTTGTAATATCTTAGCTGGCACTCTTTTTGTTTGCCTTTTCTCGAAACAGCCAAACAGCTAAACAGCGACGTTGGCAAACTTCCGAGATGTGTCTGCGACATCCGCCGCTGCCGCCGCTGCCGCAGCTCCAACTGAAATCCAACAAGAAACAACAACAACAACGACAACAACAACAGCAGTGAGTACAACTAGAAGAGCTGGCAAAAAAGGCGCGCAAGCGTGCGAATTCAATTGCTCAATTGCAGCTGAAAGCTTCGAGTCGACTGCCTGCGCCCCCCCGCTCGCCCTGCTGCAGCTGGCCCCCCTCGCTGGCCGCCAGAAGTCGAGACGAGACGAGACGCCTGCGCAATGGCTTGAATTGTAGTTGCTGATACTTGGGCTGCTGCTGCTCCTTTTTATCCGCGGCTTTTTATTGATTTCTGTGGTTTAGTTTCCTCCGAGTTTACAAACAACTGTTTAGACTCGACGCTGCCTCTTTTATTGCCGAAAGAGAAACACAACAACAACAACAGTAACAGCAGTAACAGCAATACAATTCGTACACATTTCTTGCTCTTGCTCAAAAGTTATTGTCTTGAAAAATGACTCATTCGCAGTGTGTTGAATTGGTTTCGGATTTGGGATTTGGGATTTGGATTCGTATTCGAAGTTGGCAAGCGGCGTTTGCAAATCGTGGGAAATTGTTCGCAGTATGTCTTTGACACACACCCGCACAACAAGCGACGCCAACACGCGGCCCAAAAAACGGAGAGCCAACTGCCGACTGTAACTGCAATTTTAATCGCTTCGGGCCAGGTTGCAGTTCTGCTGTCAGTTGGCCAACCTTTCGAACTGTCATAATTGTAAACGCTGTCATTTGCTGCTCGTGTCGGGGCGCTAGGTTCTATTAGTTTAGCATTTCATATGCATTGCCAGCCGACATTTGCTATAGCTATCAGCTTTCAGATAGTCGTCTCTCCAGAAACTGTATCTGCATCTGTATCTCCAACTGTTGCATTGCATTGTGTGACATGTCAAAGTCGCAGTCACACTCACAGCGGTGGCTGTTGTCGCCCGCGTGACACTTTACACACACAATAAATCAAAGTGTGCTTAAAATGACCACAGCATCGAACAGATTGCAATACTCATACATAGCAGCAGTTGGCTCAGCTCAAATGGTTCGATGAGATGGAACACGAGATTGCCTCATGATTAATTTACACATTTTATGAACACTCGCACTATATGATTGAAAAATTACCCCCATTGCACTCTACGCTAACTAATTTCAGACTTAAATATGCTTTAATTGACGATTGAGTTTCCAACGGGGGTAACTCGATAAACCATTTATAATCATTGTCACATTTCCAATTGTTCTATTCTTGCACCAGGATGGGGGCAAGTCACGTCTAATGTCTAATTTGATTACAGCTCAATAAAAAGGTTGGACAACCAATAGGATTTCTATAGATTTTAATATATATATAACATGTTTACACGTCGTTAACTCTATTGGAATTGATTGCGAATATTCCGCTTGTCCATAGAGCAAAGCGACGAGATCGGTCACTAATTTATGTTCTTCCCAGGGAGATCGAATTCAGCATTCATCGAGCTCGAGTGTTACTTCTAACTGTAAGCGGTTTTACGAGCTGGCACTGATTTTAACACTCTCTCTCGAGCTATCGCTGCTGTAGGCTTAGGCTGAATCTGCCGACAACATCGGCCATGAATAATGCAGTGAAGTCAGCACACAACTTATGCAAGATCGATGCCACAGATACTGCATAAGTGTAGAGCATATACTCGTATATATCTAGAAGTGTCAACCTGCTCGAGACCCCAAAAAGCATTATCTAAATTTCAATCATAATTTCGCTGACTGTGGCCCAAAACACTTGACGGCGGCATTTACATGCCAACATATTTAAGATACATATATAAATATATAGTATATGCTTAACTATATACTACAATGCGCTACAACGCGATTAAAGCCCACGCGATCAGTTGTTCGACGGCCCGGGGAGGCCGGGGGGGCCGAGCTATTGTTTGAGGAAGAGCTAGAAACGGAGAGAGATCCAATCTATGCCAAAGGTTTCAATGTGCGCATTATGCAAATTATCGCCCCAGCGAAGTTGAAAGAACTTGCCACACTGATCGCCTATCGGCTGTTGTATCGCGTCTTGTAGTCGTTGTTGCTCTTGCCGAGTTTCGATCAATAAAAATTATGTTAATTAAATGCCATTTCATTGATGGAACATAAAAATCCACACGCCACGCATGTTCTCCTTCTCTCTCCAGCCAAAGACCCGAGCCCCAAAACAAAAAAAAAAAAACAGACTCGACGCGGAGAAACTCTTGAGTTCATTCACAAAAATATAAACGCTGCCATCGTCTCTAAATGTGTGTGTGTGTGTGTGTGTGTGTGTGTGTGTGTGCGTGTGTGTGTGCTGTGTGTTTAGTTGCGAGTTTGGGGCGCTCCTAAACATGCCCGTTAACAAATTCTTACGCAGCACACGAAACAAAAAACAACTTATATACAATTTAACTTTTGCCGGCTCGCGCGACTCTCAACTCTCGAGGCTGCGGAGGCCTCCAGCTGCGCCTGAACTTGGCCAACTTTTCAGTGACTCAGACACTGGCTGACTGACTGGCTGACGGGCGGGCGGGCAGGCGGACTGGCGGACGGACTGGACACAGCTGGCAGCCAGGAGATGAGCCAAGTAAAAGTGTGCCAAGTGGCCAAGTGGCCAAGACTCCACGGCTGGCCAAGTGGCTGTGTGGCTGTGTGGCTGGCTCAACGGAAGTTTATTTGCCCGCATTTTTTCAGATGAAGGTCATGTGTTTATATAGTTTTTTTTTGTGCACTTTTGGCAACCTCAATCAATCAACGCTTAAAGCTTAATGAGCAGACGCAGACTGAGAGCGAGAGAGCGGGGAGAGAGTGATCAAGGTAGCGCAATTCCAGCAGCCAGAGATCAATGTGAGACTCTAGCGACTCCTGTCAATTGCCAGCGCACAAATTTCACTTGTCCCAAGCTGAACCCATCGTATTCCCATCAAAATAAAATACAACGAAGATTGCCAACTTATGATTTATGCTGCATGAACTTGCAGTCATTGACAATAAATCATCCCAAAGCGTTGGTGTCACGATAATCTGCGCAAACTGGTAGCCAATTAGGTGAGCAATTGTTGATAAACGTGGCCAATGTGATTTGTAATGCCAGATACAAGAATCTATAGAATTTATTGAGCCAGCGACTTATGATCTCCAGTCTGATCTTTAGATGAGAGATGGCTGAAGATGGTCGAAGGCAGCTGCAGGAATGTCGCAAATTTAACAGGCTAAAATACTATTTCTAAAAATATGTTGTTTTTTGTAAAAGGATTACTATATTACTATATGTAATTGAAATGTAAATTGCAGATACTTTTGAATTAAATAAGTAAGTATAATTTCTAAGCAAGTATAATTTCTAATAATATCCAAATTGTAATTGAAATTGCAAGCGAGTTTGCCAGGCAGCTTCGCCTGAGATTTCATACGAACTTCAGCTACAAATAACCAGGTTTGTTGGTAGTACTTTGCTTATAGCATCATGAAGTTGTGCACTGTGTTGCTGTGTGGAATTTTCAGTTTCCCAGCTGGCTAATTTCTCCTAAACAACAAAATTTGATGTCCAACTGCAAGCCATCCCTAGACTAATAACTTGTTGAACCTGAACAGACAACTTCATACACACAGATGAAGTAGAAGAAAACAGTGCAATTATACGAGTATTGTGTTGTATTTTTTTTGTCTGAAAAGCATTTGTAATGTAAACTCGCTCATATTGTCAACTATCTAAAACTTACATCGATATTTGTCAACTTTAAACTAGAGCTTCACGCTCCACAGCAGATCGTTGGCTGCAAGTTGACAGAGTCTTGTGTTTCAGCTGCAGCGGCACTCTCCGATTTCCTATGTGGGGCACATTGTCTAACGAAAACGCGTCAAGGCAACAACGTCGACACTCACATTCGCACTCACATTCGTAGTCGGCACTCGCATTCGCGGTGTTTGGCGTTGTCTTGAAGTCGTTAATGTGTCGCCTTTAAATTGCAGCAGATTGAAAAATCGGAGCTGGGCTAGTTTTCGCTTTAGCTTTTTATCTGGCTGTGTCAACGGCGACGACGACGACGGCGGCTCCTGGCGACGGGCAACGTTCAGCAGCGTGCGGCGTGCAACAACCACAGTAGTGGCAAGCATAGCGGCTTGGACAGGGACACAGCTCAGCCACCAGCCACCGGCCAGCGGCCACCGGCCAGCGGCCACCGGCCAGTTGCAGTTGCAGTTGCAGCCAGCTTGGTGTTGATCAAACGTAAATGTCAAACCGAATGACAGTTTGACAAATATTGACGACGCGTCGCCACAACGCACAGCGAACTGAAACGGCTCTGGAGACTGCGGAGACCGTGGTGCTTTTGAACTGGATCTGGAAGTGCAACTGCAATTGGAACCTGCAACTCACGACTTGTGCTCCTGCAGCGATAAGCTGGCGTAGCTGGCTGGAGCAGCTCCCCATAGGGTAATTAGTATTTAAGCTAAAGACTTGGCCTCCACTTGCCACGGGAGCTGCTAAATATACTCGTATATCTCACAGATATTTCTCAAGCGGCTTTGATCTGCACAGATAGCCGCCCGGCCTGCTTGCCTGCCCGACAGCAGACCGACAGACAGACGGACAGACGGACGGACGGACGGACGGACGGACGGACGGACAGAGTGTGGTTGCCGCATCGTGGCCCACTTTGCTTGCAAGCCGCTTTCTGATTTGTATCTGCGAGATACTCGTACTGACATGCTTTTAGCAGCATTATAAACATTTTGTCTCGCCGTTGTTTTTATCCCCCCGGCCCGCTCGACGCCCGCCAACCGCCCACACGCTCCCTTGGCAGAGAGTTATGGCGCAACATTTTTGCTACTATTTGTCATCAAAGCGCATTCCACGAATCAGCAAATTTCGCGTAATTCTCGCATAAAAATAACTCATTTTCGTTGCTCTTTAATTGCTTTTGATAAATCGCCGCATAATCCGCTTAAATATTTATGCGATTTTTATTGTGCATTTATTTATTTTTCCCCTCTGCTTTCTGTATTCTGTATTTCGTATTTCGTATTTTTGTGCTAATTTTTCAGCGTACTAATTAAACAAAGGACACCACATTTTAAGCTTTTTCGAAATGTTGAAGACCTCGTATAAATTCGCATTTGTCTGGCCGCCGCTAACGTTTAGAGAGAAGGGGCAGCTGCCCCTTGCCTCTTGCCTCTTGCCCCTTGCCTCTTGCCCCTTGCCTCTTGGCTGTGGCTAATTAGCGTGGGCGCCGGCACGCCCCGCAACCTCTAATGGCCAGCGCGAGGCAATTGGCTGGGCTATCATCCATCATGGGCAGAAATGTATATCATCGCATCAGCATTTCAACACATCGGGCCGCAGCATGCGGCCGCATGCGGCATGCCACAACAGATTTTTCACCATTAATTCGGCATTAAATTTCATTTTCAAGCGCAATTGCATTCAATTGAATCTCCGCTCGACTTGAATGGAATGGAATTGAATTGAATTGAATTGGACGCGGCGCGAGCGGTTGCTCTACTACGGCGATTATTGATCAGAAATTACAACGTTGACCATTAAATTATTAACTTGGCCACCAAAAGCGGGTAAACCTGCTGTGCCACATGTGAGTCCGTCGCGCCGCGCAGTTGTTAATTCATTAAAGCAACTCAAGATCTCAAAGTGATTCCGAAGTGCGGCCTCGTCGCGGCTCCTTAGTTCAATTATAAACCAATTGAATTAGTCTTTGAACAGCCAAGTGGTTCCTCCAGCTCAGCTCAGCTCAGCTCAGTTGAGCCTCACTTTGATCTTTCGCCAATCCATCAATCAGCCAGAGCTAACATCCACTGCCATAGTGATTATGTAACTGAGGCTGCCAATTTCCATTGCCTGTTGCTCATTTTGGCAAATCAAATGCGTGAGTCTCTCTTTTTTTGTTTTGCTATTCGACTTGGCTAATTATATGAGGTACGCGCAGCATGATGTGGAATTTTGTTGTATGTAAATTAGGTTAATAGTTAATTGGGTTAACTTCAATTCAAATGGATTACGCAACGAGCTCCAATTATGCAACCACACAAACACACAAAGAGAATGTGAGTAACAATCGAAAGCAAAGTTCTTAAAGCCGATCGCAACAAAAGGAATTTCAATTAAGATTTTGCTGATCGCAATCCGGCCTCGGAATCAACTTTGCTCCAATTTGAGTGCGTGTTTCAGTAATTATGTAGCTCTTCACAGTTTATAAAAAGAAAAAGTGAAGCAGAGTATCAGCAATATTAACCCCTAGTTCAAGGGGTCATTGCGTGACAGGGCTTGATAAAGAACTCTGCTGACCACCTTTTCGTACTCCGCGTATCCGGGCACGCGCCTCGTAAAAGAACATAAACTTCAACTTCATTGTCGACAAAATGCGTAATTATGCCGTGGCTCAGATCCAGCTAAAAAGTCAGACGCCCATAAAGCGAACACAGCCAACAACAACAGGGGAAAAAAAAAACAACCCCGGGCACAAAAACAATTTTGCGGCACAGTTTTAACACCTTTTATTTTTGAACCGAAACACGCGCCGACTGCAAACAGTTTGCACAACTGGCCAGGAGAGCTTCTGAAATTTATGGGAAATGCGAATGGGAATGGAAATGGTAGACCGGTAAAATAGACAGACGTGGTGGCGTGGTGTGGGCAGGGAAGAACTACTATATGCATTTTTATGTGTATATCTTGTCATTGTGTTTCTTGTCTGTTATTCCCTGTTTTTTTATGTATTTTGACTCATCACACGGCGGCGCAGGACACGCGACCGAGCGCATAATTTAATTTTCAAGGGTTCCGCTCGGGGCGAGGGTTGCGGCTAAAAGGGACGTGCGTGTGACATATGGTTAATGAAAACGTTAACTGATGAGCTGTGGCAATGCTAGTGGAAGTGGATGGGGAACTGCAACATATTATCATTAATTAGACGGGGCATTAGGAGTCGCGTTCGCGCAGTGTGATAAATGTGTGGTGCAGCTCGCCGGCGAGTTTAGCAGCGTTTATGTAACGTGGCATGCAACAGTGCAGTTGACTGGCCGATAGCAATATCGATAGCTCGATAGCGTCCAACGCATCTTTGGCGTGTGAGTCAGTTCTGTTTTTCCGTTTTGCTGTTCGCATCGTGGGCTTTTTAATGCCACTCGACCGCCCATGTGCCCCACGTAGCATGCAGCATGTGTGCATCCATCGCGTTCTCTTCTACTATTCGGTTGTGTCGCCGCTCCATGTAATTGCTCTTTGTTTGCCATTTGATGTCATGTTCTTCTCGGCGCTGTGTAGGCCGCTTGCCAGTCGACTTGGTACTTGCCTCTCCTGCTCCCAATGATTGTGCAACACGCAATTGCCAATTGCTCATGCCAGCTGTTGTTGTTGTTGTTGCTGCTTCTTTCATTTGCGTTGATTTGCCGCCAACATTTGCATGGAAATGTGCACAAAAATAACGCGTGCTCTTGGCTTTTGTTTATTGCCACTTCTCAGCCAGGCCGAGCGCCCATAACCATAACACCAACAGCAACACCAACAGCAACAGCAACACCAACACCATCTCCGGCAACACTTTGCGTTTATTTCAGCCATATTGCTGCAAATTATTGCGGTTCCTTTTGCCAATCCAACGGATGTGCGCAATTTAGACAACAGCACAACTCTTCAACTGTCAACTTGCTCTATAAAAGATAATTAGCTGCTGCTCAAATTTATTGTATTTAGCAGTTCAACTGTCAATTAACTAGACTCCAAGTAAATCACACAGCAACCGTTTACATTTGCAATCAATCAAGTAGATTCAGGGGGATGAGGCAAACTCATTTAGTCGAAGATATGTGCCACTCAAATATTCATTTATTGTCTGCTCCGACAGCACTAAACATCGCGACAAAAATTATTTAGTTTATTTGTGGAATCTGGAAGTTCATAAACTTTGTTCTTCAATTGGCGAATATTGCAAGATTACAAGTAAATGCGACTTCAGGCGTTGCAATATCCTATACAATTAATTATCAGTTTATAATTTGACAGCGTTTCAGCAGTCAGCTGAGGCAGGACGACAAAAATGATTATAAAATTAGTTTTTTTATGAAGTCACGAACTAGAGAACTTTACTTCAATTGGCGAAAAATTTTCAATGAATATCATTGAAATTACCAGATTGATGACAATTAATAAAAAAGTAAATACAGAACTCAACCTGAGACTTTTTAATAGACTATAATGCCCATTAACGGATTTGAATTCACCCGTGTGCCAAGTGGCAGCGCGACGAAAAAACCAACGATGAAAATTATATTACGAAAAGTTGCTTTATGGATTTAAGGAGTAGAGTAAATTTCCTCTTCATTTGGCAAACATTTAGCAATGACATTAATTGACAGATGGATGGCAATCAATAAAAAAATGTGCTAAAATACAAGATGTAAGTATATTCAGAAAACGAGCTGAGACTTTTTAATATACTATATAGCATACTATAATATTCATTAACAGATTTTAAGATGTAAATATATTGAGAACACAAGCTGAGACTTTTTAACATACTATATAATATACTACAATATTCATTAACAGATTTTAATTTTCAAGTGTCCCGATTCTCATTTATGGATTGCGAATTCAGTATGCATGCAAGGACAGACATTGAAACAGCTGTTTTAAATTGAAATAATTGTAATTTACAGAAAATATTCTTTAAACATCGAATTGATTTCTGTTCCGTACTTGTGTAAATAGCGATCAGAGCCTCATGGACAGACATGCCACACTCCCTGCGGATAGAAACTCCTGCGGAAGGTAAAGTAAATGATGTGGCTGCCGCATTCGGTAGCAATCAATTTAATTGAGATTGATAGTCGGCGACTTCCGTTTCATTACACATTACATTCCGAAGAAGAATTGTCACGGTGCAGCGATAGTTGGCGGCCGATAAGCAGCAGCCACACAGCCTGCGTGGGCTGTGCAGGTTGCCCCAAATGACAGGCGGACGATGCAACGCGCGGTGGCATCGCGGCAAGAGATCGCCTGCCTGATCTCTCTCGAAAACCGAAGATTTATGGGCCGTGGCGTTTCTGAGTAACTCACACGTCGCAACATGCATCATGCCACAAGCAACATGTGGACGCTGTCGCATCTCGCACGTTTGCAGCGCATTGATTTTTGTCACTTGGCCAGACGATTGGCATCGGCAACAGGCAACAGGCAACAGGCGACAGAGCAACGCGTGCCGGGCAATTAATCAAGCAGAGTAGCAACTGGAGAGTCGATGCAGAGATGCAGCGCAGGCAATAATGGTGCAACAACAACAACATGTATATTTTATTGGAGGGAACAACAACAAACAAACTTAGTGTCTACTGCGAAAGGAAGAGGTAACGCACGATGCGGAAGAACTTCCGGAGGCCCTGGCGCGGATTGACGCGAGTCAACTCGGCCAGGGAGGGCGACTCCACCAGGGCGATGCGTATGATCTTGGTCAAGATTTCGATCGGCTCGGCGGGATCGTCATCATCCTCGAAGTCCAGGCCATCATTAGCCAAGCCAAAGAAGGCAATCAATCTGTTGGCCAGCAGTATGGTGATCAGTGCAAGCATGCGCCGCGACAGCGGATCATTGGTCTGGTGATCGCTAATGGGTATGCCAATGGAAGAAATTCCGTGCTCAAACAAGTGACGGCCAGCACGGCGACGACGCCGAATGCCGCCGCGTGCACGTCCACGAGCAGGTGGACGCGGTGGACGAGGACGTGCACGACGCACAGTGAGCACGGCGACGGGGTTGTCGCCATACAATCCCGAAGTGTCGTCCTCGACCGAGAAGATGAATGCATCGTCCGGCACATGAGGATACGGATTGATGCCTGCGGCGGTGGCAGCAGCAATCGCCTCGCTCTCATCCTGGATGGCCTGCTCCTCGCGCTTCTTGCGCAAGCGCTCGCTGCGACGAATTGGCTGAGCTACCTTACCCACTGCAAAGCAAAAAAAATACGTATAAATATATATTTGCTTGATCCAAAAAAGTGTGACTTTTTGTTTTACTTTTCTATCCGCTTATTTTTAAATTTAAATTGACTTGAATAGATTTTCAGATATACTCTCTTTTTTAAGATTTATATATCTTTGTTTTGTTTGAAGCTGCGAATCAACTTGTTACTCGATCGATGTCTCAGTCGGCAATAAATCGTTGAGCAGGACAAATATAGAGCTAGCATGTGGCAACCTAGATTGACAGTCTCATGGCCTACTTTATGCTAGTGACAAGCAACTCAATGCAACCCCTATGAATGGCAAATTCGGGCTGTCCACTCGCCTTCAGAATCTGCCGCGATGTTGCCACTTTTCACAAAAACAGCTGCTTCAACGATAAATAATACAAATATGTAAATTGAATTTGTTTGTAGAAGGAAGTGTCGCTAACAGTAGAACGATAACTATTTTCATGCTTGGCTGATCGAGGGAATTATGCGAGCTTTGCGATTGGCGTAGGAGTTGCTGAGGTTGCTGGGTGTTTTAATGAGATTTGGCTGAAAGGCCATAGGTTTGTGCATAAACGGTCATTATATTGTCAGACACGACTTATCGCTTTGACAAAGTAACTGTACATTTACATGGCCGGCAGCCAATTGGCCTATTGAGCCTTTTGCGCCTGATTATAATGCTTATTATTATGCCAACACAGCTGCAGACCATTTGTTGTCAATGCTGTAGCTGTTGCAATTGCCAATTGTTGCTGCTGCTGTGGCAGTTGTAGGTGTTCAATTAAATATGCAAACAGCTTCAAATGTGTCTCGACTTGACCGAGTTCAAAGTCAAATTGCCAGCGCCACGTTCGTTTGGCTTATTTATCTCTATCTGCCTTTTAGCCCAGGCAAACACACACACAGACAGACAGATAGACAGACACACACGTAGCGCATATTTCGATATCGAAAAGTTCATTGCCAAATGGATCAGTCGTCGCCACTGGGTCGCCAATCGTCGGTCGATCAACTGCAGCTGGCGGATTGAGTCACACGCCGGCCCGGCCAACAGCCAGCCAGCCAGCCAGCCAGCCAGTCGGCCAATCGGCCAGGCCAGCGTCGAGCTGGCAAACAGCCGCTTGCCAAGTTGCAGCAACCCCAACAACCTCCACCTCCAAATGCCGGCCGCTGTCTGCCGGTCTGTCGGGGCCTGAAAACAGTTTGCCGTCAAATTTGTAGGCGGCCACGGACCAAATGGGTTTTTTCTTCCAAATACCCTAAGCGTGCGAGGCACTCAGCTATGCAAAGAGCTTAGGAAAAACATTGATTAAAGAACGTGTAAATGATTAGATAAATTTAATCGAGGGGGAATTAAGAAGAGTGGAGAGTAAACTAATTTATTTAAATGCGCAAGTAACGACTATTTATCTTATAGCACTTAGTTGAAGTGTGTGCAGAATACATTTAATAAATAATATTATTTTACACTGCACAAGCGTGTCTGCTCTTCGCTATAAACTGTGCGAGTTCGCTTGCTCTTTATTTGTTCCTTTTCATTATTATTTATTCTCTACCTTTTTCGTTATAAATTCTAACCATATCGTTTTCGTTGTGATTTTGATTTAATTTACGGTTCTCGACTCGGCTCGGACACCTTGAATAATGTTTGCCTATTTATAAATATGAATTACGAGTGTTTTTTACCAGCGATTAGAGAAACGCTCGCCTGGCTGCTGCACTGCCAGCTAGCTGCATTTTTAATTGCTAATTAATTTCTCCGACACTCCAAAAACAATAATGCCCTGGCAGATAAGCGACCATATCAATTACCCGGCAATCACATTGATTAAAGCCAAACACCTGGCCACTGACCACTTTACACTCCAGTTTCGGCCAGGCTTATTGAGCATTATAAATATAATTAAGTTGAAATTAAATGCACCACGCGCTGTGGCACGAGTGCGCCGAATGTTTGGCAGTCACTGTCAACTGCGTGGGCGGCTGATAAATGAAACACAAAAATGCACAAAACCAACTCCGAGCTGGCGACCAGCGCAGACTGCGTCTGTCTGTGGCTCACATTAAACAGCAATTAAGCTTAATTATAGTTGTCGCCGTTTTTAGTCAGCGTTGTTTATGTTGCAGCGTGTATGCAAAGTAGTTGCTGCAACACGCGTTGCCAGCCCCCTCCCTCCTCCTGCCGGGGCACGAACATTGGGCAACCATTGGGCCAGTTAACATTTAGCGAGAGGAGAGTTCCTGTTTTACAGTTTTTGGTGGCAGGCTTGTGAGCTTGTGAGCTTGCGCTTTTGCTTGTGTCGTCGCCTGCGGCTGCGCCCCTCTGTCTGTCTCGCAGACTGACAGTCTGACACACAGCTACACACAGGGTAGACGAGGAGGGGACACCACACGATACGACACGAGCAAAACACGACACGAGTGCGTCCCCCCCATTTGCTAATGGGCGCTTTTGTATGTTTGAGTTGACTTTAAATGGATGAGCCTCGCTCGCTGCTCGTTTTGTCCGCTGTGTGGGTTACAGCCACAACGATGTGTGTTGTGGGTGTCTGCTCCGCAGCTGGACGTTGTCACTCTCGCCTCCCCCCCCCCCACTCGCGTCTCCTGCCACAGCCTCGGCCTGGGTCTGAAAGTAAAAGTTGTTGCGGAAACCCAAGAAGTTGGCCCCAGAGTAGACCATAAAGTTCCGACTCACAGCAATGAAGATATGCCCATCCACAGCGCGCATCATTATTGTAAATATTGCGCCAGAGTTGTCACCCTCGCCAGTGTAGCTAAAGACTGAAGCGAAACCGATTGGCAACGCCGCGACCTGCAACCAGTTTTAATGAAGTCATTCAGACCCAATGGAACGAATGGAAATGAACTCGTGAGGGAATTGGGAAGAAATACAAAATGTTATAAAAGCGTCAGGGACGCAGTAGTTAGGAAGCGATAAATATATGCAAAGACTTTTAATTAATTACACAGTACGCATCAATTACGTCGCCTGCGCTCGCATTCTAAGTGAGCGATTAATTCGCAAAGAATTTGAAAAGTTACACAAGGAAGATGAGTCAATTATTGGTGGAATAATTAAGGAAATTGGAATCAAACTGCGAAATTAGCTCGGGAATCGCACACATTTAGCCGCATCTTCCACTTTGATATATGCGATTAATATGATTGCTTTGCATTGACTTCCTATATGTGTTAAGTATGTGCATATATCGAGAGCTCTACTGGCACATTAACCAGATTGGCATAATAAACAGTACACCCACTTGAGGACTCAATTCGATTCAATTCAATTCGATTCGATTCGTATTTGTATGCGCAATTTGGCATTGTTTTTCTCGTATTTTTGCCTCTTAAATGAGCACAACAAAAGCGCACAAATTAATTGAAAATAATAACGAGATATATTCAATGTATGTATGAGGAGGGGCGGGCAGGCGACACGCGCGATCTGACTGGAATCGCATCAATTTCAGACGAAACGCTTTGTTCCGAGCCAGCTTTCAAGTGGGTGCATTGAGGCAACCACCAAACTGAGCTTGTGACTGTGACTCTGACTCTGACTCTGACTCTGTGGCTGTGATTGTGGTTATGATTGTGGTTGTGTGGCTGGCTGCCAATGCGATTTGTGCATTTATCAATTTGTGGGGTCCTCATACCTACACGTACTCTCCGAGTATCTGTATATTTTTATATGGCGTTTATCTAGCAATCTTAAGCCAATTTAATAAGCAGCTTGAACGCAAAGTTGAGCTGTCAGTGGTAACATGATTAATCAGCGCAACGCACAACAATTGAAGACACTTCACAGCGAACCGAGACAGTGTGAGAGAGAGAGAGAGAGAGAGAGGGGAGCTGAACCCAACGCCCACGTTGAACGCTTGATGGATGCGAGAGGCAAAGTCATGTGGCAAGCGTTGACTCCACTTGGCTTTCTTTCCGACTGTCTGCATGTGGAGTAAGTACTCCATTGAGACCCTTTGCCCTGCTATGATTCTGCACAACATTTCAGATACATCATCGCATCGCATCGCATCGCATCGGATCGCAGCCAAACACAGTTTTGACAAACGAACTGAACTCGTTTACTACGCGCTCCGAGCGCATTCTTTTCGACTCCATAAATAAATGAGCCTCATCAAAATCAAACGATTTACAATTTCCAACGACAACAATTTTATCGCCACAATCAAAACAACATGACGCGTCCAAAAAAAAAAAACAAAAAAAAATGCAGTTGAAACTGTTATTACTTTGGTTTGTGTGTGTGTTTTACAATTTTCAAGCACATTTGCTTGACATGCTGGTTTCGTGTACAAAATATTTTGATAATGATCACAACAACAGAAAGCAATTGAGTTAGAGACTTCGACAGCGACAGCGACAGCAACAACATCGGGTCACACTTTGCATTCTCATCTAAATGAAATTATTGTCTCTTAGTTATTTTTGTTGCTCATAAATTCACGTTGATGTTTCCCCTTAATAAACCCATAAACAAATGCGTCCATACATTGCACAGTTTATGTGCATTTGTATTTTATTTGATTCCCTCCTAATAACCTAACTGTTAACTCCACTGACGTGTCGCGTTTTCCAAACAGACCTTCTCGCTCGTCTGCCAAAAAACAAATTGTTATCGAAAGCCCAGTGAAATGTTTCTCTCTCTCACTCGTTCGCTTGAATTACTCGATTGCATTGCGGGGCACGTAGCTGGGAAATGTTAATAATTGTATGAAGTGCATGCGAGTGCAGTAAATAACATTTCAATGCAGGAATTTCATTGCACATTCAACTGACACTGGCATTGAATGGTTGATAGGCCTTCAGTCGGACAACAAATCGACAGCGAACTGCAATTTATGTTCGACTTCCACGCAAAACGCAGTCTCTATATTCTCTGATATTCGAGTAGACGTTTGGGCCTTAGGCCTCTAAGTGTCCAATCTATGCATATAGCATTCTTTTGTCCAGACCTATCCAACTGACACGCAATTTGCAAATAACAGAGTCCGCGACAATCTGTTGCAGCTCTTACTACGAGTATTTTAGAACAGTTTAAGCTCCATATATATGTACATAGATATATGTATATAGTTAGAGTGAAGTCCACAATATCCATAACAAAAAAGAGCTTATTATTCATTCAGATTCATCTAATTAGTAGAAACCACAAACCATTAAATAATTGAGACAACAATTGTAAGAACCAATTTTGTATAATTGAAATGAACTTTTAATTGAATGTCGAAAAATTAAGATAATATTCAATAAGCTAATAAAAGCCGAAAATAAGCCTAGCTTGACCTAAAAGCTTGTAACTAGCTTTGTTTAATTTCGATTATAGTTCTGATTCAATTTAACTCAATTACATATGTAAACTAATATCACACTTAAAGTGTAAAACTTTAAGTGGAAATGAAGTAGAATCGTCGACTATTTATTGATATTTTGTTATCGATATAAGTGTTAAATGACAACGCTGGAATACGGAAAGCTGTCGAACAATCGAAGTGAGCAGCACAAGCTGTCGTAGCCAAAAAGCATTTTGCAGTCGAGTTAGTTATTTTGTCATCAGCGAGTCGTAAAGTAATTTAGCAAAATTATTATTTTTTTTTTCTTTTAGATTTAAACTAACAATGTTTTTACTAGATCGATATATGAAGATAATGCCACTACCACGTAGATATAATTCTACTGCGGAGCAAGCTGCAGGCGCAGACAACTTGGACGACGACATTTTTGACACCGGGTCCGAGTTCACTTTGTCGGACAGCGACGATGACGACCAGCACTCGAACTATTCCAGCGAGCTCGAGCACGCCATTGCTGCCGTCGAGGCGAGTCGCGCCAGAGGCAATGCCAACGAGAAGGATGTCGCTAAAAATTTGGCTGTGGACACCAAGCAAATTGCGCAGCGCCGCCTCAAGACCGAGCTGGCGCTGATCAATCGCAATGCAATCGAGGGCTGCAAGGTTCAGCTGATCCACGACAATCTGTTCCGCTGGCTGGTCACCCTCGATGGGGCCGATGAGACACCATACGAGGGCGGACGCTTCCTGCTGCGCGTCATCTTTCCGCCCAGCTATCCGTTCGACGAGCCAAAGGTGGAGTTCATAACCCGCATCTACCACTGCAACGTGCGCAACAATCGGGTGTGCGAGGGCCGCTGGTCGCCAGTCTGTTCGATTGGACAGCTGTTCTTGTCCATTCGCCTGATGATGATCAGCCCGGACCTGGAGAACGCAGCCAGTCCAAACATCGCCAAGCTCTATCTGACCGATCGCAAGGCGCACGATGATATGGCACGCGAGTGGACCGATCGCTATGCCCGCTGCAATTAGAGTATGCCATTTGCAATGCAATAGGCATTCAAATCAAAATAAATAAAAGGCCGAATTGGTTTTTCAAAAACATTTTATTATTGGATGATTTTGTGCCAGCACTTTTTGGTGTTTAGAAACGATATAGAGACACATAAGATTACATACATTAATACGCTAGCTACAACTAGCAGATAAACGTAGCTATCTGCAATGATACGACTACATACATACAGTACGGACTAACATAAGTTTATGGCTAAGGGGAAAACTATACAGAAACTAGGCGACGAATGACACAAATGGCGATAATGTTGTCCTACAACTTAGCATTTCGTTTAGGTAAGTATACAAGGAATAGGTATGTAATATATGCACTTTAATACACGGGACTCTCGCTTGACTCGCGGCGGCGTCGACAGAGAAAGTTTGAACACTTACAGCTAGAACTGAACTAAGATGCGTGTGTTTGTTTGTGTGATGAGTTATCGTTAGTTAGGATTGGTGCTTAGATTTCGATTAGCGTTGGATTCTAGTTAAGCAGGTGGAAATTTCATTTACTTAAAATACGCTTGAGTTTTGCAAAAGGAGAGGAAGGTATAGAGAGAGTAATAGCGGAGCAATACACGACTCTCTTCTATTCTCTAGCATTTAGATCGAGCCAATATCTATATGGAGCGGGATTGTAGCTTCAGGCTGAGGCACAATTGGCGTAAAGCTGAACTCGAATGCTTACTAAATATATTTAAGTATTACATTAATTAGTATTCAGGTTTTGATAATTATTGTTAATATTAATATGTAGTAGTAACCATTTACTAAACACTTCTTTTTTCACTTCAATTTAGCTTAACTAAAGTCCTTTGGATTGTGATATAGTTGATTTGTAGCAGCTGCTGCTGCTGCGACTGCGCCTCCGACTCCGACTCCCTCTCGTCACTTGTTCTTGGGCATGTGGCGCTTCATGTGGAGTGCGAGGTGATCGCTCCGCGCAAAGCTGCGTTCGCAGACGATGCACTTGAAGGGCTTGGCGCCAGTGTGTTTGCGATAATGTCGCGTCAGCTCATCGGAGCGAGCGAAGCGCCATTCGCACTCGGGCCACTGGCAGGTGTAGGGTTTCTCGCCTGCAAATAGAGAAAGATGGCAAATAGAATTTGAAACTAAATAGAAATATGGAAAGAGTTTGCTGAGTATCGGGAAAGTGTGTTGGAACCATCAAGTATCTAATTATTTTAATGACTAGCAGGCATTTGTCAAAGATTTGATGTATTGCGAGCTAGGGACTGATATTTGTATGCAGCGACTCTCCTTTAATTTGGTTAACTAGTGAGGCACGATGCTGGCTGTCGTGGAGTATGCCATCAAAGCTACTTGTCTTGCATTGACATACGAGTGCAACAATGTGGTTTAAACATGTATTCACAAATTAACATTTTCATTGAATTTTCATGTAACTCGGAAACAACAACACGACGCCAGCCAGCGATGACGACGACGACGACGACGACGACGACAAGCAAACGGCAGCTGGAGCAGACAAATGGTAAGTCAATTCGCAGTCAGAGTTACGCTCAGTCTCTCGTATTTTATGATTCGGAGTCAGTTTTGGGTTTTTTCTCGTTGTTGTTGTTGTTGTTTTTGCTGTGGCACACGACTCTTGCCGCTGACGATGGCCCATTACCAGCAACAGCAAAAGGTAACAGCAACCGCAATGACAACAACAACAACAACACCAGCAACAACGGCTACAGCAATGGTAACAACAAAACAAACACGACGACATTTGCAAGTGACTTTTGCTCAGCTTAGCTCATGTCGAGGTACCAAAACAGAAATGCGACCGGCCGGTGCCCAATACGTTTTTACCCCGCTGCTCTATGACTAATTCCCTCCAACTGGTCGGCCGTATATATGTATCTACATATGTTTGTATGTGCATCCCTCCGAGCAGCCGCGTGCTTTGGGCATTACAAGCCAGATATTGCTATGCCGCACAACACACAGGCATTAACAGCACCAGCAACATCAACATAAGCATAAACATCGACATCAACATAAACATTCGTGTTCAAACTGAAATTGAAATTGAATGAAATAATTATTGCGGTTTTAAATTTAGCTGAACTTGACATTTTATGGCATTATCCAGCCATTGTCTCGCTCTGCTCTGCTCTATTCCAAACCGAAGCCCACTCGAGCGTGCTATGGCGAATGGTTTACTTTGTTTGATTGCCTCATGTCCACATCGAATCGACTTGGCTGTGGATCAATTCCCTTGACTGCTTTTCAGTTATTTTCAATTGTAGAAACAAAAACAAAACATGATGTAGCTTGCGAGAGAAGGGCTCCCATAGATGCTCTTATTTGCAAATGCGACGCTGCAGATATCGATATTTATCATTGATATCGAGCTGAACTATCGCGAACAACAGGAAATACTAAATGTGACCTTATCGATTGTCAGCTTATTCGATTTACTTGGAGAAATCAAAGTGGGAAGACGCGTTAATTAATGTTTTCGAAAATGTTTGATATACGCAATTTCTGGGCAGCTAAAGCTCTTCGCACTTGAATGGCAATCGAGCTGAAATAAGTCGCACTTCTAAGCTCATCTGAGCCCCGAAACCCTTTTCACAACATTATTTTAATCGCTCACAAGTTGTTGTTGTCGTTATTTGTATGTTACAAGTCCAGTTTTTTTTTATTCGAATGAAATACCCCTTGAGCCAAGAAAGCAGAGGGACGGGGAGACACTTCGCTCAAGTTGAGGCACTTCGAGTGGCACTCAGCTGACACTTTTGTAGGATTTTCGAATAGAAACTCAATACGGGCGACTCGTGGCGTGACTTATTGGTTTATTTAGATCTCTTTTAATGAATTTAAGTGCCCCGAAGATGACTGAACATAATCAAAAATTTACCTATCGACACTTACAAGCGAGCCAGCTGCCTCCTCGCCATGTGTGCGTAAGAAGCTTTGTTTGAGGGCAAGAAAACATTGATAAATGGCTGGGCTTTGATGCCGCGTTGAGTCACGGCTACAGCGAACTGCCCAAATAGAATCTCGTAAGCAAACAGCAGAGACGAATGCTATCGCCACACTCGTGGGAATATCATTTGGCAATGCCAAAAAGCAAAATAAATTGAAATCGCCCGTAAGTAAAACAAAGATCAGCATCAGCATCAGCATCGGCTTGGAGGCCGGGCAGACAGCAAACAAAAGTTAAAGTTATGTAAATTGTTGTTTTGTAATGTGCGATGAACGCAGTGCGATAAAAACGAACGGAATTACTTCATAATTTTTAGCGTACAGCGCGATAAGCGCAACATGCACTAACAATCAACCTACTCATAAATACAAGCACACATTTACATGCATACTATATAAATTAAGGCCCAAAACGAGCTCGAAGACAAGTCTAGCCGCGGGCACCAAAGTCCACAGTCGCAGTCGCAGTCCCAGTCTGAGTCCGAATCCGAGTCCAAGTCCCGGCCAGACCTCCTCCAGTTGCCGTGGCATAAAAATCAAACTAATTTATGGCAGCGCAAACATATTAGCAAACAAATCAGTACAAAATAAGCCCAGCCGGTGGGCAATCTACAGCCACACGTCCACATACGTCCACGTAGCCGGTCCCACTTTTCCACCTAGGGAGGACAGCGCTCTGTCCCTCTGTCCGGCTGTCCGCTGATATGCGCAATTTATGCGTTCGTTTGCAGCATAAAGATTAGTTACCTAGCGATTTTCTAATCGTCGCGTCCAGATAGCTACAAAAAGCCCAAATAAAGACGGCAAATTTACGAGGCCCAAAAACAAAAGACTTAGGCAACGAACTTGGCCGTTGCTGTGCCTCCAAAGAATTTGTGCGTTTTGCCTGCAAATATTTGATGCTCTGCGCTAATCAGCAGCGACAACACTCCAGCTGTTGTCTGGCGCCACCAAATGCCGCAGCTTCAAAATTGCATGAAAAATGTGTGTACACATGCCTCGCAGTGCGTGTGTGTGTGTGTGTGTCTGTGGTGTGTGTGTGTCTTGTGTCTAGGCTGGGTGTGCGACGACGCGACGTCAACTAAGTCAAAAGCCAAACAAACGGACAGCCATCAGACGGTAGCCAGCAATGCTTGCTGCCCCACTCAAAAACCTCTGACCAAAAGATCTGAACTGAGTCTTGAGCAAGCTGCAGTGCAGTCGTGTTGGCCCTGGGCGGGAGGCAGGCAATTAAACCGGCTTAATGCAGAGATTTATAGGTTGGCTTTCAAGTGTCCTAGATAAAATGTGGCCAAGCCGCGAAAGGCGGCAAAATGAGCAGGTGAAAGAGGAGAGTTTTAAGAAGTAGACTAAATGTTTATTGAAAATTAAACTGAAATCGAAACACGTCAAATAATCGAAAAACAAATGAACAATTAAGCTGCTTGCCATAGTCAAGCTCTCGAAGTTGAAGTTCAGAGCATCAGCGGTTTCACCTTGGCTCTTTTGCATTGAGCACTTGTCGTCGGGTTCATCAAATGTCCCTCGTTTTCCTTTGGCTGGGGCGTTAAGTTTATCAGTTAAGTGAAAATCAGCGCAGCGCTGCGCAAAATCATAATAATAAAATGTTTTTTAATGCAGCGTTTTAAGTTTGCGCATAAATCAGCTGGTCATGTGCGATTAATAAAAAAGCATTGAAGCCCAAGGAGATGGGGAGCTGGAGAGAGAGAGAGAGACTGGCAGCAGAGCTAAAAGATTTTGTTGTTGTTTCTCGTTTTCGGTTTTCGGGGCTGGGTCGAGAGTTGAAAGTCGCGAAGTCGCCAGTTGGCAGTCGCAGCACTGCGAATCAGGGGCATAAAACGTGTGGCCCATAAAACGAAGACAGGTGATCAACATCAGGCAACATCACCGGGCGGCCACTGAACGATCCCAGCGACTGTAGGACAGAACGAGCGAGGCAACAGACAACAGGCAACTGGCAACTGGAATAACGTCAAGTGTAATCTGAGCAAGAAGGAAATGCAGGCCAAACGTGCGCCCAGCTGATGGCGTTGGCGATTGGCGATTGTTGATGTTGTTGATGTTAGCTGATGTTGATGTTGCAACTGACCACAAAAAGCCGCACAGCAACGGCAACAACTTGCAGCGGGTAGAAAAACCGAAGCAAAAACAAACCGTAGAAATCACGATTTTTGTGGTTGTATTTGCAACGAAATTGAAAAAAGCAAAAGGCGCTGCAAGCTCTTGGCAAATTATGTGCTGGCAACTACAAATATGAGCGCGCGAATTAATCAAAAGCCTTTTTTTCGCTGCTCGCTGCTCGCTGCAAGTCAAGTCGGCTAGTTGCCCAATGCAGCTGTGTCCGACAGCGCAACCATGCTACATCTACGCCATCCAATGGCTCATCGTCAGCCGATCTGTGGTGTGGTAATAAGCCAGCCCACGCCTACAAGCTCTCGCTGCTGTCCCAGCATTGAACTAACTCTCTATGTGAGTGGCTGGCGGCGACTTTGTAACTAGCCCAGCCAGCTGGGTGATGCTGATGGGTGGGTCAGTGGTGCAGTGGTGCATTGGTGCAGTGGTGCAGTTAACAATCAATAACAACTCACCCGTGTGTATCCTTTGATGCGCCTTCAAATGCGAGCTCTTCGTATACACCTTGGAACAACCTGCAAGTAGGAAATAAAAGTCGTTAAATGAGTTCGAAAGTCAGTTGGCAAGTTATAGATTGTTAGATTTATATATTGTCAAAATAAAAAAGAGCAAGCCACAAATAATGTGCGCTAGATTGAACAAACAGGGAAGGTTAAATAAGTGCTAAGAAAATCTAAACTATTTATGTTTGCATTAACAACAACTATAAACAAAACAGCAATAAAAATAGAAAAGGAATTGGATTGATTTATGATTTGTATGTTAAAATACTTTTAGGAATCATTTTAGCTTTTAACTATGAATTGAAAGCAAGAAGAGATATGGCATCTAAATAGCCTAACAATGCAGTAATGGCTATAAATGGAAAGTGTAATTTCTGGGCGTTAATTGGTTAAGTTATAACATTACTCGACTCATTGATCGATGCTAGTGAGTGAGCAAAAGAAAGAGTTGTTGACTGATTGAATCGATTTAGTAAAATCTGGCATTAGCCAGGCTGCTGCATGCAGCAGTTTGGTGCAATTTAAAGTGGATGTCTGCTTGACCAGTTGCTGAATTTATTTGTGCGCAACGCAAACACATTTGAAATACAGCTGAAATCTTGATACGCGATGACTATGAGAAGCGAGTCACGAGAGGCAGGAGGCAGGAGGCAAGTGCAGCTGTGCTTGGTGCAGCCACAGCAGCAGTGGGTCAGTGGGCGTCATCGCCTTTAATTAAGCCCATGCAGCTGGTAGATGCTGGAGATGCGAGATGCAAGATGGATGCTGCACGTTGCACGCTGTAGGTTGCAGCAGCAACTGATGTTGTGCGAGTGTGGCTGGGAACTGCGAGCTCGAGAGCTGCGGCTGGGTGAAAGTTGGACAAGATTCACTTGCGCACAGCATGAGGCATTGACGCTGCAGCATAAAAGGATGGTTAGAGATCCCAACACGTCCGCTCTAATTGAAAGCTGAGTACAACGTGCCTCGCATCGCAAAGACAATGCCAAAACTGACGGAGGCTAAAAATACGCGCGCCGTCGAGCCGCTGCGCGCTGACAAACATGGCCAAAGCGAATTGATAGCTAAAAAGCGAGTCAAGAATGTTGCGTCGACGCCGTCGAACAGCAGCAACAACAACAACAGCCACAACGATGACAGTTAGACGCGTGATTGGCTCGGACTGCGGAGCTGCGAGGATTGCTGATCGCAGCCAACTTCTGAGACATAACTCACTTGCCACGCAGTTGCAATCGCGCGAGTCGTGTGCAACTTGCAACAGTCTGCAGTCGGAGTTGCAGTCCCAACTCTTGATGCGTGCGTTTATGGCATAATAACTTCATTTGGACAGCATTTTTGTAGTTTGCCCAAGCAGTCGCTTGTCCCCCCACGAACCATGGACCGAGGGGGGGACGGGGCAGCTCTAATATTTGTGGTCGAGAGCGCGCTTTACGTTGTTGTTGCGTCTAAAAATGGCCACGGCAAACGTGTCAGACAATTGTCAATTATTTATTAGTGGCAACGCACGTAGCCAGGGACGCCGGAGACGCCGCCGACAGACATTCAATAGGCAGACGCAAAGCCGAACAGACAGGCGGACGGACGGACGGATGGACGGGCAGACGGACGATCGCTTGGCTAGACAACGTCAGGCATTTAGCTTGGGTTAAGTGCTTTTTGGGTTCTCCAGTGCGATACGAGCAAGCTAATGGCCACAGCAAACGTTGCCGAATTCACGTGCATGTAAAGCATTTGAATCGATTCAATGTTTCTGATTGATCCGCGCTGATAGCATTAACTATTTTTGGAAGCTCCCCCGTTTGCCGCTGCTTAAGCGATTTGTCTCTATTTGGCATAAGCTGCCCCACTCGGCTGCTGCTTCTTTGAAGCTAAGTGGAATTCCACATCGCCAACTCACACAGCTGACGAGTGTGATATGTTATTAAACTTTGCCTATTTACTTGAACAAATTGTTTCTATGAATGTTGTAAATGCCTAAAACGCTATTTTATGCAATCGCTTTGTTATTAAAATGTACAGCCTTCTTTTTAGAGTTATTTGGTTGTCCCGTGTGCGCAATTAATTTCTATTGAACTCCCAAATTATGGCAAGTTAGTGGCTAATAAGTCTGCTAATATTTCTACTTGATTAGTTCCTTTACTCTCCTATAGTTTTCTTCATTTAAACAAAAGATTTTGTCGGAAATCATATCAAACCTCAATGAATACTTTGTTCTATCGATGTTGTGCGTCATATCGGATATATTTGAATAGTTTGTTTTATCGATAATATACTCATTTTCCCCAAATGAATATGATTGTGTGTAAAAAAGAAACATTGGTCAATCTAACTTAAGTTCAGTTAGAAGCTTTTTTATTCGGAAAGTGCAACAATATATCTATAGCTTCTTTATTCGGCAAGCGAAAGCAAAACGTTAAAATAAAAAAGTGAAAGAATTACATAAAATACATAAAAACGATTGCGTTTTAATTCCGCAATTAATGGTCTGCTACAACAAGATTTTTACACAGATTTCATTTGTTTCCGCTAAAGCTCTGTTTGTTTCCGTATGAATTAGCTTTTTGTTTGTTTAAGGATTTCCATATTTCAGTGATTTTGACAGCTTGAATTTAGTTCTAGCTCTAGTTTATTTATTAATTATTCAATTTTGCTGAGCTTCTTTATAGACAATCTGTAGTGTAATGTGAACAGAGGGCAATACAAGTAACAGCTGTTATTGGTTTCTTTAGCTATTGAATCCAACTCGAATTTCCTGATGCAACATGTAGCTGATGCTCTAACTAAGTCACTTCATAATTGTAATGTTGCTTTACTTATTTTCTGTTATGTGCTCTCTTCACTTGCTTTTCTTTGAGTCACTTCCCTTTTGCACTACAGCTGCGTCGTTGCGTTAAACTCGCAGTTGAGTCTGACATTGAAAATGCAACTGTAACGCAGCTTGACTCCAGGCGGACAGACAGACAGAGGGACGGACGTACGAGAGAGTCGCTTACATAAGTGCGGCGCTGGCTAATTAGAATTACAAAAGAGCGCACAAAATTAGAAAAAGCGCCACAACAGCTGTCAATGGCAATGGCAAAGCAGAGGCAGCGGCAGCGGAGAGATAATAAATAAATGTATAGATAAATGGAGAATAAATAAATGCCGATTGGGAAAACGCGCCACGCATGCGCAATGAGAGCAAGATCTCGAAGCGTGGAGCCAACGTAATGCCAGCGGGGGCAGACGGAGGCGAGCGTGGAGCGAGCTGCTGCTCGAAAAGTGTCGCAGAGCGCGCGAAATGATAAACGAGTGGGGCATGCAGCGCATCCCAACAAGAGATCGCTAAGAGGCTGACACTCACCCACAAAATCACAGTGATGGATGCGTCGCTTCTCCAGCTCGGGATTGTTGCGTCGATTGTAGCGCACGGTGCGCACGCTCATCAGGCTCGCGATGTGCGCCGGCGTCCCAGGCTGATGGTGCGAGTGCCTGCCACGTCGTCCTCCCCCTCCGCCACCGCCTCCTGCTGTTGCTGTTGATCCTGCGCTGCTCGGCGGCGGCGGCGGCGCTGGCACAGATTGTTGCTGCTGCTGCTGAGCTGCGGCTGCCGTGGCTGCGTGGGCGGGCGTGAGAGTGGTGAGCGTGGTGGGCGTGGCAGCGCCAAGCAGCTGCAGCGTCGGCGCCGGATTGACCAGACTCGGACAGAGCCCGACCAGGCCGTGGCCCTGCTGGTACGGCGGCGGCGGCGTGCTGCGTCTCTGCGCCTGAGCAACGGCGGCGGCGGCGGCCACCATGGAGGCGCCCGGGCTGCCGGGGTCCGAGCTGGGCGGCGTCAGCGGCGGCACGAACATGTGGCGCGTCGAGTTCGAGCTGGAGCTCGACGAGGCGCTGCCCGTCGACGACGCCGCCGACGTCGCCGAGGGCGTGCTGGGCGCGGCGGGCGGGCAAAGCAGCAACTGTTGCTGCTGCTGCTGTTGCTGCTGCTGCAGATGTTGAGCTGTGGGCGTGGCAGTGTTGGGTGGCGCGGAGACAGCTGCGGATGGCGGGTGTATTTGGTATTTGGTGTGAAACGTCTGCAAAGAGCAACAGAAAAAAAAACAAGAGCGAGCATTCAAATGAGAACGATCTTCCACAAGTCTGACCACGAGTTGCTTACCTGCTGACTGCTGTGCCAGCTGTAGCCGTAGCTGTTGCTGCTGCTGCTGCTGGTGACGATGCTGCTGCTGCTGCTGTTGTTGTTGTTGTTGTTGTTGTTGTTGCTGCCGTTGCTGGTGGTGCCAGCAGCCGCGTTGCTGCCGTTGTTGCTGCTACTGTTCAGGTAGCCAGCGGCCGAGGCGCTGTTCAGCTGAGATGCGTATTGTTGCTGATAGGAGTTGCTGCTGCTGCCGTCGTTGCCGTTGCCCGCCTGCGGCTGCTTGGGACTGTTGCTGCCACTGTGCAGATGCTGTTGCTGCTGCTGCTGCTGCTGCTGTTGCTGGTGCAGCTGCAGCTCCACAACGTCAGCAGCGGGTGGCAGACCGGGCAGCGAGAGACTGGGATGATGCTGGTACAAGTGTTGCTGCTGTTGCTGATAATGTTGCTGATAGTGTTGCTGCTGCTGATGGTAATGTTGCTGCTGTTGCTGCTGATGGTGTTGCTGTTGCTGTTGTTGCTGCTGCTGTTGGTGCTGCTGTTGCTGCTGCTGTTGTTGCTGGTGCTGTCGCTGCTGCTTTTCAGTTTTTATCTCCATGGGACTGAGCATTGGTGTCGAGAAAGTTTCGAGCAGAGTTTCGTCTATTGCTTCCATTTTGACCTGCGGCAGCAACTGTTGCTGCTGCTGCTGCTGCTGCTGCTGTGTTGCGGCTACTGCTGGATTGTCGCCGCTGTTGCTGTGCGCCACCGCACCACTGGCACTCAGCATCAGCGCATTCTCCGGATCAATATTCTGTATTGAGGTGGCAATATCGTCCCAGAGCGCGGGCCGCTGATACGGATCGTCGAGGGGGTCGCCGAAGAGAGCCTCTTTGTTTTTGGTTTCTGCGCGGGATGGGTGGGCAAAGGAAATCGGTTTATAATACTGTAACTTGCTAATGCCTTATGCAAATCCAGCGCGAGATACGCGCAGTGGAATTATTAATGCAAACAAAGAAATCTCGCATATGCATGAAATTTTTAAACAGCCAAATCGATTTGTTTGTCTATTTTTAGCCGACCCTCGAGAGTGCTGGAAGTACGTTGAGAGAGTTGCCAGTGGAGACTGGAAACTTGAGACAGTTAAAGCTTCAATATCTTTGCTAGACTTGATTCTCAACTCAGCTTGTTGTTAAAGTTATTCTGTTTCCAAGAGACTTTTTGAACTGAACATTTAACTGAGAGTGGAAATTGGAGGCTATTTTATTTAATGATTTAAATCATAATATGTATTTGCTTCCTACCAATATTTTTCGATAAACTTCTGCAAAATGATGTTCAGTTTTTTATTAAATATTGAGTGAACTTGAAGAGTGGAAACTGCTTAGATTAAAATTGTACTGCAGAATCGTAGACTTTTTTATGATTAGTTAAACGACAAGTTCTTCAAATTTGAAGTCTCGTTATTTAGTTGCATATAAGTTGTGAGAATGTAGAGACTGTTTCGCTTCTCTTTGAGACTTTAAAGACTGTAGTCTGTTTTACTTTAAAGTTTACTCAATAATTTGGAATCGGATCTTAGTAATTTTGAATACTGAAATCCTATTGCCCAAACTTTATTGGCTAGTCTAATGAAACTTCTTCAAATTTGAATTCCCATTTTGTAGTTGTTAATTTTGTGAGCATGCTTTGCTCATAATTACTCCTACTTCAGACTCCTCACACTTTCACTGGCTAGTTGAAGTTCAACTTCAATTATATTAAAAACGGGACCTTTGGAAAGTTTATGTAAATTGCGGCAAGTCTGTTTGCAGCGCATTGGGAGTGCGACTACGCCTCAATCTAACGGGCACGTTGTAAGCTCGGTCTCCCGCGTGTCTGCCGCGTAGAGTCTCAAATTTCACATTCGCCAGAGAAACGCAGCAGCGTCAGACTCCGACGTGGACTGCGACATTGTCTTCGCGTCGTTTTGCTATTGACTTGCGAGATTTCACCATGCGTGTAATTTTGTGTGCCCAGCCGCCGCCCCTCCATGCCCTGCTACTTACCATACAGATACTCCTTCTCGGCGCTGCCGCCAGCTGCTGGGTTGCCGCCCGCCCCGTTGCCCGCTGCCCCTGCGTAGCCGAGTGCCACATCGTAGGGCGCTCCGTCGTAGAGGGGCGCGCAACCATAGGCGGAATTTGAATTGGAATTGGGCGAGATGGCGGGCTGTTGTTGTTGTTGTTGCTGCTGCTGCTGTTGTTGCTGCTGTTGTTGGTCGCTGGCGTAGCTGGAGGCAGCCAGCTGCCAGGCGTCTAGGGCCGCGCCGCTCTCGCCGCTCTGGAGGCTGTGGTGCAAGTGCTGATGGTGGTGCTGATGGTGATGCGCATGCGAGTGCGAATGATGATGCGAATGCAGGTGATGATGATGGAACTGATGATGGTGTGAGGCGGCCGCGTTCCCCGTCTGGCTGTCGTTGCTGCTGCTGTTGTTGTTGTTGTTGCTGCTGCTGCTGTTGTTGTTGTTGTTGTTGCTGGTGTTGTTGTTGTTGTTGTTGTTAGAGGCAGCAGCAGCCGCTCCGAGCACCTCCAGCTCAACATCGTCCGGCTCAATCTTGTGCAGACGTCCCAACAGCTGATAATCCAGTTCCGGGGACTGCAAAAGAGATCGAGAGCATCGTTAGTGTGTGCTGTGGCTCTTCATAAATTGTGATTAAACTTTTATCGCTGGCCCCAACACTCCGCAGTCTCTCGCTGCCACTCTCCGCTTATCTTTATGCGCCCGTTGTCTTTGCTTTATTTTTAGTGGCGAGCATCGCTTTTTGTGCGGCCGTTTTCAATTTAATTTTCGAGCGGAATTTCGTTGTAGATTTGTCCTCTGATTTACCCACACACACACACACAGACTTTTTTTATTGTCGTTGCGCGCTTAATGCGCATGCAAGTTCGTTGCCTAAGTCATCGGCAAGTCAGCTTGGGAGGCAAGAGGCTACAACTGTGCTCAGGGCACTAAAGCTGAGGGGGCGCCTGGAAAATTGTTAATTAATTGCATGTCAATCAATTTGTTAGCCAACCAATGCTATTGCGATACTCGGGCAGCTGTCAATTTTGTATGCATTTCATTTGTTCCACTCAAAACAAACAAAACACTCGAACTCGCAGTCGAAGTCGAACTCAATTGATCTTATCAGTCGAGCGTGGCTCGTGCAATATCTTGGCAATTTCTCTACACACAGCAATGATCTATTAATCACACTGCCTATAGCAATCGATGGCAATATAAAGGCGAAATTCTATTTATATAATCAAGAGATTGATTTGCACATTTTATTTACTTAGCATTGCTCGATGTAAGCAGCTCTCAGTGTGATGGAATTCTATAGCGTTGTTTATCCACTTTTGATTGATGCAATCGATTCTGCTGTTGACGGAATTCAATATCAACTTCAATCTTGTTCATTAATAACACGATCTCACACTCCTGCAATCAACGCGTTGCTGTAATCTGAACGTAACTTTCTAGAATCGTTCAGTTGTTTTCAAACTTGCCTAGCTTTAACTACTAGCTTTGCTCATCTCCCCATTTGATTTGCCATTGTAAGCAGCAGGCAACAACACATTTAATCCATGGGCTCGAGAGCTTTGTCGCCTTTGGCTGTTGGAAATTTATGGCCAATTTTTTTTTGGGGTGTCTGGTCGAGGCGAGTTTAGTGACAAACAACAACATTGTTTGGCAGCTAATTTATGGCAACACTTAACGTTGTTTAGGCACACATAATAATCATTTGGCAAATTAGAGAAACTCTTTTTTTCCAGGCTTTTCACATGCAAATCAAACCGCGGCCCCGCCAAGAAGGTGGGCAATATATCAAACAGCAACTTCGACTCGAGTGTCGATCAGAGGGTCGCCAGTGGATTTTTTGGACCACGAACAGCCAAAAAACTACGCTCTGACTCAATTCGAGATATGCACGACACTGACTCACACACACACACACACACACACAGTCATTCATACACTCATTCACACACAAAACAAACGAAGAAAAAAAAATAACCCACCAACGTAGTTCGTTTCATTTTATGAGCTGAAAATTTACGAGCGTGGCAAATGATTTTGCCGCAATATTTTTTGCCAGCATTTTTCATTTTATTGGCTGTGGTTTTATTTTTTTGCCTTCGACTTTTTGTGTATACAAGTACTTATATTCCTTCGCGCTGTTGTGCAGTATGTGGAACGGTACTTGAAAAATGTTTGCTCGGCCCAGAGGTCAACATGGCGTGTGATAATTTTAATAGATTTTACTTTTTGCCCGTGGCCCGCGCATGAGTAACAATATTCGGCTGCGACTGTGCAACTGTGTGACTTTTCCAGGCGCATTTCCACGAATTGATTTCGATTTTCCAGCCAGCCATCGACTACACTGAGCAGACTGAGCATGAAGTGTGTTGTGCAGCGCGCTGGGGCGTTGAGCGTTGAGCCGCGTTTAGTGAGCGTCACACGCAAATGACCTCATAAAAATGCGTAACGTGTCGCCTTGGAGCGTCGCGGAATCTTTAAGTGGCCCCCACGGCATTAGTTCGATCCGAGTTGGACTTTGCCAGTCGAGCAAGCGACAACGCAACGCAACGGTAACTTCCAACTGGCAGCAAGTACCTTCGGCTGCCTCGAGCTGAGGCCTGACACATTGACAACAACCATAAGAAATAACATGAATTTCAATTATGAACCTGTTCTTTTGGGGGCTTTCGCTTGCCAAGTTCTCGCTCGCTCTCTCTCTCTCCCTCTCTCCCTCTCTCTCTCACTCGCTGTCTAGTGAAATTGTGTTCAGGTGGTTCTTTTTTTATTTTTCAGCTCTTATCATATTTTATACTTTTCAATAATCGTGTGTACGCCGAGTTATTTTTGTTGATTTGTTTTCTTATTTTTCCATATTTTGTTGCTTTGCTTTTAGGCATTAAAATGCCGTTGTTAGCAATGGCAGCCGATAAATGGGCATTAAGTACAGAAACCCCATTTGCATAAATTGAGAAAGAGAAATGGCCATTCTATCTGCTTCTCTCTGTCTCTCTCTGTGGCTTCGTGCTAATGCCTTTTCGATATTGTTATTGTTATTGTTATTGATATTGATATGGATTTGGCCCATTTTGAGGTGAATTACAATTCTCAGTTGTTTTTTAATTACTGTCTCTTGCAGCTTAGAGACAATTATCATTTTTTTAGAATGCAGCTTTGTTGTGGCCATTAAGAATAATTGCATTAAGTTGTTGGTTTATTTTTATTGATTCCATTGCAAACATTTCAATTGTTTTTTTCATATTTTATTTTCTATTATTTTAATATTTACTACTACAGTTTTTATCGTCTCGTAAACGTGCAAATGAAATATGCTGCACAACAAACAGAGAGATTAAGTTTACAGCCTACCATATTTGCAGCAATAAAATTAGTATTATTCGCATAGCATATTAACCCAATAGTCGCCTAGTAAACCAACAATTAAGCTCGCTGTTAGCTTCGGAATTTCTTTTCTCTTCTTTTTTTTGCATTTTTAGTTATTTATAGGCACCATTCGTTTTTATTTGCCCTATAAATAGTTAAAGTTTTACACACATCTATTTTCTTCACTATTTCACTTTTTGTGTGGGCGCCCATTTCTATTATTTATTCTCCATTCCCGACGAGCATTTAGCCATTTAATTTATTATACTCGGCATGTATATTTGCCACAGTTCTAGAGGCTTTTGTTGTTTGTCATTGATACGTCTGGTCTGGTCGATCGCCGTCGCGTTTTATGGGGCGACTCGTTTGAGATCTCTTAAGCGACTTTAGAGCATCGTCGCAGCCGCTGACATTTATGAGCAACTTTATGCGCAGCTGTCAAAATTCGAAATCCAAATTCGAAAAGCAAACGCAAAATGGCCAATTTTATGGCTCACTCAGTCCGACGAATTCCCAGTGCCAAAGCCAGAGCCAAAGCAGTCCCCAGTTCCCAATACCAATTCCCATTCCCAGTTGGATACTGTCTATTGTCTATTGTAACAGAAAGATGTAGTAAAAAATTAATAATGAATAGCGCGGGGAAACAGTTGGCAATTTGACATCTTTTTCTCTTTATGCATCGTGTCTTTTCTTTTCTCCCCCCGCCGACTTTTTGGCATATTGATGGCCGTTAATAGAGCCGCGCGTCGCCTGGGCAAATTGAAAAGAAATGATGGCCAAAAGAAGCTCTTTAAAATGCAAAGCGGCTGCCACCGTCTCGTCGCCAGGGGGCAGCACAATAAAAGTAACAGCAACTACAACAACAACAACAACAACAACAACAATCATAATGGTACATCAAATTTATTAATTTTTATAGACATTATTTTCAATTGTTTGTTTGTTGTTTCTCGGCAATGTTTCGATGTGTTCGCTTTCGGCTTTTAATGCTCTTTTGTTGAATTTCTCAGGCAAGTGCCAAATTTGGTTTGGGGTGCTTGACCACGCACGTGCGGCTCTAAATGTGCGACCCATGCTGTACGTGTATTCGCCTTGTTGTTGTTGTTGTTGTTATTTTGCATATTTTGTTCGATTTTAAATGAAGTCACGTTGCAATCGTAAAGTCGATATTTATGTTTGTCATTATTTTTTATGCTCTCCGCCAGTTCTTGTGCTGTTGTTGTTATTCATATAAATATTCTTGTTAGCTCTGATTGTTGCCGCTGTTGTTGCTGTTGTTCGGCATTAATATATACATTGTTATTTGCGCCGTCTTATTGCGCTTAACAATAGTAGTTAACAACTTTATTCCAATAGAGTTCTCTAGGTGTATGCTGCCATAAGTATGCGCCCAGCGTCGCGCGACGCTGCAGCGCACGTTTCGTGAAATGCCAAAGCAACATGCAACAACCTGTTGCAAGTTGCAGCCAGCAGCCATCTGAGCTGGGCTCAGACCGTCTGACTGCAGGCAAATGCTGCAAATAATGAAGCAGCCACAAGTCATCAACAGCTGTCAACTGCCATAAAAGTCAAGCGAAATGTCTATGAGAAATCGGCAAAGCGAATTGTTAAATAGCCGCAAAATGCATTCCGAATCGGCCCTGACGAATCTCAAGCTGCAACATTATTAGAAATGGCCCACAAATCGCCCGCTCACTTTGAACTTCACCGATTTAATGACTGCCTGCCTGCCAGCCTGGCTGCCTCACTGACATTCTATTCTACATCAACAGCAGATCGCGACTTCAGTCCGAGCACGTGCCACCTATCTGGACAATTCATCAGGAAGCGACCGAGCGATAGAGTGTGGGAGGGAGGCAGCGTCATTTCTCTGATAAAAAAAAAAACAACATGCGCAATCGACTTTCAGTCTGATAGTTTTGTCCAGATAATTGGTGGCCACGCGCCTTGCCACAAAGCTGGAGTCGTGGGGGGGGGAGGGAGGTGAGCGGAGGCAGCCGCAGAGAGATGATAAATCGCGCGCAGAAATAACTACATTTTGCTCATAATTTTTTTCGACTTCTTTCTTGTGGATAATCGTTAAATAATCCGCTGAATGTGGCTTATTGTTTGACTTTGTCAGCCCCGGGGCGCCGCCGCAGTCGCCGTAGTTGGCAATTGTGCGGCACGAAACCCAGCGAAACGGTGCAAAATATTTCCTGAAATTTGTTTAATGAAATGTCTGTTAATGTTTTATTTTTTCCTAGTTTTGTTTTTGTATTTTTTTTTTCTTACTTTTCGTAATTTTTTATCGACTTTTGTATTGAGACGTAGTGAAAGTTTCGATTGAGGTTAAAGCGTTCAAATGCGACAGGAAATGTTTGCACAGCTCAGGCTTTTGACAGCCAACGAACTTGATCGAATACGTCGTCTATACGTGTGTCTGTATGTGTGTGTGTGTGTGTGGAAGTGTAAGAGAACAAGTTCGTTGCCTAAGTCTTTTGTTTGGTTAAGCCTGGCGAAAAAACAACAAGCAAGAAACCAATGTGAGAGATACTCGCGCTATAAAAAAAATTCAATTTGCTGACCCCACAGCACAACAAAAAGATGCAGTTAACTTTTCACAACAGCAACAACAACAACAACAACAAGCACAATAACAATTTATAAAGCAAATGCTATAAACGCGGACCATTAAAAAGCATAGGAACTACAACGACAACAACGCTGGATGCTGCTTGCGTAGAAGCTCGTAAAAGTTGTTAAACTTACAAAAATATGCGCATGACTCATGACACACAACAGCAACAAGAACGACAACAACAGCAACAACATAACAATTTGCATAAAAAATCGCTGGCAATCATTTTATTGGACCAAGCGCTCGTAAATCTCCGACAGCGAGTTAGCCACAACCCCAGCAAACCATCAAGCAACAACAACAACAACAACAACAACAGCAACTACAACACAACTCTGGCCACACGGTTGACAAAAGTCAGAAGTCTGTTAACCGAAAGAAAAAAGGAGCAAAGAGAAGTGGAGGAAAAAACAGCAGGCAAGCGAAAACTATGCCAAATATGTTTTCCGCATTTTCTTCTTTTGCATACGCCCCAGGGACACAAGCTGGACCAGACGCGGCCACAGACGCGGCCAGCGCGCCCAAATCAGCATGCCGAATCAAATTTGGAACAGTAGTTGACTAAGCTACGGCTGCGAGTGGCTGCGACTCTGGCGAGGATTGGACAAGTGCAGCGCATGCTGAACATGCGTTTGCCATCGTTTTCACTCGCTCGCTCTCGCTCTCACTCGCTGTCTGCCTCTCTCTTTCGCTCTCTCGAACCTTGCCTGGACCATGTCCAGCATTTAAATGTCAAGCGAGCAAGCAAAAACAGCAACAACGAACTAAACTTTTGCGGATTTTGCAGTCAATTTCTTGGAATTGAATTTTGCGTCCATTTGTGCCTAAGAGAGATTACACGGCCACTTTGCATGCGCCCAGCTGATCGCGGGGAGGGCAGCGACAGCTTGGCGGGTGTAGCAGCCCAGCCACACGGCTTTTTATGTGTTGTAATATGGCCTGGGCTCAGTTGTGCACAGCTAAAGCAAGGCTAAATGCACTAGTCGGCTATCGAATGCGCTGCAAACTCTGCAAGCTACTGATTCATAAATTAGTTGTTGTGAAAATATAGCTCAACTATTTAGATTTTGTTTCTAGAAATGTCAAAGCATGCTTGCAGCTATATTGCATCGCCTATACTTACAAAATACCTCAAATTATTAGTGCAACTTCTTTTTAGGCTTAAATCATTTTAGTGACTATAGAAATTGAAGCATCTGATCCTTCAAAAGTGCCTTAGCTTGTTAGTCAAACTGCAGTTTAACTTCAAATCATTTTAGTGTCTATAGTAAGCGCTTTCAATATTGCATATATATGCTGATCTATATACATATGTAGATATATAAAAGAAAGTCGTTTTGGTTACATTATTTATAGCACAAGAACTGAAAATTAGTGAGGAGAGAGCTTTGAACTAGAAGACGAAGATAGGCATAATTATGAATGATTCATGTATCTAACAAATAATTGAACTTAATAAATTCCAAAATCTGCTAGTATGTTATTAAAATAAAGTAATACTTTCAACTTAAAAGCATTTTGAAACAATTTAAAATACTATTTGCTTTTGCTCTTGCATTTTTGCAGATCGTATCTGCGTTGGCGTCGTGGTAGAGTAGCCAGCGGGTCTATCAGTCACATGCTCACATGCTCGCCTCGCTCAGGCGGCTTCCACATGCCACACTTGCCTGCCACTTGGCCACTTGGCCACTTGCCACATGCAGCTCAATGCGCGCTGCTGACTCTATTGCATTCAGCTTTTCAGGCAGGCGTGTAGGTATTGACAGGCCAGCCAGCTACCTGTTGCAGCACCACAAGAAGCAGCAGTCGCAGACACAGTGCGGCACATGTAGCACGAGTGCTGTGCATGTTGCAACAACAGGCACTGACACTGCTCGAGCTTCAGTTGCAGTTGCAGTTGCAGTTGCAGCTGAAGCCGAAGCTGCAGACGTGGTGGACATGTTGCCGAGAATCATTTACACGCGAGCAAAGTGGACCGAAGCGGGAGGCGAGCGAGCGAATGGCAAAGCCAAGGGGGAAGGGAGGCGGGCTGCATGGGTTGCAGCGCATGCGGCGCTGAGTTGATTTTGAGTTGGTTTTATTTGCTCTTGTCGCCAGCCTCATTTGTCGGCACAGCTGGATGCGCCTTTGGCACCTGCAACGCTGCAACGCTGCAACGCCAACATCGAAAACCGAAAACCAAACAACGGCAACGAGACGCGAACAACAATCATTCAATGAACAACAATTTGTAGCACGCCAAGTTGTGTAGAACTCACCATGTGCCCCCCCTGCTTAACACCTGCCCGCCCCCCTCTTACCGAACTCATCAATTAGGCAAAGAGACGGCGCACGCTCATAAATATTTAATGGCTGGCAGAGAGGGAGGTGGAGGATGAGGAGGAGGAGCGCAGGGCTGGGCATTGGAAATGCATTTTCAGAGCCAAGGTGTCAATTTGACATAAATAGCCCTTTTTTGGACGTTGCCTTGTCGTTTACATAATTAAATGCCCAGACTAGATCTCGACCCCGCTCTCGCGCTCTCCCTCTCTTAACGTCTCTAATCTGCTGCAGCGATCGTCGTTAGCTTTGAAAGGAGGCGCTAAGTGGCGGCGCAAACAGAAACTAAACATAAAAGCAACAAATCGCACGCACAAATCTCTCGAAAAGGTGTTAAAAGAAAAGCATGGAGCGTTTATCTTGCGCTTTCTCGTCGACCCATTAAAAACGAAGAAGCAGCAGTATCATCAGCACGATCAGCGATGCGACGATGATGATCAGCGGCGGCAAGCAGCTGGCTGCTCATGCTTGTGGCACGTTTCCATATGCCACCAATTCATCAAATCGCCAGACGTCTCATAAATTAAGCGCACGTTGCGTCCACGCCCCCGTCACTGCCCAGCCTAGTCCTTAAACTCCCCTTGACTTGTGCCCAGTTCACGGCATTTGACGTCATTTCTCACTCTCTCTCTCTCTTTCGCTCCCCCGTCAGTGTCTCTTTTTCATTAGCGTTCGGGTTGTTAACCACCTATTTTGTTGCTCGTTGCCTTTGTTTTCCTGCCTGCCCTTCACAGTTCACAGTCCGTCTGTCCTTCCGTCGCGCCCTTTTTTCTGACCGGCATTTTAACACCTTTTGCTGATGTCGTCGACTCGCCGAGTTCGAGTTCGAGCTCGAGTTCGACGTGTGCCCTCGACGCGTGCGGCTCTTTAAGAGCCTCTAACTGATTGCCAACGAGTTTACGATTGTCTTTAGAGTTCTACTAAAAATCCACTAAATATGCGGCAGTTCAACAAAGCCGCGCTTATTACTTTTCCCCCCTTCCTCTCGATCGCCATCTGGAGAACACGCATCTGCCTGGGTCTAATTCGATTTAGATAAGTTAGATATAGATAAACAACTGAAAGCGGGTTGATTACTTGTGATTTAAGGCAAACAAAGCTGCAGTAAACTCTTGAAATAGTAAACTTCTAGCAGCAATCAGCACTTTTTGTAATTACGAAAATTGAAATGAAACTAAAATACAGCAAAGCAAAGCGTAGAAAATAAGGAAGTTACACACATAGGATTGTTTAGGTTCTGCTCTCCAATTAAAGTTAAGCTTACTTCAAGATTATTTTAATATTAATCATCGTATTGCCAGATTTCCGATTGCTTATTTGAGATACAATTAATTGTATTATTTTAAAATATTTAGCTCTATTCTTCAACGTTCCTTAATTGCCAAATTAAAGCGATCTTAAGTAGTTTTTATGCGGTTGCAATTGATGCTTTTCAGCTGCCACTCAACTTATTAGCCGTAAATGTGTTTGCCGCTCTCGATGTGTGTCATTAAAAGTCTCGGGAGGCGGCATAAATCACTTGACAAACGCCAGCAGCAGCCACACAGCCAACAATGGCCAACGACAATTGCTGCGAGCAACAGCAGCAACAATGCCAAATAGTTTAGAAAACAAAAACAGACGGAAAAACTTGAGGAAAATGCGTTAATCAAGGCAACTAACGCAGCGCCCAAAAATGGTCAAATTAAAGACCAGCCCAAAACGCAAAAGCAAAAAAAAAACAATCAAACGAAATAAAAGCAACGACGGGCGACCTGCAGCGTTGAGGCGTCGACACGTGAGCGTGGTCCAAAAATGGAACTCCCGCCGCGGAGGAGTGTGGGCGGGGCCGCAAGAGGCGTGGAGGGGAGGGGAGGGGGCACTTGTTGAATATTCGACTTCCTCATTTAGCGAGTGCAGCAACAACTTAAACACATCTGTGTGTCTGTTTGTATCTTTTTGTTAAGTGAATCTGAATCGCACTTCATTAAGATGCAAAAAAAAGAGAGAAAAAAAAAACAGGCACAAACAAATTTCGTGTGTTTGTTATAAAAATAACAACGGCAGCGGCAACAACATCGTCAGCAAAATGTGCAAAAAATGAGAAAAACACAGCGTTTTAATCCTAAAATATTTGCGCTTTGTTAACGAGCTTTAAAAGGCAGCAGCGGCAACGGCAACGGCAACGGCAACAACTTTTGCGTTAATGATGCACATTGTTCAATGAAAATGAAAGCAATGAGCGCAGACGCAGACGTAGAGCTGAGCTGGCAGCAACAACAGTTGCCAGCGAATCCTGCCAGCAAAGAGCACTAGAGCTTGCAAGTAAGAAAGTCCTTCACTTGAAGAATCGAACAGCATTTGGAACCGGTTTGAGAGTTCGGGCGTCAGTTGTCAACCCACTGCTGTCGCGCCGCGGGCGCTTTCCGCTTTCGCATCTTCAGAGCTAACACACACACACACACAGGCAGGTGGGCGGGAATTGGAGCAGCTGCAGCAGGAGAAACAACAGTGATGACGACAACGACAACGACAATAACGACAATGATGATTGCCCGCTTCCGGCTGGGGACGTTGCTGTGGCTGTTGGCTGTTGGCGAGCAGCGAATTATGCGCTAAGCGACTGTCATTACAATAAATTTCGCATATTGCGCGCATAAATTGCGCACAAGCTTCAAAGGAGTCGCCAGCGCGGCAGCAACAATCGCAATTGTTGCACAGCTGGGGCATCCAGAGGGTGACTCACGCTGTCTGTGCGACAGCCAGCGAAACTGGGTCAGCCGACGACGACGACGACGAAAACAAGGCATTTGTTTTCGGTTTGGCTTAGAATGCCGCCCCAGACAATGAGGCGTATGAGTCAACGCGTTACGTATACGCAATGTGGGCCAAGCAGTAACTTCTTCTGCTGACAGTTGCGGTTTGCGTTTGCCTGCATTTTGGGGCAGCTATCAGGCTCGGGCTCAGTCTCAGGCTCGGCTGTCAGGTTGTCAAAAGCGCTGCCTTATCGACATTTCAATTAGCTTCAATTGGAGCCCTGAGCGGCTGTCAAACATTCATGCCGTTTGCCAAGCCGCAGAGAACTCGATGCTCGGATACTAACTAGACGTGGACGCGGCTGGATAGTCGGGGCCTGTCAAATCGCTTGGCATCTATCTGTTTAGCCAGCAGACAGCATGCAAAAATGCTATATGGCTAAATATCAAATGCATGCCACAGACTCGCAGTTCATATGCAGATTGGCAACTCGGCGAGCCGAGCAAAATGCCAAGCTGCTTTCAGCCAGCATCCGAGACGTGTCTCATATGAGTCTCGCATTTGTTGCTGCGGCTGCTGCGGCTGCTGCTGTTGTTGTGCTGGCTCTATTCAAAAGTCTATCGGCTGTCCAATTAAAACGTTTTTTAGCCTTTAATTAGTGTGTGATAAAAAGCGTTCACGTTCAAGCTGGCAGCTCAAGAAATCGCCAGCTAATGCAAAATACTTCAAACATAATTATGAAATGTGGAATTCCATTTAGCTGGCGAATTCAGTTGCAGCTATTCCACTAAATTAATACGATCGCATGCAGAGCGATGCGATATGCATTTTAATTAATATTCAACTCACGTCGATAGCAAGCCATATAATTAAGCATACTAAAAAATATTGAATATTTCAGCAGATAAACTCAAAAATTGAATTTAGCCAGCAATCGGTTAAATTGAGCAATTTCAAGTGTAGCTTGCGATGCTCGCATAAATTCTATCAATCAATTTGGCATTAAGTAGGCGCCCAAACTCGTTTGTTATCGGCCAAACAAATTGTTTGATAGCCAAGCTCATTTTTTATGTCACATTCTCTTTTAATGCCCCAAGTTCTTGCCTCTCTCGGGGTGGCTCGGTGCTCTGCAGCGCACATTTGATGATTGTTTATAGCTCATTTAGCTAAATTAGCTGATCACCTCATATTTAGCAGCTCCGCTCGCGAGTCCGTGTTTAATTTTAATGAGCTTCCCGAATGAGTTTAATTATAAATAAGCTGAATAACCGCTGTCGCTGTTGCTGTTTGTTTGTTTGTCGGGTTACGTGCTAAATGCACTTAATTTCGCCAGTGACATATAAATTAGCAGCAGCTCGCAGCAACCTTGAGCGGCGTTTAAATTCTATGTAATTAAACGAATTACACGGCTAAACAAACAAATGCGAAAAACACAAATTCATGCAATTCCCAGTCCCGAGTCACAAGCGACAAGCGACAAGCGACATGCAGCAGACAGCGGACAGCAGACACTACAACAGACCTGCGGGCAAAACATTCGACGATCGAGTGGGGCAATTAATAAACGAAAAATTAAAATCGCATCGAGCCGAGACATAAATTATAAGGCTAACATATGTCTGGAATCCATTGGGCAACCCCCGCATCGCCCCCCGTGCTGCCCGCCACTGGCTGCCAATTGCAATCACGACAGCAAAAGTCGCGCTTATGAAAAGTATTTGTGTTGTGCTGCGAGTTGTGCTAAAATCATACCTCTCTCGCAGTGGACAAACGCGGCATGATGGCTCCAGGGGACAGCTCAGCAATTACCTTGCAACTTGCACGGCGACAAACAAATGCTGCAGAGGGGGACAACGAGTGCATTGGCGCACCGAGCGCCAGACAGAGACGGATGCGTGTGGGCCACTCGCTGACCCCATGGAACTCTGCCGTGATATATGTGACAGCTTTGACACCAGCTAACAAATAACCACAGCAGCAGCAACAGCAATAGCAACAGCAGCAGCCTCAGCGCCCAGCCCCGAACAGAAACATCGTGTAAGACAAGATATTGGCTTCAAATGCGAACAGGTTTCGATGGCTGCGCCGACCCAAAAGAGCTCTCTTTTCATAAATATCCACAAAACTCTCTACATGTCCGCTGTGGTCATCGCCGGATTATGCTAATGCTCGGTTTCATTGAGGAAAAAGCCAAGCGGAGGGCATTTCATTCAGGCCCGAAGCGCGGCTGGATATTGACACAACCAGTTAACAGTCGGCGGCCTCTATCTGGCAGACTGAATATATAAAACAAAAACCCAGAAAACCAAAAACCAAAAACAAAATCAAATATACATATAGAATGCCTATCTAGAAGTACAATAAATCAGTCAGCAGCGTGTGGAAGAGAGCGCGAGCGCGAGCGAGAGCGAGCGAGGCGAAGAGGCGGGAATAATTTGCTTAAATTAGAAAATCGGTAACAAAAATCAATGATGCTGAAAATTTTCATAATAATAGCGTTAATAGGCATAATAACAACGGTGGCTCTCCCTCTCCCCGCCTCCCGACTCATTGAAATGGTACGGACAATGGCACTATTGTGAACTCAGTGATATGCCTCAGAGAGCCAACTAATGGAAAACAAATTGTTAAATGAAATTGATATGGCTGGCAATCGCTGAGCTTTCGGCTCCACATTAGTATTGTCTCGCTGCGCTGTGCCATTTGGAAATGATAAGACTGAAAGAGCTCCTAAATAGTCAATATCGGAAATTGCCGCTTATAATAACAGTTTTTTCGCCTATAAACAATGCTCTTTATGTTTCACATCGTTCCCACCAGATCGCTTTCCGAGCTGTTTCAATTTCTATTGTCGAATTTAGTTTTCAGCGCGTTTCATTTCAAATATAAAGTGGATATTAGTTTTCGAACTTGAGAGCAGTTAAAATATCGATATCTACTAGATTTACTCAGTTCCCATGTAATCGTAGTGAAGGTTATAATAGTTAGCGACGCTTCTAGCATGTTCTCGTAGTACATATGTAAATTTCAGTATGAAATATGTGCTTCTTTCCGCTGTAACTTTTTCCGTTGCGTAAGAAAGAGTTTATTTATGTGGCTTATAAATCAAGCATAAGCTGATTTATGCTTGTCGCAACGTAAAAGTTATTCAATATTTCGTTAAATTCTACTTTGCATTTCACTCACACACACACACACACACACATACACAAGTACTCGCATTCGAGTTGAAAATGGCGCATCGCAATTCGAATTATTCAAGTGTCTTTCTCGCTCAGTCTCATAATTGCTACGCGCAATTGTCTTCCTATGTACACAGCGCACGCACACAGCCACATCGACGCAGGCATATAATAGTTTACGTGTGTGTGTGTGTGTGTATGTGTTTCTCTCTGCGACATGCGCACTTCACGCAGCGCTGGCCGCCAACTGAGCGCAGTTAAGCACCACTAAGCAGTCGTTGTTGCCGACTACGTCGTCAGCGTCAGCGTCGGCGTCGGCGTCGGCGTCGGCGTCGCAGCGACGCCATATTGAGCTGTGACACCACCCCACATGGGTCCTCCCCACCCGGCAACCCGTGGTTGTCGCTGTCGCCCAACCAGCGGGCAGCAGAAAGCTTTTTGCAAGCGCAGCAAATCAAAACACATTTCATAGTTAGAAAACAACACCACAAGCAAAGCCACAACAACAATGACAACAGCGCCAGCCAAGTGTAGACACACACACATACATTGACGCAAGCTTACATACATAAAACTAACTGTATGTAAAGCACTCAGCAGTGTGCTTTGAGTGTGTGTGTGCGGCGGAGTAACAAAGACAAAAGTAGCAAAGCTTTTTCATTTTAGTTTTTTTTTCAGCCTCATCAGCCCCTCTCGATAACAACAAAAACAATGGCAAAAACAGAAATGAAAAAAAAACTGCTCACTGCTGCCCGTTACTCTGCTTCTCCTCGCTGTTTGTTTTTGCTTTAGCTATTTCGATATCTGCTGCTGCTGGTGCTCTGCTATTGCTGCTGTTTGTTGTTGCTCTTACATAGTGACGCTTTGGCGCCCCACTCTCTGCTCTCCACAGACTACATCCACAAATCGCCCTCATTTGCCAAGACGCCATTTGTCGAGCATTCGCTGTTGTTGTTGAGGCTGCTCTCCGCTGCGACGTCGCGACGCTGCTTCTGTCGCTGCCGTTCTGCTCATGTGCGCATGACGAATGACCGCAATTTGCGACAGTTTTTGTTGTATTCTTTTCGTTTTATTCTCTCAGCTGCGTTGCTGTTGTTGTTGCTGCTTTTAACTATTTTTTAGTTTACATATCTTTGACTGATGTTGCTGAGTATTTATTTATTGTCGTTTGTCCGCATCGATGTCTCTGTTGCTATCTTGCGTGTGTGTTTGTGTATTGTCATTATTGGTTGCTTTTAAATGCTGTTTTTATTTTTCATTGGCTTTACTTTGCTATTCTAACGACAGCGCTGTGATTGAGTTGCGCACTCAAACCGCTGTTGGATTTTTCCATGAAAACGAAATGAAAATCGATTGTTTGCCTCAACCGTGTTTATGGTATGGCCAATTATCTACATATTTTATGCGTTTCCAATGACTTTATAGCGTTTACTAGAGGTGAGTTAATTCATCACTGCTCAGTGATCGAAAGCAGCAGCAGACTATTAATTACAGCGCTTTCATCATCATTCAAATACAATACTTTCCTTGAGGTTTGTCCCAAATATGCAGCAATTAAAATAGAAAATTCGATGCGCTGCATTTGCATAAAAATCTTCACACAGCTATTGCATTGCCATCGCAGGACGATATTGAATATCCTGCGTCTCTGGCATTCGCCAAGACAAACAAAACAGAGGGCATAATTCAACATAATTTGAGGGGCAAAGAGTTGGGAAATATTCTCACAATTTCACGCTCGGCAATCATAATGCAAATAGGCTCACGTGTTTTTTAGGGTGTCCACTGAAGCTATTAAAAGCCGATTCCTCCGACGGGGGTGACAACAGCACACACACTCACAGGAAACGCAACGCAGTGCGGGGAGGGGTGGGGGGTAGATGCGAGGGCACCGCTGGAAGCTAGGCATAAAACCAATTTCCGATCAAGCGCATAAGCGAAAGGGCAGCGATTCAGTGAGCCCGAACGAGCGGAGAGCGGAGAGCGGCGAGGGGGCGATATCGAAAGGGGGTGGGGGCGGAATTAGAGGGCCACGGCACGCAACATGTTGCCAACTTGCAGCGCTGATCAATAAAATTCGAAGTGAAAACTGTTGAATAATGGGCTACAGGATTTGCGGGCAATTAATTTGTGTGCACAAGCAACAGGAAACAGACAAAAACAACAACTCAGAGATGTGTAACCTCGTCGCCAGCGAGGGGGGGGGGGGGGGCAAGTTCAACGGCCAACAGTCGAGTTGGCTGAGAGAAACCAGTCAGCGTCAGCGTCAGCGATCGCGCTGGCCAGCAAGTCATTCATGAGCGTTCTTATTGACAGGGCCTATTAGTGGGTCAATTGCCAGAAAAGATTTCGGCGCTTATTTTTAGGCCAAGTGCGCGCTTGGCACCGACGCTACACTCCAGTCCGAAAAACTTTTCATTTTGTTCACATTGTGGCCGCTTGCTTGAGTGTGTGGCTTATTTTTTGCATACTCTGGCAATTAGCGTTAATGATCGATCAAATACAGCGCATGTCCGTGGCAGCAACAGGCAACAGCAACAGCCATAAAAGACGTCATTAATTGGCGATAAAAGTTAAATAAGCAAATAATAAAATCGAAGTGATTTCAGGCCGACCAGCGGCACATGTGTGTCAATACAACACACGACTGCAAATGCCACAACAGCCACAGATGTGGCAGCGTCCTCTCACCTCGCCACCTGGTCAAGAGCTCCGACCCCCGAAGCCCTCATTGTGCAGATCGTGCCAGCAATAGCTTATTATAGCCAACTCGAATTTGAGCAATAGCAAAAACTTGAATGAGTCCTAAACACATCAACTACAAGATGAAGAGTGTATCTATATTTAGGTACGTATATTCAATAATTTTAAAATGTTGTAACTAAAATGATGCAGACTAAGCGATTTTTTTATATATACCCCCTTTATCTGTCTGTATCGTGTGAGCAATATATTATTATAGCCTTTTCCTACTCGAATTTGAGCAATAGAAAAACATGAATGGCTCTTAAACACATTAACTTCACGATGAACAGTGCATCTATATTTTAGGTAAGTAAAACTAATTGTAATTGTTGTAAAATGTTTTGATTAAAATACAAATATAATACAGACTACGTGATTTCCTTATATGTTATATACTTCCAGTCTGTATCTAGCATAGGAAGCTTGAGAAATTAAACTTAAAACAAAAGTGTTTAAATTAAGTTAGTTTCTATTACTCTATGCCAGAAAATATTTGTTTTTATTAGAAGAACTAAGTGAAATTCATAATAAGTTCAATTCACTCTCTTTTATAAATTTAATATTTATAGGGTTCAACATAATGCGTAAATTTAAATAGAATTTTATATGAACTCGAATAGCTCTTAAGCACATAAACAACAAAATGAAGAGAGAAACATATTTATATTAATAGTTCAAATAACTGAATTGAATTATTATAAAGTGTTGTAACAAAAAGAAAAAAAATGATGACAACTAAGCAAGGTTTTTATATATATATTTCCTGTATCTGTCTGCATTTTGCTAAGAAATCTAGACAACTTAATCTTAAAACAAAAGTGCTTAAGCTAAGTTAGTATTTTTTACTCTATGCGTCGTTTTAATAAGAAGAACTAAGTAAAATTCATGACAAGTTCAAATAAACCTTTCCCCACTCTTTTATAAAGAAACTTAATTTTCATAGTATTCAAAATAATGTGTAAACTTAAATTGAACTTTATGTTTTCAAAATGAATACTTAAGCAAATGAATACTAAATGAATATTTAGCTTACTCTTTTATAAGTCAACTTAATTTGTATAGTGTAATTTAAAATGGAATTTTGTATTTTCTAAATGAATACTTAACATACGAATGAATACTAAACGAATATTTAGCTCAAATAATACAAGTAGAGCAGTTGAGCAAAGAAAGTAATTAGGTAAGAAAAGTAAATTACTCTTTCAGTTTACTGAGGATAAATTCGGGAATTGGCAAGTCTTTTACGGATCGTTTAGAACACTTGAGATGTAAAATTTCAATTACTGGCCAATTAACTAATTTACAACTTTCAGTCTGCAGTATTACTTGCACTTTTGGCGATTTCTGCAAGTTATACGAGTGTTTTAAGAGGCGACGTTGGGAAACTGGAATGAAAGCGAATTGTGCGCTAAAATGAAGCTAATTGGTTTGCCATTAACTGAAATATTTAATTTAAATTTGCAACTCTGCAGTTTACGGCTAGCTTATTTATTTATTTAAACTTTTGAATGGCTTTTACGACAGCCACGATGACGATGACGACGTCGTCGACGTTGGTGATGATGGCTTTATCAACGGCCCATGATCTAACGCTAACGCTAACGCTAAATGTCGGCCGTTTCATGGTTTTTCTCACCTCCCGAAAAAAGCAAAAACAAATGCTGTTAATGTGGTGGAGAGCTCGTGAGTCAGTGTGTTATTTACAGCGCCCACGTTTGACATATTTGCCTTCGGGGGCCTTCGGGGTCGCCATAAGCTGGCCAACTATTTGAAGATTTCATGCAGATTTGATTTCATAATCAAATAATTGATCTTAATGCGCCATCAAATGAGATGCCCACAAAAACACACTCGCAGCACCAACGGCTGAGATTTCATTTCATTTCATTTCGTTTGATTTCATTTCGTTTGATTCGACTCGAAACGTGTCTGTCAGCTGCGCCGAGCTTTGTCTCTTGATCCAATCAAACTTGAAACGAATTGCGCTTCAATGCTGAAGCTTAAACAACAACAACGGCAACAAAGATAGCGAAAATTGACAATAGTTTTTTGGGGTATTACGAGTTGTTGTTGTTGCCCGAATGTTGCGTTGTTTTAGCACCTCGCAGCGACATTCGCTGGGGCAAACTAGTTTCCACATTCTATGAAATGGGGATCGTTGCCCAACGCACACACGCAATCCATCAAAAATTATGGAGCCACCAAGGGACTCCGAGAAATGCGGATGAGCTGGGCACACGTGCCACGAAATGGCAGATCGAATGTTAGAGAAGCGATCTTGGAATGCAAAAGATTTGAACTGGTCTCTTTGGCAGCACTTTCCCGATTCAATGGGCCGCAAGTGATTGATTTCCGTTGCCAATTTCTGGCAGCAAACTTGACCTCCAGCCCGAGCAGGCGGCAAATCAATCAAACTGCGCGTATGCGAGTCTCAATTTGATTTATTTGTGCCATTTTCAACGTTTTCGATTTCGTTTGCATTGGCATGAATTGGCGAAAAAAAGCGCCACAAGAGAAGGAAATCGGTTTAGAGATTTTGCATAGAATTGAAGCGATCTGCGCTGAGCTCTCTCAACTCCCTCCCACTGTGCGCTGCGGCGCTTTAATGAGATTTTATGCCCGCTTCGCCGCCTCTGCTGCGGCACGTTGTTATAGTTTTTGGCCCACTTTGGCCATTATTTAACATTGGGCTCTTTGTGGCTGCCATTGCGGGCCTGACCCAGTCTTGAACTCGTTTCGCAATCCAAAATCGAAATGGAAAGTGTGCTCTGCTGTGCTGGCCTCATGGCATCCCAGCACTTTTTGCGCCCATTGTAGCCCAGTTAATTATCTGCGATTTTATGGCCAAACAACATATAATACGATGTTATCCACTCGGCTCATTGTCTATATATATTTGCCAGCTATCAAACTGCAACTCTCGATAGACGCTTTGAAGGCGGCCGCCTTTTGTCTCGCACTCTGCGCGAATGCAAATACTATAACTTTTTGTTTTATTATCGATTCGACAACGCATTTGGCGTTCGCACAAACGAAAAACGCAACTGGAAGTCGAAAATTGGCAAAATTTGACAAATTGCCTGGCCGGCTGAAAGGCAACAGTTTTGTTGCATTTTATGTGCAATTTGCATGCGAGTAAATCGCTGGTCGTCTGTGGTCGCCGGCAACCGTTGACAGCCACGCCCCGCTGCAGAGCAGATCTTGGGCCACTTGACGTATGAGTAATCTGATTTTTATCTATATTTAATTATTTGCGCATATGTGATTGAAGCACAATGGCCAGGGCCATTAATCAGTGCAGCAGCGTGGACCCCAAGCCAAGTGCCTACGTGCTTGATTAGCTCAATTATTCATGCAGTTACTGCCCAAGTCGAAGTCGCAGTCGAAGTCGGGCCATATCGGGGGCCATTAGCGCGCTAATTCCGTGTAAGAAATCATAAACTAATTTTGTGCCGTGTTGAACGCCATAAAATATGAAAGTTTTCGTCATCATCGAGACGTCGTGAGTCGTGGGAATTGCCATTGGTAAATCAGTGAAAACGGAAGAAGCGACGCCCCCCCACAGCCCCAAGTCCATTTGCCTGTCGTATCAGTTACGGGGAGACGTCAACAGCGCTTTGTACTTTTGCGACCGCGTGTAAATATTTGACAACACATGCCTAATTAGTGCAGCTATTGATGGTGACAGCGGAACAACAACGACGACAACAACAACCACACTTGTCTGTCCAACACCTCGCTGCGGAAACGGCACTGGAATTGGGAATCGAGAATGGAATGGAACGGTACGACGCAGGGCGACAACGAGTTGTCTTTTACGACGTCGTTTCCCCAGAATTCTCAGTCGCTCACCTCTAGTCTACTAGCTGCTCTTATCTCGCGCTGTGTGGCCACGTATTTGCGCCAGGTCGGGGGTCTCGAGGGGGTCTCGTCGTTGGCGTTGCCATTGAGTAAGGCACTTTGTGCTTCAACTTCAACTTATCGCTGTGTAAGACTAGGAGACTTGTAAGCAAATCAAAGCGTCAATAGAATTGACAGAAGGTGGCAGGTGGAACAGCTCAAATGAAGCGCAGAATAGAAAAAACTATCTAAATAAATACATGTAAATTAGTCGAGGGGTAGATTAGGGATCGGCTGTTGACCGGATAAGATAACAGGAAGAAAGAACAGCCACTATGGTGAGCAATGGGTTCAAGAAGAAAGACATCATTTATATGCCTCAGTCAATGAATCGAAGTGCAGGGCAAACACAACTTGAAGAATGTAAATTTGTGAAGTAGACACACAGGAGCTCAAAGTATTAGTAGCTACTATCACTTTTCGAAAAGAGTTGCAATTAAAAATGACATCACTTGACATAAATTATTCAAAGTAAATGCTGTGCAATTTACAATATTAAAGCGTTTAGATTGTGTTGCGGAAGCAGAGCAACATGATCTCATGATAGACAGCACAAACAGTAGATCGATCTGGCAATCGATTGCCTAATACGAGCACTCACTATTCCCATTCAGCTGCCTATTTGCTGAGCGATGAGTGTGCGGTTCAACTTACTACCAGTTGAGGGCAGCCAATGTTTAATGCCACCCAGCGCTAACAGTTGTGGCGATAGAGCATAGAACACGGAGCTGGGGGCAGCCAGCCACAAGCGGCAACAACACTTGGCACATTGGCAAAGTGTTGTGCACAAATATTGACGCAGAGCTTCGCAAGTAAGCGCGATTCAAACAATGCACAAACAGAGATACAGCTGAGGCAGGCGCAGGAACTGGCGACAAACATTTACAAGAGAATTGAACACGCTACAATTTCCTTGGGGTGTGCGTCCACTCACAGTTGGAGTTGGAGTTGAAGACTCCAGTGTCGACTGGCCAAGTTCAAAAGAGTGGCCCGACCGCGTGTTTAAGAACGGCTTAAAGTGCTGGGAGTGATAACAAGATTTACAAATCGATTGCCGACGGCGCGTTGACAAACACTCAAGTGTATTCAAATACACGAAATGAGTGCTCGATGGAGGCGACAGCTGGACACCTGAGCGATGGCACGATCGAACACCTGAGCCACAAAAGGTGCTAATCTGGCGCGCTCTCACTTGTATCTCGTATCTGGTAACTCGTAACTCTCGTAACTCGTATCTTGTAGGTTGTATCTTGGGCCGCACTCTTTATTATCGCAACAATGTGTGTATCCGCTGCTCGATAATCAAGTTAATTTGCTTAATATGATTGCGCCGCGTGCGCTTTATTTATAGCGCCCACGGAATTAGCCCCGGCAAACGAGAAGCGGGAAAGGCCAAATTTGTGGGCAGTGCAAGTGTGCAGTGAGTGCACTTCTTGCCTGATAAGCGGAAGCATTTACAATCAAAAAACACGCAATTTAATTAGCACATTTGCCATCATTATTACGCATAGTAATTGTTAATGACCCGCCAAACTCGAGCTCCGACTGAGTCAGAGGAAGTGCGAGCGCGAGTGGAGATTAAGTGGAGATTGATCTCGATCGAATCGACGTCGGCTGAAATGAATTGTGTTGTTGGTTTGTTTAGGCGCTCACCTGCATCACCCAGAAGTTGTTGTTGGCGGCAAATTGATCACCAATTATAATATCCGTATGCATTTAAGCTGAATTATTAGCATCAATGCAAACTCGAACTCAAAGATATTGGCCGAAGCAATTAGCTGTGTTGAAATTTAGTCGATGTGTTTGATTTTCCACACACTCGCGGCGTCAGGGACAAGTTCAAGGCACGAATTTAATTGGAATTGCAATTTTTGGCTGTATTCTCAAATTGAAACTTTAAATTGATTCATTCATTATTTGAATGGCACTTGGGGCGCGACAATGACAATGACAATGACAGCAATTGTTGCAGCTCATTTGAACGCGACGACGACGATCGTGCTGAGTAATTACATCTGCAGCATCTGCACTTGATTCATTTCGCAAGGATATGCAAATGATTTACGCACTCACTCACAGCCACTCACACACTCACTCAAAACGCGCGCAGCTCTCGCTGCTGTTTGCACAATTCGTTCACGGCAATTTCGAGTACGCTGCGACTGTTGTTGCTGTTGTTGTTTTCAGAATATTTTGCACATCCTTAACGCGCGACTTTGCCGGCGGCTTTTCGAGCACTTCCGCGTTGGGCGCTTGCCACGTTTCGAGACTGTTGCCAACTGTTAGGGGATGCGCATGAACCTATATGCCTATGTGTTGTATTGTGTGTGTCGCTGTCTGTTGTGGCAGAAGATGCAACCGATGCACGCGCTACGCGACTACAGCCTGAAGTTCCGAAAAGCTTCGAGTGTGGATATATGCTTGCAGGTCGAGCTGAGCCGAGCGCTCTGTCGCTGTTGTTGTCTCTTCGCTGGCGGGAACCGAGTTCGTACTGATTGGACGAGCGAAGGTTTCGCGCAGACGAACCTCGCCAGTCAGCTAGCGGGCCAGCCACGACACACACACACACACACACACAAATACGTACCTGGCTAACCAGACGCCAAGTCGCTCTCTCGCTCTGCCGCCGCACACCTTTGTGCCCTCACTCTCTGGACTTTATGGTTTGCTTGCTTAGCTGACTTAACGCTCGTGTTGTTTGTTGTTTCTGCCAGCCACCACCAGGTGTCTGCGCTCAGCTCTCAGAGAGCCACACACAGAGAGAGAGAGAGAGAGAGCGGGAGCGGGAGAGAGACTGTGCGCTCACACCGACGCTGATCACAACGACATAGACTGTCACTCTTATACGACGCTCTCAGGTGCGTTGAGCTCAGCTGATCTTATTGGGCTCGCTGTAGAAGAGACTTTCGGCTACAATTCGCCATTTTAGATTGGAACGTCATTGAGACGCTTTAGACGGCTGCATGTGAAGCGGATCGTTTCGTGTCTCGAACATTTATGCGGATTATGCAAAGCAGTGAAATACTTGCATATTAGTCATAAATATCAATAAACTTTGCATATTACAAGACGCAGACACGTTCCGGCCACACTCAGTCATTGTGGCAGACGTATAAAACATGCACTCAACTGTCAACATATCGTTATACTCGTAAATTGTAAGCGGATATTCCAAGCTGGCCGAAATAAGGTCAACCTATGCAATGGCATATATTTAATACACAACTAGGCATAAAAATATGAATTTCGATCTGACAGCGGAAATAGTAAAAAAGAAAACATGAAATCACATTCAAATATGAAATACGACACACAGAGAGTGAGAAATTATTAAATAGGAATATCAAATATTCAACTAATGACAATATTTTTATTGCAAGCGACAAACTAGTAAAATTCATAACTAACTCCAATGTGTGTTGTGACAGTTTTGAATGTGTAGTTTAATGTGAAATCGGGAAGTCGTGAAATAAAAGAGGGAATTTCACTTTGCTTTTTCTTTAATTATCCATCACAAGCTGTCGTTTTATGGGCCACCCGCGGATCTGATATGAAACATAATGTAATAAAAATAAAAGCATAAATTCACTGCATAATTTCACTTAGCCACACACATCGCCATCGCATGCAAAAGTCGTCTTAGCGGCCAACAACAAAATCGATAAACTAGCCATTAAACAGCTCCCTACCACTATATACGTATATATATAGTGCTATATAGTGCTGTGCTGTGTACATAAGCAATTCCCTGAATCCGCGGCGTCAGGAGTAAAATTATCGCAACGCACGCCACAAACATAAAAGCCATTTTCATTTCGACCCCAACGCAGCCCCAACCCCTTCTCGGGGGGTGGGTGGACTGTGAGGGGGGTGGCTTTATGCTGGGCCCGAGGGTTTCCCATAGCCAGTTTCACGTTTCGGATGCGGACATGGACACGGATTCGAATTGAGCTTCAGGCCCGGGCAGAGGGGGAGGCAAGCGACACGCGACGACGACGACGACGACGACGACGACGACGACAGCGACGCTTGTCTAAACATGGGGCAACAAGGCAGACGTAGTCAACAGAGGTGTGGCCTCAATGGCAGCGGCGCAGTCGCCGTCGCCGGCTGTCGGCCAATCAGCGCGCCGAACGCCACTCGAAGAGAGTGCGAGCACGGGCGAGCGAGCGAGCGAGAGCGAGAGCGAGCGAGGGAGAGCAAATACTGCGGTTAGTTTTGCGTGTGCAGTGGCAGCCAACAACAGCAACAACAACGACGACGACGACTACAAACAACTAAGCGAACAACAACAACAACTGCTACTACACACAACAATAAAGAAAACAAAATGAAATTGAAGGCAAAGCGCAAACAAAACTGACACGCAGGTGAAGTGCGAGCAGCGGAGTGCTGCAGATACAAATGTATCTCGACTCGACGCAAGCCATTGCCTACTACAGGCACAGACACAGATACAGATACAGACACTCGCCTGCCTAGCTGTCTATTGATAATTGACTGCCGTTGCAAGCACTTCACTCACTCTCCAAGTGCGTCGCTCTCCTTGCCCGTCCTGCTGTGTGCTTCCCTCGTATTTGCCTCGTGCAAATTTGCCATTAAAGCCAGAGCAGACGCTGCACACACGCACACACACACGCTCACCTGAGATACAAATGTATCTTGTGCTTTTGACATTGTTAGCTGCGTGTAGTTTTCGTCTTTGTCTTTGTTGTGTTTAACGTCAGTTGTTTTGTTTGCCATCGCATTGCGCTGCCTGTCTTACGCCGTATCTCCCAGATACGCGTACTTTGTGTGCCAATCTATCGATCTTTATCTCAACTACACACTTATTTTCAACTGCACTTCTGCCACATTGCAAGTCAAGTCACCGCAAAAGATTGCAGTCAAAACCAAGCTATTTTTCTTCATAGCAGAAAAAGTTCAACATGTAAAAATCTTCTAGAAAACTAACAAGCTGAAGAGAGTCTAAACATTAAAAGTTATTAAAAACCTACAAAATAATGAAAAGTTTAGGCAAATGTCGTAGATTTAGTTTATTACAGTAAAGAAAACAGTCTTTGAAATGTATTAACATCTAAAAATAGTAAGAAACACTTACAATCAAATCTACTGCTCAACAGATTCTAAACATTAAATATTATCCAAAACCTAAAAATAATTAAAAGCTAATGCAAATGTGATTGATTTAGTTTAGTAATTTGCTAACAATATCTATTATGATGTTCTTTATGTAAAGGAACTTTCTGGCGCAATTCTTTAGGCATTTCATTCATTTAGAAATTACAAAAAAACTGTCTCAGAGAAGAAGAGAAATAATTGTTCGATTAAGTAAATGTTTTGAACTTGTTTAGTAAACTAGAATGTAAATAATTTAATTTTAGAAAATATTTTTTAAGATATAAAGAACTAAAAAATAGTAATGTTAATAAAAGTGAATGTTGCCAAGTCGATTTACTAAAGTAGAAAATACTTAATTGACTTAAAGAACCGATTATTAATGCATGAAGTAATCTACCGGCTTAATTATTCAGTCATTTTTATGCATATATAAGCTACAATAAAAACTGTCGTAGAAAATGAGAGAAATAATTATTATAAGATAAAGAAAATATTGTGAATTTAAAGTTGAAGTAGAAAATGTATATTTCAAATGAACAAAATATTCTGAATAATAATGATATACAATTCATTTAATTATTAATATTCGAATTAGAAACATATGAAAATAGCAAAGATAATAAAAGTGAATGTTGCCAAGTCGCTTTACTAAAGTAGAAAATATTTAATTGGCTTGAAGAGCCTATTCTTATGGCATAAAGTAATCTTCCGGCTTAATTCTTCGGCTTCATTATTCATTTCGAGTTAATCTGTTGCTGCCCCCGCTCCCCTGACGAACTGTAATGTATCAATATTGGCGCTTTTATGTCAAATTGATACAAACTCACAATAAATATTTAAATTCCATGTAATCCACACCCGCAACCAGCTCTTTCTCTCTCTCGAATGTCCAGCGATTTTCTCATTACGATATCTGTGGGATTTATGGATGCTACCCTTCGCTCCCCCTCCCCCTCCCACACACACACACGCGCACACTCGCACACACACGAAGTGTGTCTCACCCCCTTAGGGGACAAAGTACCTGTTGTTTGTAAGAATGGAGTCGGAGTGTGCAGTGAGCTCGGTTGCAAGGCGACCTTATCGTGCAACTCGCATGATTAATTACCAGCGATCAGTCGAGGCTGTCCTGTGGCCCCTGTTGACTCCGTCCCTGAACCGATTTCGGGCGAAACTGTGGCCAAAATATTGTCACGCTTCGAGAGTGGCAACAAACGCTGCCGAAACTCTCCGAGGAATACTGGAAATCTCTCGACTTGCATCGGCTGGGTCCACTTGATTGATTCCACTTGGCGGCACACTTGTCGATAAAGCCAAAGGACAACGCAACGACAACGCAACGACAACGACAACGACAACGACAACGATTTGGTATTCAAGAACACGGTGTGTTTGGATGTCGCTTTAGTGTCGCACTCGAAGATTACGCGGCAATTTGTATTGTCTGCTCTATCTGGCGCGCTCTGTCAATTTTCCAGAGAATCGCTTGTTTATCTTCTAGGGAATAAGCCCGAAACGATATCGAAAATCAGAGTGCAGCGCAACGAATCGATTCATTTGCTTGCATAATGCTTTTTAATTGAATTTTCTGTGGACTTGTAGTTGAGGCCACACCGAGTAGAGATAGATCCTCAGATAATTGCAGATAGATTACAGGCAGCTATTGAACAGTAACCCAGATGGCAGTCAAATGTGCATTCTATGCAAATGCCAAAGATGCAGCAGCCGATGCCGAGTCAACAAAGAGACACACAGCAGCGATCAACGATCAACAATCAACAATCGAAATTTATGCGAATGCTAATCAAGTTAACACCAAAACAGCTATATGGCTAAAATTGCGATGTCTCTGTCTCGACATCGTCTGACAATTTTAAGTGCGTATCTGTGTCGCAGCCACAGCAACAACAACAGCAACAGCGCGACTGCGACTCTCAACAACAATTATTAATGATTTTGCTAAATGTTACAGAAAATAATGACAGCGACAGAGCAACAAACGGGCAGAGCCTTTTAACAATTACAAATGCACACAAAACGCTCGCGTACTCGGCTGCTATTTTCAACACCTCGAAGTCCCCAATAGGCCCGGCTTACAACTCGGCTGGCGGGATGCGGCTCACGGGCTGCGGGTTGCGGGTTGCGGGTTGCGGTTGCTGCTGGAGTCGCAGCCAGCCCACATTCTATGTGCGATGCAATGAATGATTCGACACGTTACAGTGGGCGGCATGCCGCTGAGGGCGTGCCCATGCCCCAGTCACAGTCATCGTCATCACAGTCGCAGTCACAGTCACAGGCGCTGTCGAAGTCGCAGTCGCCGCTAGAGTCACAGCGAGAGCAGCAGCAAACCAAACATCAAACACCAAACAGCAAACAGCAAGCAGCAAACACCAAGCAACAACAGCCAAAACAACAGGCGGCCTCAGTATCTCCAAATACCCTACAAACCGTAGAGTATATTCGCTGGCAATCAACGACGATAAGATAGCGCAAGACACAAAGCGAACGATGCGAAATTCACATAGATTTGTCTGTTCTGGAATTGATAAAATTGTTGAAATAAGTAAATCAGTTTATAGAAGGAGGACATTGCTAAATTACTAAATTAATTTATGGCCAGAGCTGAAAGCAAAACAAATTTAAATAGATTGGCAAATAAAGTCAACTCTTGACTGAGAAACATTTATGCTTTTATAACTAGCATGATTAGTTATATTGAATAGTAAAACATCATATTAGTTATATTGAATAGTAAAACTTCATATTCGTTGACATAAAAGATAATTTAACTACATTTGCTTTTGAATAGTAAAATATCGTATTGGATGACACAAAATATATTTAATCTGCATTTGGTATTGAATAGTAAAATATCATATTCGATGACACAACTGGCATTTAATTTGTATTTGTTATTAAAAGTAAATGAATTTCCGAAAGCTGTGACGTTTTAAAAATAAATATAACAGATATTATTGAAAAGTGAATTTAGCTTTTCGAAACAGCAATGGCATCAGAAAATTGCAAGTAAGTTGATACTACAAATATTTAATTACTCTCTTTACTAAAACATCAATTCAAATTGGAATTAGGTAGAGAAAGAGTATGCGCGCTGCGGTGCGTCTCGTTGTCTGGCTTTGACGTTTAGCGCGTGCGCAAATAGGGAAAGAAAGAGTCATGATCACAGACATAGGCGATCAGCGCTAGGGCGATCATCGGGGCGATCGTTTGTAGGGGCCACTTCAGGTGTTGTTAGCATCGTGCAGCGCAGCAGAGACGACGACGACGACGACGACGACGACGACGACGACGAAGAAGATCCGACACACTTACGCGCTTTTTTGTTACCCATTTTGTAGAGACTCTCGTTCCACTGGAGCGCAGCTTTAATACACATTTTGAAAACATCATTTCTATGATCGCGTTAATCACCTTCGAGCCCACTCGAATATGACACTTGAGTGGACGTGGCGGCTGGAGTTCGGCTCGAGGATGCGGGGCGAACGATCAAGCGATCATTGCTTACTCAGCGGGTTTTTTTTTTGTCTTGTATTTTGTATTTTGGAGTCTCTTCGCTAGCAGCTGCTAATGATGCGAGCTGAGAGCTGCGAGCTGGGAGCTGCGCATTGCGCCTGCGAGACGCACAATTGAAATGAAATTAATATTTTGGTACATAATTAATTAATGCCAACTGTGTGGGCAGTCGCTTGGAGAAAGCCAATGCCACCAACACCCCCGCCGTCGTTTGCGTTTGCAGCGTATCCACCTACAGTTATAGCCAGCAACACCCATAGATAATCGAGGTTGTGTTATTAATTAGACTAACAACCAACAACCAACCCCCCATAAGGCCTCAGCGCGGTTGTGAAATCTCGGCTCCTCCAACTCGTCGCCACATCGTAAAGCGAGACACGTCGTAAAGACTGCGTCGATGACGACGATTGCACTAAAAAACAATACATATTTGTATCATATAATAATAATATAATTTTTCATGTAATTAAATCATAAAAAGGCAGAAAAATAATAACGAAATCACTGTGCCGAACCCAAAAATCAAAACAAACAATCGACGCAGACGACACAACAGTTGACAATGACACAAAAAAAAAGGTTAATAAAATCGAGAGGAACAACAACTTCACTTCATAGTTGTTGCTCAGTTAGCGAGAAAGGCAAATGTGAAAAAATTTCCATTCCATTGTCTATCGATTTTATGGCAGGCTGGAAAACTTTATTCCTGATAAAGCGACGCGGCGACGTCGGAACTCGCGCGAAATCAACTTATAATTCGATTGAAATTGAAATCTGAATATAGATTAGATTCCCACGTCAGTGCGATAAGCGAAGCATTTCCTTATAAGGCTAAAAGCGTTTCACCTCATACGCCTTATCGCCACTGCAGTTCCGCTAAGGGGTATCCTCAGAAACATCGTCGATAAGACGGCCAATTCGCCCGAAATTGCTATATCACTATTGAATGGGAAGTGATTTCAATTTATTTCGCAATTAATGCCTAAGAATTACATATAAGTCACATTAAACAATTTTCAAATTGATATTTTTGCTTTTATGCAATTTGTTGGATAGCAATTAAACAACTCGAATAAACAAAATAAAGAAAAGTATACCTGAACAAATGAATATCTATCTGCACTTATATGGAAAAGCAACTAAGAACTTATTTGTAATTTTTATCAATTGTACTAGAATTTCAACGCAGTATCTTAAAGTCATTTAATTAAAAGGCTCTTGATGAAGATTCTTGATTCAAAACATTTTTAAATAAATTAGTTTTTGCTTCAAGAAAGATGCAAAGAATCTGCAAAATCGATTAAAACTTGCCGTAGTCTAGCTTAACTGATGACTGATCGCAGCTCGCTAAAATTGAGTTCCTTGATTGATGGAATGCTATTAAGATGATCCCACAGATTATCCCCAATTATTAAGCTACGCTCAGATATGTGAAAAATCAGTGCTTGACTTAACAAATGGAATTCGGAGACATTTGAAAGCAACAAATGAGCATTGAGGGTGCTCCGCGATAAGGATATCTACTTGTATAGGCAGCAGTAATTGGCGGCGACTGTTCGAAATAGCTGAAAATATTTTATTGACGATAAGGAAATGTCAGCCGCCGAGCAAAGCGAAGCGAAGCGGGCCACCAACAAGCCTCAATTAAATGCCAGGCCAGGGGTCACAAAGATATGTGTGTGAGTCTGCGGTGGCGGGTGCGGGGGCGAGGCAATGTCATAGATGGTGCCGCCGTAGGCGACCTCGTCAACGGCGTCGGACAGCTACTGTACAGCTTCCCCAAAGGCGACTGCCGCAATCTTGTCGCCTGCGTCGGGGGCTCAACTTAATGAGCTTATCCATCATCGGGCCAAGACAGAGACTGAGACTGAGACTGAGACGCTCATCTGTCACAGGGCTAATAGGTTTCATTAGTCATCGCAATCGGTCAGTCTCTCGATGGCTCTCTGCGCTTTATCAGCTGCTGCTGCTGCTGCTCTTTATTCTCTGGTCATTTCTCAAAGGGGAAAAAAGAGCAGAGTGCGAGCGACGAGCTGTTGCCTGCGCTTGACTTCTTGTTGCCTTGTTGCCTTATTGTTTTGGCTTTATGCTTTGCGTGTCGACAGCAATTTTCACCTTAATTATTTTTGGGGTTTCTCGCCGGCCAAACAGCCAGCTTGCCGTTGTTGTTCGTGTGTGTCCAGCACGCGCTAATGTTTAATATCCGCCATGGCGGCCACGCTGTCAGACAGTTATGCAAATTTCCAGCATTACTTGTGTATTCAGCGAAGACCGCAGCGTGTCCTCGTAAATTATTAAAGCCACACACACACACACACACACACACACACACACACACAGAGTGTGTTTACTCATTTGGGCCAACGTCCTTTCGCGTCCTGGCCGTCTGTTTGCCCGTTGCCTGTGTTTCGTAGCCTGCCGCAGATTAGGCACAACTGCGAGTTCCAGGGGCCGGAGTGCTCCCCGGTCTATGTTTGTCATCAATATTGGCGCCATTGTCGTTGCTGTTGCCAGTGTCTTGCTGCTCGTCCTGCAGTCAGTGCGAGAGCGAGCGCGAGTCCGTGGCTGAATTACTGTGCGACCTGCGCTGCCATAAAATGTTCAATTAGTTAATGAAAAATTTTCCAATTGGATAGCAACATTGACTTCAACTAACGACCATCGCGAGGGGGAGTTCAAAGGAGTGAGTCCGCGACAGAGACGGAAACAGAGACAGAGCGATAGAGAGGGGGAGGGGTAGAGGGAGGGCACGAACGTAACGCGTTGGTGTCGCTTCAAAATGTCCGTAGGTTGAATTTATGCATGTGATTTATGCTCGACAGCGATTGCCAATTACAATATCATTTCTCTTCGCTGCCTCCTTGGCTTCGCCTTGCCGTTCGTTCATGCCACTTCGTATGCTTCGCTCGACGCCACACATGCCTGCGTGTGTGTGTGTGTGTGTGTGTGTGCGTGTGTGAAGTGCCATTAAGAAATGTGTCAAAACAGTTGAAGAATTATATAATTTTGAACAAGGCACGAGCTGGACTGAGCTGACACAAGGATAAGGATACGGCAGGTAGAAACGCACTTCATTCATTTATTTCCCGCATAAAGGAATACGAATTTCCACTCGCATTCCGAAGAAGAGTCGGGAAGGAGTTGAAGTTGCTGGGGATATCGCCAAGAAGGCCCAGCAAACACTCGACTAATGAAACGCTGTCTGCTCCACTGCGCCATTTCTCATTTATTGTAAAACTATACAGAAATTCAAACTATAATTATTCATTTACAATACTATATTCTTTTTACTACGTTGTTTGAGGTTTGGTCGGTATGAGATATTCCAGAAATGTGTTCTTATGGTACTATATTCTGGTACTGATTCAACTACTTCATGTAAATAAATGTATATAAAAAACATATGTTGACAATAAGACTTATTGTAACAATTAATTGAATGCCTTAGGATTTCTGCCTCTTATTATAAATACTTTATTTGTTATACAAAAATGTATTTAGATTCTCATATTTGTAGTCTATGTTATGTGTCTATTAGAGACCAATGCATATAGCCAAGAAGCTTGACAATATTACACTACACACTCTAAATTTCTCATTTGAATTAATTCGTATTAATTAACACTTCTTGTTAAATTAGCAACCTTTTTAATTCATTTTAAAAATAATGTATATTATTCAATAACAAAACAATGAACTTCAGGAATATGAATACAACAATTCTTCATTGAATTTTATGAAATTTCTGCTTAAGAATTCACAATCACAATCACAGTCATATCTACGATTATTATCTTCTGCCATCAACGGCAATATTCATAGGGAATTGCAGACTTCTTCGACTTATTCTTTTGTCAACAATCGCTTGGCATTCTTTGGCCAAATCACGCGAATTGGAGCGGAACACTTTGAAGGTAGGCAACTTCCCCATCAGCTCCAATGATGCTAGAAAGTCAACAGCGCTTTTTGTGTCTGTATTGTTTTCCTTTCTCAGTCAACAGAAATTAAAGCCAAGTTACAAAAACAACAGAGAAGTGAAATACCAAAATAAAAAAACAAACACGAGCCAACGAAGAGGAAAAACCGACGCATGACACAAATTCACAAAAGGTGGAAAAACGGGGAAAAAAATGACAGAAACAGAAAACGCAAAGCGACAAAAATTGAACATGGAAATGAAATCGAATGAAGGGAAATGAGGGAAAATGAGAACATACGCGTATGCCAGCGAAAAACGGCCAACAACACCAACTGGCTGCTTGACCGAGCATGGCGCATCAACATCATCAGCGCAGGGGGAGGCCTGCTGCAGAGGGGCGGGGCGGCAGAGGGTAGCTGGGGCCAGCAGCGGACAACGGGCGATAGTTTTAGGCATTTCTGTTTGCCGTGTAAACTATGCGCCACAGAATAACCTGGGAGCCAAAGGGGGGGCCCAGTGAAGCGAAGGCGGAAAATGAGAGAAGCGCGCATAGAGCAAAGTGCGGGAGTTTGAGTTTCCTGTGCGCTGTGTGGAGCTAATGAAGCCTGAAATCGATTTGTGGAACGAGTCGACTCTATTTTTGCGCCGCACAATGCTTCCAGTCAAGTGAGGCAATGAATTAGAACGCAACGAGTCGGCGAGTCGGCGGCTCAACGAGTGCAGCCATCAGTGCTATCTGCCACCCACACTCGCCAGCCAGCAGAGGAATGCCATTCAAGCTCCAACTCCGACTCCAACTCCAACTCCAGCCACGACTTGAAGTTGAGCTCCAGTCGGCAGCTGTTGCCATCTGGAAATCCTAAAATTTACAGCATGTTGCCCTCCTTTTAGTGGTCGCTTCCCTCTGCCCAACTCTTTGAATCTTTTTATTGTAAATTTACGATCACTGCGTTTATTTGTTCCTCTCTCTGTCTATCTTTCTTTCTTTCTGACTGTCTGCCTCTTTTATTGAGCTCAGGTGCCTCGAGTGTCGTCGTCTCGCTCGCCTTGCCTCACAGGTCTCGCATTTGAATCCGGACTCCGCCTGGAGGCTCAGCGAGGTGTCAAGTGTTTTGTGTTATCTGCTGCGGTTAGCTTCTTGCTTTCTTTTTAGACCACGACCGGGACCGAGAAGACAACTGCGACAAGTATCGACGGCGCGACCGCCGCTGTGTCTGTTTCTCAAATTGCGTCAAAAATTATCGCCATTAAATGTAGATGAGCGTTTTGTTGTTAAGTTATTGGCTCATAAATAACTTTCAGCTGCTCTCCACCTTCTCTCCTCGTTCCCCGCACCTCTCGCTTCTACTCTATTTACATTTTCTTCCTCAGAGTCTGTGGCTTTGGCTTCAGCGGCATCTGCATCTGCTGCGACTGAGCTTCATTCATAAAATTCCTGTGATTTACGACCGAAATGCCGATGCCAAATTAAATCTACCAAGGAATTGAGCTTGCGGTCAACACAACACAGCAGTTGTCATGTAAACTGTAAATTTATTTGCATAGCTCTAAGATTGTGTAACCCTTCAGCTAACGCAGCAGAGTGATACTAGAAAAAACTTCAATTTGCTTGATTGAATGTCTACAATGCAATTAATATTTACACATTATTATTTGCATACAATTAATGACCTGACTAACTTTTTAAGAATTTACTTCAAAACTTTTTTTGCATTCGTTTACAATTAGACAATTTTCCATCTACTACAAATTTGAATTTTCAAATAGCCCGGTTGGCTCACATAGCAATCAGCAATCGTGTAGTTGCTCCTCACATGGCTGCTGTCAAACGAAAGCTAATAGATGTGACAGCGCCATCTATAGTGTAGTAGCGGTTAGCTGCACGCCAAGTTTCGATTTAGGCAAACTTGGCACGCATACCTTGACCGTAAGGTGGCGCTGCATTAGTTTCCAAGTAATAATAAGAGGTGGCGCTAGCAAAACGATACGGCATTACAAATTGCAAATTTAAACAGTGAAATTAAATTGAAATTACCTGCGTGCCACCTGCTCGCCCATGTACACGAGTTGCGTGTCGTCCAGCTCCGTACTGTTCAAATTGAAGTCCGTCAACTTCTCAGCGCAGCTGCTGCTGCTTCTGATGGACTTCCAGCTGCAGGCAATGGCCGGAAAACTCTTGGGCAGCCCAATGGACTCGGCGTACAGCGAAACAGCGCGATTGTGACTGCAGCTGTCTGCAAGCAGCCACGAAATGCCTGAACGCTTGAGGCGTTAAGTAAATCAAAGTACTTACACGCCTCCAGAATGAGTTTGCTGGCCGTCAGCAGATCGAGCTCCTCGCAGCCGGGCTGCGGCGTGTGGCCAAAGTTGGGGTAGAAGTCAACGCTGCCACGCGGCGTGAGGTCGCCAAAGACCGGATAGTCGGTGTGTATGACGTCGACGAAACGCGCCGCATGCGCCTGCAAACTATCGTCCGAGTGGGAGCTGAACAGGGGCAGCGCGGGGTCGAGGCCCGTGATGCGACCCAGGCTGCCGTTGAAGTGCTGTCCAATGCGGCCAGCAATGTGGGCGCCCAGACTGTGGCCCAGCACGTGCACGACGTCGAGGGGCACACTGTGCTTGGCCAGAAACAGCTGCAGCTGCTTGGCCAGCACCACGGCCACCCTCTGAACGGCGCGTCGCGAGCTCGGATAGTCCAAGTTGGCGGCGGGCGACCAGTCGGCCACCAGCACATGCTCGTATCCTTGCGCTGCGTAGGCTAAGCAAGCGTTGATCAGGCTGACGACGGGATGACGCGTCTACTTACCATTGCGCAGTGGCGAAATGGAGCTGTGGCTGCGCGAGGCGAGGAAGCCGTGCACAATCAGCTTGAGCGAGCTGACGGGTGACAACTGCTCCACCTGCTGCAGCAGCAGCTCTGCGCCCGGCTGCTGGTAGTAGATGCTGCTCTGGCCAGCCAGCGAGTCCAGGCTGAGCGCCTGCAGCGTGCCCAGCTGGCAGAGCAGGCAGAGCAGGGGCAGCCAAGAGAGTATCGTTTTAGCCATGTCGCAAGTCGAGTGAGTTCTAGACTCGGCTCGAAGAAGAGTCGCCTTAAATAGCCTAGGATTGCATGCAGTTGAGCGCTGCGTTCGGCTAATGGCAGCGATTAGCGTGGCGAAGACAGAGACGGAGACAGAGTTGTACACGACACACGATAGACGACATGCAGCGCAGCTTTATTAACTAGAAGCATATTGGGTAATTTTCCATAAATACATACAGTGCTGAGAAAAGTGTGCGCACAAGACGATGCTTAGGCTACAGTTTGAAGCGCGTTAGAGACAGTTAGAGGGAGAGCATTATTGTGTAAGTATTCCCTGACTGATGGCAGTTGGCAGCCGTGGCAGCCGTGGCAGCCGTGGCAAGGCAGGCATCGCTAGCGCCTGGCCTCGTCCTGGCCCACGGGGCGTATGAGCATCTTGACGCGACGCAGCGACGTCTCCTTGCCCTGGAACGTGTCCCAGTAGATGCCCGTCTCGCCCGCCTGCCGCACGTTCTCGCGCACGTAGTTGCCCATCAGGTTGCTGGTGGCGCAGGCGTTGAACCAGCCCGCCGCCTTGTGCCGCTGCGCACAGCTGCACTCCAGGCAGTTGTCGTTGTCGCTGTCGAAGGTGCTGAACTTGGCGCCCGCCTGGTACGACAGCGAGTCGCCGGCCGAGGGCTGCAGCTGCTGCTGGAACGGCCCGAGCAGCGTCAGCGTGTACAGCTCGCGCTCGCCGCTGATGGCGAACGCGTCGTAGCCCGCATACGCCACGTTGCCCTCGAAGTCCTCCAGCTCAATGCGCAGCTCGTGCAGCGCCGACGCGGTCAGCGCGTGCAGCTTGTCCAGCCCAATGAAGAAGTCGCCGGCCAGATTGCCGAACCCCTCCTTGTACTCCAGCCAGCCGCGCTGGAAGCTCACGTCGTCCGAGGAGCGGTTCATCACCACCGTCCAGCCGTCGTCGTCGCAGGGCACGTAGAACGCCTCGCTCTCGGGCGTCAGCTGCAGCTTGATGATGCCCTTGACGGCCAGGTACGACTGCAGGCAGCTCGTCGCGGTCTCCTCCGGCGTCGCGGGCAGGCCGGCGGATCCCTGTGGCAGGCGCGCCCCCTGCCCCTTGCCGCGGTGTGCCAAACGCCGCTTGATGTTGCTGCGGGAACACGAGACTCAGTTGCATTACTCGATTATTCAGTGAGCCAACTTATCATGTAGGTTCTATTACTTATAAGTTGTGCAACTAGCTATTCAGATTTGTTTATTATGCATGTCTTGGCAATTATTTCATTACTATTTGTTCACTTAATCACTCAAGCACGTGCTGAATAATAAACAACTCATTAAGTCAAAACAAGACATTGCTTCTTTCGAGCTAAACTAAGAACTGACTGAAATTATTCAAATTTAAGTTGACTTTTTAAGTAAGCCAATTCTTTTTTATATAAGTATCTCAAAACTCAAGTATTAATTAGTCAAAAAATGAATCTATTAAGATGTAGAATTGATAGTGAATTACTAAAGTTAGCCTAGGCTCGTTTGCTACCCTGATTCACTATACTGCAATTCATTGTCAACAGTATGACATGCACAATAAATAATATATTACAGAGAGATACCCTTAGGAGCACTATCAGATCTCTAAAACTGGAACTCACGTGGTCTCCTTGAGCAGCTTGTTGACGCCGAGGCGAGTGTCCTGCACGTTGTAGGCCAGCGAGACGAGGAACGTGGCCAGGGCATCCAGGCGACCGTTCACATCCAGATTGGTGTGGTTCTGTGGGCTCATGGCCGGGCCAACAGACTCATTGCTGAAGATGTTGGCCACATTGTTCTGCACTGTGCGCGACTGTGGCTGTAGCTGTGGCAGCTGCGGTTGCTGCGGCGCTTGTCGCGTCTGGCGGGACAAATCTGTGGGGTAGGAAGTGGCAGCATTAGGCGTTGGATTCTCTGAATTCATTTGTTTGTTCGCACACGACAGAGGCGAGTCAGAGTCAGAGTCAAGCAGCAAAGCAGCAAAAACAAGCAGCAACATCAATTACATCATGCCAATAGATTTGCTAGTCGAACAGACAAGCAGCGAGCACAACAACAACAGCAACAACAACATCGAGTAGTTAGTTCTGTCTGCGCGCTTTACCCATCAACTTTGCACGATTCTTTTGCTTTTGCCTCAGCTGTCTTGCCACACGTGATCCCCAGTATGCGTCCGTTTCACCTTTCAGCTCGTCGAGTGTGTGGCGCGTCAGTCGCTGGATGTGCTCGAAGCTGTCCAAGCGCTGCTGGAAGTTCAGCTGCTGCACCTTCAGCGATTCCATGCGTCCCGTGTTGCCCTCCACCAACTGATCGAGTCTGAAAGTGGCAAACAAAAAATTGAATAAACACAATGCACATCTTCGGCTGATTACCAATGTTTTTGTCAAGTCTTTTGTCAATTCAATTATAGAGGAATCTCGGCTCGAGAATGTCATGGCTAAAATAAAGTCTAATGAGTCGCGTCAGCGATGATTTCAGGTGTTCAGAAATTGATTTCATCTCGAGGGATGCCACTGAGAAACGTTCTAATATACAGCATAACTATCTGCCAATTGTGGATAACTCAAAAGCAAAGTAAATAACACTTGAGATGAAAGATTTTGAATGGCAATTTAATTGAATGCAGCTTGCTTTAAATGTTTCGCTGAACCCGTCAAATTAAGTCGAAATTGGAAGCTGCTGTATCTTATCAAAGGCAATTCATTTCATATGTCTGTTATGAGTAGAATTAACAACAACACAGAATTCTACATTTGGAATTCGCGCACATAAAATCAAGCCGCACATTGATTCATAACCAATTGAAACGCTCGTTATTAATTTAAAGCGGCGATAAACATTTGCGTAAAATCAATTTAAAGATCGTTTTAGCTGCAGCCACTTCACGACCGTGAATCGCGAAGGCTGGAAAATATTTGCAGCCCCAAGAGGCGAATAATATTTGCATATTATGAAGTGATATCATCGCGTTAACTTGGGAAGCTGTTGACCTCTTTGTGGGCACCAAGAACTGTGACTCAATATATGCACAAGAAATTATGACATTTTTTAAAAAGATATTTTACGTCAATTCAATCATTGAATGCTCATTAATCGGCAGACGTAATCGAGTTGTTTGGCTTCAGCTACCAATTGTTTATTTCGTGTTAATTATGCGAATCATTAGAATACTTGTTGTATTGTATACAATTCGTATGCTCGCAACCTGTTTTCAGCCATGTGTAAACTTTGCCGTTCGCCCAACAACGGTGAAATAAATTGCAAATAAATTTGCAGCATTCTTGCCACAAAACGAAAGCGACTACAAAAAACAGATGCGATCTATAAGCTCCCTAAAAAAAAGTGTTGTGCAGCATTTGTTTGCCAAAAACGTGAATAATTTGAATAAATATAAATACAGACAGCGGCCATAACTTAGCAGATAGATGTGTGAAGAGGTGCTGCGTGTCTAACCCGCAGATATACTTTTGCTGTTCACAACGCCCAATGAGGCGTTGCCTGACGTCTAATTGGACTTATTGCGCGTCTTCACGTAATCAGTGGCATTGTAATTGGCGGCAGCTTTGACGGCGTCAAGCCAAACAAAAGCTGCGCCCGAAGATATTGCTTTGCTCTTTGGGTTGTAGTTTCGGCGCGAGTGTTTTTGTTTTTTACCGGTTTTCCAAAATACTTCAGCTGTACGTGCAAAACCTGTTCGACAGCCGAAAGCCGAAAGACGATGGGCAAAAGTTCCATGTTGCCTTGCGATCTCCACAGATCTGGCGTCACCTTGCCCAAAAGCCAAAAAAAAACAACAACAAAACTCACTTCTTGTCGATGACTTCCAGGCGATGGCGCTGGTCCTCGTCCAGGGTCGCCAAGATGCCGACGCGATCGTGTATATTCTTCATCAGCTCCTTCATCTCGTTGTGCAGCTGAGGGCTAGCCGCAGTCGGGTTGCTCACCGCCGTGTTATGCTGCACAAAAGAGAAGCAATTAAATCACCAACACACACACACACACACACACAGCTCAGACAGACGGGGTCCATAAATAGAAATCGCACGCGGCGCACTTTGGATATTTGCATAAACCACTTGACGTATACTTAACGCACTCGCTGACTTCCGCGCGTATACATGCGCCAGGGCGGCAGAGTTGGAGCTGCGGCTGGCTCCTGCAGCGGAGTCAGGGCCCAGACACCCAACTGATTCACACAGATCACTGCGCAGAGTAAAGCGGCAGCAAGACGCATCGAAGCTGTGCCCATTGTCGTTGCTCGATTGATCACACTTTGAACCTTTAGAACGATCGTTGCGGCCGTTCGACGCGAGTTCCACAAAGCGACTGAGCTATCGATCTGCGCCGCCAGCTGAGTGCACAGAGATCGGCGAGTGAGCGAACCCAGCCGAGAGCCAGACAACGACAGCGACAGCGACGGAGCGAGATTGCGAGGCAGAATCTCTCGCGCAGTCTTTTGCCACTGTTTGGGCTTGTCTTTTTATTATTTTGTTTACACGGCACGTTGCCTTGTCAATAAGAAAAAATTCCCCGCGCCTTAGATGGTCTGCCATGTCAATCACTCGCGACGCGGTTTAAGATGATAACAGCGTGTGTGTGTGTCTGTGTGTGTGTCTGATTCATTTCAGCAGCAAACTGTGTGCATATAATTAAACATAATCTTCAAACTATTTAGTGAATAATTACTGCCACGATAATTATACAAACCAGTTACCAGTTTCAATACTAAACTCTATGTTTATTTACTTAATTATACTCGACATCAAACGCATGATTTCATTTGCAAATCCTGCTGCTCGAAGCATAAATGATAAAGTTACTCGAGCTCGCTTAGGGCACGATTCATTCATCGAAACCTGCCTCAATGTTTGCGTCACATTCAAGTGATCTACATGCGAGCACTCATACGAGTTTGAGTACTCGCGAGTCTCTTCTCTACCTAGGTCTGAGCTTCCCTTGGGCTTTACCAAAATGCGGCGATTACTCACTCGATTACTACGGCTGTGGCTTGAATTTGTAATGACACTTTATTTATTGTTTCTGTTGACGTTTTTATTTGCTTTGCGATTACAGCCTTGGCGGGCGGATTTGTTCTTCTTTTGAAGGCGAAGACGCTCGAACACGTCATCTGATTCTAAGCAAGCCTCGACTACACTGCACAACTATCATTCTACTTTCCATGTTTTCTGATAGGGTTTCCCTGAAAAATGCGCAAATATTTCCAATACATTTCAACAATTACAGCGTAATCGGCGAGCACTGAACGTGCTGCTATTTATTTATATATTATACATACGATTATAAGCACTATAAATAACAAAGAAAACAAATAAGCGCGCTGTTGTTATCCGGCTTCGTAGGGTCGTTTAATTCAAGTGTACAAATACAATTAACAAGCGAAGACACTAAGCGTTCCAATTCAACATGGAGACGAGTACTTCAATCTTATTGAGAGAGGGAATGATAATATATGTGCAGCAAAAGCAATTTATCAAATTCAGTGCTCGAGTTCGAAATATTTCCCTTAATTGCAATGTTGCTCAAATAAATTCTTCACTTGCTGCTGATTTATGTCTCAGTTTCTGTAGTCAAACATATGTCTATCTATGGAGCAACTGAAATATTTCGTATTCGTTTTGATAGCATATTTCCCCTAGCGAATTAGGATTTTCCCTATAACATTTAACCTTTTGAGCAATTCTATTTTATTTATTATTATTGAAGTCTAGCTAGCAACTGTTTATTTCACTACCAAGATCGCAGGGCATCAAAGCTTCGTTGAGCAATTCAAAATAAGTGTTTTTCTAATTTATTTAAAAAATAAAAGAACGTAAACGTATTCAATATAGAAGCATGAGACTATTTTTGTGGACGCTGTGCGCGAGGTACCTTTTAGATGATGATGTAGTTTATAGTTTTCCGCATTGTGTCATCCAGCGCTGTAGTTGCTAAATTACTAAGCAATTGTTTGATTGCCTGTGATGGCTTTTTGAAGGTTTTCCGGTCATCGTTGCATAGTGGAAACCTTTTACCTTTAGCTGCGCCTCTTGGCCAGCTGCCAGAGTCGTGCAGAGATGCACCGAGTCAGATAGACCTGAGCCTAGTCAATGCAACATGATGAACTATGGATGCACCGCCCCACCCCTACCCCTACCCCTACTACTCGCATACTCAGCCGGATGAACAAGCAAATCGCTGACGTAAGATCGTGGTAAAAAGAAAAAAATGGCATGCGAAATGAATTGATAGAAAAAGCGTCTAGCTTGATGTCATGTCTGGCGGCTGTTTGCCCAAAAAAAGAGTCTTGTCATTTGCATAATTACAACTCTGTGTCGACACACAGCATCGAATTGGAGCTGTCCCAATTTAGGGAAGAGTCGCAACATTTCAATTGAGGCACTCGAGTTGAGATGTTCGGTTGATTAGCAAGCGTGCCATACTATTTAATAAAAGTCATGAAAAGTTATATTCGTTTTGATTGTTATTTATGTCTTGGGATGCTCGGACATGCATCAAGTTGGCCGTTGACAACCTCGAACCGCAGACACAACGATGTCGTGAGTCATTCGCATATTTTGTAGGAAAGTAGTTCAAAGCCGCAAGTGTTCTAAGTATATATACCATAAGTAAATAAAAAGAGCAATAAAAGTGAAGTGATAAAAATAGTGGGTGTGGTTCCATTTTGTTTGGTATTTGTCTTTATTTAATATTAAATTATTGTACAGGTTGAACTTATTCAAATTGTATTTAGTTGCCATTGATTTCTTGTATTAAATCATAAACATTTAATTTCGGGTTTTGTTTAAGTTTCTTTTGTTCTGGTTGGTTTTTGTTTTCGCTACTTAGAAATCAACTACGAATATTTACAAAAATTGTTTACGTTAATCTCGTCGACATGGCCGTTTTGTGTTCATCATGACCATCTATTCAATCTTCGAATGCTGCCCCGTGAGGCGAGTTTAACCCTTTGCCTTTTCAACTATACAAAAAATGCTTACAGTGTAAACATAAAAACTACACGCGTCTATAGAGAATTCATATATTTATTTAGGTGTCTATTTTGTGTTAATAGATTCATTATTAATATTATTACTTTTATGTATATATTGTTTTTGTTTTTGGTTTTGGTTTTTGTTTTGTTTTTAACAAAGGTACGTTAAATATTTACGACAAATTCAATGCATTAAAAATAATTTAGTTATTCCATCTCTTCGACATTTGTTCTCGAGTTTTACACCATTTTCTCTGTTTTCGTTTTCTTGAGTTTGAAGTTTCGAGATTCGAGTTTCATTTTCAGATTGATTTTTACCTTTCGTTCCTGCGGGTTCACAGCGGGAACCCTTACCGCTTAGCTACTATAGAATACAACTAGAGACACGTTCAGCTAAAAACATTCTTAGTGATTACCATTACCATTTTTTTGTTATGTTTTTTGTTTTTCTCTTTTCTTTTTTGTTGGGATTACTTTAGTTTTATACTCGTACGTTACGTTAGCTTAATTCATCGTCTGCATCGTTAGCTCATCCACATCGTCTTTGTCGAATTTGTATTTGTTTTTTTTTTTTTTTTTGTATTGTGCATTTTAAAACAATTAATAATTGTATGTATAACTGATGCTCTTCCAGAACTCAATACACGCTCAACACAAGAAACCAATCGAACGAGCAAATTAATTGCGAAAACAATTTGGAATTCATCTTCAGATTCGTTCGATTTGCTTTGTTTCAATTCGTGTGTGTTTCTCATTTTTCTTTTCTTTTACTTTTTCTTCTTCTTGTTTTTGGCTCTTTGGCTTATTAACTATGGACGTAACCTTGGGATGGGAAAAGTGCAAAAAGTGCATTGCCATTGCTCGTTACAGATTCTCTCGTCTTCTCGGAAAATTCAATTGTGTGTGTTTGTTTTTCCTGCATCGTGTTCGTTTTCCTTTTCAAATCAAACTTTTCTTTTTGTGGCTAAGTGTTTGCTCAGTGAGAACTCGCATAAACTAAAAACTAAGTACAAACAATGCAAAATGTTTATACGAGTCGTTTGTTGTTTCGCCCACAAAGTGTTGGCCATTATATTATTCTTTCGTTTGCATTCTTTTTTTTTTTCTTCTATTCGTTTTCTTGTTAATTTAGTGCGTGCTATTTGTTGCTTTGTTGTTTTACTCATTTCTGCTAGCAAATAATTCTAAACAATTTCGTTTGGCTCAGCATCTAATTTGGTTCTCTCTAAAGTGCTTTCTTTTTCTATATTTGTATTTTCATTTTCATTTTAAATTTTCATTTTTGGTTTCTATTTCACTTTATTTTACGTTTTTTTTTCGTTTTATAAATTTTATTTTTAGTTTTGCATACTTTTTTCATAAATCACAGAAAAAGTTTTTTCATCATCAAATTGTGTGTTTTGCTTTTTGTTAATTTTCAAGTTTAATGCTCAAGTTCACTTTTAGTTTTATTTTTATCGTCTACTACAAAATATAATCAAGTTGTTGTTCTTCTTGTCGCTTGCATACTTTGGTCGCGTTTTTAAACGCTGCTAAAATGAGCGCGCGTCTAAAAACGTTAACCGCATCGAACAGTGTCTGCACTAAGTTGTTTGCCAGCCAGTTGGTTGATAATCCACCAGCTGCACGTTTAAAATATTATTTATTTAGTTATTTACGCTGTCATAATTCCATTGAAATTTATGCTAAACTCGATTAGTTTATGTTCTTGATATACATTTATTTGATTTGGCTTTTCATCCATAAAAGTTTAGGGCGCCAGTTGACGGCTGTTCAAGTATTTCATTGATTTAAGTAAATAATTGTTAACATATTTTGTTCTACGTTTATTTAGTTGCATCTTCCCCTCGCCTTCAACACGCCAATACGTCAAGTATTTTGATTCCATTTACTTTTCAAAACCATTTTGAAGTGTCTTTGATTTCAATTTGCACATTTGTTATAACTCTCCTCTCCTCTAGCTCTCGCTCTCCTCTCATTTATCGTCCTCTCATCGTTAGTGTTTGGTAACGTTTCTTAAAACATGGAAATGGATTTGATTGGTATTCATTTTCTACGACTCTATGTAAAATACTTGGTTAGGTTATTTTGTTTAATTTTAATGTTAGCTTTAGTTGTTAATCATCTGCTTCATGTTGTTGTTCTTGTTGTTTGTTTGTCGACTATTTTATTTAGAATTTATTTGCTGTTGCTCGCTAAAAATTTGTTACTACTTTTCAATTCTAGTTTAATTGTTTAACTATTCGCATAAATTGTCTTCAAAAATGTTTATTGTATGAACTATGTATTCTTTAAATCGATTCGTCCTCTCTTTCACTCCTGTCGTTTGTCTGTCTGTCTCTTTCTGGTGGTTCAGTGATTTAGTTTATTCAACAATTAACTTCATTTAACTGCCTTTAATATTGTGTACTTCAATTGCTAATCGGAGGTGCCAAGTTAATTAAGCAGCAACAACATTAACTCTGAAATAATAGTGCGCAAAAATGAAAACAATAAAGAAAAAACAAAGTAAATTATACGATATAAATGATTTAAATTTATTTGTTTGCTTTATACATAAATTCATTTATTATTTGTATCTTCATTAATTATTAAAAATGTATCACTTAAACAGCGCGGCAAATTGTTTCTCTCTTTTCGATTTTTACTCTTTTAATGTCAAAGAAGCGTTAAAAATAATAATAATAATATGCATACGTAAATGAAATATGAAACAAGAATGAGGACTACCTATCGGCGTGCCGAATATGGGATACTCTTGCAAACATATTCAACAAAATTGCTTCTAACTCATAAAGTTGTTCGAAGAACGATTTGCTTTCAATTCTCACGAAATCATTCGCAAATAGATCAAAAAATATTTAATAGTTTTGCGCGAGAAATTGAGTTTTAAGTTTGCTGTTTTAATAGTGATTTATTCGTTTCGGAACTATATACTTATTTATTGCATATGCAGATGCTTGTCTTAGGTGGCCCGGGAATCCAACCCAGTTAAACTATATGCTAGTCATTGGAAACACAGGGAGATTATAAGTTTTTCCTTGCTCTTCTTTTTTTTTGCAATTTAAGAAAGTATCGATTATCGATTACATTTTATTATTCTCCCCAGCACGAGGGAGTAATCCCTGGGTTGTTGTTCTTCGTGTTGTTTGCATATGAAATGAAGATAGCTGGACACACAGGAAAAAAAAATACACATACAAAATACACGGTAGTTACACAGAGAAAAATGTACAATTTTTGTTGTGTAAACAAATCAAAGGAGGGGAAAATACTTTGCACAGAAAACGTTGCTGAAAAATTAGTTGTGAACCTATAGACTAAATACAATGTATATTTAATTAAAAAAATATTGAAAATAAAGTCAGTGCTTCTGATTCCGCTTCCGCTTCCGCTTCTGTTTCTGCTTCTGCTTGGGGCACAAAATTTGACTAAGCTGAGTATCCTTTCTGACAAGGCTCTACACGAAGACGACCTGCTAGCCTAAGTAACTAAACTACAATAATTAACACGCCCAGGCACGAATTTGACTGAAATGCTGCTGCTGCTGCTGCTGCTGCTGCTGCTGTCCCTTCCCTCTGCTTGCCACCCCCGTTCAGATTCCAGAGCTGTGTGTCCTTTGCCGCCATCGGAATCGAACTTAGAATATATATTTTAGTTGCTGCTGTCTGTCGTACACTCTCGTTTCTTTATGGCTGCCGATTGTTGCTGAAGTCGTTGTTGCGGGTTGCGGGTTTCAATTGCTGGATTGCTCGTAGAACGGCTGCTGGGTTGATGGATTTGATGGGCTGCGATCGGGTGTGGTCTAACAATAGAAACGTACGCCATCCACTGAGAGGACCTGCTTTAATTTTCATTTATTCTGTCGATTTGGTTCCGTATACAGCTGCACGCCTTCCACGGTGAAAATTGAGGTTTCTGCAAAACAGGAAAAACAGGAATGCATATAAATGTTTCACAAATAATAGGCAACATCATTTTTAATTGCAAACGTAGAATTATGACTTCATTTGGGCAATGGTCATATAATTGCATTTCATTGACTGTCGGCGCAGACTGCGCTGACAATTAAAATGCAATGGAAATTTCATTATGCCCCCGCACCGCCCCGCCCAGCCCCGCACTCGGCTCGACCGCGACCCGGATCAGGTCGCTGCGGTTTTATGGGCTGTGCGTTGACCTTTCCCGCCGTTGCAGAGAACATGATAAATGCCGCACATTAGTTGCGTTTTAATTGATTTTATCTGGGAAATGTTTAAGCTGCGTTCAAACTACGCAAATGTTTAATGAGCAAATACGCAAACAGAATGCAAACAGAGAAGAGAGAGAAGAAAGCAAGCGACCGTAATGAGCTTCACCTGTGCTCTGTGCGCTTTGATTTCAATTTTGGCCAAAATTAGCATATTTTCAACTTGGTAAATAGTCATTTCGCAGTGCTCAACGCTCCGTGTGTGTGTGTGTGTGTGTCGATGGTCGCTAAAGTTTGCCCTGGCCACGGTTAGATGGATGTGTACACAAATCAACGTTAATCACATTTTAAGCACACATTAAGCTGCCCAGTCATTAAGTGGGCATGAGGGTCATCTCTGCTCGGAGTCCTCCCCAGGGATCTCTCTCTCGTTTGCCACTCTCTCTCGCTTTTCATTTTGGTGCTTGCCATGAATGCATTCAATGTGCAATTGCAGAGTTCGATGCCAGACTCCAGGCTGCCGTTCTCAAATGCAAATTGCATGCACTGTCTGCGCCTGGATCTCTGTGCGCGTCTAATTAATGGTGTTCCCTAAAAGATGCTTTAAACTGGATTAGCTAGAATTTAGCAAATGATTGGCGAGCACCTGCTGAGCCAATAATACTCTAGACTAGCAAATGCGAACGATAAGCTAACTTATAATTTGCAGTCATTCGTCTAGACAAATTGCCTCACTCGCTGGCAGTGACTTGGCAAACTTTTTACAAATCACGTTCGACATGCTTATTTAGAGTGACTTTTCAATTAAACTGATTGGCGATGACAACTAGCTTTCAAAAAGAATTGCCAATAACTTTAAAGATGATGTTCACTACTCCAGTTTAAAGCGTCTTCATACATTTTGTTTAGTTAAACTTTGAAACGAAATAAACTAGTTTTGCTGCTAAGCTAGTGTTGTGGCGCATGTAAACAACAGTTTCGTTTGACGGCAGCGACAACCCTGAATTTCAATGTGGTCTGCGTAACTTGTTTTCCAAACAAACTGTCGAATTGAACAATCGAGTTTGACAGTTGCCTTGGAAAATAGAGCAAAGCATTTCGCCGAGATTGCCTTTGTTGCGCTCTCCGTCTCTCTCTCTCTCTCTCTCTCTCTCTCTCTGTCTCTTGTTTGACTTGTTGTTAATCAGTAGTTCTAGCTGGATTTTTAGCAACTTGTTGCCAGAAACTCTGCGGCCAAGGCACACAAATTAAAACGCAAAAATAAAGTAATTACAGCTAACTGGTCTAGCTAGACAAACATTAGTTAAAGAGATAGCCTGGCGGCAAGAGGATACACAGAATACACAAGTTGTCGCAAAACTTTAATGAGTTGTCCTCCTGCAGCATGGCACAGGCCTCGATTGTTGCTCTGCGGTGAAGTTGTTAAGACAAACACTGCAATTTAATTGGTTTTTTTTTGTTATCCAGCTGCTTCTAGTTGCAGGCAGACAATGCGACCAAATTGTTGGCCAAATTCATTTGACTTGGCGCTGTAAATGTTTAATGCTCACCGTCTGGCAATTCGTAGAGTTTCTTTGGCAATTGCGCAAAGTAGGGATGCTGCAGTGCCTCGTCGGCGCCGATGCGCTGCTCGGGATTGAGCTGCAGGAACGCGTTCGCTATCGTTTCGCCCTCGATGATGTCGTACAGCCGTGGAAAATTGTGACCCAGTTTCCGTGGTCGATAGAAACCTGCGCGATGAAATTCACTCAAATTAGCACAACTTACACAACGTCCGTCTCTTGGCCAATTACTTACCCAACTTGTGCGGTTTGTAGCCAGGAAAGTGTGTGACGCCCGGCCACGTGTCCTCTGTGGGCGTGCCCAGCAATTTGAATATCTTATCCAGCTGATCGTAGGTATCACGTATGCCGGGGAACGTCGGCATGCCGGTCACCATCTCCACAAATATGCAGCCCACGCCCCACATGTCCAGCGACGTCGAATACTCCGTGCTGCCCAGCAAAACATCTAAATAAACAGTTGCTTCGTTAGTTAAATGCACTTTTTTCTCTTTCTCTCCCTCTCTCTTGCAGCAGCACGTAACTAAATTGCAAATTTTAAATAAATAAACACAGGGCTGGCTACCTGGGCCACTCGACTCGACAGCCCAGCTGACACACTGACTGACAAGCATGGCGCAGGCCAGGCCAGCGGCTAACAAAGTTTCCCCAACACACACACAGAGTGTCCTAAGTTGCAAGCAACAGCAGCAATTCCCTCTTGGGCCGTAGCATCCGCTATGCTGTTTGGGCTGCAACTCCACGCTGGTCAAGAGTCTGGTCTGCTAAGAAGTGCAGATTAAATTTGTTTAACATGCTTTGACTGGCCCCAGCCCCCCAGCCCCGTTGAGGTCAGTCGAGGGAGCAGCTTCTGTTTGTGCCAGGGAATTGCATATTAAAAAATTAACTTTATTCTCTCTATTTTTCTCTCTTGTGCTTCCATTTTCAATTTAGCGCTGCAAATTGATAGGAAATTTGTGTGCAGCAAAAAGGGAAGGCTAGCAGCTTGTTGACCGTATTGTTTACGTAGGTGGCCGTCGTAGGGACGTCTTAAATTAATTCCAGCCTCCGCTCTTAGCCAAATGAAAAATCCCTCACTTCACTCGCCGTATTAATGGCTTTTGCTTGGTTCAAAAACAAAGTTGGCCATAATCTAATGTCTAGTTTTTTGAGCGTTTACTTGGCTGGCGAAATTATCGAAATATTGCGCTCAGACTTTGACTTGGGCACGGGACTCTATTAAGTGCAAATTAATGGGCAGACAAAAAACTTTTGGCCATTACAACAGGGATTTATTGAACTAGAGATTAATGCAAGAGAAAATGTAGCAGGAGAAATTACTTAGCATTAAAATCGAATTAGCTCAAAATTTAATATTTGCTTTGAGGCACATGAATTTAATGTTTAAGAGGAATAGTAAAAACTTTCAACAATTAAAACGAAATGATAATTAAATACTGCAATATGAGTGGCATTATTTAGCAGCATATTTTAGTTGAAACTTGAAAACTTTATTCACAGCTAGTTCACAAATTGTCGTCTAAATGAATTATCTATTTGAACTCATTTTATTGTTTGCTTGTTTATTGTTGTCTATTTCAAGTGTTAGCCAGGAAAGTGGAACTTGTTGTGCTACTCAAGGCAAGACTATTGGCACTTCTCGTTTGTGGAATACACTGTTCAGCGCTTACCTGGTGGACGGTACCATAACGTGACCACTTCGTGGGAGTAGGTGTGGCTGGGAACGCTCTTGGCACGGGCCAGTCCGAAGTCGGCAAGCTTCAGTTCGCCACAGTCGCTGATGAGCAGATTCTGCGGCTTCACGTCGCGGTGCAGCACGCGACGCTTGTGGCAGTAGGAGAGGCCGCGCAGCAGCTGGAAGAGGAACAGACGCACGTTGCGATGGTCCAGTCCGCCCGAATGCTTCTCCATGTATTGCGACAGATCCGTATTCTGCACACAAAGTTATCGGAATCAATCACAAAATTGTAGTGGAGCACACTCGCGATACTCACCACGTATTCAAAGACAAAGGTCAGCGTCTCGCGGGTGTGCACAATGTCGTGCAGGGTCACAATATTGCTGTGTTTCAGTTCTTTGAGCAGCGAGGCCTCCCGAATGGCCGTGAACGGTGCTCCCTCCTCCTCCTGCAGCCGGATCTCCTTCAGTGCAACACGCTGGTAGGTTAATCTGCATGGTGGGGGAGGCAAGAAATTAATAAAATAAATACACAAGCCACACGACAGCAATGACAGCCCGAAGAGCAGCTGTCCGTGGCAGGCAGAGAGCATTAGGCGGGCAATTTTTGTGGGCCGCAGGCTGGTTGGTCGAGTGTCCTTGCGGAAAGTCATGTGGGGGCAGCAGGACATTAAACAGACATAATGTGGCAACAAAAATACGCACAGGAATGTGCGGCAAACACTTAAATTAGGATAAGGCAACAGCACACAGACACAGACCCGCTCTCCCTCGCAATACAAGGCCGCACATTTGAAGTGTCAAATTAGGTTAAATTATTTGACACCGCGCCACAGACGCTCACAATTTATGAGTCGCTCTCGCCCAAGCGAAATTCTAATTGGAACTGAGTTGCCCGCTCCCCTGCCGCCCACCGGCCGCCGCCCTTTGTGGCAGCTTCCATAAAATAGCAAATCCCAGTCATAAAGTAGTTGCTTTAAGCGTGCTTCGCTGCCCAAAGTGCATGCAAGAATTGAGCAAAAGTTTTTATGGTTCAAGAGCCCCACAAAGTCCTGAGGCGCCTCTCCTTCTCCCCCTCGTTCCCCCTCTCTCTTTCACGCTCTCTGTCGCCTGGAGTCCACTCCAATGTTTGTCAAAGGCTGAGAGTTAATTCGGGCCGCGATATCAGAGCTAATTGGCAGTTGATGTTAGCCAAGCAAAGTGTTTCACTTAAGAGTGCCACGATGGTTAATGATGATGACATGCGTTAATGAGCTGCTACTGCCACTGAGTGATAGATACGATACTCTTAATGTGCTTAAAATGAAGCCATCAACTGCCGCTGATAGATGCTCCTCTATTACTCCCGCTCCTCGTCGAATTCCTGCTAACTAGGCTAACACAAGTTTCAGCCGACTAAAGAGCGAATAATGCATTGCATAATGAGCGGAGCGTAGAATGGGAATATATATATATAAATGTAATATTAAGTGCGAAACTTTGTTCAATATATAATTAGGATTAAGGGATTTGCTCAGCATTCAATTAGTTTGCGGAATTGCTTTTTGCACATATTTAAACCGAAATTTATGCTAACTCAATTGTGGCAATAATTTCTAACCAAAATTTAGCAGGCAACTATTAATGAAGTGGACTTCCATTGAATTCCCGAAACTATTCAATATAGTTAAACAAATTAGAGACATTGTTCAGTTTAACTTTGCTCTCCGTAATATTAGCAATTATATTTCAAACGAGTCTAGATGAAACTTTAATTTCCTCTACCTTAGATCCATGAAATCCAACGCAACTGAGTTGCTTGAGCATGTATGTGGTATGTGGATAAGAAACACTTGTTTCCTGCCTATCCCTTTTCGTTTTATTTGGAGCTATTTGCGCCATTAAACGGCTAAAAGTTTATCGGCGCATAAAACATTTTCATGCAGAATTAAGTATGCTCGAATTTATTTTTGGTTGCCAGAATTTAAGACTTGTTTTATATTATCATCAACTGTTAGGCAGTTCTAGATTGATGTGTTCTTGTGGCACAGCTCGCTGGTGGCTCTCGATACGAGTCGTCGCTGTTAGCTGTAAGCTGTAAAATGGGGGCACGTTTTGGATGCATGGCAGCCGCAACCTTATCAATTAAGCCTTTTATGTGATGCCTGATGGCAAATGCTGTGAAACACGCGCTCCACTTTTATAACCTCCAAAAAGCAAGTACGTTGCCATAAAGAGCTTATGTCTTTGCACATCCTGTGCTACGACGACGACACAGCATCCTTTCGGCTGCGGAATGCAAAGCAATGCGATGCGCTGTGCTGTGCTGCGATGCGGGGCCATGCGACATGCGAAATTTCCATGTAACCAGCAGCTGCTGTCTGGATGCGAGTGTCTCAGGCAAATTACACGATAGCAACAACAGCAGCAACAAGGACTACGACACGACTACAACAAGGAAAGACGAGGCCAAGAAGGTGGCACCCACCTCAAAGTGCCATGAAAAATGTATGAGCTGCTGCTGCTGCTGCTGCTGAAAGTGCCGTCAGCGGTTGATAATTTCTAACTGGGTCAACATTCGAGTGGCTGAGTTTGGGGGGAAGGGGAGCTAAAGCCACGCCCCCTCCACTCGATAAGGCGTCGAATGTTGTACTTATGAGAAGATTGTCGTTGGATTTTGGCCTGTTAATGCAAAAATAATACGATTTTAGTTAAGAGTCGTGCGGCGTCTCGTGCCGACAAGGACAGCACGTAAACTTTTGCCCTTCGCCAACAGATGGCGCTGCTGACCTACTAAATGCTAATCAGCCAAAGTTCAAGTGCTTACACGTTGCCGCCTCAGCTGCAGCAGCAGCGACTCAGTGAGCCAGCGAAATGAGCTCGAAGGCAAGCACACAAATGGCAAAGGGAACTAGAAAGTCAAATAGAAGTGAAATCATTCATGAAATCTTTTACAATTGACACAGGCGAAGCAGCAGGCAAAGCCAAAACTGTTGGAAAAACAAACTTTGGGGACACTCACACACACACACACTCACACAGGCAGCTCCTTTTGGCTGCATAAATCTTGGGCAAATTAGCCGCCAAGGCAAATAGTGAAGGAGAACAAGAAAGACAAGAAGAGACTAAAGCGAGCAAAGAGCAGCAGGGAAAAGTAAGCAAAGCACTGACCTAAATTTGCGTACTGCGTATGAAAAGCTAATCAGAAAGCCAAGCAGAGCGCAAGAAGTCTCCCGAAAAATAATAATAGAGGCGAGAGAGAGAGAGATGGAGACAGAGACACAGAGAAAGCTCAAAAGTTGTCATGCATCACAGTTTTCATTAGCATTTCCATTTCCATTGCCATTTCCCATTTGCATTGCTAGCCAATTTCTATTGCTCTGTTTCTTGTAGTCGCCCGTAATTCGTATTTTCCACTTTGGCATTTTCCTTTTTGGCCAGATAAATTAGAGCGAATTAATTGCATTCCGAATAAACAAAGCTAATTGGAACTCATTTCGCATGTGGCCCGCTCTGCATGCCAAATGAGAGCAGCTCCAGCTCCAGCTCCAAGGAGAACAACAACTTTTCTTGTTTTTCACGTAAAGCCCATTGTTGAATAACTTGACAGCGGGAGACGAAGTTGGGAGGCTGCCAAGATGCGAGGGAGGCGGCGCGCAAATGATTGTCAAATAAATCAGAAAGCAAAACAGCGCTAAAAGTGAGTGGAGCAGGCGAACTCGTGACCAATGCAAGTGACAGCCCAAGGAATCCATCATAAGCAGCCCCCTTTCCCCGCTCCCCTTTCTACTCCCACCGTTTCATTCACACCCAGTGGCTGAGTAAATGTAAGTTGGGGCTGTCAAAAAGGTGACGATGCTTGTTGTTGTTTTGCGCTTGGGTCCCCATCTCATTTGTCAAATTATGAGACGCACTCGCTGCCCCAAAATCAGAGAGAGGAGGCGCAAATGAGGCAGCATTTGTTAAGCAGCGGACACAACGGAAACGGGCAACGGGAGCAGGGCAGGCAACCAACTCAATTGTGTGTCAGTGCGACCCAAAAAAAAAAGCAAAATAAATAAAGGGGTGCGCTGCTTGCTTTGAAAAGTGCGTAAGGACCCCAAAAGCCAACAATTGCCGACCAGCAGCGGCAACAACAATGCTGATGAGGTTGCAGGAATCTTTCTTTATTCCCCTCCGCTTTTTTAGTTGGCCATTGTTGGTGCACTGCCTCTGTTAGTCATTCTGTGCCATTTTTTTGTACAGCCGCCGCCCTGCCTCGTCTTTGGGCCTCTTGATTGATAGCCGCATTTGCATGGTAACTGAAACTGAAACCGAGTCTGCAACTTGCCTCTGCTGCGACTCTGGGTACGTAATGAGCCTGCCAGCAGCTTTTCCCCCCACATAAATTTATGTGCGTGTGTGTATGTAGGACGCAAGTTGGTTGGCTGCATGGCAAATGAGCACACAGCCAGCAAGGAGCCAAAAGAGCCGGACGGACGGACGGACGGACGGATGCAGCCGAACCGTAGCAATGATTGAGGGAAAACATTTGTAAATAAATCAGCAGAAAATGGCGGCATTGTCACACATTTCTGCTTAAAAGCCATTTGATTTAGGCAACCCGTTCACAGCTTCACTTTGAGTTCCAGCATCAGTTCGTCCATCTGTCTTCGCCGGGAGCTGGGAACTGCGAGCTAGCTGCTCGTCAAAATTCATGGGAGGCACAGCGCCCCGCCCCCGCCCCGTTAAGTCGACGGCAATCATTTTGTTTAACCCACTGACATGGCAACCCAATTTACGGCCACAGAGCGGACCGCGTCGTTGATTTATAGTACTCGGTTGCCTCCTGGTTCCCCACTAAAAATCTGCATCTATCTCTATGTATGCTTGTGCGTTTTTATCACTAGCCAGAGAACACATGGTAGACTACAATTTTGTCGGAGTTCCGCTCTGCTTTCGTTTCTATGTATGCTCTTGCTTGTTGTCATGCATTTTGAAAACTGCAGCTTTAATCTCTGTCCTATTTGATATGTTTTTTATATATTACTTGGTATACATAAGTCTGCATGTATGTGCTAGCAAACAAAAGTTTAATTGCTGCCAGTAATTGGCAGAAGCAAATTTTAATCACTTTGTCGCCACTCGCTTTACGATTGAAAAGTAAAAATATAAATACTTCACTTAAGTGGAGCCCAGGGAATACCATGAGCAGGTCATTGCAACTTCTCACAATTATTAAAAATTAAGAAAATTACTCCAACATGACTTGATTTCTTCAATCTTATGATTCCTAAATATGTCATCGACTTTTCACAATTGTTCAAAATTTGCGCATGTGGGAAAAGCGTTCCCTCTAAACTAATTTAGGGCACTAATTTCAGTGACTTTATAATCGGAAATTTATTTCGAGCGGCGACAAAATAAATACAAATGAAGCGTGACAATTGTTTGGAAATTATCAAATTTTGTTTTGTGACACACATATGCATTAGTACTTATTCAAACATATGAAGTCTTATGAGCACACTTGTATTATATTATATTTCAATGTCTGCCAGTCTAATTGTTGTCAAAATATTCCATTTGACTTCATATTGGCAATAATAATGTGTATTATCTTTGGTTATTGGTTTGTAGTTATACTCACTTGCTAAATCCTTTGTAGACTGTCGCATAGGAGCCTTCACCGAGCGGTTCCAGTTTGACATAGGCTTCCTGCTTGCCGAATGGTGAGTCGCCCTATGTTAGCATAAACAAATCGTACACAAAACAATGTAGTTAGTTACACAGTTACACAGAAAATCTCAAGAAAAAGGGGCTCTTTAAAGTGCAGCCTACAAGTATGCAATGAAAACGATTACAGCGAACAGCACAAAAGTATGCAGTAGAATTTTTAACTTCCGCATATTTGAGATATTTGTCAACTACATATTTATTGTATTTATTGAAAAATAATGGAATGGTTTTGGTATTCTTTGAATCGCTTTTGTGGTTATCTGACATTTTTGCTAAATTACATATTTTTAAAAATTACAAAAAATGCATAAATTGTATGTTGCAGGCTGATAAAACTGACATTGATGTATTAAAAAAGTGTGAATCTCAATAATTAAAAAACAAAGAACACGCCCTTTCAAAGCGATAGCGTATCTGGTGTTTTGTATCAATAAAATTTGCATAAATAAAATATTATATTACAATCAATTAATGTGGAATTAATTAAAATTAATGGTTGCCCCCGCACGTTGTTGGAATTAATTCGGAGTCGCTGTCTGTTCGCCATAAATCAATAAAAAGGAGCGAAATTAATTATAATAATGAGTTTAAAGTGCCTTGGTAGCCACTAAGTTGACTTCCTAATAAGGGCCAGCTGGCAGTCCCTTCCGTGTGAGAGGGGAATATGAAGTTACAATGTCTTTGCGACACTACTACTCCCTAATCGCAATCATATTTTCATGTATTAGCTTCTTTGGAACACTCAGTGCCGAGGCAAAGGGTCCCACCAGGACAAATTTCAAAGAGATTTAAAATTTTCAATATAATGGCAGACACCGCTCCGCTTGGTAAGTCTTTTATCGCGTGCTTGAACCGTTTGGGAATTGCAAGCGCACAATGTGCAAAAAGTACGCACAGAAGTATGCAATGCTTTTGCGCGCTCAACAAGAGAGCGAGCACAACATAAATAAAGTAACTGCTTGACTGGCCACAAAGATTTATCAAATGACCGGGCTATAAACTACAGTTAGCAATTGCTCTCTCTCTCTGTCTTTGTGTGTGTGTAATTTATTGAAATTGATGAAAATTGATAGCGTGCGAAGTGAAGAGAGTAACCAAAAATGTACTTACACCAAATGCACTGAAACGTTTGCGTCGCGGATGTGGATCCTGTTTGTTGAGGAACACCTCGGACTTGGGTCTGGGCGGCTTCTTGGGTCGCATCACGACATGCGAGTGGTATTTCATCTCCTCCCTGATGTCATCATCCAACAGCTTGCTGTCCGACGACACCGACAACTGCCGCTGTACGCGATCATGATGGTCGGTGCTGTCTGTGCTGCGCCAGTCTGCAAGAGAAAAACGCAAAAAATTCAAATATAAAAAACATATATATATATAGCGAAGAGACCCTAAAGAGGGGGCGCAAAAAAAGCTGTGCAGGCTTAATGAGTTGTACAAGTGCCGGCGCAGAAGGCAGCCAACTGAGAGACTACTTAAAATCTAAATTAGTGAACTGCTTCCCCAGTCAGACATAGAGCGGGCGGGACGGCGGAGACGACGAAGTGCCACTGTGGAAACAAAGCAAAAGCCGACAAATGGCCAACAGAAGCAGCAGTGGCAGCGACTGCAAAGAGGCTCTACTTAAGGACCGACGAGTGCTGTAGTAGTACAACTGCAACTGGGACTGGGCAAAAAGGATTGTTGGCTTTTGCATAATGAGCAACGAAATCCTCTTGCCCGGCCTCGAGTTGTTAGCAAGTTTCCTCATTACGTCGACATCATCAATATCGTCAAGCGGCACAAAGCGCATTATGAATGTGGCGGCGTCGAGCCTTGAAACCGTTTCGCAAAATTGCGCGAAAACTCAGCAAACAACAAACATTCTATATACAAATATATATGTATGTCATGTTTACCGAAAGCGAAGAGCCACAAGTCAAAACCGAAACCGAAACCGAAACCGAAACGAATCGAATTCGCTGCAAACAAACTCTGAATAATAGCGCAGCACAAATAATAAAAATTGTTTCAAAAGAATCAAAAGCAGGTGGCACCGCAGCCAGCAGGTGCCGCGGGGGGCGGTGGGGGACGGCGGGGAGCGGCCGCAACAGTCAGCAGTCGAAAGTTGGTCTAGGGCAAAGTTTTTGCCAGCCGGCAGCTGGTTGTAATTGAATGCATTCGCACCGGAGTCGCCAGCCCGCCCACGGCGCGGGGGTGGGGCGTGGCGTTGTCCAGGGTGCCGAGGCTGTGGCAGTGGGTCACCTAGTAACCCGGTGATATTCATTGACTTGGGAGCGGCAGCGGAGTCGTCGCTGTCGTCGCTGCAGTTGTCGCTGCTTTCATTTGCTTTTGCAATTTGTTTGCATTGCCACTGCCACGCCCACCAGCCCACAAGCCCTGCGCTCGCACACAGAGCTACACTGTGCACTGCTCCTCCTCCACACCCCCCAGCAGCTGCTTCACGCGGCCAGAGGACCACGCTCTGTTTGTTTGGCTTTCTATTTGAGCACTAATTACATTTTAAATTATGTTTGCTTTTGGCATCGTTGCTGCTGGATGCAGTTGCTCCCTTGACTCTTGCCACACTGTGTGCCACCTGCCAGCTTCGCTCTATGTATCTATGCGGCTATATTGAAATATTTATATAATAAAGTTGTGGCTGGCGGCTGTCGCCAGTTTCAGTTGCACTTCTCGCAAATTGGTTTTGTTACAGCTTAGCATCGAGCCATGTGTCATGCATCAAGTGCGTGGAGCGCGAGGGCGTTGCAGGTTTACACACTCATGATATACAGCTCGCTGCTGGCAGCAACGTGTGCACAACAACGACAAACCCGGGACTCGCAGCCAGTTCACCTTCGAATGCAAATGTTCATTGCAATTTAAGCAATGTGTTTTGAAAAACACTCAACTCCTGGTTACAAAGCACATTGATTTCCTACTAAGCTCGGAAATATGTAGGATGTTAATTGAAATTCAGCATATTTCTTTCATAAATTTAGCAGACGCTTTGTGGGATTTGTTGACTCGCAAAACAATTGTGTATATGCGACATTTGAAACAGGTTTGTTTGCGACAGTCATTAAACCAAGCAATACAGTGCATTAATTCTGGCAAATATTGTTGAACATATTTCACAAAAACATCAATAAGTGACATTCTCAACTTTTTTTCGGTACTCAGCGTGACAAACTGCAGTTCAATATTGAAACGATATTTAAAAATATATGTTACAAGCGAAGTTATTGAACTTTTACAGAAGTTCAAGTTGTTTTAATTTTACCAGTGACATAATGAATAAATATACATTAAACATTTACGAGTTGCACAATGAAAGTACATAAATTTGCCAGTCCAATTCGCTCACTTCGCAACCTTTCTTCTTAAAAAAGAAGCATAAGACGTAAGCAGTCTGTTCTACTATTCTTGAAAGTCCCTGCACTGCGTCTGAGCTCGGTTTTTATTGAACACGTATTGCACAATGTTGCTCTGTTATGTCCTCTCCTTTGCGAAGGGCAACTCCCCCTGGAGTTCACCTTTAAAATTCGCAGTTTATACACTCGAGCAGCCGTTCGCAGTTGCGGAGCTGTGGCGTTGCATTGCTTGCGGGTTTTGTGTAACCCAGTTCCGCAGTTGCTGCTCTGGTCGAGACGCGCTACCCCCTTACTAGTATGTGCTATAGTATGCAGGAGGTTATACTCCAAACTGTGCACATAACTGACACAGTCAATGGCCTGGCGTGGCCACAGTAAAAACTCCACTTACGCGACTCTGTCTGGCCGCATTTTGTTATATTTTTTTCACGCCTCCCCGAACGCAGCAAATGCGAATAAAAATACAAATAAAAGGAGTGAGTCGGAGAGGAGAATAAATAAAATAAAACAAATTTAATATGCGCGCACAAGATGTTCGCTTCCGCCCAGCGCAGCGCAGTCAGACATTCAAACGGAATGTTGAGAAATTACTAACATAAAAATTAAAAATTCAACAGCAGCTGATTGTGCGAGGAGCGGCGCAAAAAACTTTCGGCAAACTTGCTGTCTGCCGTCTGCCGTCCTCCGTCTGCAGGATATACGCAAAGGATATGAGCACAGCGCTCCTTGAAAGCTAATCCGACTGTGCGGCACAAGGACTTGGCATACTTGGCATTAGGTAAAGCACACATCCACATAGAGATAGGGAGAGAGAGAGAGAGAGAGCGAATGTTGACGGCGATTAAATGCGCAATATGCGCCATAAATGAGCCAAATAAAAGAACCGAAAAAGCTGCAAACTTCAATAAAAAATTCAGCTCAAATGTGGACTCAGCCACGTCTAAAGCTCGTATCATCCAGTCTAGACCCTTCAAGCGGAATGACAGCAGCTCAGCAGCTCAGCAGCCTCGTTGTCCTGACAGCCGCTCTATGTTATGTGCGCTGCTGCTCTTGGCTCGAGCTCAACAAGCCGATGACAACAAGCAGCAAAACATTTGATTTGCAAAAATTGACTGAGCATTGGCAAAGTGGCTGTAAAATTGGAAAAACGACGCCCAGCCAACAGACTGAGAACGAGCAGTATCTTCTACTTTTTTTTTTTTTTTGGTACATATTAGAGAGTTCTAAAAATCGAATACTCGTGATTATTCGTTGGAGTGTGCCAACAATTGCCACTGGCAGTGCAATGCTGCCTGCGATAATCATTTTGGCAGTGAATGGTGAATGGGCTGAAACGAAAATGATAATGGCCAACTGACTGACTGCCAGTGTGGCCAACATCGACTAACGACTGTTACGTATAAGTAGTTATCGATTTCATGTGTGCGCACTCATGAATGCTAACTGGGGCATTGGGATTTCCGTTGTGCCACAAGGGGCACACAAAGCGCACACCACGCCACACCACGCCACGCGCTTTTAATTAAATTTGTGACTTTAATTTGTGTTTATATTGCCACTCAAGACATTGTCAAACGATCTGGCAGCACTGAGCATACTCAAGTGCGCGTTAAGTTGGCTGCAACTGATTTAATTGTGAAGTGAAGCTGAAATCGTATTGAACAATCGTCGCCCAAATGTCACTCGCAGCCACAGCCTCACTTCAGTTCGAATAAATAATCGAATCAAGCTGACAGTTACTGTGCGCTGAATGTCACCTATCGAAAAATTCATTAACATTTCAGTTAAGTGACATAGAATGAGCATGAAGATTAAAACAAGCAGAGCTGTTTATTAAATATTGCAACTATTGCGAGTTTAATATACACAAATCCTTGAAATGTTTTTTTGCATTAAATAGATACTCAACTGCAATGAAGATAGAATTAAGAATGTTAACATTAAGTCCATTTTCATATTAAACTTTGTAACTGTTGAGAGTTAGTTCTATATACACAAATCGGTGACATTTAAGACAAACTTCACTATTTTTATATTTACTTCGAAATGAGAATGAAGTTTAAAGTTTAAATATTGCAACTGTTGAGAGTTCAATATATACAATTCTTCCGAATGTTCTATTACATTTAAGAGATACTCAACTATACATAAATATCTTCATATTAATTTCATTTCTCTATTTACTTCGTAATGAGAATGAAGATTAAAACAATCCTAGGTTTTTATTAAATATTGCAGCTGTTAAGAGTTTTACACCAATCTTTGAAATGTTCTATTACTTTTAAGAGATATGCAATTGCACAGAAATATGTTCACATTTAGTATATTTTTATACCAATTATTGTTACTTTTGAGACATTTTTATATGCACAAATCTTTAAAATGTTGTGTTACCTTTACAAGTATGTATTAAATGTAACAGACCTTCAAATAAGTATGTTAATATTAAGTCTAGTTTTATAATGAATTTTCTAACAGCTGAGAGTTTAATATACACAAATCTTGAGCATGATATGGTACTTTTAAGAGCTACTGCACTTCAATTAAGTATGTTCATGTTAATTCTATTTGGTTACTTAATATTGTAACTGTTCAGAGTTCTACATACACAAATTTTTGATATATTCTGTCCCATTAAATAGATACTAAACTCCTTCTAAGTATGTTGACATTAAGGCCATTTTAATATTAAATACTGTAACTGTTGAGAGTATAAGTTTCTGAAAATCTTACAAGATGTTGTGTTACATTTAAAATTGTCTCTGAAATGTAGCACAACTCCAAGCAAGTATGTTCATGTTAAGTACATTTTTATATTTCCTGCGCAATGATTTTCTGTGCTGTCTAGAAATAAGCAAATTTAGTACACTTCATTTTGTCGCCTACAATATGTTTTCCTTCATGTTCTGGCTCTACTATCTGTGTTTCTTTTTGCAACTAGCGAGTTCCCCTATTGATAACATTTTTGCAATTGTGTCCATAAAATCGGTTACTTCTCGGGCTGCTGCTGCTGCTGCTTCAGTTGCTTTTACAGCATTCATAAAGTTATACGGCCAGTTTTAGTGATGCACTCAAGTGAGCACTGAGCACTGAGCACTGAGCGTCCTGGTTCGCAACTTGGCACAGCTCTAACTCCTTTAACGCCTTTTTGTTTAAGTTTTATTACTTTACAGCGTAAAAATCTCTCAAGCGACTAACTTGAAATGCAAACTGAAATCAGAGCAGGAAACGCTGCCATGCTCAGCAAAGAGAAAAGAGGAAGAGCTGCAACAAGAAACGCAAATGATAAAGAAAACAGAGTGCAGAAATATTTTGCGTGTAAAATGAAAACAATGAAAATTATGCAAGCGCATTACGACGACGACGACGACGCAGCGAAGTCGACGGCGCGGGAGCGAACAGAAAAATGTGTCAAACAAAAAACGGAAATGATAAAAATAGCGGGCGCTAGAGCAGCAGACTGTAAAACTGGGAGACAGGGAAAGAGCGGTGGGGGGGGAGGGTGGAGCACTGTCGCTGCCTGTCCGTGGTCATAGTTATGCAAATGCTATGCAAGGATGTCACGTCCTGCTGTGACTTAAAGCCAGCCAAACACTTGCAGCAGCAGCACACATGCGACCACGCAGCAGCCCCCCCCTTCTGCCCCTTCCTGCACCACGTATGGAACGCATGCACCCCAAACTCTGCCCCCCCCCCCCAGCTGAGTGCTGTTGTTGGCCTTTTGCATTATTGCATATTATTCGCAATTTCTGTTTACTACTCGTATTTGTTTTTGGCTTTGCAGCATTATTTATGACTGCCAGCGTGTGTGTGTGCGTATATTGCTCCCCCCCCCCTCCTTCCCCTTCCCCCCACTCAGTTACACTATCGTAAAAATCACAGCAGTCTGCTGAGTGGGTCACTCCTGCCCTCGCCCCACACGACGTCTATAAAAAAATGAGCTTCGCATAAAAAATTTTACTTTTCATTTGCATAAGTATGAAACGGGCCCCCAGTAATAATGCGCTACTCCGCCTGTAGTGCTCCACAAACAGCCAGCACTATGTCACATTGTTGTTCATTGTTTATACCCTGCAATCAACTCTCCTCACAGGTATGCAGCACAGCAAGGAATTGTCAATGGAAGCAGCAGAAATCAGTAGGGTTCCTATACCTAAAGTGCAGCTTGGACACTCTTTGTGTTTTGCAAACTCACTGCTATCATGATATAATTATTGTTTTAAAATGTTTGACTATTTTCATAAAATCAATTGAACTCATAAACAGAAGTATTGCTCTTTTCATAATTTGTTTTATATCAATCAAGCATGGTTTTTTTTGATACATTTGGAGGCTGTCACTCTTGAGAAAACTACTTCGCAAATGCCTTGGTAATGATATAGAAATTACTATAAAATGTTTGGAATACTTTTTGGGCTATTTTCATAAAAGTAACTGAAATCATAATTATCCATTCTTGTTTCATATTCTAAACTTTTAATCAAGCATTGCTTTAAGTCGGACATATTTGAGAAAACTACTTCGTAAACTTTTTAATATAGAAAATATTTGGCATACACTTTTGGCTATTTTCACAAACTAATTGTAATTTGTATATTTATAGCTTGGAATTTATGGCTTGGAATTTATAGATTCAAATATTCAAACTTCTAATCAAATACCACAATTTAAATGCATTTAGAGGCTGTCCTACTTGAGAAAACTTCTTCAAAAACTCCATGCTAATAAAGATATAGAAATTACTTTGAAATATTTGGAATACACTTCTGACTAATCTCATAAACGAACTTTGAAGTATTTCAGTATTCATAGATTGTTTAATATTCTAATCTTTTTAGCAAAAATTGCTTTTTTCATGTGTTTAGTGGCTGTCACAGTAGATAAAATAGTTATTATGTGACTCATCAGACTTCTGCTTGGCAGATTGTACCTTTAAAATGCATTACTCACTTAAAGTCTGTGCTTATGGTGATGTAACTGTGTGGTATCTACTAGTCAATCTACATAATTGCTTTAAAGTGTGCGCCCCGCAAATTAATTAATATTAAACATTCAGAATGTAAACAGAACCTTTGCCAGTTTACAGTCTGTTCTATGAAAAGGTTTTACCTCAAATGCTGACAAAGTTAGCTGAGGTATCTACTAGTCTCTCAGCGAGTGCGTCACGCACCCCCTCCGCCCCTTTGCTAGTGTTTGTTATTATTCATATGCGCGTGTCGCGCATTTGCGTAAAAATTTAATAAAGCAAAACATTTGGGCAAACTCGTCGAACCAGAAGTAGCAACTGCTCCTGCCCGCGAATAAATAAAATATATACATATTTATCTGTGAGTGTATTCAGGCAGAGTGGAGGGAGGGGAGTGTGTGCTGAAGTGGGGAGGGAGGAGGCTGCGAATGGTGGCTTCCTTTGCACTTCCTTGGGCATATGGCGAGACGGGCAGGAAACAGCATTTTGATAAATGCAATGGGACAAACGCGGACGTTGGCCATCGACAACGAATTTCAAATTGGGCAACCAGACGAATACGCACACAACCACAGCAACCCCAAACACACAAACACACACACACAGACACAGCCAACGAAACGGGGTTTTATCTCTGGCGACATCAAGTGTCCTCGAGCTGAACATTTGCGCTGTTTTATTTGTTTGTCCCCGCCACGAAATGCCCATCAGAAGGCTGCCTCCCCTCCAGCGCTGCTGTTATGTTTGTGATTTATTATTCAGGCAAGAAATTAAATTTTCTGTTTTCTCTTTTTACTGCGGCCAGCGTCCCGAAAGTGTCTCCAATGCTTTGGCAGCCCTTTCACTTCCACGTCCACTTCCTCCCACACACACACACACACATCCGTTTAGTGCCTAAAATTTATTGTGTTGTTGCCGAATTCAATTACTGAGATGATAAGCGGCAAAAGCACAAGGCCAAGCTGGAGACAACACTCAAGAGAGAGACGCGCAGGCGAGTGCAGCCAATGCCAAAGGGATTTTCAATATTGCATCCTTGAATCTTGTTACCCAGTCGCCCCCGCACATTCGCTCCTCTAAGCTTAAGGCTTAAGGCAGCGACCATTTGGATCGTCGTCGTGCAAAATGTCTCAATATGAAAGTGATAACCCGCTGCGTTTTGTCATTACTTTTGGCTGTCGACTGCACTCGTGCCACCAAGGACAACAGGCATCGTCTTGGCAGGACGACGACAATGACAAAGGCTACAACAACTTCTAATGCCAGCAACAATGGGCCCAAAAGCAATCACATCTATTTTAATGACATTTTGAAAGCTTTGCTGCCCATAAAATATGACCGTTTAAATTGCTGTCAAACACACACAAGAAAAACAAGCAATGACAACTACAAAAAAATAACAAAAAGAAATAAAAGGGAAAACACAATATGTAAATGATAATAAAACAAACTATTAAAACGTTTGGGCCATTTCCGCTTGTGTGTGGGGCATGCACAACTAATGCTACTTTTACTACTTCCAAATTTAAATTTAAAGTTATTGAAATTGTGTTCAGTTCGCATTACCTTGTGATTTATTATTATCATTTTTCGCAGATTCTTGTGCTAAAAATAAAAGGTAGAAGAAAAAATATGCAAAATGCAAATTAAAATTTGTTTGGTTTAAACAAAGTAAATGCCAAGCTAAGCGAGTTTTCGATTGTACAACTTAAAACTAAGCGAGGTATGGGTATTGGAAGCAAATGGAAAAGCTGCAAAATGTCCAGGAATGTGTGCAATTTGAAATCGTTTCCATTACAAATTTGATAAGCGTGAATGTGTAATTAAAATGCAGTGCTTATAGATAGTTACTTAAAACATTTATATTAAATATATAGTTATGGTAAAGATCGACTAATGCAAGGCTAAATATGAGGTGAATTTACGTTGGGATTCTTATTGAGAAGTGGTATTGAGTTCGTTTATCTTTAAGCATTTTTGTCAACTTTTGTGTAATATTTGTCAGCAGATCTTCTGTATTTTTTGTTATAATTTAAATGATTTAAGTTTTAACATTTGTCTACTTATTTTAATGATATTTGTGTAATATTTTTCAGCAGATTCTCTGTATTTTTTGTTATGATTGAATTGATTTATGTTTTAGCGATTTTATCAACTTATTTGAATGATATTTGTGAATTATTTGTGAGCAGATCCTCTCTACTTTTAGTTATGATTATTTATCGTAAGAATACAAAGCTCTTTGGTTTAAATTCTGCGCATTTCGTCAAGTTTCTTTAGTGATGTAATGCATGTAAAACTTTTTGGTCTGATTCTCTTCATTTATTCGTATAATTATGTATAGAAAAACTTCAAAGAAATTATGAACACCATAATTAGCCTTTTCGTCAAGTTATTTTTAATGATATTGAAAGTATAATATGCAACATTTTTAACATTGTTGCCAAGTTATTTTAATGATTTTCCATGTATAATAAATATTTTTTTAATGATTCTGTTTCTTCGTATGATTATATATGTATATATAAAACGTATAGATTTAGGCTAAACTATTAACACCATTATTAGCATTTCTGTCAACTTATTTTGATGGTAGTTTCGGTGTAATATTTTTAGTTAATGCTCTCTGTTCAGTCTTAAGTTTTCAGGTTAAATTATTACCACCATTATTAGCATTTAAGTGGACTTATTTTATTGATATTTTAGGTGTAATATTTTCTAACTGATTCTAACTATTTATTCTAACGATTGAGACTAAATTATTAACGGCATTATTAGCAATTAGGTGATGCTATATGATATTTTGAGCTGATGTTCTCTGGTGAGTCTTAAATTTTCAAGTTAAATTATAAACCCCTTATTGTAAATTCATTTCACGTATAATAATATAAGCATATTCTGCCTGTTTACTATTATTTATTATATATAGAAAATCGAATTTTCGGCAAAATTATTGAAGCAATTATTATGCAGAGGATCTCTGCAGCTCTCAGCTTAAGCCACTGCAAAGTGCAACGTGCAACGTGCAGCCAAATGCCACTTTCAGATGCAATAAAATGCTGCAGCAAAGTGCAGAGCTTATTGAACAATTTATGTTGCTCAGTGCTCAAAGTGCAACTAAATCTCAAAACAGTGCAACCAATCAATTATTTATACGCATTACAGCCAGCGAGAGATAGAGAGAGACAGAGAGAGAGAGGGAGGGAGCAAGTGCGAGTGCGAGCTTGAGTGTGTTTCTATATCGATTTGGGAAATGTGCAAGCTATAGAGCTATAGAGCTTCATGTGTACGCGTAATCCACTCAGAGTCATTCACAGACTGCGGCCATTACACGCTTGTTGACCAACCAACGAGCCACAGTCCCTTCCCACGCGTGATTACAGCGGACTTTGTTGACAAAATAAAAGCATAAATCGCGCGTAATAATTGGCCAAAAAGCACATTTAATGGCTTACTGGCCATGGACATGGAGCACAATGCAGCGACTCGTTAAGAGATTTACTCCTTGCGTTATATTTCTTTTCGCACGCCCGCACACACACACACACAGTCGAGTGGTCGAGAGGAGCTGCGGCTCTTGGCCAAATTTGGCTCGTATGTTGCCATATTATTGAATAAAGAATTGACATTTGATTAGAGATTTGCTGGCAGTGTTGCTTTTAGTCCTGTGGCCAGGAGCAACACACATCCTTTCTTTCGTTCATCACTTCCAATTACCGCTTATTTATTGCTTCATTTTCATTTTGGTAGCAGTTAGGGGCCACAGCTTTGCCCGAGGACGGCAAATTGATTTGTTCCCTGCTCTGCGTGCGACAGTGTCTGTGTGTCTGTGTGTGTGGATTAAGACGAGGCTCCGTCGTCTGAGAGTTTTGTGGCTGCTTCTCGGCTATAAACCCTATGCGGGGATTTATTAAGACCGGTGTTGGCCGAGACAGCGCAAGGAAGAGAGAGAGAGAGTGGGAGAGTGGGAGATGGGGAAAAACAAGAGCATCTCGTGCTCTGTTGATTGTGTTTAATTACTCAAACCAAAAGCGACGGAACGTCGAACATTGATTTTCATTTGCGTCGTAATGAAAAGCGTTTCCAATTAGAAAACAACAGAAGGGCAACAATTCTCCTTGTTCTTGCCCCACGTGTTGTACTTCGCATTGCTGTTGCCGCTGCTTGGAAGGCGAAAAACACGTACAAAACAATTTGTGGGTCGAACGCTTTTGGGCCAAATAATTGCTGGAATTGAGTTGCCAGTTTGGATTTGTATTTGGACTTCGATTGCGGGCTGTTTGCGCCTCTGTTGACAGCAATTTGATTGTGGCGCCGACAACACACATAATTACTCATGCCACATGTTGCACGTCAGACAAAAATAACACCAAGCAGCCGGCGGGCAACAGCCCCAGCAACAGCAGACAAAGCACGCACTCAATCACCATTGACAGCGCAAAAATGTTGAATGCAAAATCAATTCCAACGAATTTCAAATGAAACACAAAATTGTGGAGCATCAAGGAAATCAATTAAATGCAAACTTGTAATTATGACTGCCAGCAGCTGTCTGCGTTGTGCGCAGCATTATCGAGGCTTAAAGCCGACTCGACGGCAACTTTGATGTTTTCGTTTTGCGTTTTCTAATTAACTTCGCAGCCGCTGCAGAAAATCCCTCAAAATACCGCATCCTGCCGGGACATGCAGGCAAACACAACAAGGCGAACGATATTACTTAACAAATTACATAAAATTACTTTTCCTGTACGAGTGGGCAAACACAAAGGGGAAGCAGAATGTGTGTGTGAGGGTGTGAGGGGGGATGTAAGAAATCGCTTAGCGATTACAGCGAAATACAAACAGAGCTCAGACAGCAGCTGACAGCCAGACAGCCGAGAGATACTCGACAGCGTGCTCGGCAGTTTTGGGCACAAAACTCGTACGTCATACGCTCTCGCGTACTTGCCTGTCATGTCATCAGAGAATGTGTGCGCTGTCTGTCGAGCTAGGCTCGAGCAGAGCAGAGACTAATGGGGTTGGCAGGGCGGGGTTGCTATGCTTTGGCCGCACTTTTCGACATTCTGTTGTTTGCAGTGCGCAAACAACAAACAAAACAAAAACCAAACAATTGGCGGCATCATTCATCACGATGCGGACATATGACAGCATATTTTCCCTATATACCAAAGGCTTGAGTTACTCCCCCCCCCCCCCCCTCTTTGTGACGCATTCAAATTGGCAACACAAAATGTTACAAGCTGAAATCTGGGGAGGCAGACAAATGACATTGATGCTAATTAAAAGCGGTATCTGCTGCACAAACAGACACAAACGACTCGCACGATTGCCTGGAGATCAAGTGACGCCCCTACCCCCCCCCCCCCCCCATCCCCCTCCCGCAGCACAGTAACTTGGATACGCCGAAAAAGTTGACGACCGCAGCAAGCCAAGGGAGCCACTGTTGCTTCCGTTTACATTTAGTGAAACGCCAAAAACTAAAGCAAATGGGGCAAGCGGGAAACGTTTGTGCCGAGCAAGTGGCGAGTGGCAAATGCAATTACTAACGCAAAATTAGTGCTGGTATTGTGCATAAAAGTGAACTGCTCAAGCACACACATACACACGGGGCGTATGCTCAATTTCCGACTGCGCTTTTGTGCTGGTTATTATAGTTCTACTTAGTATGTGAAATGTGCGCAAATTATGCTCATCATTGTGACACAATTAGCGGGGCCGCGCCCCAGGACGCGACGTGAGCCGTGCAAAGGACGCAACTTAACCCTAATGGATGCATTTCCACAGCAACGGCAACAGCCATCATCAAGCAGCTGCTCTTGTGGCGCCAACTCTGCAATTTTCTCATTTTGTTGCTGCTGCGTTTACTCTCCTATTTTTTTTTTTGGTGTGCTTTCTTTCTTCTATGGCAGTCATTTCATGCATGCGAAATTAGTTTATGTGCGCAATTTCAAAAGAAGTGTTAAGGGGACGCCAGCTAAAGCACGAAAAACCGCAGCAAAATTTCACACTAAACGTTGCCATTATGCAACATTGTTGCGGGTGTGGCCAGCACCGTTGTCTAGCCATGCCGCATGGTTATGGCTATGGCATATTTGGGAACGGATTCGGATACGGTTACGGTTACAGTTACAGTTGGGATTACGGCCACGGCAGCAGGAAGCGCCAGTTGCACTGCACTTCCGCTCGTTTGTTTCGCTGTCTTTGCTAGCTAGCCTAAGGCCTAAGGACCAAGCGCAAATCTCACGTCACGTTGTCAGAGACTTTGTTAGCAACTCAGAGCAGTCGCTAAATTGTGTCAAGATAGCAATTGTGTTGTGCTGCCACAACGTGAAATTCGTTAGCTCAAATTAAAATGCACACACTCCAGTTAACTGACATAGAGTATTATCTACATTGCCTTGATTCCTTGACTTTAATACTAATTTAAATACGTATTTCTTACAGATTCTTAAAACTACTTCAGTAGCTGCAATATTTGAGTTTTGCTTAACAGCAATTATTCACATAAATGCAAGCTGCTTGTTTAATTCAATTAGCTGCAACTGTCTAAATATTTCATGTCAATTCTATATACTGCAAGTACGATAAGTTCTTCTAACATTTGTGTATGAGATTTGTTCAGTATGATATATTCCTGGAGTGTGTTGTTGTAGTATTATAGTGCTTGCATTGCTTCTACTACTTAATAAATCTTTAAATCTACTTAAATCTTAAAAAAAAACTTCAATAAGCGATTGAAACTACAATTTATACATGTTTTAATTAACCAGTAAAAACATTCTGTTGAATTGGTTGACAAAAGTTTGATTGAATTCTAGAAATGTCTCTGGCAGAGATTATGTTTTTTTGCAGAGCGTTTTTGTGAAATGAATCCCATTTTGCGGAAGTGAGTGTAATGGAAATACTGTCATCATTTGTCACATTTCAACATGAAGTTGGCATAAAATACATTAATCTGTGCTTGATTAAATTTCTGCTACAGTTGCTGGCCATTTATTGGCCACATTTCCTACATTTTTCTTCCCTTTTTTTCTGTTTGACTGGCAAAATATTTATCAAATTGGTTGCTCCGAGTGAAGCATCAATCTCAGCTGCAATTTGTCGTTCATTATTTGCTTTATAGCTGCGGTGTATTTGCTGGCCGAAACGGAAATTGCACAATGGCCACAAAATGAATTGATTTCTAATGCGAATTGTTAGGATGACAAAGGGCAGACGACAGGACAACAGCAGGTGACTTGAAGGCAGGACTCGCAGTCAATTGGATTGGCTGCAGCCGGAGCTCTGGCTGAAATGGATAGCGGATAATAAAGCTCGGACCCGAAGGGTCGGCTAACAGAAAATCCAATTTACGTGGCAACTGCAACGACTGCAGCTGCAACTGCAACTGCAGCAGCAGCAGTAAGAGCCACAGCGACCGCAACTAATAATAATAAAACGTATGTATATTCCACGCTGACTGCTGGCTGGCAATATTAATATGCCATCAAATGTTGTTGCAGTTGGCGAATTTATCAATAATAATATTTTTACAACCCCGAACGCAAGCGCTAAATGGAATTGCAAGTTGTCGGGGGGGAAAAAATGATGATGCTTTAAGTAATTGAAAAATGTTCGCCCTTTTGCCAGCAGTTTTTTAATTAACTTCGAAAGGGCCCCGGGCGAGGAGTCCGGCTGGACTCTTTGGTCTCGCGCCATGCTCGTTTATTGGCCACTGATTTGTGGCAATGGCAAATAAAGGCCGTGGGCGTGGCTAAATTGCAGCAGCCACTGTTGCCACCGCCACCTCTACTACTGCTGCAAAAGTATCATCAATCTGCAGCGGCTCTCAAAAAAAAGAAGCGTAGCGTTGCACGTTTCCGTCAAGCGTTCGTCATAAAGCAATCGAGCTGCAGCAGTGGAGAACTGTTTGCCTCGGGCAACAAACACATGGACTATCCTCCGTTTGTCTGCATGAGATGCGGAGCTGGGGGCGGCTGGGGAAACAGGATGATGCGAAAGTAACAAAAGGCACGTAGACAATTTCACAACAAGCTCGCCAGCAGGGACATCAATGGACACCAGGAGCAGCGAGCATCGAGCAGCGAGCAGCGAGCGCAGCACGCACTCAACAGAGACATTTGCTTGGTCAATAGACTGACAATGCCAAAGCAACGGGAACGCACAGTGGTCGCACAGTGGCACGCAATGGTTGCAACTGCGCAAATGCAATTGAGTGCTGAATGGAACTTGGCAGCGTTGCCTGCAATTTCCGTCTATGTCAACTAAAGAGCTGCAAACTTGAAAAGCAAACTGCGTTCAATAAATGAATTAGTTGTCAAAGTAATAAGTAATTGGAAACTAGAGAATTGATCTAACATTTAGACTTATCAATATTATTCACAGTTTAATTCAGTTATCGAGCACTCCTAAATAAAACTTATAGCTTTATAACCTTCAGCAATTGGAAACTAGAGAATTGATTTAGTATGTAGACTTATCAATATTATTCACAGTTTTATTCAGTTATCGAGCACTTCTAAATAAAACTTATAGCTTTATAATTACAGCCTTCAATCTTTGTCTACAGTTCATTGCTCTATACTATAACTAGAGAATTGATTTAGTATGTAGACTTATCAATATTATTCACAGTTTAATTCAGTTATCGAGCACTCCTAAATAAAAGTTATAGCTTTATAACCTTCAGCAATTGGAAACTAGAGAATTGATTTAGTATGTAGACTTATCAATATTATTCACAGTTTTATTCAGTTATAGAGCACTTCTAAATAAAACTTATAGCTTTATAATTACAGCCTTCAATCTTTGTCTACAGTTCATTGCTCTATACTATAACTAGAGAATTGATTTAATATTTAGACTTTTCAATATTATTCACAGTTTAGTTCAGTTATCGAGCACTTCTAAATAAAACTCATAGACCTAAATTTACAGCCTTCAATCTTTGTCTACACTTCATTGCTCTATACTATTTCAGCAAATTGCATTTATAGTAATGAAAAAGAAATACAGCCTAACAGTTGTTGCAACTGCACAACTTTGTTGCAATCAATGAGTTTTGTAGTGTTCTTCAATTAGTTGTTAGGTTAATCAGTTGTCAGTTATTTAAAGAAGCGCTTATCATGATTGTTATGTGGATTAATTAAGCATTTCGTGGAATGTTGCTAGGTTGTTGACTGATTGACCAGCAGGCTTGCCAAAAATCTATGTGCCTATTCAATGCGAACCGCAGCACAGTCGCCCAGCAACTCGTTCAACTTGTCCAGGGTCCTCTTGAAAGCGTTGGAGGCAGGGAGGCCCACAGTGCTTTGTTCGTATGTAAACGACAATCAACTTGAAAAGCAGCTATCCAGCTAGCCCCAAAATCGTAATGGGAATAATTTGCAGCAATTTCGTTCAAAAAGCCTCTTACACACACGCACACACACACATGCATACATATAAGCCCAGTCACGTAAATGACAATCAAAATTTGAGCCGAACAGAGAGAGAGAGAGAGAGAGAGGGAGAGAGAGGGGCAGGCAGGCAGGAAGAGCGGCAGACAGGAAGCAAGCGGGCTCTATGTCCTGAGTCTGCAATGTGTCGAACTGACCAAATCAAATGCGTGCGCCACACACACACACACACACTGGGAGAGACGTGCCCCAAGGCTGTCAGAGTCAACACATATAATGGGCGTTATCTGCAGTGGCAGCTCGGCAAAAGAGAAGCGACCCCCCTTCTTCCCCCACACACACACACACGGAGAATTCCCCGTAGACCAATACAAATACAGTGCGGCAACCGCAGCTGAAGCTGAAGCTGCTTATAATCTAAGCACACACGTGTGTGCATTACGCCTGTCAGACTGTGTGTGTGTGTGTGTGTGAATATCCTTGTAACACATTCCACACGGAGACAGGGACAAGCGTTAGTTACATGGCCCGACCGCCACTTTGTCATATTATGAATCCTAATTCCGTTGGAGGCCGTGACCTGAGGCAGAGACACCACCCACCCCCCTCCCCCACGCCCCACAAACGCTCTCGATTTCGCTCCTGATGACGTTATGGATACTTCAGCTGTCACTCAAAATGTGTTCGAGCAGCGCGTTGATTGCAAACGAAGCGTTGCGTTCCTTCTCCACCCCGCGACTGGCTCTTAAAGATATCTCGCTTTAAGCTTTAGCCAGCCGTTTTATTATGTCTGCTGCTTTATGGAAATGCGCCGAGGGGAGGGCGGGAAATTCTTCAGCAGGAATTTATAATGACAAGCGTGAATTTTCATATAGCCAGTTGCCGTTCTGCAGGCAGCAGGGAGGGAGAAGTGGAGGGGCGTGGCGCTGCCCAGGGGGCATTGTTAGGTCTCGCCAGTTGCAATAAAATTGTCCAGCCAGGGTTGCCACACACACACACAGAGACTATTAAAAAGTTTGCCACCCCCGCGGGCCAAAACGAAGAAAAGAATTCGAGAGAAAAGTAGAAGGCAACGAGTTGTCGTCCGTCTTGTGGAGCAGTGGCTTCATAATGAGCTTAGTATGCAAAAGAAGGGCGTACAGATTCATACTCGGACAGTTTTACAGTTATTTTCTCCAGCTCAAAATGATGAGGCGACGCGTCGCGACGTTTGGACAATACCCAAAAAAAAAAAAATTGTCTCGCTGCCGGGCGAAACATCTTTAAAATTGCGTCGCGTGACAGCGAAACTCTCTGCTTGCTGCTGTGTGTGTGGACAAAGTTTTCAAAAGAAAATTGATTACATTAGCTCCAGGGAACTGGGGGGAAAATGATCTTATTATGGCACACAGAGAGATTTTATGTAGTTGCTCTGGCATTGCACATAGTTATCGGAACCACAAAAATCGATAGTAAACGAATTACGCGTCGTCTTCTCTTTTAGAGTGCTAAAAAGCAACAGCTATTAAACATGCTTCTGTGTTCACAAACCAATCAGCCATTAAAAACTGTAGCCATCAAAATATGATGAGCACCAGAATATTGTGTCTACAATGCTCTCAACTGCAACTCAAGGCATTCAATTTAAGCAGATCTTTATGCAGCAAAAGTCAGCCAATTTAAGCTGCAAATTTAAATAAAATGGGCATTTATAAAGCTATTTAGGTTGTGTTTTTTTGTATCCCAAAAATAGCCCCCAATTTATGGCTTTTAATTTGCTGTCGCAGATAACTCTTTGGGGCTTACATTTCACATTTCTTTGCCAATTAGCAAAGTTCGCTTTTTTCTTTTTTTGTTGTATTGCAAGTGCTCGACCTTTTCGCCTTTTTCGGTTGCTCTTCTGTTGCCCAATCTACATGCCAGCTGTAAAATCTTTATGCAAATGCGAAGCGATAAGCGTGAAAACATCCAAAACGATTCATGGCACAAAAAATAGACCGCAAATTTTCCATGTCAATGCATAAGTCGCTTCATTAGCCAGAACCCGCCACACACAAAAAAAAAAAGCGAGTCGCACGCGAGATGACATCAAACAAAAATCTACACAAAAGCCAAAGCAAAATACAACACTTCCTTCAACTTAATCATTAAAAATGCGACGCATAAAAAGCCAACAAAAAAAGAAAGGAGCAAAACAAATAAAGGCAGGAAAGGCGACATGTTTTTGCTTCGTTAATAAACTGCAACGAATTTGACAGCGGTTCGTGGCAGTAAACCACAAGAAGGGCTGTCTAACCGCAAGGCGACAAGACGCAGCTCCGTCCTGTCCTGGGCCCGTCTAATGGTTGCAAGCTACACGAAAAACCAGCCAAACTGTCAAAGGGTTTCACGACAACTACCCCGCCTCCGCCACAAAACACAACACCACCCCACGGAGAAAAGAAGAGAACGAAGACAAAAAGAATCACTTAAAGTATTTTGCCAATAAATTTAAATCACAGTCTGAAGGGCGGCGAGGGAGCCAAAGAAGCTTTGCCAAAACAATAGACAGTGAGCACGAGTCCTTGCTGAGGGGAAAAGCTGCTCGCGTAGGCTTAAAAAAAAACGTATAAAGACAAACGACGAAAAAAGCCCTGGAGATGAACACGAAATTCCGAATTTGTCGACTTTTTAGTACTCTCTCAATTGCACCAAATAATATTTGCTCCAACAGTAGCAGTACTTTAGTTAGTAGAAAGGATATTATAAAAATAATAATAGAAAAGTATTTTCTAAATTGCGATTTTATTTCAATTTGCATTCAAATTCAAATCTGCATAACTTTAGTTTACTTTACTTTAATAAGTTAAAAATATGTTGGAAAAATAATAAAAAGAATATGCTATATATCTTTAAAGGTATTTTTATTGAACGTATTGAAATTCAAATCTAATTCAAATTTGCATGACTTTTACTTTAATAAGTTAAAAAGATGTAGTACAAATAATAATAAAAATGCACTTGCTAAATTGTGATTTTATTGAACGTATTGAAATTCATTGAAATTGTGATTTTACTGAACGTATATAAATTCAAATCTAAACAACTTTGCTTTTTAATAGTAAATTAATAATATATTAGACAAATAATAAAAGGAATATATCTTAAATTGTCTTTTTGTTGCTCGTATTGTAATTCAAATCTGCACAACTTTTCTTTAAGTAAGTTAAAAATATATTGCATAAATAGTAAAAAGAAAATACATTCAAATTGCGATTTTATTGAACGTATTGAAATTCATTGAAACTGTGATTTAATTGAACGTATATAAATTCAAATCTGAGCAGCTTTGCTTTTTAATAGTAAATTAATAATATATTAGACAAATAATAAAAGGAATATATCTTAAATTGTGTTTTTGTTGCTCGTATTGTAATTCAAATCTGCACAACTTTACTTTAAGTTAAAAATATATTGCACAAATAGTAAAAAGAATATATCTTAAATTGTGTTTTTATTGCTCGTATTGTAATTCAAATCTGCACAACTTTACTTTAAGTAACTTAAAAAAATATATTGGACAAATAGTAAAAAGAATATATCTTAAATTGTGTTTTTATTGCTCGTATTGTAATTCAAATCTGCACAACTTTTCTTTAAGTAAGTTAAAAATATATTGCACAAATAGTAAAACGTATATACATTTAAATTGCGATTTTATTGAACGTATTGAAATTCAAATCTGCACCAGCTTTTCTGGGTAAATTGCTAAATTTAAAAGCCCAATTACATAGCTAGAGTGTTGTGTTACATGTTGGCTGGCAAGCTGAAGATACCCTTGTCAAAGTTAGCCAAGAAAACCTGAAGGCCAAGCAACGGCGCATCAAAAGCCAAATAAAGCGCTAAAAGGATTTATTCGCGCGTGTTTATAAACTTGGGAGTGATAACTTAAGACACCTGAGGACACCTACAGCGAAAAGAGGGAGCGAAACTCTTGAAATAGACATATTGAAATATATATTCAACTGTGCAGCAAGTGCACAATGAGATCGCAAGAACGCAATGAAATTTGTACGACTGGCGCATAATTGTTAAAAATGATTTACAAGTTGGGGGTCGTTCAACTGCTTGTTCCCGCAATTTGTCAAATGTTTTATGCGAATTTGGCAAATATGTTTTTTTTCGCCATCCCACACTTTGCAACGCATTTCACAATTTTTACTGGGCACAACTTTTGTAATGGCCTAATAAATGGAACCCCCTCAAAAAAAAAAAAAAAAGCGAGAACAAGCGAGCGTAGATGGCGGCATTGTAAAGGTTTTTGGCAGCGCATAATTTGCACATATAAACCATAATCTTTGTTGGAGTGAAGGCTTTCAGAATAAATTGCGCATATCCTTGTTGCGGCCCCGTTCCGCGCTCTGTTGCCCACTTGCGCCACTGTTCCAATGGCAAGCAACAACGACGTTGTTGAGTTGAAGATAACTTATAAATCATGTAATCAGAACAGCTACAACAACAACGACAACAACGAGAGCGTGGGGAAGGCAACAGCATGAAAAACTGAAATTGCTTTTGGGCTGGCTGGCAGCAAGAGCAAGAGGGGAGGCGAGAGGCTAGAGGCTAGAACGGTCTAGCTGAGTGGGTGAATGTGCTTTCAAAGTGTGTAATTTATTGTGCGTTACATAACTTTATGATAACTGGCCTGGCTGTGACTCGGGTAGCTCGAGATACTTTATTGATGTCCAGCAATAAAACAAAGAATTAAATTCTCGAAATAAGCAGCGCATAAAAACAAAAACTATGCGCCATCTATCAATCAGCAGTGCCAGATAAACTAACAATTTGTGCCAAGATTCGCGCAAAAAAGAAGTTTGTACTTCAAATTATTTGCATGGCAAAAACAAATCTTTGAAATGCGCTTTAAGCAATTAAAATTGTTAATTCACTAAATACATGGTAGTAATTTTATATATTTAATTGAAGTGCTTTGTTTTGATTTTGTCTAGAAAACTTATTCAACTTGTTACACATCAAAATCAAACATTTAAAACATTAAACGGAATGCTTAGACTTAACGTAAGTTTAGTCTATCAAATTGATATGCAAGCAATGCAATCTTTTTGTATTTCTATAACAAATAGCACACATACTTTATGTCAAGGAAATGTAATTCTTTTCAGCAACTTATTTAAGCAATTAAGACACGAAAAGTTCACAATTGCTTGAAATTAGTTTAGAAATATTTATAAAATGAATGTAAGGATTTTCAAAAGTCACGAGAAGTTTGCCTCACACTTTAGTTATTTCTATACCTTGACTTCAAGCATGAATTATAAGCCAAGTTTGTGCAATAAGTTGGCCATAAATGTTCACATTTATGCTACAATAAAGTCATCAACTTGCTGCACAATTGAAATGTCTTTAAATGCAAATTTAACGTGACGTGCAGGGAAAAGTTGCAGTCATGTGATTTGCGCTCGCTGCTGCAGTCAGTTGAGTGGCAAAGTGTTGAGCCTTTTGACTAAAGCCCCAAACGACCCTCGCAAATGCGATGCACAAACACGCCACCTAGCGTTGAGTGCCCGACAGCAGCAAAGGCAGAAGCAACGACCAGCACAACAGTGATACATGGCATAACTTCGGGGCAGGCAAAGACCTTGGCAATGCAGCCAAGGGAGGGGGGGTGGTGTGTTGCAACAGTGCAACAGCACTTTGAGTTCAAGCGGGGGCCCGACTGCAATATATGAGGCATGCACAGTTTCCATTTAACTATGAATAATTCCAGTGGCTGTTGTTGTTGCTGTGCATTTGCTTGTTAATATTTTCATTTCCGTTGCTTTATGAGCCGATTCCGTAACGCCTAGACGCCGCTAGAGACTGCGACTGAGAGCGAGTTGAGTGCCCCGCTTTCGCAGCAAGGACAATGGCAAGAGCAACAGCTTCAAGTACAACGACAAGAGCAAATGGGGCCATAACAAGTGCTCCACGTCGCCCCCATCAGCAGGATGATGATGCGCCTTATCGAGAACGTCTGCAGACTGAAGTCTACAGTCGACAGTCTACAGTCTCGAGACAGCCAGCCATTGTTTGCATAAAATTGCAATTTACAATTATGACAATAAAAGGAGATGTCGCAAGGCATTGGAATGCGTGCGGCTTAAGCTGACGATATGATAAACCATTTAAGGACGCGTTTAAACGACAAAATTACAGACGCAGATAAAACACAAGAGCGGCGCTCGGACGCGGCCAATGTAAACGCTGCTAAATGAGACAAAAATTTGATAAATTGCCCCAAGAAAGAACAACAAGAATGTGTGGCAAATCGAGTGTTTGGGGCGGGGGCGAATTCTGCTGAATTGTTTATCTATGCCACTGGGGAGTGCCAAATGACCCACTCCATAATTAGGCACGCTCCCCAAGCCAAGCCGAGGCAATATTAGTTAGGCATGGCATAAATTACTCAAGCGCAGTCGAAGTCAGTGGGGAGTTGCGGGAGACGAGCTCGCAAATATCATTAAATTAGTTTGTGCAGCTTAAATGAGAGATTATTGCGCAAGTGGAGGCAATAAATTAGACAAATCTTTATGAATGAGTTTCGCGCTGCGCTTAAAGCATGCTACGCTTATGTGCTGTTGTTTCCCATTCTCTTCTTTTACTTACCGCCATATCTGCAGTTTGTTTTGTCAGCGGGTATGTTGCCGTTGGGTTCCAGGCGATCCAGATACTCCTCCGAGTTGTAGCCATTGTATGGAACTTTATTACCGTGATTGTGATGGGCGCCGCCGCCGCGATGATGATTATGGTGGTGGTGATGATGATGCGTCGACTCGTCGCCATCCTCGCGGGAAATTGCTGCAATAGACAACGATGCAAATGCTATATGAATACAATGTGATTACTACGACTACTATTATTACTCGAACGTTTCGCTATAATTGGCATTTATGCAAAGTCAATGACACGCTTTAAACTTGACTCGAACTTCGGGGAGAGCCCTTGGCCAATCAACGCCTTTGTCTTGGGTCCCATCGGCGCTGTCCGGCGACTGCTAATGGCTTCATTTAGTCGCTGCGACCCACATTGCATTGTCAATTTCAAAATGATTTCACAAAACGCCGGGCTTACGAAAGGCTTAAGTGCGCCCCAAAAAAACACAAACTGGACGCGGCAATTTCGGGGCTGTTCGACGTGTCGAATATGCAAATGAGATCAGCGAAAAAATATATGTACATACATTCTAGCTAAGCTCTTGTACAAATTTGTACAGCGGCCGCCACGCGACGGGGCGCAGCGAACACGGTGCGCCTTCCAATTTCCAAGCCGGAAATACAAAAGGCACAAATAACGAAGCGCCCCAGGCAAACAGCGGGCCCAAAAGACGCAACACAATAAAAAAAAGAGAGAAATGCCAAGCCAAAGAAGCGTTGGCCACGTTACCTGAAACGTAACGGAAATTGGCTGGGTATTAGCCTGCTCACATATGGCCTGCCTTTCAGTCGTCGTCGTCGTACTTTTTTCTCTTTTTCCTTTGGAGCGCGGTCGCTTTTTGAGCCTGCAATTTGCTAACGATATGCATACAAGGGGCGAACGCGGCTGTGTCTCTTGTATGCAAATGGCTGCGCCAAAAAAGGATTACACGTTTAGTGTGGAGCTCAGCAAAAAGGGCGGCAGTCAATAAACTGTGATCAAGTCTGGAGCGGGAGTCGCGCGCAAATATGTTTAATTAATAGCCATAAGGGAGGACACACAACACAACCTCCCTTAGACACACAGAAGACACACAGATGATGTCAGCGCTGAGTTTGCTGAATGGGGCACGAAGCGCAAATCGCAAAGAGCAAATCGCAAATCACAAAATTACCGCAAATTGTCGCTACAAATAAGCAATTTATTTGCTTATATAACTCATGTGGCACACACCCGCACACACACACACACATATGCTGAACTCGCATTGCAATGCCACTAAATGTGGTTCTCGGTTGATTTTTGGGGTTGCCGGCGAAAATCTCATAAACTTGTGCAAAAACACGCAGCACAGCTCGAAACGAGGGCAGCGACGTGGCAGCAGCAAATGTAATCAATAAAATATGTCGGCTGAAGTTCGCTTAATGCTGCAGAGTGCTGCCTCAGTGCCCGCAAAACTGTAGCACTTCATTGCTGTAGCTGCAATTAAGTAGATTAAAATGGACGCCTTAAAGTTTTAGATTTACATTCACCAGTACAAGCAATATACAAGTATTACACATTTGGGGAATATCTCAGACCAAGCCTCAAACATAAATGTCATAAGGCTGCCTTAAAGTAATCGTGCATTAAAGTGTTGCCTACTTTTGTGCGCGCGTCAAATTCGCTGCGTCTATGTAAATTGCTTTAAACTTGCAATCGACTCTATTTCTGCTGACGCATGACTGACGGCAGGCAGTGTACAGGGGGAGGGGCTTGGTCACCGACCAAAAGCCAATTGAACAAAGCTCACAAATTGGCGGCAGACAATGGCAGTCAGCACGACAAACAAGCAAACAGTAAAAGCAAAATTAAATCAAAGCAAAACCGCACCAAAAAAATCAGAGATACTGCAAAAAAAAGGGAAAATTGCAATCTATGTAACTGCGAGTGAGCAAAAAAGAGTGAGCGAGAGCGGTCAACATTCAGTCGTGGGGCAGTTTAATGCGTTTTAGTCACAGGCTAAAGTTTTATTGTTCGCCTTTCGGCTCGAGAATCCTTTGGACTTATCGGCCAGTTAAACGTAAGACAACCAAACACCGAGAGACGCAAAAAAAGAAAAGAACTGACCATTGAGTCGCCCGTCTGCAATCGTGTTAACAGCCAAAAGGGATAGAAATATTTTTAGAAGGCAGCTTGCACAGCTTATTTGGGGCTGCCCTCGGCGCTAAGTGCTTCCGATAAGCTGCCGGAGACAAAGGATGCTTAGATATTCCCAGGAGCCACAGGCAGATAGTTCATTTTTTGGTGTGCAAGACGAACTTAACTGTATTGGCAAATGCAGCAACAGATTTACTTCAAATATAGTTTTGTTTTATATACATTTAATTACATTAAGTAGTTGAAACAGTTACAGAAATATTTCATACCAACCAAACCTCAACAAATATGTTGTTAAATATAGTAATCAACAACGAATAGGATTCGTTTTGGAATTTAAAGCACTTTCTCTTACAGAGAGACGGCAAAATATCAAGTATACGCTTGACTTGAAACAGTGCTCGGCTTAAGAGTTCAATTCGTGGCCATCGCAGACGAGCACACACATGGTCAGCTAATGTGAGCGGACAAGACAATGGGCCAAATCAGTTGAACTGTTGTCGAGTTGGCTGGGAATGGCACAAAGCAATTTAATCCAATCGCAGCGCATCAGAAGCTGAGGCGACACTTGAAACGCTGACAAATAAGTCGCAGTAACAAAAAAACGCAATTTCCGTGAAAGTGGAGAACGAAATGTGAAATTTCATTTGTCGATCGTGTGGTTGTCATTGTGATGGAAGACAATGCGACTGTCGTGCAATTAAGGCATGCAATTTAATCAATTTATCAATTAAGCAGCCGAACGCTGCAGCAACGAGTAGGAGCTGTAACTCATCGATTGCGACCCTCTGATGTTTGGCTTTAAAAAGCCAATTTCATTAGCATTTCAAAGTGGCGACTGGCGGTCGACCGAGCTCAACAGCTCTTTGGCTCTGTGTGTTGTCCTGTCGCTTGTTCGACAGAGTCAATAATGTTGTTAATTGCCAGCTGGAGGCGGCGACGTGCGCTTCACGTGGGCGTGGCTGCGCCAGCGACGCACAATGTTATGTCCGCCGGCAATTAACATTTGTAAATATGCATAATTGTTGCGAGAACAGCAGAAATAATGCACAAAAAAGCAAAGTTGCGATGCAAAAACTGCTGGACAAGTGAGAAGCAACAAGGCGTGAACGTGGTCGTGGTAATTCAATTGAAGCTGCTGGCCAGACAGCGTTTTAATTGATGAAAGCCATTTGCATAATTGCAAAGAAAAGTTTATCAAGCTCACAGTGCGTCTAAAACTGTGTGGGCTCTACAACTGCGCTGCGATAGCAAGCAAATCATTCAATCAACTTTACGCTATATTTCAATTTGTCACTTAAATATCTAGTGCACAAGTTTACAACTACCATATAAACTTAAGAAAGAAATTACTAGAAGACTTAAAATGTGTCTGTTATAAGCAAAAAGTGTTAAAAATAGTTTACTGTCTGCGTCACAAACTCTACAGCAACCGCCGTCAAACCTTGCGCAACCGTCTTCCAACTGTAGTTGCTGTCAAACTTCATAAGCCAGCGCATCGCATGATAATTTTGCATGTTTGCGCATAGTTTTAAGCACAGGCGACGAAGTTTTAGAGGTCTGACAGCAGCCAGAAGGAGGAGGAGCAGGAACTGGAGCTTGGCTGTGAACTTTTTAATTTAATTAATAGACGCCAACGATGCCGCAACGAGCACAAAACCCGGAGACAGCCAAGGCATTGAATTACACAAAGTTCAGCTGGCGCCGTGGACGGGGACGCAACTTGGACGGCTTTCCAAATGAAAATGAGCTGCCATAGATGTGTGTGCTCTGTGTGTGTTTGTGTGTGTTTGGCAACGGCTTCTTCAGACTTATGATTAATTAAAAATAATAATTGCGCCACGGAATGCTTATTGAAGCTGGATTTTGAGGCATTACTCCATGCGGATGCGTGAAGCGGAGACAAAGCACAACACAATTGTGGCCGCAAAAATGCGGCACGTGGCAGCAAATTGCCGAATTATAGTTCTTAACAGAATGTGGCACAGGTGCGACACCAAAGTGCTCGTTGAACGAAGTCCATTTTCATTTTCATTTTCGTGTTGGTTTTTTGGTGTCGCTCGTCCTTGTCACTGTCGCCGGCGTCAAAGTGCCTTTGACTGGAATTGAAAAGTACAACAATTTAGTTGCCAAATGCCACTCTCAACTCCTCGAGCCATGATTCGTTTCTTTCCTTTCCCGTCGGCCGCCTTTGTCCCTGTTGTCACTTCAAACGCAGCGCCAAGTGTAAATCAGTTTGTGGAGTCGCTGCCGATTTATGCCTTTGTCACTCAGCGCGCTCGGTTCGACATCCTCGAGTCACTTGACAGCTGTAAATCTTGGCCCAGCAAGCCAACAGCAGCCAACTTGCAGGTACACATCAGACAGATATATATACAAGTATATATATATATATATGTATCTGTTGGATGGAGCAGCGACACGCAGACAATCAGACAGGCCCGGCAGGCATTCTGCAAAGTGCGATACAACGATGGCAACGACCAGCAACGAAACTTTATCCATTTGCAGCCCCAATGCGAGAGTTGACTGAATTATGGCAAACTAGATTCCACCATCTAGCTGGGTAGATAACGTTTCAAAGGGTTCAATTTATGCGAGCAGCACAAAAAGCTGTTCACTAAGTCTCGAGTCTCAGCACCAAAGTGCAACGACAGTTGACTAGCAAAATTGCGGTAGAAAGATTCAAAAACTAACAAGACAGACGCGACAAAAGCTAATTTCATAATAAGATTATTATTATTGAAGCTACCTACTAAATACTAAATTCTATTCTTAGTTGACTATAAATAGAGATTAGCCAAGATAGCTAAACAACCAAAAATACGGAGACAAAGAAAGGCTAATTTAATAATAATATTATTCTATTTTCTATCTATTTTCTATTATATTCCTAGTACCAACATAAAGTGCAACGATAGTTGACTATAAATAAAGACAAGTGTAATAGTTAAACAACTAAAAAGTTAAAATACTAAAAATAGTTTAACACGAAAAATACCAATTTAATAATAAGATTATTATTAAAGTTGCCGATTTTGTATTCTATTCTAAGTGCAAAAGTGCAACGATTTTTGACTTTTGAGAGATGTATTCAAATAGCAAGACAACCAAAAATACGGAGACAAAGAAAGCCTAATTTAACAATATTATAAGTGCCACCTATTTTCTAATCTTATCTCAAATAGACAGATAAATTCAAATAGTTCAACAACAAAAAAGATTGAGGAAAAAAGGCTAATTCAGTAATAATAATAATAATAATTATTAGTGCTATATATTTAGTACTAAAGTGCAACGATAGTTGACTTCAAATAGTTAAACAACTAGAAAGACAGAAACGAGAGACGCTACTTCAATAATAATAATATCATTTATATTATACTATAGTACTTGTTTTGCATTTTACGATTTGCTTTAAGTCTCTAACTATAGCTAGGCATTTTTATTTATTTGTGTTTACTACAATTTATAGTCAACTATTGACAGCCATTTTTGCTCATTTCCATTTACAACAATTTATTTATTTATTTATTTTATTTTATTTGCATTCACTTTAATTTGTTTGCAACTCTAGCCCTTTTTTATTTATTTGCGTTTACTTCAAGTTTGTCAAACCGACTTTACCTTTTTAACACAATTTTCGTTTCTGTTTTTTAGCAGACAGTGTATCTTCAACATTTCCAACTGCTCCCTCTACAGATCGAGCTTTAATTCGACTCTTCTCTAATGCATTTACCGACAGCTATTAAATATGCAGAGAACATGCGTAGCTCCAGCAACTCCGACTCGAAATAAGTTGCAAATTAAGGTTACTGACTTCTTACGTTCAACTTTACTTTGATGCCCCTCAAGGCTCGGCTAGCAATCCAAGCAAACAAACGAAAAAAAAGGAAGAAGGAAGGCATAAAATATTTAAACTTATGTTGCGACAGCATTGATGTTCGAGTGCTGCCGTTGCCTAAACAGCCACTAAAACGTTTTGCCAAAATTATCAGTCCCAAGCAAAATAAAAAAAAAAAAGAAGAAGAGAAAAGTTATCCTTTTCCATAAAGAAAGGAAAGGAGCGCACAATGGGAGCGAGAGGTGGGCAGGACAGAAGGGAGGCCTGAGGTGGAAATCGATAAATATTTGAGGAGTCGCCCAGGAGACATGTTGAGATTCCGTTTTCTGCGGACTTCTGGCAGCTGTCAGAGGTGGCCGAAATCGCATTTAATTTAAAACTCATAAATACGAAATGCGCCGCCAGATAATCATAATAAAATTTGAGAACACAATTTGTTCGCTCCAAATGGAAAATGGAAAATGTGGCAAAAGCAGTGGAAAATTGCAAATGAGATTTCGTGAATGAAAATGGAATTTCGACTGCTGCAACTTTACAACATTGCCCAAAAACAATTTGTATAATTGCATGAGAAAAAAATTATATTTCTATTCGATTTCCACTTTATTTCTGCAGTGTGTCAATGACAGTCGACTGTCGGTTTTTTTCTCCCCATTCAAATAGAATCTTCCAAATGATAGCAAACAGCGAAATGCAAAATTATTGAAATTTGAAATTTCAAGTGCAATTGAGTGTCAAATGAGTTTGTGGCAACCGCAAAACTAGACGCCACTGCAAGGGGCAGGCGGGCAGGAGGGGGCGGAGAGGCAGCCAAAAAGGATGCAATAGAAGTTCGTGGAGCCAACTGGAGCGTGTTGAAGTGCTGTTGTTCCACCAACTCGAGTGAAATGAAGTGTCAAGCGTCTGCCCGAAGTCGCCCACTCCCGCTCTCTCCCTCTCTCTCTCGGTGTTTCTCCGTCTCTTTCGCGCTCTAAACGTCTGCGAAACGTTGCCAAAATAATTAAGAAAATGTTTACCATTTACAGTGCATTTATAGCCATAATGACAATCAAAACGGGCCAACGCGGCAAGTTGGCAGGATTTGAGAACTTGCGCTGACTTCAACAAAACTTCCAAGACATTCACAGTTACTCAAAGGGGTTGCTTCGCTGGGCAGTCAGTTTAGCAGTTTATTCAATTTACAGCAGAAATTTATTGAGTTGCTTCAGCACAGTTTTCATTCAGTTATGCTAAAAAATACTTGATGGAATACCCTAAAATTTATATAAAAACTATTTGCTCTGTCAGCTTTAACATTTTTGCGCACATTTGACAGAAACAATAGATTTTTTCACCACGTTTTTCACATCATATTTTTGCGCTTTTTTCTCGAATTTTAACAATTTTTGCGCATACCAAATTTATCTTCCAAGCAAACCATTTAAATTATTTCACTCTGTTTTATCAAAGTATTTTAATACTTTATTATATTTTGTTTTTCTCTGTTAACTTTAACTTTTGAGCATATTTGAAAGTCGTACTTATTTTACAGGTGATACATTTAAATTAGTTCACTCTGCTTTACGATAACACTTTTATCATAGAATCTTTATACTTTATTCTTTCTAACTCAATAATCATATATTAACTTCAATAATTATGAGCATATTTGAGATCAATATTCTATTTACGGGCAAAAACTTTAATTGTAAGCTACATCGCTCTATTTAATTTAATTTATTTATTTACTTCATTAAACAAAAATCCTCATATTTGAGATCAGACTTTTAATTGCAGGCAAAAACTATAATTCTAAATTGTTTCACTCTGTTTTCTCGTACATTTTTATACATGACTCTCTATCTACCTATCTCTATCTACTGTTATCATAATAATTTTAGCGCATATTTTAGATATCTATTATTATATATTTTATTTGCAAGCGAAAACTTTAGTTGTACATTTTTTCAATCTGTTTTCTTCTATTTTGAAACTTTATTCGTTTTAACTTTATATTTATATGTTTTCCTGTTAACTTAATAAATTTAGCGCATATTTTAAATTTCAATCGGATTGTATATATTTTATTGGCAGACGAAAACTTTAGTTGTAAATTGTGTCGCTCTGTTTTGTTATATTTTTCACTTTAACTTCATTAAATGTTTCCTATGTTAACTTACTAATTTAAGCGCATATTTTCGATTTCCCTTAGATTACATGTATTTTAATGACACGCCAAAACATTGGTGATGAATTATTGTAGTTTTCACACTGTTGTCTCGCTATAATTTTATACTTAATTCTCTCGCAACTACTGTAATTTATAGTTGCATTGTTGTGCTATCAAAAGTGTAATTTATCTGTCTGAAACATAAGCTTACAATATCACGAAATATTTTTTCAAATTAATGCACTTGTGGCACATTTTACAGGATATTCAGCTGAGCAGGCAGCGAAGTGTGGTCCGTAATCGCTTTTTGTGGCGCGCTGACATTTACGAGACATTTCGCTGAATACCAAATTGAAAATTGCACAAAAATGAGCAACGGCACGTAGCGGGACGAGGGACGGGGGGACGGGGGCTGGAGTGGCAGACGAGTGGGTGAGGAATGACAAACTAATTGAGCCTAGGCAGCAGACACGTGTCTGCTGGCAGAACTACTTGAGACACTATTGCCAGAGTGATTTGCAGCAGCCCCAGGGAGGGGAGAGGAGAATCCCTTCAGCCGAATTATAATGCGTGATTCGGGGGCAAAGTCGAGTGGCAAACAACTTGCGACGTTTTCGCATCCTTCTGCCTCGTAATTTATGCGCATTTCAGTGCAATGTTTGTGCGCGGCCTCTTGCAGCATTTAATTTGGCAGCGCGCCGCATGTTGCATGCATAATAATGAGCATTTGTGCTCATTATCATCAAGCTCGCGACGCTGCAAGTGGCCTCCAGGGTCTGGGCTAATGGCCCGCGGCATTGCAAGTTCCTCACTATGCTATATACATACATCTTTTTTTCTTATTTCCCTTCAAGGGACCGAGCAAAAGCTGGCTCAAGTTGGTAAATATGAAGTTTGATAAATGCTGCCCGAGCTGGAGCGGAGCGGGGCGGGGAGGGGAGTGTGCAGGGGCGACCAGTTGAACTCTTGACTTGGCCACGCCACGTTGCAGACGTCGCCGAAAAAGTTTCGCAGGCACAGTTCTTTATGAGCGCACCGCTTAACTTGCCACGACGCGACGTGGGGCAAGTGCATGCCTTTGGGATTACGGCGTCTCGTCGCACAGTGTGACCAAAGCGCCCGAAACGCCAACTGACAGCCGAGTAGCCGAGCTGCACCGCGCTGTGATAAGCAGTTTGCATCTTCGGGCTTCACAACCCGCCCTCCAGCCCCATCTAATAATAAAAGTTGTTTATCCTTTAGCATTTGAGTGAAGTGGAAAAGTTAATAAACTTCCAGTTTAATCAGCAAATGCAAATCTGAGCTAGCAAGTTGGTTCACGAGAACTAAAATTGCACTAAGCTGACTCTTAAACAAGCCCTAAACGAATCTAATTAGTTATGTTTCTAAAATACTCCAAATTTTGTTTAGTAGAAAACTCGCAAATTCTGAGGAAAAGCATTTAAATAGAATAATTGTTTAAAGTAAAGGTCTTAGATTGCTGAATCACTAAATATGTGATATAGATTAGATAAACTTCATGCAATTAAAATATATGTGAGATCTATTCATATTCAAATATTCATAATAGAAACTCTCTTGATAAATTTTAATATTTCTACCCAAGTTAAAATGCAAAAACATAATAAAAATATTTATATATTTTTGCACTATTCTCTCAAGAGAATCATACACATTCTTAAGAAAGGAAATTAAATGAATTTGAAATTTTTCCTTACTTGATTAACATAAGCAAATCAACAAATCAACACAACAAATTTCTGAACTGAGTAAGAAAATAAGATAAATGAATTGAATTATTTCTAACTATTTTTTATTTATAATATTGTATATAAGTATTTACAAACTAAAAAACTCCAATGAAAGAAACTACATTAATTGGAATTTTTCTATCTAAATTATTTGATTTACATATGCCAGTCGACAGCAAGCATATATTTGGGAACTATTCATTTAATATAATCTTACAAACGCTATACAATTCAAATTAGTTAATTGCAAAATTAGGTGGAAATATTCATGTATTTCCATGTTCAAGTCTACAATAAAAATGTATTTCAAAACTATTTATTTAATTAAAACTTACAAACTGTAAGGAAAGAAGTTGAGTAATTTAGAATATTTTAAGTTAAATACTTTAATTTCCGTGTGTAAATCAACAAAAAGAAAATGTTTATTTCTGAACTATTCATTTCATTAAAACTTAGTAACTGTAAGACAAGTAAATATATGAATTGAAATATTTCAATCTAAACTTTTATGTTTATATAATTTTTATATTATATATTTATTCTCCAATAAGAATACATTGATATAACGAAATTAAATAAATTTCTGTCTGACATAGAAATATTACAATTCATTTCCTATTTTCCTACGCCAGTCTACACTTATTATACTTCAGAACCATTCGCTTACAAGAAACTTACAAGCTCTAAACAGAGAAAAATAAATGCTTTGAAATGTTTCTGGCTAAATTCTGTTACTACCAAGTGCCAGTCTTGGTTAGTTTAAGCTGCTTGGGGCTTGCATGAAGGTTATCCTTCTTTATCTGTTATTATGCAACCACTGTGGCTTGCCCCGGCACGCATCTCGGCAATTCCGTGGCGAGTACTTGGCGCGGCGCGGCGGTGCACGAGTTGGTGGCGCTTTGTTTATGCTCGTGCCGAAAAGTGGCAATCGCTGGGCGACTGCGGCAACTGTCGTTACGTGCACAAGTTGAGCTTTTAAAATAATTACAAAGCCGAAAGACACCAAATAGACACGCGGCAGCAGTTGCCAGCTATTCTTTGCGCTTGCTCGCTGCTATTCCCAGGGAGATAGCGAAAATCGTAGCATACTTTCGTGCGCGCTCGCTTAATGGGTTTGACAGGCACTGGCAGCTGTTACACAGCAGCAGTCAGCATATTGTCCATAAGTGCGCACTTACACAGCGTGTTCGTGTGTGTGTGTGTGTGTGGTGGATATAATGTCATCAGTTACCGGCTGATAAAAGCCAAATGTGAGAACCCAAAAACGCAGGCAAGTGTGTCTAATGCGCTCGAGACTCTCAATAACTTCATGCGGCGATTGCAAGCAGCTCAAATCTTCGGGCCAACGAAATTTATTATGCACACACGATAAAACGCTTTGTGCAGCAAAACAGGACACTGGCAACAATAGACAAGCCTTGGGCTGAGGTGTTAAAGTTACCCGGCGGTGGGCGGCATTAAAACGTCGCCAACACCAGCAGTTGACACTATTTCTTCAACGACTTGCAGGAAAGAACAACAACAACAACAACTGCAACAACTTTGTGGAGTTGTTGTTTTTTTGCGAGCCACGTCAGCAGGAAGCAGTTCTGCATTTTCGTTGAGCTCCGTTGTGGGCGTTAATGGGTTAAAAGTGCGCTTGGAGCGTGTATAGATTTTATAATGTGTTTGCCCGGCACTCCCCCCGCTCCCCGCTGCCTGCTGCACGCAGCGCATGAGTTGCAAGTTGCCCAAGAAAGGCGACACCTGAACGCCATTTTGAAACAGTCGACGCTTTCACTTCCGCCTCTGAGCTCTGCGCTGACTTGGCAACTTTGTGTGCGTGTGTGTGTGTGTACGTGTGTGTGTGGCTTGATTACAAAATACAGTTTAATGTTGATTACACATGCAGCCAGCCAGTCAGCCAGCCAGTCGAGCTGTTGCTGTGGTGAGTTGGCTTATACGAGCCCCACAAAAGCCAGCCAGTCAAACCCGCAACTCCCTCCCCCGCCCCGCCCCGCTCTGTGTCCCAGCAGCTGAACCTCATTACGCATACAATGTTGACACTAGAGATGACTAGTTGCGTCCCGTGTAAATATGACGCCAGCAGTTTTGCAACTGCTTTAAAAAATCAGCTCTCCACGCCGTCGCCATGGCCACTTTAAGAGCAGCTGCTTGCTGCAATCTCGAAAGTCAAGCTTGTCTTACCTGTTGCAAATATATTAAATTAACTTTAACGCATCATGAGCAAAAGCATAATTAATTGCTTTTTACTTAAGCAGCGAGTTATAGTAGTACATACTATAATATTTAATGTCGCAGCAGCATTCAATTTAATACTATAATTTCATTCTCTTAGCTTATATCTAATATAAGCTTCAGAAGTTTGCAGTTTGCATTCTACTTAGATACAAAATTATAGTAGCACACACTATAATATATAAAGTTACATCAGCATTGAATTCAATACTATAATTTTCATTCTTTTAATAACATTTTTTTTTAAGATTTCGCTATGTATCTTTTAGTTAAGACAAACTTCATAAATTGGCTGTTTTTATGCTACTAAAACATACAATTATAGTAGACATAATATATAGTATTTGTTGTCCTACCAACTTGCGATCTAATACTATTATTTTTTATTCTTTAAATTGCATGTTGTCTAATAGAAAAGTATATGTTGTTGATCTATTTTGAATAGCAAATATTCTGTCGAAACCATTGAGGATTCGCAAAACATTACTTCATAAAGTTGCTCTGTGGATTCTACACAAATATAAAAATATTGTAGTACATCCATACTATAGTATTTATTGTTCTAGCAGCGATCAATTTAATACCATAATTCTCATTCTTTTAATCGATATCATGCCTAATATTTGATCTAATTTAGAGCATCTTTTCATCACGATTAATATGTGTTGTAAAGAGTATGTTGCTGATGTATTTTGATTAGTTTATTTTATGCTAAAAATACACAGATTTCGCAAAATATCTGGTAGACACTTTACAAACTTGTCGACACAAAAATAAAATTCTTGCAGTAGTGTTTTACTACCTTTCAATTCATTACCTGAATTCTCATTCTTTAAGTTTATTCCACGTCAGACACCAGATTAATTTTGGAATATCTCTTGATTACAATTAATATCTATAGTAAAGAGTATGTAGTTGATCAATTTTAAACAGCGACTTTGCTGTTAAAACTACTGAGATTTCGCAAAATATGTAGTGATTAAGTAATACCATCTTTAATGCTCATCAGCATTCGTTCATTCCAAATTGCCTTCATATATTGAACTAAATGTAGGCTTCCCACCTCGGCGATTAATCAGTTTACTTTCGCTTATACCAGCGCACGTTAAACTTTCGTTGTTGGTGGCCAAATCGCTATAGTTACAGTTACAGTTACTGTTGCTGTGTGCTGCATAGGCTTGCGGCTAATGAGGCACTCATCACGCAATCAGCTCGAACATGCAAATTGAATAATGATAATAACAATAATAAAAGTCGTGCATGTTACATGCTTGCGTTACATGGAAATGGGGTGTTAATCACCTGGCGACATTTTCTGTTTATTAGCGCAACGCAGAATTCGCCTTTGTTGTTGCTGCTTTGTTTGTTGCTTTACAGCTCGTTTGGTTTTTCATTCAATTTGCAGCGACAACGCACCAAATGTGTAGACATTTTTCGCAGAAATTTGTGTCGCTGCCGCAAATTTGATTTACGAAAATGCGACAATTGTCGTGACAATTTTCATTTGCCGCCGCCGCCGTCAGAGACGTGATGAGGCATTCAGAACGATGACGGCGCATTGCGAATGTGTTAATAGCAAAATTATATTAAGTTTTATGCGCATTTAGCACTTCGCCTCGAAACGAATCAAAGTGAATCACGTGATCGAGAAACCGACTGTGGCAAGTGAATGCTCGAAACTTTCGGCCGTCGACAACTTCACAACTTGATCATGGTCGCGTAATCCAAGCCCGCGTTAAGTATACGCCGCTTTGTACTCGCTGATTGCTCTGGCAAAAAGGTGTCAAACTGCAACCCGAGCCCACAAAGTCGCGTGTGTGAGTGGCAACTGTTGTAACCCTAGCTGCAGACGCCCGGCTTCCCTTACAGTCACGGCTGAAAGACCTGGCCAAAGACACCAAGTAAGCCGGCAATTGGAAAGCGGCGCCAAGCTGCTTTCTAATGTCCGAAACAGGTGTATCATGAAATCTTGTTTGACTCAACAAATCATACAACCTAATTATTATAAAGTAGATTTATATTAATTGATTTTTAACTCTTAGCAACAAGTGGCTGCCATTCATAAGCAATAACCAAATCTCATATTTGTTTAACACTTTTTAGTCCAATCCATTAACAGTTCTCAGCCATAACTAATACTTATATTTTTGATTATATATTGTATATTTGACAAAATGGTAAAAAAGCGTTATAATAACTGATGTAATAACTAATTCTGCTTGAAAGTCATAACTAGTTTTAATAGTTTTGTATAATTTGTTAACATTTTACTTTCTATTTACAGTCATTCATACAGCAGATGTAATAACCAATTCTTCCTCCAAGTCATAAGTAATATCATAACTGTAATAACTAAGGATGCTTCAAAGTCAAAACTAATTTTAGTATTTTTATATAATTTGTTAACATTTTAGTTTCCAAATACAGTCCGTATATTTATGAAAGTACAACTAACATTTGTTTAAAAATAGATGAAATAACTAATTCTTCTATCAAGTCAAAACTAATCTTACAACTTTAATAACTAATTCTTCTTTCAAATCATAACTAATCTTAATATTGTTTTATAATTTTTAAACATTTCGCTTTTAAATGTGTAACAAAAACTTGTCTAATAACCAATTCTTCTTTCAAGTCCTAACTAATTTTAATATTTTCGTTTCATTTTCTAACATTTACGATTTCATTTACAGTACATATTTTTACAAAAGGGTCACAAAAGGCTTTCCAATAACAGACTTTCCTTTAAGAAATTCTCGCAGCTGCACAAACTATTAAAAAATGTTTGATTTTGAATACAGAAAATTAGTTTGTCAACAAAATCAAGCAGTAATTCAATTATTCTACAGTAACTTATATAAACTATTTATTTACTTTATTGTCAACTAAGTTGTAATTAATTTAAGCAGGCATTCTCTTTTACTATAAATTCTTACAGTAGACAATAACAGAAATGATTTCACTGCAGTTGCTTTTTTAATGCATTTAGCTAGCGAGAAGACATAAAAAATGCACTGATGAATCGACCTGCTGCGCCAATTTCCCCATAAAAACTCCATGTTAATTGTGAATATGGATTGCTCAAAAACAGCATTGACAAGCTTCAGTTGCAGTCGCACGCTTGATTCACATATCGGCTCAAATTGGCTGACAAACTCAGAGCGGGGCAAAAACAGAGAGGAAAAAAAACTGGCGCAGTGAGGAAAAGATTTCGCATCAATCAGACCACCCACGGGGCAGGAATAAAATTGAATTTCTAACGCTTTGCCTTCACTTTTATTTACTTTTTTTCTTTCTGGGGGAAGCAAAATAAACACACACAAATTTTGTGCAAATGAAATTTAAAACTTTGGCATTTTCTTTAATGAAAATAAATATGTGCCCAGCGATAGGAAGTGAGAGAGAGGGAGGTGAGAGGGAGCTCTGTGCGGCGGGCCGAGGCTGGATTAGCTCGTCAGCCAGAAAGTTGCAACTTTGACAACTTTAATTGGTTTAAAATTAGAAAATGTTGAGGGTGCGACGCGCCTCCAATAAACAAATGCAAATGGAACTTGAGCTCGGCTCCAAGCGCAGAAAAAAAGTGTGAAACAAAATACGCCAGCTAAAAAGTATATATATATTTTCTGGGCGACAAATTTGCAGAGAGGAGAAAGTAAAAAGGAAAAGAGAAAACAACGGCGACAACGAGAAACAACATCAATGGCTGTCAAGGGCAACCAGCATTTGTTTGGAGCCCGAGAAAACAACAACAAAGAAACATAAAAATCAACAGAAGCCCGCTTATCGAGTGCTTAACTCGGGGGTAACTTAAGCGCTGCACTTCGCAGCCGGACTTAACAGTAAATCGGAGTGCGGGGCGCGAGGTGGAGGCGGAGGCGGCGTGGACTGGTCAAAGAAGTGTGCCTACCGCAAAGCAGCGAGCAGGGAGCAGCCAGCACCACAAAGCCGAACACATTGCGCGCCTTTCGTCAGTCGCGTATATCGATTGCAGAGGCCATCCCCTAAAACGCTAAACAACCCCCAAGGGGCTGGCAAGGCACGCTGATAAGCAGCAACGGCAGCGGCAGCGGCAAAACATGGCAACAAAATGTTGCAATGCCAACGTGTGGCAGCTTGTGATAGCGTCCAGCAACAGCAGTCAACTCCGCTGGGTGGTTTCTGCATATTTTGAATGATGTATGAGCTGGGAGGAAGTGGGAGGCTGTTGCTGTTGCTATTGCTGTGACGGCGGGTGGTTGCTCGACAGCCATGCAAATTCGGCACGCTGCGCTGTCGTACAATGAACCGCGCCACCCTTCTTCAGTCTGGCGAGCGACGACAACTTTCAGCCGGCCGCAAAATAGTGTGTGCAATATTCCGGCCAGCACTGTAACAGTGCGCGTCCAATGCGCGGCACGTGTCTGCACTTTCAGCAGCTCCAGCTCCAACTCCGACTCTGAGTCCAACTTCAACCTCAACTCCATTAGCAGCCTGAAGCAACCCTCGGCAAAGTCTCTCGACGTGCAGCTTCCCTTCCGCTTCCTCTGCGACTCACTTGGCTTTTTTTTTTTTTGGCTGCTCAACTCACCTGAGGCCCAAAAGCCAGTGGCAAGTGTTGTTGTTGTTGTTTGTGCGTTTTGTAGGGTTGCCCTTTACATTATTCCGTTTTGTTTTTTTTTTGGTTACCTACTGCACTTCAAATGCAGCCAGCGATGCGTGAGAAGCAGCCAATGAGGCAAAGCTTGAAAATGCTTCACAGCACTGAAGGCGCAGGAAACTCTGCCAACGAAACCAACGATATCCTTAAAGTGTGTCAACTGCAAGTGCTGCTGAGCACGCTTAAATTTGCTGCACCATCTCAAGTGAAAACGTTGAACAAATATTGCTTTACAGCGCATCGAATTCATATTAAAAGTATTACATTTCTTGAGCAAATTTAGCTTAAACTGTTATCAAGAGCTCCGCATTCTTTTCAATTTATATTAATAGTATTACAAAGTTTAACAAATTTAGTGAGTAAGTCTCATCTTAAACTAAATATAAGAGTGTTCTTTAGAATGGTTTACAAAGTATCGAATTCGCATAAAAAGTATTAAGATTTGTTGCAAATCCAAATTTGGAAGAGTTTTTAGCAAATTTATTAAGTGCTTAACGCTCATTCTAAATTGGTGTACAAGGCTTCGATTTCATATACAAATTTTTAAAATTGGTTGTCAATTTATTGCGTCACGTTTATACTAAATTATACCCCAGAGGTATACAGACAGATTTAGTTATATAAAAGTTACTCTCATCTTAACTTAACAGAGTTTCAAATACATAAATAATACGAATTTTTAACATATTTGCTGAGTAAAGCTTATCATAAATTATACTCCAGACTGTTTTCCAGAGGTCGACAGAGCTTTAAAAAGTATAAAAATTGGTTGTCAATTTATTGAGTCACGTTTATACTAAATTATATCTCAGAGACAGCCTGCAGACTTTTGAATTCATATAAAAGTAACTTATCCTAAAATACATATGAGAAAAGTTTCTATATGTTTGCAGAATTTCAAATTTATTAAAGAATGCTTGGCAAATTTAATAAGTGAGTAACGCTCATCTTAAATTACATCGCAGATACTTTTTCTACAGACGATCCAATATGTATAGAAATTATTCAAATGTTTAGCAAATTCACTGAGTAACTCTTATTCTAAATTATTTACAATATCAGACTGTTTTCTAGAATGGTCTTGAGAGTTTTCAATTCGTATACAAAGTATTACGATTTGTAGCAAATTTGCTGTGCAACTCTCATCGAAAATTATATCTCAGACAGTTTTCCTGAAGTTCGCACAGTGTCCAATGGAATAAGGAATTGAAATGTTTAACAAAGTAACTCTTATTCTAAATTATACACAATTCCAGTCTGTTTTCAGGAGATTTGCAGAATTTCCAAATTATATAAAAGAATGAAATTTGTAGCAAATTACTGCTAACTCTCATCCTAAATTGTATCTCCGCCAGTTTTCCAGGAATAAAACTCGCGCCTTCACTTTGTGTTGCAAATGAAGTACAGACAGCAATTTCAAATAACAAATCAGTTCTTTCTGTATAAATTGCATTTAATTCTTTGCTTCACTTTCATTTCTCAAGAGTTGGCCACTTGCTGTCAAAGTGTGCTCTACAGCTATATATATTTTGATCAGCTTATCAAGAGTTAACTTGCTGCGCATAATCCTCGGCATTTGCTTTCAACTTGTCTGCCACATATCGTCTTTAATTTACTTTTGGCCCAACGACTTTGCTCTCTCTCTCTCTTTGTCTAGTGGCAACTTTTAAGCGGCTTCAACTTTACTCTCTCTCCCCGTGCCCCACACTCAAGTGTCTGTCTGTGGGCCTATAAAATTTCAACCCCACGCACGCAACAGCTTCCACTTCTAGTCTGACATTCACGCTTCGCTGGCTGTGCGCTGTTGTTGTCAGTTCCGATTCGCGAGTCGAGAAACAATATAGCGCGCCTTAATCTCGACTGTGGTGCGCCTCATTATTTTTTACGGTCGCGTCGCTACCTCGCCAGTCGCTCTCCAACTGTAAAGTGGCATTTAACGCACATTCAAATTGGCATCCGCAACTCGCTGACATTCAGCAGCATTCTAAGCTCAACTCCCTTCTCAACTTCCCTCGTACTTTTCCCCCTGGAACTGACAATTCAGCTTGCAGATTTACATGAGATTTGCATAAATTGAGTGCTTCCTTTGAGGCTGGCTTCGTGTGTGTGCCACATAAGATGCTTTTGGGCCCTGCGGCGCCTGTCAAATGAATTTAAATCTTGGCTGCAACAAAAATTGCCGCCGTTTATCAACAGTTAATGTTTCAATTAGAAGACGAAACAAAGCAAATGCGCATCCCGCTGGGAGGCGACTGCGACTGCGATTACGACTTGGGCAAGGGTTGAGAGCGTTTCGCACAGCTCAGCGCTTTTCGAGGCTGAGTTGTTCAATTTGATTTGTGCATGTGCCGCTGCTCCTGGCGGACCCTTCACATCGTTTCATGCGACATAATTGGCGCAAAGTCAAGCGGAAGCGATTACTTCTAGCAGCAAAGTGTGTGCGTGTGCGTGTGTGTGTGGGTGTGCCTTTGAAAGCAATTCAATTTGTGTGGCATACTTTTTGGGGCTGGTCAAAAAGGTTGCGCTCGCCAACTAAAACTGTCGCATTGCGTCAGCTCATTTGACACGCAGCCTGCCACGCTTCACACGACCACGCCCACACCCCACCCCCTGCTTGAGTGCAACTTTGTGCCGTCTGCTGCATTAAAAATGCATACGCTTCGCCCCCAGAAGTTTTGTGCGTTTGGCCAAGGCCGAAACCTTTTGACAGTTGCGTCGTCTCTAGTTGGTCAAAGCAAAGTTGTGCTGGCAAGCGTCGCATTGGAGCACAGACAGCCCCATCGATACAGAATGTCTGCACATGTCGGCAACCTTCGCATGCAAAGTCAATTATAGAGCGGAGACGACAACGAGCACGTGCCACAGCAAATTGAAATTCCCACGAGCTGCACTCGCCAAATATGTCAACTGCCAGCGACAGAGTTTATTAGTGCGCAGCACACCAAACAAGTCCAAAATAATAAGAATAATATTGTTTAACCAAGGCCACACAACAACGCCAGAGACAGAGAGAGAGGAGCCAAAAGATAACGAGCTGGAGAATAAGAACGTCGAAGGGTTTCGTTCTGCTCTCGAGCAGCTGCTTGGCATTGTTGGGCCCAAGGCATAGCTGTGATGCCAGCCAGCACCAGAGCACAGACAATCTATGTACGTAACACGGCATTATGGCATCGACATCCACAGAATGTGCTGGCGAAAAGGCGCATGCCTGCGGGTCAGGGATTTCAGGTGGCTGGCAGCAAATCAAGTTGTTGCACAACGACAGCAAAAATGAGCTGCATGCAAGTTCAGTTCGCAATTGCAAAATAACTCAGCCAGCAAAATCAGAGAAAGAATGTCGCAGTCACTGCTCAAAGAACGAAGCACAGTTGCTCTATCATCTATATATTTTGGGGAATTCTTTAAAAGTTGCACTTCTCAATAGTTGCGCTTAAGAACTTGCTGATACATTTGTGGTTATTTAAGAATTATATTCAAGTAATTTGCTATGGCTACGAAAATAAATACTTAATCACCGCCTCAAGATTTAAACTTTGCAATTCTGTTGCTCTTTCGAGGAAATATTTTTGGGAATTCTTTAAAAGTTTTACTCCCCGATAGTTTCGCTGAAGAACTTACTCACAAATTGGTATTCTATTCAATTAATCGCTACGATGAGAATTACTTATTAATCAACACAAAATTTCAGCTTAGCAATTGAGCTGCTTTTTCTTTGAAATATTTTTGGATTTAAGTTTAACAATTGAGCAGATCTTTCATGGAAGTATTTTAGGGAATTTTTTGAAACATTTACTGCACGATAGTTTCGTCTAAGATCTAGAACATAGATTTGTAGTTATTTCAGTATTATATTCAATTAATTTGCTATCGCTACAAATATAAATACTTATTAATCACCACAATGTTTTCAGTTTAGCGATTCAGTTGCTCTTTCTTGGCAATATTTGGGAGAATTATTTAACAATTTACTTCGCAAAAGTTTCCCTTGAGAACTTGCTGTTACATTTCAATATTATATTCATGTAATTTGCTAATATGAATAATTTTTACTGACCACAAAAGTTCAATTTAGCAATTCAGTTTCTCTTTAATGCAATATTTTAGAGAATTCTTTGAAAATTTTCTCGATAGTTGCGCTTGACAATCTGCTCACACATTTTTACTTATTTCAGTATTATTTTCAAGCAATTTGATATCTTTACAAACATCAACAAATACTTATTGATAACCACAAGATTTAATTTTAGCAATTTAGTTGCTCTATGGAGAATTTTTTGAAGATTTACTTCTCGATAGTTGCGCTTAACAACTTGCTCAATCATTTGACTTATTTCAGAACAATTCGCTATCGCTGCAAACATAAATAAATGCTTATTAATTACAAGATTTAGTTTCAGCAATTCAGTTGCTTTTTGGGAATTTTTCAAAGATTCACTTCTCGATAGTTTCGCTGAGCAAGTTACACATTATACTGAAATATTCGAGCAATTCACTATCACTATAAGCATAAATAAATACCAATTAATTACCACAAGACTTAAATTTAGCAATTACCACTCATAAAATACATAATATTTTAACATTTGCTTGCAATTTTTAAACGAATTTTGTTGTGGTTCAACATAACTTCAATCGCTTTTGCTTAGTACTTGCTCTAACTAGTTTTCATTGTTGTTTAACTTATTGATAAGCAAGTCTTATCACATAGTGCACACTGCCTTCGTTGCACTGCCATAATTACGCTCCTGGCAGCGCACCACAATGCAGCAGACGAGCAATAATGTTGCACAATCATCAGCAGTCGAACGAACAGTTCGAGTTGGAGTCGGGCACTTGGCGAGCTGAAGCATGCCACAGTGGCATATGCAACATACGCTCACTGCATCCTTTTATACAAATTGTCAACTAGTTGTGGACGAGCGACGAGTGACACAACTAACTGCAAAGCTCAACTGAGCGTATGTGCAATGTTTGCAACTGACAATTTACAGTTGTCCCCCCCCTCCTCCTCCCCGCTACCCTGCTACTAATTGCCAACAGCACGTAAATACTTGACAAAGTCTTTGGCTATTTTTAAGTGGCATTGCCATAGCGCCCAAATGTCGACTACACACAACTTTGGCTTTTCATTTAACTGAAATGCGCTGCGCGTTTTGTGTGCTTTTCATTATTAATGGCTAAGCAAACGACGAAGGACACTCGACGACGACGACGACGACGACGACGACATTTGGCTGCCATGAGTCATATGCTAATTTAGCCGCGACCACAACAAGCTTAGACAGCCACAATCGACCACACCTGACTCGCTTCCCAGCCGCTTTGGGTCGCAATACAGAAATAGGACAACAGACAACAGAAAGCAGATGTTGTCTCCTCGAACTCGGTTCGTTTGATTGATGGCTGCCCAGTTGTCTGTATTTGTCTGTGCGCCGCTCAAGGATCTCGTGGTCTTCGGCTTCTTTTGCTTTTGCTTTTTGCGCGCAAATTACTCAATGGCAAACAACGGAAAGCACTCAGGCAAATGAGTTACAGGCCCCTCCCCCCTCCCTCCCTCTCTCTACTGGCAAACACACATATTTTTATAGATATACACGCGTATTTGAGGAGGTGCCTTGCCCCGCTCCGCTCCCAGAGCGTCTTCAAACTCGTCCAAAAGTTGTCAGCCAAAGTGCCAATCAGTGTTTCTTGTGTGCTCTAATGATAAAGCGGCCCATAAAAAATGTATAGATTACACGCTGTGCTATTGTTTTGGCCTCCTCTCTGCCAGATTTACGGCAATTCAACGCGATTACATTGAAGGGCGCTCGAAAATCAGCTGTGACTGCAATTAATACCTATTTGCAACGATTTTGAGAGATTGAAGGCGAGTAAAGCAAGTCAGTCAAAAGCTGCGAAACTTCGATTGCTGCAAGTTTTTAATCAGAAAATAATTATGAGTATTAGCTTAAAGCAAATGAATTTTTTGATAACGAAATAAGTGATTTCAATAAAGCAAACTACTCTGTTAATATTTCCTATATAATATTTTGCATTCCATTGAGTTGCAATAGAAATAATATAATATATAACAAATATTTCAATTCATTTTTTATTCGCAACACTTGCTAAATGCTCATTTAGTTTTAAATTTAATTATATTGAACAGTCTACAATGTTTTACCACAATTCGTAGAATATCACAAATTTTGCTTAAAAAGTGTTTCAATATTTTCTTTGAAATTCTTTTCAAAAACTTTTTAATAATAATAAGAAATAATTATTTTATATGAAGTATGACTAATCTTTATTCAATTTATAAATAAGTATTTTACATTATATATGACTAAAAAGCATCTAAAGAAAATTATATTTCTTCATAAAGCTTTTAAATGTTTCTTTTTAACACTTTTCAACATTGACTAAATTAATTTGAAATAAACTTCTATTAAACTGTCTTTTGATGCGATTTGCTAGATCGAATATTGGAATAAAATCATAGTATTTAATTAGAAAGTAACTATTATAACTCGCTAAAGCGAAATTGAACTTTTAATGCAGAGAAACGTAATTTCAATAAAAGAAATTCTCGAATTCAATTTAGTTGCACTAGAAAAATTTATTTGCAATTACGTATAGCAAACATTTGTTAAAAGAAAATTAAATTACTTGCAAAACTTTTAAATGTGTCGTCTTAATTTGTGTCTAATTTAATTCAAAGTCGCCGTGTAGTCATTCGACATGATTTGCTATTGCTTGAAATACTCGTATTTGTCAGTTACTTCTCCACTCTCAACTCTCAACTGCTGTCGATGGGGAACAGCTCTTGAGCAACAATTTTAAATTCGCGGCCACGCTCAGCAGAGCTCAACAAATTGAGCGGCTTCCCTTGGCTGGCGAATACTTTTCGCACTTGAGTCGAGTTGATGTTTGAAGTTGCGTCGACTTCCTTATGCGGCTGGCTAATCCGCCAACAGTTCGATAATCTGGCCAGATCTGTTCAAATGCGAACGCACTTCTAATGAGCTCATTTCGCAGAGCCCAACTTGAGTGTAAATAAAAACAAAAAGCAGCACAAAAAAAAACTTCGCCCAAAAACTTTTTGGAGTTCGAGTAATTTGGAATTTATGACTTCATTGCAGAGAAAAGAATAAAAAAACACACAGAAAACAAAAGGCACAAATCATGCAACTGCCGCAAAAAGCGGCAACAACAACAAAACATTGAGATGATACACAAAAAAAGAAGTCTTGAAAGTTAAATAAAATAAGAAGCGGGCCAACGAAACTAGAGAATAAGCCAAGGAGACGCAGGTAGAGCAAAAAGCAAAAACTTGTTTATGACTTGCAAATTCTGTGTAAATGCCGAAATGCGCGAGAGCTGCCCACGAGATACAGGCTACAAGCCGAGGGAGCTCGTCGTAGCAGTCGCTGGTAGATGAAGAAACAAATCAAGACGAGTCGAGAGTTGAGAGTCAACTAGGAACACCGCAGTTGAGTAAATAACACGGCCGGAAGTCGGAGGGGCGAGTGAATAAAGTTGGTTGCAAGAGGAGCGAGCGAGGCGCACTAATGTAATCAAATCAAATCACAACGACCCGCCAGGCAACTTGAGAGCAATGGACTGCGACTCCGGCTGTGGCAAGCGAGATACTGTCATTGAAATGCAGCGCCTGTGTCCTGCGGGACGCACCTGGCTGCACATAATAATAATAATAACCATCAAAATAATAATCATTTGCAACAAAAGTCAGTCAAGTGGTTTGCATAGTTTCGCTGTTGTCTCCGTCAATATTTGCCAGCGCCATCGGATCCAAGTTGCGTCCCCCTCGCCACCCCCTCCACTTCAGTTGTCTGTCAGGCTGATGAGTTGGGCTTGGCGGCAGACGACGCAGAACTCATCGATATGCAGCCGAGCAGTCTCACGACCCCAAAAATTTGCTAGCTGCCGAGGATTGCAAAGCAAGCACAGCGAGAGAGGGAGGGGAAGGGAGGGAGTAAGTAGGGAAGCAGGAAAGTAGGGACACAATCTTGGCCATTCGCACATTCAGTCAATCATTTGTTTATGCGCGTGCAAATCAAGTCGGCTCTGCTAATGAAGCACAACAGCAGCCAAAAACTTGCCTCCGTGGCGTATACGCAACGCGGTTTGAGAGCCACTGCAGGGCGAGGCTTTATTTGCATGTAATCCAGCTCTGATTTATGCCAAACTCCGCTTGCTACTAATATTAATATTTACTACTATATCTTCAATTCGATTCCTCTAGCTACGCATTTTAAAGCCCTCGAAATGTGAGTTCTTATTGGGGAGCTGTGAGCTCATTTTAAATGCCAAGCGAGCCGTAAGAAACCCATTCAAAGTAATGGCCAATCTAAATTCTTGTAAGCATTATTACGGCTTGCCCTCCGCCCGTCGTCCTCGTGCCATTTTCATAATTTTACGCTGACCCTTTGCGGCAGGGCGACCCAAAAACATTTCGAATATTTTGCCATCACAAATAAATGGCGAATTATTTTCAATTTGCAGGTGGAACGAACGCCGTCTTGACCTCGACTCGACTCGACTCGACACAAAGCAGACTCAAGGTTCTGCTCTCTTTGCGGAGACAGACAACGGTAATTGTAGACGCTTGGTATGCGCGTCTTGTGGCCAGCTCAAATGTGGGCGTGGCACTGCGCTTCGCAAGCCAACGCAGCCAAGCAAACAGCGGCAGGAAGCACACAACGCACACACAACACACAACAGAGCACAACACAACAATGCAGTCGAACACAACACGCAGAGCAAAACAAAGCAGAGCATGAGTGTAAGTGCTGAGCGTACACGACTCGCAAATACGCTGCACGATTTGCCAATCGAATTCTTTTAACATAAATAAGCTGCCTTTCAAGCAATTCTTTTCGTATTTAGCTAAAGACTAATGACTGTTAACGACTCTGTTTTGCAGTTTAAGAGCAATGCATACAAATCCAAGGACTTCCTTTTCTTTGCCTTCATAATATTAAGTATACGCAAGTGTACAAAATAGAAGCAGGCAAGAATAAACTACAATGTATTTTAAATACATGTAAAAAGGGTTTTTCTTTAAGGTGCTACTAAAGATTGCATTTAATTGGCAAAGAAGTATTTATATATTCTGTTTTAAAAATTCATATGAACAAACTGACTTTGAAGCGCTTAAGATTTAAATTTACAAAAAACGTGTTTTAACATTTTTTATAATTTGTAATTTGAGAAAAATATTGATATAAACAAACTTTTGTTGAAGACCTTTTAAAAATAGTATTTAATAGACAAACAAGCATTTTTATATATATTATTTAAATACTGTATCAATGAAAACTAACTTGCTTAAAATCTCTTCCATAGATATATGACATATTTTGACACTTAACGACTGTAATTAGTCTACAAAAACCAATTATATTCTTTATAAATTAAATGTTTCAAATGCATATAAATTCGCTTTAGTTTAAGCTATTCTAATTATTGTTTTTAATTGACTAAAAAGTCAATTTATATTTCATATAAATTGTGTACTTTAAGTGCATACAGGCAACCATTCTTTGAGCCTTTTTAAACATCATGTTTAATCTATATTTTTATATGAATTATATATTTGAAATGCATGTAAACAAACTTTCTTTGTCCTTTCTCGTATTTATATATTTAAAATAAATACTTTATTTGAAATTCATGAAAACTAATCTTCTTTTTAGCCCTTCTAAAGATTGCATGATTTAATTAAAAACAAGCATTTAAATTTTTTAATTAAATTATATTAATTTGTTCAACACATCTCTATATATTTAGCATCACATTCACTGCAACAACTTTAATTTGTTGGCATTCGTATTTAAATTATTTCCCTTTGCAGCTTTGCATTTCCGAGTCGCGCACTAATGATACCCTTTAGTCGCGCTGTTTGCGGGGTATGCATAAAATGCTGGGCCGTCTCTAACAAGCGAGACAATGGCCACAGGCAGCGAGTTGTGGCAAGGGCTAAATGAAAGTAGCTAGCGCAGTGGGCGGCAGACAAAGCAACGAAAAAAACAACAATGGGTGCCAAGAGCAGCGCTGATTGTCAAACTGTAATTAAAACTGTGCCGCTCAAACTGCGCAGTGCGAACTGCAAAAGGCGGGCCACCCAAGTGCAGAGTGTCAAGTGCAACGACGACGTGTGCGTGGGAGTGGTAGATGAGGAGGGGGGTTGTAGGGTAGAGAGGTAGTGTTGGCATGACGGAAATCATTTTACGCCGTGACAGACAATAAGCGAGCCAAGCAAGCACACGGCAAGGACGGACGGAAGCCATTAACAGGACAGCGGCTGAGACACGAGACGACGCAGAAGACGTTGGCAGGCAACTCGCTCGACGACACCTTGAACCATTTCAGCAGACAGACAGCGAGCGACGAGGCCCAAACAAGAATTCATCACGGCAACTCAAAATAATGAAGTGCCACATGTTGGCAGGGGCAGCGAGGCTCGGGGGGCGGCAAAAGTCATTAGCGGAAGACGCCGGGCTGACGACGCAGCAGGAAATGCAGCAACGACGCGTTGCTGCCCCCAGGGCCAAGGGAATTTTTAGACATTGTCGTCGTGTCAAATATTTAACACTTGGTTTATTTTGCATTTGTTGCGACTCCGTCGCTGCCACATGGAAATGAAATGTTTACGCCTTTTATGCCAGCAAGTGGGCGCGAAGCCAGCAACACGATTTTCGAATGCAATCAGCATTCAGTGAAGCGCCAAATGCTGCACCGCATCACGTAGCATAATATTGTGCCACAAGAGTCGCCAAAGCCGCAGCAAATTCGGCGATATGCGCAGGCAAATTCATTTCTGCCATTTTCAAAGTCACGCGCCAGCACACAGACAATCGATGACAAAGCTGCCAGATAGAGCAACAAAAAAAAGAAAGAAATTGCCGAGGAAACGTATAAGGAAAATGCTAAACAGCATGAAAAGTTGCCCCCCAAATGAAAACACTCTAGCATAGCAGTCGATGGAGTCGAGGAAATGCTAAGCAAGATGAAAAGTTGCCCCCCCAAATGATGGTAGAGTACTCTCGTCTTTGCTACGCTTTCAAATATGTTTCACACTACGAAAACTAATATAATCTGCAAAATCTAATATCTATAATTTATATGTTTAACATATGCACACTTTATAGTTTCTATTTATAGCTCACACTCGCGTATATTGTTATATTAAAGTTCAAGAATTTTCTATATTTATCATAAAGCAAGCAAACGCATATATAGCTTGTATTATATCATACAACATGATTAACCCAAAGCATGCTCAAGCATTTTTCTGCTGTTCTACATTGATCGTGATTTGTGTTATACGCGCACTGTATAACACAGCGTATAACAATAGCAAGCTGCAGAGCGACACCATCGCTCCATCCTTTTTGCTCTCGCACTGTGTGGAGGCAGAGGCGGCGACAAGACGAATCACATTTCTATTAAAATGCGAAAAGCCTTTTGCGGTTGTCGCTGTTTACACTCTTTGTTGGCGGCTGCTGCTGCTGCTTGTGCTTGCTTGCTTGCTTGTATCCCTTTCGCCCTCTCCACGCGCTGTTCTCTGCCCACTCGTTCGTTTTATGATGCCTCCTTATCCAACGCTTGTTGCTGTTGTTGTGCGCGCCTTGTTTATGCGCTGTCTGTCTGTTACGCTGTTTATCGTTCCCTGCTGTTGGCACTGCACTTTGCATGCAAAAAACATAATAATCAGCAGTGTGCTGGCAAGCGTGAGCGAGAGAGAAGACGCCGCATAAGCCACCGAAAATAAACAATGCAAATGGAAAGAGACATAGATAAACAATAAATAAACAGAGGCAAGCAATTGAAAACTGCATAAGCGAATGCTGCGAAGGTGGTGGGAGCGGGGGACGTGGAAGCAAGGGCGAACGCCAAGTGGGCATTAAAACGCGAAACGAGAACAGAGTCATTGAACGTGCGAGCGAGACGGCGCACTCATGAGTACGCCGCTGTGCGAGTGAGTGAGTGAGTGAGCGATGCCAAAAGCTAAATGCGAGACAGGCTGGCGACGTCTGAAAATTGTTGAAATTGTTGCTTGCGTTGCGTTGCGTCGTCCCCCAGAGCTAATTGTAAAATTGCTCTCAAACTTGATGGCGGTGGTTGGAGAGCCACTGCGCTGAGCGCTTTTCGGCCGGCCTGCCCTGTCTGCCTACTAATTCAATTCTGAACGCGTTCCGCTGCGGATTTGCGCTCAAATGTATTTGTAAGTAGTTTTGTTGCAATAAAACACAAGAAATATCGCCGCTAACAGCAGACAACAGACAGCAGACAATGGACATAGCAGACAGCGAGCAGTGCAGCAGCGGCAGCGGCGGAGCGCAGGGCAAAGCCAAACAGCAAACAGTAAAAGCGAACACAAAACAACAAAAAGCCAAAGCCAAACAGAATATAAAAATAACACGAAAATAGTAAGTGATGAACTAGCAAATACGCTGGAGTGCGTATACGCAACAACTAGCTAATTAACGGCTAGATGGCGCTAGCATGTTAATGCACCAGAAAGGGACGGAGCTACGTCTGCTTATATCGTTTTCTGTAAGTGCTTTTTCGAATGAGCGTTAGATGGCGCCACTGCCGATCAATGGGTTGCATTTGAAGGGAATTTTGCAGCACACCCATCTTTAGCGCGTTTGCAGGGTATAAAAACAAAAGTTGAAAACATTGAAAACAGAATTTTACGATTTACGTTGAGGCAGTGAATTTCACTTAAAACGCTTTTATTATGGTGCGCTGCCAGCCAGCAAATACATAAAAAATAAAAGAGTGCATGTGAGTGTGTGTGTGTGTTGCTGTGCGTGTGTGTTGGTGTGCGTGTGTGTTGGTGTGTTGGTGTGCTGGTCTGTTGGCTGTGCTCGCATTCAGGGCACGTTCCAGCCAACGTTGACGCTTCGCTTGCCAAATGGGCGCGAGGCAGAAGAAAACTTTGCTTTTACTCAAACACGCACACAATCAAACGCGTGTGTTTGTGTGTGTGTGTGTGTACCTGTGTAATGGTTACCCGTTCGACAGCAGCTTAACAGCTACAACAACAACAACGACGACGATAACAATAACAACAATGAGATGCAGCTACCGTTTAAAAACAAATTATCGAACATGCACAAGACGCCACAGCCTGTCATTGACATGAGCTTCCACTGAAATAATAACTAAATGTAAAACGAGAAGCAGACGGAAGAGAACGAGAGAGATGGAGACAATGATAGGCGGCCGTTGATAGTGGAAAATTGTTGACGTGCCCTGTGGGGACGGCAAGCGATAGATGGATGCTTGGGAAAACACAACCGAAAATCAACAAACAATGCTGAGCCCTAAGAGAAATACGAACTCCTCGATAGGAGGTCGACAGCTAAAAGACTGTCAATTAGCTGAACGGCAAAGGGAGGGGCGAGCAGCTGCTGCGAGACGAACGAAAATAGGCAAATAACAATGCGAATCGGAAGAAGAAGAAGCCGTCTGGAGCAAACACTAAACCGGATTAGCAAGAAAGTTAGCATCGAGTTAGTGTCAGTGTCAATTAATGGGTTGGCAAAGCAAAGCGATGCGAAATACACTATTCAAGTGATACGAAATATCATAAGTAATTTAGTAAACAGTTATTTTCAGTATTATACGAAATATACTAAGTATTGCAGTAAAAAGTTCTTTGAAATGTGAAGTATATGCATTTAATAAAACAGTACGTAAGTCTGCAGAAAACTTCTCAAAGACAACACCATTTCGAGCACACAAATTTATGAAAATAAATATATATTTGCACTAGCTACAAGTAATATGAAATATAATAGTTAAAAAAGTAAACAGTTCTCTAAAATATGATATATTTGAATTGGATAAAACAACACTTAAGTCTGCAGAAAACTTCTCAAAGAAAACGCATTTGTAACACTTATTTCAGCCATAGAAATTTATGAAAATAAATATATCTTTGCACTTCATACAAGTCATAAAAAATACAATAAGTAATGTTGTATATAGTTCTTTTAAATATGAAGTATATGCATGACATAAGTATGCATACTTAAATCTATAGAAAACTTCCTAAAGAAAACGTTTTTTTTTAAACTTATTTCAAGCAGAAAAATTTATGAAATTTTTGCACTTTACTATCTAAAACATAAACATTTCTTAGGCAAACCACATTATTCTAATTCAAATTATAAAATTAAATATATTTTTGCATAATATGTAAAACATAAACATCAGATTATTTTAATACACTTTTAATTGCATACTTTAAATACTTGAACGCTGCCTCACTTAATTTGATTGAAGCAACATTATTTAGCCTTCGTTTGTATTTATTTACATTCGAGAAAACAATTGAAAGTGTATAGCGCAAGCATTACTCGATCTTTGCCGCTTCACATCTGCTTTAGCGACTACACTATATACGCACTTGATTCAAGTTCGCGCAATAAATTACTCAAATTTGTTATAAAAACATCTCCGGCACCTCAAGCCAAGTATTTATGATTTTTTTAGCACATTCGCCTAATGCTTCTTGTGCTAAACATTTTTGGTTTTAATGATATTGCAAGGTTTATTTTTGTGTCTGTGTGTAGCGAAAGGTCATGTGCGTGATTACTCATACGCCGTGTGGCGCAACGCAAAGCGAGATCTGCTGTGAGATAAAAAGAAGTTGCCAGTGCTTGTGCTTTCAAAAGCAATGGCTGAAGAGGCTGCTATCAATGGCATGGCATATTAAGCGACCGGCAAAGCGGATTTTTTGCCATATCTACAGAGTCGGGGCGACTGTCGTTGCTCTGCACAAATCAGAGCGCAAATACAATGGCAGTCGACACATGATGTGCTGATGGGCCAGCGAGCGAATGCTGCGATGTGTGTGTTGATAGTGGCAACCTACAATGAGGCAAAGACACTTGAATGGACCGCGCCACAGTGAGAGCGAGAGAGCGAGAGCGAGAAAGAGACAAGCGTATGCGGGCAGTTTGTTTGCAGTCATTGAGAAGCGATAGCGGAGTGTGGGAGAGTTGTGGAGTCGTGGGCAGGAAGTAGAGGAGGCCATTAGCTGCTTATCGCCATCAAAGAGCGGACAGTGAGGCAGTGAGGTGGAGGAGAGCAGAGGCTCGACTCAAGTGTAAAGTTATCAAGTGCTGACTGGAACAGCAGCGGCAACGGCAGCCGTTGCTGTCAAGGGTTAAAGTCATAGACAACGTCGAGTGTTTGGCTTTGGCTTGTGACATAAAATGTTATCAAAAAGGATTATGACAAGCGCACAGACACCAGGAGAGGGAGCAGAGCAGCCTGCAAGTGTATCAGTGGCACAAAGAGGCGAACTACAATGATATCTCGTTGATATCGCTGACAGTCCACAAAAGCAGCAGCAGCAACGGCAACGGCAACGGCAACAAGAAAAACCTTGGCGAACACCATGAAATATTTACACAACTCATGAAAGAGCCTGGCAAAAAGGCGAGAAAAACTTGTAAAATATGAAAGCAGCAGCGGCAAAGAAACAACAGCGACAACGACAACAACGTCGCCGTCTCAGGCAACGCGAGAGTCTGGGATAAGTGTCAGATTGTTGTCGCATTTCGCTTAAATAAGTAACAACGCTTCGAATTACCGTCCAGTTTGAGCAGCATTTAAAAGGATTTGTCTTTGGAAACATAGTTAAGCATCAGGCTTAACCTTAATTTCAGACTTATGACGAATTCCAAATTTATGGGGAATTTAGCTTGCAGCATATTTGCAACATATTTCGTATTTAATATATACTATATTGTATGTTACTGTATTTTATATGCGATTTGAATGAGAAATAAATTTGAAGTATACTATTGAAATTTAATTATTATTTTCTTTCTGTATGGCTTTTATATTCTTCGTTAAATATCAGCAACAAAATTTAAATTAATTATACTAATTGTAATTGAATTTTTTTGGTATATTTTGCCTTGAGGCGCAGCATATAAATTTAAAGTATTTTACTGAATTTTATTCGCGATTTGAATCATACATCAATCTGAAATATTTATATAATTTTTAATTTTTTTTATCACTTATATATTATTTCCCAACTAATTATTATGAATGCTATTTTAGTATTATTTTTCTTTAGCAATGCTTTAATATTCTTTACTAATTATGAGCAAAAATTTACATTAATTATATGAATTATAATTGATATTTTGCTGTTTGGTTTTATTAGTTGCGATACTATTTTCTTTGCACTGCAATGGAGAAAAATTACTGTTTTACGGAACTTTATGTTCGATTTGAATTGCACATAAATCTGAACTAATTATAAATTGTTGTATTTGCATTTTTCTAAAACAAAAACATATTATTTCCCATTAAATTATTATGATTGATATTTTATTAGTTTTTTTATTTAGTTTCTATTTTCTATCTTAAATATCATCACAAAATGATGTTAATAATACGAATGTTAATTGATATTTTATTGTTTGGTTTCCTAGTTGAATTAGATTTTCTTTGTTATATTTTGCAATATAGAAATTTACTGTATTTTACTGGATTTAATTATTATTAATACATAATTTTGCATTTTCTTATAGCTTACATTTTTTTGCGACTTTATGTACCACAGAAATATATTACTTCACAGCTAATTATTAGGATTGATATTTCATTATAATTTTTCTTTAGTAGCGCTTCTGTATTCATCGTTAAATCTCAGCGAAAAGCGACATTAATAATACTAATTGTATTATTTGTTTTTTGTCTTAGTTGCGCTTCTAGTTTCTTTGTTGAATTTCCAGCAAAAAGGGCATTAATTGCAGTTCTCTGGCGCTTCTGCTAGTTGCTCAAAGTAACATTTACAAGACTCATATTTCTCAATATGCCAACACTTTCCCCAAGAAGACTGAGCCTAAGGAATGTGCAGCGTTAAAAGAAAAGAGAGAAAAAACGAGAGAGGAGCCATAAGTCAAGAACCAGACACGAGATTCGAGCTTGTTCTGGTTGTGGCTCAAGTTGAGTCTGTTGTGTTGCTGTGGAATCGTGAAAGACACTTGATGCGTCCATCAAGTGGACAGCGCGGTCAGCCCGAGGGGGGAGGACAGACTGGGAGGGGGGCTCAGTTAAATGCAATTTACTTAATGCCTGACAGGCAGCAACAACAACAACAACAACAACGAAGTTGGCTGCGTATTACTTCATAACTTTGATTGCCAGCGAATGAAGCAGTTGAGCTTGTCGAGCATGTACATAATTGGAAAGAAAACCCGTTGAAATTAAAGCAGCGGCCACAATAACAACTAACAGCAATTAACGATAGTTAAACACGACGCTGGCTACAACGAAGACTGCATACAGTTAGCAAGCAGCAGCTTCAGTAATAGCCTTGACAACGAGACTGAGAACAAGCAGAGAAGTGCGACATCAAAGTTGCCAAATGGAAGTTGCAACAACTTGTGTGTGACATTCTTGGCTTTGCTTTGCCGCTGCAGCAAGTGGCAGTCGCATCAAAAGCAGAAGCAGCACCATGAGCAGCAGCAGCAGCTGTTGCAACTGCTCAATAATGCAATGAAAACATTTAAGTTGCAGCCAACTTTGCGACTTGCTTTGCAGCTTCCCTTGGCCCCGTCGCAACTCTGCAGTTAAAGTATAAATAAATAAAAAAAAGAATTGAGCGAAATAGTATTTCTCAATTGCAAAATTTATGAGCTGCATTCACTGGCAAAATCGTGTGGAAAATAACAATGAAAATTGCCAAAAGCTAAGAAAAACTCAGCTGGCTCAGAGTTGTCACGCAGTCAGCGGCAAATTGATGGCAACGAGAGAGAGCGCGGAGGGTGTCAAAGGGGGTCTAAAGAGCGGGAGAGTAGGGGAAGGCATTCAAAGCATAAAGAAATTCCAATTTGGTAGATTGTTGGTTTTCTGACTGACTGACAGACAGACGAGGCGAAGCATGTTGCAACACAGTTTTGGCCAACTTTTTCTTTGCAACCCAAAAGAAAACTTGCCACGCTGTGGATAACATCACTTTGACTTGAACACGCAGTTTAGCCGGCACTCTGAATGCCATTGTAAATGAAGTTGCAATTGGTATTCGAAGTAGACTCAACGCTAAATTCATGGCGTGCATAAAGCCAAAATATTTCAAATCATATTTTTGAAACTCATTTAACATCCAAAGTTGTTGAAATAACATATCAGAGCAAGAGAATGATTTCACTTGTACAAAATCGTTGCAGAAAATACTAAAAATGTATTTCTTTATTTATATTATGACCAATATGTTTATGCTGAATTCAGAAGTAAAGAACTCGCTCAGAGGTTAAATAACTAATATAAAATGATTTAAAAAAATACTCGAAAAAATTCATTTAGTATATTTGTTGAGCCTTTTATTTGTATGCTAAATGAATAATAGTGAAAAGCAATGACTCACACATAATAAGAATAAAACAACTATTACGAAAAGAAAATAATAATAATAGAATAATTCTACTGATATAAAATCATTTAATAAAATACTAAGAAAATATAGTTTAGTATATTTGTTGAACCTTGTATTTGCTTGCTAAATTATCAAAAATAAAGTAATAACTAATATCAAATGAATAAAATAATACTACATATATTTTTGTTGTGATAAATTGCGAAAAACACTAAGAAATCGCTTAAATAACTCATCTAATATAAGAAAACACTAAAATTATATTATATTTAAGTATTTTTTTAGTGTCTAAAATTTGTATGCCGAATTAAGAAAAGCATGCAAAAGCATCGCTCACAAATAATAAAATTAAAAACTATTATTAAAAGAAGAAAATAATTCATTAATGAAAATACTCAAAAATATGTAGTTAATTATTTTTGTTTAGCTCATTTTGAAGCTAAATTGAATACTATACTGTAGCTAATATTGAAATGCAACACTAAAATAAAATACTAGAAAGTAAAGTAGAAACTGCTGCAGTAGAATACTGAAATACTAGAAACTATTGAAATTCAACCAGGAAATACTAAATTTCACTTCTACGTATTGAAATGACTCCACAGTCGCTTATTCATTTCGAGCTTTCCGCATAACAATTGTTACGCAATGCCTAGTTGAGTGTGCCACAAAGTTCTCAACTTGAATAAAGCGACACCATTCAAGGGGGGCAAGTGCAGGGTGGGGCGTGTGTTTACACTGCGACTTATCGAGCATTATAATCACTGTTTGCCGTCATTGAATTTGGTTGATGGCGCCGCGGCCCTGCGACACTTTCGGCTAGAAATCCACAATTCCAGGCCAAATATGGTCACACTGAACCGAACTACGCGCTGACTAAGTCACCATTCCTTCTCTCTCTGTATGTCTGTCTTCAGAGTCTGAAGCTGTTGATATCTCGCTGCCAGGCGGAACAGCTGTTGGCTGGTTTGTTTGGTCGCTCGGCTGGCTGGCTGGCTGACTGACGATTTGTGGTCCGCTCACATAATGCTGCTCTGCACATGAAAGCGGGTTTTCTTTAGACAAAAGCCAAACTCGTTTCAGACCGCGAATATCGAGAGGCACCAAAACAAGCAGCGATTGTGGGCGTCGAGAGACAATTAGCCGCATGCCGCAACCCGAAACGGGTTTTGTTTTCCATTTCTTGTTGCTGTTGTTGTTGTTGTTTTGTGTGTGTGTTGTCGGTGAGTCAACAGCGCTATTCGGCAGCACTGTGGCGCCTCTGGTGAGCGCTGCAATGAGAACTCTGCGAACAAAATGCAGGCACATTTTTTTGGGTACATTTTGCATTTATTTTATTTGGCCTCCTGTCAGTTTCAGCTGCTGCATTCAATTTAGCATGGACAGCTGGCGGGCAGCCCGCAGAATGTTTGACCATTAAACGCTTTGCCAAATGACTCAACATTGACAGTTCCATGCTAGTTGTGCCCTGTGTGCATCACTGACGCTGTTTTGACGCAACGCTGGCAGCTCTGACAGCTCCGATATTGGGGCACATATATTTGGGGCCGCTCTCACTTCAGGTGTCCAATTTCGTCAAGTTGCTCAAGTTTAGCAACTAGATTCAAATTTCATGCGTCCTACAAACTTTCGCACTAAATATATTTTATTGGCATTCATATATTTTTATGGCAAAAATTGTTCAACTAGCCGAAAATTACGATGTTTGTGGAGTGTTCGCGACTCCGCGCTAATGAAGAACTGCACAAACTTGGGGAACATCACGCAGAAAAGAGCTACGAAATTCAAGCTGAGCATGATACGATATGATATGTATATAGCAACTATATACAAAGGAGAACTAGCTAATGTGAACTTCAGTCATGCAAATAATTTTACAAACCAATTTATCTTGGAATGAAGAATGTTTACTTTTAGCTATCGTCATTGATTTAAAGTAGTTTTAGCACATCTTGAAATACACTACTTTAATTCACATTTAAGTTTTTAGCATTGTACAAAGAGAAACTAGAAAATGTAAACTGCAGTAGAATACGATGGAAATCGATTCAAAGGTGTTTAACTCATCTTACAATTCGCTACTTCAATTCACTTTCAAGTATTGAGAATACTACAAAGAGTAACTAGAAAATGTAAGCTTCAGTCAAGGAAATATTATAAACCACATTATCTGGGGATGAGGAATGCTTTGTTTTTTAGATAATAATAATACTCAATACTACAAATTCACTTTTCATTATTGAGTATTCTACAAAGAGCAACTTCAAAATGTAAATAGTTAGAATATTTATTTTAGCGATGGAAATCGATTCAAAATAGTTTAGCTCATCTTCCAATTCGCTACCGTAAAGTGACTTGCTTAAGTATTGAGTATTCTAGAGTACTCTAGCTAGAAATAAATTATTATATAACATCATTCGTGAAAATATTAAAATCAAGTTATAATGTGAAGAACAATATTTATTTTTAGCTATCGTAATCGATTGAAAGTAGTTTTAAACCATTTTACTTAAATTCTCCCCTTCAATTCACTTTTAAGTTTAAGTATTCTACAAAGAGAAACTAGAAAATGTAAAGTCAAGTCGTGAGAATATATTGAAATCAAATGAACTTGCAATGAAGAATATTTTTTTTTTCACATCTTACAATTCGCTAATTCAATTCACTTCTAAGTATTTACTATGCTACAAAGAGCAACTAGAAAATGTAAACTTCAGTCGTGGCAATATTAAAGTATCAAGTTATTTTGGGATAAAGAATGTTTACGCTTTTAGCACTGGAAATCGATTTAAAGTAGTATTAGAATGCATTGATATTCACTACATCAATTCACTTCTCATAATGATTTTCAATATCTGCATGAATATCAGACTTATGCACGACACGACAGCATTGAAAAGAACGTAATTAACTTTCGTATGCAGCTGCAACAATCTAGCTTGGCTTGCCGCAATCTGCTGGGGCAAATGTCAATGTCGCGCTGAAAGAACGCTCTGTGCAACAGTTCAAAAGGCGTTTAACCTCGACGCGAATCTGTGCAGCTCTTAATTATATACATTTCCTCCAGTCGAGCGCTTTAAAGTCGAGAATTATGAGCTGGGATGAGTCATGCACGACGTTTTCCCATAGCTGCCAATGCAAACGCCCAATGCTGGCAACAACTTGATGTGGCCATTGTTGGAGCTATGTTTAAACACACACATACGAGTATATATATATAGTACATAAATCTATTGTGTGTCGAGCGAACTGCACCCACACATCTATGGTATCTGCGCTTTTGGCTTCTGTTGTCAGCTATTTTCAGTTCTCAGTTCTCTGCTCCCCGCCCCATTTTTGGTTAGCTTTTGTTGTTGATTTATTGCTGTTTTGGTTTAGTTTCCGTCTCCCCCTTTTTTTTTAATAACAAAACATATACGTATTAGATTTGCTTAGCAATAGTACTCACTTAGTCTGCCAAAGCTGTGCGATAGCCTCTTTTTGAGCTTCTGCAGGGCGCCGCCTTTCTTCTCCCGCATCGTGACGCCTGAAAGAGAGAAAAAGAACAAAATTTAATATTGAAATTCAATAAAACAGTGGCTAATTTTATGTTAGTTAGATGGATGGCTTGTAAGCGTTTTATTTATTTATTTATTTTACAATATTATGCTCCCACACAAGCCGCAATTATAAAACAAAACACACGGAGCGCGAAGCGCGGAGCGCGGAGAACAAACAACGAAAAGTTGACGTTACAAATTAACATAAATCAGTGAAGCGTGGTGTGCCATAATAATAAATACATAAGTGGGGACGGTGACCCTCGGCGAAGAGGGAGCCCAAATCGAGGAACACGCTGTAAAGTCAATTTCTGTGATGGAATTCAAATGAAAAACTGCTCGAAAATAGAAAATGCATTCTCTCGTTATTTAGGGGGCGCCTCTCGGTCCCCATTGTTGCATGTGCCTGTATGTGTCTGTGTGTTGGAGCTGCATGCTTCGTAATTGAGTTGTATAATTCCCTTGGAGTGCTTTTGTTATTGTTTTAGTCGTCATAATACTCGCACTCTTATGTATAATAATAACATTTAGCTACGCTATTTCAGTGTCCAGTGAGCCATGCAAATTGCGTAAAGTTTTGCGCCACACACACACTCGCATTTGTAGGGCGTGGTTGTTGTATCAGCTGTTTTTGAGGGCTTCCCCTGATTGGGTTGTTGTGGGTTTTGTGGCTGTTTAGTTGGCTCGTTGATTGGCATAATGATTCGACTGGCACTGTGCAAATATAGCTGTGCAATACGCTCGTAATCAAACGTTTTTTCAGCAGACCACAGCCACAGCCACAGCACAAATGCATTTCTATCAGCCTCTGAAGCACATGCAAGACTATCTTCAAAACTAATGATATGAATAGTTTCTCTTTGCGCTGCGATTGCAATGCAGACGTGACAAATGTCAATTTAGCCAAAGTTGCAGGCAGGGCGCAATTCATAAGAATAGCAACACTAAAAGTGCATTCAATCAATAATAATAAGCGCAATTAATTGCTGCTTAGGAATGACAAATTTTCAGTTCATTTTTACGAGCGTTGTCTGTTGCCATTAGCTATTCACAACACGCTGTCCTCAACACTTCTGCCCATCAATGGCAATCTCTTCATTGCATTCCAGGCAAACGCCAGCTTATGAAATGTCACTTGAGCAGTCGTTTATCAAACTCTATCTCTGCGCGTCAGACACAGTTGAGTATATATAGAAATACACATATGTATTGCGTGTTTTTGGAATACTTTATAAATCATCCGATAAGTGTTTCGCTCTCGAGTGTGTCGCAGTAACTATTATTGCTGTTGTTGCTGCACTCAAGCAACAATGCAGACAGCAGTGTTATATATAGTATATAGCTGCACTTCAACTCAATTACAGCCTCGTTGCCGACTAAGCAGCAGCAACTGCTGTGGCATTTTAAGCTGCTTTCACAACCGTTAATGATCCTTTTTGCGCCACTCACAGCATGTGAATCAATCACAAAGTTCACAATAATTGGATTAGTTGGAGTCATTTTAGTAGCAACAGATTGGGAAGACAGCGAAGCGTTTCATTTGCTCACTCAACATTTACATTAGCTGCATTTAGTTGTCTGACAGATGAGTGTGTTCTATACTCGGAGATTTCTATTCAAATAACGCACAAATCATTTCGTGGGCTGTAATAATAATTCGTGTTATTCACTGTCAGCAGTCGCATTATCACATACTCAATATGCGAGGCATCTACTCGACTGAGAAGCTGCCCAAAATGCGAGTCGCTGCAGCGCTTTAATGGCGTGTTACGTATACGCCCGATTGGCAGTCTGTGTTGGGCGACAGAAATTTGCTGTATGCAAATGCGCAAAATGGCGCCAAGTTAATAGTTTGTGCAACTGACAAATTGTTTAAAAGCCAATGCAACGACAACGATGAGGATGCAAGGCAGCAATTGCATTACATTACAGCAAAATGACTGCCAAATAAGTGGAGAGTCGATTGTTGTTGCTGCTGCTGTTTTTAAAAGCCCATTAAAGTTGTTTGCCAGGGCTGCGAAAAGTTTTTTGGCAAATGGAAAGGCAAACAAGCAGGCGAAATGAGTTGCAACTGGCGAACAAAAAAAAAAAAAACACAAACTTCAGCTGCACAAAACTTATTTAATTAAGACGGCAAGAGGCGCGCTGCCGAGACAAGTTTCAACAATGATTGCTCTGGCTGCTCGCAGCTCGCTACTTGCAGCTTGTTGCATTAATGAGATGCACACGCGCTCGTCAACATCCAAATCAAACACGAGTCGAAAAGTTTGCTCTGCTCCTCGCAGTCGCAATCGCAATCGAAATCGCAATCGAAATCAATGTCAGCAACAGACAAATTGCACTCATTGCCCGACGACAGGTGACAGCAGCGTCGAGTTCAATAGCCTCCAACAGTCGAAGGGGGCGTGCCCACTGAGCCGTGTGCTCAGCGCACAGAAATAGCGCGCTCATGCAGCTCGACGCACACAGCGAGCGAGGGCATAATTCGTCTAGCTTTTGACACTCAATTAACATTTCACAAAACTGCCAATTGGACATAATTAAATGCACTACACAATCACAATTACGTGTGCCGTGTGCTGTGTTAATTTCGGCGAGTTATGCGCGACACAAAAAAATAAAACTGATTAACAGCCCCATTAACAGGGGGTTAATTGCAAGTGCGAACTGGAAGAAATTCCACACGGACTGCAGACTATAAAATAGCTTGCAAGTTATCGATTGTTTGACTGGGTTACAATTCTTTATTAACTATTTACATATTTCAAGTTATCGATTGTATGACTGGCCTAAAATCTACAATTTATAGTTTTGCTAGATAAAGTATTTAAATTTTCATATTCACAATCAAAATTCATAGTTTGGCTTCATTAACTCTTGCAATTTTTAAGTTATCAATTGTTTGACTGTCTAAAGAATCTAAAATGTATAGTTAAAGTTTGAGTAGTATATAAATATTTCAAGTTATCTGTTATTTCAATGGGTGACTGGCAAAAAAATCTACAATTTATAGTTTGGTTTGATTAAGTGTTGAAATATTTTAAGTTAGTTAAGTTAAGTTAGCTATTTGAATCTCTCAAGTTGTTTTTTTTTTTTGACTGGTTACAAAATCCACAATTTATAGTTTTACTTAACTATTTAATCGATTGTTTTACCAGCTAAAATCTACAAATATTTCAAGTTATCGATTATTTCACTGGCTAACAAAATCTTCAATTTTTAATTTGGCTTGATTAAGTATTGAAATATTTCAAGTTATCGATTATTTCACTGGCTAAAAAAATCTTCAATTTCTAATTTTGCTTGATTAAGTATTGAAATATTTCAAGTTATTGACTATTTGACTGAGTTGAAAAATCGAAAATTTATAGTTTTGTTGTATTAACTATTTAAATATTTAAATATATATTGTTTGGTTGAGCAAAGAGTCTACAATTTATAGTTTTGCTAAGGAAGTATTGAAATATTTCAAGTTCTCAATTGTTCAACATTACAATTTATAGTTTAGCTTGATTTATTTCAAGTTATTGATTGTTCTTTCTGGGTCAAATTTGTACAATTTGCTTTCTTAGCCATATAAATATTTCAAATTATCGATTGTTTTTTCTGTGTCAAATATCTGCAACTAATAGTTTTGTTTGATTTTTTGATTATTTGACTGGCTAACAATTCTTATTTTTATAGTTCTGCTTGATTAACTATTTAAATATTTACTTCTTTCACACTACAATCTCTAACATTCCTTTGCATTGTTTGCAGTTCGATTTCCAACTGTGTCAAATTGTAATTAAATGCCTCAAAATGTAAATAAACAGTGCAGCGAGTAAACAGTCAACAAACAGTCACCAAGAGATTCAAACACAGCCCGGGCATTTTTGTTCAGGAATCTCATTTAATCACAAGTAAAAACACTTGAAATACGCGCTTTAATAAGCATTAATAATGCTGCGATTTGCGATAGCGGCAAGTGGCTGATAACTTGCCCAATGTCGATAAGAATGAGCAACAACGATTAGCTGTTCCACATTTGAATGCGAAGCGTGACTCACGAGTTGACGAGTCGCAACTCTGCTGACACAGTTTCGGACATTGAATGTAAATGCGCAGAAGTGAAAGATGATGAGCACTTTTCCAATTTGCTGTTAATGACGTAATTACCAACAGTAGGAGGAGCAATACAATAGGGCAGCAACTGGTGACATGTCTCTGTGTCGTGTCGTGCCACACGACGTATACGTGATATTTGGCGCATGCAACAGCAGCTGACTGCGCGGCGATGCGTTTGACATTTGTGGGCGCCTGGCCAAGTGAAAATGCGAGCATGAGAAAATAGATTCTGCTCGCGAAATATTTTGACACTTGGCGACAGCAGCTGACTAATTGCGAGAGCAGTCGCTGGACTCCCTCTCTCTCTCTCTGTGGTTCGCACTGTGGCCAAAAATAGCAGCGTTGGCTAAAGGTTTAAAGTGCAGGCCAAAAGCAACAGACAGCTGACGGAACCGATGATTAAATGGCTTATAAATGACGTGCACAATTTGCCAACTCGCCGCATTCAGCGCACAAAAATAGCAATTGTGACTATGACGCCTGCCGCTGAATGCAACGCCGCCTGCTGTCTGACGCCTGCTGTCTGCCGTCTGCTGTCTGCCGTCTGTCTTGCCACGTGAGGCGCCAACACTGTTGACGAGCTGCCAGCCATCGATTGGAGGCTGCAACCCACGACACGACGGCTGTCAATCGCATGACAAGGGAAACGTCATCCCCAAAAAAAAAAGGATAATTGATAAGCCTGTGGCATGCAACAGGAACTCGCCACACCAGTGCGATTGATAACACAGCCGCAATCGCATTAACATTGCATGTAATGCAAATAATTAATAACAATTTCGCAGTCGTCCCGTCGGCTTCTCCGTAATCCTTTGCCTCGCTCAGACGACAGAGATTAGCTCTCGGCCTCCGTCTGTCGACTGCTGCCGCTGATGCAATGTTGCAATGTTAATTAAATGAAAATTGCAAATATTTACAACACAATTGCTCAGCTAAATTAAACAGAATATGCCAAACAGGGATAAACAATTTCATTTTAGTTCGCTAAAACTATAAATGAATTTATTAAAGTCATTTTTCGCCACTTAAATGCAAAGTTAATTAAAATGTATTTGCCAATAATCAAATGAAAATGCAAAAATTATATTTCTCTATTCTCTATTGTAGAGTTATTAACTGAAGTAAATTCAACAGAATATGCGAAAAAAACAATTTAGTTTTGGACCTCTAAAAAATTTAAATAAATTTATTAAAGTACTTTGCTGTTACAAAAATGCAATTCATATTTTATTTTATTTAGATCGCAAAAAAATAGAGAGTAAATCTATTAAAGTGCTGTTACATTTGATGATGACGTTGACGTTCTTAATAAAGAAGTATTTGCTCATAATCTAATGAAAATTGCAAAAGTTCTCCAAACATTTGCAACACAATTCCTTTTTTTGTATAGCAATTGGTTGAGCTAAATCAAAAATGCTTAAGCACACAAACAATTTAGTTTCAGATCGCTAAAAATAGAAATATATCTATTAAAGTTATTTGCTTTTACAAAAATATAGTTTAATTTATAATGTGAAGCATAATATTTCAATTATTTCGCTAAAAATAGATTACAATAACAATTCTACTACGTTTCTGTTATAGTTGATGTACGAATGCGATATTAATTAAAATGCATTTGTCTATAATTAAATGAAAATTTCAAATATTGCCAAACATGTACAAAACAATTGCCTTTTTGTAGAGCAATTAGTTTAGCTAAATCAAAAATGTTTAGGGATAAACCATTTAGTTCTTGAGTAATAAGAATAAACATAAATCTATTAAAGTACTTTTCTGTATTATTCAATTTATAAAATTCATTAATTTACTTTGCTGTTACAGTTGATAAACGAAAGCGTTGTTCCATAAAGAATTTTATTAAAGTACTTTTCTGCATAATCGAATTTATAATATGGGCATACAATTTAATTAATTTCGCTTAAAGTGGATACAAATCTATACTTTGCTGACACAAAAATACAATTCAATTTATAATGTGGAGCATAATATTTTCCAAATGAATCCGCAGTCGTAACTGGAATGTTGTGGAGGATTTGATAAATTTGAAAATCGCATGTCGAGCTCAACTGGGGCGTGGCGAAGAAGGTTGGAAGTATGCAATCCATAATGTTAACAAGAAGTTGTCGCTGATGTTTTATGCCCTCGAAAGAGCAATCTTATCAATCAACGCACGAGCCATAAAATTTAAAAGCCATCAAAATAAAATGATCCAAAAATAAAAGCCAAACACACACACAGCACACGATAAGCAGCTGCTGCTCAACCCCCCGCCACCCCCCCTTGATCTAAGCGAGCTCATTTAGCATATTTCTTGACTGATTTTTATGCAAAACACAGTACAAGTTTTATTACCATATAGAACTATTTTTTATCGCCGCCAAGAAATCGCATCGCAAATTATCGTCAGGCGACCAAAAGGGGCGGCTGTCTCTGCCGCAACGGGGCGTGGCACGCAGCGATGGGGCGTGCGCGATAAGGCGAAGTCGAAGGAAAGTCAAACCGTAAAACTGAAAAATATTAGTCAACCAGTTGCATGTGGAGCAGCCCCAGCCCCCCCAAAATGAAACCCAGCCCTGGCTGTAATACTGACCACCTGTTTTAATAGTTTGCGCACACGACAACAGCAGCTTTTTGGCCAGGTTTGCGTGCCTGCTGGCCGTTTATCACGTTGCCAAATCGCCATACGCGCGGCCCAAAACGAAACGAAACTTAATTAAAATTTACAAACAAAAAGTAAACGTAACAACGGCAGTTGGAAAATCTTAATTACTTTGAGCCTAACCTGACTTTCTAATTGATTTAGCCATCAATTTATGGCCAGCGCCATCACAACCCGTCCAACACTAATCAACACTCGACAGAGTTCTAATCGCATTTCCATGTTATTTACAACGCGTTCCTCATGTAGCTGGAGGCGGTTTAGGCTAATTACCCCAAGTCGATTCTCTAATTAAATTCCATTCAAACTAAACAAGTTCCTGAGTTCCGACTGAATCAACAACAAATCGCATCCGCGAGGTTTCACTTCAAAATTGATAAACATAAGCACATCAATCTTTCACGAACGAGACAAGGAAGCAACACATAAGAGATAATCAAGTACTCCAATAAAAAAGACAATATTATTATCTCGAGATTATTTCATTTAAATTTCAGTTCAGCTACTCCAAATTTTCATTTATTTTGTTGCACTTTAAAATTCTATTTATGTGTTTCCCGCATTTCTTCGCGGTTCAACAATGATATATGAGCGAATAGGGAAATTTTCAAGCTATATCATCAACATAGATTAAACTTAGACACAAAATGTACGAGTTAATGAGTGAGAATTCATTAGAAAGCCAACTTAATTAATCAGCTTAACTCAGCATGCAAAATTTTCATTTGCAGCAGTGAGAAATAAACGATTATTTCATAATCGAACTATTTTAATAAAGTAGATTAAACTCACACACAAAATAAACGAGTAAATGAGTGAGAATTCAATAGAAAGCAAACTTATCTGCAGAGTTCAATTCATCATTCATCATTTTTAGTTGCAGCAGTGGGAAATAATCAATTTACAAGCTTTTTTTTAATAAATTGGATTAAACTTACACACAAAATGTACAAGTTAATGAGAAATCAAACTAATCTGCACAGTTTAACTAAGCATTCAATATGTTTAGTTGTGAGTTAATTGATCGACCAGCTATTTCAATAAAGTAGATTAAAGTTAACGCATAAATTAATGAGGAAGCTAACTTAATAACTCAGTTTTCATTAGAGTCAATATATTACACAAGTGAGCTAATTTCATATTTTACACAAAGAACTTAGCAAGCAACGAAGTAGCTAAAGTATTTATTCGATATTTGCTGACTTTCGCGTTATGATTTGGGCAACTTGTTGAGCTGCCCTCGCGTCGCTTGCTCTGTGCATTGTAATGAGTTTTGATTGCGTTGTTTGTCGGCCGTCTGTCTGATAACGGAAGTGTATTTGGTTTTATGCTTCCCAGCCAAGCAGATACAACTGCGAGTGTGTGTGTTTAGCTTATCATTCGCATATAAAGCTGATTAAACAAGTGATTTAACAGCTGATTAGACCTTGGAGTTGCCCCTGGGGCCCTGGCAGATGCCAGCCAGCGACGTAAGCGACGTCAGCGAACGTTCGCTTGGGTCAATGTTCTAATAAAAGCGTTCAATTCAACTTGAATTAATTTCAATTGCACACCAGCATCACACACAGCAACAGCAACATCAACAGCAATCAGAGCTGCCATTAAAATCGAGCGACTTCTCGAAGTGTTCCGCGTGCTGCTTTAAGCCGGTTCCATTGGAGAACCGCTGACTCCCATTTAGGGGCATCGTTGTTGTTTGATGCCCATAAAATATGCATTTCAAGTGTTGCACAGTTTTCCAATTAAACGCAAGTTTTATTATTTTCCATTGCTCGCCAAAAACAAAACAAAAAATGAAACATTTCACAGCGTTTCATTTCACTGGGTGGCGTGTCAAAATATTTGCGCTTCATTTAAATAAAGTTTACTTTGATGCACGACGTTTGCTTGCCCCTTCCCCCCGTCCTCTGCCCCTGTCAGTCGCTCGACAACTGTTCGTCTGTCTGCCGCAGCCATTTCCATATTTGTGCAGCATTTTAAATAGGCTTTTACGCATATTTTAAAATATTTATTTGGCTGCATGCATTCAGCTGGCCGCACATTTTTTGCTCTGCTGCACGTGGAAATCGCTGCGAAAATGCATTTTCCCAAGCAGCACGAACACTCGCCACATAAACTATGCAACTAAAGAGATTACAAACTATTTAATAGTGTTGCCACGCCTAAATGCACAGCCGATCAATTACTTTAATTGAGGCATCAACTGCAAATTTAGTCATCAATTGATTTACAACTATCGATAATTATCAGCCGATTTAGCCAGATACCGAAAATAGTTCTGTTATTCTATTAAATAAGTTCTAAGCTATTCACTTCAAATCTAATTATAATGCCACTGCAATCAATTCTGCAAATTTAGTCATCAATAGCAAGATATCGAAATTAGTTCTATATTAGTCATCAATTGTTTATCGCTTTCGATAACTATCAAGCCGAGCTATTATCCTATTGAATAAGTTCTAAGTTTTGTGTTTCAATTCACTTCAAATCTAATTAAAATGCCACTGCAATCAATTCGTTTATAAATATCTTCGAGAATGCAGTTGTATAGAGTTCTGAGAATGCAGCTCAATGTAATCTAAATAAATAAATATCAAGAAAGGTATTTCACGTTCATGAAATTAATATTTTGTTTACATAACATATTTCGAATGCTTTCTACTTTAAACACTTTGTTACTGAATCATTTCTATATGCAATTGAACGAATTTAAATAAATAAATCAATATAAAGGCATTTTTTAAAATTACCAGATTTTGTAATTTCAAATTTCAAGAAATTTTTATTGTTAAAGAAATTAAAATATTGTTGTAATATTTCGAATGCATTTCTATATGAAGTATGTATAATATTCCACATTATCGTGCGAATTAAAAGTAAATAAATCACTTTAAAGACATTTTTACAAATGAATTTCCAGAAATTTTTGTATAATGAAGTTTCAAGAAATTTGCATTATTCATTAATAATAATAATACATAAATTGTTGTAACGTTATGAATGATTTTGTCATTCACACATTTCAAATATGAACGAGTTAAAAAAATTAAATAGATTTCCAGAAATTTCCTTTGACGTCAACATTTTATTATAAAATATCGTTATCGCCTTTAAACACTGAATCATTTCTATATGAAATATGTAGAATATATAATTGAAATAAATATTTTCTTATAACAAGCATTTAATAACATTCAACAACAGAATACAAATCAAATTCGCTCATGTTTTATTGCTGACTTTAATTATTTATCATTAACTTATTTAGCATTTTATAAAATTCAATTACAGAATGCAAATCACATTCACTCATTGATATTGCTCAAGAATTTTGTTGTAAATATGCTTTTCTTGTATTTCTACTAATTTTCATTGAACAAATTAATTGAAAGAAATGCCAATTAATAAATTTAGAAAGATTTGTATAATTCTATTTTAAAATTTTTTAAAGAAATTAATATTTCTTTGTAATATTTCGGCATTGGACTTTGAAAACTGAATGAAACATTTCTATGTCAAACATTTAGTATATTATACATTATAGAACGACTTTTCAGTGGATCAATTTCAAGATATCTTGAATGCATTCTTTACTACTCTATTTAGTTTTAATACAATATAATCTTGACTTTCATTCTTTATACTTCATTTATGTAGAATTTTATATAAAAGAAACAACCGAATTCAAATCATATGCATTCGATGATTTTGATTTATAAAGAAAAAATATATTATTATGATATTTAGAATGCTTTTTTACTTTAACACTTCAATACTTTATTTAGTATTTCATGAAATTTGTCAGGTGCAAGAAATAAGTATTTTATTATAATATTATGAATGTTTTTGACTTTCCCACTTTTAATTTAATTAGCATTTTATAAAATTGAATTCGTGTCTAATCATTGATATGCTTTTATGAAAGGCTTTTATGATTTCCCTTATCACTTATCTAGTTAGATAGTTAGCTGCCTTAGTCACTTGTTTGGGAAAACGTGTGTAATTTTCATGAAGTTCCTGCCATTTCAATATTAACTTTGCAACTTTTCCATTGCGAGCGTTTAGCAATTGGGTGCTTGAGTTGAAAATAAACAGCGATTTGTTTATTGTGGGCATAAATTTAGCGAAAATCGAAATGGGCATGGAAATGGAAGTGGAACGCGTTCAACGCTGATGGCTTCAATAAAGCCAACATTTATAAATAAAAATATCAAATTATATTTAATACTTCTTGTTTAAACAATCCACTGCGTGGGCCCCAGGCAGGCAGCAGGCAAAACGGATTTAATGATTGTTTATTTTGGGCATTCCACTTCTTATTCCTCTATCCCCTCTATCTCTTTCTCTTGCTCTATCTGTATTCGCATTTTTTGATGCTTCCCTTGGCCTTGCGTAAATATAATTAGGAAAACAAACAGAAAAGTTTGGCGCTTGCATGCGAATAATTTTGCAAAAGTATTTAATTAAATGATTTTTGTGGAAGTGAGCTGGAAATACGCACCGCCAAAATTGTTGTTGTTCAACTTTGTGGGTTGATTGATTAGTTCGGCAATCTTGAGGCCGTTTATCGCCGTAGCGCCACTTGCAGACTTCAATTTAAAGTTGAATGCAGCAGTCGAAAACACTCAACTGCTAATTTCTCAATTGTTCTCCTTCAACACACTTTTTGTTTGTTGTGATATTCTTGTTTCTTTTAGAGGATGGCAAAGCTTTTGTTTATGGCAAACATGTTGTTGGAGTTCAAGTGGTTACTTGATTTTTATGACACTTTTTGCACTTTTTCTATATATATATATAACGTGTGTGTTTATCTATCGGGCCGGGTAGCTGGATAATGGCGCAAAGCGTCTCGCATGTGAACGAGGTCAAATTTTATCTGCAGACAGCGACAACAATAAATATTGAGCTACGACCACAGACAACACAACGGCAACAGCAACAACAACAACAATAACAACCCCAAGTGGGAAATGTGGAAAAGAAAAAGCTAGGAGAAAATCTGCTGCGTCAAAGAATAAAAAGCAGCGAAATCTTTTTGTTTTTGGGGTGGTTGTGTTTGTTGTTTGTTATTATTGTTGCGAGGGTGTTTCGTGTATCGGCTGCGCTCTAATCTTTCGCTTTGCTTTAGCAGCTCATCAAATCGATTTGCCCGGCCATAGATCAACACTTCGCATAACAGCAACAGCAATAATTTATAACTCGGGCATAATTTATAAGCAACACTAACATGTAATTTGAAACTCGACGCGAGGTTAAGAGTTCATCTTGAAAATGCAAACACTTTGACATTTAACTTCAACACACACACACTGCAAACGATATCAACCGTCGCCGTTGTTGTTGTTGTTGTTCTGTTTGTTGTTGTTGACGACGTAGACAAAGGAATTTGTGTTTGGCACGTTACGAGCGCTCGCCGTTTTGCCGGTGCACAACCTGCCGCGTTGAGTTTCGCACACGAAATGAGGTCAACGAGATACTACTACGTTACGTTACGTTACGCCGTTTCTACGTTCGAAAGTAGCGCAAGGGCGCCACCTGCTTCCATGGGGGTGGGTGGCGCGCCTGCACATGCAAACCGGAGAGCGAGAGCGCACACGTCACGACAGAGAGAGAGCGCGTGTCTGCTCTCGCTCTCGTACGCTCTCTTAAGTTCCACATGCTAGCGCTAGCGACAAGCCGGCTTGGCGTGCGTACGTACTGCATTCCACTCTCACACTCTCACACTCTCGCGCCCTCCCGCTCGCACGCATTGGTTGCGCTTTGGATGGGCGCGAGGGGGCAGAGCGCCCGGGCAAGCGTGGCGTCTTTTGGCGGCTATCAAAATACACTGGCCTGGCTCTATTACGTATACGCAACGTTGATTACATGATACGTGGGTGAGCAGAGTAGGTCGAGAGAGGAGAGGCAAGCGATGCTATGTTATGCACTTCTGGGTCAGGCGGCAACTCAATTGATAAGCACTTCAAACTGCATCTAACACAAGCAGCATAGTCACAGCACAGTTTGACAGCCACTGCCACAGCCCGCATTTGCGTCACACGCAACTGTGTGTTTGCGATGCATGCAAATTGCAATTGCGCCACAACTTTCCAGTCAGCTGACAACTTTTGGGCAAACAGATAAGGCGCTGCCAGTTGTCTCCAGATTGTTGTGGAGCCAGGCGTATCTGGGTCAGAGCACACGGCTCATAACTGAACTTCTTCTCCCCAGGCGAACGGCAAACAAAAGATCGCGAACAATCTCTATTATGCTAATGGCAACGAACACCGAGTGTATTATTATATTAGATTGTTACACTTTGATTGCCAACTTGTTGGAAATCCCGCTACATGTTTTGACTGCTCTCCAAACTTGTTTGGCACTCCGATCTGATTTCGACGCAGAAATAGATAAAAGACGGCGCCTAATAAGTTCTCAAGTTGTCAGCTGAATATCTTAAGTTTCGCACCAGCGATTTCAGCACTGCGATAAAGCATAATTACTTAAATTCAACATTTTTTCAATTCAAGTACAAGTTTTTTAATAAACCTATTAATTGTCAGCTTACACAACACTATAAAACTTATATATATACTGAAATCTAAGACAAAATGTTTGTATACTCTATAAAAAAACCAAAGAATTCTAGTTGATTTTTCACAATATTGTTTAAGTTATACCTTGAGTATTTATAAGAACTAGATCCGCTGAAAAATATCTCTAATAAAGCAAACAATTTTACTAAACAGCTTTCTTAACGTTAGATCTGTCTTATTAAACTTCTTCCCCTTTTTTATAGCTCATTCTTCTTAAACTTCTTCACTTTTTTGCATTGAAGTGTTTTTGATTTATTCTTGCTTTTATTATAGTTTCTTTTTGCTTTATAGATTCTATTTAAAAACACCTCTAACATCTCTGGAATATTTTGATTTATTTATTGAACTTCCCTAAACATTTCCTGTTTGTTTTTATAATTCTTTGCCCAGCAGATCTGCCCAATAATATTCATTTTTTTACTCAACTTCCTCGAATACTTCCTGAGCTGCTCCCATAAATTGGTATTTTTGCTGTCGCTATTGTCGTGAGCTGCTGAATAAATTGAACGCACGTTCAACTCATTGAAATTGCCGCAAAAAATAAGTAATACAATGAAACTGAAGCGTAAAGATAACGCCGAAAAAAAAGCTCGCCTAACAAACTTTTGAGTAGCCTTCAATTGCGTGTGTGTGAGCGAAACGGGAAGTGAATTTGTTTGCAAAACGCATTTCGAATTGTGCTGCCTAACAAGAGGGAAGGGGGCGATAGTCGCGAGGGGGAGGCGGAGGGGGCGACTGAGAAGCTGGGGTTTGCAGTACAAGTTTTGGCGTAGTTTCTAATTGGAACTTGCTGCTTTGGCCGGCTGCACAAATAAACAAACACAACCACACAGCAGCGTACAATAGAGCGAAAGCGAAAGAGGGAGATGGAGGGGGAGAGGGAGAGGGCGAGAGCGGGCACACGCGAGCACAAAGCAAATAAATAAAACAAATATGAAGCACGGACGAAGAAGAAGAGCAGAAAGCAGAGCGAAACTAAACAGCGCACAAAATTATTAAATATGATTGTTGGGTGCATTGTTATTGTTGTTGCCGTTATTTAGTGTTGATTTATGATGCTGCGGCAAAAAGAGTCAACGGAAGCGCCGCGAGAAGCACGTAACAAAAACACATTGTGACGTACTAGGCGTCGGTTTGGAAGCCACTGGCTAACGGCAGCGACTTGTCGAGTGTGCGAGCGAGATGGCGCGCGGACTGTGCTCACGTCACGAACGAAGCGAGTGTGTGGCGGAGCTGGGCAAAAGAGAGAGAGCGCGACGCGTCAGACACGGCGAGCGTTCAATTGTGAACTGAAACTGAACGCAACAGCAGCTACAGCAGCAGCAGCAGCAACAGCAGCAGCAGCAGCGGCGGCTGCGACAGCGCAAAGCAGCTCGGGACGAAGCGAACAACAGTTGCAGCGACGCGTTTGCGACGTCAGCAATGTGCTGGCGCTGCATTGGCTCGCTGCCGTGGTGAGTTTCGATGGCGTAGTACCAAAAGCATTTCATTCAGTTTCAGCAAGCGCAGCCGGCAAAGTTGTTGCTGTGCTATTTAAACAGCTGCACCACAGCTCTGTGCGCTTACGTCATGAGAGCGCAGCAGCGCAGCGTCGAGTAAACAAATGAAAAACGAAATAAAAGTTCGGCAGCAACAAAAGCTGCAAACAAAACAAATGAGGAAGTGTAGGCAAAGTAAATGGCTAAAGCAACAACAATGGTAACAACAACAACAAACAGTACTCAGAGCAGCAGCGGCAGCATCGCAGTCAGCGAGCATGAATCATCAGTCGAGCGCAGCATGTGCGTGGGCGGGCAGCGGGCGGACTGAGGAAGCAGTCTGCGAAGGCATCCACAACAGAATCCAATGAAGGAATGCGCTGCGAATGCCAATGCAAAGACCAACAGACCCCAAGAGCATCAGCCAGAGACAGAGAGAGAGTGAGAGAGAGAGAGCGAAAAACGAGCTTGGCTCTCTTTGCTACGCAATGGCATCCACACCACGAAACGAAGCGAAACGCAACGAAACGTTATGAAACGAAACAAAACGAATCGAAAACTCACCTCAACCACGCGCCACTGGGCCAACGCCGCCGTTGGGACTACAACAAGCAGCAGCAGCAGCAGCAGCAGCAGCAGCAGCAGCAGCAGCTGGGCAACAACAATGCGAGGCTGCCAAAAGAAGAGCGCGCATATTTTTGCTCTATTTTAAATTATTAATGAGCGGCTTGTTCAGTTATTAAAAGCTTGGGAATATAACAACAAGCAACACACACACACACACAGACGAACAAACGTGCACACAGCCGTCCCCAGGTGCAAGACAGACAGAGACAAGATAGAGAGAGAGATGGATAAGTGTAGTTGTGGGAGGAGTGGCGGCAGAGAGCGAACACTGCAGGAAGCGAATTCCGCAAATTTGATTAGGCGACCTCCTGTTGGGTTGATTGTTCCTGCTGCCTCTCGCTGGGCAATCGGCATTTGATTGTGGTCGGGCAATAAAATGATATGACCCCAGACCTGGCAGTAAACCCGGCTGAAACACATGCATTCCGTTGGTTAGGTTCGGGTCTCGCCTTTTATTGCAACTGTAAGTGCAACCATAAAATTCTCAAATAAATACACAAAAGTATAATAATAAAAACAAAAACAAAAACACAAATAAACAACAGCTCGATGAGGCGTTGTGAGCCAGTTCCGCTCGCTGCCAGCGAACTAGTTCAAATCGCACAGCTTAATTGGGGTCTTGATTCCATTTTTATGTCGACTGCAAGTGCAGCTGTAAAACGCACAATAAAATTCAAATAAATAAACACTTTTACTGGCTACTTTTCATTTGATTGCTGCGACTAGATCAACGGATCAAAAGTTGGAGCTGTTTCGAAATAAATAGCAGATAGAAAATCTGTTTAACTGGAGAACTTGAATGATTAATGAAAGATGGGGAAATATTTGTTTTAAAAGCCAATCAAAGTGATATTTTATTTATATGGTAACGATAGCTTTAATAACTTTTCCGTGGGGCATATTCGTTGTTCTATAATTATTTGAACTGAAATGAACCACAACAAGTAAGAATGGCATCAGTCGATCTAGCTCGACTCTGATATACCCTGTACCATGCATATGTAATATTGTCGTCGTCCTAATTTACTTCCAATTAAAAATACCACCTTTTGAGGGCAAGGAGGAGGGCGGGGGAGGGAAAAAATAAACTTCATCTACTTAAATGCATATTACACCAAAATCCAAAGTTTGGTTGCTCTAGCTCTTACCATCTCTAAAATCCAGGTGTTCACACAGACGGACGGACAGACGGACATGGCTAAATCGATTTTAGTTTCAATTCTAAACATTTTGATTGTCTGCCACGTCTCTTTCAACCTGTTACACACATTCGAACGAACTTAATATACATTTGTAACTATAGGGTGTAAAAATACTGGCTCGCATTCTATAAGTTTGTCAAATTTGATATTTTAAGTTGATCTGGCTGTGAATTCATAATTAACATTTCATTTCGTTATACGACTCTTTTTCATAATAAATAGCCGGGTCGAGCCGCAACCGTAATTGAAGATTAATCGGGCTGCCCGGCGAGGGGATTTCTAATCGAGCAAGTGTTAAGCCACAAACTTGCTACAACCACAAGTAGAACATAAGTGCCCAAGGCGCCACAAACACGACACACACACGCATCAAGTCTCGCATGCTATTCAAAAGTCATTAATCTTTTCGTCAGCCGCAAAACTCAATTTTCGACCCTTGATGGCAGCCACCGAGCTGACCCGACCCGACTTGACCTGACCTGGCTGTGATACCATTATCAGCACCCTAATCACAGCCAGAGACTGCCAAAGTTTTCTTTCAATTATGCAGCCTTTCAGTCCGCTCCTCGTGGGCTTTTTTCGTGCGGCTACTTTGCATTTTGAACGCCCCGCGGGCCCAAGACAGGTCGCAACCGCAGTAGCGCACCTGCGCACTAAATAAACGTGTGCGGAGCGGAGGTAAACAAATAAATTTGTAGTCATGCCTCGCCTGTTACAACAAAGTGTTGCATTTGTTTAGGCTCAGCTGCAGGAGGAGCTACACGCACTCAACTCAGCAAGAGAATTGCGTGCGAATTGGTTTTAACTTTTGCTTTTTATCTTCAATGTGCAACAGCACGAAAAAGGAACGCAAAGTCCTTTGGGGGGGTCTGGCACGCCACATTACGCATACGCCACGTGGTCCACTGCTCCAGTGCGTGTGTGTAAGTCTATTTAAATATGCATAGAGCAGTCGGTCGGCAACTCCAACTGCCACAACTTGCGGCACAACGATAAGTCGCAGCTCGGGGAGCCAAATCTCACGTGAGTTTCGGGTGGCGGCAACAAAGTGGTTGCAAGAGAAAGAGCAACTTTGGCTCGACATTTTTTGCGTTTATCTGCTGGCAAATTTAATGGAAAACGACGTGTGTCGAAATCCACACTCGCCACGCCTACGCCACCGAAAACAAACAGGCAAAAGTGTTGCTCGCCCAGCGTGACCGATGTCCCGATACCCTGTAGTGAATAATGGGGAAATAAATAGAGAAGTCGGGCAAGAAAATTGCATACACTTATCATTTTAAGAGCTGACAATGATGACTTGAATATTGGCTATTGCTCTTTGCGCGACATTCGCAAACGTTGAATTAGCAATGGAAGAATTGTAAAGGCATAATCGACAGTTTACTTAAACTCAATGCCATATATTCGAAAAGAATTGAAATACGGAAATGTAATGAATGAATTGACAATGATGACTTGGATATTGACAATTCCGCTTTGCGCTGCATTCGTAAAGGTTTAATCAACAATGGAACGTAGAAATGTGATGAAAGAGTTAACAAAATTTCTTTTATTTTGAAGTGCACTTTGCGCTGCATTCTCAAACGTTTCTTCAGTAGTGGAATGCAAAAATGTAGTGCAAGAGTGGACAAAGTTTGCTTGGACGTTTTGAATTCCTCTTTGCCTATATTCGTAAAGGTTTGAAATGCAGAAATGTAATGAAAGAATAGACAATGATTATTTTAATATATTCGCTGTAACGTTGCGTTATTTTCATATATATTCTGTTAGCAATGGAAAACAGAATTGTAAAGGAAAAGTCGACAAAGTTTATTTGAACCTCTTTGATTGCTCTTTGTCCCGAATTCGTAAAGGAAATACTCGACAATTTGTTTTCAATTTCATCTCTGAACTGACTTCGTAGTGGAAGGAAATGCAGAAATATATTGAAAGAATTGACAAATAACATTTGCATGTTTTTTCTTTGGAAGAGTTGACAAAGATGATTTGAATATTTTCGCTTTATCTTTGCGCTGCATTCGTAAATGTTTCTTTAGCAATGGAATGCAGCAATATAATAGATAAAGTTGCCAGAGTTCAATTTAATGCTCTTCATATTTTCTCCTATTCTTTGTGCTGCATTCGTAAAGAGTCTTGCTTATATTCGTCAACGTTTCTTCTCTCAGTAGCGAGTTCAATGGTTGTGTTGTTGTTGTGTTCGTCATTCGTTTTCTGTACACATTTGTTAACGTTATAAAGGCGCATTGTCTTGACAGTGTCAGCAGCCAGTTTTTCGCATGTTTTAAGGCCACAAACAGACTTGGTTAGTATGCGATTATGTCGAATTTCTTTTCGAGGCAGAATCGTGAACGCTTTGCAAGTAATTTAATAGATCTGTTGGCATGACACTTATGCCTCACACTGAGTATTTAGGGCAAAGTATTTGCAAACCCCGCACAACGTTCATGCTGATTGCTTTAGCTGTCGTTTCGTTAGCCCACAAATGACTGCATTACAGGATATTCAAAGTTTTGTGGACCGAATGCCGAGCATACGAAATGTGAATAAACAAAATGAATTTATTGCAAATCGAAATGGATTAGAAAACGCAACCGAAAGCCGAAGGCGAACAGCAGCCCAAAAGGGGGAGGAAGCTAGCAATATTGACACTTGGAGCTGAGGCTGGGGCTGGGACGATGGCCAACTTAATTGACTTTTGAAGTGATGACTTCGGTCCAAAAAGTTGCCCCAAATTCGGGATGACTCCACACTAGACATGTGTGTGTGTGTTGCAGACTCAAACACACGCAAGAGAGATAAAAGCATTTAAATAATAAATGTGGCGAAACTTTATGAAGCTCTCGCAAGGCCGTAATCAAAGTTGCCGCCAACGAGAGCGAGCGAGAGAGGGCGAGCATAATGAAAACATTTACAAAATTGTGTGCACATAAAATCAATAGGCCGAAATAGCTACAAATAACTGGGAATTGGAGCAGAGCCAGAGCCAAGAGCTGCTGGCTGCAATAAAGGCGTAATTGAGTCGCATGCCACATGCCACACATCACTGCATTCGTTTCTGCTAACGATGTCGATTAAGTGCGCTCAACTTGCCACCAAATGTTGCGCCCCCAAATCGCACAGCTTCCAGCCAGGTGGCAACGCTGTTCGCGCTCATAATTCAGGCACTTAAATCAATATGCTTAATTCATGTTCAACAGCAACGTTGTGTCGTTGTTTTGCCGTGTTTTTGCGGCTTGTGCGGCAACCGCAGTTTGGGGCGCCACTGGACAAAACTAATGAGATTTTCCGCCACGAAATGAAAAGCTGCAGCGCCGCGCACTGAAATGGATAACATGAGTGCATCCTAATTGCAATTACGAGTGCTTGCTCGACAATAGATTATGCGAATGCCTGCAAATTGTAATTGCACGACAAATCGGGAGCTCGAGAGGGAACAATTATATCACATTTAAAACAGATATTTCAAACATATTTAAATGCTAAACTCACTTTGAAGTAATTAAGCGAGTACCGAGCACATAATTCAGACGAAATTATTAAATTTCAATGTTGCATCGCATTTCAAATTAAACAATGCAAATTCGCCTGTCGATTGCAGATATCGAGAGACTTTTTAATAATGCATAGAGTTGACACACCTTCACACAACTTCTCGCTCTATTCAATTAACATTTACAGTTGCGTGGCAAGGAATTAAGCACACCTTGAAGGGGCAAAGCATCCGGCATCGATGCGCAGCTGCAATTAAAATTAAGCTGCCCCAAAAGACGATTCTTAATGCCTTTATAATGGAGTTGAGCAACTTGCAAATCCAATCGCATGAATCGATACCTAAGCAATATTCGACTAGAGCTCGTTGCCTCCTCTGTGCTGTCGACAGAAGCAGAAGCAGAACTTCAAGAACAACTCCATTAATCAAGCAAGCGAATGAACGAATGAATGCCAGCAAATTCTCAGAAATTCTTATGTATACAATAAAATTTTAATGTGCAACACTTCCCGTTCAGTGCTGTGAAAACTGAGCAACCGAGCAACCGAGCAACTGACCCAACACAAAGATAACTAACAACAACCACAACAACAACAACAACAACACGAGATACAGATACAATTGTAGCAACAACAAGTACACGAATAAGAACAACAAATAGCATTTGCAGCTAATAAATTTCATAACTCGAAACTCTGAGATATTTATTTTCATGTACTTTGCCCAACTGCAGCAGCAAGTGCAGCCAGCGACAAAAGTAGCAGGCAGTAGAATACCCTGTAATTAGTCCAAATCAATGCAATTATTCTGGATTCACTTAGTTAAATACACTTAAAAACATAAAGTTGTAGTGCAATTATCATTTGAAATGATTTCAAGTATTTCATGGATTTATTTTTTATTTATATTCGTTATTGCAAATTAGGTAAACATAAATATAGTTTAATTTATTCATTGACCTATTACTAATTTCTAATATTTCAAGGCTTTCAAGGTTAGAGATTAGGTAAGCATAAAAATAAATAGTTTGATGCCTTGCCCGCAAATTAGTTATAAATTTGGAATAAATATTGTTAGTCACATTGTTTAAAGTATGAGCATTTGTAATACTTTGAATTCTCTTTTCATACAATAAATATTATAATGTTAATCGAAAGTCAATTATTTGATTGAAATTAATCGCATTTCTTTGCAGTTGTCGTGTTTTTCTGTGCTATAATTTCAAGTCCCCTCCATCTTCAATTAAGAAGAAATATTGTTAATCACTTTGCTGAAAATATGAGACATTCTCTTTCATATAGCAAAAACAATACTGCTTTTTGAAAGTCAATTATTGTTCTAAATTTAATTGCAATTCTTTGCAATTATTTTCGTGTATTTCAAAGTAGACTATGCTTTAAACTCAAACTAACTTCATCTTTAAAAGAGTAATTTAATTTAGAATAAATATTATTAGTCACTTTGTTGAAAGTATGATGAATTCATTTTCATATTGCAGAAATAGAATTGTTCCTTGTCAGCCATCTTTTTTATTGATGTTTTTCAAACAGCAAAGTTAATAATGTTCATTGAAAGCCAACTATTTTATTGAATTTAATCACAATCATCCAGAATCCAACCTCCAACTTGAGGAGAGTAATTAAATGAAGAATAAATATTGTTTGCCACATTGCTTAAAGTGTGAGAAATTCTATTTTCAAATGGCAAAATTTAAATAGTTTCTCGAAAGTCAATTATTTGATTAAATTTGATCACAATTCTCTGCAATTATTTTCAAACTTTAAAAGAGTAATTAAATGCAGAATAAATATTTTTTGTCACATTGCTAAAAGTTTAAGATTTTCTCTTTTATACTGCAAACATAATAATGTCTCTCGAAAGTCAACTGTTTGATTGAATTCAGTCGCACTTCTTTGCAATTATTTTCGTGTGTTTCGAAGCATATGATAAGTCTCTCGAAAGTCAACTATATAGAATATAAGAATGTTTCTCGAAAGCCAACTATTTGATTGAATTTAGTCGCACTTCTTTGCAATTATTTTCGATTGCTTCAAAGTAAAGAAAGACAGTTTGTGCTTTACATTCAAACAACTTCCAATTTTAAAACAGTAATTACATGCAGAATAAATATTGTTTGTCACATTCCTAATAGTTTAAGAAATTCTCTTTTATACTGCAAGCATAATAATGTCTCTCGAAAGTCAACTATTTGATTGAATTCAGTTGCAGTTCTTTGCAATTATTTTCGTGTTTTTCTGTGCCTTAACTTCAAGCAACCTCCAAACTCTAAAAGAGTGTTCGAGTAGGAGAAGTTTTCTTGGCGTTAATCCTGCAAGAAGTGCAAGTGTGTTTTCCCTAGTTTGCTGCTCTTCGAACTGCATTCTCGCCATTTATTTACAGCGTATTACGGTGTCGACAAGCGCCACAAGAAACGAGGACAAAGGCAAAGTTACAAGCTCGGCGCTGTAACAGTTGCACCCCAAAAAGATGCACAAAAGATTTGTGGCTGTGTTTTAAGGGCAGCCGCCGGCAAGAGACACAAGGAACGAGGCAAGCGGCAAGTGGCAGGAGGGAATGCATTTTTATGAGCCGCAAAGTTGCAACCGAGAGGAAAATAAACAAGTGCCAAAGGAGTTAGATCAGAGTCCGACTCAGAGTGAGACTCCATTTTGGCAGCATCCTGACGGCAGGAGCAGGGACAGGGACAGGGCAGACCATCAAAGTTCGTTTATCCACTGAGCTGAGTGTGGCCAGGCTAATTGTCTAATTATGCAAAAATCGTCGGGCTGTTATGAAAGGCAAAAGTTGGGCAAACGAGACTCTATTGAATTGCCGAGCAGTGCTCGAAACAGAGTTTTAGTCGAATTATTTTTGGGGCACTTTGGAAGCCAAAAACTCGCAATTAAAGCACTTGAGACGCCACTTTGACACTTGCCCCTAAAAAGACGGAAGCTCCAAGTTGCCCTCCCCCCGCACTCCCCTCAGAGTAGTTCCCATTCTAGTTCTAGTTGCAGTTCCGTTGTTCGGCATGCAAATGGTTTCCGTTTCGCTTTCGTTGTATGCAAATTCTCCCCCAACTCGGACGCGTCGCACACATGTTTCCCTCCATTTCTCTCCGACCCCATCGAGGGGCCTTCGCCATTAAACAGTTGCGCGTGATTTTCGTATTTATACCCTACACAACGGTATATTAAGTTCGTTCGATTGTATGATATGTTCAGAATTCAAAATAAAATCGATTTAGCCAAGTCTGTCCGTCCGTCCATATGAACACCTAGATTTCAGAGACTGTAAGAGCTATAGTAACCAAATTTTTGAATTTGGTGTAATATGTATTTTTTCCTTGCCCACAAAACCCATTCATATGTATATGTAGGTACACTTTTATGTGTGTGAGTGCATGCGTAGTCGAAAAACAAAGTTGGGCTGCTGCTTTTTCAATGAAATGATATGAATGCGATTTGATGTGATCTCTCTTTTAAATTAGCTATATTTTAGCATTCGCTGGGTTTGGAAGTAAATTACGGCGACGATATTTTTACATATGCATGGTACAGGGTATATCGGAGTCGGGCTAGCTGGACTGTTGCCGTTCTCACTCGTTTTTGTTAGTTCAGTTCTCGTTCTCACGATCCGCATGATGACTCAAATATGTTTATAGACTTTGGCGAGGGGCAATTCAACATTTGATGTGCTCTTTTTAATGCTCCTCCCTTTTTTTTTTAGTTTCGCTGCGAAGTGCAGCAAATTGAATGAAACTGAAACCGAAACCGGAAGCTTGTGCTTCTCTGATTCTAAACGGTGATTCCAATTGTGAGTGGGCGTCCAACTCAACACGACGCAATAGGACGCAACACGCTGCGAAGCGCTGCGGCTGCTGTGGCAACAGTTCACGGCCAATTGCAAGCAGTGCGATACAACAAACCACTGGCAATAAAATTGAAATAAACTAATAAAGCCCTGCACTCAGCTCGAGTGAAGCAAAACGAACAAAATGCTCTAATGGCTCTGCTTTCAGTGCAAATGTTGCAGGATTGACCTCTCGTGACAGTGGCAAGTGCAGCCAGCTTCGCACTTTAAATCAATAAAATCGTGACTCGAAATGCGAGCAGCACAAAAGCAGTGAAAATATTTCAGCTGGCAAGCTAATAAAACACAGCAATTAAAACTGCAATAAGAAAAGTTGAAGTTGCGTTTAGAAATTGTCATGGCATTGCAATCTGAGTGGCATTATATAAGTTGATGATTGAATTCTTTCAGCTAGCAGATTACAAATAAAACTCTACTCAATTAGCTTTACAAAACAACAAACAATACTTCTAAATATATCATAATTGTGCCAACTTTACGTCCTGCAAAATAGCGCTTGATTAGTTTGACTAAAAGTAGCAAATTTACTCAATCAAATTACAAATTTGACAACTGAAATGTTGTTTAACTGAAGGCATTTAAATGTACCTATCCATACACTTTAATATATGAGAATTATGCCAACTTTGTGCCTTTCAAAAGAGAGCTAGATTAGTTTGGCTAAAAATGCATTAAGAGAGGATTAAAAGTAGCAACTTTACTTGATACATTAAATCAAATTACTAACTTGTGGAATGAAATGAAATTTTAAATACATTTTATTCGCATTTTCAGTTGAGTTGAGAGCATTTAAATTCAGCTTTCTATACACTTTACTTATCAGAATTATGGCAACTTTATGCCTTGCAATATAGAGCAAATTTAGTTTGACTAAACATGTTTAAAGCTAGGATTAAAAGTATTAAATTTGCTTGATCAAATTAAAACTTGATGAGGAATGAAAGTCTCAACATTTAGTGCATTTAAAGTCAAGTCAAGTGTTTCAATATTTCAAAAACATCTGAGAATTGTGTACACTTTATGCATTATAACAGTTTCAACATTTGGTAAATTCACGTTTTAATTATTTTAAAAATCTCAAAATTATGCCAACTTTTGGCTAAAAATGCTTTAAGCTGAAATTAAAACTGGCAAATTTACTTAATTAAATTGCAAACCTGCGAAGAGAAATAAATTATTAAATGCAATTCATTCGCAGTGTTTATTTGATAGCTTTTAAATTCACGTTTCAATAATTTTAAACATCTCAGAATTGTGCCAACTTTACGTTGTATAAACTAGAGTTAGTTTAGTTGGATTAAAAATGTTTTAGGCTAAGATTAAAACTAGCCAATTTACTTAATCAAATTACAAACCTGCGAAATGAAATATTGTTTAGCTGAGAGCATTTCAATTCACGTTTTAAAACACTTCAAAGCATCAAAATAAATGCAATTTTATGCACTTGATTAGCTTAGCTAGACTGCTTTCAACAAGGATATAAGTACAATTTTACTTTATAGTTGGTTAGTTGATTGCATTTAAATTCACGTTTCGAAACTCTTAAATATCTCAGAATTGTGACAACTTTACGTTGTATAAAGTAGAGCTACTTAAGTTTGAAAATGCTTTAAGCAAATTTACTGAATCGAATTACAAACTTGGGTAATGAAATGAATTATTAAATGCATTTCATTCGCATTTGCAGCGTTTAGTGTTTAGCTGAGAGCATTTAAATACATATCTCTATACTTTTTCAGCATCTCAGAAACTTTATGCATTTCAAAAAATAACTAGATTCGTTTGGCAAAAAATTCTTTAACTAGCAAAATTATCAAATTAAATTGAAATTAATTATTAAATGCATTTCAATCGCATTGTTGATTAGCGAGCATTCAAATTCACCTTACAAAACTCTAAAATATTTTAGACAAGGTACAAAACCTTGCAAAATAGAACTAATTTAGTTTCTGCGAAAACGCTTTAAGCTGAGATGAAAACTAGCAAATTTACTTAATCAAATTACAAAGTTGGGTAATGAAATAAATGAATTATTAAATGCATTTCATTCGCATTTGCAGCGTTTAGTGTTTAGCTGAGAGCATTTAAATTCACGTTTTTGCGGTTTCTTTTCAGCAGTTTGCGATTCGCGGACTTGTTTCATATTTGCTTTTGGTTTAATTAAATGCCACGCAATTCAACACCGCTCATTGTCGCGCTGCCTTTGCACTCGCATTACTCGCAGTCGGATACGCCGCAACCCCCTTCCCCTCTCTCTCTCTCGTCGCCACTTGTCGCCCACAACTACCCGCGGCCTTAACCCTCAACCCCTTTGGGCGCTGCTTATCTACGGGCTGAAAAACGACACCCGTGACGTGCAACAGCAGCAACAACGACGACAATAAATACAACAACAGCAGCTATAAGGATGCATGCGAAGTGGAAGTCGAGGGCCTGACGCTGCCATTTTCTTTGGCTTTGCTGCGTCGTCTTAAGGCTCACACATGAGCTGATTACAAGGGCGGGCCACTCCCCTCCTCCTCCTCATCATCATCATCGTGATGTTCATTATGAGCAACTTGCGCGGTCGTTTAACTTTTGAGTCGGCGATTAAGCGCAGAAATTCTTGGACTCTCCATTTCCACTGCTGCTCTGTGCTTATCACGTGTTTACTACACTGTAAAAAATTGCACTAAGCGCATTAATTGAATTGTAATTGCCGACAACGACGCCAACGACGACGACGACGACGGCGAGTCGAGTGTCTCAACTGGTTTGCCAGCCGAGCCACAACCACAACCACAGCACACACTCAACACTTGCATTTCCAATGCATTCTTGGGCTTTGTGCGGCATTTACTTCGAGTGCCCGTCCGCCCAGCTTAAAGGACGCTGAAGGTGAACAACTGGAGTCGCAACTGGTATACACAACCACGCACACACAACTGCACACACAACTGCACACACAACTACACACATCCACACACTACTGCACTTTCCTCTTCGAGCTCAGAACAATGCGGTTCTAACCAGTTGCCCACTCACTTCACTTCACTCCACTCCACGCCACAGACTTGCAGCCATTCACTCTGCCAGCCGGCTGCATGCGCTGATTAGAACGTGTGGCAAGTTGTGGCTGCGCGTCTCGGACAGCGAACATAAATTCGCGTCAATCATACGCCACGTGGGCCGCATTGCAAACCGAGATTTGGGAATCTGTTGTCTCTGTGTTTGGCTTTTGCTTGCGGGATTTACTTGCGCGTTTTCAATTATTTCTCAGTGCTTGTTGCCCTTTGCATGTTGCACGCTGCACTCGCTACTGTTTCTCCAATCAATTTATTGCGCCTCCCTCGCCGCATTACTCACGTTTTTTATTGGCCACTCGCCACGCCCCGCCCCATTTATCGTTTAAGCCATTTAACCCTTTTGTGTTACGCCTCACTCTCAACTCTTCTTTTAATTTTCTTGCCGCTGCTCTGCAGCTACTGGGCCAGGCCAAGCCCAACTCGCAGCATTCCCCGACTGCAGTTTTGTGCCATTTATGGCAACGGCTCAGCTCCAGTAAATTTCTGACATAATTGAGCCGTCGCAATTTACAACGTCAACGGCGAGTGGGGCGCACAATTAATGAGTCCATGGCCATGGCAGAAAAGGGTTAGTCCAATCAAAGCGCAGCAGAGCACAGTAGTGCCACAATAGACTTGCAGCTTGTCGACCAAATGTGTGTTGCAGCACAAGCCGCAGTCGTAGAGCTTGCCACATTAATTGCATTCTGCGGCGAGCGCAATAAAAGAAGCAATATAATATGGCCATAAAATGCAGGGCGACAACCAGCAGCTGACAAGGACTGCAAAACAACAGCAAAATTGAAAAGCTCAAACTGAAACTTTGACATTTTAGTGCCACTAAGCAAGCAAGAGAATAATATTTATCTAAACGACTGCACATAAATAGTTGCAGTAAAACAAAAATAACATTACTGTGCATTTTTTTAATCTATTGCTTATTACTTTGTGCTTCACTTGAAATTAACATTCAATATTCATTTTAAAAAACTTGACATAAATAGTTGCAGTAAAACAAAAGTAAACATTTCTGTTAAGCTATTTTTTCAATAATTCCTTAAGTTTCACTTGGAATTAAAGTTAAAAATTCATTTGCAAGACTTGACATAAATCGTTGAAATAAACGAAAAATATTAATTACATTTCTGAGCATTTTTAATATTGCTTTATGTTTCATTGAAGTGACATTTTAAAGTTGAAGTTTCATCCACAAGATTTGACATAAGTAGCTGCTCAAATTATCAAATTATTGACTACTTTTTTGCATGTTTTTTTTTTTAATATTACTTTTTGTTGTATTGACTTCAAATTAACGTTGAATATTCATCTAAGAAACTGGCAATCAATAGTTCCAATAGAAGAAGAATAAAAATCACACTTTTGAGCATTTTTTATATTTCTTTATGCTTCATTGACTTGGAATTAAAGTTGAATTTTCATCTCAAAAACTTGCCATAAATTGTTGCAATTAAAGGAAAATTACATTTCCGAGAATCTTCAATATATTTCTGTCTGTTGCACTAAATTTGCCAGAAGTTTTTGAGTGTTTGTTTTTAATCTGCAATTTTTCTTTAAATATTGCTTTATTTTATTATTTTGACTAAAAAAATAACGTTGCAAATTAACCTCATCAACATCAAAATAAAATCACATTTCTCATATTTCTTTTTAAAGTTTTTTTTTGTATATTACTTTATGTTTCTTGAACTTGAAACTTGCCATAAATAGTAGCAATAAAAGAGATATCAAAATCGAATTTCAGCGCATTTCTGTTAAACTATTTTTCGTATACTACTTTATGTTTCATTGATTTGAAAATGTTGCAAATATCCCAGTTGTAGCAAATCAATAAATTATTTGCAGAGCTGGACAATTTGTAATAGATGCAAAAGGGAATACATTGTAGCCTCAAAACTGTCGGTCATTGACAAGGAGCGATAAATCTGCTGCAGAGATGGTTTAAACAATGGGAGGGCGATAAGCACTTTAAGATATCTACGCTGAGCTCAAAAGCGAATGAAGGAAACTGCTGGGGAATCGCTAAACAAATAAATATGCCTTAAGTTTATAGCTGCCATAGTTTATCAATAATTATCTAGCGAGAGACAACTTCAAGTGCATTAAGTCACCGCTTGCTCAACACACTGCCCTCTCGCTCCCCCCTGCTGCTCGAGTTGCTTAATCATCTCTATCGCGCTTTCAACCACACGTCTAATTAGTGCACAAATCACTCGCTCGTTATATCAAAATCTGCCAACAATAAACTTTATAATTTGCACACAAAGCAAACACACACACAAAGAGCGACAGAGATAAAGAAAGAGAGAGAGAGCCACATGATGCGCTCTCGCTGAGCGAAAAGCTCACTCTCGCGTAACTGTAACTAGCCGAAAAGCGACACAGAGCGCATGTAAACAGAAGCCGCACAGAGCGACAATAACAACGGAACCGAAGACAGCGCAAAGCAAAAGCTGCAAACTTACATAATCAAACCAATAATAATTATCAACGCCATTGTCAAGGCAGCATCCCCCCACCCGTCACCCACGGATGGAAAGCAAAACACAGGACAAGCTAAAGAGTGACGGGGACAGAACTTTTGACGTTCTGTTATTGTTTTCCGTGTTGTTTTGGCTGCTGTCCCCACGTCCCCCCCCTCCCCCCACGCACTATCACGACTATTGCCTCCAGCTGTTCGCAGTGCTGGCATCTGGCAACTCCCTCCACCTCGCTCGCTCTCTCTCGCACACACACACACACGCGCGCGCTTGACATTGCGATGCCCGATGTCGGCGATGGCCAACAAAGCTGACATTCTCTATATGAGACAAACAACAACAACGAGTACAACAATTGGCGGCCTGTCGCACATGCAGGCCAAAATGGTCGCCGGGACAATAAAATGTCGTAATGAAAGTTTTGCAGCCATTGAAGAGCGAGCCAGCTCTACACATCATCATCAAGCGTCGTCCTGGGCAGAGTTATAAATGGTGTTTAATGGGTTTGTTGACTGGTCGCTATGTCTGCCCCTCTCCCCGTCTCTCCCCCTCTCGACCGTCTGTCTGCGTTCGGTTTGGTTTCGTTGGCAGCGCTACGGTTTGGTTATGGCTTGTTAAGGACCAAAGCTTTATGGCTGTTTTGAAGCACTTTTTCACTCAGCAACAACAGCATGATGAATGCACATGTCCTTGAAAATGCTGCGAAATTGTCACATTTCTACAGCCCTACAGCCTTACCATTTGCGCAGAGGGTGGAAACGAGGCACAGCCATATGTGTGGCTTCAGTTTGAAATTGGAACTGTTTTTTTATGTCACTTACCTGCAATAAAAAGAGCACAAAACAAGATATATGTAGTACAAAATATGAAAAAGAAGCGTTGCGAATTACTTAATATAATTTATTCGTGAGTTTAAAGTTTTCTCTCAACAAACGACACAAGAAGTTCAACTTGAGCCGTGTAATTGTTCTGGGAATCAAGTTTATGCCATAACTTTTTGCCTCCAATCTGTTTGTGTAAGAAAATGCATTCCTGGAAACCTTCAGCTGCCTTGAGCAGTTCGGCATAAGTTATGCAATGCTTATTACAACTAAACTGGCAACTTTAAGAACATAATTTGCAGACATTTGAATAAATTTGTTAAATCTAAAATGCACACTTGCATTTGAACAATTTTGTAGTAAAAGTCAGACAATGAACAACACAAAATGAAACTGCAACTGCGTCATTTAAGAACCTTGAAAGCTCATCAAGGCATGAATCAATTTGCAAATACTTTATTTGGCTTAAACCAAAGAGGCATGCTACCCGTTGTTATGCTACACAACCCTTCATCAGCTTGATGCAACGGATAGCTGCTATCAATTTGAATGTCTTTGCAACTCAACAACTTTATTATGCAATTACCAATTGGAAAACTCTCGAAAATACTTCGCATATATTTTCGGCCATCAATTACAGTTCGGTATATACATATATACAGAGGCAAATGCATAAATATGAATGCATATCTTGTTGCACGTATTTCAAGAATGACCGGGCAACTTGAGGCGGCGTCCGAGTTCCATCATAAATTTTCCACAGTCGGTCGGGACGTGCACACACACACACACACATAGAGTGAATTTATATGAATATTTTGCCAGCAAATTTGCATATCATAATTGTGAATTGTTGGCCTATCCCACAACATGCAGCTTCGCCTCGTTGCAGCCTCTCTTTGTCTGCCGCATTCAATCAGCTCGTTGTCTGACGTTGACGGCTCTCGGCTCTCGGCACGCCTCTTCTCGCTTTTATCATTGGCATTTTATTTACTTGCCCCCTCCTCACCACCCCAACCGCGCACCATACGCCCAGAGAGACAGCGTCGGGCACAGTGAGTCAGTCAGTCGCGCTCGCTTAGATGAGATTTCCCGCCCCCCTTCGCCGCCCGCAGTTGGCTTTGTTTGGCCTGCGGCAAGGCTAATGTCAAGGTTGACTCAGCTGCCGCAACCTGTCGAGGCCTGCGGCATCCGCTTGGATTTGTGTTGCATTCGAAATGGATTATAATTGAGTTGCGCTGCCGTTACAATCTAGCCTTAACCCACTCGCTGCCCAATGGGTTCTTTTTTACCCCAAAACAAAGCTCTGCTTCATTGCGGGAAATTGAGCAAATCGTGTGGAACAATAAACTCGTTGTTTAAGCTGCAGTTCAAAGGAAACTAAATAAGGGGATTAAGGACAACACTCTGGGGTGGCACCTAAGGGTTATTCTAGATCTTAAAGGAAAAGCGAACACTTTTACTGAAAAGAGTGAAAATAATGAAACTAAGTGAAAGCGAATAATGGAATAGCAAACTTGGAAGGTTCTGAAAATTGTGATAAATTTGGAAATTGATGCCTAAGCTCCTTAACAAAACAAAAATATATTCTAAAACTTGAATAGGAATTAAATAACATACAAAACTCTGCTCCATAAACATTGGTTAATAAAGTAAATGGATTAGATATATTATGAACTTATAAATTTCAATTTTGTTATTCCCATTTCTTATCAGATTTAATGCATTGATCAACTTAGGGGTTAACTCCATAATAGAGCAGCTTAAACCATTTTTTGCATGGAAATCAAACAACCCAAAGTTGCAAAAAGATGAAAACTAAGTTGAACAAAGTGCTGGGCATACAATTGGTTCATTTGGGGCATTAAGCATGTCCAGTTAGCAAAGTTGATGCAAGCAACAACGAGGGTGGGGGCAGGGTTAAAAACGAAATTATCTTGCGGTCCGGAGTGGAGTCAATTTCTGGATCGGATGAACGCAGTGAGCGTGGCACGGTATCCATGGCTTGTTAACCCCAATTAGTATGCATTTGTGTTGGCAACTTTTTTGCCGAATGCCACGCTGATTGAGTGTCGACGGAGACTGCAACTGCAGTAACTTGCAGCTGAGACTCTCTTTTTCAGTGGCATGCCACATGTTAATTAAAACTGAACACACACATACCGAGTGTGTGTGTGTGGCATTCTTCTGGTTATCAGTGCAGCTTTAACTCAACGCCAAGTTCGACTTCAGCGTCATCTAACGTCATGGAGTCTAGAGGCTGGAGTCTGCCTTTTCTTTCACTTCAATTAGTGGTTTCATGTTGTGCATGGCAGCCGGCTCTTGAGATTTATATCAGCCATATGTAGAGCATGCCCCTGCCACTGCCCCCGCCCCTGGCCCAGGGCCCTTCTTGAGTTGCATGTCTGATGCTGCTGCTGCTGCAGGATTAAATTGTATGCCGCGCCAGCCCGCAGTCTGTTGCCAGTCGTTCGTCAACGTCTTGCACTGCGGCTTCAACTCCAACTGCCTCGCCTTCGCCTTCATCTTGGTCGTCAACTTTGGCTGCAACTCCAACTTCAACTTCAAGTTGCTCTTGGTTTCGGTTTGAGGTTTTTGCGAGCAGCAGGTGCTGTCTACTTCTCTACGCCTCGCATATAGACAAAGTGTCAAATGAGTAATGCAAAACAGTTGGAAGCGCAGTCACAAGAAGCCAGCAGCAGCTACTTAAGCACTGAGAGAAATAATCTGTTTATTTGCAGCGATTCTAGAGGATTTCGAATGCAGCTTAAGCTGCTCTTCACTCCATTCTTTTTAACATCAGTTGCACTCTGATTCGCCTACTTTTACTGCTCAAAAACATTCTTAGATTTCACTTTCTTAAATATGTTAGATTTTATGTTGCATTTAAACTACTTTTGTTTATAATTCCTCTGTAATCCCATAATTCAGTTTATTTGTAAATATTCTAGAGAGTTTCGATTGGATTTTAAGTTGTTCTTGACTCAACTCTTTTTAACTTAAAAGTTGCTCTCTGATTCAGCAAATTTTACTACATAACAAATTCTTAGATTTAACTTTCTTAAATATGTTCAATTTTATGTTGCATTTAAACTACTTTTGTTTATAATTCCTCTGTAATTCCTTTATTCAGTTAATTTTTAAGGGTTCTAGAGGATTTCGAATGGATTTAAAGTTGCTCTTGACTCAACTTTTTTAACTTCAATCTGATTATTCTTTTGATTCAGCTAATTTTACTATTCAACAACTTCTTTGATTTCATTTTCTTGAATATTTTCAATTTTATGTTGCATTTAAACTACTTTTGTTTATATATCCATTGTAATTCTTTAATTTCAGACTCTTCTTGGATTCAATATCTAATTGTGTGTCTACAAAATTGTGTCTTTTTGGCATTTGTCTAGCAAGTTTAAGCTTCACTTTAATAAAGCCAATCAGCTGAATTTGTAATCCTTTAAATTTTATTCTTCTTTCAACATATTGCTAGGTTATTTCTAGCAGTGTTGTCAATCGTTTGCCGTCATATGTAGAAGAAACTTTAACTACAAGGCCTTACTTTATTATGACACGCAATTTGGGCGCCTGAGCGTGAGTTGCTGTTGTTGTTTATGGCTCTTCTTGTTGCCGGCAAGGATTTGGAGGCCCAGCAGAAACTGAGTAGAAGCAGCACAAGCAGTAAAAGGCATTGGAAACGGAGTTGGAAGTCGATGTGGAAGTCGAAGGCGAACTCGGCTGCTGATTGCGCCTGACTGGCTTCCTGTTTGTGCTTGGTTAGTTAGTCAGTTGGCTGCTTCCCCAGCTGTCATGCATATGAAAGTAGGTCGTAAATCTTCAACACTTGCCGCTCTTCGTCTTCCTCTCTTCAGGTTCTTGTTGCATATTTGATGGACAGCCGCTGCAGCGAGACGGCGCGGCGCGGTGGCAAACACATGAAGTGCACATTGCTCTTTGATTAATAACTGCAAATTGCTGTAATAGATCGAGTGATTTTCGTTGCTGTTGCTGTTGCTGCTGTCACTCGTAACTCACTCATAGTGCTCGCCACCTGCGGAAATTTGAATTTTGAATGCATCCCAAGGGTATCCAATACCACAACGACATCTGCTGCATGCTGCAGTTTTGATAGATTGTGCATAAACGTGTAATAATTACACATGCAATTACAAGCAACTGACAAATCTTTCGATGAGTATCAGCGAGATAAACGCATTTCATTTCAGCCCAACACAAACTCTTCAGCATGCATCAACAGAGTAGCGTCCATTAAATGCTATCAAATGTCATAGCTAATCGCAGGAAACTCGTTTAAAGCTCTGAATTATTAACGAGTCTATTTTACACTAATTTGTTTAGTTCTTCAATCAAAATTTGAACTAGAGGTTGCCGAGGTTGTCTATTCTTATTTGTATTTGAATATTTTCAGCATTAAGTGAAAAATTTATTATAAGTGAGAAGTTCTAAGTCACAATTTTATTATTTATTTATTTGTATATGTTTATCTAGCTATCTATCATATTTTATAAAAGATTGCAATTTAAGTTAAGACTTAGTTCTAACTATATTTGATTCTGTCCTACAAATTTATAGAATTATTTTTACCTACTTTCCACATGTCGACCTCTAAGAAAATATCTATTAACCTGCGTGTTTCAGTAAAGGATTTTTTCAGCACTTTCAAAGTAAACCTTTGCACTGGCATATTTCAGCAGAGCAAAACCTTTACAGAGACATTAAATTCACTTTAATTATTTACTATTGTATTTATTGATTTGCATTTGTTTATTCATTGAAACAAATTTCAAACTATATTAAATCATTTCTTTTTATAAGAATGTTTTGATGATGGAATACAAAGTTTTCTGTAAAATAAGAAGTTTAATAAGATAGATTAAGGTAGTTTTATTAGCTGCTGGCTGTTAGTATTACAATTCAAGTCTTAGTTGTAACTATGGTTGAGTTTGCACTCTAAATTTATAGAATTATTTCAACCTACTTTGCGCAGCTCTATATTCTTTTATTATCTATTCATTATGATTCAGTAAATGATTTTTTCAGCAAACTCTTGCACTTGTGTATTACAGCAAAGCAACAATTTCAATTTGCCTAAAAACAGACGTTAAATTCTTTGAATTATTTACGCGTATTGAAGTGAATTGGTTAATCTATTGAAACATAATTCAAACTATGGAAGTTCATATACTTTATTTTACATGAGAAGCATTTTTGAGCATTGCATGAAAAGACTTTTGTAAGAATTTGAAGATGATTTGTAAATCTATAAAATATATTTAAGTAGAGTTTTGTGAGATGTGGACTGCGGATATTTCGTTCAAGTGACAGTTTTTAATGCTACTGATTTTGTCATATACTTTTCTATAATTTTTTGTACAGGTCTCTCTATATTTTGATGTATCCGTTAGCTTTTCATTAACCTGCATGATTCGGTATACAATTTTCCAAATTTTTAGACTCCTACACATGCATATTTTAGCAGTCGAACAACTTTAATTTGCCTTGAAACAACAACGATGCCCCCACTGTCCATGCACCCAATCGACCTTTGACATTAACCTGGTCAGCTCTCGTTCTCAACCCCAAATCCCAAGCCCAGCACGGACCTCAACCCGTTGGCCCATTGTTCCAGTGTCCCATGCCCATTTACCACTTGCCATTTGCCCATTTGCCCATTTGGCCATTTGGCCACTCATAATTAGTTTCGTTTTTGCAGCTGTCACAGAATTTGCCTTTTGGGCTACATTTGCGCTACAGCATTTTACATGTCCAGACCGCTGTCCTGTCGCCTGTCGCCTGTCGCCCGTCGCTCGTCTCTTGTGTCCCGTGTCCTCTGTCCGCAGTTTTAATTGAATAAAGTGCACTTTGCGCCCCATTCCCATGCTGTTAGCTGGCACAACTTGTCACACTTTCAGTGTGGCCAGCGTTCTTGGGGTGGGTCGTAAAAGTGCGCCAATAACCCACTGCACTTTATAACCCCGAAAAGCGAACCTCTTTGCCGCCTTAGAGCTCATCTCGTGTAGGCCTACTACTCTACTTAAGACACATAAAAAACCTCGAGCAGTGAGTTGTGTGTGTGCGGGTAGCTTTGTCTCCCCTTGCCTCCCCTCGAGCGCCTCCCATTCATTTTTGTTAATTTATAGCCAAGACGGCGAGTGGTAGATGGGTAGCAGGGGGGGGGGATGGGGATGCTGGCACGACCATTGCACGTCGCAAGTGGCAATGCTTAAAACTTTGTGCTACGTGACTCGACAAGTGTGGGGCGTGGTGTGCGGGGGGCGTGCAACATTTAGCCCAATACGTGGCTCAATACCCGCGCACGCACACACACACACACACACACACACCAACACGCACATAGATCCCCAGCGCATGTCTTGTTACAGTGGCATATTCTATCTCTGCTGTCTGCCTAATTTCCTTCTCAGTAGCATCTTCAACTCGACACACACACACAGTTACACCCCTCAACACACCCCCAACACACACACACACACACACACATCTACATAAAAATCAGGTCATGTTCGCTGCTCAAAGTAATGGAATTTGTAATGCGTTTTCCGCTGCCAACCTGAACTCTCAGCCTCGCTCGTCCCCAAAAACTTCTTGCCGCGGAATGTCGTTTTGTGTGCTCGTCCCAAACCCCTCCCCCGCCCCTCGCTCACTCTCCCTCTTCACAATTAACTTGAGCAAGGTTCTGGCTCTCCTGCTACCCTGCTGCTGTCAATGGCTCCCAGTCAAGTGGCAGCAGCGCATCGAAGACGCAGAAGAGTTGTTGCTCCAGCTCCTGCATCCACTCCTTGCTATTCGTTTGCTCGTTTCGCTTGTTTGCCATTATTAACAATCTTTGTTGGCGCTTTTGTGAGCGCGCCATGTGTTTCAGGCAGCCCCCACTCCAAGCCCCAACCACCGTGGGCAGCTTCTCTTGGTGCAAATGTATTCAATTAGTTAACTGAGAAAAATTATATCATTAGCTGCAAGAAGAAAGTGGGAGGGGCAGACAGGCTGGCTTTTGGGTTGGGCGCCCTGTGGGCAGCTTCTTTATGCTCCCAACTCGACATTGTCGAGTCTCCATTCAAGTTTATTAAAATTAATAATTGCCTCCTCCTCGTCGTCGTTGTCGTTGTCGTTGTCGTTGGGTGGGCAGCGACTCGCAGTGTATGTAGGATGCGCCTCGAGGGATACTTTGATACGTTTGTTGGCATAGGACAGACAGACAGGTGGTGGGCAGTTTGTGCTGATGTCGGTGCGGATTAACCGAGAGAGAGCAGAGATAAACTACTGCTGCCACGTTTCCACGACTTCCTGTTCACCTTTTGTTTGCCTTTTCGACGGCACCAAAACTAATTTCATCTCTAATTTGCAAATTACAATAATTTATGCAAATTTATTCCATCAGCACCAAAATTATGTTCTGTTTAGTTTCGCAGCGCACATTTCGAAGGGATAAGTGGCTACTCAACGCCAGGGGGAACTTAAAGGCACATGATCAAAACAAAAAAGTGGGCAATGGGGAATAAATATAATAATAATCAAGTTGCTCCCATTAGCAGCGGCTATTTCATTAAAAGAAAGTTTCATTTGGCAGCTCCTGAGTTGCAAATAAAAATTGTACTTTAATTTAATCAATTGCACGCAGTTCGACTAACAAATGTTGAGTGATCATGGATTTAATATAATAATAATGATTAGCAGTGCCTATTTCATTAAAAGAGAGTTATATTTGTCAGCTTCTGAGTTGCAGTGAAAAATTCTAATACAATGTAATCAATTGTACACAGTTTGACTAATAAATATTGAATGATTATGAATTCAATATAAACATAATGAAGTTCCCTAATAAAATAGTTCAATTGTGAGCTCTTGTGTTGCAAATAAAAATTCTACTAAAATTAATCAATTGCCAACAATTCCACTAATAAATATTGGATTAAATAAAACAATTTAGTTGGACCCACTAACAGCTGCAAATTCATTGAAAGAATGTTTTACTTGTGAGCTCTTGTGTTGCAAATAAAAATGCAATTATGATTTATGCAATTGTGCACAATTTGATTATTCAATATTGAGTGATTATGGATTCAATATAATAATTAAGATAAGCAGCTGCTATTTCACTAACATAATGATTCATTTGTGCGCTCTTGTGTTGCAAATAAAAATGCTATTTTAATTTATTCAATTCGACCAATAAATATTGAGTGAGTGGAGAAAAACAAATCAATTTATTAAACAAAATTATTTTGAAAATATAATACAAAGGAAGCATAGCAAAAAAGCGTCAACAAAAGCTTAACAAATGACAGCTGAATTTTTAAATGTAAAGATGAATGGCATTAATAGGCAATTTATAAACATATGAGCTGATAAATGTTAGGAGAAGTATAGAAATACCTTATGGAAAACACATGCTCTGAACTTGAACAAGTGATCATCAAATTGGAAGCGTCTTCATTGCTTTGAATTGGCGATTAGCGCAAATAATGTTTAGTGCTCGGCTGGCCGTGAATTCGAATGAAATTCGCTATTCGCTGTTGTGTTGCGCTTGGCCATCTGAATATTTAATGGTCGTTCAATTGATTTTCATTTAGCAGCATTCAAAATGCCCCAAAAAGTTGCGCTGACCATTGAATTTTTATTGCAACGCAGCGCAACGCAACACAATTTAATTCAATTGCGCGACTATTAAAAGCTGTTCGCTGTCGCTTTAATCCGATTAAATTCAATTGAGCAAACATACTACATACAAGCACACTTACAACTCAATATAGATGGCTGGCTGTATATACATATATATATATAGGTCATATCAGATGGTGTTCCAAAAGTTTTGCAAGTGCGCCTGGCCTAATGGCGAAAGTTGCACGAGCGAAAACACTTTGACTTTAGATTGGCAACAAGGCGGCCACAATGCTGTTGGGCGGCCACGCCCCGCAGCGCACGAAGACATCGTCGATATTTGGGCACGCTAAAGTGGGCTGCCCACTTCCCCATTCCATGTGGCAGGCGCACGCTATTTTCGAGTGCATGCCACAAATTGCAGCTATCAAACTTTAGGTTGGGAGCATTTTGCAAAATGTTTAAAAATACAAAGTGCAAAATGCCAACAAACAAACCAACAACTGCAACAACAACAACTACAACAACAACAACAACAGCAAACAGGAACGTTGGCGACACAGCGAGAAAGAACATGGCACATACCAATGCTAAGCAGCATTTTCTATTTTCACACACTCGTTGGCCCACATCCAAGAAATATAGCCAGCGGATACATCCAACTATCTATATGCATATCATCCACATACCTACTATATATATGTATATATATTATATTTGTGGTGCGCTCAAGTTTTGTGCTGCGGGAAATCCGCGCAAATATCTGGCGAAATAATAAAAATAATAATATTATCATGCGGTCTGATTGCGTGTGAGCCAAAGTGGCAGACAGCGCGAGACACCACAAATTCTGGGCCGCACACACGGCGGACACACGCGGCGTATGAGTAACGCGCTTGCAATGCGCACAGCCCCCAACCGAACTGAACTGAACTGAAGTGAAGTGAAGTGAACTGAAATCAAGAGCTACACTCATCTTTGCGTATTCATTATGCGCAATTATAAACAATAATCATATCTAGTCTACTTTGCTGTTTTCTGCGTAATTACAATTTATAGAGCAGTAGCACAAGTTCATGAAAAACAACAGAGCCAAACAAAAACAAAAACAAAAAACAAAAAACAGAGAGCAGAAAAAAAGACAGCAACAGCTCAAGTTCAAGCAAAAGTAACATGTTTAATGCCGAGGCATATTAAGTCACCCAGTTCCAAGTTCAGCTGAAGTCGTTAAAACCGTAAGGTCTTCAAGCCGTCAAGTACTTTATGACATGATTGTCATTGCCTAATAAACAATTGCGTAAAGCATCAAGTGTAAGCGACGACTCGACTCAACTCGACTCGACGCGACTGCCCATAAAAAACATCAATATAAAAAGCATGTACTTATTACTCCATTCACAACACAGAGGTCAGTTACCACCGGACGACACTTTGCTGCAAGCATATTTCTCAGACTCTTCTCTTCTATGAAGTGACAGCACATAGAGCAACAACTTTAAAGATTCGAATTATGGAATACGTTGCTTTAATGCAGCATGAAATTGCGATTGCTTTGCTGTGCGGAAATTCTAGTTTTCTTGCTCAAAGTTGAATGAGTATTATTATTACAGAGATTTTTTTCTGCTTAGATTGCAGATTGTTTAAGCTCTTTAAAATACTTATTTATTAGTATGAGGGTGAAATGATACTCAAATAGTATAATCTCTGAATAAATCAGTCAGCACCAAGCACATCTATAAGGCTTCTTAATACTCATAAGCTTAAGCATCAGCAGCCTACATAATCTAAATGCTAAATGCATTAATACGCCACGAAAGTCTGATCGGTTTGATGTGTAAATTGTAGTTATATTGCTCAAAGAATTCAAAATAAAGAGAAATTATTCTTTCTATGCAGACTCCTAACTTTCAACTGAAGTCTGTAGAAAACTTGTTAGAATTATGAGCATGAAATGATAGTCAAATGATAGTTAAATCCCTAATTGAATCAGTCAACACAAACAACGTCGCCAAGACTTCTAAATGTTTATTATAGAAGCCTAAATAATCTAAATGCTAAATGCATTAATGCAGCATGAAATTATGATCGTTTTGCTGTGCGGAAAAAGTAGTTTTCTTGCTCAGAGAATTAAATATAGAGCTAGATTTTTCTTTCAATGAAGATTCTTAACTATACCCTGAACTCTGTAGACATTTTATTACAATTATGAGCAGCTCCAGTTGAATCAATCTAGACAAATAACTTCGCCAAGACTTCTTAATGCTCACAATAAAGCAACCTACAACATCTAAATGCTAAATGCATTAATGCAGCACGAAATGATGATCAGAAAAAGTAGAGATAAATTTTTCTTTGGATGAAGATTCCTAACTTTGCAATGAACTCTGTAGAAAACTTAATCGAATTAGCAAGATGAAATGATAAATTAATCAGTCTGGACAAACAAGTTCGCCAATACTGCTTTTTGCTCATAATATAGGCTACCTTATTACACATAATACACAAGCGAAATGTTGAACTTTGAAGTAATTTGCAAATGTGAGACGTGTAATCGTCTACATTTATTTAAACATGCTGACTTCTACGCAAATTAAAGTGTCATTTAGCTGTGCTTTTGCCACTCTATATTTATTTAATGAAGAGACTCCAGCAGACACAAGTTCATGCCACATTTTGCAGCTGTTAACTAAGCAAAGTTACGACGGCTTAGACAAGTTTCCAGTGCTGGCAACCACATTGTTAAGCTCGACAGCAGATCCAGACAAGGTACTTACACACAAGGATTTGTCCAGAGTCATGTATGCCATCAAACTGGTGGCCGTGGCAACTGCTAATTGAAATAACTACCGTTGGGCACTTGAAAGGGATTTGCACGAAAACTGTTTAATAAATATACAGCAGACAGGCAGGCAGACCAGCAGGACCTTCGAAAACACAAAGAGAAGAAAAGAGAAGAGAAGAGGGAACCCTTTGACTTTTGAGCTGGCGACACGCTGGCCGAAATGCAGCGATTTGTAGCATGCCACATGTCGCAGTCGCATGTGAACACCGTGGGGCGTCCACGCTGTTGACACTGATGGACACCGACAAAACTTTTGCGAAAAAAGGCAATGCGGGCGAAAGAGCGGAGAGAAGCAAACTTGGAGAGTCGTCTGCGCTGTTTGCATAAAATATGTAATTCAATTTATATTTCTTGGGGTGTGTGTTGTGTTTATTTGTTTTTGTTTGAGTTTGAGTTTGTTTTGCTTATTTTTTGCTGGGGTTTTGGTTTGTGGCAGGCGACAATTAGAATTTCTGATAAGCCCCCATTAAAGCTGCTGCCCGTCAATCGGCAAAACAACTGTTGCCCCCCTTCTGACCACTGTGGCAGCCACATAAAGCAAACGCAAAGCCAGGGCAAAACTTTCGAGGTGGAATTAGTGCAAACAGACGCATAAATAACACACAGAATAACACCTAAGACTTTGATGCCCGGCAAAATGACGGCTAGAACGCAGTGTGTGCTGTGTGTGTGTGTGAGTGTGTGAGTGTGGTGTCTACTAATGTCTGTGAAGTGGCTTTAAATGCAAATATCTTACATTGATATGCTAAGCAGATGCGTCTGTGTGACTTTCGTCTCGCCCGCATAACGGGCGACTGTCTCGAGTTTTTGTTGATGTTTCTGGAATGTTGCACATTGCATTTTAAGTACACACACCAAAGATCAGATAATGAATGCATTGAATGTACTCGATTTACAATCAAATCAGTGCAGCGTCTGACGAAAATGAGTAATTGAATTGGAAATTTAAAGAGATGAAAGCAAGCGCTATTTTAATGCATATCAAATAGAAGAACTTGTGGCTATATTTACTTTACATTACTTTATAAAATAATAAGCTAGGAAATCTCACGAAAATCACAAGCTTTTGTTTATTTGATTACATTTAAATGAGCAGAGGCTTAATAAATTTCTTGTGAATCATATGCAAATTTCTCGTGTGTGTAAAGCGTCTCATTTGTTAGTCTAGTCGGAGCAACGTTTAAATATTTAACAATATTTAGCCAGCGCATAACAAGCTCATTCATGTGCACAGTTCAATGACCAAAGACTATAGAATTTGTTTTGTTGTATCTGAAGTTTCGCCTCGTCAAATTTGTCATGAGAATGTGAACTGTATATAATATATATGCATAAATTCACGCCTGTCTCTTATCACAGTGGCTGCCTTTCACCCGAAAATCATATTAAAATGCATAAATTATGAGAGCAAAAAAAATAAAAGATAGTATAGGCAAAGCGAAAAGCAAATCAAAAGTATCTGCATAATTTTTGCAAGCGACCAAAATCCAATCAAAGCAAAGCAAAACAACGTGAGTTGCCTGACAACTGGATTTAAATAACAGCAAAGAAAAATAATTAAATCAAATGGAACTAAAATAGAAAAGCCAAAAGCGGAGTTGGAGTATAAAGTGAACTGAAATGAAATTTGTTGCATATATTTCGCTCAGCGCCAACTAATTCAATTAACACAATAAAAACGCCACACAAAAGCCAGCAGCCAGCAGCCAGCAGCCAGAGAGCCTTTGATTGCCAAGTTGACTTCAGCTGCCGTAGGAACTGAGCACAGCCAAGGCAAACTAAGACTGTCCTTTGTTAAGGTGCGCAGCTAAAGGCAAAGACCGGGTCCTTGCCCTCGCTTCGCTCTCTCTCTCTCTCTCTAGCTCTCGCTCTGGCTCTTCCTGTTGTGAAACAAAGCACGAGGGCAGCCCAAAAAGGAATCTAATGTAGAGCAGCCCCAACTTCAGCCCCTTGACTCGCACTTTAGGGCGATGGCGCTGGCGCTGGCGCTGGCACTGACACTGGACCGACTGCTCGGCAAATTTGTACACAGCACACGCGTCGAGGAGCGCGTGAAGCTATTCGCATGCTGCAACACATGTGGGGCAGCGCTCACAATGCCAGGAAGCAGCCAGCCGTCGACGACGACGACGAAGAGGATGACGCTCAAGGCTCAAGTGCACTAAATGCAAGCGGCAACATCCGTTTCATAAACGTAAAACCGGCAACTACACTCGCAGAAATTCATGGGCAGCTGTAGAGAATTGTGTTGGCAAAGTTGTGGACTGAAATGAAATACTTCTACAGAAATCAATCTATTTCTAAGGTGCTTTAGAACTACTCCTAATGGTATCAATCTAAAGTGCTTTATTAGCTAGAAATCTGTATCTAAAATGCTTTATTAACTACTCAATTCAATCTCACTAAATAGCATTCGCATTCCACATTTCAAAAAACTTTCTCTGTAATTAGAACAGTTCTATAACTGCTGTTCTTTGTATGGTAAACAATGCCACTTGACTCATTTAAATATTTGCAATGTTTACGCACAAAGTTTGGCAAGTTCTGCCATATTTTCACCTCAGTTGCTCCGCGTTTTCTAGCTTTAACAGCATTTTGCGAGCTTTCTTCGCTAGTTTGCTCGCTTAAAGTGCACTTTTCCATTCGGGCACTTCATTTTCGCAGTGTTGTCGACTCCCCAACTTCTTTTCAGCTCGCAAAACAAACCTGTGCAGTCTCTGAACTCTGTCCCGCCCTGTGACAATTTCTATGGCAGGAACCTCATAGTTTTCCGTCGCCCCCCCCCCCCCCCCCATTCCATCCGCTGTTACCTGTGACGCCCACATTTGGCTTTTTTGTTGCAGCCATTTCACGCTTTTACGCCGCAATTGTTGTGGGCACTGTGCACTGAAAGGCGTTGCACATAAACTTGCGGCAACTGTGACTTTAAAACTAAGCCACAATTGTGTGGCATGCTTTGTGTTTGCCTGTGTGTGTGTACAGTTTGACAGTTATTGGCTGGCAAATCGTTTTTAGGCCGGCGTCAAAGCATTGTGCACAGGTCACTGAAATGCCTTTTGGGCGACCTGCCAAAGTTCCCTGAACTCCAATCAGTGCATGTCAAACTGTCGCCGCATTACTCATACGCCACCGCAAAAGATTGCTGCGAAAAACTCATTAACAAATTGCCTAAACTGCCCGTGTGTGTGTGTGTGTGGAGAAGAACATGACAGTCGACAATTTATGTGGCAATTGGCACTGTCGGGAGCCGCTGCTCCCCAAAGACAGCTCCACCTGACCATGACGTAAATGAACTTGGACATCAAGTGGGGAAAAGCAAACAGCAGTGGAGACACACGGCACACTCCTTTCGACTACATGCTATGCTCCACATTTCACTGCACGCCGCTTGTCACAAAGTCGCCCCGTCACGTCGTCGACGGCCACGGCTTCACCCCTGACAGGTAGCGCGTTTGCTCGACTCGAGCCATTAATAGCTGGGTTATGTAATCGAAGGAGTGCGGGACGAATGCCTGGAAATGTGGCAAGCTGCAGCGCAGGATAAAAGCTGCTAGTAAGTGAATGGAACGCCAGACAATTGAAGATGATAAAATCATAAGCTAACGCCAGAACTTCAGGCACATGACGAGTCTGCAGCGCGAGTTTGGAGTGGCTTTAGTTGGCTAAGTTTGATGTACTTTGGGCTTATCAATTTCGTATTTTGGCTGGCAGCTCATTAACAAATTGAAATATCTGTATGACAGACATCGATAAGTATTGCTTTGCAGCATTCGATTAGCTAATGCCTGGCGTCTCTTTGATTTCGTATGGCGGCCAAATCGTTTTATGTCTTTCACGTTTGCTTCCGCGTTTTAGCCAATTGCAGAGCTGTCTGTATTGCCGTCCAGACGGCAAACTGCCACACGTTTGGCTTTTGTTTTTTTCTTTGCTGTTGCTGCTGTGTGCCATGATTTCAATTTAATTGCCATGGCATGGCAAGTGTCAACAATTATCAAGTATACGCCACCTGCGCGCGGCCTACAGACGTGCGTCAATTGGCGAGGAAATTAATTGAGCGCACTCATGAGACTGCCAATTAGCGGCACACAGCAAATTTATGGCTCACAGTCTCAAACTAGCCAAACGAATCGAATACGAGCATCAAATAAAATCGCTCACATTAAGCTCCTGCCAATTTGCTGTGTGTGAGAACGGCAAACGCGTGTCCGGCCCATAAAAAACACGCTAATAAAAGCCTGAAGATGTGCAAAACACAAAAAAAAAACGAAACGAAAGAAGCCATTAAAAAAGAAAAACGCTGAAATCTTCAAAACGTACACTGAAAATAAACACAAAATGCGCTCGCTGTCCAAAGAAAAATGTCAAAAATTAGCAACGAAAATAAATGAGCTAAATGTGGGAGCGGAAGAGATAAACTGGCGTTTGAAGGGGACGCTAAAGAAATTGGCGAAAACATTTTCTATAAACTTGCCTCCAACACACACACACACACACAAAATCACAAACTTTTGTGACACAAAAGTGACAAAGTTTTTTTTTTGTTTGTTGCTCAACTCTTTTGGGTCGTTGCCTTCGTTTTTCGGCGAGTAATTTTCGCTATCTTTGCCAGCTGAAGCAATCGCAGCAGAAATAACGACAATAACCAAATGGTCATCATAATGTTTCAAAGTAAAAACCGCATCCGCAACGAAAATAATGTAGCTTCAAGCCGCAACTCTTTCAAAACGAAAAACGAAATAAAAAAAGCTGGCAAAATTGACGCTAATTTTGACAACAATTTGTAATTCTTCAGCCCCTTCCAGCACTTGAGCGGAGAGTTGCCAAGATGCTGCGGCGGCCACACAACTGTTGGCTAATTAAAAGCCTCAAACTGCCAGCAAGTCAAAACTTTATCTACTCTCAGCTAGCTGATAAGTCCCGCACGGCAATTAAACATTTTGGTTTCCCTCAGTTGGATTCCCTCTACTGCTCTTTCTCTGTTTATCTCTCGTTTTGTTTGGAAAACAAAAGATTCTTTTTTTGGGCTATTTTAAAAATAGCTCATGAAGATACCAATAATATCAAAAGTATCTGAAAGATGTCTAGTGCATCTTCCACAGGCAGACAGACAGACAGACAGATATGAAGACAGCGGCAAGTGCTTTAGCTTTTGTTGTTCATTCTTTCCCTCGTTCCCTACCTCCCTGCTTGCCAGCATCTGCTGCCGACAAACAAATGGAAATGCTCAAGCAGCCGCTGAAAGCAAAAGTTCTTGTTGCCCACGCACACTGCACACAGATAAAGCGAGCGCCAATGAATGAGCCAGAGATAGCACGATGAGGAAAATAGTGAGTGTCCGACAGAGAGGGGGAGAGTGCGAATGAGCGGCAGAGACGGAGACGGAGAGGAGACGCAAACAAATTACAGCCTCGAAATGACAGCTGAAGACCAAACACATAAGAACAATGACAACCGAGCACAATAACACTTTGCCTAGCCAACACAACAACAACAAGGCGTAATAAAAATAAATAAATATTGCTGTATTAAATCGACTAATGAATACCCCTTCCTAACGCACATTGTAATAGACTTTTATCCAGAATTACTGCATATCTGTGGGAACATAAATGAACTCTTCTTTGCAAGTTGCAGTTGACTAAAAATGAGTTTATTAATCATATATCTATTGCTTAAGAACAACACAAACTCATGATTATAGTTAGCTCATCAGCATTTAATTTACTTTTAAGTGTGAAACACATGTAAACACATTGTTAATTTTAATATTTTCATATCCAACAAACCACTAAAAGGTTCAGTCTCGATTTCTCAATGTATTTTTAAAATCTTTGAAAAATAAAAAAGTGTGGCAACATAAATTAACTCTTCTTTGGCTGCTTTGGAGTTGACAAAAATAAGTTTATTAATCATATTTCACTTTTGGACTTGAAACAATATTCTTAAGACACAAATTTAGTACTACAAACATTAAACATTCAGCTACACGTGTAAACTCGTTGTTAATTTCCATATTTCACATCTATCAGCCACTTAAATTATAATTAAAGTTCAACACAGTCTCGATTTCTCAATGTATTTTTAACTTTGGAAATATTGTGTGTTATAAAAATAGAAATATGTGGGAACATAAATGAACTCTTCCTTGACAGCGGGAGTTGACTACAACTTAGCTTATTAATCATATATCATATTTCTTAAGAGCACTACAACAATAAAAAGCAATTCAAGTATAACTAACGTTAAAGATTCGCCTGAAGAATGAATATTTGCTTTTAAGTGAAAAACACTTGTAAGACTCACTGTTAATTTCAATATTTCGTATGTCAAACATTAATCAGGCACTAAAATTATAATCAAAGTTGAGCACAGTCGCGATTGCGGAATGTATTTTTGAAATACTTTCAATTAACGTGCGGTACAAAAATAAATCACAGAAAAAAATAACGTAGCGAGAATAAATCACTTTAAATGATGATAAACATCGACGGAATTCCCGGAAATTTGGTGAATATGACGAGTTTCCACAAAGCCTATTGAAATTGCGTTCGTGGAAAAGCTTGTGATACTTAAAGCTTTGGCAACAGCATTGTTAGCTTGCAGCACACACGAATGTTGCAAGGCCCCCGCCACTCGAGCACCTGAACAGGCACGCCCCAGAATTATAGGGTACAACTACAGCCAGCAACGGCAGAGGCTTAGAATTTTGGTTATACAAAGGATGGTTTTGCATAGGAATGCTAAAAATAAGCTCACGAGTGGAGGGGAAGGGAAGGGACGGGTAGGGGAGGGCAGGCGGTTGCCTGGTGTACGCGTAACAATAACAAACACAACAGCATTGTTAAAGGTTATGTGGCATGTGGGCGAGCCGGAGGGGGCGTGGCAGGGAAGAGAGCAATCAAGCGTAGTTTTTTGGAATTTTTCAACTACACAACGCATGCAAAAAACTACGCGTACAACTGGCTGAATGGCAGCAACAGCTGCCCCTAGCACACCAGCCAACAAAAACCTAAAAAAAAAAAGGTAAAAAATCATAAAATGCTCGAGTGTAGGGGGCGTGGCAAGGGGCCGGCAATTGTAGTAGACAGCAGGAACAAAACGCAATACTCATAAAAATTTTTACGCACATTGAGCAAACGGAAAGGAAGGAAACGAAACGAAAGGAATGGGGAGGAGACTGGTGGGGAGGGGAGGAAAGGCAGGCGCGCGTGTGTGCCAAAGGCGACCGAAAGGATCCCGCGCCCAGACCACCAATCGACCACCTGCCAAGGCCCAAGGACGACGACGACGACGACAGGACACAGCTGCTGCTCGAGTCGAGTGTGGGTGCAAATTGAAAAAAAGAGAAACACGCAAAAAGAAAGCAAGACAAATTTAAGTATTACAATTTTTGCACTCGCTGCTCTGCAACTGGCAGTAAAATTAAATGAAAATCGTTTGGCAGCCGCATGAAAAAACACAGCCGGGTAAGGCAGGCAAATGTCCGCATATAAATAAAAATATACACACGCATTTTGCATGTGGAATAGGATGTGCGAGCGATCAAGCGACTGAGGGCCCATTTGCCATCGTCATCGCCATCGCCATCGCCATCGCATTTACATTTGCATTTAATTAATGTACATTAAATATTTACAAATTGCATTAAATTACCGCACACGGTGGGGCAGTTGGGGCGGGGTGGGGGGCGACTCCCACTCAGTGGCAAATGCAACCGCGAGACGCTGACGTTGCGGGGCAATTGTTTGCTCCACATATTTGAGTGGCGAATGGAAGCGAAACGAGGCATGGCTACATGTATCTATTCTCTAGCTATCTCTCTCTTTGATTCTCAGTCTGTCTCTGTCAGTTTGTCGCTAACCCCACACTGCAGTTTGCGGTGAATTCGGCGCAAATTTGCTGCGTGTTCCCGCTGCGGTTGCCACTTGTAGACCAAATGGACTCTTCACGCCACGCGGAGGCGTCACAGTGGAGCCGCTCGAATTAGTTGAATTAGTTGGAAATAGAATAACTCTAAGAAACACAAACTACACATCATAAAGCTCAATTGGTATTTCTTGCATTTGGAAAACATATTGGACTACATATTTAATTAATTTCATATTTACTAGTAACTTTGAAGTATTGAGATTTTATCAACTCAATATAAATGCATTTTTGAAGATTAATTCAAAATGTGCTGAAACTAGTTAAAACCTATAGTTTCTTAAATTATATTAAGTCTTTTATTGGTGCTTTGAACTTTTAATTATTGAGATTTTGTAACTACACAAAAAAGTGTATTTTTACACATTAATTGAAGCTAGTCAACTCGGCTGCTGCATCTAAAAATAGTATTGTCTTAAAATCATATTAAGTATTATTATTACTTAGATTTTATTAACTCCGCATAAACGCATTTTAAAGATTGATTCAAAATGTGCTAAAACTAGTTGCAACGTATATTTCTATTAATTCTATTAAGTCTTTGTGGTGCTCTGAAGTTTCAAATATTGAGATTTTTCTACTCCACATTTTTAAAGATTAATTTGAGCTTGGAAACTGGCCTGCTGCTTTTAGAAATATTATAGTCTTAAAATTATATTAAGTCTTATTATTAATATTTACATTTTATAAACTGCACATACATATAAATATATTTATATAATCACAATATAAATTCGAAATGTGCTGAAACTAGGTGCAACCTATAATTTTTCTATAATTTTATCTTAGGTTTCTTTTGTGATTTGACTTCAAAATATTGAGATTTGTCAACTCTACAAAAGTGCATTTTTAAAGTCTAAAAATTGTATTAAACCTTAATATTATTATTGAGATTTATGAACTCCACATAAATGCATATTTGAAGATTAATTTAAACTATTCAAACAAATTATATTTAGCCTTAATACTATTATTGAGATTTATCCACTCTGCATAAATGCATTTTTAAAAATTATTTGCAAATGTAATGCAACTAGTTGCTATCTACATATAAAATTTCTACAAATTCAATTTTGTACATTTTTGCTTTAAATCAATGGCATCAAAAGTTTTGTAATTTATACGAATATAAATCAACATTTTGGAATGTTCTAATAAACGTTTTGATTGCAAATAAATTGCAAACAAAGAAAAAAACAACTATTTTCAATTTTTCATTTGCAATTGAATTTCATAAACGTTTTGTGCAACTCTTTAACATGCAACTGCTGCATATTAAATTACCGTAGCAAGAGAAATAAATAAATATTTGAAATGCAGAGCAGAATTCTCAAATGCCCGCTCCACAGTGACTCCAGGGTGGCAACAACAACAACAGTGCAACTGCAGCGTGCCAGGAATGCCACTCGAATGCAAGTTTAATTAGTTTGAGATGCCTCGATGAAAATGACGTTGAATTCGGCAATTGGAAACTGTTGTGGTTGCCAATGACATGGACTGATTAAAGCAAGCTGAGACGGAAATTACACTCCAGCAATCCAATCAGATAAACACAGCCAGAGCGGGGGAGGTCGACTGAAATAGCTGTGCGCATTCTGGGAACTGTCGATGCGTAACAAGCGTTAATATAATTGCAGTGCAATGGGCAGCTATTCCAGCCCATTTGGCAGACGTGAGCCGCCTCCACAGCGCAGCGTCAAATATGCAAAATCCAAAACTCAATATAGACACGTCGTGCAGCTGAGTGTGTATGAGTATCTCGCAGATGCATAACAGAAAAAGCTAACAAGCAGGGAGTCTAACAAAGCCGACGCAACATTTTGGCGCTGACCATTTGAGGTGCGAGGGAATTTGATGAGAGTAAAGCGAGCGAAGCGTCAATTAAAAACAGCGAATAAACGAAAACTGACGTCGCAATACGTCACAGCACATTCAATGCTATTCACGTGGAAATCGCGCACTAATGAGCTGCCTCAAGGAGCCGCAGCGACAAACTGAACGAGTTTCGATGCGACAACGCACCATTTGACTCATGTCAAGAGGAAAAGGCAGGTGGACCCAGCCCCAATTCAGCCCCCACCCCAAACCGCAACCTCAAGACTGGACGCCACTGTTCCGCCTTGGCCAACGCCCCTTCCTGCTTCTAGATGCAGCAGCCGATAGGTCTACGTCTTCCTGCTTGCGCCAAATGCATATTTATACTTGTATACCCTGTGCCATCAAATGGTAAAAGGGGTATATTAATGTTTGTGCAAATGTAACAGGCTGAAGTAAACGTCGTTGACCATATGTTGTTACAACCAATATGCTTAACATCGCATTCTAAATCGATAAAGATATGTACGTCTGTCTGTCCGTCCGTCCGTCCGTATGTATGAAAACCTATTTCTTTGAGAGCTAGAATAACCAAAGTTGGAACACAGCTTCTTTAGGTTTCTATGCGAGTTTATTTTTTAGACACATAACATTCTCATTTTTTAAACGATCTTTTTCGAACTTGTTTGAACGGTTACCAAATATCTAAGTTTCTGCAAATTTCATCACGATCGTTCAATTAGTTTTAAAGTTACGGAGATCCGCCATTCGATTTTGACGCCCTTCACCCAAAAAAGCTCCAATTAGAACTCTTTTTTTACTCTATACCTTCATCCAAAAAAGTTTCAATTAGAACTGATATTTTTTACTCTCTACCTTCACCCAAGAAGTTCGTATTAGAACTATTTTATATTCACTCCTTACCATGATATGTTGTTTTATTTAGTGTTAGTCAAAATACATAAGCAAAAGAGTGTGTATATAAGAAGTAAGTTCACTGTTTTATAATAAAATAGCGGTACAGGATATTTAACTTTTTTCCAATACAACTTTGGTACAGGGCATTTTATAGTCGATAAATCTCGACTGTAGCGTTCATATTTGCTATTTTTTGTAATCAACTTCCAGGCATTTCTTTTGAGCAATAAAAATTGTAATGAAGCGCACAACATAAAACAGAACGCCAGAGTGGACATTAAAAGCGAAACCGGCTTCAAGTAGGCGGGTCAAAAGGGATATGCTGGCTGACTGACTGCAAGGCCGTGGAGTGGCAAGTGGAGTAAGGGAGTGCGAATGGGGTCTGGGCAAACGTCAAAGCAGTTTATGCCGCGTAATTAGCGGCAATTACCAAAAAGGGGGGCAGCTCAACGGCAGCAGGAGCAGAGGTCGAAAGGGTCAAGACAACGCTGAATCAATGCTTTAAATCAAACAACAAAGCAACAGGACACGCTTAAAGCTCTGCTGCAAAGTGAAACAAATAAAACAGTATTGAATCCTGTAATTATCTTTCCAATTACGAATAATATATAAAATCTATAATGAATCATTTGCTCATGTAATACTTTTTCCGTTCGTATTTTAACATATTCTATTTTGTAATGATCTTAATTCAATAAACAAAAAAATATGGTTTAAGCAAACTTTCAATTTACGATTGATACACAAATAATCTGTTGAATCTGTTTCTGTTTTTATTTTGACATATTCTATTTTGTTATGATTTTAAAGTCTATTAACTCAATAGGCAGATAAGTGTCTTTAGGAAACTTACAATTTACGATTGTTACATACATAATTTGTTAAATTGTTTGCTCATTTAAAAAATAATCTACGCTGTAATGATCTTAAAGTTCATTTATTTAAATAAGCAGAAAAATGTCTTAAGAAACTTTTCATTTACGAGAGATACATAAATAATCTGTCGAATCGTTTGCTAATTTATTGTCTTTTAAATTTTTATTTTCAATATTGTATTTTATAATGATTTTAAAGTTCATTGATTTAAGAAGCACAACAAGTGTCTTTGCGAATGATACATAAATAAGCTGTTGAATCGATTTCATTTTTGTTTTCCAATATTCTCTTTTGTAATGATCTTAAATAAAGTTAATTGATTCAATTAGCAGTAAAAGTGTCTTCCAATTTACGTTTGATATATAAATTAATCTGTTGAATCGATTCTCTATTTGGTAACTTTTTTCATTTTAATTTTCCAGATTCCATTTTGTTTTAACGAAACTTTCAATTCACGATTAATGCATAAATAATCTGTTGAAATGTTTTCCTATTTGATACCTTTTCCATTTTTACTTAATTCGCATTTAACATTAAGCTTAAATTTCAGCTTGAAGCGCGCCTTCAATTGTGTTAAGGGTATGCGAACAGCGTTAAATAGAAATTAACATGAGTTTTTTGTGTTGTCTCGCGCTGTTATTTCGCTTCACACGCGTTTGCAGAATGCAAATTACGCTAAGCAAATTAGCGCGGAAGCGCCAAACTGCAAGACAAGACACGGAACAGGTGCCACGACGACACCAGGGAGGGGGTGGGAACTGCGCGGGAAGAAGCCGCTTGAAATGTAAGACAAATTAGTCTGCACAGTCTGCAGTGGGTGAAGAGTGAAGAGTTGGCTGGCAATGCGTGAAACGCGCAGATCGACTATAAAGACAAGCAGATAATGCTGCTGGCAACGAGACGAGGCAGCGTTGGCTAACTCGAGGAATGCACTTTTCTTAGGCCACATGCAAATAAAGGGCAAAAATGCTTAATAGCTGCTGAAACACGATAACGTAAATGTTGCGGAACACCTAAAGAAACACAAGACAATTAAGTACTCAGTTGTATGCAATGAAAGCAAATAAAGGGTCGATGTTGAAATTGAATAAAAGAAGATATGTGAGTGATATTCAGGAAATGTATTTGTTATTTGAAATAGATATTCACTATTTATGTAATATAGTAAAGTAATATATTAATATAATGTTTTTAATGAATAAAAAACGGTATAATAAGATTCTACACTATTAGTGGACAACTGTTCCTCACGACGCCGACACACCGATCGCCTTCCGTCGATCTCCTCTTCTTTTCTCCGGTGTTGCCACATGCCACCACAACACTAGCGCTGTCAACTGCTGCCATAAACCAGTGATGCCATACTTTACATTTATGCCATTATGGATGGAACATGACATCGCTCAAATGCCCGCCGCGACTTCATTTGGTTGCAAGATATCCGAGAGCTTCAATTTTGAATAACTGCTGCATAGATTTGAATCTGACATTCTATGATCCTGAATCTGAGTGATGGCTTGCGTTATGTTGGCTTGTGGCTTATTGGCATAGATCTGCGACTTTAGAAGACCCCACAAGAAAGAGTCTAGCGGTAGTAAATCACACGATCTTGGAGAGTAGACCGCATCAGGCGAACACTCATTTTGATGATAAACTACTCAACCTTGTAACTTGCCATGCTGATTTGGCAGCAGTGAGAGAATAAGAAAAAAACAGATTTAACAAAATAACCGCCACAGATTATGAACAACGATCCGCTCTATTTCAAACCCCTTTAGAAATTGCCGCAAAATAAATTGATATAGCAATAACAAAAAAGTGGTTTAGGATTCTGACAATGTTTTAAATGTAGAAACATTTGGAAAATGCTTGAAGAACTCAGAACTAATGCAAATTTCCTTTAAAGTATTGAACTATAAATAAATGGTTGAAGACTTCGAAAGAGAAAGGAGAGAAAACCACACGAAAAACACTCGATTATTAGTGTGTAAAAATTGCTGGAAAATAAGTATCTTACTTAGTTCCATTGCAACTTAAAGCCAACTAAACTCAATTGCATAGTTTCTTTTTTGATTCAGCAGTAGCTCGTTGGCCAAAAACTGATGCCATCGAAATTTGAAATTCAATTAAGTGTCGGGCAAAGTGGCAGCTGTTTGTGAGTACGTTAAGCGACAGAATTTGTAATAAAGCAATTGGAGAGTGCAACAGTCTCAGTCTCAGTCTCACGCCAAATTGCAGCAGGAGGCAAAAACGAAAAGTGCTGTTGTTGCAGCCGACTTGCAGCACTTGCCACAAATCAAAAGTGCTGAGCCCTGACTGAGCACACCGCATAGAGCAAGCAGCCCAACGAGTCACCTGGCGAGCAACGCACATGGAGGTGCTCGGACATAGCACGGCAACCATGGGAGGACATGACAAACTGCCGCCACTTGCGAGGCAAATGGCATGGCAAATGAAAAATGATGCCCAGCCGGTGAAATGCATTTGCCGAATGAGCTCAGCACGTGAAGTGCAAACAAAATGCACACTCCACAGTGCAAACAACTCAACTAAACTCCAACTCGAAACTGCAACCTAATTGAACTCCCCAAAAAGTCAATATGCCCACAGTTTTTTTTTGTTATTTTCACTATTATTAACGTAATATGCTCAGCCGTTTTTTATTCGCACCACTAATTGCAAATTTTTGCGTTAAGCTAGTTGCAAAAAAAAACGATTGTTTGCCGCGATTGTTTTTTTTTTTTGTAATCACTAAATCAACAAACAGCGAAATTCAGGCGGGAATTGCATACCCTGCAGTCAACAAAATATACAGCAGAGTTGCTGCATTTCTGCCTAATGAAATTAAGTAATCGAAGTGAAAGCATCCACACTAAAAATATGCCACATTAACAATTTATCTACTTGACCTCTGTAAATGTTTGTTCTGTTGACTTTACAGGATATCTGCTTGCCCATCAGCAGCTGCGCTTATCTATTTTATGTTCATTAAATATTATGTGTAGCTATCTGCGATAAAAAGAATTTTTTGCTGGCATTCGCTAAAATGAAATTATAAAGTGTTTCTTATTATTATTATTATTATTGTTGTTGCTCTCCTCTCCCCGCCCTGTTGACTTTTTGCTGTTGTGCACTAATTGAAAAAGGCAACAAGAATAAATAATTCATTCTGTACGTGTATTACGCGTATTTGCCCTGGGTAAAGTTGCATTTGCTGATAAGCACGAAATCACAAAACTGATAACAACAAGATACAATAATATAGTGTAAATACATATGAATGGGGCGCATGTTCCCAGCTAATGGCTGATAAAACGCACTCAACGTGAACTCGTAAATGTGTGAGAATATAGCCGAAGTGACGAAGATATTCCCACAACAAAGTCAACGATTCTTTCCAATTTTCTACCTTCAATCGATGCAGTAAAATGTGCATTAATAAATTAGCATGCATGCTTAATGCCTTTTGCATATTCATAAATCAATTAAGTGCGCAAATAAGAAGCTGCATATTGAATGAACCCCCTTTTTATAGCGCATTATTGTAAGCTTGTTAATTATTAATTATTTTGCACTTCAATTACGAGTCTTTTCGCCTTTGCAATAGTTGTTCGCACAATCAATAACAATCGCGGAAAACCCAAAAGCAAACATCGTCCAAGACATAAATGAATTTCGTACATTCAGCAAATGAATTGTGAATCACTTGACTGCAACTTGGCGACTTATTGAAACTTCTTATCAAAAAAAAAACATCGCTATGACAAATTACTCGACAGTCTGTTAATGAAGTGGCATTACAAAAATAAATAAATAAATAATAACTGAAAAATTAGCCACGCTAATTCAGGCAATTAGCATTTTTGGCGTTTGCATCGATTTAATTAAATATTGTTCGGCCTCAAACTTGATTAAACTTTTCCACACGAAATTCGCATCGTTTCATTTTGGTTTCGACTGCTGTTGTTGTTGTTTTTATTTTTTGCGCAGCTCTGACCATCAAATGAGATTTGCCTCTCTGCGCTCTTTCTGGGTTTCTTTCTACATTAAAAGCAGGTTTTCCAATTGGCCTTTGGCATAAGCCAACGCAAAAGCCAAAGCCGGCCCAGAAACTGCTTGAATGGCCCGGCAAACCGCAAACAAAAGTCGCTCTGACGGCCGAACATGAAAAAATAATAGTAGTATAAGCCAGGTAAATGCGCCAGCGTCAACGGCGAGATACCCTGTATTCTGTGTACAATTTACAAATATAAGTGAAGATTTTCTTGGGCAACGTAAGCGGGAAAATAAAAACAATTACAAAATATGCCTTCATTATTTACTCATCTCAAAAATGGATCTTTAATAAATTGCTCCACTTCAAAAATTAATATTGTAATATTAATTGTTAGGCATTGTAAGCGAGAAAATTTGCAATATAGGCAACTAAAGAATGGATCGTTTTGCACTCGTTTAAAAAGTATTCCAAATTATGCCTTCATTATTGACTCATCTTAAAAAGTGATTTCTGTAAATTTTATATACTCAATGTCAAATTATTCAAATTTATTCTAAAATATTCCTCAAAATATTATCTCATCTCAAAAAGTAATCTTTTATTAATTGCTATATATTTTAAACAGAAATCAAGATTTTCTTAGGCATTGTAAGCTAGAAAATTTGCAATAGCTAAAAAATCATAAATTTGCTGCAGTTTTAAAATAATTCTTTCACCTTCATGATTTACACTTCTCAAATATGGTCTTTTATTAATTGCTTGACATTTTAAATAAATATGAATATTTTCTTAGGTATTGTAAGCAAAAGTAAGTAACAAAGAAATCATAATTTTTGCGTCAGTTCAAACAATTCTAACCAGTCTTTATTTAATCATTACTTGCTCTTCTCAAAAAGTGATCTTTAGTTAATTGCTCTACATTTCATATACAATTTGCAAATCCAAATAATCACTATATAAATGACTATATAAAATCTCAAAAATAACAAAATTTGGCTAACCTTTAAAAATATTTTGAAAATACGTAAATACAATACTTCCTTTGAAGCAATGGCAAACATAAATCATAATTCTTTACGATAAGGCGACAAATTATGAAATTGTATAAATTAGAAACTTGTAATTTGGCAGACTTTTAAAAGCAATACTAAAACACGCTCCTGTAAGTCAATTTCTTTGTATTAATTTCACAACTTGTTACACCCCAGTGGCGTAATTATTTGCAGGGTATAATGCAAACAAGCGCAATACATATTCGTTTGTCTTTCTCTTCGCATTTTGTGTGTTGCCTGCTTTTTTATACTCTGCGTGTAAAATCAATAAATTCGAGCGGGTTCAGAGGTGACGACAACGTCGAAATGCCTCTGACCTTCATCAGCCTTCGCTGCTGAGCACTTTAGCGACCTTCTCTGCAGCTGCCGCTCCCGCTCCCGCGCCCCCCGCTTTGCCCCCTCCTCCAGCTCAAGCTCATTCAGCGCCTTCTCGACAAGTTTGCAGACTGCGGTCAATTAAACCTACATATGTGTGCAAGTGTGTTGAGTGTGTGTGTATGTGTGTGTGCGTGTGTGCGTGAGTATTTCTTAACGTATTTTGCACGCCAAAAATGCTTAATTATTGTTGTTGGCATTGTTGTTGTTCTCGCTTTTTTGCTACTTTTGGCGTGGCTTTTATGCTGCCGAGTTTTTGGGGTTTGATTTGTGCGATTTCTGCTTAAGTTTAACGTACAAACATGTGTCTGCATGTATTTCCCCGGCCGGCATTGTTAATCATTAATTTCTTAGCCAATTTGCTGTTGCGTGTCTCTCGCTCTCTCTCTCTCTCTTTGTGTCTCTGGCGAATTCTTTTCGAAACAATGTTTCAGTTGTTCGCTTTAATTAATAAACATTTCCACGGCCGTCGAAAGTTACGTAAGCTGAATGATTCAGTCGCAGCGCAATGAATTCCCTATTAATTCGGATTAGCAAGCTATATATTTGGACTAATGGCTTTTTCGCTATATAAGCACTGAGTGTGATATTAAAAATCCTTTCTCAATAGCTTGCAGTTTGACTGACACTGCATTAACATTATCTAGTCTCAGTCTGCTCTTGCAGTTTTGCAGCCACTGCCCGCCAGCTGAGGCTGCCAAAACTGTGGCGCACTTGCCTTGAACTTTCAGGCGCCAACAACAAGAGCGACAATTTCATTTGCTTTTATTTATTACGACGTTCCGTATTTATTTTTTCTACTTGTCTTTGGCTCAATTTAGTTTTATGGGTCAGACGGTACTATAAATACTACATACAAGTATTTTATATGTATATTTGGATCAGACTTACCATCTTTAGCGGCGCTTGTTGTTGTTGTCGTCGTCGCTGTTGTGGCCATTGTTGGCGTAGTGCTGGCAGAGGACGATGATGCTGCTGCCGCTGCGCTGAAAAATGTTGTTGTATCCGCAGCAGCTGAGAGGCTACGCGAGCAGTGCATTAGTCACGTTTCTTCTAATTGTTGTTATTGTTGTCCAAACTGAAGTAGTCGTCGACGAACTTGAACCCGCACCCGTTGTTGTTCTTGTTCTTGTTGTTGTTGTCGTTGTGGGCGCTGATAAGAAAACGTCGCGAAAGTGCTTGACGAGCACACAGGCACACACACACACACATATGCGTATGCAACAAAAACAGAATGGGTGTGTGAGTGCGAGGAGAACAGGAAATAAATGCACGACGACACACACACAAAAACGCAAACAAAGGCAACGTAACGTGAACGCAACGCAAACGCAACGAAACGAAACGCAAGAAGGCAACAACAACAATACGGCAGAGCAGATAATAATTTCTTTTTGCCTCGCTTTTTTCCTCGATTCGTTAATTTTATTTTACTTTTATTTCATATTCATTTTCATGGTTCATTCGCTTGAAAGAAATCAAAAAACCGAAACCGAAAAATGAGCTCGCACATCAATTAGGCCAACTCTTGATTATATATTTTCTTTCTTTCTCTCCCGCTCGCGCTCTGTTGCATTTAATTGATTATTTGTATTTCATTTTTGCCGTGTTCTTCTTGCTTATTTTTTCTTTATCATACTTGTAACTACCGTTCCCCGTTCTCCGTTCTCCGTTCCCGCTCCCGTTAACAGATACGATCCGTTTGATTGCAGGGGCCCAATTCTTATGTTGTTGTTGTTATTGTTGTTGCTGGCACACACACACGCGCACACACGAACGCACACAAACACAAAGACAACTACTCTATAAGCAGCAACACATGCACGCTAGTTTGTTGTTGTTTCACGTTGGCGCTTGTTGAAGGAATATAAGGAGTAACGGCACAAATGTATTTATTTTTATTCGTCTTGTTAGCGTATCCGTGGCGCCTAATTAAACATTGTTATTATATTGGCACTGTGTTGCTTGCTGTGCTTCTGCTTCTGCTGCTGCTTGTGCTTCTGTTGCTTGCTCTTCTCCTCTCACTCAATTGGTCTGGTTGTAGATGTTGTTGTTGTTGGTGCTGTTGTTACTGCTGCTTCTGTTGTTGTTGGTGTGGGCGCAAACAGCACTAGATCTTTGTTGTTGTTACTGCTGTGAGCGCGCATCACAATTTTGTTTAGGTACAGCACATGCAGCTATCGTGCACATTTTTTTCACACATTGCACACGTTTTTTACGAACGATTTTGTTTATTTAACAATAATATTAACGCGAACGCGCGGCGTTTTTACCATCGATAGGAAATACACTAGAGAGAACGGGACGGAGCCAGCTGGTTATGGTACAGCGTGACCGCAATTTAGGAAATATACCAACATTCATTTTATAAATATACTTATTTTCAAATCCAAGGACGGTTACACTTTATTAGAGGTGTACGACTTAAAATGGCGCTACTTTTTAAACATATTTTTAAATTGTCTATTACAATTAGGAAAGCACAAATAATATTTTGTTTTCTTTTCCCATTTTAAACATATAACCTAACTGGTTTAACTGGCATAAAATTAACGCATAAATGTAAATGAAGCTGAATTTAAAAAATAACATAAATATACTTCTCCACTTTTTTTGGTATACTAATGGCTGTTAACTTAACATCGTGTCACGCGCTGTTTAACTTTAAATCGATGTTAAGGATGACCATTCGCTTTATATTCGTATGTAAATTACAGAGCAAAGTGTAAGTGGCGCCTATTCGAACATTGAACAATAAGTGTTTTGCTTATTTGCAAAAGATATTGTTTGAATTTATGTAATCATGTGTAATTATATAATATTGAAAATATATTATATAAATTGAGCCTGAACATAACCAACTTATTAACAGAGCCATTTCGAGTGAAACAATGTGCACTACTGTTAAAGAGCTGTTAAGCGAGCATTCTATAAATGTTATTGCAATGTTAGACCCTCGGTATAAGATCATGTTGCTAATATCCAATTGGATTTTTAAAATTATATATCAATTAAGATAAAAACCGGTTGATAGAAGTTCAAGGTACTTTTAAATGAAATTATGAAGCAAGCAACAACAATTTATAGTCTTCTGTTTCACACTTTACACTGTTACTGCTACGTTGGCCAGTCAGCTTTTGTCAGCGTGCATTTGGGCCCACGTCAAGCTGAATGCTATTCTGAAAAGCGGCCATTTGAATTTGAATTTCAAATTGGAAAGAAGCATAAAAAAGTAGTTGACAATTGTTCGCAAATATGCGTGGCATTAAGAAGCACAACAACAAAGAGAGGTGTGAGATTGCCAGCAATTTCTTGTGTTTGCCATTAATACACAACAATCCACGCAAATTGTGCTCAATTTGCTGTTAATTTTCTATTTCTCTTTTTTTTCGCTTGGGTTTTGTGTCGCATTCTGACCTTGACGCAAAATAAATATGACACAAATATTGCGGCAACAACGCGATATATATGTGTGTCCGAGTGTAAATATATATAAATACATCGCAAGCTAAAGTGCGGTAATTTGTGGCGAGATCGCTGTCAACGCCTTCTCTCGCTCTGCCTTACTTTGCCGTTAAGTATTACCCACTTTTTTGTCGTTCACTTTACACCACACACACACACACACTTTGTTTGTTGTTGTTGTTTATTATTCCGATTCCGCACGATTGTTAAGTGAAAGTTGCCACCGTTTGGGCAGCGCTGGTGCCACGCCCCATTAAGCTAACTCTCGCCCACATGTGGGATGTGAGCAAGGTGTTAATTTCAGTTGCCAATTATTTTACTTGGACTCGCACTCGTAAAATGCGACGTTAATGCCATTGTCGCCGACGATTTGTTGTTGTTGCTGTTGCCGTTGTTACACTTTAGTATGCTAATACGTCAGAGAAAGAGACGATGCCTGGCAATTGAATTGTTCAGACAGACGGCTGTGTGCGATAACAACACTAAACACAATAAAAATGCTATTGCATAATTATTTGTTCGATTTCTCAGAGCTCAGGCAATTAAGACGGCAAGCCAAAGAAAGCATTAAAAGCCAAGTTAATGTCGCTGCAACTTGTTCTGCTCGTTGCGGAAATCAATTAAGCGACAGCGTCCAAAACAGTCTATAAAAAAATCAAAGACGCAAAGTCAATGTCCTTTCAGCAGAGACAACAACGATAACTTGGCTTTGGCTTTGGCTTCGACTTTGGCTTTAAAAGGGCGCCGTCGAAACGAGTTCTGCCAGTCGAGTTGGCCCAAAGCGGGGCGCGGAGTGCGGCAAATTGGCAACTCACACACACTCGACTTGCATTGAAATTGCAGACAATTGCCGCCCCTCCTCCCCCTCCCCTTGCCACGCCCCGAAAACAGTGTCAAGTTCAGCTATTACTTTTCCCCGCTTGTTAGTTTTTCCTTCGCAGCCAACTTGGCCTGGCAAGGGAAGCTCTCAGTTTGGTTTTTCGTATTTGTTGTTGGTGTCGATCGTTGACCCATTTAACTACATTTCTAAGCTTTTTGTGGCCGCCTCATTTGCATAGACAATTTTTGGATTTGTGGCGTTTCTAATGAATTATTAAGGGGAAAATGGGTGAAAACGCATCTTAATGCGTTGTCTTGTGATTTGTCTCTGGGACCCTTTGGCTTGTGCAGCATGCAGCATGCAACATGCAGTCGCTGCTGCATTCAAACTACTTAATTGGCTCTAAAAATAGCCCGCCGCACGGCGAGCTGGTTTCTTTGGCCACGCATAAAAAAGCATAAAACAAGTTTCGTGGTCACGCCACAAGCGAACCAAACCCAAAGAACCCAAAGACCAAGACCAAGACCGACAACGACAACGACAACGCCAACGACACCGAGACCACAACTAAGACCAAGAACAAGTCGAGGCTAAACTCAAAGTGGTAAGAAGAGCCGAAGACAACGACTTTCTTGTAAATGCAGAAGACGCGCCCATTGCCAGCGTCTGCTCCAATCTGGTCGCCGATCAAATGGCCAGCAAGGAATGAGAGTGAAAAACCCCAAAGACAACGACGACGCGACAGCGCTGCATGCATTCGATTTACAACAGGTGGGTGGCAGAGGAGGAGGCGGGGGAGGCGGAGGAGGAGGCTGCTGGAAAATAAGATGCGATCTGCAGTCGATCGAACGTCGATAAAATCAACGCGCAACGCAACAACAACTGCATAGTGGGGCAAAGTGCTTGTTGCACAGACAGCAAAATTAATCGAGGCTCGTTAAAACGCAAATAAACCAAGCACTCTGAACTTCCAATACTCTTCTCCAGAGCTTCAGATATTGCTCAAGAGCTTCAGATACTTTCAAGTGCTTCAGATACTTTGAAGTGCTTGTCAAGATACGAATAAAATGGCCAACATTGTTTAGTATTTGTTGAACATTATTGAAATTTATTTAGAAAAAAACAAACAATGCAGTCTATAACTTACATTTATAATATATAAGAAATTCTATTGGCATATTACTATAATATTGTAGTATATATCGACAGAAAGCTTCAGATACTTTTATGTGCTTGCCAAGATACTTTTTCTTTGAGATTCAAAGTAAATTGGCAAAATTGAAATTTAGTTAGAGAAAAAATGAATTAATTAAATATTATATATTGCCAAAATAGTTCAATATTATATTTTACAATTACTTTAATTAAGAAATATTTAAGAAATTCTTTCGGCATATTTTACTATTACTGAAATTTATTTATTTAATATTTCAGAATTTGTTTCGGCATATTTATATTGATAAAGTATTAATAGGGAAGTCTTCAAACATCAGCTAATATTTCCATTAAGCTATAGAACATTTTCTTAAACATATAAACTATCTATTGCAGACTTGATTTAATATATTTATGTAACTAAAGCACAATAAATAAATAAATTCTTCCAACTGTCAGATAAATAATATTTTCATATGTAGGTTAAAGCTTTCTTTGCGATTTTGTTGTCTTCAAAATTGTCAGCTAGCATTCAAATTATAAATATTTAAATGAAATGCCCGAAGAATATATAAAAAGTGCCTTATTTATTTCAATTACATTTTAAATCTATACTTTCATACAACGCAATCATCTGACAAAAATTGTATTGTAGTAAAATACAATATATATTTCCAAAGGAGATATAATCACTATAATTTGTAGATTAATGTTCACAAATGATGATATTTCAACTATATTTCATTGAGCTACCTAATTTTTTGCTCAATTAAGTCGATCTTCTCTATAATTATTTCGCAGCTCGATATTTATAAAAATCGTCAGCTATTCTATAATTGCTCATCATCAAGACGTACATAAAAGCGGTTTACTTGGAAATAATTCATAGAGTGCGCTATAAAGAACTTTGGCAGTTAAGATTAGACGAACATTATTCATCAAGGTCTCTTCAAACCTGACGAGATTCCCCAGAATTCGTATTTTTAGCAGTCTGTCTGTCTGTATAGAGGAATTTGTGTTTTTAACAGTTTGCATTGCTTTAATTTTAGCCATATGAATCATTGAATACTTCTTTAAAATTAGTATTCTTTTTAATTCGTTAACGGATGTCAGAGCAATGTAAGAATGTATTTGTAATATCAAACATTTACATTAGGCATTAAGAAAGAAGAGTAATTAAATCAATTCTGACATTTGTATATCAAATTAAGGTGTAATATAATATCAATAATAATCTTATAAATCAGTTTAAACACAACTACATTTAGGTTGTCGAATTAGTTGTAAAATATGATTATAAATGCAAATTACATTCTTCTGGATTACAAAAATAATATAATTAAATATATAATTTATTAATATATATGATTATAAATGATTGAATGATGATTATAAATGTAAATTACTTTCTTCTGGATAACAAAAATAATATAATTAAAAATATAAATCATTATCTTCTGTGTAGCAGCGAAAATTTTTATTTTTTAACTCATTGCTCATCATCAAATAAATTGAATTGTTTAAGTATTTGTCATGAAATGCGCAATACAAATTTGTAATTTTGCAAAATTGATTCATTTTTATGATTTTTAGAAATAAAAATGACCATTTATGTACTCAAAATGTCGAGCTAACTAATTCTAGTATAAATGCATTATTTCTTTGCTCTATGAAACTTTAAAATAATACTCTTTAGTTAGATTAGAGGAATAGCCATAATTCCTTAAAAATGCATTACATATTTCTACTTAAAATAAAAGAATACTGTTTAGTTAGATAAGACAAACATATGTTATATAATTCTTTAAAATTGAATTACTTTTTTTTACTTAAAATAATAGAATACTGTTTAGTTAGATAAGAGGAATAGCTATAATTCTTTAAAAATGAATTACTTTTTTCTACTTAAGATAAAATAATACTCTCTAGTTAGATAAGAGGAATAGCTATAATTCTTTAAAAATTAATTACTTTTTTCTACTTAAGATAAAAGAATACTGTTTAGTTAGATACGAGGAATATATATAAATTCTTAAAAAATGCATTACATATTTCTATTTAAATCTAATTCGATATAAGGGTTTAAGTATGTGACTATTTCTTTCTGCTGAACAGCAGATGGTTTTAAAATTACAATTCTATTTGCGCTTGCGTATTACGAGTATGGAGCTGGCCTTTTATTGGTTTGATTGCGCTGCACTTCTTGCAGAACGTGCGCTATTTTTAAATGATGTTGCCAAATACGTCGTGCTCCTGGCTATATATGCCACAAGCAAATGGCTGTGGCCAGTTGAGCAGCACAACTTGTTGCAGTTGAAGACAAAGTGCGGCGCGATGGCGATGTGAACTTCATCTATTTGCTAATGGGTAACCTTGATCAGTTCAACTAGCAAAACTCGTTGCAGACGTTGCCTGCTGCCTGCTGCCTGCTGCATGTTGCCTGTTGCCCCCGACTCCTACTCCTGGCAAAGAGCTGGCCAATTATTCTCGACGATTTCTTTGGCCTCTTTGCTGGCCCTTTGGACGGCGGCAGAAGTGCAGAAGAGCAGTTCAATGACATTTAGCACGAGAATCGACCAACAACAGCAGCAGCAACAGCAACAGCAACAACAAAAAGCACTTCACGCTGCAGATTCAGATTGTCTTTGAACGCAACGTTCGCTCTGGCTGGCTGCGGTCGCGGCTGGCGTCGCTGCCGGCGTCAGCGCAGCTGCTGCCAACGCCGCCGACGCGCCGATGTGCGTCGGGTCGGGGTATAAATGCGGCGAGGCTAAAGAAATTTCAAACAGTTGTGGCCGTGAGGCGCAAGCGTAACATTTACACCTCAAAATCCCTCTCACGCGCACACGAAAACAGCGAAAACAAAGCGACAAAGTGAAAATGAAGCCAGTTGCCCTAGTGTTGTTGCTCTGCCTGGCGGTGGCCTGCCAGGGACGTGTGCTGCTGCCCAAGGAGCCGCTCGACATACCCGTGGCCATTGTCAGCGAGTCGGAGCCCCAAGCGCTGCCCCTAACCAAGTCCGAGGCCGACTCGGAGCCGACGCTCAAGCAGGAGGAGGCGAAGCCAGCAGCCGCCCGACTAGAGGAGACCAAGGAGCCAGAGATAGCCCAGCCAGAGCTCAAAGAGGCAGCTCAGCCAGAGCTCACAGAGGCAGCGCAGCCAGAGCTCAAAGAGGCAGCTAAGACGGAGCTCAAGGAAGCGAAGCAAGAGGCCATCAACGCAGAGCCCGCCGACAACAAGCCGCTGAACCAAGAAGAGAGCAAACCAGAGCTGAAGAAGGAGGCGCGCGAAGAAGCAGAGATCAAGGCGGAGCCCAAGCCCGAGCAGCAGCCGGAGCAGTTGCAGGAGCAGCCAGCAGCGATCAAAGCCGAATTGAAGCCAGAATTGCCCGCTGCTCAGCCCGAAGCACAGCCCGCAGCTCAAGCTGAAGCGCAGCCCGAAGCGCCATCGTCGCCCATACTGAAAGCCCTGGCCAGCGAGGAGGTTGTGGCCGCGCCCGAGCCCGTTGACGCCGCTGTGGTCGACGCCAGCGCCGACGCCGTGCAGCCGCATGTGCGCCAGGCCACGCAGGCGACGCCCACGCAGAGCTCCACGCAGCAGAACTTTGTGCAGCAGCTCATACAGAACTCGCCCATCGGCCAGTTCCTCAGCCAGTTCAACGGCCAGCCCCAACAGCAGCAGCAGCAGCAGGCAGCAGCGGCGCAGCAAGACGCCGTCGAGCAGCCCGCGACGCCAGCGCCCACAATTCCCGGCTTCTTGAATCCCAGCGCAGCCATCACGTCCGCCCAGAATGCAGTGCAGAATGCCGCACAGTCGGTGGTGAACACCACGACGCAGGCGTTCCAGGGCATCCAGCAGTTCGCCAACAACTTGGGCACACAGTTCCAGAACACACTCTCCGGCCTGACAGGTCAGCAGCAGCAGCAGAATGCACAGCCGACCACAGCGCGTCCGCCGGGTCCGATTCAGTCGTTTGTGAGCAATGTGTTCGGCGGTGGCAACAATGCCACGGCTGCATCGCCGCCACAGCAGCAGGGTCCGCTGCAGGGCATCATCAACTTCCTGGGCGGCAATCGACCAACTAGCGCTCCCGCTGCCGCCGCCGCTGCCCCGGCGCCCGCACAGACAACGGCTCAGGAAACGGGTGTGGACGACAAGCTGGAGGCTGCCTCCGAGATTGCCGAGCAGTCGCAGACCGGCGCCGTCAACGAGAACGAGGTGCGCACCAGCGCCGAGGCCATCGACGACTCCTTCGAGGAGGCTGTGCCCTCCAACGAGGTGATCACCGTCAACGACGACGCTTCCGCCGCCGCCGCCGCTGACAACAATGCCGTGGATGGCGAGCAGGAGGCCACGTTTGTCGACTCCGCCGTCGCTCTTTGAGCGCACTCACACGATCAGCCGATCACCGTCTCATCTGTCCATCATCTTGCATCTCCAGCTGCCACTTTGTGGTGGCGCTCGCATTGACTGAAGCCATTTTTGTCGCCATTACTTTCGAGGCACACACAGAGACACAGAGTGCGAAAAGCAAAAGCGGGAAATTCTCTCCATAGTTGTTTAAGTGCATGCAACAAACTATTTATTTCATTTTCCCAGGAATTTATATGTAATAAAAACCACAAAACGTCATAACGAAAACAAAAATAATGCTACAAGTTGTTTTATTTACAAAGGGAAAAGTGTTCCATCATAGCGAAATTGTTTTATTGTCGAAGGTATCTTTAGTGTTCCACAAAGAGGAAAGTTTATTAAAGCAATTAAAAGGCCCAAATGTTATTACACTTTTCAGCACTTGATAAGCAGCAGAGTTTGAGCGATGAAATTGACTGATATTTTACTATGATAAGAAAAACAACACAAGTTTGTGGAAGTAAATTTAACAACGTTTGACAACAATGAGTCATTGATTTTATAGTTTTCACTCTTCAATTTAATTGCAATTATTATTAATATATACGATATATGAAAGCTATTTTGTTTGTAACAAAATTATGGCTTTGAATAGTTTGCTGATTGTTTAAAAATGAAGAGTAAAAGATAGTCTAGTAATGGCTTTATATAAGCCTGTCAAATATCTCCCTTTTGAATTTTGCGAATTCGTCTTTTAAATGTTTCTAGTAGTTATCAAAGCAAGCGGCACAAATTTCAACTAAAGCCGATCACTGCAACACTTTTTATAAAGATCAAAAAAAGCGGAAGGAAGATATTTTACAACCCTATATAAAAAACTTAAGAAGATAAAAAGGTTGAAACGTGTTTTCAAATCAAACGCAAGCCAATTCAAAATTGAACCGAGCATATGAAATTTTTAATTCAAGATCGTCAATAGACTTCAGCAGAGAAACCAACCCAACAGCATCTTTATTTTCTCATAGAAATTCAAACTAAGGCAAGTGTGTACCAATAATAACAATTCAAAGCGGGTATTTCTAGCAAAAAATATCAGATCTGTCAATTCCAAACAAAGATAACATTTATGTTGGAACAAGTAAAAACCCAAATGGAAATATGAGTCATTAGTAATTTGTTGACGCTGATAAAATATACAAAAAATACCTACTTCACTTAATGTGTATTTAAGTAGGTAAAGCAACCTATCTAACACATTACTGGGATCTTTCACAGGAAATCATAGTGTACACAATTTCGAAGACCGACAAGGATACGTCAGGATATCACACTTATCCTTCAAATTGTGTGTGTAAACAGTGGACGATATTTGTAAAGTCTTGTCGGCATGTAAACAAAAAAACAAATTTGGTAATCATTTTGAACTTTTACTGATTACTGAGAGATATTCAAGATCTCAAGTTTTAAGAGCAATACTTGTAGTTTTGATGCCCGCTTGTTTGCGAAGTAAAACACAATTACGTTGTTTTTTTTTTTTCAAAAAATTATCTCGTATTTATTTAATTTAATGTTGTTTGGTTTTAGTATTTTTGTTACACATTAAGGTGGTTCGATAGCTCAAAAATTGTTACATCAACTCAGGCGCAAAAATGTCCACTTAGTACATAAGGCTAAGGAGGGGCGGGTAGAGGGGAAAACGAAACTGAGCAAAACGCTTAAAACTAATTAATTTCTGTAAGCAGCTAGGGGGGGGGGGGGACGGGGAAGTGGGGTCAAAGAATAAGAAACTTATGCCCAAATATTTGCGCTAAATTTTATTTGTATTTGCTTTTTGTTTATGCGTTTTTTTTTGCTTTTGGTTTTTAGTTTTTTGTTGAAATTCCATTTCAATTGATTTAGTTTTTGTTTTTCTTTTCTTTTCTTTGTTTTTTTTTTTGCTAATAATCGTTTAACTGTTAAGCTGCCTTCATAAAGATCATTGAGCTCGAGAAAATTTGTTGGAAATAAGTCTACTTAAAGTTAAATGTTAAGCTTAATGAGGTGACTCAGAGAGAGGGGACCGAGGGAGGTGCTGAAGAGGCGGCAGTGTTCTATTGATATCAAAAATGTGGTAGGAAAAAGGGTTGTAAATTTCATTGAGCAGCAATTGGGAATCTTGAGATTGTTTACTTTAATGTGTGTGTGTGAGAGTTTGGGGAGATTTGGAAATATGTAGAAATATGTGTCGTTTTTCTTTTTTGATTGTGTTTGAGTTTCTTTCGAAGAACGTTTTCAAGTCTTTCATTCTTGTGAGATTGCTGACATTATATAGCGGTAAGTTATTACAATGATAGGTGCAGTGCAAGCTCGCACACTGGAAACAAATTCCGATGTAGTGTGAGGTGTCGCCGCGTTAAGTATAGATAAGTACGTATAGTAATAGGTTTTGGTTTCTTGCATTTTGGTTTTGGTTTTTGCGTTATATGCGAACTTTTTATCTAATTAAACGTTTATAAGTAGGCCAAACATAACAGTATTAAAGCATTTCCATTTAGCATTTCGCTCAGTGTATACATGGTGAACTAATATCGAGATATATGCATGTATGTAGTTATAGATGTATGTGAGACTATGTGTGTACTTGTGTGTATGTGTGTGTGTAAATAGACGAGTAAATAGGCATTTAATTTGGAGTCGATAAATACGGCTGGGAGAAGTATATATAGGTTCCTTACATAGAGATTCCACTCGGTAGATAATTTTGTTGAAGCCTTTTGCGTGGGTTGGGTATGTACGAATATATAGATATATATATGTATATATATATTTGTGTATGTATGATGCGGTTTACATGTAAATATATATGTGTATGTACGTGAGAATGTGTTTGTTTGTTTGTGAGGGCATTCCATCATATGTCTGTTCAGATACGTTTATATATATATCGTATACGATACAATGCATACGCTATGACATTTTAGCTGCAGATTACACTTCCTTCGTGACCCTTGCAGAGATTTAATTTGTGCGTGATTATTATTTCTAGACCTTTTAGATATCGAAGATGGGAATCGAAATTTCATGTGGCTGTTGAAAATTTACTCCGATCAAAGTCAGTAAATTCAAATATAACTACATCACAATAGCGACGATCGGAATAAAAGTGAATTTAGCAAAAGAATTATTTTTATTTTAATTTCAAAAAATATTCAAAAAAATTCTGATAGATTTCATAATTTTAGTCATATTCTGCAAGGGTTTTTTTCGACTTCGGTGCCGCCGAAGATATCAAGTCTCGCTTGGTTCTCAAATAGAGTGATATCTGAATTGAAGTAGAGAACTCTTCGATTTGGGGGTATACATAAATATGCATGTTTCTCTGTATTGTACGAACGAGTAAAGGATATATGTAGTGAAAGGGAGAGTATGTCGTATGTAGGCTGTTTTGTATGCTATATGTTGTATGAAGGTCATCTAATGGGCAGGAATGAGTACAGTTGCTGCAAATTTTTACTAAGAAGGTACAGTTACACTTGTATATAGGTTAGTTATAGAGCGGCTGCTATATCATAGAAGCTAACATTAGGCAGGTTCTTGGCGGTATTTTCAATCATTTTCGTTTTTACTTTTTTTTCTTGATTTTTCATTTTCATTTTAATTGTGAGTTTTAGCCGTGCATTTGCGGAAATAGTACTTTAACTTAATGTAGAACTCTCGAAAGGATCATCTTGTTTGTCTTGCATTTTCTTGCTCATTTTCTCGCATATTCTCAGTTTCATTTTTACGTTTTGTTTTTTGTTTTTTTGGTCGCATTTTATAAAAATAAAAATTCGTTTTTTGTTTTCCATTTTTTTGATTTGTTTTTTTTTTTCATGTTTTTTTCTTTTGGTTTTGTTTCACGCTAATAACAAATATTGCACAATTGGAATCTAGAAAATATAATGCGCTTATCAAATATATTATCAATCGATTGTTTGTTTACACATATCATTATATAGCATATCATATATATATATATATATATATATTTTAGTTATCGTTAGAGCCTAGGCAGATATAAGTAAGTATTATTAATTGGGGCGATTAACATGCAGACACCAAAAGGTAATGCGAAATTTGAATATCATATGGAATAATCATATGCTTTAAATATGCCGGGGCAAGCGAGCGTCGCAAAGTGTTCAGGAAGTGATAAAGAAATGAAGAGGAAAAGCATGCTTCGGCAGGCCGAACACTTAAAAAACTTGCAGAGGACAATTTACGAATTAATTTCATTGAAAAACGGATTAAAACATCGACAGATTCATTAGAGTGATCTTTAAAAAATTGAAAAAATTTATGCTAATTTAAAGAGTTTATCTAGAACATGCTCTTGAGAGTTTATATTAAATCTTAATACTTTAAATTCTAAATTAGAGTACTATATTAACATATCTCTGAATTGCAATCCAAATTATAAGATTAAGTGTTATGATGTGTAACTTTTAAACATATTCCAGGTCTGCAAGCAATTTGAGGAAGGTAGTTGGATTAATAGTAGAGTAATTGGCTGCCAAACAGGCGGACGGACAGATGGGCAGACATTTTAAGATTGCAAGCACTCTGCAAGGTTAGCATGAAGAAGAAATGATTGGATACTCGACTCGAGGAAGACTAGCGCAGCTAAAGAAATCGTTGCAAGTGTCGACAGCGATCTCCATTAGTTGCGTTGCAGTTTATACAGTTTTTACAGCGCAGGAAGACCTAAAGTGTACGTATAGTAAGTAGAGCAGAATCGCACTAAAGTTCGCTTAAGTTGAACTAAAACTTTGATTAGATTGCTGTCACCCGAACGCCTTGACTTGCCCCACTTTGGTAGCTGCAACGCTGAAGCTTTTTTGCTAGCTTAGACGTAGTTTAAAGTATTACATATAGTCATTATATATATATATATCGTACATTTACTAGCATATAGTTCACATTACAATTTAAGTATGCACGTGGCCTCGTCTCGTCCTAATATTTTTTTTGACTAGCGCTAAACTAGAATACAATTTGGTTTCTTCATCCTCCAATCGTCGTCGTCGGCTCCTACGCTGCGCTGCTTATAAATTCGTTTCAGTTCTGTGCGGCGCCAGGACACTGGGCGTGGCTGCCACAGCGCCCCCGGGCGTGGCCATGCGCACACGCTCCCCCACGCCCGGCCCCAGCAGTCGCGTGTGCCGCTTGCCCCCCGGCCCCGGCGCTGTCTCGCCCCGCATCGACCACTCGTTCTGCTTGAGCAGGAACTGCTTCACATTGTACTCCATCTGGGCGATGTCCACGTGCTGTGTGGTCGTGTGCAGCTCAGCCTGCACCGAGCGCGTCTTGTCCGTGTCGTTCGGATAGTACTTATAGTTGAGTATATCACACGTCGGCTGTTCGGGGCATTGCAACGCCGGCGAGCCGCCCGCCGACGAGGAGCACTGTTGCGCCTCCGCCGCAGAGCTCGCCGGCACCGTGCTCGTGGTGGTGTAGGCCACCGGCAGACCGGAGCGCGTGGTGCGCCTGTAGTAGGTGGTGCAGAGCTCGGCCTTCTTGGTCGTTGGCAGCACAGCTGTTGCCACCGCCGGCGGCTCGGGCAGCGAGTTGCTGGTGATGTCCGTTTTGGGCGACAGCGAGTCCTCCGTGGACTTGCCAGCGTCCGCGTAGCAGCCGTTGGTCAGCTGTTGTGGCGTCGTCTTGTAGCCCGAGTCCATGCTCAGCTTCTCAATCGATATGGCGTCCATGTGGTCCAGCGTCGAGTACGACGATTGCCGCTCCGTGCCCGAATTCGAGTCGCTCGGCAGCGTGGGCTGCTGCAGCGCCCGCTGCTCCAGCTGCTGTGTGTTGTGCTGCACCCACTCGGCCACGCGATTCAGCTGCTGGCGCCGCAGCAGCACACTCTCCTGATAGTCGATGGCATCGCTCAGCGAACTGGAGTTCGCCGAATGCTTGGGCGACCCAACGCCTGCTGCCGTTGCAGCTGTGCCAGCTGCCTCGACCGCGGGCGTTGTGGCCGTTGTGGCAGCTGTTTGGCCTGCATCTGCCACTTGTTGCTGCTGCTGCTGCTGCTGGGCCACCATCTTGTCAGTCTCTTTTTGCTCCACCTGCGGCTCGAGCACGGGTTGCAGCGCCACGGTCTCGTGCGGCGCCGCCGATGCTTGCCACGCGTCGACGGCGGCTGCCGCATTGCTCTCCTTCGATGTGATGATGTCCTTGCCATCGTTGAGCTCCTCGTCGAGCAGCCGCTCGCGTCGCTTGTAGATCACCGGCAGGTGCGTCTCGATCGACTCCAGGTTGTCCAGCAGTATGTTGCTCTGGCCGTTCTGCTGGATGCGCATCGCGCACAGGCGAGGGCCGCGATATTTCGGGTTTTCCGCCTACAAAATGAAGCGCACAGTTAGTTGAATTCATCACTGAGAACATCAAAGTAGTGTATTTCTTCGTTAAATGAAGTGGAGACACAAACCGCCGCTTGTACTGCAACCAGCGCTTATCGCAGACACAAACCAGCTGTTGCGTTCAAACGAACTCTTTACAACTATTTCAAATTCTATCATTATCACCAGTTGTGATTAAATATGATTTCATATTATAGAAAACCATTCTACCATTCTTTAAGAATACTAGTTTTCATGATAATTGTAAACGTTAGAAGTAATTGTAATTGTGAGAAGTGTAATTGTAATTGTTGAAGTCTAATTGTAATAGTAATTTTAAAATCAACATGTAGTAAAACGGTTACTTTCATGTGTTAGATATTATTTTTAAAAGTTACTTTTATGCTATAGATATGTATTATTTATAGAAATATTGTTCTATATATTTACACTATTTTCTATGAATTAAAATTTATATTAGAAATATGTAAAGAAATGTAATATTGGCACTTGTTTTAATTTCCCATCTTCTTCACTAATTATTGTTAAAGCAACTCCATTCTTGGCTTCTCACTTAAATGATTGTATAAGCTGTAATTTTGTTTATTTGCCTACAATCTTTAATTAGATAAGTTTGTGTATTCAACTTGTGGCGCAGTGAAACCGAATTTAATGAACATTTCGGGATGCCGCAAATCAAGTTGCAAATGCTTTCGCCCTGGCCGTGTACATTACCTTAATGGTCTTGATGAGATTCCTGTTGAATGTTTCAAACATTTTGGCGCCCTCGCAGCTGCTGGTCTTGTTGCTCCACAAACTCTGCACGCTGCCCGAGGTGTTCGACTTCAGCTGCGCCTCTGCCACGGGCGTCGACGTCGGCAACGGCATCGGCGTCGACGTAGGCAGCGGCTTCGGCGGCTGCGGTTCGCACACATCCTCCGGCTTGATAGGCTGCGACGCCGGCGGCGCCGTTGTTTGCTCTGTCTCCAGCAGATTCGGCTGCGAGATGCCCGCCAGCAGCGGCTTGCTCACCTCATCCTCCAGTTCTGGCTCCAGTTCGCTGCCAGTCGCCAACGCCGTGGCCGTCGTGGTCGCAGTTGTGGCCTCGTACTTGTTCAGCAGCTGCAACGCTGTGCCGCCGCCATCGAGAAAACGCCGCTGATAGCCGGAGCGCAACTGGCCCAAATTGCTGGTCTCGAGCAGATACTTTTCGGCTGCATAGGCGCCCAGGTGTGTTGTGGGGTACATCATGGTGGAGGCAGTCAGCTTGCTGGCCGCATACTCCTGCCCAGCGGTGCGTTCGCAGAGTCTGTGATGGCCCAGTATGGGATTCACCATCAAGTCATCCTTCTTGGGCGGCGTGAACAACTTGTCCATGTCGTTCAAATCGGACACCGAACTCTTCGTCTCCGAGATGACCGAGTCACTGGACTTCACCAGCTTCATCAAGTAGGGACTGTTGGTGCGCGACGGCGAGTTCAGGTTGCTGTGGCAACGCAGGCAAAGCTGCGTCAGCGGCTCATTGACGGTGGCCAAGCTGTGCGGCGTCTGTGTGGCCACCGTGTAGGAACGTGAGACATCCGCCAGCACCGTGAGATCCTGTTTGCTGCACTGGCACGTGTCGCAATGCTTCACCTCGTTCGCCTTCAGCTCGTCCTCCAGAAACTTGGCCATCACCGTCGGCGAAATCATCTCCGGATCAGAGTTGTTGTTGTTGCTCTTTGGCTGCCCATTAAGCGTTTGTGTCGAGCTGAATTTGCTGCTGCTGTTGTTGTTGTTGTTGTTGCTGGTGTGCTTGCCATTGCTGATGCTGTTGTTGTTGTTGTTGTTGGCGGTGTCCTTGGCGGTGCTGTTGTTGTTGTTATTATTGTTGTTGCTGCTCGCTGTTGCTGTCACTTGTGGCGCATTGCCATTGGCAGCATCTGTTCAAAGGGAGCAAAAAAGAACGACTATTAGCTGAGCAAACTCATTCAAAGCAACCAAAACATATCCAGCAATGTTTGCCCCACAAATAATGCAAGAAATACTGACAATTTACTAAATAAATCAAGGATGAATACACTCAAAAATAAAGTGTTCTGGGTAGGTTGAACTAATTTGTAAATCAAGCTAGCATTTAAAATTAATTTAGCATTTAAACTAATTTATTGCACAATGCTATGCAGCTATAAAATACCATTCATTGACTACCACAACTTTTGGATTGACTTCGAACAGCTAAAAAGTATCTTAAACAAGTGAGAACAGTTAGAGTCGAGCAAGCCCGACTGTGATGTACCATGTACCATAGGGACGAGGAGGAAAAAAACATAAACTTGATCTGCGAAGTTGCACGTATTACACCTAAATCCAAAGTTTGGTTAGTCTAGCCCTTACCATCTCTAAGATCTAGGTATTCATACGCACAGACGGACAGACGGACGGACGGACAGACAGACGGACATGTCTAAATTGATTTTATTTTTGATTCTGAACATTTGGGTTGTAACAACATATGGTCTGCAACGTCTTCTTCAACCTGTTACATACATTCCAACGAACATAATATTCCTTTGTCCCTATAGCTACATGGTATAAAAATAGCAGAGATTTGCTTGTCAAATATGCTTTAAATGATATTACAATTGAAACTTAATGAAAATTAATTTAATGATCTGCTGTCATTAGCTAGTCTTCTTTAGTCTTTTGCAAGCACAGTCTAATCTAATATTAATTTTGCTCATAAGCAGTTGACGGCCGAATTTGATATTAATTTATTGCTCAATTTGTGATATTTCCTGAGTCAATTTGTATAATTTACTGCATTCATTTATAACACAAACATTGCCGAATGTTTCCACAAAATTGTTAGCGCAAATATTGTTAAAATAAACACATGAGCACACGGTTAATTGAATACAAACCAAAAACACAAAATGTCGCAAAGTTATTTACAGTAAATTTGAGCTGTAATTGAAACTGCAGCAATAAATTAAAAATGAAATTAAAATGAAAATGAAACGAAAATAATGAAAGCGTTTACCGTAAAGTATTTACAATTAAAACCGAAAATAAGTCGCAAGGAATGCCGGATGAGTGCTAGACTAGCAGATACCTTATTTAAACTGAACTGAAAGGAGATAGCTTGCGAGCTACTCAGCGCTAGATGGCGCCAGTTCAAATTTCTAAATCTGTGCAAATTTGTGCTTGAACCAAATTTACCATGTTCAGTATGTTATTTAAAGACATGGTCTATTAAAATCTATAACCAATGTGAATTTAAGTTTAGGAAATTTAGTGGAAATTTAATAATTGCCTGAACTGCAACAAAATGTATGCAATTTAAAAACTATTTCCTGACTTTTTGCAGGCACCAACAAGCAGATTTTTCTTTTTAATGCAAAAGTGAAAAAATGTTGCAATTTTTTTGCCTGTTTGCAGGAAGTTATTATATGCCCCGTGGAAAGCACGCATCAATACGTGGTATAGAAATAAGAATAAATAATTGAATGAATTGAACGTGCAAATGTGTTTGATGCAGCTGATGATTAAGTTGAGTTCTCGAAAAGGAATTACGGGTTGTGGCTAGGAAATAAATGAAAATAGAATAAATAAAATAATAATAACGCCAACCAATTGCATTTAAATAACGAAATTCAATTCGATTCGCGCCAGAGCGAGCGACATGGAGGCAAAAAAAAATCAAACCAATAAAAACAAAATGGAAATCAAATCAACATGGTCTACTAACACTTACCGAGGCCCCGCATCGAATACACCATGGCCGTGGGCGGGAAGGGGCATGGCGCTGGCGGCGGCGAGTCCGAGACCGGAAGCACTTTATAGGAAGCCGTGGTGGCCACGCCCACACCACTATTGCTGCACTCGGAATCGGAATGCGAGTTCGTCTCCAGTCGCATATAGGCCGACACCTTCGATTGGATCTCGATTGGCAGCTGTGTGGAGTGTAACGAAATATTGGGTGCGTTCAGTTGTGATAAGCATAATGGATGGTCGGATAAGCGACGGATAAACGCATAAGCGACCGACGGATAATAGGCGCACACTCACCGACGACACTTTCTGCGGCACAAAACTGTCCGGCTTGCACTGCAGCAATTGTATGGCAAGACTAATGTCGGCCTTGTAGCGTTCCTGCAGAGAGAGAGAGAGACAGAGACGCAGAGTGAGTGCGAGTGGAACGGCAATACAACAAGATAAGAAAGTAACGGATGTGTGGAGAGCACTCATTTCAATGTGTCTGTGTGCGTGTGTGTGTTCCTCCTTTTGACACTTTTCGCATGCAAATGTCAAATATGTTTGCCTTTTTGGTTTACCTCACCCCCCTTTCCCTTCCCCCTTCCCAGCCACCGTTTGTCACTTTCCGCCCAAAACCATTTCTCAGCTTCTTTACACATTGTTAAACAAACTTTTCTGTTTTTTTTTTGTTGTTGCTGTTGCTGTTGTTGTTTGCTGTTGCTTTTGTGTATTTTTGGTGTCAGCGACAGCCGCCAAAGTTCTTTTCTTGTTTTGTGGCACACACAAACACACACACAAAAACTTTAGCCGCTTCTTAAATATTACAAATGCGCTGCACTCGAACTTGTTAAACAACAGCAGCAGACTGCAACTGCAACTGGAACTGCAACTACAACTGCAAGTGCCACATCAACATTTTAGCTGGTGCGCGACACTGGAAATACTCCACATCGTACTACAAGTCGTATACAAGTTTTGAGTGCTACTTCTGCGGGCTCAAAGGCCACAAAAATTTTCTGCAATTGTGTCGCACAAAGACATTGCCATTGTGGCGCATCTGTAAGCGGGCAACAAATTTATGTCGCATGCGAAGCCCGCAAGTAATGCTATTAAAAACAACGAGTGTTGGCTTTTACTCCAGTGCATTGCTGCGCACTAATATGCTCCATTATGTACAGGGTATTAGAGCAACAGCATCGACATTCTGCCGCATTGCTGACCTACATAGTGCTTGGCAACAACTACAACAATAGCATGTTCCCCATGCAAGGCAGCGAGACAAAAAACCGTTGAGGCATTTCGCACCGCGTTTACCAACACTTACACGCTACGTCACACTCTTCTGTCTGTTTCTTTCTTTTGCGCATCGCAGTGCAAAGCTGCCAAATGCCCGCCACTTGCATATTCGCTTCAACTCCCCCCTCCCATTCCCCCTTTTCTGACGCTCCCTTTTCCTACTCCACTTCGTAGTTTACTTTTTTGCGCTTTTGCGATGCCCTCCGATTTTTCGTTTATCCCGGCATTTTATTACTCTTTTTTTTCGCGCTCGATGCCTTGCAGCGATTTTATAATAGAAGCGCAAAAAACAAAGAAGCGAAAATTATATATAAAAAGTGCATGCAATGGAAATGAAATAAACTCCAGCCCCAATGCCAGATGCAGCAGCAGCAAAAGCAGCAGCAACTGTGCTGCAGTCTGTAGATATGCGTTGTAGTATATTTCAATTTGGGGGCCTTGGGAAGTGACTGCTGGGTTAGCGTGCGCTTTAAAAAGCTGCAAAATTAGCTGCGATAATTGAAACTTGATTGACAGCACACGATAGAGATGCAACTTCATTTAATGCTGCACACAAAAAGTTGGCAGCAACGAAGGGGAAAATACGAAACAATTTATAAAATCAATTTACTCAACTGAGCAAAAAAGTCCTTGTGAGATTCAATATGTGTTTTGCTGTCCAATAAGATTATTTGCCCAACAGAGTAATTCGTAGGAAGCAATATAAGCAAGTTCTATTAATCTCACTAAGTTCTTTTAAAGAATTGTAAAAATCAATATATTATAGTTAATTCATAAGATGTTCTTGTGTATCTGAAAGCGCCATACTCCAAAGAGAATTACATTTTTTAAAACCATTTCTATGTAGTTAATCAATTACAAGATGATCATAATGGAAAAATATTCCGTATTACAATTTTACTACTAAATAATTTATATATCCAAGTATGGTTAAAATCACGACATTTTCTTTCATTTAATTTAGAGCCGTCAGTCTATATTAGTCATCTATCTACCAATTTAACATTTCACTATTTTCAATATTAACGTAATTTTACAATTTTTGTTGTCGATTTTTCATAATAACTCAATAACTTTGTTTGTCTATTTATCTGTCCCAATTTTTAATCAATATGAATTTTATTTGTTTCTACAGTTATTAATAACGTACTTTTTAGTTAGTATTAAACTTTTATGCTTATTAAAAACGTGTATTTATTAAAACAATTTGGTTAATTATATTTTTATTTAATTAATTATATATATTTTTATATTTTTATTTAAATAGCAATCTATTTTATTGCTGTTCCTAGTTTTTAGATAATGTTTTTAAAAAGAAGATTTGACATTCAAAGCAAATTTATTGCAATTAAATGTTAATTTAAGTATCTATCTAGGCTAAATTTGGCTAGGAAATTAGTAACATAAATGACATTTTAATGGAGAAGTGTTATCAACTCTTAGTCTGTACATTAAAAACAATTTTGTTAATTGAAATTTTATTTAAATAGTAACCACGATAGTTTATGCTTTCACATAAAAAGCAAATTTATTGTAATAATCTAGATTAGCTAAATTTGCTGGAAGCTGGTAGCATAAATGGCATTTTAATGGAACCCTATCATCAACTTTTGGTTTATGCTTTTTACGGAAGCTCATGAATTCAAAGCAATTTTTTGCGAAGTATGAATGCATAAATATTAGCAAGTGATATGGCGTAGTTGAGTGCAAATATAAAAACGTTAAAAACGTTGACTGCATTAGCGTTAACAACGTGTGACAAGTGGGAGCAAAAGGTCAGCGGGTGGAGGCCATGTGCTGTGTACCTGAGCCTGTCAAGAAATGGCACGAAGCGCACAGGCTGCAAATTGTGGTGCAGTTTAAAGGCCACACAGACAGGCAGCAGAGGTGGTCTCAGAGGAGAGGAGACGGCGCAAGGACGAGGCGAGTTGCAGGGGCAGGGCAGGGCAGGGCAGGAAATTTACGGCATTGCTGCATTGACCGGGGCAGGCTGCATCAATCACCATTCAAACGCAATAACATGGAACGCTTGGCGCATGATGCAAATAAATTGCTCAACTTTACACACTTTAATGAAGTGGCCAACGGGGCTGCCACTCACTCGGCCCGATGCCTGTGCTAAATTTAAAACGTGCAACAGCGACGTGCAACCCTCGATTGCGTTCGATTCAGTTCGGTTTTAATTAAACCCAGCGCGGTCAATGCATGTCTGCCATAAGTATGTGTGTGTGTCTGTGTGTGTGTGCTGTGGCACCACATGCATATTTAACATTGTTTGATTGTGTTTGTTTGTCGTCGTGCCATGTGTGTGTGGTGCATGGCAAAGTAATAAGGATAATTGAATCATTAGCGCTTGTAGCGAATTGTATGCATTTAATTTCAATAACTTAATCCCCCGCAGCTGCCAGTGCCCCGCCCCCTCCTTGCGCTTTCGCTTCGCTGCCATTTAGGAGACTTTGCTAATCAAACATCATCAATGCTGCATTAATTGCACAGCCATTGGGCATCGCCCAATGCATGCCGCACACACACATGTGTGGCAGCAACGAGTTGGGTGTGGGGGCGTGTTGTGGGCACCGCATTCATAGGCCGCAAGTTTGATTGCCTTTTGTGTCGCTTTCCACTGCGTTTCCCCCTGCATCTTCTCACTCATTTTTCTCGTTTTTTCTCCCCCATTTTTTTTTGCCGCCGCCTCTCTCTGACACTGTTTTTGTGCAATTTCACGCTTGTTTGCTGACCGGCGACCAACTGACCGCAAGCAAAAAGGCAAGGAAATGAGGGGAATCCCCTCCAGGGGACAATTGCTGTTGGTCGCAGGCTCGTTTTTCTGTGCTCTGTTGGTCGTGTGGTTAGGGCAGCAACAGCGCCGACATGCAAGGTGAGGTTTATGCAGGATCAGAGCCACGACCAGAACTCTGCCATATCACGATATGCGGTGATTTACACAGCTTGCGACAGTTGAAAGAGCTGCCAACTCACGCTGAATGCGACGGACAGCATGAAACGAAACTCGAAACAGTCCACAAACAATTGTCGCAGTATTTAAAATCACAAAATGCGCATTTATTTACTGTTTGAAAATCGCCAACAACAACGATTAGAATTGCAACATAAAGAGTTGACAAGAGCGAGAATCTTTAAAGAATTTTCAAGAAGAGAGTTGCTAAAATAATGAATCTGTACAGAATTGCAGAAAAAAGTTTAAAAATAATTGCTGTAACTTTGCTGCGAAATGAAAAAAACGCAATCAATCAGAATATATAATTTCATTATTTTAATGAAAGCCAATTGAAAAAAGTGTTATTATTAATTGGTTCGATTTTAAACCGAAATGCATTTCATTTATTTACGGAACATGCCAACTTGCCCTGAATTGATGGATAGCGCGGTCAATCGTGACTAACCCAATTCAATGGCATTTCTTTTTCTTTATTTTGCATTCAATGGCAACGAAAATTGCAATACTTTTCATATTTATTTGCGTGAATTGCAAATAGAGAAAGAACTGCGAACCTGTGGTGAATATAGAATGCTGTCAATGCTATCAAAACAAATATTGCTTTTGACGAAGTAGAAGCAATGCGATTTGTATTGATTAAACTAAATTGAACGGCTAAAAAAGCTGCCAAATAGCACTGAAAAGCGTTCAAAGAGCTGCCAAAAAAATTAAAGTTGGGAAACAAAACAAGCACGAAAGTATAAAAGCAATGACTAGAAATTTGCAATGGATTAATAATATTTATTCAGCTCAATATTTAGCTCATACCAAGCTAAATATAAACTGCAATTATGAATGAATATTTGCTCATTACTTGCTAACAAATAATGCCAGCTTATCTAATCTATTTTTTGCAGAATTATTTTATATTCAGTTGAAAACAAGCACAAATTATTTTGGTAAGCCAGCAGTCAAGTCAGAGTTAAAATTAAGCTGCATCCTAGATAAATAAATAAATATAAATGTGCTCGTTGAATGTCAAGCTGTCAGCATTGCAGTGCTCTATTGCCAATGTAGTAGTTCCAATTATTATGCCCGACTACAGGCTGGGGCTTAAGCCCCGTCTAATTCAGAGTAATGTCAGTGCATAAACGAGGTGAAAGTAAACCTGTAATTGTGGACATATTAAATACACATGGCACTTGGATTTTTTTTAATTCCTGTCACATGACCCACATTATTTGCCTATTTTTCTGTTTTCGTTTTGTGTGCTTTGCATGTGCGCATTTCTCATGCATAGTTTTAGTGGAGTGTGCGTATACGTAATATTTTGCGCTAATTAACGTTTTTGATGTCCATTTAGTTGGGTTGGGTGCCTTTAAAGGCCACTCAACCGCAAAATCAAAACCACAAATGCCAACTAAATCATGAGAAAATTAATTTTGCAGCGACAACAACAACAACAACGAAAACCGACTGAATTGCATAGTAAATTAAGTTATATACTTGAGCTAGGGAGCGAGACGCACACAGGTATAAGTGGGGAACAGTGGGGCGGTGGGGCGGTGGGGCGGAATGAAGGGTTGCCGTTTCTGAATCTAATTAGTAGCTCAAAAGCTTTGCCAGCGCAGCGCAGGGCAGGCTGGCAACCAAGTAAAGTGAATCTGCATGTCATTTATGCCTGGACATTTAGTGCTCCGGGAGTTGGCACAGGATGCTCCGCAGGCTCAGCGCGACGCAGCGTAGCGAAATAGGGGAGAAGCAGACAGAGCTAGGGAAATTGCAGTGACTGCTTAATGCATTATTGTTTAACTGCAGCATTTGATTTGCTGATTTATGCGGTTAATACTGCCGCAGTGGGGGACGAGCACAAAAGACAGCGAGAGGGGGAGACTGGGTCTATAGACTGGCAGTAAACACACGATAATGAATTATTAAAAATAGACATTGATTAATCTGCAAGCAGATAAGTTGTAGACTCAGGCTACCCTATAAAAAAAGGAGAGCAGCTATCGAGGCAGACAATGCGCTCGCACACGTTCAACAAGATGCGTCTGCTGCTGGCGATAAGCTTGGGATTGCTGGTAATTACACAAACAATCAGTTGCAACTCAAAACTACAAGCTAATAAATCAATCAATTGTAGTGCCTAACTGAGGCTGTGCCAAGTACGAACGAGGAGACTCTAACCCAACTACCTGAAGAGGATAAAGTGCTGATACGCAATCTAGTTGTACGCTATGCAAGCATGTCGAATTTCTTCGTCACGGAGCCGAATCGTGTGATATTCGACATAGTCAAAGCGATACTGAGCTGCAAGAAGGCAGATCAACGCGTGCTTGTGGATCTGCAGAAACATTTCGATCGTGCGAATCGCGTTAATGCCGGCGAAGACATCTCCATGGCAGACGACGTTATGCCCGATCACATGAACGATCTGACCAACATGTTTGGCACCTACATCGATCCCAATCAGCAGGAGGCGCACAATCGTTTGAATCGCTGGACCGACGGACAGTTCGATGTGATCTTGGCCAAGTACACTCAAGCAGTAAAGGACACACAAAGATCATTCATTGAGGCGTTCAGGGCGACTGTTAACAGTCTCAGTGAAGCTACAAAAAGATCGCATGGCACTTTGATTGCCAAACTTAACTCGGATGACGACGAAGTCATTGAGCAGGCGGGTTCGATTTTGTTTGTAGAACTGATAAATCGCGCTGACATTTCGAAAATTGCTCCCGCAGTGGAATCGTCAAACACAAGCTATTGGAAAAAGTTTCAAATTAGAGTTATTTAAGTGCAATTATGGTTTTTACTTTCTAATATTTCAATAAAGTTCACTTGAAGCACAATAAATGCTGAGAAATTCATAATTAATGGACTTAATTTGCATTGTTGTAGACTGTTTATGCAGCAAGCCGGCAAATAAGTAAAATAGTTGATGTCACTTAGCCTTCAATACTTTGAGCTGTGAGAGTTGCCACAAGCAGCAAATCAGACATACATGCATATATGTTTATATATAGAGTAAGAGAGAGAGTGGGGGGCGATTGGAAGAAGAAGCTGCTTTATGTATTATTGTTCAGCTGCCGTATTTGATTTGCTGATTTATGCGGCTAATGCCTCCTAAAATTGGGCACAGCATAAAAGAAAGATAAGCGGCAGAGAGAGAGAGAGAGAGAGAGGGGGGGGGAGAGAGAGGGAGTAGGCGAGAGCGTGGGAGTAAGACAATAAAGGACATTTGCTGCTTTAATCACAATTCAAAAGCTCTTATGTGGCACACATCAAATTTGTTGCATGTGCTGGTCAAATTACCAACTAACGCACAACAAGCAACAACAAGGCCGCAACGACAACACGAGCAACATCAACAACAGCCGCAGCAGCAGCAGTAGCAGGACGAAGGATAACAGGCGAAGGAGAATGCGAACATGGCAATACACTAAGCGGTACTCAGATCTGCCCAAAATTAGCATAAGCGTAAACATTGACGAGTGCCTTGGGTTTGCACGGGGGGCAAGTCTATTTTGAGTGTGCGCTTGTCTGTGTCTGTGTGTGTGTGTGTCTGTGTGTGTGTGTGTGTCTGTGTGTGTGTGTGTGTTTGTGGGCCAAGTTAAACATTTGGCACTGCATTAAATACACAAAATTGCGCATATATTTGCCGGGACAACGCACACAAGCCGCCTTTGCATGAATACAGTCAGTCAGTTTTATGTTAATCCCAAATCATGTGATCGACAGACGCCGAGCAAACTATGAAGCTGTGCTTTTTTCTTCGTCTCTGCTGGAGCAACTGACTGCAGCTGTGGCCCGTGCTGTGTGTATTCAAGCAGCATTGTAAACAGCATGCGACCGAGCCAGATAACCAGAAAGAGAGAGCGCGAGAGAGAGAGCGGGACGCTGGCATTGTCTAATGCGAGGAGCAAATAAAAATGGTCGACCAACAGCTGTGCGTATGGATGGATTTTTGGCAACACACACACACACACACACACTGAGAGAGGGAAAGGGCTAATGCTCGCTTGTGCGTAGAAAATTTAGAATTTACATTTTTATTTCTCGCAGAGCAGCAGCAAATATGCGACACATGGCAATTGAGGCTATAAGTCAGACCCAACAATAACAACAAAAATAACAAGTTTGACGATGCGTGCTAAGCCCGCAGCTTTACAGCTATTAAATACCCTTTAAGATAGTTAAGGGATTAGTAACTGTATCTCACTCTAATGCTCGATAATAAAGGGCGCTCCCTTAATCCCAAAAAAGTTGTTGATTTTCCGCCACATTAATGGCCTCTGTCTCCCTACATTCAACATGAATTTCATATTTAAATCTTGCACATTTTTTGCCACACAAAGTCTGCGCTAAAGATAATGACTTTGAGATATTAATATGGTCAGTAATATTGTTTGAATTACAAACTCGATGCAGCCACTTATTTAGTCTCTTTGTAGGTTGTAAGAGACTATAATTTTTCCCCACTTTCTGCTACTATTCTCTTATTAATATTTAATTATTCCCACAGCTGTTGACATAATAATGCATAAAAAATAGATATAAATAAAGATAGCTTTACTATTACTCAATAAAAGTTCATTTTGTGGGCATTTTATTAGAGTTATCCAAGTGGAGTATTATTTAAAAGTAGTTTCCCAACATCATACGTTGCAGATTATGGTGTTTTGTGGCACTTTTGGTTAGTGTATAGATTAGTTGATTATGCTAGAGATACAGATCCATAATTTGAAGCAAACGAAGCACGAGGGTGGAGCAAAAGCACAGCAAAAGCGAAACTAAAGCGAAATCATTGGGAACTTGCACGCCGCATCATTTATTCATCACACACACTCAGAATGAAAGCCGGAGCCAGGCCCATATATTATACTCCCCCTCACACACACACGCAGAGAAGAGCAGCATCCCCCACGCATTGAAATTGTGTGTCGGTCGGCAAGTCGGTCAATCATGAAAATGCTCATAAATACATATAGTTGTGTACTCGTGTAGATTTGTATGTATGACTCTGAATATGTCGACGCTCCTTTTTGTTTTTATTTCTGCGGGAGGGGGGCAGCGTTCTGCTTTGAGTTCGATACCAAAGTTCAGGACATTGCAAAGTGCCGGTTTTGGGCTATCTGTAAAGTGCGGAACTTCCTTCCATTCCTTTTTTACATCCCCTTCAAATGAAATCACTCCGAGCACAATTACGTGTATGTTGTTTTTTTTTAGTGTTGCTGTGCCCCTGATTTATTTATGTTTACTTTTGAGGTTTAGTCACAGAATGTCAAGCCGAAGAGCTCTGAGTGCAAAGACGTCAGCTTTGTGACCTTTGCAACTTTGCCATACATTTTGCATTTGGCTCAATAATTTAAATAGACTGCGCAAATTGCTTACTCGAGGTTATTAAGACAATCGATTGCTCAATGCCAAATGATTGCCATAATAAGCAATCAAAATTCATATTGTAAGCAAGCTGCATAATTATGTAAGCAAAGTAAATACGTAAATGAGTAAGAAGCTGTTTTTAAAACAGTTCTCTTCTTGCCAATTCCCACACAGCTTAAAATTTTAATGTGCTCGCTACTTATGCCAAAATCTCAACTAAAATTAGGGGCGTGTTGAAGTTGATGGGTTATTAGAAAATCACTTAATAAAGAACTTTGCATTGGCAAGGATGCGCAACGTAAATATATTTGTTATTGATTAAGTAGCATGTAGTAGCAAGTAGATAAGAGACACACAATTCAATATAGTAAATCACAAATCAGTTGGGAACAAACCATATAAAATGAGCAGCCGCTGACAACGACAGCAATTCTTAACTTCACTTCTATCAGGATGCTGCTTCTAATCGTGCTCAGCTTCGCACTTCTGGTAAAAATAATTATACAAAATCAATCACTGCGACTACTACTCTAAAGTTGTGTGTTTCAGTGTAATGCCAGTTCACTTGGTATTCAAAATTCACATTGGAATAAATTAGAGCTTGGTAGGTCTGCATTATGGGAGATTTCTGCGAAACAGGAACTTATTAAGTTGGACGTTATGAAGTCGATTGTGCACTACAAGATAGCTAACCAAACCGTGATTGACAGTCTCCAGAAACGCATTGCTAGCAGTACGTTGAGCAACGTGGAAGACATTGCCATTGAAGACTCTGAGCCCGAATATATCAAGGATTTAACACGCATGTCAGATATCTACACAAAGCCAAAGTATGAGGAAAATCGAAATCGCTTGAATGCTTGGACCGATGGACAATTTGATGTGCTCATGGCTAAGTATACTGAAAAAGTAAACAAGCTTCGTACAGATTTAACAGACGCTGCTCAATGGCTACATACCTACATTCAATTGAAGTCGCAAATATCCTGACAGACTGCAATTTGGCCCCCAAATCAAACAGATCAAATCAATTCATATCGATTAAACATTTGCTGTTTATGTTGTAATAATTTGAACTAAATGTTCACAATTTAAAATTCAAATAAGCCAAGAAATCGTTTTGTACAATTGCTGATTTTGTTGTAATAATTTGAATTAAATGTTCCAATGGAAAATTCAAATAAACCAAGAAAACTTTTTGTACAATTGCTGATTTTGTTCTTATAATTTGAACTAAATGTTCACAATGGAAAAATCAAATAAGCCAAATAAGAATAAGAGTCTACAATTCGTAGACTGGCTGATTGGGATCAGAGTTGACACATAACATTCGTCTTTAATATTCGCTAAATAAGTGCTGTCTACTTGACTTGACTTGAACATAGCGCCTTAAAGTTTGCAATGTCGTTTAATTGTTTGGCAGCTCGCCCACGGCTTGTTTACAGATTGTAAATAGAAAATAAATGGGGCCAGCCATCTAATTTTTTTATCGCGAATAAAAAGTGGGAGATTGGCGAGGGGAGGGAGGGGGTTTGCCAACGTATGCAGGAAGGAGATTGGTCGGGGGAGCAAGGAAACTTTGGTGCACAGTTTTCTTCACCTGTCAGCTTGGCTGCCTTTCTGCCATTGCCATTTTCTTGGCCCAAAGCAGATGTAATTATTTTTAATGAGCACCTGCAGAAATTACACATCAAACATGTTGGGAGCGAACGCGGCCCAGGGAGTTAGCGGCAAAGCTGGAAAGCTGGAAGGGAGTTGGCGAGAGGCATGGCCAACTTGTTTATGGCTTGAATGCGTACGGCCCGAAACTGTGTATGTGGGTCGACCTGCAAAACTGTCTTTAAAACCAAAGAAATTGCGAAATTTTGCAATCTCTGGGCAAATATTGTAACAGCAAGCTATAACAGAATGACTTCATAAGCGACAGCGACCTTAAAGTCTGTATTAACTACAACTTGAACAAAAGCATGAAATGCAGACGCACAGAGAATGCGTGTGTATGTGTGTGTGTCAGTGTGTGCACACTAATTTAAGGCTTGTGTTTTAATTAAAACGGAGAATATATTTGCATGGAAGCGCAGCTGACATCAGGTCATAAGGCAACGCAGGACAACGACAACATCAGCAGCAGCAGCCCCAGGAGCAAAGAGCAATCAGCCACACTCACACACACGCACACACACGTAAGCAAGACAATACAGCCCGTATGTTGAGGGAGAATCACAAAAATTAAATTGACGGATCGATAAAAAATAAAGCAGAGATTTTCATAAAAATGCGCTTCAATCAAAGGAGGACACAGCAATCACGTTGCGTAAGCGAAACGTGCACAGAACAAGAGAGAGAGCGAATTGGAGACTACAGCAGCTTGGCCATGATGGTTCATTCGTTCGTTGGGTGCTGATGATGGCTTGGCCATGATGGCAATGACGGCTCGCCTGACGATGAATCATCATGCAGCCAGTTGGCGCCAAATGTCAAAACAATGCAATCCAAGGAGGTCGAAGGGGAGACGAAAGGGAGAGCACTCACGTGCCGGCATGTTACGAAAATCAAGCGCAAGCGATTACTTCGCAGTAATTACGCATTGGCGGCGACAACGCTGCGTATACGCAATGCTACAATGTTACCAAAACATGTGCCACGCATTCAACAGAGAGCGAGAGGGGAGGGGGGCGGACAATAGGTGGCAAGCGGCATTTGATTTTTAGCAAGCCCCAAAAGTCGAAGCCGAAGCCGAAGCAGAGACTGCAAAAGGGAAAAATAAATTTATTTGCGTGTCAGGCTAAAATGCGAAGCATGGAAACAATAAAATGCCAAACAAGCAGAATGAGTGGCAGCAGCGAGAAGGGAGGGAAGGGGAGGGGAGGGGCAGCGTAAGCGAGCGAGCGAGCGACAGAGGAAGCCACTGTGTGCTGGTGTCCTAAGCAGCTGCAATTAGTGTGGAGTGTTATTGCTTCAGTTGAGGGTCTAAAAAGGCTGGGATAAGCTAATAACTTATGTAAATGCTGCCGCTGCTGTTGCAAGCGACGGGAGAGGGAGCAATAAATCGAATGAAATGCTCCTCAGATTGTTGCATGTACTCAATTAATGAATTATTTAGGCAAACACTTTAAGTACTTTATGCCGTGATTAAAAACACAATCAAACAAACAAATTACATTAAGGATTTATTAAAGTGTTGCCAAACAAATTAAACGGCAGCGTTTCAAATTTCAGCTCGGCATTAATTCCACATAAATCTGCAGTTAATTGTCTAATAACGTGCTTAAATGCATTCAATAATTCCCAAGCAAAATTGATCAAATATTGTCTATCAATTGAGTTCAGTTTCAAAGAAAACCGCAACTTTTCAAATAACTTTGCTTTAAATTCTAAAAGAGAAATTTCGAATGATGACCAGCAAAATTATAATCAGAAATGTGTATTATGAAAATATAAACTCTGATTAAATCAATTTGCAGATTTTGGTAATAAAAACTGTAGCAAGTTAAACACGCTGCTGTCAATATTAGCGCTTCATCGATATGAGAGCATATTTAACACTTGACTTCCTAAGCTCAACTAGAAGCTTTAGTGCTTCATCGGCAGAGTCAACAAAAGGCTTATTACATCCTCATCTTTATTGCATTATTGCGCTTTGCTCTCCATTTTACACTTCACTCAATCCCACTCCAACTTGCCTTGTTTCTCGCCCACAGCCTTCTGGGTGCTGTCCTTTTTCCGACTGTCTTTTTTGCTCCATTTATTTAATATTTATTTCAATTTTATTTATTTAGACCGCAGCGACGCGACGCGAGGCAACAAAGTGAACAACAACAACATGATGTTGGGCAGAGAGCGAGAGCAACAACCACAAAGAACAACTAGTTATTACAACAACTGTGGCAACACTTGGGCCACAACATTCTATGCCCCAGCACCCCAAAAACAAGAAAAAAAAACAAAACAAAATGGAAAATAAAACAAAGTAAACGGGGATGCGATGAGAAATGGCAACTTTTTAGTGGTGTCTTAGGAAAAGTTGAAAGCTGACACCCGCAAACGAATTTTTCGGAAGCCAGAGTTGCCAGCTGCTGCCAGGGCGGCAAGCAAGGAACGTGAGCGAAGGGCCGGCGAAGGTTTGAGTGGTGGATGGTGTTGGTAAAAGGCCAACTAAAGGTGTTGCCAATGTGTGTTCCAAAGTGCTTAAATTGCAAGCCAAAAGCAGTTTGTGTATCAGTTCCTGTCCCGAGGTGTCTGTGTGTGTGTGTGTGTGTGTGTGGGAGGCAAAGGATCGAACAAAGTTGTTTTTTGTAGTTATGCACAAACTGCTTGGCAAAGTGATAATGCGCACAAAGTAAATGCAAAGGTGCAACAACAAGAGCAACAAGAGCAACAGCCAGCGAAGCAGCGCAACAAACCAGCTGTAAGACTTTTACACTAAACAACAAAGTTAAGCCGGACAGCAGCAGCAACAGCCCTGGTAAGTTTTATGACTAAAGCAGCAACAACAACAGCCACACGAACAGGAGCTGTAACCACAACAACAACAACAACAACAGCAATCAACTGTGTGCTGTACGAAAGGTTACACAATCCGCACGTGCAACGCGGCGTATGCACAATGCGTGGCATGAGACGAGTAATGTGGGAAATGTAAGTCGTAAGTCGAGGTCATGTTCCGCTCTCTCTCTCTCTCTCTCGGTGGGGTCCCAGCATGCCGATAAATTTGTATAACGTTTAAGTGCAAAAGACGGGATAAATGCAAAATATAAATATGAGAAATTCCTAAAGCAAAACAAAAAAAAAAGGGAACTCAACCAAAGGCTCGTAAAGTGCGAAAAGTTATGGATTTGGCAGAGATGTATGTATGCAGGGAAGTGAAGCATGCTGAAAGAGTTATGATTATGCAGCAAGGTCTTGCAACACTATCGCGCATGGCATCAAAATGTAGAGTTTCATTTAATCAATAATTCAAAATTTGCTGCAAAGAAAATAATACTATCTACGCAGCATAATAAAGGAGAGTGCATAAAAATTCCATGCATGCTCTGGGGATTTTCGCAGCGAGCGAAATTTGTATTCATTACTTTTTCAACACTTTGTCGGTCGCTCTCAGATCCGAAATCATTTAAAAACGCCTAGCCCTTAAATTATGTTTGCTTGCGATTGCGAGGCAAACAACTTAAGGTCGAGAGGTTTTGATTGTGAAGTTTATTGCCCAAGTTATAATATGGCTAAGAGCTGGAAGATTACGCGTGGAGTGATGAAAGTGTTTTGGAACTTTGCGTTACAAATGGCACTTAACCCGAATGGCAATGGGAACGACAACAACGCTCAGCATGGACACTCAGCATGGACCTGCGGACAGACGGCAGGACTCTGTTACGACTTGGTTAGTAGTAGTAGTAGGGTGAAGTAAGTAAGTAAGGCAAAGAGTGTAAGAAGGCCGGCTCCTGTGTGTTCGAGGAGCGCTTTAGATTGATTTATGTAAATGATTTGCCACACTTTGCGTTACATAATAAATGGCGCAACGGCGAACGTGCACGGACATGAACGTGGCCCATGGCACATGGAACATGGAACGTGAACATGAAAACAGCACTGCTAGCAAAACTAATAAAAAAGTAAGTAAAAGACAAAACAAACGGGGCGATAGCAAAGCGATAAGACAAACTGGCAAACTGGCTACAGCGAACTTCAGTTGCGAGCATCAACTAGAACGAGTTCTAGTGGCAACTGCAGCCGCAGACGCAGCTGAGCGCTGTGCCTTGAGTGACGTTGGATTTTTGCATGCCACTTAAGCCGACGATCCGGTGAGAGTTGAGACAAAGACAAAGCCAAAAGCGGAAGAGGCAGACAAATGATATATGGCCGATTTGCGTGGCTGACTGGCTGCCTGGTGTGTTGCTGAGCCAATCTAATGTGCATACATCAAGTACAAAAATACCTATCGATGCGAGAGGCTGCTCTCAACAAAATATTACGCATACGCCGCGTTAAGCTTGACAAATGGTCGAGCAGTTCAACACTGTGCGCAAGTTGTGCGTTGACATTTGATTTTGCAAACAAACAGCAGCAAGAATGGCAACAGTGAAATTAAAAAGCTGTCGACTAATGGTGCAAGCCAAACTCATTTCAACATTGGACCCAACACACAGACACACAAATAAATACTTTTTGCCCGCTCTCTGCACTCTGCGAAAACTTCAAAATGAAAATTGCATAACTGCAGGGAAGAGCAAACGAGCTGGCACTCAGACTGCTGCTGCACTTGAGGGTCTGCAGCTCCGTGCGTCGAAAAACCCAACTCGACGGGCATATTAAAGTTTTATGTGGCCTGCGTTGTAAGCTGCACACCACACGAATGCACACACATCGACACACACACACACACACACACACACACCCATATAGATAGTTGCACATATTTTGTATATTTTGCATTTGAACATTTTTGTTTGGCTTTCAGCTTTCACAGTTTTAGAGCAAAAATCTAAAATTGCTTTGCGCACGTGTCGTGAAATTGTTGATGTTTGTATTTGGTGAATGTGAGCGTGTGTGGCATGCAACACGCTTGCACTAGGCCTTTGTATGTAACAGCTTGTGACAACACCAACAACAACAAGAACCACTCTGCATGTTGCTCAATTGCATTCTGCTGTCAACAGCTAGCCCAGGGCCAGCAGGACGACGAGGGGCGAACGAGGAAAGAGCCCCATCAATACCTGAATAGGTTTTATGGTTTCCAGCCTAGACTTCAGGCCATGGCCGACGGGACAACGAGCAATCAATCGGATACTAAGAGTGCTGCTCAGCACACCAAAAAATATTTGTCTGCAAAAATGAAATTCCTCACAAATATCAATTTCATTTATATTTATTCAAAATGCTACTGACGAAGAAACCACAAACTTAAATGAAAAGTGTTTGAACAGTCTTAAAGAATTGGAAGAGATCTTGGGTAAATACGTAGTATATTTACATTTATGTCTTTTATGTCTCGCAATGTTCAACAGGATACGTTTGCAGCACGAGCTCTTTCGAGCGAAATTGGCTACATTTTGTTTGGCTATTGGTACAGTGCCAGGCATTAGTTTCGTGCCCACTCCAAGAGCCAACAGCCAACAGCAGCTGGCATGTGTTTTTGGCATGCAAAACACAATCGACCCACACTTGACCCCACTTAACAGTCAGAATCTCAGTTATACCCACACTCAACCGCAGCCGACTTAAATAGCTCTTAAACTAGCCACCCCACAGTCCGTGTTTTGCTATTTCGGCTATCTGCTCTCCACTTCCGGCTAAATATAAACCGCACTCCCCTCACCAAAAAAAAAAAAAAAAAAAAGAAATCTAGTTACTCGTTGAGGTAGAGAAGAGTTTATATTGTTGCTTTTATCATGATTGATACACTACTTAGATTCAGGCTAATTGCACAAAAATATGAGGTGCACATGCTCCGGGGGTTGGCTGGGCCATTAAGTCCAGCACAAGGGTGTATGTATGTCGCTACATGTACGTGCGGCATTATATACCTACATACACCCAGGAAACTGGCAACGCCGCCACCGACACGGGCACGGACACGTACAATACACGGATACGGAAACGGGCTTGGACATGGACATGGACAACGATGATGACGACGGCGACGACGACGGCACTCCAACCCTGGTCGCGCCGGCCAAACTGGAAACTGGCGCCAACATTTTGCGCTTGGCGCAGACATTAAAATGCTTAAAATATCGATTTGTTAAGCACAAATGAAATACCGTCCAGGTCCCTTACCAAACAATAGGGCCAAAAAAGCAACAGTCTGCCACTTAAAAGGGAAAAAGGCATAACAAGTCGTTAGGCCTGCAAGCCGTAGACGCGACTAGCGGATGCTCTACATTATTGAACCGTAGAATGAAATTCAAGACTACAATTATAAAAAGTGAATAAATAATGTTTGCTGCTACAAGACTGAAATAATCATTTTGCTGGCAACAACAAGAAGTGTAATAATTATAAAAAATGCTGCTACCATTAATATTGGCTACCACAATAATATTTTAATAATTAAATATAATGTTCAAGAATATTAATTTAACTCAATTACAGTTGATATGCCATAATAATTATGAACTTATTTTGAATATTTTTGAAAACTTTGGGTTCAACTCGTTTCTCATTTACCATAATTATTTCAACAATTCAACAACAATTTAACAATTTAATATAAGTTTACAACCTTTAGCTACACAAATTTAACAAATTAAACTATTTGATTGCTAAACTTGATGGCCAATTCAACTTTTTAGACAATGTCTATTCGAAGCGCACAATTTCAGTGCAGCGCCGAAAAGTATGCTATAAAATTGCTTGGAAATACTTGCTAAATGCCAATTCAATGGAGTTGTGTATCTGATAAGATGGCAATACAGTTCAACTCCTTTTCGATTACAGAGTACGACGCATGGGTGTAATTCCACTTAATGTCCGCGCGCCGACAACTTGAGAGAGGGAGAGCGCGGCACTGAGAGACAGTGGGAGAGCGATGCAATAAAAATGAAAAGGGAATCGAACTGAACTGAAATGGGAGATGGCAAAGCATCGTGGCAGAGCGAAACATTTGCCTTTATGTGTTACATAGTAAATAACATAGTCGTTATTGCCTTGAACACACAAGCACATGCAAAGAGCGTAGCATAAAAAAGGGGAGCCACACACACAATGGCCGCTGTCTCTATCCACACTGAGCAAGTGTGTGTGCTAGTGTGAGTGCTGGCAATATGCAAATGTGTGCGTATAGGTAGACATTTATAGACCAGAAGTTTGGTCGAATGTACAGCAGGTTGTGTGTGTCCTGCATGGTTGCCTTGGTTTTATTTACTCGCTTGCCCCTCTCTCTCTCTGTCTCTCGCTGTCTCGCTCTGTTGCTTGTTTTTGCATTGGCATTCTTTGTTTTCGTTTTTGGTAATTTTTGAGTTTTTTCCCGCCGACCGCTTAACAATTTTTTGTTGTACCTTTGCGAAAGACAAACAGCAAAAAAACAATGGTGATTCATATCATGGTCGAAACATCAGCTCAGGTCTGATTTTCCACGTTGTTATTGCTGTAATATGAAACAATTTCTCTCTCGTTTTTTTTTTTTTTTGTTTGCATTTTTCTTTCTTTACCGACGGTTTCAACTTTTGAATGGTTCGCTACGTTTTGCTTGATGTTGTTCATTTTTTTCTAATTGTTTTCAGTTCTCTGCTTGCATTTTGGCCGCATATTTTCCGGCTCTGTTGTTGCTGTTCTTTTTTCGTGTTTTTGTTTTTTGCTTCATTTGACATGCAACCGGAACAATTCCAATGTTTGTGCAGGGAAATTAAAAACAAGGTGTATGTGTGTGTGCGCGCGTTTTAGGTGGGATTAGATGAGCTACGTGTATTGTATTGCATGTTGTTTGCGCTGCTTTAATTCGCTCTCGAGTGCACACAAAAAATGTGTTCAGATTTACACGATTTGCGAATAGTTATGACGCTTAAATGATAGCTTTATTACTAAGCCAGCAATTCAAGAGTGAAGGTTTAATTCGAAAGCGAATTGAATGGCAAAATTGATACTTCCAGAGGAGTGGCATTTAGTGTTTGTCGTGAGTGACAAAGGTGCTTAACAGTCGATAGTTTGTCGATAATCTGATTTTATTTTGGGATACCCGCTCACCTGTTGTTACCTTCGTCATTCGGCCTGCGTTGATTGCCAACACTAAGCATATTATATTTATTGAAAAATCAAATTGTTGAGATCAGAGTGGCCCGGCCTGGAATTAAATCAACGCCTCGATATTTGTCTCGAAGAGCGCCAAATCCCAGGCCTACATCATTCAACTCGACTCTAAGACCATCAGTCAACAAAAGAGCAGCCGAGAACTAAGCCCCGCCGTGCGCTTAGTTGGCGGCAACCACATCAGGCAAATATGTAAATAACTTTTAAGAAATTAAGCACACAGGCCCCAAACAAGCAGCCTAAGCCCAGACCAACAGCCAACAAGCGAGCCAAGTTGGGCCAGTAGTCTATTTGAGTGGAGTGGTTTGCGAGGAAGGCGGGCGGAGGGCGGAGGGCGGAGGGCGACAATGCAATCACTTATACGCACCGTTGCACAGAGGGGGCGGTGTCCCAAAAGTTGTGGCTACGCATTCAAACGGAACTGACAACACAACGGGGCAAAGTCAAGACAAGTGAACAGCGCGCGCCAGCCAGGTACTCAAAGCAGCTTGCCACAAGCTACGTAACATTAATTACACACTCTCCACCAGTCTGTCTACACACGACCAGCAAGAACACCTGGCGTCTTCTGCGTCTATCTCAAAAGCAGCTGCAGTCTCAGTCGCAGTCGCAACCGCAGGCAGAGCGAGGCTGACGCGTCATTGTATTTTCTATGCTTTTTCGTTCCTTCTTGTTTTCCCAGGGAATGAGCGATATTTGCGATTGCCACGTGAACTGTGCTCCGCCGGCATTTTATCTGCTCCAATTGCAGCGCCCGGGGCGTTTTCGCTAAGAGCCGCAGCATATTTACAATTACTCGGCATTTAATGCAAGTGGGAATTACAATGGACGGGATGGCGCGCCATCGCCTGCCACACGGCCCCGGAATGGCATGGAAATAGGTGCCGGGTGCCGGGTGCCCGTTGCCGGGTGCCCCTTGCTGGTTGCAAGCTTTTCAAATATTCGAACAAGCCAGAGAATATGGCATAACGAGAGCGCAGCGTATTATGCATGCTATCCAATACCCCGCAAGCACTCGAGCGCAGCAAGGAATATTGCGTATACGTAATATCTGTTAGCGTTGTTTTAAAACTGTTTAAACCATTTAATTAATTGGGCATTCGTTGACAGCAATTCAAAACACTCGCTTGTTGATTTAGTTTTATTTAAATCTAATTATTTAGACAATACTCTAAAGTGTCAACAAGCAGCAAACGCTGATTGATAATTTTAATTGGATTTCAAATTGGTGTTGCGAGCGTCAGTCAGTCAAAGGTAAGCTGCATATATTTTTAAATGACCTAACATTATGTGCATTGCCGCTGCAATACTTTAAATATTTATGCACACTCGCCATTGTTTATGCAGTTTATTTAACTCACTTTAGTCGCACATTCAGCAGAGAGCGTTTTAGAGCTGCATTAATAATAGAGTGCTATAAAATATTGCACAATGCTTGCTCATTGAAATGCAATAGCAATGGCATTTTAATAGCAAATGCTACCGTTAATTTGCGCTCTCTGCTTAAAGCACCTGCGCTGTGTGCCGAGTGCTTACTCAAGCCTTAAGAACAGGGTATTTCATGGTAAGCCTTTATCGACTTTATCGCTGTCCCATTCAGTAAACAATAACAGCGCACAACAGCAACAGCAGCAACAACAAGAGCGACAAACGCTCAAGGATGGCAAGCGATTACGGGATCTGGGACTGCAGCGGGGAAGCGATGGCACGGCATACGGCTAAGTGTTTTGCAACGGAAATGCCGAGCTATCATGCAAAAAGCCACCGGCAGATTAACGAACCATGGCCAAGGCATGCCAAGGTACCCAGCAAGCACCGCCTGGATGCAGATGATGGAGGGAGAATTCGCCGTGGCACGTGACGCAGCGACAGTCCATGACCAAGTGCTGATTTTTCATCCAGCTAAGCGCGCGTCGAGCTGGCAAAACAGAAGGGGGGGGGGGGGGGGCACACACAAACAGGAATAAAAAGCGTACGAACGACGAAAAAAATACTACGACGAAACGACAAAAGGTTATTGACATTGTCGCCAGCTCCCAAACACGGAGCAGCAGGCAGACAACAAAAGCGGCAACAGAAAGCCAAAAAATCAGAGACAGAGAGTGAGAGAGAAGGGAAAAACTGCAATCAGGGAAAATCCAGATACGCTTGCCAACAAATACATATATATAGAACAGTTCTCGCATATTGGCTGGACTTTCGAAATCGCATTTGTGCTGACTACACACGACTGCATTTTATTTGCAACTATAATGCGATATTTATTCATATACGGTAAGTATAAAGTGCAGATAGTACGAGCATATGCAATATATCTTGCTCTATAATTCAATCAATAAAACTTTCGTTGCGCCAACATAAAGCCAAGTTGCCCCTTGGCCAAGAAGGGTATTTGACTGCAGCGCAATGCCAAGCGTTGCAGTGATGGGAGGGAAAACAAAGCAAAATGCGTGGAAAATGCCAAGCTGTGGCACTTTTCGCAAGGTGGAAATGCCTTTCGAGTATTAATTTGCGCAAACACTCCACGCTGAATGACGGCACAAAAGGAATGAAAACAAGTTAATAAAATAGCTGCAGCTGGCGTTTGTTCGTTTGCCTGTTGTTCCTGTTTGCTGCTGCTGTCACCTGTGCCTGCTCCTCTTCCTGTTGCACACAGCTCGCTCGATTGTGTCGCCAACTTGGTAGCAACATTAACCAGCACTTGGGCCAATGGGTCGCTAATTGTTGCCAACAACGGGCTATCGCCTGTACAAACAAACCCGTCTACCCGAGAGTGCGTTGAAAGTTCTTGCCATGCGCTTGCAACGCCCTCGTTTTATCCTTCTCTGCTCAGTTTCCACCTCACAATTACTTGGAAGCTCAAGTGCATTTAGCCCGTTGGCGTTTCACTGTTTGCCTTAATTGAAAACTTTTGCGCAGATATTTTTCGTGTTTGCCGTCGAATACTATACTATAATACGCTGTGCCAAACCAAAAACAAAACTGAATTGGAAAAGTTTCTAGTTTTTAACGCTTTGCCGCCTTGCATTTGTTTAGCTCTACTGAGCGACTTTGAGCGGCTTAAACTTTCAGCGACCAATTCAAGCCTTTTCGCTACGTCCTCCTTCACCTCCCACATTTCAAAAGTTGACCCGCCAATTAGCCGGGTTGCATTTGCAGCAGGGGTAGTAGCAACAACAGCTACTCTAATGCTGATGCTGCTCTCGAAAAGCGCATTACAATTTGGCTGCACTGCTGACAGCTTTTTGCACACCAAACTAATTGGCAAAACATTTCGTGTTTGCCCCAACATGTAGCACATACGAGTACATGTGTAAAAGTCCTGAAAAAGCATTAAACAACGACTGAAAACGCGACAGGCAAAATTCTATCAATTATCGAAGCTGTTGAGTATTCGGAAATTAGTTTCGCCATTTTTATAACAACCCTCAAGTTAATAATTGAAGTCATGGCATTTTCCTCAAGTGCAGCAAGATGAAGAGTCGCTAAAGGGTCATTGCAGGGGCCAAAGGATGCTTGACCCCTGCGACTTTTCTCTGCAAGCTGGGACAGCACAAGTTGTGAATGCAGCTTCAACTTTTAATAGACAAAGTGCGGCAGACAATTGATGAACAAAGAAATAAAGCGGAATAATTTTGACATTTATTAATAATGACAATATAATTACAGAAGTGATTGCAATTCAACGCAGTTTACTATCGATTAAAGATTTTCTTTACCATTTGTAGACAATCAATTGTGCAGACTGCAAGATAGTTTGCAGCAGAATCGAAATATTTAACTCAAGAGAATCAAAATTCTATTGATAGCAAAAGTGGCTTCATTAAATTGTATTATTAAGACAGTGGACCAAGCATGTAAAAGTTGCTATACATAGCAAAACTATAGACATATAATATAGATGCATAATATATATTTAACTTTTGCAGTTATCCAAGCTACTACTATCGATTTTGTACGCAATAGTAATGCATTTCAATAGTGAAACTGTTAAGCAATTCAAAGGTACTTGAAATAGTCAGAACTGTAGTAGAAAGAATAGAAAATATGGCTATATACTCTATAAGCATTTCATTAGACACGACTAAAAAAGTAAAACAATTCTTTAAATTGAAAGAACTTTATCAGTATGAATAGAAAATATGAACTTTTGAATCATAAAATGCCGGCACTAGTATCGATATTGTCAACGATAGTAAGCAATATCGATAGTGAAATAGTAAAGCAATTCATACGTACTTTTAATAGTTAGAACTATAGCAATATGAATCGAAGATATGATCGTACAGCCTATAAAACTATTCGTAATTAAAATTCCACTACTATTAACGATATTGTCAATGATAATAAGTAATTCTTTAAATAGACAGAACTTTAGCAATATGAATGATCACATTCGCATAGCTCATTAGTTACAATTCTTTAAATTGTCTAAACTTTAGCAATATAAATGATGCTTCACTCTTAAAGCGTTTCATTTAGTTAAAATGCTGCCAGTATTGCTATCGATATTGTCTATGTAAACAGTAAACAGTCGATGCAAACAATTCATCTGTGCTTTCAATAGTTACAGACATTGCATTAAGCATAGAAAATATGATGATAGTTTAAGCTGCTGCACTTACAACTACTATTCAAGTAGGGGTGCTGTTGCGACTATCGATTTGATCAGCTATATTCGCAGATTGCTTAACAAGTTGCTAACTAAAAACAAAAAAAAATTACACACAATCGCTGTTAGAGCAAGCAGCTTTTTTGCTGCTGTCATAGAAACTTTGGCAAATCAGTTGTTGTCCAATCACATCTGTGCGAGTTTCAAGGTCTGCAAAGTTTGGCAAACTTTGGCAACACTACACATTATGCAAGCTCAATAGTTTGCAGCCAGCGCACTTAACTAGGGATGCAACTAAGCCCCCGCTGTGAACTTGAGTAGGAACTTGACCATGTACAGAAAGTTTAGGGGGTACTCACAATTTCCCGCTGCAGCTTGGCAATGTTGAAGTTGGCCTGGGCCAAGCGAACACTCAACGTGGCCACATCGCTGGTGAGCTGCGCTCGCTCGTTTGTGTTGCGATCGACCAGCTTGAGCATTTTGTCCTCGAGACTCTGATTCACCTTCTGGACACGTTTGTGCGACTCGTACAGACGATCGTATTTATCCTGCCACGCAATCACGCTGTCCTCGAGCTCCACTTGGCGTTCCGTTTCACGCAGACAGGCTGTCTCCAGGGCGTACAATTGAGTTTGCTTCTCGAGCAGCGCCTGCTGCAGCTGCTCAATTTCTGTGCTGGACGTGGAGGTGGGCGAGGCGGCTACAACGGCTGTTGTTGTGGTTGCTGCTGTTGCTGTTGCTGTCACTGCTGCAACCGCTGCTGTTGCTGTTGCTGTTGCTGTTGTTGTTGCTGTTGCTGTTGCGCTGTCTGGTGTTGTCAGGGCGCCCGCTGTGAGCGCATCGGTGGACGTCTGCAATTGAATGAATGTGACGGTAAATAACGTAAATATAAAACTCAATTTATGAGGCGGAATGCGAAATTTTTGTAATTAATTTTGCTTCCGTCTCCGGCATCAGCGCATACCGGACGCAAGTGTCACACAATTTCGACTGCAAAAACGCTACTAAAGTCATGACACAAACACTGCCCAGCACCCGTATACAGCAAGCGAAACAGAGAGAGAGAGACAGAGAGAGAGCGAGAGCTTAACGGCAGCATCCAGTCATGCCGTTGTGCTTATTACAGGCGGATCTTTTGGAAAAATATAAATTAAAAAGCGTGTAGCATGTGCTCATATCATAAAACTGCATGTCACGCTCATAAATGCTACGCAAAGCCAAACAGAGAGCGACCAACAGAGACAGGGCAACAAAGAGATAGTTAAAGTGAGACAGCGACGCAGGTCGGGTTCACAGCTGGGGGGAGGGGGGAGTAAAGCGAGAAGAGCGCACTGATAACGCGCCATGGATTTCAGCGCAGCTCCCACAAATCAACAGGGCAGCATCTGCTGTTCTTTTTTGTATACAGCAGAGATAAGACTACAAAGTAGTAAAGTGCCTACAGCCGCATAATGATCGACAAGCAGATACCACATAGTGATCATTTGATAGGACGAAATGAGCTATTTGCGAAAACAGAACTTGATTTAATATTCCCTGCAATGTTAAGAGTTCAATCTGAAAAGCTTGACTCAGTGGAAAACAAAAAATACAAAAACAAACTTTATAAATTAACAATCGTTGGTATAACATGTGTATTAATCATTTGGTTTAAAATACAATACAACATTTTTATATACAGTATTTTTATTAGCAAATATAAATATAAAATATTCCTAATGTGTGTTAATCATTTGGTCTGATAAACAATAAAATTATGCACCTAGAATGAAGTATTTTTGTTACAGTTTCCTAGGATTATTTTCTTGAATAGAATTAGAATTATAGCATGCTCAGTTCTCAATTGCATTTATGACTCTTTCTACAGAGTATGAAAAAGGCACCCTGCTCACATTAGAGTTATTAAGCTGCTGAAAGAACAATGCTCTCGCCCGCATGTTGCCCCAGCACTTCTACACATTAGCTACAAGGTTTGCAGAGCAGGTCATCTACTGATAAGCACAGCAGCAACAGGCAGACCTAAAGAGAGCCAGCGAAAGAGAGGTAAAGCAGTAGGCAGAGAGAGAGAGAGAGAGCGAAGCGATAACGAGATCAGTCGAAGCCAAAGAGAAGCACGCTGAACTCGCTTTAATGTGTTGTAATGATGATATGAAATGATAATGTGTAGAAATGATCATATTGAAAAAGTGCCATATGAACTTAATGACATCATGCAACTGTTGTAAAGTACACCAATCAAATAATGTAGTTATGCAATTAAGAAAGATGAGCATTGCAATAATGAAATTGAAGTAAGCTCAATAATAGTTGCGAGTTGCAGCCGCAGATTGAATATTCCGATATTACTGTAATAAGAAATTACGTGCGTATTCCATAGCATTTTAGTTAATTAGTAAAGACAGCTGGAAGCTGCGCCATGTTGCTATCGAAAGCATATATCAATTTCATTATTATCTTGTTAGACCATGATCTGGGCAGCTGCAAGAGCAGCGCGACAGCGGGAGGCGTGAGACTCCTCCAATCAAAGTGCAAACTACGTGCATATGTGTGTGCTTATTGCCATCTCTATACAAGTGTGTGCGTGTGTGTGAGAGTGCGAGTGCGAGTGTGTGTGTGTAATTGGATTAAGTTGACAGAAAACAACAAGAAGAGCAACCAGAACGTTGCCAGCTAAAACTTTGTCTTTGGTTACAGTCACAGACAACGAGAAGCCTCAACAGCATGTAGGAGCGGACACACACACAAGGCGTGCGAAAGAGACGGTGGGGGGAGCGAAGGAGTCAAAGGACTGGCTTGTCATATATGAAGGCGATGAGGTCGTCGTCTCCTCAAACCTAAAAACTGCAAAATGCACAGAAAATTTAATTAAAAAAGGATTTTCGGGCTCGCAAAAGTTGCTTGGCTTCGCCGCCTCGCCTCTCACTCTCTATCTCTATCTATCTGACTATCTCTTTCTCGCCTTGCTGGCTCTTTCACTTCTAAGACGTTGTGGCGGGGTTTTTGTCTTTTGCCGCGCCAGCGTTTCAAATTCTGAGGAAAAGTATTTCGCTTTTCTTTATCGCATACATGCGAGTATTTGTGCCAACGCATAGCAAAAATTGAATTTATAGTTTTCAATGCTCAGCACAAGCCACAGCCACAGCCACCGCCTCTGCGCTGTGCTGTGGGCGTGGCACATTGCCAACGACAGACAAAGCAATTAATTAAATTAGGCAACGGCTTGAAGCAAACGATTGAAGCTGGGCAACTACAACTACTATTTGCCATGGCTAGAAAGTGTTTGCATTTAATGCAATTTACGCCACAATCTATTAGTGGCAATTTAAAGGTTTCTGTTATGAGGCGACTGACGGCAAAAAAGAGTTATTAAAATGCATCCACATAAATGTCAGCTAATGAATATATCAGTGGGTAAAAACTCCCAGCTTTTTCATTGCAATATTTTAAGAGGCAAAATGTTGATGAAATCAATTTTATTTTTAAATTGAAATCTATTCGTCGTGCTTAAACAATTTCAATTCAGCTTTCTTGAAAATGGCAAATTTGTTATTCAGAGCAAACGCAATTATTGTCGGTTTAATTGCTCGGCAAACACTGAGTATGTTTCAGTCGTTGACTTTAGACAATTTGCATTTATTGCGGTGTGTTTTTGTTTGGTTTTCATCACGAAATGAATTTCATGTTGTACATTTTTGCTGTTGTTGTCTTTGCACGTTGTCAGCATTTGTTTGCTTTTCCCTGTTTTTAAGTTATGCCCATGTTTTCATAATTTATTAAATGCTTTTTGATTACCCAGTAAAACACAATAAGAAGAAGAAGCGCACTAACACAGTCATTGCGCAACTCCATTATGCTCATAGCTAAAATGTAAGCGGCACTCACTGTTGTAATTTCCAAATGTGCTTTTAAATCCAGCCAACTTTTGGCACTCGCACAAAACGAGCACCTACAGCTAAATCTCTGGCTTACACTGTAACTGTCCAAGTGCATTTTCGCCAAATGTTGGCCAAAAACGCATTGAAACTTTGCAATGAAATGAGTAAAATATAATGAAAATGCGAGAGATTTGCGAACGCAAAGAGAAGCACAAAAGTGCGAGATAATCTTAATTCATTCGAGATAATTTTCTTTCCCACTCGTCGACTGATGAAATTCCCCAGCATCTTAAACTATGCATTGAACCTGTTGATTAAATCAGTGGGCTATTAAGTTACCAACAATCACAAGCGGGAGCCATTAATTAGTTTAATGCAAGGCGATTAGCCTATTGGGATTTGCTAGGTACTAAAAGTTCAATTAAACCGTCAAATAATAAATAAAAAGAGCCATCGAGAGCAATTAGTTTAATGAATGTTGGGTACGCGGCAGAGATTCCTCATCAATTGGATCATCATTTGTGATTTGCGAAAAGTAAAATGAAAATTAAGACCCAAGCATAAATCTTTTGCACGCTCAAATGCAACTCAAAAGATTTTCCCCCTTTTGTTTTACTCTTGTTGTTGTTGTATCCTTTGGGCTGTTGCCTTGCAGCTCATTTTTCACGCCGAACGGCAAAAACAAATTTCGAAATGAGCAAGGCGCAACAAAAAACAACAAAAATGAAAAGCAAGAAAAGGGAAAACAGAAGGAGCACAGAAGATGAAAAACCCTTTTATACAGTGCCAAAAGATTTTCTAATTGTCATCGCGCTTTAAAGACACATCAACAGGCGGCGGCGCACAGGGGGGAGCGGGGAGCAAGGAGCCGACAGAGCGGGGCGGGGCGGAAGAATGCGTGGGCGATGCCTTACTCATGGTTGCATTTCACTTTGCTCGGGGACTTGTCATTATTTATTATATTTCTCGAGTCCTTTCATTACAAAATATTTTTGTCTTTCATTTGCCGCCTTTTGTGAGGCGCGCGCGCGCGGTGGCAACCAAAAAATTTGCCTTGCCGCTGGAAGGACGCCGCTGCCGCTGCTGATGGAGTGTTGCGACGCCTGTCGCATTCCTCGGCAACCTGCTTATTTACAGTTATTTGGCTGCCTTTATTTTTCATGGCACGCCACGCAGAAAGCCGAAAGCAGAAAGCAGCAACAAGAAAAAGGGCTTAAGAGCGTGCAAGACGGAAGTCGCCATATGGAAAACTGCGCAAAACTGTGCATACTCATCATTATCAGCCGCTGGGGAGAGACTGGGGACTGTAACTGTTTTTCAGCCTCATTTGAGTGGATAATTAGAAGACGTGAACACGGAACAGGCCGCCGAGCAAACGAAACTCAAACCGTAACTCTAAACCGACGTTCAAACTCATTTGAGTTGGCTGCGCTTGTGTTGTTTTAGTAACAGAAACTTTGGCCGTAATCAATAAATGAATTTTGTAAACATCAATAGAGCAGTCCGCAAATGCTTTGGTAAACAATATGCGCTTGGCTGTGATGAATGGAAGGTCAATTGCTGCGTCCCTTAGTCGAGGCAGCAGCCTGCCTGTTATCCTGACTGCCGTCCTGACATTTAACGCAAACGACGCGCGCCTGTCAATGCCAATGTGTTGTCACTGCGAGGCGGAGATGATGTGAGAGACAGACGATGATGATGATGGCGATGGCGATGATGACGACGACGGTGCTTTGGAGCACTGCCAGTGATGGCGACGGAATGTTTATGCGAATGCTTGGGCACAAACATACGTGACGTGCCTCCATCTCAGCGTGTCTGCGCAAAGTGCATATACATAGAAATGTACATGCGAGCAGTGAATGTATTTAGTGTGTGTGTGTGTGCTCGTTCAAGCGACGGAAGCGTTGTGCACCAACTGACAGCACTCACAAGCTGTGGCTGCTGCAGGAAGCTAAGTAAAGTCGCGACAGCCAAAAGAAGTCGAGAGCAACGCTCTAGCTGTAGCTACTGCTGCTGGTGAAGTTGGGGCCAATTCAGATCTTTGAGCTGGAAAAATGGCTGCGGGGATCGCTGCTGACAGTTGTCGTCATATTCCTCACTCACAAGAACTCGGCGAGGCCCTTAAACGCGACTGCGAATGCTGTTAGCGCACAGTGAAGCAACTTCATTTGCATTGCAACGCAAATAGCTGTGATTAGAGTGCGTAAATTGAGTGGGAAACGTGAGCCGCTTTTAATTAATCTTATTTTTAGCAGAGCAACGCAAACAGAAACCAATCGAAATTATTTATAAATTCGACAATCAAATATCTATTTTAGGGCATCATCAGCTTGCAAATAAAATGATCTAATTTGAGACAAGAGCGCTTAAAACTTAATGCTGTGCGTATACTTAAAATGCGCAGCCTAAAACAGAGACTGAGACTTTAAATGAAATATTAAACACTGATTGCTTGAAATAGTTGTTGAAGCCATGAAATGAATGTATTATTTGTTATTTTAAATTTTCCATTTAACTTCTATTGCATTCCCAAACTAAAACTAATTTAACTATGGTAAACAATTACTTCTGGCAGGCCAAAGTTTGTTTTTAACTCATTTTTATTTACGCAATTCTTTTAATTTCATATCATAATGAAAGCAAAGTTTGCCAAGCAAACTTAAGCTGACATTAAAATAGTTTGCTATGCTCAGCAAGCACATAAATCTGGTTCCACGGTACGAGTACGCTTTGTGTCCTCACAAGTTTCCTCAATTCACACACAGCTTGTCTGCGCATCAGTGTATGTGTGTGTGTGTGAGCACATGTGTGTGTGTGCGCTTTGTGCTGACACATTATGTTAATACATCTATGGTTTAACGCGGGGCAAATATTGAACTTACTTCATGTGGCAGTTAGCGCTGCTGTTGTTGTAGTCCGGAAGGGACACACACGCACGCACACACGCAGACATGGCCATAAATTTATGCATATTTTGATGACAATTTGAGCACATAACACAAAATGTAAAATACATAAAAGCACTGAGCAAAAGCGCAAAAAACGAGAAAAAAAACAGAACATAACTGAGCCGAATTGAAAGAGTAAATCGAACCGCATTCAAAATTATTTCATCAGGACATCACACAGACACACACACACACAGGCACACAGACACGCAGAAATATCGAATAACACATAAGCGGAAATCGATGACAGCCATTTCGCAGTAAATTGAGGCATTTTGACAGAGCTCTGCTGTAATTGCATTAGCAGACGCTGGAGCGAGCGAGAGCGCAACAGAGCGAGAGCGATAGAGCAAGCGAGGGGAGGAGGAGCCGGGGTGCAGAAAGGCGACACATTCGCTAGCTATTTTTAGCGGCATTTTCATTTAATTTGCTGCCCATGCGGCATAACTAAAATGGCGCACGGTAGCCGTAAGAGATGAAAGATGAGTGGGGCAGCATGATAGACAACGAAGGGACGAAGAGGACGAAGAGGGCGAAGGGGCACATCGATGCTGCTGCCGTTGACGGTCGCTGTTTTTATACACTCTGCACGTAGCTTGTACGGATGACAATAACTATGTGGCAATATAGTGGCAGGTCACAGCGGGAGGGAATTAACTTTAAGGCAATAAAACGATACGACATATTACCTCGCAGTCTGAGTAGCTTACACTTTATAGAACTTACAATTTAAGTGTAACTACACAACACTCTAAGAGCATTGCGGTCGAGAAATGTGCACGTATAGAATAACATACAATTGTATCATTGGTATATAACACAATATAACATAAAAACTATTATAACAGTCGATTCAACAGTAGTTACTAGTTTTTTCAGTATTTTTTATTTAGTATAATGTTTAAAGGGATGTGTGCATAAATTTGAGAGCGAACTGGCAACGCGTGCGATAGTTATCGCATTTTGTTTGAAGAAGCTTTTGTTATCGATAACAAAATGGAAAAAGCGAAGCATTGCAAACAGTAGTTATTGATCGTCAACGATGTGCTCTACAAGATGTGTTAGTTATTTAGCATTAAATATGTCTTCATTACCGTAGTTATTTAACATAAAATATGTCTTGATAACAGTAGTTCAATAACATAAGTTTCTGAACAACATAGTCTTAAACCTATCACTAGCTTTATCATTTTAGAAATGTCTTTCCAATGAAATTGTTACAAACATTTGACCCTTAACTTTTTATTACGCATTTTGCATATACTCCTAGTATTCAACATAAAAGTTCAGAGTATTTTGTAGTCAATTTTTTTTTTATCGCTGCGGCTTCCCACAGTTTTATTTCAATTACGCAAGCCTCCACATTTGCAATTTAGATAACCAGCGCAGGGCAGAAATTCATGCCATTTTTGTCTGTCTATTCACCGAAAAGTATGCAATTTGTGAAATAATTTGGCCAAAAATTTAGCAAATTACAACTGCGGCGTGAGAGCTGAATAAATGGCAAATGAATGTGTGCAACAAATATTGAGCTAATAACCAACTAAATGTGTTCAAACGGATGTTGTTCGAGTCAGTGTGAAAATTTTAGCATTGCGGCATTAAGTTGAAAATCAAATAATAAATTGAAGCTACACAAATCAATGACTTTTGGCTAATGCGAGCAATCGAAAGCGCAATCGCTTTATAAATATGTTGTGTGACATTTAATCGAAATACTTTCGCACCAGGTGATAATTCCTGTGATATTCAACATATGTGCTTTTGGCACACAAAGCTGTCTCTTTCTCTCTCTCTCTCGTTCGCTTTCTCTGCACTCGTTATGACTCTTTCTGAGTAGCTACGTGTGCAGAAGCTTGGAAAATCCGTGTGCAATGCCAGTTGCAAGCCAGTGATTGCAGGCGGCAGCGACGACGACAGCGACGGCGACAGCGACTGCGACAGCGACAGAGACTCTGCCACTGAGTCGTATGTGAGTGCAACATGGCGTATGATTAATGAAAATTGCGCATACACATTCGCACACACGACGAGTCGTCTGTTTGTGGTGGCTAGTGAAACAAGTCCAACAGCGCAGTGGAGGCAAACTGCGAGAAAACTGATAAAATTGCAAAGCCAAACATTTCGCAACTATGCAGAATCGATTAACGGGCAAAAGTTGATTGAATTTGCCACAAAAAGGAGACAATGCAATCGCAGCAGCCGCAGCAGCAGCAGCAAAGAGCAGCCGAAAGCAACAACAGTGGCAGAAGTAAAAAACAACAAGGAAGAAGGAACAATAACAATGCGCCAATTTCCTTTTGGCTTTTTGTGCAAAAGGGAAATAAGCAATTTCAGCAAATAAATCGTAAAAAGTAAAAGTAATAAAATCAAGCAGATGAGAAAACCAACCACACTCACACACACACACACACACACACACACATTCAGAAGCACATATAGAAAGTACGCTCACACACGCGTTTGCTGCTCGCAGTATGACTCTTAGCTGGCAAGAACAAAAGAGGAAGAACGCACTCGTATTTGCGACTCGCATGAAGCACAAGAAGAAGACGACGACGACGACGACGACGAAAGAAACACGCCCGAAAAGCCTCATTCAACAAGCCAATATTTTATTGCCCTCGCCGAACTGCTTTTTAATATACGAATTTCGCCCATAAATCGAAACGAATGAATATTCACATGCGTTAAGATTAAAGTGGCAAACGGCATACAGTAAGCAGTCGACGGTACTTAGTCGTCTCAAGATGTTCTGCGCGCTGTTACCATAGTAAGAATGGATTGGCTAAAATAAGTATTTAAACAGACATTATATTGCTTAGGCTGATCCACAATTCCCAATGAAAGGTTCAGATAGATGAGAATACGAAAGGACAAAACGAAATTTCACACATGAGTAACTTATTACACTGAACTACAGGTTTTGAGCAAATTGTATTTATTTTATTTTATTTTTATCTGGAATTTTTCCCACAAAATCATTTCGGGTTTCATAAAGTTGTCAGCTACTGGCTCATCAACATAAAATAATAATATTATTGTAATGTAAAATAAATAGTACATAAATAAATAAATAACGTATATTATATAAATATAATATAATTATATAAATAAGTACCTGAAAACTGTGAACTTATGCATTTACAATAATTTAGCCTAATGTGCTGTATATTTTCATTAAAAAAGTAAATGTTTTGTTCAACAGTTAATGGACCATAGAAAGCTATAACCTATATTATAGCCACCAACATAAAATAGCAATATTATTTTAATATAATAAATATAGTACATAAATAAATAAATTAACAAATATATATATAAATAGTTGAATTTAAATATAAATAATTGCCTTTCAGTTGATAATTGAAAACTATCCCTTAATGCTTTAGCAATCATTTAGCATATTTGTATTAAAAATAAGTAAATGTTTTGTTGAACATTTAATTGGCCATAGAAAGCTGTAACCTATATCATCGCAAAATATTAATATTATTGTAATATAATATTTATAGTACCTAAATTAATAATAAAACCAATAAATATATAAATAAGTAAATGAAAACATAAATAATTGATATTTGAATGATAACTGAAAACAATGAGCTCATATTTTAGCAATAACTTAGCCTATTGCGCTGTATATTTACCTTAAAAATAAGTAAATGTTTTGTTGAACATTTAATTGACCATAGAATGCTATAAAAACTAGTTTTGCAAATCTAATATTTACAGAGAGAAAGTTGCCAAAAAGTCATGGAAATACGGCAGTCAGAAACAGACGAACGAAATGAAGAAGACAAGAGGCAAAGAGCAGTCGAAACTGTAGCAGAGATAACAAACTGTTAATGGGTGCACATTGCCAACTGCAGACAGTGGCAACAAACTGTGGCAGCAGCGCGCAAGCTGAGTAATCTAGTTATTAGCACAGAGCGGCAAGAGGAAAGTCTATGCAGAGATTGAAGGCCATACTTAAGTATATAGATGTATTACTTGAGCGCTGAGAAATGGATTGTTTTGTTATAGTTGAAGGAGTAAAGCATTTGAAATAATTCGACAACTTGCTGAAACCAATTTTCATGTCTTGGTTCTGCAATAAAAATACATTTGCAAATTGAGAGACGAAAGTCATTTAAAGTCAGCGCTGTGAGGCGAGCTTCAGTTCACACAACCCCCATGAATGCCGCAAAGAATCTCACCAATCTGTGGGCAAAACCCCCTCAGCTTTAACCGCACACACACACACAAACACACACACATACGCGCGCGCGCTGGGCATAAAGAAAACTGCGGCAATGTTGAATATAGTTTCGACCAGGCGAAGGAAATGAGCAAGACATTGAGTCACCTCGTGGAGGCACTGAATCATTGGATGTGAGTGTCTCTCTCTGTGTTTGTGTGTGTGTGGGTGGGTGAAAGATTCAAAGTGGGAATGGGAAAAAGCAATCAAAATACATATAAACACACACACACATATACACAGACACAAGCAGGCAGTTACATATAAAGCGAGACAAAGACAAAGATAAACAGAGGCAGAGACAGACAAACAAAATATTGGCTTTGCTAGCCGCAGCAAGGGGCAAGCAGCGAGGCAGCGAGGCGGCAAAAAGAAACGCTGCAGGAGCGGGAGCAGGTGTCTGCAAGAGTTTCGACTGTCAGCCTTTGGCTTGCTTGCTGTCTCTGTGTCTGTGTGTGTGTGTGCGCCTAGGCGTTTTATGAGCGCTCAAATGTATGCAACAATAAATTAAATCAAAACAGTCAAATTCGACCTTGGCCACGGCAGCGGCGCCGCCGAAACGATAGCTTAGCCAGGCTCAAATGACACGAAACGAGGCGGCCCCGCTCTTTGGCGGTCACTTCACATCACACACACACACACACACAGTCACACAGTTTATTTAAAAGGGGCAGCACGGGGGCCATGAACCTTGCCCAGCGCATGTGTGTTTGGCCTGGCAATGCCCAGGGGCAACGTTTTGCATTGCGCATTGAGCCCTTGTCCCCCGCTTCCCTCCGCTGGCGCTGCTCTGCTGCTGTGTGCATGTGCAACGGGGCAAATAAGCATAACGAAGCAAAGTCAGAGCAGGGCATTATCCTTGGGGATGCAGCTGCTGAGCTGTTGCGAAACTGTCGCACACACCACAGACGAGCAAGGAGCACGGTGCATGGAGCACGGAGTTGGGCGACTCACAACGGAAGCACTTTATTATGCCGCCAAATTGAAATAATATGCATATAAACATGAACAACAAGAACGACAGTCGCACGGCAAAACAATTTAGCCCAGGATGCAGTGCGTCGTCCACCGTACACGGAGGTCACGCCGCTGCCACACTTGCCACACCGTTGTTCCCGTTGCGTTTTGCCACGTGTTGTTGTTTGACTTTTGTTTTTTGCCAACAGCATGAAATGAGCCCCGGCAGCAGGCAACACAGCACAGCACAGCACAGGCAGCAGCATCATTAACATTATGTAAGCAACAACCGGCGACAGTGACAGCAGCCAGCAGCCAGCAGCTAGCAACGAAACAACAACTAAGCGACCAGGTACTAGCAGGAAGCGACCCTAAAACGGGAGGGAGAGCCAGCACCTACATTCATACCTCGTACTTAGCTGTGTGTGTGTGTCGGTGAAGTTGTAATTTATGCTCAGGCAAAATGCTGCACAACATAAAAAAAAAAAAGAAGAGGAAACCTTTCACGTAACAGCAGCAGCAGAAGCGACAGCTAAGCAAATGTATCAGTGTGCGTTGTTAGTTAGCCTATGCAGCACTATAAATCGGCTGCCCATATGCCTATACATAATACATTATGCGCATCAATCATTATAAATCCAGAAGGGAACTCATTTCCATAATTAAACAGCACAGATAAATAAGATGCATAAGATGCGCAAAAGTAAATAAACCAGGCAGACAAAGCGCTTTCGACGAAAATAAATAAAGCAAGCTTAATGAAATGTTTCCACAAATTAAGCAGCTTCAATTATTTTGGCCATAAAAAAGCCTGCATTGTTTTCCACACAAAGCAACGCACCGAAGGCCTTTGGTAATTATATCTTTAAAAAACAATCATTTATGCTAGCATTTTTCAATTCATAACGAAATCAAATCTCTTCAGCCAATCTATAACGAAACAATGTGCTAATTACAGTTACAAGGCTTTAAAATACAAGCTTAACTTAAATTGCAACTCAAATTTATGTACAAACTAAAAGATGCCAACGCTAGATTAAATGTATAATGAATTTATGACTCCAAACTGAAAGGCACAAACAAAAAACGCTGCCAGCTGCATATTTTCTTGTTTTTTTCGTTTTTTGTTTGGTCAAACAGAAAGCACATTATAAATGAGGACATTATTTTTTAGTAAGATTTGAATAAAATGCAAATTGAAGCACATTTTGACAATTATATCTTCTTGCCGCCTTGCACACTTCAAATAACCATTTTTTTGTTTTCTCATTCGGAGACAAAACCGAGCGAAAAACATATTAAGTACAAGGACAATAATGCTTATACCCCGAGAGCGGCCATAAACGGCACAGCACAACTTTAATCTTGGCTGAAAAGTTGCTGTCGTTCTCTGAAGCTCTCGTTTGCTCGCAGCATACACATGATATCTAGCCATGCAGATACAGCGTCTATATATATATCGTATATATATGTGTACGCAGCAGTCACCTGGCAACGCAACGCAACGAAAAGTTTTGACCAAACTGCATCAACGAACTTCTTATAAAGTCTATAAAACGTAATGACTTGCGCTACATGCGCGCCCTGAAATATGCAACAAAACTTTTGTGACTTTGACGCCGACGATGACGACGGAAAGAAGGAAACGCGGAAGTGCCGCAGCCGCAACCAGCAAGGCGGCGAGAGCGAGACAGAGGCAGGTGGAGCGAGAGTGAGAGAGCGTATGTTTTGCCCGCCACGTAGAGCGTTGCAGACATGACGCATAATTTGCATAAAATTAAGATACAATTAGAATGAAGTTGACTGCGGCTTATTTGCAGTTTGTGTCAATTAAAATAAATTTAAATTTGTGTGGCGACTGCACTTGAAATCTGGCAAAAAAGAAGAGCAGACATGCAAACGCACTCACACAGACACACGAGCACACGGCATGGCGCACACACAGACGCACACACACACACACGGTTGAGTTGACTGATATGCAAACGAAATTTTGCATGCAACGTCGCGTCGCTTGCGAGCGACAAAATGGCAGCTATTTATTTGTGTCGCCAGCGATGGTGAGTCTGGGAACTGGCTGGCACTTGTCATGGCTGATGTGCAGATTAGAAATTAATCGAATTTTACTGTCAAATCGAAGCAATATCAGCCTAACAGGAAGTGCCAGCGACGTCTCGCTGCCGTTTGCCGTTGGCATGGCAATGCAAAACAGTCAGCACATGCCAATACACACACACACACACACAGCAGGACAGTGAGTGAGTGAGAGAGAGAGACACAGCGCGAGTGGATGTGAAATATATGGCTACACCTACGTACGCTACGCACACATTGACAGACAGTCAGACAGCCGCCTGGTAGACACTGACACTGAATGTTACGCAGCAGTTGTCGGCGATACGTCTCGATAAAAATACCGTAACATTGGCTTAATGGCTGATAAGCTTTGTGCCCTTAAATTACATAAATTTGGCAAAACGTCACTGACGCCGCCGCCGCCACTGCCGCTTTATTTATAATTTCCAATTTCGACTTTGTGCAAGCGCCGTTTCTCTCACCTGTTCCACAACCGTCGACATTTTGCCTACACTTTCTTAATTATCTTGCTGCTCGTTTAGCTTTTCTTTTGCTTTTTTGCCTTTCTTTTAGCGTGTGGTGTTTTCTCGTCACCACTGTGCACCACCCAACGTCCGCTTGTTGTTGTTGTTGTTGGTTGTTGCTCCTGCTACGCTCTTAAATACACTATATTGCACGGCACATTTTGTTTTGTTTTTGTTGTTGTTGTTTATTATTGCACGTAGAATACTGTGATTTTGCACACTTTCAAGTTTAGTTTATCTAAATAACACTTGCGTGCTTTGTCGCGACGTTAAGCATTTATTGACTGCTTCTGCTGCTGGCGACGGGGTTGTGCTGCTAAAATCAACTAAAAGTATATTTTCTTCCATGACAAGGATATTATCCTCCAATCAGTTCGCAATGTTAACACACTGCGTTTACTGCTGTTAACCGGCTGTTAAGAGGAGGAGCAGTTTTGCGCTGCATCTGCGCATATCGGCGTTTACGTTGCTCATTTTGCGTTCACGTTACGCAGCGCTTACGTGTTGACATTTAAATTTGAAATCTTTTCGGTTAATTTAATTTAAATTAAAACTATAATTACTCAAATTTCAAAGAGTAGAAATAAAAAATATCAAATACCTTAATGACTATTTAACACTTTCGACCGAGTTTGTACTAGCCACAGAAGCTCGGCTTGAACCAGTAGCTGAAGCATCATCTTCGCCCAGGAAATCCGCTAAAAAGTTCAACCACTTCGTCACATCGACGTACTGCATTACCTCCATTAGCACACGTCGCAAATACCGCAACTGCCTGATGTCGCCGCCAAAGAGCTCAGCCATGCGACTTGTGCTAATCCTGGCCACGGGTAAATTGACTTTGGGTCGCGCCACAATCACTTTCGAATTGATACGCTGCTTCCAGGTGTGCGCCTCCTTTTGCATCTCATCCAGCATAAATATGTTGCCCACCTCACCCGTGGCCACGCCCACTGGCGTGGCCAGGGGACTTGCAGTTCTCGTCTGCAGCGGCTTAACGGGCTCTTTTGTTTTCATATACCTCCAGAATGGCTGCAGATTCAGCCATAAGCAATAATCCTGCAGTGCGTTCAGCATTATCATAAGATAATCCTCTCGCGACAGTTGCTCATCATCATCGGGCTCAATTGCGCTACGCGGTTTGTACTTGAGCCATTGTTTTGACTTGAATTCCTCGCAGATTTTCTCGGGTCTGAACGGCGCCTTCGAGCAATAAAACAATTGCAGAAAATGATTGATAAACTCATAGCGCACATAGTGCTGTGTGAATTGTGGAATGGTCTTGATGTAGGTGCTAATGTGCTTGGGATTCTCCGTTTTGAAGATCTTAAAGAACTCGGCGATGAGGCGACTTGTCTGTCGCCCCAAACTGGGATAAATCAAATAGTTCTCCACGTACTGCAGCTCCGCTGTATTGCTCACCTCCATGAGCAGCGACACGAAACGCTAAAAAATATTTAAACCGCTCTAACGCTCTCCTCTGAACAAAAATATCACTTCACTTACCTCTAGTACAAACAAGCGATCTGCATGCAACGATTTGGCTACAGATCTACTATATAAACGCAGCAATTGCCGCGTAATCTTTGAGACACGCGTTTCTTGCGTCATGCCGAAGACAATTAGCGCAAATGGCTTTAGTTCGTCCTGGAATATTTCAGGCTCAGCCTGTTGCATGCGATTGTGATCCATCCAGGACATAAATTGACGCTCCAGCACCCAACAGATCATATCCAAGGCATCAAAGACACGCGCCAACCGCACAGACGGCGACATTTGCTTGAAGTCATCCAACCACAGCTTGGACCCCTGCCAATCGTAGTCATCCACATGACGCATTAGAAACGAGTCCTGCGACAAATTGGTGTATTCCTCATCATCAAAGTTGGCACTAAAGTCCTCGTAGTACTTTGTGTACTCCTTTATCTCTTGCTCACTGCATTTATCGAGGCACTCCTCCAACAAGTCGAGCAGCAACTGCAACTTTTGTGGCTTATCACGTTCGTTTGGATGACTCACGCCGAGGAAATCTAAATAATATGGGCGCAATGCTGTCCAGCAGGGGGGAAATGTGTCCACGAGCAGATAATAGATGCGTATGACATTGTTGTATCTGCTGCGTAACTCGTCAGCAGACAACGTTTTGGTGGAAAGTATCTGCAAAAGGGATTATTAGCAAGGTATCTTACGCGTTTTAAATATCTACCATCAGCATGGAGAATAGCCAGTCGAAGGCGGCTTCATCTGGAAAGACGCATTGTAGCGCCATTGTCTCCTGCATGTCCAAGAACGTCTCGTAGTGCTTGTTGTACAGATTCTTCCGCAGTTCCTGAGCTATACTAATGTCCGGCGCATTTGGGAGCATGGCACAGCGATGTTTGCTCACGCACAAGCTCGTGTTGTGGAGACACTTGGGCACTCGAGCCGCCGGCAAACGTTGTTCGCTGTTCATGTAGAGATTGGATATGATGACACGAAAATTCAACTTAAGACTCTGCTTGGATTTGTTGTCAATCTCTGGAAGGCGATGGGGCGCCACAACTGTTGGCAAGTCGTCCTCTGCTTCCTTCACATTTTGGTCTGAATTTTCCATCGAGTTACCCATTTCGCAACTGGTGTCATTTGACGAGTCAAGCTTTGATATTTTACTACCAGTTTCATCGTCATCGATTTCCATTTGATCTGCAGTTTTTTCGGTCTGATCGGTCATTTTTAAGTACGGCGTGGGCATATTTTTGAAATAAACAAATTGTTTTGCGAATCTTCTGCCGGGACCACAACAATGTGACCGCAAATTCATTTTTCGCTTGAGAGTATTTTATGCTGACTCGAACGGTCACACAGCTGTCGGCTCTAGTGTCGATAGCAAACTTATCGATTAATTTGCGCGCGTAATTGAAAATGCTGTTTTTTGGCTGCAATTGCACAACTCGATTTGCAGCCCACCGAAAAAGGAAATAAATAAATAAAAAAATGACTGAAAACCACCTGTTGGCTATCAGTGCCACTAAACTCATGCATATATTACACGAAAAATACACTAAAGACAATGTTTTTCTTGGTATCTTTTTTTTTGGTGCTGAACAAGTTGGGTCACATAGTTGCAACCGTAAGGCACGACTCGCTCGTGCTCTTGGCAAAAAACACCAAATTTAGAATTTAAATATAGCAATTAGGCTGATTTATGCAGCCCGTCTGCATGTAACATTAATTGCGACTAACAACAAGTGCTCCAATGACCATTGAAGCCTGAGAATTGTGGCGCTGCACACAGTATGCAAATTTTTGGTTTTCCACAAAAAAAAAAAAAAAAACAAAAAACCAAAAGTCGAGCATGTGAAAAATGAAAACAGCATATCCAGACAGTATCAGTACAGTTTCAGACAATTGGAGCTTAAGCAATTAGCAATGCCTTTTGGCTGTTGCCAGTTGGTATTTAAAGGCAGCTGTGCCCAAAAATCGAAGCAGCCCCCGCAGACGTTATTAACTGCAATACGTTTGTTGTTAGCGTTAAGTAATGAATTGCCTTAAATGTCAATTAACCATGGCTTTTGGCGCAGTTTAATCAACAGCAATTATTTGTTCTTCGTACACATATAAGTAAACCTGTTAATTATTGGCTTTTTTAACGACTATTGCATTGGCAATACAAACACATAATAATTTAATTGATTGTAAAACGTTTTTATACACATATATGTTTTTCAAACGCAAACAGGGGGCGCTGACTGTGAGATCTAACCTCTCTTGCTCTGATGCTAGCAAATGCAATTTGCATGTAAATTTAACCTCAATCTTTTGGTTAATTAAGTTATTGAACATTGAAATTGATCGGCGTGGGGGGATAATAAATGCGGGGCTGGGTCTTTAAGAGGCTGTTGCTGCTACGCATGCGCCGTGTTCGTCGCGAGGGTGCAGCGTATTCAGATTCTTAGATAATTGAAGACATTTCTGGGGCAAAGTCAACGGTTGCTGGCACTCCATATTTTTTATTAGAATGTAGATGAAATCTTTTTACTTTTATTTTGTTTTCAAAGTGGTTAGCAGTCAGTTATGTTTTAGTATGCGGCCTGCAAATGCTCTTCACATTTTTTAAAGACCAAATGTAACAATTGTTATATGTAAAATAACGTTCAGATTTAATTTTTAATCCAAGGTATATTTATAACAATGGGCCAAAGTTGTGAAAGTCGTTTAACGTATGATTTGCGGAAACTATTTAATCCTAAGCACATTATCTATGTATATTTTCTTTTCGGGCTGCTTTTCATTCATCGCTCTGGCAATCTTGCAATCTGCGGTCAATTGTTCGTCCAACTTATACAACAAGTCGCTGTGCTTTTGCCTTTGATGATTGGCAATTAAAATTGCATTTGCTGCCTACATTATCAGATTGTCTACGTGCACGCTGCACTGACCCATATATGCATCGATCTCACTGCTCCGCAGCCGCTTGTTGTTGCTCTGCTTGTCTGGCACGGCACGGCACGGCACGGCACATATGTTGGTCACTAGTGTGATTGCCAGATAGCCTCTGGCTGGCTGTCGGACTGCCAGTCTGGCACTTGGCAAATGGCTACCGGTTCGCATGGTTCGTTGCTCTAATTTTGGTTTCTATTTCTTTTTTCTCTGGCGTTTTTGCATTTGGCGTCTTGAGGCAGCTTTTGCCCAGCATGCGCAAATTAGTCAAAATAGTTACAATTATATAAACATCAAGTTGTTTGGTGCTACCATATGTATGCATATGAGCAGAAGTATATAAAAAGTCTGATAAGTGGGCGTTGCATGTTTGCCTTTCACTTTATAGCAGCTCTACGCTTGGCCAGCTGGCAGGATATACACACAAATGCGCAGCTCACAGCCTCTAAATATAACTACGATTATACAATGGCGATGCCGACAACAAAAATGAAACCAAATAAAAGCCTAGTTGTCTTTTTGTTTTGCTTTTAACACGTAATTAGCCGAGCGAACTGGGCAAACAACTGCAAACAATGTTGCTGTTGTTGCTATTGTTGCTGTTGCCGGCTCAATTGAGACATTATTCAATTTGTGACAATCGCGAGAAAATGCATTTAGCAACAACAAAGTACAGAAACTCGCAACAGAGACTTGAAATCGAAACAATTAAAGGCATTTTGGCGATTTCCCAAAGCGATGTTCTAATTTTGGCTAACAACTGTGGCAACAGCAACAACAACTTGCGGCACGCCGCATTTGAAGCCGATCAGCTCAACGTTTAATGAGCACCAAAATTGTAAATTTAATTTATATCGTTGGCAGCGCTTTTTGTCAGACGACAAATTTCGTAATTCTTTCGCTTTATTTACTTTTGTTGGCAGTTCTCGTTGTTGCTCTTGTTGCTGTTGTTGCTCTTGTTGTTGTTGTTGCTCGCTTCGTGTAAACTGTGCCGACTCACTGGACGCGGTTGCATGTCAAAGGTGCATAAAACCCAAATGCCGACACAGAACGCAAACAACGTCGCTTGGCGACCAGATCTGTTCCATTTTGTTTCCATTTGGATTCGCTTTGCTTTGCTTTTAATTGGCACCTCGACACTTGGTGGCATGCAGCAGCAGCAGCAGCAGCAGCAGCAGCTTGGGGCAGCGGTGTGTGGGTGCACTTGATAGTGCAGCATTGCGTCAATTTATGAGCCACGCACATTTTATGCTTTGTCAAATACTCGCATTTGTTTTCGCACATTGTAACACGCTTGACTGCAACGCTTATGCCCCATGACAACAACCAAAGCGGTGGCTGCAACTTATCCACTTCTCGGTCACGCAACGCCAGACAACATGAGTTACGCATGTTTGCCGCAAACCGCAGATCGAGAACCGATACATTAGTTATGCTTAGAGCAGCATGATTTATGCCTCAAATTGTGTACAATACTTTGATTAATAGCTCCCGAGGTGGCAAATAATAATTTTAAATTGAAAGTTAAACACAGACTTGTGGTTCCACTGCTTCACTAAAAAGGCACATAAATAATCAATTGGTATCTCGGCTGGTCAGCTGGTTAGTCAGCAGATAATGACACTAATCCGAAAGCAAAGACTTCAAGTTCAAATAGAAGTATCTGACGTTTAGTTTTTCCCAGAACTTGGGGAACTTTTGGTCTAAAGAGTTGATTTGTTTAACAATAATTTCAAACCCAAAACTTAAGTCAAAGTTTGTCGCATATGTGTACAAAATAAGAAATTAATTAAACTGTTAAAAAGCAACAACAGTAATCATAGAAGAGCGACTAGAAGCAACTAAAGTTATCTGAACTTTAATGGACTTTAAGCAATTAGAATTTACTATTTTTCATAATCATTGCTAAAAACCTTCTTATATTAAATTTAAATGATTATGGATTATTCTTAAAATTAACTGCATAAGTCCTAATTGCTGTAACAAAATACGCGCTACAAAACCTATTTTACATATACAACATTTACGTTATTAAAGATCGATAACTAAATGTAGTAGACCAACAAAATTTGGTTACACAACAAATTAAATGAAAGCAATATTAATTATTGCCTAATAAAGAGTATTATTATTTTGAAATAAAACCATAAAACTGAATGCAATAGCGCCGCAATTATTTACTATTAATATGCTAGTATAGCAAACTAATTTAAAGTCATAATATCTTAGTTTATGACATTAACATTAAGCAGTTAGTTAAGTAATAGCGGCACAATTTCCGATTATTAAAAGAAATGTGTTGGCTTAAGTTTGTGGCATAGAAAGAACAGTCTGCCACATAACAAGCGGTTAATGAAACCGCTTTTACCTGCATGCGCAATTCAATTTCGTTTTCATTACGAGCCATTTCTGTGTGTGTGAAGCTGTTGCAATCGAAAGCTGACCAGACCGACAACGACAACGACGTCGACGTCGGCAGCGAGACAAATGAAAACAAAATCAAAAGCGAGACTAACCAGAGCAGAGCCCCGCTGGCTGCAACTATGTGTTTCTGGCTCTAAGAGTGAAAAGCCGCATGGAGACCGCATTGAGATGTGGTGGCAACTTGAAGCTGGAACACAAAACTGGAACTGGAGGCGCCTCTCGAGCAGTCTCCACAGTGTGACTGGAACGCTGTGCGGCTTACATAATCGCAGATAGAAGCAGAGAGCACAAGCACAGAGCATGCAATTTATCTCAAGAAAGAAATCTACGAAAGCAGATCGCTCCCCTCCCCCACGCGGCGCGGCGAGCACTCGCCAACTATTTGGGGCTCTGTTGACTGTTTGTCTACAAAATGTTGGTCAGCAACATGATTTTTTGGCATGTGGCTTAGTTTAGCTTTTAATAGACTTTGATTGCTTCGTTGTCCCTCATTCCAGACAACAGCGACGGCGACGGCAACGGCAACGGCAACGGCAACAGCGATAGACAACAGCGGCGACAATGGCGACAACAAGAAATGCAATGACAACGATTTGCATTGCAACATGGATCAACATGGGCAACATCAGCAACGAACAACAACAATGACAACAACAACGACATGGCCATAGCTACGGCATAAGTCATAATGCAATGGCACATTTGGCGCACACGGTTCGCTGCTTGGAGTGGCTTCAAGTCGCTTTGAGTTGCTTCGAGTTGCTTGCGTGCGCCGCTAAAGGGCAAAACGAAAGACTTAGGCAACGAACTGAACGATTGCGATTTATGCCTCACGCCTTGCGTCTTAATTACGCGCTCGGGATGGCGTTAATAGCCAAATGTCCAAAGCCAAAAGCTGCGAATTACAATTCGCAATGAGCGATTCTTGCAGCCACGCTGCCGTTGAAGCCACCGTTGTTGCTGCATTTGTGTAATGGGGTAATTAAGCGCCTCAACGACCAACAACAAGTTTTCCCACGATGCCGCTGCCCGGCTGCCTGCCAAACTCAGTCCGTCCGTCAGTCCCTCTCGCGGTCCATCTGTGTCTCTGGCTTGGGCTACTGTGCGCGCTTTAAAGCCCAAAACAAACTGCCGCCAAGTACCAGGGGCCAATGATATATGCATTTTTCATGCCGAACCAGCAGTCGTACTCGCAGCAACAACAGCTATAACAATGCGCCTCGCTTATAAATTAGAAGTAGTCAAAATAATAGCCATATTTCTTTGGCGGAACCCTCACCAAAAAAACAAAAAAAAAAAACAAAATGTTGAAAAAAAGGTCAAAGCTGCATCAACAACACACAAAATACAAAAATCGAGATATCGTAAAATTGCAGCTGCGTTTTTTTGGCCATTTGCCTATATGTCTGCTGCCTGTGGCCAGGTTATCACGACGCCAGCTGCTCGATCGCCAAGCAGGCATTATAAACATCGCCTCGAGCCGATTGCTAATCAGCTGAACGCACTTAAAGCGATTTTCATGTCTGCCTCTTTTTCACCTTTTTTGTTGTTTTTCGTTTTTCTTTACTTCGCGACAGAGCGAAATTGATGAGCGGGCGGCGAGTGTGCGATGCTGTTGTTGCTGGACAGGTGTGCCGCGCCGCAGTTGGTTAGTTGGTCAATAAGACTTCAATAGACCAGGGAAATAACACACAAATCACTCAGCTTAATTAGCAGACGCTTTTAAAGCGATTCACAGCGACAGCTTTGATCACTTACTTAGCTGCATATTTGAAAATATTCGAGATAAACAAAGCCATTCTGGCAAACTGCAATCAAGACTGCAGTCCAGAGTATTTCCGTAAAATAAACAATGTGTTAAATAGCTAACACTTTGAGCATTGAAATCTACAACAAGTATTTCAGAAATGCCCTTATTGCCAAATGAAAAAAGTTTTATTTATATCGAGCATTTTGAGCATTAAATTCTACTTCGAATATTCCAAAAACTCCCTAATTTAATCAACTTATTTGGCTGCTGCTTATTGCCAAATGAAAAGTCTTATTTATGTCCAAACAAACATATTTAAATAAACATATTTAAACACTACTACAAATATTTCAAAAATTCCCTAATTTAATCAACTTATTTGGCTGCTGCTTATTGTCAAATGAAAAGTCTTATTTATGTCGAGCATTTTGAGCATTAAATTCTACTACGGATATTTCAAAAACTCCCTAATTTAATAAACTTATTTGTCAACTACTTGTTGCCAAATAAAAAGTCTTATTTATGTCCAAACAATATTTAAATAAACATATTTAAACTCTACTACGAATATTTCCCTAATTTAATCAACTTATTTGGCTGCTGCTTATTGCCAAATGAAAAGTCTTATTAATGTTTATACCTGTTGTTTTCTATTGCACAAACGTATTCAAATAACAATATTCCAATTCTACAATATATATTTCAAAATTTACCTAATTAAATAAACCCATTTCGCAACTGCTTATTGCCAAATGAAAAAAGTCTTATTTATGCTAAGACCTATTTCTATAGCACAAACATGTTGAAATAGCCATAAAATGGTATTTATAACTCGAACTTGGTTGAGCATCTCGTCCACGCTTTATTATCATTCAAATCATGCAATAGCAATACAATTTGAAGCTTAGACACAAAACATGCTCAAGTGCTGGTGAGCCAAAGGTCAAGGCTGCATGTGGAGGAAAACTGTGTTGGCAATTCAATTGCTGAGGTGAAGGGAAGACATTGAAACTTGGCAGTAAACTTGGTTGCTCAAACGCTGTTAAGCCGGCAAGTTGATGGCGCTAATTAAAGAAGAAATTTACGCAACTGAAATGATCATTGTTACTTATAGCAAATGCATAATTTAGTTAGCTTTTTTTCTCCGCATTTCTCGCAGTTTTTCCTCGCCTTCAATGGCAAATAGCTTAATTAATTTTGCGCTGGCATTTGATTGACTTGTGATGTCACTTTGTGTGCTGTTTGCATTGAGCAAATGTTGTGCTTTTGGAGTTTTAGGAAATGTGCAATTTGACGCACATCGTCGTCTACGACGACGACGACCGCAGGCGCTCTTGGACAGTTCCAGTTGGATGCGGTGACCATTGAAGCGCATAATTTGCGGAAATATGCAAAGCTCATTTTCTTTGTGGCTGCGGGTAGCAAAACCTTTCCCTGGGATTGCTATAAATACGACAGAAGTGCCACATTTCACGCTTAGTATAAACATAAATTCCAGCGACAAGCGCGAAACGCGGCACAAAGGATTACAGTCAACCAGTCAGTCAGTCAGTCAGTCAGTCTATCATTTAGCCAAGTCGCAGCGCGCAGACAAACATTGAAATTCAATCAAAATTCAGCAGCAGACGCCATGAAGAAGCGAGTGCAACGCATAACTGACCACGCAGCTGGAACACCAAAGACGACACAAACACTTGCCACTTGTTTGTGCTTCCGTGTTACGACGCCGCCAACAGCCAGCACGACAACTGCAACAGCTGTGAGTGCGGCACGCGTTAAGCGGCAAGCGTTGAGCATCATCAGCTGCTGGCTAATGATCTTCTCGACATTCGCCGGCTGCTCGGCTATCGGCTATTCCTACTCGCGCTTCGAGGGTCCGGTGGTGGGGCCAGAGCAGCTCGTGCAGGTGCCCGACGCCTATGGCGGTGGCACGCACCCCGACTATGTGGCACGGCCCGAATACAGCTTCGCCTACGGCGTCGAAGACGGCCAGACGCGTCTGCTGCAGAACCGCAAAGAGACGCGCAACGGCGACGCCGTTAAAGGTGTCTACAGGTAGGTAGCGGAAAGTCTTCTCACGTTGCCAGCTAATAAACATTGAATTGCACGACGCCAACACGCAGCGTAGTCGATCCCGACGGCACCCTGCGTGTGGTCAAGTACACCGCCGATGACGCCAACGGCTTCCAGGCGGAGGTCATCACCAATGGCATTGGACGGCTGCATGGCCACGGCAACACCGCCGCCGTCGACGAGCAGGTCGAGCACGCGCAGTCCAACGAGGTGCAGCCGCAAGCAGCGGACGAAGATGAGGCAGACGACGAGGGCGAAGAGCAGCAGCAGCCGCACGATGGCCAGGAGGAGGAGGAGGAGGAGGCGCCACAGCAGGGCAAGGAGCAGTACAAGGTGCACGAGGACTACGACGAGGCCGAGGGCGAGGCTGGGCAGGAGGGCGACGAGGAGCAGGAGGGCGGCGGCGACCACGAGGAGTACGAGGGCAGCAGCGAGGAGGGCTACGAGGATGCGAACGCGCAGCAGGAGGAAGCGGAGGACAGCAGCGAGGAATACTGAATACCAAATACTGCATACTATAAATATACTCACACACGACTGCAGTATTTTGTGGTTGCAAGCAATGTGATATACCAAAAAGCGCGCATATGCATTTGGTATTTTATGGCAATTTTAATGAATACACATAGAGATTGATTTATGTAACGCTATGAAAATCTAAGGCAACAGCTAATTGAAATATCTATGCGTTGAATTCGCGTCTCTTTTTCTTTGTGTGTTTGCGCTGTTTTTTGCGTAATCCCGTTGCGTTCGATCGGAATCAATCAGGCGCAGCAGCAGCAATTGCCAATTGCCCCAACCAGACATCGACTTGCGACTTGCGAACGCGCGAAGAAAAAACTGTATCTGTATCTCTGGCTGCGGCTGTTAGTTTGTCGGGGCAGCAAGTCCATTTCGTCACTCGCTTAATTCATACGCGCAAATGCGCAAAATCGCATTAAATGTGCGAAAATCAAAACGAAGCCAAACGAAAGTGGATCAAACTCCGGCGCGATGCGGTAATAATGCCGAAATCGAGCAAGCCAAGAAACCAGATCAGCGGCGCTACAGGCGCCAAAGGAGCGAGCTGGCGATGCCGTTGCCGTTGCAAATATGTATGCTGGCAGCGTGACCAAATTCAGTTAGCTCGCTTAATCGCACAATTGGGTTGCCAGCTCTTTGGCATTTGGCTGGGCCTCACTTCGCACAGCCTAATTGACAACTCGCCAGTCTGTTCGCGGTCCCACTTGTCGGCTACTTTGCGACCCGCCATCTCACTAATAGCATCCCCAGAGTGGCACGGCATAGCTGCATTGCAGCAATGTGCTGGGGCCGAGGATTTATGGCGTGCCGCTTAGAATTGAGCGAGCTGCGACCAGGCCAAAAGCGGGCAGCGTGCGTCCGCGCGCCGTTGGCCACAAACGTGCAAGCATGTCGCAGCGAAAATGTTTTAATTAGCCAGCGATGCGATGCCATAATCACGTCCAGCTCGCACTCCAAAAGCTAACCGAATAATAAGCAAATCTACCACAATTACAATACTTCAAATTTTACCCTTATTTGCATTGGCTTATTAATAATTGTACTTCATGCAAATGTGTTTGCTGCGATTTAAATCAATTTAAATTATTTTTATTATTGAATAAATCGTTGCCAATGCGGCAAGCAAATACTTTTCAATTTTACTTTTAAGAGACTATTTAAATTGTTTTAGAATCTACTCTCTTGATACTTTGTTATAGCAATTACGGTATATAATTATTTTAAATAAAATCTATAATTTTGAACTGCGAAATGTTTAAAATTTTACCAGTATTTGTATTAGCTTATTATTATTTCTACTTTATGCAAATGTGTTGGCTACGATTTAAATAATTTAAAATTAAGTTTATTATTTAATAAATGTTTGCTGGTTACAAACAGAGAGATATTTTTTAACTCTTTAAATATGCATGTTAAAATTGTTTTAGAATCTTTTCTCTTGATTAGCTCAAACAACAAATGTAAATGCTTTGTTACAGTATATAATTGTTTTAAAACAAAATATGCATTGTATTGGCTTCAAATCAAATTAAAATTTAATTTATTACTTAATCAATCTTTGCCAATTGCCAGCAGGGAAATAATATATATCTTTACAACTACAAATATTAAAAATATTTTAGAATCTCAACTATTGAGTGGCTTAAACAACAGCAATTAAAGTGGCGAATTAGTTAAAAAAAAAAAATCTACATTTGTGAACTGCCAAAAGTTTCAAATTTTACTATTATTTGCATTGTTTTATTATGTCTACTAATTTATGCCAGTTCGATTGCAATTAAGTTTATTATCTAACAAATGTTTGTCAATTACGAACACATGAATGTTTACTAACATTTACAAGAATGCACAATTAAAACGTTTAAGAATCTCTAACATTGAGTGGTTCAAACATCAAATGTGGAAGCTTTGGTACAGCAAATAAAATTTAGAAATATTTTGAAATTCTAGAAACGCAATTTTACAACATGCAATTATGTTTATAGATAACTTCCACAAGCTCAGTTCGAAAAACAAGTAAGCACATAAATCAAAAGTAGCAAATTACCATTTTCGAATTTGCATTGAAATATTTACTAAATCTTGTGTGAAGTATTTAGTCTTTTTGTTTTTAAAGTGATTTACATTTTATGACTACCACAGCAATAAACTTCATCCATCATTTAGGCTGATACAATTAGGAGTTTCCCTTTTAGTTTCCTTTGAAATTACATAATTGAATTTCACATAGGCTCTCATGCTGGTCTGTCGCGACTTTCCCAAGCTGTCGCAACGCTGCGCAAGAGCAATTGAGCATGTCGCACAACGTTGCGTATGCGTAATGAGCGCATTGCTCGCAGGGTTTAATGTTACAGTTGGGAAATGAAATGTAGACGAACTTCCTATGGACTAAACGCTGTCCAGCCGCTTGTAACGGATGTGCGCTAAACAGCAGGAGCAAATTGCAAGCGGAAATGGCATGTTACGCATACGCAGCGTGGTGCGACGGCAAAAACTGTTTTCGACTTGACTTGAATTACTTTTGGGCAGCGACTTGGCGTTGGGGCCTTTCTAAAATTGACCATTTGGGGGCATAAATCAATGCCAAAGCTCAACTGACAAGTCATTAAAATCGAAATCAATTGCAAAGTGCGTTTAAATGTTCAAGACATATATGTAGGTATATATATATATACAACAACAGCACAAACACAAACACACACGCGCGGTGACACACAACAAAGGCTTTGTCCAAATATTTGCATGCGTTGCATAAATCAAGATTAAAAACTTTGTTCTACTTTAAGCGAGCAACGTGCCGCAGTTTGTTTCTTTCGCTTGCAGTTGCCGAGTTTCAGATTGCAGATTGTTTTGTCGATCTGCGATTTGCGATCTGCGATCAGCGATCAGCGATCAGCGATTTCGAGTGCAATTTGATGCATGGCGTGGCTGCATTTTTGTGACATGCGTCGACAGTTGTACAGGTGCCTTGAGACTTGAGAGCAGCAATTGCAGCAACAAGCAGCGACTGCAATTAACGCAGTCATCGAAGTCGCCCCCACACACAAGTACTGCGCACATATTTGCAGTGGCTCTCAAACTGTGGCTCGCCGCGCACTGTTGCGCAATCGTCGAATGCTGTGCTGTGTTCGACAAAGACAAAGCGTGTTCCACTCATTGCAAGCAGCTCCAGCGCTGACCAACTAACTAACTAAACTGCAAAAGGCTCACACAGCACAAAACTCCGTTTGCCACAGCCAAGCTGCGGCAACTTCGTCGCCGTCGTCGTCGTCTGTTGCACTGTCAAATCGGCCAAAGTGCGATCGCGATCGTGACGTGGCCAACTTGTTTGCCAGCAGCCTGCAGCAAGTTGTTGTTGTTGTTGTTGTTGTTATTGATGTTGCTGCTCTGGCAAATGTTTGCATTTTCTTAGCCCACAATTGTTTCAAACAGTTTTTGTTTTTGGCCAATGTGTCGCCTTTAAAGTCATTTTATGTAAGTCGATTCTGTTTTCGTCTCGCAGACCTTCCCAGCCAGTCGCAAACGATCTTTCCGAGGTATCTTTGCACCTTTGTTTGTTATTATTCCGCGCCACCGCTCGACAGCCGCTCGACAACACAACAACAACAAACAAACAACGCTTTTTTCCCATCGCCTTTTGCACATGTGCCGCTCGCTGGCCGGCCACTTGTGTGCTCTTTGCCTACAAGATGTAATAATAATTTTTTGATATGTCATGCCAAGAACATTGGTTGTTGCCATTGCGCTATTGCCATTGCTGCTGCCGCCGTCTGCGTGGGCGTTGCAAGAAATTTACAGCGAACGTGTCCAAAAGCTGACATGTTGGGCATGGAAAATTTAACGCCCCATGTGGCCACAAATTGGGCAATAGTTCTGGGGAATGTTGAGTCGGGAGGGCCGCGATGATTGATGCACAGATTAACACTAAATGCGCTGGCAACATTGTAATTATTTGTGTCAAATTAGAGACACCGACGCAGCTTTAAATTTCGTTGTTGAATATTAAAGACGATGTCAAAGACAACAAATGTATTGGTTCAGAAAACTCTATTAGTTCCACATTTGAAAAGTATATTTTGAAATTGTAGAGAATTATAGTTTTTACTTCAATAACAACTTAACAATTTTTATTATAGTTGGCTTCACAGAGAAATAGAATATTTTATACTTATTCATTATTTTAATGGACACAACTTTATATTTTAAATGACAATTTATTTTCAATCAATTTCATAGTCTAACTAAAATGATTTTTTACTTTTACTTGGTTTTTTAAGTTTACTCATTTGATTTAAATTATATTGTTAAGGCGCAAAACTTGAATTCGAATTAACTTAAGCAGACTTTTAAGCAATTAATAAGATATATTTCTCTAATAATCAACAAAATGAACTAACCAAAATGAAGTCGAAGTCTTTGATTTTATTTTGGTCTTTTAATTTTATTTATTTGATTTAAATTGTTAAGACGCATAACTTTAAATAGATATAATGGCTAAATAGTGTTGCAAATATAAGCAGACTTTTTAGCAATTAATAAGCTATATACTTCCCAAATAATCAACAAAATAAACTAAACAAAATTAATTTGATTTTTACTTTGTTTTTATGGTTTTTTAATCTTACTTATTTGATTTAAATTATATTGTTAAGACGCATAACTTTAAATTGCTAAATATTGTTGCAAATTTCAGCAGACTTTTAAGTAATTAATAAAATATATAACCCAAATAATCAAGAGTACAAAGTGACCGAAAGGAATTCAATTTTTAATTAGTTTTTTTTTTTTGTATTTTGTATATTGTTAAGATGCATAACTTCAATTAGATATAAAGACTAAATATTGTTGCAAATTTAAGCAGACTTTTAAGCAATTATTAAGATATATTTCTCAAGTATGAAATAATATAATATGTTCGCCATAAAGGTGATTGTGTGTATAAAAAACCATAGTTGTCTAGATTAATTATTAGTTACTGTTTGCAATCCTTGAAGCTATGCGAGGATTTTCAATTATAATTTAAGCTGCCTGGATTTATGTGTGTATAATATTTTAATAATTGTGCATAGCTTGCAAACTTTTGCAACTTGCTGGCGAAAATGCCATAAATACTTGAAGAAACAATTTTTTATGGCTGCCATGGCAACAGATTGGAACTGTCAAAAGCAGCGGCAAGATTTTGATTGAAAAACGAGCGGCGTTTGAAATGCGTGGCAACAACAACCGTTGAAATTTGCCAACATCGAAATTCCATAAAACACACACACACAGAGACACACACACACAAAAGGTTCTGTGACAAAAATGGCGTAAAACGAATTGCGTCAAGTTTGCGGCAGGCTGCAGTAATTATAACGCCACCCGTCGACTGCCACAGATATGGTAATAATTTGATTTCTGCTGCGAGCCTATTAATGCCGCCTCACCGACTGTGGCGCGTAATTACCGCGCTCGATCAATAAATAAACAGCTCGGCAGTAACAACAACAACAGCTCTAAGTCGCATGCAAAGTGTCACTTTCAATTGCTCCGCTATCGGTCCTTCAGAGTTGCACACACAACTGCCGAAAAGCGAGTCGCAAGTTAACGTAGCAGCTTAGCAGCTAAGCAACGCCTGCTCAGCTTTGCCAGCCCAGCAAAGTGCCGCACCCAGCAACAGCAGCATCAGCAGCAGCAGCAACATGCAGCAGCAATAGCAACAGTAAACATCTCAGCCGGCACATGCGTGGTCTCTATGAGTCTGCGTCTGCGTCTGCGTCTTTGTCGCTCGCCGCGCTGCAGCTGCAACTCCAACTGACTCGAGTTGCTGTCGTCGGCGTCGTCGCCGACGTCGTCGTCGTCGTCGTCGTTGGCGGCGGCGGCAGCGTCGTCGCTGTTGCTGGCAACGCGCCTGCGCGTATATAAATACTTTTGGTCATCGTTGCAGACATCAGTTCAGCTTACGATTTCGTGCTATAAACGGTCCTCCCAAGCGTCACAGTTTGTCGTGCCCATTCAACTGCCAGTTACATTCAACGAATCCTTCGTCCTTTACTTTGCTCGCGTCGTGTGTTTACCACTGTGTGCTCAATTTGCAAACATGAAGGTATGCAACAACAATAAACAAACGCCAAATGCCAAACACACAAAACAGAAAGAATATATATGAAATGAACAACAGCGTTTGCAACAAGGACTCATTCTCTGCTTCTTCCCAGTACTTTGTTGCCATCGCTCTGCTGTTCGCCGCCGCCCAGGCCGTGCCCATTGAGCTGGGTCACTACGCCCCCTCGCTGGTGCAGGTGCATCACGCACCGGTGCTGGCCCACGCCGTGCACGCGGAGCCCGTGGCTTACCCCAAGTACTCCTTCAACTACGGCATCAAGGATCCCCACACCGGCGACATCAAGTCCCAGGCTGAGGAGCGTGACGGCGATGTTGTGAAGGGTAAGCAAACAAATGACTCCATACATTTGCTGGAGCGTTGTGCAACGCAGTTCGCATATCAAAAGAGCTAGCAGTGACTGAGGCGACAAACTTGCGCACAAAAGACTTAGGCAACGAACCTAATCCGTTATTGTGTTGTGGTGCATTTCAGGCCAATACTCGCTGGTCGAGCCCGATGGCTCTGTGCGCACCGTCGACTACACCGCCGATGACCACAACGGCTTCAATGCCGTCGTCCACAAGACCGCGCCCAAGATCATCGCCCACGCCCCCGTTGTGCACGCTCCCGTCATCGCACACGCCCCTCTGCTGCACCACTATTAGAGCGCATCGCACGAGACTGCCCCCGAGTCATAAAGGTGCTCTCTCCCCGCAGAACAAGAACAGCAACAGGAAGCAGAATTTTGATACAAAATACAAGCAAACAAACAATATAGGAACAACAGGCAGATAAGACAGATCCATTGAAAAATCGTTAAACAAAATGCATGTACATTTTCTTTGTAAGTAAGTAAAATTTAGCTAAGATGTTTAGTAGAAATGGGCACCATTAGTGGGTGCCCGGCACCCGGCTGATCTGGCATGGCATGGACGATGGAAATACGAACGAAACCACAACAAAAACACAAATGACAAAAACGCAAAAAGAAAACCGCAAAAAAACGCAGAACGCAAAACACAAAAGTAACATATCAATCAATGGCATGGCATAAGCAATGACTTGATCTTGAGCACAGTTGTGCTGACGATGCGCGGATGTGACGATGATGGCGATGACGAGAAACCAAGGAAGCCGAGCACACAGAACGAGCTGATTTGTTGCGGCATCGCTGAGCACTTTCACCCCACTCCAAACACTCTCTCTCTCTCGCTCTCTCACTGTCTCGATACGTTTCGATTTCATTTGCTCGACTTTTGTAATATATATTTATGCAACTCTCTCAGCCAGCGATGCCGTTTGCCCGCTGCCAAGCTGTGGCCCAGCCCCAAGAACTGCCCCAGAAGCTGAGCGAGCAGACAAACAGCAAATCAACGGGAGCATTTTGTGCCATTTGGGTTGGCGCACAGTTTGGCAAGCACTGGCAGGCAACAAACCGAGCGAGCACAAAACTGTGGAACGCATTGGAGGACCGATTCAGTTACGCCATACGACACTCACACACACACACACACGCGCGCACACGGAGTCTCTCAACTGTTTCTCACTCTCTAACTATCTCTCTGAGCTCTCTCAACACTCACACACTCATTGACTCAACTGACATACTCTGTATTACGATCTATCTCACTCGAACTTCCAACTCATTCTCAGTCTGACACTTTTGTATCTAGTTTCATTTTTGCATTTAGAGTATTCTTCACAATTTTGTGTGTATTGTATATTTATAAACAATTATGCCGCTTAATTATAATATCAAAATATATATGTATATAAATGTTAATGAAAAACCACAAAAAAAAAATTAAGATTGTCTCTGTAGAACACAAAAAAGGCAAACACAGAACAAAACACACTCTCACATGTCTCTCACACTCATAAGTTCATTGAGTATTTTTTTAGAAATTCGCTAAGAACATTTGTAAGCCGCAAACTGCACGACAAGAAGCACAGCTAACGAAATGCATCGAAATGTTATTATCGAATTATAAAAAATGTATTAATAATATTAAAAACATTACAAAAAAATGAATAAAAATCTATTGAAAAAGAAAGATAACTCATTATTTGGATAGTCTAGCTCACCCCAAAGGTTTCCAACAGCACTTGCAAAGGTCGCGTTGATTAACAAACTCGCAGAATTATTGTTTATTATTGATTTGTGAGCTCACCACTCCAATTTGTATGAGCTTGCTGAATTTTGAGAGGCCGCAAAGTGAAATATCATTTAGCATGCCAACGTTGTACTTCTAATTGGAATTCTCTGGCAACACAATTATGTTTCTTTGCCTGGAACGCAGTCCGCTCTCCAGTACGAATTTGCAACCGAAAGTGCGCGGAAGTCACCGGATACAACGAATTATAGATAAGCATAACACAAATCTGCCAATGTGCCAGACGGCTCATTAAAATTCAGCATGGAAACGTTGTCAAACGATCGCGTATTTCGGCTATGGTTGCTTGTAAGTGCGCAGCTAAGAGATCATGCAACAACATTGCTGAAGCAAACAAAAATACTTCTTTTCAGCAAATGAAAAACCATGTAAAGCATACTGAAAAAGCAAAGAAAAGTAAATGATATTTGTGACTTTCCAACTTAAGTCTATGACAAACATTAAAATACTTAGCAATCAAAATACTTAATTTCAACGAATGAAAAAGTATTTAATGCATACTCCAAATGCAAAGAAAAATATATGTGATTTTCTACTATCAACTCCAAGTAAAGTGACAAACGTTAATAAATTAGGTATTTTACTTCAGTACTGTTCTTCATTTCAGCAAATGACCACCCATACAATGCATACTTGAAATTCAATGAAAAGTGTTTAATATTTCAGATTTTTGGTTTTCAACTCAAAGTATCATAAAATGCATAAGATTAATCAATTGCAAATTATGCGAGAGAAAGCGCAACTTTCATTGACTTCCTCCATAGTTTTGAAATTCAAGAATGTTTGTTTCAAATGAACAAATTAAATTGAATTAAATAGAAGGTATTAAATAATCACGCAATGTATAAGTATCAAAGAGGACCAAGTAACTTTTTCAACTTCAAAAACTTCTCATGAATATCAGTCAAATTTATTTGACTTTGACAGCTTTGCTTAGGTGGTTTTAATAATTATGTAGATCAGTGTATTTCAATTATTAAAGTGAAACAAGTCACTTCTTCTAAATTATATTAAAACTATTTAATAAATTTATATACAATAGTGTATTTAAGATATCAAACAGGTGCAACTCAAAAAACTGCTCATGAATCTCAGTTAAATTTAATTGTGTTCGACAGCTTTGCTATTTTTTTTTTGCTTTGAAATCAAATTAAATCAAAACTCTTATGTAGAACAGTTTAATTTAATTATTAAAGGGGAACAACTTACTTATTTAAAAAACTGTTCACTAATCTCAGTCTTTGTTAGCTTTGCTATTGGTAAGAAATTTAAATAGTTAAGTTTATATTCACTCCGAGCTTAAAGCTGAGCTTATATAATAAAACTAGTTTCTACTTGAAAACTTAACGAAGTTAGCTAAGTAAATTCAAAGCAGTGCAGAGCTTTTTTAGTTTCAAGAGAGTTCCGAACTGCAGTTAATTTGCCAAAAAGTATGCAATAACATTGCTCGCTCTTGCAGCTGCTGCAATTGCTGCTGATCACAAAAGTATACGCCGTGTTGGCCACACCACTGCCCACCACTGAAAGCGCAACATACTCGAAGACAGCCGCCACAAACCGCAGCGAACCCAGCAAGACGAGCAACTATTTTCTGCACCAGCCTTACGGTAGGCCAAGCTTTAACAACGACACCTCCAATTGCATTAAAATCGCCATTTCAAACAGGTCCCAATACGTATGCCTTCGGCTATGAGGTGGAAGATGCGCAGACGGGCAACGTGCAGTTCCGCGACGAGCGGCGCTATGCGAACGGCAGCATAGCGGGCAGCTTCGGCTACGTGCGGCCCGACGCCCGCATTCAAGTGACGCGCTACAAGGCCGACGCCGACGGCGGCTACTTGGCGCACGCGCAGAGCTATGCGCCGGGCGAGCAGCAAGCGGACAGCGTGTGGCCCACAAAGCTGCCCGAACTGCTGAGGGATCAGCACAGCACGCAGCCCGCCAGCAATGTGAGCTGGGACGCCAAGCAGCATTTGAATGTCAGCGTGGACGAGGTGGAATCGGAGGTGGCCGAGCAGCTGAAGCAGCAGCATGGTCTCGACTTGTTGCACATCGATGTGGCGCAGGATGTGCTGCAGCCCGCGTTGCTGGACATAGTCAATGGCAAGACGCCGCTTAAGCAGCAGCCCAACGGCAGCTTGGCCTTTGAGACGCTGCAGAAAGTGGTGCCCGACGAGTTGCCGCTGGTGCCGTTCGAACTGCCCGCCCAAGAACTGCTAGCAAGGCCAACTGCAGCCACAACGGAGTCGCAAAAGGCAGCTGAAATAACAGAGCTGCAGACTGAGGTCTCCACGCCGCCGTTGCCACTGTTGCCGCCCAGGCCATTGGTCAATAGCGCGAGCAACAGCTCGAACTGGTACAAGCAAATCATTGAAGCAAATCGTCGTGAATTCCTTGAGCATTTACCAAATTTGAATAAAGTAAATGTTTGACGTTGCAGTCACCAGTTGCAGGCGGCACGGCACGCTCAAATTACAGTACCACACTCCACGAGAACCGCAAGCGCCTGTCTCTACTAACCGTAGTAGCTGTGCCGACACGCCCCTCCTCACAAGACACAAAAGAAACAAAAATATAGCTAACGTCTAATAAATATTAGGTAAGCAGTCGGCAAAAAGATCTTTCACTTTTCATCAGCGGTAAAAGTCGGCGACTCATGAGTAATCATTTCGACTACGATTACTACGATTTTGCATAAGGCGCGAGTCGCTCGTTTAAGCCAAGTAGTTCAGCAAAGAATTCCAAATAAACAAGCGTTCAAATGGCTTCATTTCGTTGTGTGTATCTTCCGGGTTCGGCATCGATACTCAATCTTAATGGTTGGGCACAAGGCTTATCCAACAAATTGCCGCCTTTGAAGTGTGTAAGCACCACAATTTGTGGGTTAACTACTGGCCCATGTGTGGGTGACAAACTGGTTCGCTTCGCAGATTATCCAAAAGCCATTCAAAGCGTTCGCATTCGACGCGCACTTGTATTTCAAATTTCATCTCATCAGGAAGACAATAAATCCCACTAGCTTGCTCCCTCTCTCTCTCTCTCTGCCTATGGCTGTCTCTGTTTCTTTATCACTGGCTGGCTGTAAACGCGTTAAACGGAAGGAAATGTATTGCATTTTGATGCGATTTTCGCCATTGCCTCATGCATATTTAAGCTGATTTATTATTCCATTCCCACTTGAATTTGTAGCACGCACGCTGTGGCCCCTCCCTGCCGCCGTTGCGGCGTGTCTTCAGATTGTGCAACAGCGGCTAACATTTTATTTGCTATTTATACATTTTCCATTTATATTGTATGTTTTTGTTTCGTTTTCGTTTTCGTTTTGCTTGTCGTTGCTGTTGTTGTTGTTGTTGGCGTTTTCACTCCACTCACAACTTTTGCCGTCTGGCGTCCATTCACTTTTTATTGTAGACTTCCAAACCGAGAAATGTTTTCTAATCGTTTCAATGCGGTTCGCAGCAATAAATGTTCAGACCAAAGATTTATGAGCCTTTATATAATATGCTAACTTCAATAATAGACTTGTAAGCGTAAAACACTAATTGAAAAAAAAAAGGATTCATAATTTTAATGATTGTTATTAAATCAAAAAATAACTTGTAGTTACTTTTGCCAATGCACTAATTTTATCCTGATTCCCTTTCTCTTTGCCGCCGCAATCAATAACGCCTTGCGATAAAAATTCAATAAACAAAAGACGTGACAGCGTAATTTATATTTAAGCTGAGCAGCCCAATAAAACGAACTATCAGCTGGCAGCAGTTTCACATCTTAACGAGTTTGCCACTGTCAATCGGATAAATATTTTTATTCGTCTTTCATTCAAAGAATCGCCATTGGAAATACTTTTTTTTTTATTTTACTGACCATCACTAATGATATTTGCTTAGTTTACGATTTACAGATAATTTTGCAGTATGCACAGCAGTCGCTCGCTCTCCTCCTTTCCCTCCGCTCTTTCGCCGTGTGTGTGACTGCAGCGGACTGTGTGCCAATTAAACAAGCCACGTTCATAACTCTTTTGATTGCGGGCACAAGGGGCGCGCACGTCCAATTTGACACAGGGTATGTCTGTGTGTGTGTGTGTGGTGTGGCATGAGAGGCATGCGGCATGCCAGTTGCATTGTTGCCAACTTTCATATGCATTCGAGTGTTTTATTGTATGTTAATTAAATTGTTGCCTACGTTCATTTCTACCGTCGCTGCATTATTTGGCATACATATTTGGTCATTAACTAATTGCTGGCAGGCCGCTGAGGTAATCACTTTTTTCCACTGCAGTTGATTCAGTTGCAAAATCAACCCAGTGCCTGGGCAGACACGCTGTGAAAGTGCTCGCCTCGGCTACGTAACGTAAGCCGCATTACGTATACGCACAGTGGAACTACGCCTCGGCCTCTGCACTGCACTTCAACTTAACATTGAACGGGTTTTGCGCCAGCGTCCGTCCCTCCATAAAGTAAATGGATTATTATTTGCTGGCCGAAAAAACTAAACAGATTTATTTGGCCAGAAATGTGTCGACGACACTTGACAGCTTGATTAGAGGAGGCAACCAGTTGGTTGACTGCGCTCCGGTTGCATAAATTTACCCATAATCTTGATTTGGCCAGGACAGCGCTGCGACTGTCTGATGCCGCAGCAAACTGGTAAATTTCATAACATCCGGTTGGAGCGCGCTTGAAAAGTTGTTAATTGTCTAACGCTGGGGGTTGCCGACAGCCACCGAAACAGGAAAAAGCACAAAAAAAGCAGCAACAAAAATTGATAAAAAAGAAGCTGAGGAAAGAGCACAAGCCGCACAGCAGCTGCCAAAAATGACGGCAATTAGCCAAAGACGTTGGCAGCAGCATCGACGAAATAAGGTAAAAGTATTTAACCTACTTCGGAGCAGCGTGCAGCGACGTCACCCCCCAACCCCTCGAAACTTTTAGCTTTTTGTTAAACGGTTAAGCGCGTTTCGTTGTAGGAAGTCGAACGTCGCCATCGTTCCAATCCCCTGCCGACTAATTAATGAGCCCCACACACACACACACACACACACACACACACACACACGCGCAAAGTTTTGGCGGCGAGTCAAGCAAGCAATGGCAAGGAAGTCGCCATCAGCAGCAACGGGTCGTGTCGCATGGCGTCGAGGAAACTTCGCTTGAAATGTGTGAAAAAGCACTCGCCACGAATTAAAGTGCTTAGCGATTATGCATCGTAAATATTTTGATTAGTGGCCGGATAATTAGACCACAACCGTTTGCCCCAGCCTGCCTTAATTTCAATTGAAAATCGTCTAGCGTCTCGCTGAGAGAGCATTTTTTTTTGCATTTTTTTTGTTGAATGCACCGCAATTGTGTTCAACTGCAGTTTTTCCGTGTATTGCAACATTGCGACGCAGCATGGCGCAGACTTATAGCTGCCATATGATATGATTATGTGATTTGACAATTTGCATTTAATTAATTTCTGCAGCTATTTATTATGTCAACGTTGGACACACGAACAAACACACACCACAAGCCAACAACGCTGACAGGCTGTGCAAGCAGCCGCTAAAGTCAACACAACTGAATTGCCATTCCACGAGCACAAAGTCTCTAAGTCTCTGGCGTATCGAATGGCAGCGGGCTTTAGGCTTTGTTAAGCCTCAAAATTACTTAGTTGCGGTCTTATTCAGACTTAAATATCAATTAAATTTTGGTTTAGTTTGGCAGCGCAAGGGAAAAATATGCGGAAGAAAAGTTGTGCTATAAGGCGAATATGTTATTAAGTAGAGTCTGCTATAAACGGGGATCTAGATTATAAATTATATTATTATATTCTAATACCAATTTTTCTCCATTTAGTTTAAAATTGTACTTACTTTTCTTTTTACAATTATTTTATTACTAGGCATTTTTTATACTCTGCTCTCAAAACTTTAATATTTAAAATGATTGCGTTTTAAAGTAAGTTGCATAGAGATTGCTCTTACAAAATAAATTCAGTTTAAGTTCCAAAAAACTTGATAAATTTGTAATCTGAAGAGATTCTTTCAATCTTGATTAGAAATTGTTTACACTTTGCTCTCAAAACTTTAATATTTAAAATGATTGCGTTTTAAAGTAAGTTGCATAGAGATTGCTCTTATAAAATAAATTCAGTTTAAGTTCCAAAAGACTTGATAAATTTGTAATCTGAAGAGATTCTTTCAATTTCATTTAATTTACTTTAATATTTTACTTTGTTTTCTTTATAAAATTATTTATATTAAAGAAATTCTTTACTCCTTTACTTTGTCTGAAAACTTTATTATTGAAAACTGTTGCATTTCTCCTCCGAAGTGCATAAGTTACATACCGTTTGCTTTTGGAAAACAAGTTCAAATTAAATTCAAAAAAGAACATATTACTAATTAAGACTATTATCAAACAAATTTTATGTGAATACGATGAATGTGAGTGCTTAAAACTATATGAATAAAGCACAATCTGTTCATAAAGTGAACTATTTATAGCATTTAATTCTTATATTCGGTATGAATAACATTTTGCTGGAGAGTAGCTGACATCACGTATACGCCGTGTGTGTAGCCGACACGTTGTCAACATGTTGGCTGAAATGTTGCTACGCACTGCTGGCAACATTGCTGACAAGCTGACGCTAATGCTAATGTTTAATGTGATGTGTTGCCGGCAATTGCAGGCGCCGCTTAAGTTCAATGTGCTGCAACTTGTTGAGCTGTCGAGTTGCTTACCTGCCACCGACTGAAGAGGAGATAACGCAAGCTCATTAGCAGTGCGTGTAAAGTCGGGGGCAAAAAAAAGGAAAATTGTTGATGTGCGTTGCCTTCAAATAAATGAATATGAATTGCAGGCAATAAAATTATGCCATGACTCGAAGGCTTTCGCTTAAGCGCTCGAAATGTAATTTTCAATTACGTGCAACTTGCAACCTGAGCGCCGGCAACAACAATGCACGTCGCTGCTGTTGCTGTTACTGTTGCGCAAGCTGCCTGCATAAAAGGATAAGCTACACAACAACAGCAGCAGCAGCAGCAACAGGCACAAATGATTCCCACGACAACTTTGGAAAGATGCACGCGTCTGTGGCTTGGGCTCGTTAGGAGGCCATAGAGTCCAAATAAATATGAAACAATGAGGCAAAAGCTGTTGCGGTCGCTAGTCAAATGCCAGACAATCAGGCAGCCCACTGCAGCACTGCAACTTGCAACTTGCAACTTGCAACAGTAATGTTGCACATGCACAGCAGCCGCACTTAATGCTTGTACTAAATGTCCAACAGTAAATATGAGTTACTAGGTAATTGCGGGGCCAACAGCTGCGCCGCATGCCCCACAATTCACCCAGTTGCAACTCACTTTTTTGACTTTTCACTTTGTCGTGAGCTTTAGGCGATTCAAAATTGATTGAGTGGCTGGCCAGCCAACGATCTCCTACCAAAACTAAACTACATTTTTCGCTCTCTACAAAAATCGAACTAAAAATTAACACCTGCTGTGGCAGACACACACACACACTCAGAGCGTGCAACACATGCAGCTACAATGGGAATCGATGCGATGCTTCAATGAGCAAACAAAATGAAAAAAATGTGAGCAGCGATTGCAGCGATGACGACAACTTTTGCATCGACAACAGACCAAACAACTTGCACCGAAAACTCAGCCGAAAATCGTTGTTATTGTTAGGCGCAGTAAGATGAAAGCTTGTAGGGTATATGAACGAAAGATAAAGCTGGGGGTAACAGCAAGAAAAAGACATTAATATGCTTATATTCATTATCGAATTTATGCTGAAAACTTCAAGTTGTATGTACTACGAAATACTTAAATTAATAAATTACTGATCAATTCGTTGTTATATTAACCTAATCTACAATGAGAAACGAATTAATTATACTAACAAATTACTGATCAATTTGTTGTTATATTAATCTAATCTACAATGATAAACTCAAATTAAACATAATGAATGCTTTCTTCACTTTGTCATTTTCAAATATGTTCGATATTCAATGCATGAACTGCTTTTCTGCAGAGCATCTTGTCAGTCGGTCTGCTGTCTCTTCGGGTTCATTGAAGTGCTGCATTTGCCACGAAATGAAAATAAAACTCCACACTGGAAAATTGTATCAACATTGCGTTCAATTTGCGTCGCTTCGGCAAATTGCAAAACATCGCAAAAAAACACAAAAAAAAAACACAGAGACGTTGGTTTTTTGGCATGCTACTTTAGCTAGAGCTTCAATTGCAACTGGCAACTTCAACTTGCAGTCGAAGTCGAGTTGCTTGCAATGTTGACTTGCATTATATTTTCCACCTGCTGCAACGCCACAGAGCGCATATAAAGCGTCCGATTGTAGACCATAATTAAGCATTTATTTGATTCGCCATATTTCTTTTGGTACGTGCAAATGCTTTTTGATTTCGGGATTTGCGGATTGGTAATCATCATGAAAAATGTTTCTTTTTTTCACGTTTGCTTTTTACCATTTTTCTTCTGTTGCTGCGTTTGATTTTTGTTTTGCGCTTGTTTGGCTTGTCATGGCTCTGCAAACGTTGTCAAATGCTGTCGACTTTAAATATAGCAATTAAAAAAAAATATGCTTGCATTTAAACGTGCATCAACCTGCCGCTAAAAGTGTTGGGGTAAACACTCTAGGCGCCTGAGAACTGCAACGCGATGCAAAGTGACTTGGCTTGCATGATGTTGCACAAACAAAATATGCATGAAAAGCGAAATGCAGACTGACAGTATGTCGTCAAACACGCATATTATATATCAAATACATTATGATAAATAAATTCTAGTGAGTATTTCTTTACAATTTTGGTATTTTATTGGGGAATTTCCCACAGACTCCTCTAACCATTAACGCCTAGCTTGCTTAATGTTTACCCAAATTTGTAATTTCCTGCTCGATTGCATTCCAGTCGTCAATTTGTTTCAACTACTTTCAAGGCTATTACCATTATGGCTCATTATGAACTGATTACAAGCCATTAACTCAATTGCCAAATGCATTAAAGACCTTCATTTGCTGCAGTGCCCAAGAAACAAAATGATATCCATGTAACTTGCAGCACATACGTACAATATAAGACACTTGTGGCAACAAAGCGAGTACATTATCCAAGAAATGTAACGTATACGCTTCGTTGCCTAATTAGCAGTTTAGAAAACAAAACCAAAAAGCTCCTTCGGGGCTCACAAAGCCCCGTTCAATTGAAAATAGACGCAGCTAGATAATTGGTCAATTTCTCAATGCTGTCGATGTTGTCGCTGCCATTGTTGCTTCGACTTCTGCTGCCGCTGCTGCGGCTGCTGCACTTAACTTTGATTTGAAGTACAATCTAAACGACGTGCAGCCCAGCCAAAAACCAAAAACCAAAAAAAAAGGCCTCCAGCCGCTGCGAGAGCAACACTTAAATATTACAACAGTTGTCTTTATGGAGCGCTCAGCTTTATTGTTGCAGCGAACACACAGAAATGGTTCAATTAACAGTTTTACAATTTACCAGTTTACGATTAGCGCATTAAAAGCCGACGATAGTAGATCAAAAAGCCAGCCAGCCCAACAGCATCAGCACTCACAATGCAAATCAAAACCATGGCAAAGTTGAGCCAAAATTTGGGTCAAACTGCGTTTAACGATGAAACTCGTAATAGTTTTTGAGTCCAGCGAGAGAGGGAGAGAGATGTGCGGGAGCCTAATAGAGATATAGTTGCAAAGATTGTGCAGCTCAAGCCATAACAGTATTAACTAACCGCTTCAACGTCAAGTTGTCGCTGTCAAATTTTTGCAAAAACGTAAGCAACGAAATGCGTCACCAATCACCTACACCAACAACGACAACAACAACAACAACAACGACAGAGAGCCACTAGCGTGGTTGTAGTACAACAATGCTCTGGCCACAGACATATTAACTACAGTTACTAACTGAACTGTTTTACATTATTCGAGATCTCTGCACTCTTGCTGCCGTCGCCACCGCCGCCGCCGCTGATGTTGCTGTTGTTGTTGCCACTGCGGCCTGCCGCTCACTGCCGACGCCGGGCTTCGAACAATGGGGCAGCGGCGCCGACTTCGCGTCGATTCACTTTCTTCCTAACTATATAAAAGCGGCCGTGGCTCGTTGCAACTACATTATTCAGTTGTGGAATCCCGTTGCGTGCAGCTCGTGGAACGTCGATAAAACCAAGCTTAAGCTCAACTTATAAATCTCCTTAAAGACCCCAACAAACAAAAAAACAACACCAGTTTTAAAATGGCCTTTAAGGTGAGCACACAAAGCCAAAGGATGCAGTTACAAAGGATAATCACACAAAGTGCAAAACGTTGAACTGTTGTGCTCAAATGCAATTATCCTTTAAAAGGATACAAGTGCCGAAAGTGTTTCAAAACTGATTTCAAGTCGCCCATCTATAAATCATTAAAAGTGCTGTGATCATAAATAATTACGATTAGAAAAGATGTAGCGAGAAGTCCCAAAATGGAATAAAGAGAGGAAGAGCTTCTTTTGAAACCACTAACAAAATATATGCAACAGAAGAAATCTATTTATAAATTGCTGGTCTTAGATATAGTTTATTAAGCATTCCCCTTAACTATGCACATTTCTTGTACAATTTAAGTTTACTTTACAAGTTTTAGTATAAAAAGTAGAAGATGTAAATACTATTCTAGTACATTAAAAGTATGTAGCACTATTTTAAAAATCATAATTAGCTGTCAGTGAGCCTTGTAACAGACTCATTTGCCGCTTTTTGAAAATGCATTTCAAACTCCCCCATGGCACAAAAGCTGCGCATGAAAGAAATCAACACCAGCGACTTAATATGATATGTAACCGACCTGATGACGTTATAAAAAGTAAATTGCAAGTGGCATAACCACAGCTTAAGTGAATGCGATAATTTCAGCAACGAGCCATTGCAGCAGCAAGTAGCCAAAAAGCCAAACCACAACTAACACTTCATTAAAAATTCGATGAAACGAAAGAAAGAAAAAACCGCACCAACCACAATTGCAAAGCAAGAAAAAAGAGTCGAGTGCAAATTGTGGCAGGTTTTCCGCACGCTTGTTGAACCTCTCAGCTAATTAGCAGACTCCAAGCGAGCCGACATGTTAACAAACAATTAGCTAAGCCGCTCAATTATGCAATTGCAGTATCTGATTTTCGCATCGGCTCTGTGCCTGGGCATGGCCTATCCATTGGATCATCACTACTACGAGGAGAGCCACGGCGGCTACGAGCATCTGACCCACCACGAGGCTGAGCCCATTCACGACTATGGACACGAGCATCAGCATCAGATCGAGCGCATTTCGCTGGGCGAGGAGCACGGTCACGAGCATCCCCACTACGAGGTGGAGGATCATGGTCATGAGGACGAACACGTCGACTACTATGTGAGCATAGAGTTCTTCTAACTGCATGAGTTTACAATATTTATGATTTGATAACTGTTTCGTTGCAGGCACCACCCAAATATGCGTTCAAGTACGGCGTCAACGATTTCCACACCGGCGACGTGAAGTCCCAGCACGAGACCCGCGATGGCGACACCGTCAAGGGCCAGTACTCGCTGGTGGAGCCCGATGGTTCCATTCGTACCGTTGACTACACTGCCGACAAGCACAATGGCTTCAATGCTGTCGTCCACAAGACGGCGCCAGTGCACCATCATGAGGAGATCCATGAGCAGCACGAGCATCATGAGCACTACTAAAGCATACTAACCATACGCTGAACAACAGACCATAACTATGTTTAACTATGCACTAGAGTTAGCCAAATTTGCTACAGCAACGTCATCAATCAATCAATCAAGCAATCAATCCACAAAACGAAATGAAACGAAACGAAACGATCCATGTTAAGAATGTAATATAATCAGCTTCATATCTCGTAATTAGGACACTGACAATCTGATCCGTGCACTCGTTGTCCTCTCACTTTGAGTGGCATGGCTTCATCGTAATACTCATATATCATATCATTCTAATATCGTATTTTACTTCTGTGATAGCAAATACTCTTCACTTAAACTAACCTTTAAAGCCTGTCCTACTCTCAACTTCCAAACTGTTTCTTAGTCATTATCTATAGCTAGGATTCATGCTCTCTTAACGCTAGTTCATTCACTCAGACGAATTTATCAATCATCTACCATCTACTTTAACTATCATATAATATTGTATACAGAGAACAAAAAGCAGCTGTAAATTGTGTAATAAACAAAAGTGAATTATGTACTTTTTATAAAATCAAACCGACAATCGACTTCTTTATTTCGTTTTTCGTGCCATTAACAAGTCGATGCCAAGCATTGAACTTGCACTTACAGCCGGACAGCATTTGTCATATATCTTTTTTTATGGTTTTATGTCTAACTCTTTTTTGACATGTCCAACAGGTTTACGCGGCGTATAAGCAATAAAAAGTGATTACAAGAAATCAACAGACGAATTTTCCGCCTTGGAACTGGTTGTGTGCGTTTGTTTTGATTGAAATTACATAAGTTGTGCGAATAACGTAATGCGAATTGCTTCCTAAATGGTCAGCGAAAAAATCACCAAATAATTGTCTGTATTTGCAATAAATAATTAGATAAATATTTGGAGAGGCATAAATAAGTTGTTTGCGGGTTCAAAATACTCCTATTAAAATATTTTTAAACAGCTTGCTTTCAAGTTGTTTTAATTAACGATTAAATTGTAAGACATTTTGCAAGAAGGTGTGAAGTCATTGATATGTCATGTACAGTGCTGTCAACTATACCCCAAGGACACTACCATTTATTTCTAGACTCTCTTCAAGCAAGTCTATTTGCATTGTTTGAGTTACAACTTTGGTTTAAAAAACTATAAATAGGACATTTTCAAAATAACAAAATTGATTTTGGAACTGATGCGACTATGAAGAAAAATATTATTTTTTGATATTTTATAATGAGTGGCAAAACATAGGAGGAAATAAAAACAGCGCAATAGCGAACGTCAAAATATTTTTTGAATTAAGCGCCGTATATAATCGTTTTCTAAAGTTATCGATTATATATGGAAGTGTAACCAGATGACAATTCCCTGCGCTTAGTTATTTTGGTATATACTATTCCAATAAAAATGCATATTTCCAAAATTTTGATGGTCACACCACTTAGGATTTTATAAAATAGCTTTAATAGAGAAAGTTATTTTCATCTAAAATAATAATCCCTTGACTTATAAAGTAAGTTTGATTAATTGGCTGCAAAAACATAGACTCTTACACGCAAAAACCGATGTTTTAAAAAATAGAAAAATCGATGCATCGATAGTGCCGTCGATATTTATCCACCGCTATAGGGCATAGTACAAACAAAACATAAATGCTAAGGGCTGCACGTAAACAAAATGTTGGCCAAAAATAAATATGTGCCGCGCGTAAATCAGGTAGGTGTAACTAACATTACACATTAAACACTTAGTAATGTAATTGGTATTTCTAGGTAGATGCAATTTTCCTCAACAAAGATATAACCCGTATGATACGGGATAATCTGCTGGAGAACCTGCAAGCGATATCGGTAAGTAACCCCAATAGATAAAATGTATGGCATAACACTTAATCTTTACTGCAGCCGGTGCTCTTCATTAAAATACAACCAGAATTGGATTTACTGATACAATCGGCCATTTGGTTTGGCTCTGTTGGCAAACGCTGTTCGACTTTTGGCCAACAACTACTCGTATTGGCCTACGATGCTGAGAAGCTAACGATATCCCGTTTGGTACTGCACTTTGCACTGACAGTCCTACCAGGTTATGTGAAGAGCTGGGAGGAACGTCGGTTGTCCCAGCGGGTGGAATGGTTTAGCCAGGCGATAACATGGGCAGAAAATAGCGCTTTAGTTCTAAATGTGCTCAACTATTTTCGCTTTTTAAAGACGGGTCGAAAGCCCACACTGATTGACTATATGCTGGGCTTGGACTACATCAGTTTGCGCAATAACCAAAGACGAGACATTGGCTACAAGTACCTGACACGAGAATTGCTCTGGGGCGGTTTCATGGTATGAGCCATGTTCTAGATGATAGCAATCAGTTTATAATACAAAATTTGAAACTTACAGGAAATTTTGGGCTTGCTGCTCCCAATCATCAACTTCCGCAAGATCAACAGGTTGCTGAAAGCTGGATTTTTCGGAGACGAAGGTCAGAGCGCCTGGCGAAGGGAGAGCATCACACGCGAACCGATTGCCGCCAAAATGTTGGCCAACACCACCTGCAGTTATTGTGGCGAACGCCCCACACTCCCACATCATATGGGCTGTGGGCATATTTATTGCTATTATTGTTTAAGCGCGAATTTATTGACGGACGCCAACTTTGGTTGCACCAAGTGCGGCGCTATTTGCCCGGAGAAAGGTTTACAAAGTGTCTGATTATTGTAATATGTATCACTAGCATTAGGTAATGTTGTACATTTTTATAAAAACACGAAATGGCTAAAGAAAAAAGAACTGCTGCTTGAGTGGCGCGAAACTTTAGAATTAGGGTGGCCAATTTATGATTTTCTCTCTTTAGTCAGTTGGTCACACTATTAATAATCGTGAAAGCTGTGCGTGCAAATTCAGCAGTTGTATATTGTTGTGTACCCATAAGAATTGTTGAATTTAATTGTTAAAGTGTGCGCAAATATTAAGTTGAAACTGCAAGGATTAACGAAATTTTGGTGGCAGCCATAAATCATTCCATTTAAACAAATAAGGTAAGGGGAAAACGCCTGCAAAAAAAGCGCGCGAAAACTGCTCTACAGCTGCCGCATCAGCTGCTGTGTTCTAAGCAAGGGCTGCCACCTGTGGTCAATTATTCCCTTTTTGTTTAAAAAATTAATTACTTTGTAAGTAAAATGACTTTGAATGCATATAATATGTAGCACATAATTATTATGAATATGTGTAAATTAAGTTATTGAGTTTTCGAATATTGCGAGACCATCGCGAACAGCTGTTTGGCTGATCCGGCAACACCCAAACATTGTTATTACATTACATTTGTATTTCTGCTGCGCATTTGCCTTTTTTTGCCTTTGTTCGCAGTGTGTATTAGAAAACGATAATAGACTTTAGAAAATACGCTAAACTGTACGATTAATTGCAAATCGCCTAAAAATTCAATGTTTACGCAATCAAAGCATTGTTAGAAAGTGCATATTATAAAAAACAACACTACAAGAACAAAAGATAAGCAACAACCACAGAGTCAGAAGCAGAGGCTCGAAGAAGAAGCAAACAACGGACTTGAACAAATAAAACAGACAAAAACAATAACAAAAAAAAATAACAGCACGAAATTGCGCATATTTTCGTGGGTCGCAGCTGATTTCACATATCAAGGTCAGTAGTAAGGTGGGCCAAAATACAATTCACAAACAAACAAAAACAAAACGTTTAAATTGTTGTTTTTTGCGTTGTTATTGTTGTGTGCACAGAAAAATGCTCGACCTGGAAATTGTGCCTGAAATCTCGCTAGGCTGCGACGCCTGGGAATTTGTGCTTGGCATGCATTTCTCGCAGGCCATCGCTATCATCCAATCGCAGGTGGGCATCATTAAGGGCGTCCAGGTGCTCTACTCCGATACGAATCCCTTGGGCGTGGACATCATTATAAATCTGCCACAGGATGGACTACGCCTCATCTTTGATCCGGTTGTGCAGCGTCTTAAGACCATTGAAGTGTTCAACATGAAGCTGGTGAAGCTGAAATACTGCAGCGTCTACTTCAACTCCCCCGAAGTGCTGCCCAGCATCGAACAGATCGAGCATTCATTTGGCGCCACCCACCCAGGTGTCTACGATGCGCACAAGCAGCTGTTTGCCTTGCATTTCCGTGGCCTCAGCTTCTATTTCCCCGTAGATAGCAAACTGCATTCGGGCTACGCCCATGGACTCGGCTCGCTGGTCTTTCTCAATGGCGCCTCGCCGGTGGTCTCCAAAATGTCGCTGTATGCGGGCAGCAATGTTGCCGAAAATCGGGCGCCATCACTGCCGCTGGCCTGCTACCACCGACAAATGTATCTGGAGTCGGCGACGGTGCTGCGCACCTCCTACGGCCACACCAAAGGCCTGAAACTGAAGGTGTTTACCGAGGGCTCAGGCCGTGCGTTGGAGCCGCGTCGTCAGTGCTTTACACGTGAGCTGCTCTTTGGCGATAGCTGCGAGGATGTGGCCACCAATTTGGGTGCACCGAATCGCATCTTCTTCAAGAGTGAGGACAAAATGAAGATACACAGCTCGAGTGTGAATCGACAGGTGCAGAGCAAACGCAGCGACATTTTCTTTAATTATTTCACGCTCGGCATCGATGTGCTGTTCGATGCACGCACTCAGACCTGCAAGAAGTTCATACTGCACACCAATTATCCGGGACACTTTAACTTCAATATGTACCATCGTTGTGAGTTCCAGTTTCTGCTGGAGAGCGATCATCTGTTTGGCGATAGCGAGAGCGGCAAACACCAGACCTATGATCAGCAGCAGCATGTGAATGTAACTGCCTACACCAAATGGGATGAGATCAGCGGTTCGCTGGCCACCTCGGAGCGTCCGGTGGTGTTGCATCGCGCCAGTTCCACGAATACAGCGAATCCGTTTGGTTCGACCTTCTGCTATGGCTATCAGGATCTCATATTCGAGGTGATGCCGAACAATCATATTGCATCCGTGACGTTGTACAATACGGCGCCGCCCCGACAACCGGCGCACTCCTGGCAACAGCACAAGATGCAGGATATTCGTCTGACTGTCGCCTAAGAACTTCTGTGCGTGTGTAGAATGGATGATGATGAAGATGTGTGCAGTAGTTGTAGTAGTGTTCTTTGTGTGGTCGTGTGGGCTCTGTGACGCTTGAATGTATTTAGTTGTAAGACACAAAAGGCAACAACAAAACAATGATCTAACCTAGACATTAATGATTAGCAGTTATCTTACGATTATATATAGTTTAATATATATATATTAATATATGTATACAAATGCATATATAGAATTTCTATATGTAGCTTATAAGCAAATTTATCAGACTCACTCACCATATATTCTTCTTTTCCACGTCCCCCGTTCCCGGTACTTTCTCTACTTTTAGGTACTGCATTATTATTCCGATTGCATTGTGTTAACCTTTACATTTAACGACTTGACTCGATTCATCATTACTGACAATTAATTAGCAACGTACTTTTTAACTTGCATGTCGTTAAAATATCTAAATATTTTAAGCTCAACAAACGTGTATTTCTCTTTAAAAAAGAAACATAAAAAAAAACAACAAAAAAATATATATAAATATAGCAATAAGGTTTCGAGAAAAACAAAGACTTCACAATTCGTTTTATTTAATATGTATGAAGATGCATATAATTACAGAGATTGGAAACGCCGGGTGTGAAATCATTAATCTTTCGTATATAAACACATTCAAGCATTTTGTATAGAAGAATAGTCGTGACATTATCTTAAAAATGAAAAATCAAGATGATCAATATACGAAATTGTCTTCACCATTATATATGGATTTTCTTAAATATTATAATACTATATATTGAGTTATTTGAGAAAAAGGTCTTATTTAATATATTATACATCAGCGAACTAATTATGGATTGTAAGCCCTCCAAAATATATATAAATGTCCTGAATACGTGAAAGAATTTCATCTGCCAAAATTTATATGGATTTTCACTCTGCTATGAAAGAACATCCTGAAGATCAATATTAATATTAATATCTCAAGAAAGTATTCTGATAAATTGTTTTCCTTTGAAGCACAATATCAAAATGCCAGAACAAACCGTTGAGGCGGAATCTCAGCCACAAACGGCAACCCCAGCACTGGAGCCCAAGGCAGCTGTATATGATTCCAGCATGTTGCCCGATATGCTACCCGTCTACTACAGACGCCTCTTTCCACACGAGCCCTTCTATCGCTGGCTCAACTATGGACACTGTAAGTAGAGTACTCCACAGTCACAATCAATTGATTTTTATTAATTTCTGCAACTTTCCACAGCTGAGGACAACATCTTTGTGAATCGTGAGATTTCGTTTACACTTCATGATGACATCTACATACGCTATCTGTGCTTCGAGACGCAAGCTGAGCTGGAGAAGGAGATCTGCTCGCGCAATCCCTACAAAATCGACATTGGCGCAGTATTATCGACTCGACCCAAGAATTTCCGCACTGTTCCGGGCGGTTTGACGCCCGTGCAGCGTGAATTAGTATTCGATATCGATGCCACTGACTACGATGAGGTACGCAATTGCTGCTCGGGGGCAGAGATCTGCCTCAAGTGCTGGAAATTCATGGTGTTGGCAGCGCGTGTGCTCGATGTGGCGCTCCGCGAGGATTTCGACTTTGAGCACATACTGTGGATCTTCTCGGGTCGTCGTGGCATCCATTGCTGGGTCTGTGACCACACGGCGCGTCATCTGGATGCACGAGCCCGCGCCGCTGTTGCCGAGTATCTCAACATACTCACGTACACCAATAATACGGCTCGCGTGCAAATGAATGAGCGCACGCACCACAGTTTGCGACGTGCGCTGAAAATTGTGGAGCCCATGTTCGAGGAGATTGTGCTGGAAGACCAGAATCTTTTTGGTACACCCAAGGGTGTTCAAAAGCTGCTACAGATGATTAGTGACGAAGGCGCTCGCAACGATCTCGAGGCGTATCTGCAGAAGACTCATGAGGATGGCGCACACTCCAAACTCATCTGGGAGAGTTTTGTGCGCTACGCGAACTCAATGCGCACGAGCGCTGCAAATGTGTGGAGTCGCAAGCTCAAGCACATTGTGCAGGAGGTGCAGTTGTGTCTGCTCTACCCGCGCCTGGACATCAACGTCACCAAGGGCTTCAACCACTTGCTAAAGGCGCCCTTCTGCATACATCCCGGGACGGGCAAAGTATGCCTGCCGTTCAGCGCCAGTGCGGCGGCCAAATTTGATCCAACCACAGTGCCGACCATTTCACAGCTTCTGCAGGAGATTAATGCACACGATGACAAGACCAAGAGCTATATGGAAGCGCCCGAGGACAAGAGTCGCATCAAGGACTACAAGAAGACCAGCATGTTCAAGGGCGTAGTGGTCTTTGAGGAATTTCTGCGCAAGATGGAACGCAATTTTAAACCCAAATCAATGGAATTTTAAATAAAATTACACTATTTGAATTTATTATACACTTGTTTTACACACGATGGAAATATTTGAATAGTTTGTGTATTCGATAAGCACTGGCTTAAATACTTACCTTAACTTGTCTCAAAATTTTACTCCGCTCTGAGACAAATTTTAATTTGAATAATTTCGAAACCCAAGAATCGACTTTAAAATAGAATCCAAGTATAATTGATTGAAGCATTGAATTTATTACATACTCTTTTTATGATAAGTATTAGGCTACCAACAAATAAATAGACTAACTGCGTGGAGTTCACATACACCGTAGTCGCACCAGTGGCACAATATTACCATCCATATCCTCCCAATCCACCTCAACCTCGAGCTGAAACAGACCATCGTCTGTGGTGGGCGTCGTCTCGGGCAGATGCGCCAGAATCTCGCTCTCACCAGTGCGCAGCTTAAACGAGGCCATGGCATCAACAGCATCGCCTTCGCCCGACTGCGGCAACGATACCTTGATCTTGGCGGGCAATATGCTACCCTTGCTCAAGACCAACTTGGCGTTGGATTCATCGTTGCCATGCCAAATGTACAAATCATCCTCGACCAACACACAATCGTCGGCCTTCTGCAGCTGCTGCTGCTGTGGATCCAGCAAATAGACAGCCTGTCGAGCACAACCAATGGCCACCACCTCGTCGGCCGAGTGGCTGGTGTGAAGCTTGGCATCGGGGAAGCGCGCTGCGACCGCCGCCTGCAACTTGGGTATTTGCATGGTGGCGCCGAGCAGCACAATGTCGTCGATGCGCTGCAGTTGGGGATGCTGTTGCTGGGCACGCTCCACGCATTCGCCGAGCTGCTGTATCAGACCGTTGATCACCGGCTGTATGAGACTCTCGAAGCGGGCGCGCGACATTTGAGCATTGTAATCGACGCCGTCCATCAACGAATCAATGTACAGTTGTGTGGAAGGCAGCGTTGTCAGTATATGCTTGCAGTTGGCAGCAGCCGTGCGTATCTTGGCCAACGAGCGACGCGATTCATGGGGATCCAGTTTGTACTTGCGCTTGAACTCCTCGCAGATGAATTGCACCAGAGCCTCGGTGAATTGGCGGCCGCCAATTGAGTACGGCCCAAAGGTGGCCAGCTCAATGAAGTAACCGTTCTTCACAGTGTACAGCGCAAAGTCGCTGTACAGTCCACCGCATTTGATTGTCAGCACCGTAGTCGCCTTCTCCAGCTGCTCTTCGCCAATCTTGTAACCAAGCACCGCTGCGGTAGGCTCGGCAATGACTTGGGCCACATTGAAGCCCGCTGCCTTGGCAGCATCAGCGAGCAGCTTGACCGCCTGTGGTGGGTAGTAGCTAGGTATAGAGAGCACAGCAATGGGCTCGTGTTCCGTATCTGTGTGATATTGCCGCGCCAATTCCAGTTCAGCGCGCAGCAGCTCTTGAGTAACTTGAACAGCGCTCAGCTCTTTGGTCACAACCTTGTCGTCTTGATCCTCTTTTTCTGCTGGTGTTGTGTGCTGCATACGAAACACAAACGTCTCTGTATCATATTCACATGGCACCTCTTTCAGTGCGCTAGCCAATTTGTCGGCGTCACTAGCGAGCGTTTCGGCGGGCTGCAGCAGCTGAAAACTGTGAGCGACCGCCTGTTTGGGTCGCGTGGCCATCTTTTGTTTGGCCGTCAGGCCGCATTCGATCTCGTTGTCGCCGTTCCATAGCAAACACGCTTGCGAGACGCGATCACCTTGTTTGTTCGCAATTACTTCAGCCTTTCCGTCGGCTCTTACATAAGCTATGCAGAGCGTGCTGTTGCCAACTTTGATACCAAAACGCGGCCACATCTTGCTGCAGTTGATGCTGATGTCGGACAGTTAACAAAAATTTAGTAAAAACAATTACAAATCTATATACACTATATGGAAGGCAATGCAGCACGCGCACGTTTTTTGTAGGTAATACTATCGTCAGCAGCAAAGTGACCGCATTTCGAAATTGTAAATGTACTAAATTGACGGGCTATCGATAGTTGTGACAGTGTTATACAGGTTTGTGACTTCCCCGATGGATAGATATGAAAAACAAGTAGTCAAATTTCACAGGCTTCTTCTGAAAGCAGCTAAATTACAATAATTTTTTAAATAACACGTAGTTTAAAATGATCTCCTTTTTGAAACATATACCATATACCGTATGTAGTGTAACCAGGTGGCCTTAATACGTTTTCTGTATTTCGGTACATTGTCAGCGAGCAATTTGCATGCAATCACACTCAGAATCAGAGGTTTTAAAAACAGCGTTGAGACTTCACATGAATTGTTTTGAAGTATAGTATAGTATAGTATGAAATATACATGCGTTATCTCTGCCTTTTGATGCTGTTAATAAAGAATTAATATTATTTGGGTGCAAAGTAACATCGATGTTTATAAGAAGAAAGGTATGCAAAGGTATTTTGATTTTGCGCCAACTACTAACACTTTAAATTGCGCACTGCGCAGCGTTTCTCAACACGGCAAAAATATGTAAACAAAAATCTATACATAGAGCGGAAAGAAGGCAACTATTGACCCCAAATACGACAACGACAACGACGACATTTTAGCGCCACCCTACAAAGTGTAGTTTTTGTGTCAAGCAAACACACGGACTGCACACATACAAATGCAGAGCAATTGACGCCCCCCTCTGGACGTTTAGACCCAGCAAACAGCAACGTTCCGATTCGTCATCGATTTAAGGCAAAAGCCAAACAATGGAGTGGAGGTGCAATGAAAATTAACCAAACTCTTTCAATTGAAATTGAATAAAAATAGAAATTCAATTGAGTTCGCAACGGCAAGAAAATGCGCAATTCGTAAGCAAAGCGCACAGGCAAAATAAACAACACAACTGAAAAGAATTTCGTCTTACAATTTGGACCTAAGACAACCTTGAAGGCATCCAAACACACACATAAACACACGCACACTTACAGGTAAAATTGCAGCAGTCGCGACGTAGTTGGAAAACAATGGATGATAATCTCAGCACCAAATCATCGGAGTCTTCGATAACCACCAGTGGCGAATATGAAATTGTCACCGATAGCAATGTGGCCACACCATTGGAGCAAGTGGCGCCATCTACTGTCCCCGCTACAGTTGCTGCCGCTGCAGTTGCTGCCCACGACGACGAAAAGGCTTGCGAATCGTTAACTGCACTTTCCCTTTCGCCGCTGGGAGGCGCTGGCGGAGATCGCTCGCCCACTTTGGACATGGCCAACAATCGCAACCTGAGCGACATTAAACACGAAATGACAGACGCGCTGCGAGACTTACAGCTCGAGCGCAATGGCCTCGCGGCAACAGCAACAGCAACCAACGGTGAGTTGACTCAACTAAACATAACGACTCGAGTAAAGAAATTCAAATCGCGCGTAAGACGGCAGTCAGTTGTTTACCAGACGGCGTCGCCAGCTGTGCACATAATTATATAGTTCGTTCTCGCATTCTGTACAGAATTGGGCGCTCGCGCCATTTAAAGCCCTCAGTAAGCTTAGTGCGCAATCTTATCTAGGCAAGCTGCAAGCCTAACCCAGAATATCAATCGCTGTCATGGCAACAACAATATACAAACAACAAACAGTCATCGAAAAAATGAAAACAATGAAATTCGCTTGCAACACCCAACAATATCTTTCTCGTTCTCTGTACTCGATAATGACGTTTGAATAGAGCTATTTCCCACTTTGAACACTTGTGTCATAATTGCCAATTAACATTTGCAGCTGTCGCCGATAAGACGCGTCACCAGCAGCAGCAGCAGCAGCAGCAGCAGCAACAAATACCGCAGCAGCAACCGAGATCACAACAACAGCAGCAGAAATCATTGACTTTGCCGTTGACGGGGCGCAAAACGCAAACGGAAACCGCAGGCGACAGCGACATGCGCTTCAAATGCAACTTGTTCTCACCGAAAGCCTGCGAAGAATCAGAGGACGCTTCGAACTCAGAGCACAATCGTGTGGGACAATCGGTGTTCTACGATTGCATCGATGCTAGTCCAGCTTGTATTGAGGAGAAACAGGATGCCATGAAGCCCGAGAAATGTGACACTACTGACGAGGAAGGTGAGCGAGTTTTTGACTGGCAATAAAACCCATGGCAACTCCTAACATATTAATTAGTTTCAGAGATCGACCAGGGCTGCACTATATTTGCAGGCGTCACCTATTTGGGAGCAGCGAACATCAATGCGCCCAAGTCGGAAACAGATGTCTATCGCATCATGAGCGAACTCAACAGCGGCTCCAAATCGGTGGGCCTCAAGATTACGGTCAGCATACCCAACTGCTCCGACGGTCTGGTGGTGTAAGTAAACGAATCAGCACATTATATCCATGTCCGTTATATTTAGGTGTTCATGGCAACGATTCTTAAGGAGCCTTAGATCTTGTTGACTTCTAAATTGTGCGAAAATCAATTCGATGTGCTAAAATTACTTCAGTTACACTTTATTAGTGCTCGTAAATTGAGTAGCGGATTTTAATAGTCGACCACAATCCAGCATAGCTGACCCACTTGTTCAAACTTTGCTGCTCACTTATTCCAACTTTGTTATAATTACTTCTTAGCTACTGTGCAAAGTAATATTGCTTTCTGCTTGCTGCGCTTATTTATGGTTATATAATTAGAGCTACACAAAGGAATTTTAGATATTTCTGATTACCCTACAACTTTTTCACTTGCACACTAATCTGTCCATCAATCAAAGTTTGTAAGCCCCTAATTAGTTAATATTTTTATGAAAACGCAGAACTTTTATGGAACCTTTGCAGAGCGGTTAACAGCTGCAAGACAATAGTTTCCAAATCTATAGACTATAAATTGCAATGTTAATGAAAAAAACATGTCTTTTTCGCAGCCTGCACGATGCCGAGAGCAATACCATCATAGCCACTTATGAGATATCGAGCATCATATTGTATTACCGCGGGCCCGTGGACACAGCCGAGAACGGATGCTTCGCCTTCACATGGCTGCACGGAGACGCACTCTTTCAATGCCATGTATTTCGATGCCATATACCGGAAGCGGTGAATCAAGTGAGCGGTGAGTGGTCCGATTGATGATTTGCATCGCCAGCGGTTTGATTCACGTTACTAACAATATTTTCCTTGTTTGCTTTGCTCGCAGCATGCTTCCAGAAGGCATTCCAGACATACGCGCCCAGCATGAGCTGCAGTCTCACTTCTGCTGTCGACATGGTCAACTCGGTGACGTCGGATGTCAGCGGTAATCCTTTGAACACCGCCGGCTATGAGTTCATCGTCTCGCTGGAGATACGCGAGAAGGTGGCGAAGAACTCGTATGCCGCTGTGCCGCGCGATCGCGGCTGCTTCAAGCTGCGCGCCAACACGGACAAGGAGGTGTGCATCACCGTCAAGCAGACAGCCTCGAATGTGCTGCAACCACTCTACATAGAACGCTGCTTTGGCGTGCTCGTTGCTCCCGGCAAGCTAGTGGTGCAGAAGGACATGCATCTGATTGACATGCTTAACATGGGCTATGTCCTTACACCGGGTACTGGCAATGAGCCGGACAATGTGAGCGCTTGCCTCAATGCTTACGCCATACGCGCCGAGTGGAAGGCGCAGGAGAAGGCCTTTGAGCAACTGAATCTGGAGACGTCCAAAACCAATCTGACCGTGGCTGTTGACATTGTTATGCGTGGCATTCAGGAGCCAGTGCGCTTTGTCATCGAGACACCGGTGACGATTCAGTCGGCGAGCGATATGCGCATCATGGACCACTTTATGTCCAAGCGTCCCATGACACTGCGCTTCTATTTGCATCTGAAGCGCACCGATGAGCTCAACTGGAAGGTGAACAGCATTGATCCCTCCGAGGAGATCATCGAACAGGCGAGCGGCCAACATGGAAGCGCTTCGCTGCTGAAGCTGGGCATGAATAATTTGTCGCGCATTGTGCGCAGCTCGTCCATAGCCTCCATTGAGGATGATTGCCCCACAGACTACAGCAGCGATGGCGACGAACCGCTGCTTAGCGGCACCGGCGAGGTGTCCAAGGATTGCTCCCAGGACACGCTCGACGAATGGGATCCCATTCTACGGGAATGGGATGGCGAGAAGCGACCCAAGAATCTGGCGCCCTTGGTGCGTCTGGGTGTGCCGGAGGCGCTGCGCGAGAAGATCTGGCAGAAGCTGGCCAATGTCGAGGGCAAGTTGGAAATGAATGATATGTACAAGATTCTCATCACCAAAGTGAGTAACTGAGTCGGCCATTCAATGTGCTAGTTTAATGTCTAATGTCTTTGCTAAGGAAACCAAATGCGAGACAGTCATACAGCGGGATATTCATCGCACGTTTCCGGCGCACAAATGTTTCAAGGAGAGCGGCGGCTCTGGTCAGGATGCCCTGTTCAAGGTGTCCAAAGCGTATGCCGTCCATGACAGCGAGGTTGGCTATTGCCAGGGCCTCAGTTTCATAGCAGCCAGCTTGCTGTTGCATGTGAGTAACAGATCTGTAACGTAACGCAACGTAATGCTAATAACATAACAGTCAACTTAACAGTGCAATGGCTTTCAATTGATCTGTTAATGTTAAAGTGCAATGTGAGTAATTTGACAACTTCATTCACGCTTCAGATGCCCGAGGAGGATGCGTTTTGCGTGCTGGTCTCGTTGATGTACGACTACGGACTGCGCGATCTGTACAAGGCCGGCTTCGAGGTGCTCTACTTGCGCCTGTATCAGCTGGAACGTCTGATCAAGGATCAGCTGCCCAAGTTGCACGAACATTTCACAGCCTGCGGCATCGAGACGCACATGTATGCCTCTCAGTGGTTCCTAACGCTCTACACGGCTCGTTTTCCGCTCTGCTTCGTATTCCATGTACTCGACGTATTCCTGCTCGACGGCTTGCCTGTGCTCTTTCAGGTGGCGGTGACATTGCTGTCGATTTGCGAATCGGATCTGCGTCAACTGGATTTCGAGGGCATACTCAAGTATTTCAGGGTGACGCTGCCCAAAAAGTGTCGCAGCTCAAGTCAAGCACGCAAAGTGATGAAGCAGGCGTGCGAGCGCAAGATCAAGAAACTCAAGCAGTACGAGGAGGAGTTTCTGCTAAAGAAACAGCACAAGGAGCGCCTGGAGAAGGAGGCGCAGATCTACGAGAGTCGCTTCGGCGAGGAGCGACGCAAGCTGCAGTCCGAGATTGATGCACTCACCCAACAGCTGACGGCCGCCAATGAGCGTGCGATGGAGAAGGAGATGAAGCACACCAGCATCAAGCAGGAGTACAAGCAGATCATACAACGGCAGGAGCAGGACATGAACACGCTCAACGAAACGTTGGGCAAGGTGATGGTGAGTCAACGAATGTCTACCTTGCTTGCTCTGACTAATTGCCTTTGCTCTTGCAGCACACGGTTTCCAAATGCTCGCACTGCTTGCAGCAGATTGATGTGGGCAACGACAACGCCCAGCAGCAGCAGGCGGCGGCTTCGTCGTCATCGTCTTCGGCAGCCGGCAACGTCAATCGTCTGTCGCAGACAATGCTGCGCAACGCCAACGAGGCGCCGCTGGGGCCCCTAGATCCACTCAATGCAGCTGCTCAGCGCATACGCGAACTGGAGCTGGAGCTGGCGCAGGCCAAGCTGGCGCAAGTGGAGGCCGAGTGCAAGAACCAGGACTTGAACCACCAGTTGAGCAACACGCTGAGTGAGCTGCAGACCAACCGCAACAGTTGGCAGCCCTGGCTCTCGAAAACATTCAACTCGCTGCAGGAGAAAGTCACCACACGGGCAGCTGGCTCGCAGCGTGGTGAACACACGGGCGGCGCCACATTCCAATCCTACATGGGCCAGCCGCCGGCGACAGTCAGCGAGGCGAGTTCGCCCAGCGCCAATCAGGTAACCTGAGCCACTGAATGCAATCCACATGACAAGCGCTGGAGCGTTGCCCGTTTTTAAGTTGATCACCCACTATTCTTACTTAAGTTTCGTTTAAGTTCTGATTTCGAATGGAGTATTATTTGACTTCTCTCTTGTAGCCATGCTGAGCACCTGCGTTGCCATTTCCCAGTACTCCCAGCTGCAACTGTTTACCATGCTTATTTATACCACACCCATGAATTTATATATATAAATATATATATATTATAGTTATATACATTTAGAGAATACTTGAATATTCCCCCACGCACACACAGATTTACCTTAAACTTGTTTACCTGCTTGAATTCGCATTGTTTGTTTTGATTGACCACTAATCGCGACTGCAAATAAAACATATTGCATCATTGTACGATTTCGGACACACTAACTCTCGCTTATCTTCTAGGAGTACAAAGCATTTGCATTCGCTTCGGTTGGCGGCTCGCCGAAATTGCCAACAAAATTCCAGGCGACCAAGTTGCGCAACAGCATCGACAGCTTGCGCAACATTGTGGTGCCGCTGGAGCAAGTGGCCGCGCGCCGAGACACTTAGAGAGAGTCCCCGCTGGGCACGAGAGGAACACAACAGCATACTCGTATGTAGGCCGGATCTGGCTAGCAGGCAGTCCTACGCCTTTGGTATTATATATCGTATTCGTCTATATATACACACACACACACACAAGCATACATATATATATATTTATGGATACTAGAGACACAAACGTATATGTATAATGTACATTCCTTGGTTTCGTTATTGCGCATTTCGTTGAGACGTGACTTTCTTCTGTGCACCTGAGCGCACCTAGGCTTGTCAAGCTGTACAGTTTGGCACGCACTGCATAAATACTACCCCCAACAAATACAACAATATACATATGAAATATCGCAAGAATTCAATGAAATTCAACAACTTGTGTAAACTTTTATTCCACACGTTTAACATAGGCAACATATTTATATAGCTTCCACACAGTTCTGCACAGCTATTGACAACTAATGAGAAGCAGCCTAAATTATAGCTTGTCGGTTATTTTCTCTACGTTAATAAACAAACTGTGTCAACTAATCAGAAATTCTAATTTTAGCGTTTGTTCAAATCAACTCAAGTCACTTCTAATTACGTTTGAGTTAAGCAAACATATTACTTTTGAAAATATTTAAACAGAAATGAAAAGAAATCGTACTGCGTTCAATTAGTTGCCCATAGCTGTGAGCATTCCCTGACCAGGTCCTGGACAGCAACGCACCTTTCGCATAATACTATCGTTCCAACGCCACTCACTTCGCCTCATATGAAGAACAGACGCTCGCCCCCGCCCTCTCGCTGCATGCTGGCGTAGATGAGCAGATCCGCCGAGGAGCTGCGCTGCCTGAGGCGTCGTCGTGCCCCGCTGCCGCCCGCACCACGCCCACTGCTGAAGGAGCGACTGCGCACGCGACGACGGCCGAAGCACGAGGTCACCTGCTGCTCCGCCTCGCTGTCGCTGTGCGGCTCCAACTCCGTCTCCAGCTGCAGCTGCGTGCCTGGCCGCTCCTGCTCGACGTCGCTGCTGGGCGTCAGGGTGTGACACTCGCTCTGCTCGGCGGCGGCCAGACGCGCCCGCTTGCCCAGGCTGCAGCTGGACGGATCGCGCGACAGCTCGGAGCCAAAGTTGCTGCTGCTGCGCTCGTGCGGCAGATTCGTGCCGTAGCTGAGGAAGTCGGGGTAGGGCAGCTGCAGCTCGTGGGCATTGAAGGCCTCCGGCGAGGAGAAGGTGTGGCGCAAGCGCTGCACGCGACAGCGCTGTGCTTGCCGCACTGTGGGCTGCTGCACCAGCAGCCAGGAGCGCTTCAGGTACGTGTGCTCGGTGCAGTTGCTGAGCGCTGGCTGGCCGGGAGTGGAGCTGCTGCTGGGCGAACTGGGCAGTCCTAGGCTAAGTGAAATGTTGAGCGAGGCGTCGCGAAAGCCGTCGGTGCAATCGTCCGCCGTGCTGTTGCCGGGCGTCGTCGCCGCTGCGACGCCAGCGGCTGTGGATAGCTCACGCCCAGCGGAAAGCGATGACGCGCTCGCTGGAAGCCCCACGGACTGCTCCGGGCCGCTGTTGGCTGGCGCCTGGCCAGACGCGCCTGCAGCGCCTGCAAGTGGGATTCTGTGGGTAAATTAGCGACTGCAGCGGGGGATTCTTAGCGGGGAACTGCAGCACTCACCACAGACGGCCGTCGCCAGCAGCATGCGCTGCGCCAGCTGCTGCTGTTGCTGCTGCTGCTCCTGGTTCGCATCCTGCGAGGTGTCCGTGGAGGCGACGGCGCGCGTCATTGCCGCCGCCGAGGTGCTGGGCTGCTCCTGCTCCGCATCCGGCTCCGGCTCGTGCAGCGGCACCATCGACTGCATCGTGCAGTTGCTGGGCGCCCGGTTGCAGCGGTGGTTGCCACGTGGTCGCTGGCGACGCTGCTGGTGCTGGCGACGCGGCTCGCGCAGCTCCTGCTGCATGCCCACCTTGATGACCTCCTCGTAGTCGGGCGGCGCCTCGTAGCTGGGGGGCTCGTCGGGCGTGCGGTCCTCGTCCTGGCGGTCCAGCAGCTCGCTGATCGTCTGCAGGTGGCTCTGCAGCTCGCGCTGGTGGCGTGCGCGCACGCCCATGCGGTAGAGTATGACCATCCAGCCGGAGAGCACGCCGAAGATGCCCAGCGTGCTGATGATGAAGATGCCGGTGGCCGTCTTCAGGTCCGGGTACTGGTCCATCTTGGGGAAGTAGTAGTTGGGCTTGTGGGAGTACCAGCGGCGGTCGTGGTGCAGGTGCGCCCAGTCCTCCTCGCAGGACTCCGGCTCGTCGCTGCCGTCGCCGCAGTGGTCGAAGCCGTCGCAGTGCAGCCGAATCGAGATGCAGTGGTTGTTGCCGCATAGGAACTCCGAGCCGATGTAGCAATCTACAAAGCAGGTAACGAGAGTTGCAATCCATGTAATTCTGAACCTTCAAATTAATGTGGATATTCTGATACAATCGCGTAGGAACTAAAGGCTTCTCCATAAGATGACGGACAAAGGGATAGACAACCTATTTAGTTGCATCCTTTTCATGCTATCCGACTAAAAAGCGAATCCTGCCTCCTGCTCCGGCTATTTATATAGTATATATTAAGTCTGGCCCTCGCTTACTCCGTCTCTGGGAAGTAATAGTCTTAACAGGCAAAGAAATAAACGGACGGACAAACTGGTAGACAGCTTACATTATATTCTAATCATACTTTTGGTAGCGGGTAAAAAGTCAAGCCAGCTTATAGCTATGACTATGACTCAAATGCTATGTTCAATCTAGGATCCAAAGATATATTATCCGCAATGTGGTGCTTGCTTACACACAGAGACGGACCAGACGGACACATAGATAGACTAGCTTCCACTAAATACATCTTTTAACCATCTTGCGTTTAATCTTTATTAAGGTATAATCTGCCGGAATAGCCAGTTAGATAGTTGAAGATGCTCTAGACAATGGCCAAAGTATGTCTGGGATCTAAAAAGATATTTTCAGCAAATTTGCTGGCTTTGACTTGCTCCAACTCTAAGTATTATATCATTAAACTGTAAAACTGACAAAGGGATGAACAAACTATTGTAAATGTAATCCTATTCTCTTGAAATCCTGGGGACTAAAGAGATATTTTCAGCAAATTCGGATTAAGAATCTTTACACAGTCAGTCAATTAGACAGGTGAACGGATAGATAAACATTGCTATATTGAGTATCAATTTCAAGACTTTAACCTTGCAATACCCACTCAAGTAGTTGAAGACGCTGTAGACGATGGCCAGTTTGGAGGACATGCCGAATACTCCGCGCAGCCGAATGTAGTACCCAGTCAGGATGGGCGCAATGTGGCTCTCTTTGCTCAGTCCGTTGTTTGGCCACATGATCGTCTCGATCTCCGTCGCGTCCGATGTGGTGCCCTGTCGGATTGTCAGCTCCGAGCGCGACGCCATGCCATAGAAGTCGTCCACGCGCAGCGAGATGTGCGTCTTCATCATCATGTAGTTGTTGCCCGGCTTGATGATCCAGATGCAGTCGAAGAGGCGCACATCTGTGGCATTCTCGATCATGTTCATCATGGTGATGGCACCACCCGGCCCAGTTACCATGCCACCACAGTCTACAAGGGGAGAGAGAAGCGTGGATATGAGAGTTGTTATTGCCCAAAGTTGATCCTGAGTTATGTGTCCTATCATATCTTAGTACTCTGCTAATTTATGATATTCCTAATAAACTTTTGTAATTTTCTGCATCATTTTTAGACTTCAGACTAACATTATTTAATTAAGTTTACCATCCCCAAAGTCTCATTATCATACGTATAAATAAAATCCGAGAGCACTTTTTCAAATAATTATTAGTTTCGACATCCTGCAGTTCCGTGGATGCAACTCGTCTAGAAATATGCATCAATTTATCAATTGCCTGAAAATCCTTTTAATATTTTGTTGCTCAACTTACCGAACAATTTTGCAGTTCTTGCTGAACTACCTCAACATTTGTGGTAAGCTCTCAAGCTAAAACCGGCTGACGATTCTCTGAGGGTTCTTACGACAATCCTCACAGCCCCACTGCCTACCCCAACTACATCGATATATCGATTGCGTTACCAAACTAGTCCAAGCTTTGCTCTCTCAGATATCTGCTTTGCATTGACATTGAAATTTACACAACAGCTCTGCCCTCCCACGCTTCCCCCCTGCCTTCCCTTCCCTGCTTGACCACTGCCAAAAATCAATACGACAATTGCAGCCCCTCAAGTGCCGCCCGAGCCCCGCGTATGTGGCTTACCAGTGTACGGCACCAGTCGCTCGTCCTTTAGCTGCTTGGAGGAGACAAAGCTCACCTCGGCACGGAAGCCGACGCCCGTCGCTGAATTGCCCCGGAACTGCAGCAGCAGCGACTTCCCGCTGCTCACCGTGATGGGCGGGCGAAAGTGTTCGCCCGTGTACGAGTCGAGCATCTGGCCGTTGGAGTCGAAGATCTCCAGCGTGGAGGCCAGGCCTAGCTGGAAGTCGGTGAAGTCCAGACGCACCTGGCAGTTCTCCGACTCGCAGGTGAGTATGTGCTCGATGCCGTAGTCCCGCGGATAGGCCATGGGAAAGTAGGGAGTCGAGATGACCTGCGGCACAGTGTTGCCATTGCTATTGCTGTTGCCCACAATGGACTGCTTCGGCGTGCCGCTCACGATCTTCACGTTGCCTGCAGTGGGAATGCTTATGTGAGTCGGTTGGCTAGAGGATCACTTCGCGGCTTACGCTCGGAGAAGTACTGCAGCGAGAAGACGTGCGCATTGGTGGCTCTGTAGAAGAACTTCAGCTGCAGCGTGCGCGTCTTGCTGCGAAACACTTTGCCATCGCCGCAGAACTCCTGGCCCGAGATGGTGCTGTCGTAGGGCGGCTCCGAGAACTGTATGTGCTCGCAGGGACACATGTTGGACTTGCCGCCGGTGTTGCTGCAGCTCTTCGAGAAGTTTGCGTGCGTGAAGGTCACACGGATGACGCACTCGGCGCAGGTGACCAGCTCCAGGTTGCACTGGTACCACACATCCGCCGGCGCCGACGTCAGGTCGTTCTGCAAACTCAGCTGGGAGCTCTGTTAGAACCGCAGTAAGAAAACTAGACTTCGTCTTCATTGCGTGGTCGTTAGGGGACGTGGCGGAATTCTAAGTAATGTCATAGCTATATTGCAGCTTCAAAAGTGTGTTCTGCAACTTTTGTAGCTCTAGATCTTCTAGTCGCCGAGCTCTATGCATTCAAACAGACGGACAGACAGACAGACGGATGTCAGCGGCAATTGCTTGGTGCTCTGGTACTCACTCTACATGCATTAGAATCGCAGTAACTTTGGTAGCTCTAGTTCTTCTACTTCTCAATTTCTGGTCACACGAACAGATGGACAGACAGACAGACGGACTCACGGATGGCAAAGGAATTTACTGCCTACTCACTCGAAATGCTGTGGTGCTGACATTTCGGGCATGCAGCTCGCCGCGCTCGCCCAGCTCGAGGAAGTGTCGCCGGCCATTCCAGTGGTTGCATATGTCCAGATCTCGGTAGCTGTTGGCTGGGAAAGCGTTGTTGCCCGGCCAGCTGAACAGGGCGAGCAGGTAGACCAGACAGTAGGCGTAGCCCAAGAACTCGGCCAGCATGTCAGCAGCTGGTTGCTGAAAACTGTCACGGATGCGTTGTCCACGAGCGTTGACTCTAGACTGTTTCGTTGGCTGCAGCTGCTCGCAAATCCAATAAGCTCAGTCCAATGCCGAAGCCTCTCAAGTGGACGGCCCACCTCGAGCATAACAGGCGACGCAACACAGCGCGAGGCGAGCCAACGTTTTTGTGGGTGTGCAGCAGGTTAAAGACCTCACTTAAGACTAGTGGCAGCCAGTGAGACTACAAGATACCTTATCTGTATCCTTTGCCGAGCTCAATCACAAAGAAATTTACAGAAATTGTTCAGTTTGTCTTTATTGTAAGTACCAAAATGTTCGTCGACCGCTAAATGCACTAATTAAAATTAAAGAGGCGTGGCTTAATTCTAGAAATAGTTTTAGTTTATCACTTCTAGCAAACTACATCCGAGAGCAACAACACAACTGCTTGTTGGTATAAAAATATTAGTTTTATTTAAAAAATTGTTCCGTTTCACATGGTGAGTGGGTGGACGTGGGTGAGTGCGTCTCGCAGAGACTATGAAGTGTGGAATAGTACAATAAAAAACCAGACGTAGGGCCAAAAAGGACATGCATACACATTCACATATACTATGAAGTAAATGACAACATGGATTATAAATGACTGTGAGTTGAGTGTGTGATTGCTTAAAGTTGTGATTTCCTGTTCTTGAGAGCGTTCTCCAGATTCTTGGCCAGTGTGTTGATGAACTCAAAGGTCTCCTGGTAGTCCTCGCGCTTAACGGCGTTAATGCTGCCCTTGATGCAAATGGCCAGATCCTTGGTCATGGCGCCACTCTCAATTGTCTCGACGCACACCTTCTCCAAGATCTCGGCGAAAGCCTGCAGCTCAGTGTTCTTGTCCAGCTTGGCGCGGTGCAACAGACCACGCGTCCAGGCGAAGATGGAAGCAATGGGATTGGTGGATGTCTCCTTGCCCTGCTGGTACATGCGATAGTGGCGCGTCACGGTGCCGTGAGCAGCCTCGGCCTCCACAGTCTTGCCGTCGGGGCACAACAGCACCGAGGTCATCAGACCCAACGAGCCGTAGCCCTGGGCAACGGAGTCGGACTGCACATCGCCGTCGTAGTTCTTGCAGGCCCAGACGAAGCCGCCCTCGGACTTCATGCAGTAGGCAACCATGTCGTCGATCAGGCGATGCTCATACCAGATGTCGGCAACCTCGAAGCTGGCCTTGTAGTTCTTCTCGTAGATTTCCTCGAAGATGTCCTTGAAGCGACCGTCGTACTTCTTGAGAATGGTGTTCTTGGTGCTCATGTACAGCGGCAACTTGCGTTCCAGCGCAAACTTGAACGATGCGTGGGCAAAGTCCACAATGGAAGCATCAGTGTTGAACATGCCGAGAGCAACGCCGGGTCCCTTGAACACATTGATGCACTCATCGATGGTGTTGCCGTCGTTACCCTTCCAGCTGAGCGTCAGCTCACCGGGACCGGGCACCACGAAGTCCACAGCCTTGTACTGATCGGCATGGGCATGACGACCGATGACAATCGGTTTCTCCCAGCCAGTGACGAGACGCGGCACATTCTTGCAGATGATGGCCTCACGGAAGACGGTGCCGCCGAGAATGTTGCGAATGGTGCCGTTGGGCGACTTCCACATCTTCTTCAGATTGAACTCTTCGACACGCTTCTCGTCGGGGGTGATGGTGGCACACTTAATGCCAACATTGTACTTCTTGATGGCCTCGGCGCAGTCGATGGTGACTTGATCAGCGGTCTGATCGCGGTACTCGATGCCCAGATCGAATGTGTGCAGCTCGATATCGAGGAAGGGCAGAATCAGCTTCTCCTTGATGGAGTCCCAGATAATGCGGGTCATCTCATCGCCGAGCACATCGACCACGGGTCCGGCGCGAATCTTTTGGGCCATCTGAGCGGGAAAACAAAGCATATTCATCTAGGTGAGGCACAAATGGTTAAATTTGATACATATGCAAAGAATGTCATAGTTGAAGAACCTTGTAAATTTTGTTAAGCAGTTTGAAATCTATATATAATCCAGCTAAAATTCAGAATTTGTTTCGACAGAATGACAAACCGGATTACACCACAGAACTAATATGTGGGCTACACACACAAAGTGAACTTTGATCGAATCTCGGAGTCAGCGGTAAGAGCAATGTAGAACCTACCGCAGCGCTGGCGGAGAAATTCGCTTTGAACGCGTCACGCAGCAGCTTTGAACGCGTCTGAGGACTGGCGACCACGTTGAAGGTGCGGCGGAGAGCAAACATATTGTGATGAATGAATGCGGCTGCGTTTCGATGACTGAAATTAGTTGTATTTGCAATCTTTGGCAAAATACGCTGCGAAAAAAAAGTACACTTTGAATACTCGGTGTGGCCGCTGCGAATGTCGCGTCGTCACTGATAACTGTTAAAGCTGCGCACCGTTATCCGATGCTCGCCCACTTTGTCTATGCCGACCAGTGCACTATTTAAAAACGTACTTGTATATGTTGCGCAATCGCCGTTATCAGTTACTTTTCTATGTATTTGGATCCACAATCCGATTAGATTCGTTCTCTACACTTGTTTAATTGCTGCAACTAGAAATTATCACAAATTCAGTTTGTAAAATGTAGCTAAGACACTACGGGGCGTCTGGTTAGTAATCGTTATCGCATTTGTTGCCGGCCTGAATGCCCGTCATGTCAATCAACCTTTAATTCTGCTGCTTGCTCGCTCTCCCACTCTCACTATTTAGCACACTGCTTTGTTTTTGCTTTTGGACAGTGTTGGCGCGTGCTAAAAATTTTTCCATACTACGAGAGCATAAAAAGCTTAACATTTATGACAAGTTCATGGTCACATTGCTGATAATAGCTGCGTCTAACTATGCACGTCGATCTTTATCGATAAACGATAGCTGGCACTTCAGCATTCGAAACAGTGTTGTGCACTGACTACATTTCAAAACATTTTAAATATGGCGCCAATGTGTCTGGCATCCATGCAGTTTGCTTATCAAATAATTTAATTGCCACACTTATTATATGTTGCACAACTTATTGTGCAATACTCGAGATCTTATATAACAATTTAATTAGATGATAAGGTACTTGCAAGGTCAAGAGGTTTGATTCTCGTTTTCTCATGTTCTTCAAATGTTTTTATTATAACAATTATTAACGGAGTTGCATGCAAATTAGGAAGCAGCTTCGTTTCAACCTAATAAGCTTTATACACTAATTACTATCATAAGAGAACGACAGACCTCTTTTGGCATCCAGATGGCGTGATTCTGTCTATAGAAAAATCACGCTATGCCCAGCCGCAATCATAAATAAAGACCCGCCTCCAAAATGGTTTCCTAAATTGTTGGACGCTTTCACAAACAACACCGAGTTGTTTTTTACAGCAACCAGTCTCTTAAGTATTCTTAATGTATGCTTTGTGTTCGCTATCAGAGCCAGCCCTATGCCAAACTGATAAGATTTGGGACAGTGTTAAATAATGCTGAACGTGCAAAAGTCAAATACAAGTGTGTATTACAATGCTTCAATTGATAAACTTGACAATTGCTCGAACAATCTATTGAAGAGTGACATTGCATTTTGAATATTGAATTCTTGATTAAACTTTGAACAAATATTGAAGGAGAACTGAAGCAGAGCACGGCACAGCTCAGCACAGGTGCATAGATATTGACGACGTGTAACTATTCTCTCTCGATTTCTTTCTTTCTCTTAATCTCGTCGACAAACCGGCTATGCCTTACAAAAGAGACAACGACAAGCACATAAATTGCATATAAGATGTGTTAATGTGAGACAGCATACTTATACATATGCAAGCAGATATACTATATACATAAGTATGCGTGCAAGCGTGTGCGTGTGTTTCTGTGAGTGGCTGCATATGTTTTGTTTGCTAGCTGGGGAAAGTTCAACTCTCAAGTGAATAAAAACTGAACGCTAAAAAGTCAAAAAGGTTGTTCAAAGCTTAAGTAATCGTAAAATATTCATTTAAACACACCTCCATTTCTAATACCATATTTGAATTTAATACATACATATGTACTTTTTGTATATACTAAGTATTTGGCGTATGGGATTAACACTTTGTAGCAAAACTCGAAAGTCCGCGTTAGAAGTGTGTTGATATATTCATTTATCATTGGCTGTATGTACTTTAATGACTTGAACACGTCACGATGAGCATTGAAAAGAGATATGGATTTTTTTTTTATATAATTTGTACATGTTCTACTCACCTTCTAGAATGTTTAATTAAAATGCCGGTAAATTAAAAAAAGACGAACACTGAACTTATTTCTGTAGACCGCAAAATGGCGAACCACTCCCAATCAGACACAACGTAGAACTGATTGGAAACGAAAACAATGGAGGAAAGAAGTGGTCTGACGATTGCGCGTGTGTATGCAGATAAGGCGTTAGATAAATACAAGTTTTGCGAACAGCTGTTCGCATCGAATCAGAGCTTTTGCCATACGACAACTCTGCGCAGCCAGCTTTTGGTGCCGAGCTTTAAAGTGGAGTTCTGTAGCAGTCAACTATTTATTCACAGCTTGCAGCTTTGGCGCGCACAACGATTCGAATTTGAGTTTATGCCATGCGCCAATGTTGATTTTCAAGTTTTTTCATTCATCAAATACTCTAAAGTTGATAAAGAGAAAAATATCGCATATAGATTGAATTTTACACTAATTTGAAATTTGTTAGTAATAAACCTATTTTTCCAATCAAATATGCAACATTTTTGAAACCCCTGAAGAATTTCGTTTTAAAGTAGCATTTACATTTTCATTTGCGTTTTTATTGATTTTGTAAAGATTTGATGGACATTCCACCTGTTATAAAAGCTGTAAAAGTGAAATGCAAGCTGTGTACTAAAAATAGATATGCAAATAAAAATTATCACTCAGTTGATAACTTGAAGTGTTTTTATTACAATTTTTATGTGCGAAAGTTGGGATTGGGATGTGTTAAAAGTGTGCTTAATGAAGAATTAAAAACACCGTATAATAATAATGCATTGACGTGCATAATTTTTTGTTATCATACATGCTACACAACAGCATGCATATATGCATGTATTTCGAACAGAAATTTGCATTTATGCTAATGCCAATATCAAATATGTATGTTCGCTATTAGCATATCAGAAACACGTTTATTTTGAGCTGACCAGTGGGCTGATCACTGAACATGCGGCATCAAAAGCTGGCGACAATTCGAATTGTCTTTGAAATGTAAAAAATTTCGAGTAAAAGAAGCAGCAATGAATGAAAGAAATGAAACGAAAGAAGAGACATGTTGTCTAATTGGTAGTGTGGCATGTGTCGCTTTCTTTTCTACAATTAGATAATCGCTGAACAAAGCGAGTGGTTATATAATCTAATTATCAACAGCTTTAAACTCCAGCCTGGCAGACAGACAGACAACTGCACGAACATACGAACTGCATTAAATAACATTTGCTGGTATTAAAATAAAATAAAGAAATTCCAGTTATTGTACTTTGGGTTAAATGAGCGCGTGCCGGCGAAACTTTTCTCTTGTTGTTGTTGTTGTGCTTGTCGTCTGCGTTGACCAAAGCGACAATTTGACAAGCGAGCAGGCGGCCAATTGGATGGTGGAGCCACTGCCTCCATTAACCATGTCAATGAACGTGAAATGTCTGGCACTAGTTATAAGTGCCACACATCACATCTACCTGCCCAGCAAGCCACAAGCAACAAGCAACAGCCAACTACCAACTACCAACTTGATGTGCGTGCCTTGTTTCTTTAAGCATTTTAAGCTATTTGTTAATTTGATTGTTATGTAAAAACAAGACAGCAACAGCAACAAGGGAAAAAAAGCAGAAACAAAAACAATACAGAAGCGCAGCTTGGGCCAAAAGTAAACTAATTTAAATTTCAGTTCAGCGACAGCGACAGCTAAAAGAAAAGTAAAAGCCACAGAAGCTATGCTAAAATATTGGCTAAAAATACATTTTTGGCTTTTTGAAAGTCGCGCTCAAATGGCCGAAGATGCTGCGCGTCGTTCCCCTCCCCCCTCCTTGTCTCTCTCAAAAAAGCGAAAAAACAATTTGCATAAAAAACAGACAAGAGTTGAAGCTGCATCATTTTTGTTTTTGGAGGTGTCTTTGTTGTGCAGCCACACACGGCGACTTTGACTTTGACTTTTCACTTGCCACTATCGCTGGCCTGTTGCCTGTTGCCTGTTACCTGTTACACATACGCCCCGTGGTGCGCTGCGAATTTCGAATGATGGATTATTAGGGGAAGCATTAGGTACTGTTGCCGTGGAATGCTTTTTGGAGTGCTCGCCATTGGCAGTGCTCTGCACGTCGAACATTGATCTATGCATGCATGTTGAAATGCTTTTCTTCGCCTGCTGCACGCCTGCAATAATAAATTACTTCCTGGCCGGTCCATTTCCCCAGCAGCCAAACAGAGATGGAGAGAGAGCGAGCGAGAGAGACGCCGCAGCAGCCGTTACAATTCTGAAGACGTGTGCAGCTAAGCAACAAAAATATTACTATTAATTATATTGAATGGAGAAAGTCAATTTCGTCAAAGTGCCGGCGTCAGTGGCTTTTGTGCGCCATTTCTAAAGACGACGCAGCTGTCAGTCATTCACTCACTCACTCACTCAGTCAGTCAGTCAGTCAGTCAGTCACTCACTCTGTGGCCAGTTTCCATTTCAACAGCCGCAGCTTATCTTAGTGGAACGTCGCATTCTTCTGAGGCAACTGTTGAAGATCGGAGCTGCTCTGCTTTGCTCTGCTCTTCTCTCTGTTCGTCACTCTCTGGTTACACTTGATATTTTAATCGCATTTGCTGATCATATGGCATGTGGCACACATATATTTTTCATTTCACCAAATCTGTCCATATGCAAATGTCGCTCGTCACTCCCATCCATGAGTGTGACGCATGCGAATACCCTCCAAAGAAAGTGACAATTAAATTAGTGTTCTTCATTAGCATAGCAGCAATCAATCCCATTCATTTTTAGAACAAACTACGCTGATATGGTTTAAGATGTCCACAATTTGTTTGACAAATTTAATTGCACTTTCAGCTCTACCCGCTGAGCAAATTTATGTGTAGGAATTAAGCAATAAATTGTGAGAAATATGAGACGAAAAACGAAAATGAAATGCTTTAGAAATTTTCTGTTAAGTTCTACATTAAAATAGTTTTATTCTAATTCAATTAGATTATATACGTTGTAGAGCAATATTTTGCAGGGTGTCTGCAAGTTGTACATGCTCTCACTTCGATTTAATGAAAACCATTTAAATAATTTGAAATGCAGAAGTTTTGTATACTCGTTTAATACGCTTTCAATATTGACTAGCAAATTAATTTACTTGTGTGACAGGGTGTCTGCTAGTCGACTTGAGTGCATGTGTTTTTGTGGCTTTGAAGTTATTTATTAAGCTCTTGTTTCGATCGACAACAAGAGGGCCAAGACAAAGTTGGATTTGATTATGTTTACAGTTATGTCGCCTTTAGTATTTATGCAAATTTATGTTAAGCTCATGCAAACACATCGTCTGCCCGCGAGTGTGAGACTGTGAGAGTGTTTTGGGTGCTGTGTTGTCGATCATCCGAGATGTGGGTTAGGGCTACCGATTCACCCATTTGATTGCTCTTTAATATGACGCGCGTTCGAGGCGAGTCCACGAGAAGAGCTCAGCTGAGCAGAGCACAGTGAAAGGCGTTGTCAATGTATACCGAGCATGTGCCGGCCAAGGAAACCTTGCCAATAACTCGCTGCCAATGGCTTTCCAAAAAAAAAAAAAAAAAAACAGCACATGCAAAAACGAAAGCCAGGCGGAGAGACACAGCAGCAACATTTGCGTTCGTTTTTACTAATGAAGTGCAGCAGCCATTGCCATAATTGTTGCCGTTGTTGTTGTTGTTGCCAACTGACTTCGTTGCATACCAAATGTCTACTGGGTCAATGTATCGTGTCGTGGCCCAAACCAAGCCCAGGCCCAAGCAGCCAACATTGCACGCATCCAGCTCGAGCCCGAGCTCCAGCTGAAACTCCGACTCCGACTCCAACTTCAATTTCAGCGCTTCGCTCGCGTCGCCATCTCCAACGTCTGTTGTCCGTTGTCTGTTGTCTGTTGTCGCCGTGTTCAGCTGAAGTCTCATGTGAAAATCATTAATGCGCTCGCAGCTCGCAGCTCGCCAAATTGCTGGCCATGTTAAGCGGCTTTCACATGGTCTCAGACCTTTTGGCTAACAGGTAGCCAGTTAGCCAGCCAGCTAACCACTGTTGCTGGCCTCGCCTGTTTGTTTTGGCCTCTATTGTTGTGTCAGCTAAATATGGCCAATAGCCAAATATTAATTCCTGCATCCATCTGTTTATATGCAAATGCTCTTGACTTGGCCTATCGGCAACTAATTCCAGTGCGGCATGCTTCTTCTTCTTTGGCTCATCTGCTTGCGGCAGGACAATGGCAGGACACAGCAATGACAGCCTACAAGCGACCACTTGATTACAACTGCGGCTACCAGTCGTGGTGCGTCTGCTGTGAATGCTTCCAAGGTGCAACAAAGTTGAATGCAAATGTCGTTGCATGTATTTAGCCACGTTAGAGAACTGGTTTAGAAAAGGTCTTAAATAGCAGACGTGTTGCAGCGCAGCAGACTCGATCATGAATTCTAAAGAGTGATTTAATAAGTTTTAGCCAACAAAAAAGCAGCAACAATTGTTTGCATACATGTGTATTTTTAGAGATATTATCAATGAAGTTGAGTAGAATATTCAAATGAAATTTGTATTCATTGAATTGTATTATCATATGATTAACCAAACTCTGCAGAACAAAAGCGTCAAGTGTGCAACATATTTATGTTACATTTGATGTAACAATCAAAATCTATATTTATTGTGTATTGTTTGTATGTAACATAAATTCAAAATTGGATATTTAGTTGAAGATTATTGTTGATTAATCTAATAAAGTGCTGATTCGCTTAATATCTTATTTCTCATCTAACGATCCTACTTTTAAATGTTGTTGACAATATAAATAGCGAACAAAAGCGTCAATTGTGTGGCATATTTATGTTACATTTGATGTAAAAATCAAAATCTATATTTATTGTGTATCTTTAGTACGAAACATAATTGAAAATTGCTGTTAAAATCAATATTTATTGTGTATTTTTTTATGCAACTTAATTCAAAGTTGCTGTTGCAGCAACAAATAATTGGATATTTAGTTAAAGATTATTGTTGATAAGTATAATACATAGTATCTTAAATTATGTAGTAATATAAATAAATTGGTTCTTTGCTAAATATTTCTACATTTAACAATACTATTTTTAAATTTTGTTGACAATAGAAATACAAATTGAAATAGTGTATTGAAACAACGATCGTGTTTACTATTTTTAAATTTTGTTGACAACAAAAATACAAATATAAATTGTTTACTGTTTTACTGTTTGAGCAAGGTTGTTCTTTTTTAACTATTTGCATAGATAGCGAAGTTTTTGTAGAGCAACAGGCAGAAGAGTGTCGCAGCAAAGTCATTCAATTTGTAAATGAATTGAAGCTAATGGCAGTTAGTTGTGATATCTCGATCTTGCGAATTGACACTGTTTTCGATGGGAGTGTATTGTGACAATTAAGAAGTGCCGGATATGTTATAATAACTAGCATCAGTGGTGCTCGTGGCTCAAGGCGACGCGTCGCCATAAACCTAATCAGAAGCTAGGCAAGAGTCGGGTTTGATTTAGCAACTTTTATGCGCAGTCGACGTTGATGGAAGACAAACTCGTAAATGAATTGGAAACTGCCAATCAAAGTGCAAAAGTTTTCAAGTTTTTCCCATGCAATCATCATCATTTCGAGCGCCGCGCCGGTTGCTGTCGATGGGGCGTATACGGAATGTTGGTTGGCTGCTGTACAGTGTAGATTAGAGTATTTCGTATGCGCGAGCTATAAGCGTATGTTTGTTGTTGCTGTCTGTGTCTTTTATGACTTTATTTGGCACAATTGCAGAATTTCAATTGCTGTCGTCGTCATGCGGCTTTCAATTCCCAATATCCTCTCGCTTAATCGATGGCAGCGTGCAATCAAATTTTATGGCTTCCGACGCAAGTGAAACCTGATTGGAGACGTGTTTGGGCTTCGCATTTATCACGATCTGCTGTGTGGCCCAGAACCGTTCCTCACTTACCCACTTTACAGTTAGTTACCCAGCCACTGGAGATTCATTAGCAGGGTCTCCCCAACTGCCTCTATGCTATGCAGTGTGCGTGCGTGTGTGTGAGTCAGACACGCATTAATTGATTTGTTTCGTAACCGAAATTAGGTAATTCCGTAAAGCATTTAAGCGTTGAAATCTTCTCGAGTTGGGAGCCCAACTTCCGACCACGAATCATTGCCAGGGGCACTTTCAATGTAATTTTCTACAATTTAACAGAGCCACACGTGAAAGTTCATAAACGAAAGCAAAAATGTAAAGACTCGAAGCACACACAACATGAACTAAACATGTGTGTGCCATCTCTCTCTCTCTCTCGCACTCACTCTCTTGCTCTCGTCATGTGTGTATCTTTCTTTCATTGTCATTAAACAAAATGAAGCAGAACCAGCGTCAGGCTATGAAAGGCTTTTTGTCGTTGTTGTTGCTGTTGTTGCGAAGGCAGGGCAAGCTCAGCAGGAACGCGCACGCTTCGAGCGGGGGCAGGGAGAGACGGGAGGGAGGCGAGCGAGCTTAGACCCACTCACGGTGAATGTACGACGATGGCAACGACGATGATCATTAAATGCCAAAAAATGCCAACAGTTAGAGAGTCAGAGCCAAATTATGGCAAAGGCAAAACTAAAACTGTAATGTTTCGAATGTTTCGTTTTGTGTTGTGTTGTGCTGTGCTGTGCTGTGTATTTGGTTTCACTATCATTCGCCGGCGAGTGTGTGTGCATTAAAAGTGAAAACACATAAAAAGTCATTCATAGAAATGCTAAGAGCCGCAAACACAAGCAGCTACAAATACAGCTGTGGCATACAAATTGCGTATACGTAATTTTTAATTAATCGCTTAAACGATTTTGCTTACTGTCGGCCCATTTGCATACAGCATAAGCAGAGCTTATGCTAATTTAGCACCATTTTAGAAGGATTATACTTTGTGCGCATCTTCTCCATCGGCCCTGCCCCCAAAAATGAGTAAAAGTTATGCCAAGAAAGTTATGCAGATTTGCCATCGACAACAACAACAACAACCACAAGACAACTTGTGTTACCTAACGGTAGCTGCCAGTTATGATCTTGTTTGAACAACTCTTTCATGCCCAGCCACCGATGAGCTAAGCGGACAGCCATTTAGCACTTACCTAATTGAAGCTACTAACCAGCAGACTGTCTCTATCTGTCAACCACCAACTGCACACATTAAAGTCTAGACACTCCGTTTGTCTTTCTCTCCGTTCATCTGCCCTTCACATTAGTTGGCTATATGCAGTTGATCTAACGAGTTTTTAGAGCACACTTTGTACTTGCAGTTTTACGGTTCAAATACATTCCAGAAAGTAATCGAAGTAAGCTAAAAGTAAAGAAAAATTGATTAGATAATTTTTCAACATTTCTATATACTTCACTAATCAATTGTAAATTGCATTTTATTATTTTTATTATTATTAATTGTAATGTGAAGTGGAAAACAATTATTATTTTTAATTGTAATCTGAAGTGGAAAACAAAATCTAGACAATATATTATAATAAAGATATTGAAAATTAATTTGTTATTATGTTGAATGTGAAACTTTTGAAATACGGTTATATTTAAAATTATTTGTTAGAATCGTGTTTAATAACAACTTAAACTTTCTTTATATACTTTTATTTACATAAGCATCATAACAACACATTTTAGGAATATCTCATATAAACCAAACCTCAACATATATGTCATAAGGACTTATCAGAACAACTTAAACAAATTACTATTATTATCTAAATGTTGAGTACATTTATTTAAGAAACAGAGCCTTAAACTTACACATTTTACAGCTTTTTAGAATCAAGTGAAATTACAATTTACACTTAAGTAAAAACTACAGTATTTTATTTATTTAACTTGTTCGTTATATGTTGCTAATTACAATATATTTTGAGAGCAAATGGAGTTACTCATTGAATTCTATTTTTATCTGAATCGTTACAAGCTGCTGACCCTAATTTTTTGTGAAGCACCCAACAAACTCAAATACCTTGAGTCGAATTTCATTAAGCTGATTTGGAGTCGCGCTGCCTACACCTTCGGGAGTCATCTCTCCACTCGAACCTTCTCCGGCATCAAGCACCATTTATCATTATCATTTCAGCTGACACTTTCGGTTGTTTGGCACTGCTGCTGTGCAAAAAAAAAAGTAACAGAAAACTAAAGGAGAGAAGCTGGAAAAAAAAAACTGTCATTAGACAACAAATATCTGTCAATTTAAACGGCTCTTTCAGTGTGTAGTTTGTAACTATGCATCATTCAAGAGTCAAACAAGTGAAAGTGCCTAAAACATTCAATTTCGAGTAATTTTGCTATCAATTAACAAAGCACACACACACACACTGACACTCACGTAGTAACACCACACACAACAAACAACAAATAATATTGAATGAACGAAGTCGAGGTGAACAAATTTAGAAGATTAATTGCCGCGCAAGCAGCGCAGAGTGATCATTAGCACATCATTACCAGTACGAGGTGCTGTCCCCAGTAGGCAGAGACTGCGACGGTGACGGAGACGGAGACAGCGGCAGGGGAGGGGAGAGTGTGCCAAGCAGGCACTGCCAGCTACAATCCCACAACACACTCACAATGTGTCCAGTGCGCGCCCCGAGGGCCAAAGCAAGAGCCAGAGCAAGAGCTGGGGACAGCGCCGGAAAAGCAGCCGAAAAGGCCAAAAGTAATCATTACTTTTAATATATCATTGTGCAAAACGAGTACAGGGTATTCATTACTCTTGTAAGGCCACTAAAGGGTTTGGCAGCAATAATTCCGGTTATTTCCTGATTAAATCAAACAAATTTACTTCAAGTAAGTCCACACTTGCTAAGCTATAAGAAATCTATGCAATCCTAATAAAATTTATTAAAATTTATACATTTACATTGAACAACTTTAAAGATTATTCTGATTTGGTAACAGAAATCAATTAAAGCTTACAATTTCCTAGTCACTAGAAATCGCTATAAATGTCACACTATTAATTCCATTTAAAAAAACTGATTTTCTTACATTTATTCTCTTCTTTATTGTGTATTTATCGCTGTAAAGATCATACTACTAAATCCATTTAAAATATTTAAATTATTACATTTGTTATATTTTTCATTGTTAAATTATTTATTGTCATAAATTTTCTTTTAAATATTACCTCGTCTTTTATATATATATCAATTAAATTTATTTTGCTCAAAATATCATTATTTTCTTTTATATTTAAGTTTGTCGTAGAAATCTATTATATTTTTTGCTTTACCATCAGAGTAATGTTATATAATATTTGAGCATGCTTAGGAAAGGAAATTGTTTATTTATAATATTATTCTGTAACTTTTAGAAACTGCTGCTTTCAAGCTTAGAACAGTATGTTTTCTTTAGATTGGTCAGAGTTATTTAAGTGCTATATCTTTTACATTAATTGCCATTTTTGTACAGGATATTCGTGCAGTTGAGCCTACTCTTGTGCGGCGTGTTCTCAGTTCATATTTCTCAGAAACTTTGTGGCAAAAACTGTGTTGAAAGCAAATCTTTGATACCGGCAGACAGACAGCGCGCAGAAATAAAAGAATCGCGTTTTCAGCCGCTCTTGGTGGAGAAGCAACGGAACTGAAGCAGGAGTTGGAGCTGCTCTTCATTGACCTCGTGCACGATGAGCTTTCAAAAATGAAAAACGAAACCGCGCCAACAATGGGACAAGCTTTGCAAGAAGCCAGGCGTTCGTTCGAATAAGTCGCAGGCGGGCTACTCCGTCTCTCTCTCTCTCTCTCTCTCTCTCTCTCTCTCTCCGTCTCTCTGGGATTTGGAGTCGAGTTGTAGCGGCAATAGATCTGAATCTCATGCTGCGTAAGCGCCGATGAAAGTGCTTGCTGCCTGGGCTCTGTCTGGGATGGATGGCTTTGCCATCATTTCTCCTTGGGTCCACGATAGTCAAATGATGTTGGCATTTACTTTGCCTTTTTGCTAAATGTGTCCGCAATGCGCATAATAAAAACGAAAAGCGTGTAAAACATAAAGCACAACAAAAATCAATTGGAAATTTTACTTTCGACGGCCAAAAAAAAAAACTAAAATACAATTGAGAGGCGGAAGACACCACGAGGCTGAGACTGCGACTGAGACTGGGTCTGAGACTGGGACTGGGACTGAAACCAAAGCGAACCTGTAATACTCACATTTGTCGACTATTTGCGTGCTGTCATTAAACTATAATTAAATTTCTTTTCTTTTGATTTTCACCCTGCAAGTTAAAAGTCATCCTCGATCTCTAGGCACATCCATTGGCGTGAAGGGTTTACCAAAACTTCACGCCTGTCACGGCGCATGGAATTTTTATATTTCTCAGTTTTCTTGTTTTGTTTTTATGTGCAATAACAGCAACAGCAACAAAAACACACCACTACAATAACAATAACAATAACACTAACAGCAGCAGCAACAGCAATTTCAGATTTTTGACAAGAGAGAACCACCTGCTTCTTCCACTGTTTTATTTTTCTTTGTGCAGAAAGAAGTTAGCGAAATCTGAAGCTCGACTCATCGATTCAATTCGACAGCGAGCGAAACTTGGTCAGGGAAACTTTGGCAAAATAACTTGCGGAATTTCTACAAAATAATAAACAATTAATCTGCATGGACAATGTGCAAAATACACAGTTATTTATTCTTATTACTGTCAATGAAATCTTTCTACAACACCTGCTCATCATTTACTTCAATTTCCCCTTCACAGTCTTTAAGGTGTAGCCAATTAGACACTTCGAGAGTATCTCCAATTTGGGGCTACAGCTATTTCTAACACTTAAGAATGTGTATATTATATTAGGCACTTATATTTAATAAAATTTAATTTAATATCAATCGCTTGAACATTTTTGTTGTGGTGCATTTACTTGTAACATATATGTTCTTACATTTATTGTTTTTTATTTCATTTTTTGACAATTCAAGAGCTGCTTTTACGAGCAGACTGCTGCCTTTTTATTGTCTTCAGTATTGCATTCAATAAACATACTCTTTCATTAAAACTCTAATTGATATTGAGCTGCAATCGTAAATAAATTGATAAAGAAATTGTTTTTATTGCTGCTGACAATATCTGCTACTTTATTCAATAACTCAAAGCAGGGCAAACTTCCGCATTTTATAGTATAAGCAATTGTTGCTTGCAGTCGCAATGAATAAATAGAAGTAAAAATATATGTTACTGTTTTATTCAATAGCTCAAAAGAATTGTGAACTTCGGCATTTTATAGTATAAACAATTAATCTTTGCATTCCCAATGAAATAAGTAAAAGTAAAAATATATTTTACTTTGCTCAATAACTTAAAAGAACACATTTACACAATAACACATTTTAAGCATTCGCAATGAAATAAATAGAAGTAAACATAAAAAAGGGTTTAAATGAAAGCTCTTCATGATAAGTTCTTTCTTTACTTTCCATTTCATGGCAAGAAAATAGCTCAGCAATTGCTTACTATGTAAAACTAAAAGAGCATTCTTAAAATTAATAACTCTTTGAAAATAGCTCAGCAATTGCTTACTATGTAAAACTAAAAGAACGTTCTTAACATTAATAACTGAAAATGTATATTCTATAGAATATGCTGCTGATGTTGATTAATATCAATCGAGCACAATGGCAGCAGGCTACTTCTAATTGTGGGCAGTGCAGTGTTCGTGCGTGGCAGCTGCTACATTTGGTGGCATGCGCCCTAATGAATTTATGAGCTGTCTCCGTGCCCCGCCAGATCACTTGGGCGCGCTTTGAGCAGCAGCCGCCTGTTGGCCAGTTGGCGATGTGAGACCCACCCAGTGCAATGGTCAATGAGCCTGGCCATGTGCGCGTTTTGGCCATGTGAGGCGACTAAGTTGGCTACGTTTCAATGCGCCTTTGTTGCTGTTGTTTTGGTTCGGCTCTGATCGGTTCTAGTCCGCGACTGTGGCTGTGTTCTGCTGCATGTCAGGCGACTTTCAGGCCAACTGCTACTTACGACTGCCAACTGGCCATAATATGTAATTTCAATGATTTGCATACAAAACACTTTTCACCAAACGAAACACACAACAAGAAACGATGCGACCACGAAGACTGCGCACAGCACTGAGCCTGCAACAGCAGCAGCAGCGACGGCAGCGACGGCAGCGGCATCAGGCATAGAATTGGCATGGACAAACAAACACGTTAAATACTTCCGCGTTGCAGCCGCAGCGTTCCTGCATTCTGCGGCCTGTGAGCGGCAGCGGAGGGGAGTGGGGGGGGGGCGTTGCAGCCAAGGCAACTTCTTCGGCTGCGGCTCGTTTTCATAAGCTCGAAATATTCATATTTGTCACGAAGCGAATGCCGTGAATGCTGCATGCTGCTTACGAGTACTCATACCCAAGCTGCAGCTCGAACTCGAACTCCTATGCGGACCCGGAGCAGTTGTGAAGACGATTTCCTGGGCCAAGAATGAGGCCAACTAATGGCGCTGCTTTTGCCTTGTTGCCTGCTTGGCTGCTTGCGTGGATTCTGCGAAACCGAAAATTATAATAACCAGTTTAAGAGCGTTGAGGTTCTTTTTGGCAGCAGCCGCCGCGGCCAATGACCCAGCACTTGGAAAGGGCCCCAAAAGCCCCCAACAGCCCCTCGCCCGCCCCCCCTCGCTGGCAGCGGCTTACGCAGAATGTCGTGAGGAGCGTCGTCGATACTCTTGCCACGCGCTGCGCTGCGATTGGGGAGGCAAGGTCAGGCAGGAGGAGGAGGAGCAGGCTGCGGTGGCGGCTTGCTTGGTTCGCAGTCGAGCGAAAGTTTTTCGGCCAAGAAGCGAAAAACACAAGAAGAAGAAGTCGACGACGATGGCGACGACGAAAAAAGAAAAAAGTCCATTTAGATTTAATGAGATATTGGGCCCAAGTCAAGTCGCGTCCGGCGTGGCCTTTCCTTTGGCACAGAAGCATATGAAAACTGCAATAAAGCAAATGCTTGACGCTTGTGGCCCATAACGAATGAACAGCAGCAGCAGCAGTAGTTGGAGGCAGCCGCAGTCGGAGGCAGCAGCAGTCGGAGGCAACTACACAAATGTATTTTTTTGAACAAAAATTCCAAAAGCAAATCCATTTTGTTCCGACTTTCATTTTGGAGCAGCAGCAGCGGCAGTCGCAGCCGCAGCCGCAGCACAGACAAAAGTGAGGCCACAGTTGGAGGCAGGCGGCAAGCGGCAAACGGCAATCGCTGCACAGTTTGAAGACAATTGTATAAATGAAAGTTTAAGATCTCCATAGAGTGTGTCTTGTGTTATGTGTTTGTGGGGCAGGGCAGACGTGTGCGCGCCTCGCTGATATGAGCTAACGGTGGCTCTGCCACTGCCACTGCCACTGGCTGCGGCTGCGGCAGCGACAGGTTGCTGCATTGCCCCACACACCGGCACTTGACCATGCCCCGCTCCCCGACAGTGCCCCACAGTCGCACCCGGCACGTGTTGGCCGCCAATGAAAAAAACTTAAAGAAGAAAAAAAAAATACAATTTTCAATTGTTTAGCAGCCAAGCTGCTGGGGGCAACACTTGTACCTGTAGTTGTGGTTGTAGTTGTGCTTGTAGTTGGAGCTGGAGTTGGAGCTGGTGTTGGAGTTGGGGTCCATTTCTCCATTGCATTTGCTGGCTACTTTGATTTCGATTTACTTTTGCTTTTCATTGTTAATAGTGCCGCCAATGCGATGATGATGGCGCTGCCGTTTGTTAGTGAAAGATCTAACCCGAGGGCGGGAAATGGTGTGTTGATCAATGGGGGGAGCACCGAGCGACGGAGAGCGAGAAAGAGGGGTAAGCAGAGGGGGCCAGCAGTTGCTGCTACTACTGTCTGTCGGTATTTGTTATTTCTGTTAAAGCTTCAATAACAATTTTATGGTTTTTAGCGCAATTTGCTTTGGAGAAGCCCATTAAGTGCAAACGTTTCTTCAAGAGAATTGAGAGAGATCTGGCCAGAAGATCAAAGAGATCGAAATATATGTGTACTCGCAGCTATATGCAACAAGTGGCCTGTTGCAACTGTCGTAAATGTTGCCACTAATGAGCTAGGCAACATGAGAAGTTAATTCCAATTGCAAATTAAACAGCCAACAACTATTGTTAATTAGTACCGTTATTACTAGCGTAGTCAAACTTGAAAGTTCTTTTTTCTGGCAGGTCATTTAGTTGAAATAATGTCGATCCAAACTGATTAATTGGTTCTTCATCAATTAAAATATTTCTGAATTACAATTTGCAATTGTTAATGAGACCTTAACCACCATTAATTATATAGTACTTGAGCTTGAGCTCTAACAACTTTGGAGATCTCTAAGCGCCTTTTTAAGAAGTTGTCTATTAAGTACGAATATCCGCTGGTATCTTTCGCGATAGTTGCTAACGAAGAGAGCGCCAGATTGCTTCATCAACGACCTTCGTTATTGAGAAATCATCTCTCTAAGTGGAAGCCAGAATCTGCGATTGAAGAGATGGCGATTATATGTAGTCGTCGTGCAGATTCGCAGTTCCCTCAACCCAACTCGAGATCATTCCCCCACAATCAGCGTCAATTATGCTCTGTCCAAATGCCATATCGATTTATGCGCACACACGCACACAAGCAGACATCTGCATGTATGCGTATTTATTTATTGTGCTTTTTGAGACAATCACAATTTTCGTCTTACGCCTTCCGGTGCTCGATATAAATCTTCGAATTAAGTTCTGTCTGTTGCTGCGTTATTCGAGAAAAACTCACCAAAATCGAAGCAATTTTTGAGCAAAGATCAGAGAAAGAAAACGAAATCAGAAAAGATCAACGCTTTCAAGTGCCCACTTGGCACAATACTCGTATAAAAAAAAGATCTTTACGCTTTTGTGCGAAGGCGATTGCTTGGTCGCTTTGTGCGTGGGTAGCGTGAAAAGTTGCTCCGATGTGGGCGGAAGTAAGTGCATTCTATTACGAAGATCACACATGCACTTCTAATAGCATATCGAAATTTTCAATCTCTAATGACATTTCATATTTCATAATTTGATGTATGTGAGTATGTGTAATTTTTACAGTTATTTATAAATTACGTATATCTAATAGGTGTTTTTTTAAGGGCTACATTAAAGTTAAAAACAAAAGATTATCTTTGCATTTTTTAAATATCTTTAAATCTTTAAATATTAAAATATTTAGTATTTATATTCAATTTTAAAGTTAAGATTGGTAATAAGTTAAAATTAGTATGATTCTAAAATTTGAATTTTGTTTTAACTCAGTAGATTCGATTGTTTAGCTTTGCTTTGCTTATTTATATGTGAACTTTTCGATCGACCCACAGTCACAATCAAAGCCGGACAAAATCACTCATTCTGCGCCAATTTCTTGAGCCCAGAGACTCTGGGTGAGTGCTCGAAATGAACTCAAATGCGAAAATTACACCCCAAGCGACCAATTTAAAGCCATTAAATTATAATTTTAAATTTTCAACTGAACGGACAGTCAAAGGACAGTCCAGGAGGAGGGGTTAGAAGGGAAAGGGCGGGAGGCCAGAGTAAAACTGAAGACACCAAAGCGCATTATTCAATTAGCGATGCCGCTTTGTTTATTTTTGGAGTAGAATTGTTCTAAGGGGCAGCGGAGACTTAGTCAGGCCGCAGCTAGCGAGTAGTGTGCAACATGAAATTGAAGCGATTGCCCAACGATTGCGATTGCGGAAGCGAACGAAAATCGGTTAATTTTGCCACAGCGAGAAAAGTGAAAAATTCAAACGCAGTCGTTGTCGCTGCACAAGTGTGAATGTTTGTGTGTGTGTGTGTGTGTGTGTGTGTGTGTAGGTTATGTTTATCTGCTTTAATCTGCGCTTGCAACTGTCCCCAACTGACACTCATAATTAAAGAAACAAATAAAGCACACGGCATAACAGCCAGCAACAACGACAGCGACAGCAGCCAAAGCCACGACGCAGTCGCAGCGACCACATTAACATAGTGCAAGAAAATAATAACAACAACAACAAGAGCAGCAGCAGCAGCGGCAGATACGATAACGACGACGACGAGGCCGAAGACGAAGACGATGGCGACGACGACGACGACGACCACGGCACTTGTCGTGTCTGCGCGTGCGCAGCGTCAGCGTCGACGCCGACTTTGCACGAAGACTTCGCAAAGCTTCCAGCTGCTGTTGCTGCTGCTGCTGCTGCTTCTGCTGCCGTTGCTGCTGCTGCTGCCTTGACTTTGACTTTGCCTTGGCCTGCTCTTGCGATGGTAAGTTGTTGGAGCTTTTAAGCTGGCACTGCGCCGGCGTCGCTGTCGCTGCCGCTGCTGCCGCGCAGTTGGTAACTTCTTCGTGTCTGCAAACGGCTGCTGTCTTAGTTCTTAAGTCCGTTGTTGGCGTGCTCCTCTTCAGTTCGTTGCTGACCAACGTAACGTGCGGACGTGCCAAGCTCGCCTCCAAAACTCAAATAGAAATACGACAACGCTATCGTGTTTTAGTGTTTTCGTTGCTGCACTTGATTGTTGCTTTTTTTGGCCAACAACAATCACGGAAAACAGACAAGCCAAAAATACAAAAAATATTAAACATTTTACGGTAATAACCAAAGCAAAAATACACGAAAAATGTGCGCGGCGCGTGTGCGAAAAAACAACCAAAAATCCACCAGAAATCCAAAAAAAACGCATCAGATTATGATAATAATAATAAATATGTATTAGGGATAATGTGTTGTGCTAGCTGCCGCTGATGATCGATCCTGCAAATGAAGCGCTTAACATTTTTGCCAATCGCCAAGTTTCACACAAGCCCCAAGAATTTCTCCATGCTGCGCTTGTGTTGTTTTATTTTACGATCTCAGCCACACGGTCTCCAGCACATAGACTCTGTCTCAGCTTCAGTCTCGATCTCGTAGCACGTCTCTTCAATGGGTTTGTGTGTTTGCCGTTTGGGGCTGTGGCGGCGTTGATTTTGTCCATGTAAAGTCCGGCCTCTGGCGGCGAGAGGGGATGCTGGAGGCGCGGTGGCCGCATGTCCAAGGCGCGGCCAGCGGCGACTGTAATTTCTGTCTTGCGCATTCTAAACACACACACACACACACATACTCACACACGTATAGATAGAGGGAGAGAGAGACACACACTCGAAAAAGCAAACAAACAAACAAACAAACATGGAACGCAGTCAAGTGAAGACAGCATCGGCGAATCAGCGAGAGAGATGCAGGCGGGGAGGGGAGGGGAGGGCCTGCTGGCTGGATGAAGACACTCCTGCCGTGGCTAGTTTGGGAGCAGATGCAGATGCAGCAACAACACTTGGCCACATATGTTCTTCGCGCTCTCTCTCTCTGTCTCGCTTCTGCCTATTGCGTCGCCATATTGGGCGCATAACGGTGCAAAAATCGCGCTGCTTTTTGCTTTTTTCTGACTGCGGCTCTCGCGTCTACATGTGTCGCTGTGTTTGTGTTTGTGTGTGTTGCTTTTTATGCTGCCAAGTTTATGTCTATGTGTCTCTCTATGGCTGCTGCATTGATGACGACCCAGCGACCGATAGACCGACCGTCGACCGACTCGACGACCAAAGTGCGATCAAGCGAAAACCGCAAATAAATATAAAAAAAAAAAAACACACGAAGCAAGTAAAAAATGCCAGCAGAAGACAGCGAAGAGGCTGGCTGAAAATGCAGCAGGCAAGCAAGAAAAATGCACTCGCTGCAGCTCCGCAGCCATCCGCAACTCCATTTGCAGTTTTGCGGTTGCCGCTCAACACTGCGGCCAAATGCTGATCGATTGTGCGTGGCAGACACATAAATTCTAGGTGGCAGCCGCAGCTGCTGCGCATCCTTATTGCAAATCCTGTCCCGTCCTCCTGGGACTGGGTCAGCCAAACAATCAATCTTCCGAGCGCTCTTCCTCTCCTGCTCGCGCTGATTGAATAAGCCTGCTAGGAAACACACACACACACACATTCACACTCCTCGGGCGATTAACTCCCCTGCTTGCACTTTGACCGCAATGCAAATAATCATCATTTTGCAGGACTCCGGCACAAAATAAACCGCTAGCAGCGCTGCCTACGTGACTCCACTCACAAAAAGCAGCAAAAATGTGTTCAGAAACTTAATAGAATTTGCTGAGGAAGCAAGTCTTCTTTTGAAAGAAAGAGAATATGATTCTTAAGCTTTAAAATGTAGTTAGCTGAATACAAAGACAGAAATATTGTTTTGCCTAAAAGTTGCATTTGTGAACTTAGAGATCTCGATATTCTCACTGTATATCTAATATTAGAAAAGTGAAAGAATTCCTCAAATAAATTCAGTTGTTTGGTACTGTGAAAACTTAAAGTAGTTCATATAATTTTGCAATGTTTAGTATACGAAATGAATTTAAAAAGGTAGTTTTATTACATTTTTTTATATACATTTATTTAATTCAAAAATGTAATGTAAAGTGGCATTAAAAAGTTAGTTAAATATTTCGATCTAAACTGATTTAAAAGCAATTTGAAGAATTCGCTAAGATTGCCACAAATTTCACAGAGTTTTCGAAAGCATTTCTCTGCCTTTCGCTCAGTGTAGGGCTCTATAATTTACGGAAACATTATTGGTCAATAGGTTATGGCTTTGTAGTATCAGCCGCGGCGTGCAGTGTTTGACTCGCCGAGTGTCCGAGTGTCCGAGCGTCCGCGCGTCCGAGCGTCTGTGTGAGCTCTGCTCCAGGGCATTAGCATAGACTGCAGTTTAATGGGCCACACAAACATCGTTGAACGTCCGATGCTCACTAATTTTTATGTGCACAGCTTGCGGCTGTTTCAGCCCACTTTAAACGGAACTCGAAACCAGGCAACGCCTCTACGTTTTTTTTATTAAGTTATAAAAAATACAACAACAATAACGACAACACCAAACGAGCAACCAAAATGCACACAGATAGCTGAGAAATAACACGAATTCGGCTAACCAAAAAACCAAAAAAAAAAAAATAGCTCTAAAATTGAATGGCCGCGCTGAGCAGAGCGACACATGGCTGGCATAACGGTTAGGGGCCTGGAAGCGAGGCTCCAACGTCGACTACTACACTATACTAGTGGCATTCCCAAGCACACATTCTTGTATTGCAATAAAATGAGATTTTATAACAGAGACGCAGCGCAAGCAGACGAAGAGGTCAGCGGAGAAAAATATGGAACCCGAATTCCGACAATAGCAATAGCAGCGGCGAAAGAGAGTTGGAGACAAAGGTCGTCGCAGCAAGTGAAAATAGCGACGCGAAAGACACAAAATAAAAGAGGAGTTAAAGTAGGAAGTCGAAACAATTATAGGCAGCCAGGTGTTAATATCAAGTTCGTTGCCTAAGTCTTTCGTTTTTTAAAGTGGAGCGCAATGACAGCGCCCATTGAATGCGAATGAGGGGCGTGTGAGCCGGCCGGCAAACACTCCAAGTCAAAAAAAAAACCGAGAGAGACACACACACATATTTTATTATTATTATTATGCTGCTTTTTTTGCTTTTCGTTTTTTTGGAGCGCACATTTCGTTTTTGTTCTTGTGGCTTTTCTTTACACTCATTAAATGTTTCGTTTGGTTTCGTTTCGTTTCATTTCCGCTTCGACCCCTCAAGTTCAAAGGTTGTGACACACACACACGAGCACGTACAAAACATACAACAAAAACTTAAATTAAATAAACTATTGCAGCAACAAGTAAACATATATAAAATATATTTATATAAAAATCTACGAGTTACATTTTAAACAAATCGTTGCTGGAAAACTCTTCTTGGAAGCGAGAGCTCTGTGAGAGCAAAAACAACAACTACAACAACGACAACAACAGCAGAAGCAGCAGCAGCAGCAATGACAGCGACTGCGGCGCCGACGTCAACGTCGGCTGCGACGAGAAAGCAACCTGCAAATAACGCGATGCTCAGCGAAGCTTTTACGGTTAAGCGGCTTTTAGCGGTAAGTGTGCACAACAAAGTTCTCAATACACACACACACACACAAACACACATTTGTTAAACAGAAGTAGAAGTAGAAGTGCTCCTAACTCAATTTGCAAATCCCATTGATCGGAACAAACGAGCAGCGCGGTAGTTATTCTTATTTTTTGGGGCGTTGCCAATGCGAATTACTCCAAAAAGAAAAAGCCTTGCCCCAAACATTGTCAACATTGTGACCATTGTTCAGAAAGTGCGGCAAGATATGGTAGTCTTTATATAGCGTACTTATCTGTAGTTAAGTTCGTGCTTGGCGTGGGATGGGCCATTTACTTTAACCTGATCGTGGGCTGTTGGCCAACTTATTTCTTATCTCGCTCCCGCTCTGCCGCCATACCGCTCTGTCTCCCGGTCGCTCTGAGCTGTGAAGTCGGCCATTGGGTCAAACTGTAGCTGATAGATGGCGAGGCGTCGATGATGATGTTCTTCGTCTAGTTCTACCACAGCATAGCTGTAGTTGTTGCTGTTGGTGTTGCTGTTGTTATTGTTATTGCCATTGTTATTGCCTGGCAGGGAGTCGTCACTTGGGCGCTGAGTAATGTAGGCAAATTAATCTAATAAAAAGGTGGGAGTCGCATCGCTTTTTTCCGCCGCTTCGCTTTATTTGAATTTATGCCTTGGGAACTGGAGTCATGCAACAGCAGGTTTACGCCTATGTTTATGTTTCTGTCTATCTCTAGGTCTATGTCTATGTCTATGCCGATTCGACTGCTGCACGAAACGGAAGATCATAAACCTTTGAGTTATTGCATACCATAAATGTTAATGGAGTTTTCCATACCAAGAATAAACATTAACGCAAATGCATTCCACAAGCATTAATTGAGGAATGCTCTATCAAAGCGAAAGAACCTTTTTAATTGCTTGAACTCGAGCTCAAAGACATGCTAAATTAAACAGCTTGTGATTCGAATTAAAAGGCATTAAATATTTCAAAGGCCTCGCTGAATTGGCGCATAGTTTTGCAAAGATGTTTCGGAAGTTGTTAAGATAATTTATCAATGATCTTTGCTAATTAGCGAATGAGTCTATTAAGGGGTTAAAGTTGGTTTTATCTCTGAAAAAATATTTGTTTTTATTCATAGTAATAACTTGGCATTTTATTTAAGAAATATTCTGAAAATTTGTTGTTATAGTTAAGCAACGTTTTAAGACACAAAATCTTAAACAAATCTTTTCTCGAGCAATTTAATTTAACTAGTTTTCTGTTTCTCAAATAGTTTTGTATTGTTTTTGTTAACAACTCTTGTAAAATAGTTACAGAAGTTACGCTTTTCTTAGCGCCTTAAGTTCAAGCTGAGTTTAGTAGAGTATCAACTTTATTCTGAGTGTACTTTATCTATTGTTCATTCTGGATGCTGAGCATGTTGCAAGTGGCATCACCTGCATTGTTGCGCGACCTTTTGCTCTGTGGCCGCCTTTGCCGCTTTGCCGCTTTGCCGGTTTGCCCCGTTGCCACCTTTGCGCCTGGGCAACCAGTGGCCAAAGGTCAGCAGACGGTCTGGCGCCCGACGATCATTAAAAAAAAGTACGAAAGTAATTTGTAAAACACGAAAAATGATTTGCTTCTTTTTTCGCGTGTCTGCATGTGTGTTGTTGTTGATGCTGCAGTTATAGAGGTAGTATGTGTGTGTTTGTTTGTGTGCGTTTTAATGGTTCGTCCTGTTGCTGTTCTTTTACGATTGTACGAGTAAATTACAAGAGAGGCAGCCGCCAGTGGCCAGCCGGATAGTCAGCCAGTTGTTCATTAACACAACGGCATTGTAAAATTGCGAAGTTGCCATAAACAAAGAATAAATCAACCGAGACAGGCACAGAAACAGAAACGGAGACAGAGACAGAGGCATTAACTGCAACTTGCCGCGCTGCGCCCCAAATGAGTGATGCATTTTTTTTGGAACTCTGAAGGAGTCTGCGAAGCTTTGCCAGATTAAGACAGATTGGAGGTCGGCACTTGCAACTCAACGGGGTGGACTTGCAACGTCGGCTATTTGCCTAAACAACTTCTATATAGTTTTCGGCTATTTAGTCAGTCGCTCGAAAGTTGTTGGCACAACAACAAGAACAACAGCGCGACGTCTGGCAATGAAAGTAACTTGACTTCTTAATGGGTCAACTTGCTGCACACACAAACACAGACCAGAGTTAGACAGAGAGAGAGGGAGAGGGAGAGACGCCGTCTTTTATATGCTGCCACTCTAATGGGCCGACAACAATGATCACATTCTCTGCTCGTGCTTAAAAGCCACTCGAAAGCATAATTAAACAATTTTTATTGACTTTTTTTATATTGATGCCGCCACTGCGGCTAGAAGCCGAAGACGCCGACAGCAAACTGCGAATGGAACTGCGACTCCTCTGTGTCTTTCAATTCTTTCGCCAGTTTCCATTCTTTCCAACTCGAACTCCCGATTGCGGCTGCTAGCTGCTGGCTGCTGTTGAATGTTTTGTTATGAGCCCACGTTTAGTTTTGCGGCTTGTGTCAGCTAAAGGCAGCAACAGCAACAGCAACAAAAATCCAATTGGAAATAAGTAGAAATTGTGGTTGTTAAGTGATTGTGGATTGTGGAGAGCGCAGCCTAGCTGAAAAGTGCATGGGGCCAAATTCTAACTGTATCCGAGTCTCGTGTTCCCTCGTAAAACCAAGCAGCCTACCCCAATTGGCATTACGTAATCGAAGCTGGCCTATTATCCCTATTTCGAACCGCAATGAAAGTTGTAACTAATCTGGTGGCATTTTTTACATCGTATCTGATTCTTATAAATATAGAAGGCTTATGCTCTTTGGGAAATATAAAACAAATCAATGAAACTTCCGCTACTCAGTGCAATACAAAAGTTATGTTGTATCGTATAACATCAAGCATCTAAATTATTTTCGAGCTTCCTGCAGCTGTTTTACAACTTCTAAGCAATAAATATATTTTATAGCTTTACGCATCTCTCAATTTTGTATCTGTGCTTCTTTTGACTTCCTTTCGTCTTCGGCTCATGGGAGTCTAGCTTGACCTTAGGCAAGATTAGTGACTCAGTCGCTTATTTACAATTCTTATGAATTCTTTGATCTGCTTAAGTGATTGCCGAGTTGCGAAAATTGCCGCAAATTTAGCCACATTTAAATTATCTTGCAACATGATTTCTAATGCCAAGTTTGAGCTGAAAATTGAGCCAGCCTCCATTGAGATCAGGTGTAGTCTGAGCCGGCTATAAATAGGAGCAGCACTGGTCTCATAATAATCAACAGTATCATCCATCTATTGGCATAAACAAAAATCTTGGCAACTTGCCACAGCGCTGCATACAGGTACCAGTTCTATTGCTGCGTCCAATCAATGGCAACAACAACTACCACTAACTGTAGTCTCATGTACCAAGTTGTTAAATTTGTCGGGAGAAGAGAACTTGGCTTGCGTGCTGGCGAGGCATGGTTTGTGGAATTCCGTTTTGTGGCGCTCGGGAAATGGGGGAATACGAGTGAGTATCTGTTTCAATTTAGTGGTGTCATTGAATTTTATGCCTCAACGAGATTTCCAGCTGCAAATTAAATAGATAATTACACAAATCAGATGCGGCTCAGTACCGTTTTCAATTACGAGTTGAGGGAGTTATTCGTAATATGCAAATAGGATTCAGTTACGTAACGTAACGTAACGTCGACGACGACGCCGACGATGAGGTAACTCAAGCTGCAAGACACCTGAAGGTTGTGGCCACAGACTGACGAAGGGGAAGAGAACAGTTGGCATAATTAATGGCGTGTGGCGCTTAACGCGGCTGCCGTCGAGTGCATTGTACTCTGGCCATCTTTCAGATACACAGATACGCTCTCGGCTCTCGGATACATTGAGATGGTCGGGCAACTGCTCGTTGTACTAAGTCGCAGCTCGTTCTAACTGCAAACCCCAAAAAACTACTAGAACCCGTAGGCATACCCTTGGCATTGTGTGTTTAATTATAGAGCCCATTGGCCCCAGTCTGCCATGAAGTTGCCAGTTGTCAGTTGCCAGTTGGAAGTTGGAAGTTGTTCGCCGGTCGGTTGTTGGACTGGGCGTGTGCTATCATTGTTGTTGTGCTGTGTTCAGGCAACTGTTAATTTTGTTTTACAACTCGACTCAACTCGACTTGTAGTCGTAGTCTTAGTCGCAGTCGGTATCTCTGTAGCATCTATAACGTGTTCGTCTATCTTGGTAACTGTCAGTTACCAACCGAAATCCGCACCAAGCCCAAACACACACACACACGAACACGTAATCTGCAGTCTACAGGTCGCTCTTCATTCATAAAACTAGCTGCTTGGCGTCTTTCTGTTTAGCATCTTGTATCTTGTAGTATCTCGTGCGATTTTCGACTAAACAGAAATTAATTATATGATCATGCCGCGAATTGTTGTTGCTCTTTTTGGCTAACGGCTATTTCGTGTGCTCAAACAATTAGCTCACCAATCTCTCACAGTCTCTCGCAGTCGCCACGCCACAATCTCGCCCATTAGCCGCAATTCTATACGCTTTGCCTCAGCTGTCTCACATTTTATGCTCCGCTGGCGTCTAATCTGTTTATTAAACTGCACACTCATATTCTTATATCATCTGCATAGCAATTGAAACTGAAAATGGACATTACATAAGTTGAGGCTCGACTCTGGATCAGCCATGCTACCGATTTGCCAATCCGCTTATGACTTGCTTAAATTAAAGACAACTAAGTTATTTGGCTGAATTTTCACTAGTCTAATCTTGGCTACTAATGCTACTTAAATAGATTATTATATGCTATTAGCTAAATGGAAGCTCATGCTGCTTGATGCGCTTATTTATGGTGGAAAAGTTAAGTGATAAATGTGCTGCTCTCTAAATAGATTGTGTTACTTAGATTGATCAATTAGCGGAGTCACTTTAGTGGGTCACTTGGGCTTAGAGACGATGCAGGGATTCTTATGTCTACCCAATTTACAAATTATATGTAAACTCATAGAAAGATTGAGAAATTCGCTAGCACGAAATTCAAATAAATTGTAAAAATAATAACTGCCAGAAATGCTTTGATGATCTTTGCCGAAGATATTATTTTACTCTTTATCACACAAATTTGCAACTTGATTATTAGCATGTATGCAATTAGAGTTTCGCTTATAATAAACATTAATTAATGTATTGCCTGATGAAGATCAACCCAGATTGCGCTACAGTTTAGAGCTGTGCCAACAACTTGATCTCCGATTTTGATTGCTCGCCTCAGACACTTGACACCTTTAGTATTAATTTGTATGTGCGTCAGCCAATTAATAATTCGAATTTGATTGCCTTTCCTTTTGCAGATATGCGTGGTGTTCACACTGCTGCACAGTAGTCAGGGCCTGGAGCTGGGGGACAAGTGCCAGCACGACATGGACTGCACAGATTTCATCAAGGGCAGCAGCTGCTCGGCGCTGGGATACTGCGAGTGTGCGCCCTACTTTGTCCAATTGGATGCCAAGCGCTGTTTGTCATGTAAGTTAACTGGGCAAAGTCAATCTTTGAGTAGCCTCCATTTGCAGCCACATTTCCAAACAAGCCCGATGCGATTGCATTCTTGCCGTGGCCTTTTGTTGGGCGACACGTCTGTTTGGGGACTGCAAACGAATGGAGCTGAAATGTTTGCTTAAATGCGGCACCGTTACTCACACAGACCCCACCCGCTCATCACGTCTCTCGCCTTTGTCGTTTTGCAGCACAACTCCTGGGCGGCGACTGCCAGCTGAGCGAGCAGTGTTCGATGAAGGTGGCGAACAGCAGTTGTTTGGACGGCGCCTGTCGGTGCGTCGAGGGATTCTTGCAATTCCGCAAGCACACATGTCTGGGACGTAAGTATCAGACAACTGTTGATCAATTGTGGCCCTAATTGCATGGAATTTCATAATGATAACATTACTTAGTCGTTGTACTCGTCTATACACACACACACACACACATACATTATAATCATCCTAGTAATTACGATCATTGACGATCATTCAACTCGATTTGGTGTTTGGCAAAATTGCAATAAATGTGCTCGAAACGCAAACAAAACAAAAAACACACACGAATGGAACTTTGATTGCTTATCATAGGAATTACACGCAACCTAAGCAGCCTCCTCTCTATCTCTCTATCCCTCTTTCGCTCGCACTGTACCTGTCTCTGTCTCTGTCTCTTGTTCGATTGCTGGCTTTGTCTGTAATCTGTCTAACCATCTCATTCATTTCCGTTGATTGTTTGTCGTTCGTTAACACTTCTATAACAATTTTCCTTTCTTTTGCCGCCACTTGACACAAACAATTAACATGGACATAACAATAACAATAACAACAACCAGCACAACAACAACGACAGCAACGACAACAACAACAACAACAAGAGCCACAACAATTGCTACTCGTGGGCTAACAAGACAATCGTGTCACTAATTATACGCATAATTGGTTAATTTTCCAAGAACCGGTAATGAGCCCACTGTAGCAAAGAAATCTTCGAACTCAAAAACTCAAAACGTAATGGGAAATGGAAATTGTGAAATAGAATTCGAAATGGAAATGGAAATGTGTTTGTTCGTTGTAGTTATGAATGTTTAGCTTACATTTGTGTGCTCATTGATCTGTGGTATTGGTTTCCAGCTTTCGTTGCGGTTCTCGGAATTTCAATTGAAAGTCGCAACTTTTAATGGTCAATCTTTTTTGAGAATGGAATAAATGTGGTGTACTTGGGATAACAGAGTAATTGGGATACTTTTAAAAGTGGAATAGACAAGTTATGCTTGTACTTTTACTTATGAATTTTATGCTCTTCATATGTATTTGATTGTAAAGTAAAGAATTTAATTTATTGACGAAAAGTATAACATAGAACGATTGTTAGAATTAGTCTAATTTTCTTTGCATTAATTTCATGCCAAGTTTAGTCAGAAGTGATTTTAGTTAAAGAAGATATTCCAGGCTGTTAAATTCTCTACACTTCAATAGTTTTTGTAATATTTTCTTGTTAAAAATAGTCTAATTTACTAAGAATTAATTTCATCTGAAGCTCTAAAAGGTCAAGTTGAGTGAGGAGTGCTTTTAATTAAAGAAGTATCTTCAAGCTGCAAGATTCTGTTAAAGTCCCAGAGGGAAATGCTAATAAGCTGCATAGAAAAACAGTTCACGTCGACTTGACTCTCTTTTGCTGCAACGTTTTTCGTGCACACAGATCTGTGAAAGAAAAGCCAAGCGAGAGCAAAGAACTATTGTCAACTGAGAGATTTTCGAGTGTGCTTTTCTCATTAGCTAAACGCGAGATTTCCGCTGATGCTCGACGACACAACTTACGTACTCGACGAGCAGAGATGGAAAGGGGGGGGGAAGGGGCGACTGCTACGATTTTGATCAATGCTTGGTCACATTGGCGCCTAATGGCGTTAATCTGATTAGAATGTTCGGTCGACTAGAGCAGCAGCAGCTGCGCGAGCTTGCGGTACATTTGTTTGCCCTGCTGCTTAGCAGACACGACACAGACCTGGACAAGGAACTGGCTGCGAGCCAACAGTCGAGAGCTGAGAGCCGAGAGCCGCGAGCTGGGAACTGCAGCTGGCAAATGCCACTGCGACTGTGACTGTGACTGTGACTGTGAGTTGGACATGGAAGAAACTTCTGTAGCTGGAGTTCGTGTCTTTGCCATTCACCTGTTGCTGCTGCTGCTGGCGACATAATTATAGCCCATTTAAATGCACTGAATATGTAGACCGCCCAGGGGGCGTGGCAGCTGGAACAACAGCTGGCAGCCATGACATTGCCTAGCTTTAATATTTAATTAAAATAATTTTAATGACATGTGGTCAGGTCGTCGAATGAGTGCCAGAGCCGCCGAGGCAGCGTTAGCGTTGTTGTTGCCAGTGCTGCTGTCGACTGAGTTGTGCGGCAGTTGCATGTGCATTTATGAGATACTTTCACCAAAAACCAACAGCAGCGGCGGCAGCAACTGCCAGCAATGAAAGCCAGCGAAATAAAGAGAAGAACCTTTCACCGGGAGCAGTTTGCCCGAAACAGCAACAGAGACAGAGGGGAACGGAGACGCAGACTGAGACCTGGCCAACTTCAACTGCAACTGCAAGTCCTGTGACAGCCGCGCAGCGAACAGCGCAAAACGGCTTTTGTCGATTTCTATCTGCATCTCGCGGATTCTGCGGCTGCTTTACATGCCTAATTGCCCGCTCCAAGTCAGCGTCAGTCTCAGTCTCAGTCTCAGTCTCGGAGTGAGCTGCTTTTTGTAATTAAATTGCACTGATTATATGTGGAATGAAAGCCATGCCAAGCCAAAGAAAGTCCAATTAGCGTTTCCAGAACTTTGTCTCCAGCTGGCCGAAAGAATGCATTGAAAACTGCAAAACTCTGCCGAGACTGCCGTTTTGCCCAGCGTTGACAATGTTCACATGCGACCCTCTCTCTCCCTCTCTCTCTCTCTCTCTCTCGCTCTTGGGTCAAGTTGAGCAAGTGCTGTGCCAGTTTTTTGTGAATTTTGTGCAGGCTTTCGCTGTTTGTCGCTGTTGTCGCCAGGCCACTTGTTCCAGTTTCCCATGCACCTTAACCCAATGGCGAAGCCCAAGCCCATTTCGGGATTTACCGCAGCCAACAAGCATTCAGCGATCTTTATGAGCTATGCACATATGACAATGTAGGAAAAGTATGACACACATACGACCAAACAGATAATGAACAGATTGCCAGACAGCAGCACACAAAGAACCACGACAACAGAGCCGCCGAGCTGCAGCAGCTGCTGTTGCAACAAGCAACACAACAAAAAAAAAAGTGCCAGCCAGCTAAATGGGCAAAAAGCAGCTAGGCTCGAGAAATTTCAGATTGAGATCTCTTTTAGCGCGCTCGCTGATTTGCATACAAAGTTGCCGCAAAAGTGCAGCCAATGTGGCGATGCTAATGAATTGCACTGGCAGCTTGATTAACTGGCACTTGTTCTCGTTTCCTACCAGTTCTCAGTCGCTCGACTATGGCAAGAATTTATGGCGACGCGCAGGAAATTATTGATGCTATCGAGTGTATTCAAAGATTACATATTACACGCAAATTGCTGAGCGTTTGAACAGAACTTCTACTGACTGCTGTTTGTATAATTTAGTGTCATTTTCAATCTCTATTATATACATTATATTCAAATTTGTCCGAAGTTTACTACATGCTAATAGCTTAATATATTTTGCGGCTTTGTGCTCATTCAACATTAATTTGCAGCAAATAATGCAATTAACACAATTCGTAGCACAAAGCTTATGCAGATTCCGTCGATTTAGTTAATTATGAGCCAATAATGTTTTTGCTTGTAAAACATTCACAATAGCCTAGAAATTCTCTGATTCACAGCATGCCACAATGTTGCGTATACGCCACGGGGGGCAATACAAGTGAATCACCACTCAATTTACACAAATATTTGCAATAAATTTGCATAAAAGCCTTTCATATTTCTCAACACAGCGAGAATAGCTAATCAATGGCTCAATCTGCAGATCAAGCAGACGCCAAGACAATCTCTGCTTCTCAGCCTTAATCGTGCTCATTTGCATTGCCATTGCCATTTCCATTTCCATTTTGATGGCCGAGACAATGGCCCGGCATTCCTCTCACTTTTCTAGCCTCAAATGGTGACTATTAATCTTTGATTTAAGCACTCGACTTTGTTTCGTTTGTGGTCCCCTCAAAACACTTTCCATGCCACAGCAAACGACTGAGAAAACAACGAGCGGCAACGACGGCAAAAAAAAAAACAAGAATTCCATTTCATTTCGTTTGACCAACTTTAAAGTCACCCGAAAAGAAGAAATATGAAAAAAAGTGACAATACAACTGTGTTAATTTGCGAGTTTGTGTGTTTGGGGGAAAATGTGTGTTTTGAGTTTGAGTTGAGCATTTTGGCCAAATTGCGCCAGAAGCCAAATTGCATGCAAATTATGTGGAACAGTCGAAAAGCCGTGACCAGTTTCTGATTTCCACGTCCAGTTTCCACTCCAGTTGCGCGCTTCCGCAAACAATCATAATAATAACAAATACGAATGCAAATGCCATAACAATAAAATTCGAAAAATTAGTGGAAAAATGGGGGAAAAGAAAATGCATAATTGTTGCGGTGTGGCCAAACGAGGTGACTTGGCAACCGCATCAAATGAAACCGAATGCTGTGAGATACGAAATTACAAATGGGTTTTAGCACAAATTAACCCATCAATGCCGTGTGGAATTTGACACAGTTTTATTTATCTCTCTCTCTCACTCTTTTTGTGTGTTTCTCGCTGTGTGTTGCAAATTGAATTTATGTTGATTTTGTGTGCAATTATGATGAGTAGCGGGAGTTGCAAGAGCAACTCTAGTTTGCCCGTTGCCCGTTGCCAGTTGCGAGTTTGCGCTGCAAGTCAAAACATTTTCACACGCGCCGAGAGCTGTCGAGCCGTAATCGAAGTGGGTTACCAGATGCAGTCGTGCCGCATTCGCATGCAACCTGTCACACCGGTGTGCGCCAGCTGCGGGGCGTGCGGCGAGCAGCGAGCGGCAAAGGAGGCTGGCAACCGGCGCTGCTAAGTGGCCATGGCATTGCCCCAGCTTATCGATCATTTTGCTGCACAGAGGCGTCGACCAAAAGCCTCTCTCTCTCTCTCTGTGTCGCCTGCTCTCCCAGAGCTGCGGCAGGGTGGGCGCCGCAAATATAAAAAGTGAAAGAAAGATCTGCAGCCTCTCTGTGGCACTGGCTACGCTTCCATATTGGTGTCAAACGGCAGCGAGACAGCGTTCGAGCTACTCGCATTTGGAATGGCGCATTGTCTGCCCATTTTTCCCAACCCGCAGTCAGCGAGTCAAAGTCAAAGTCAGCGCTGTAGTTGGAGGTTGCAAGTTGGAAGTCGGTGCCAGGTTAGCGTCAGTGTCAGTGGCGCATTCGTTAAGTATACGCCATGTATGCGCCTTTTAAGTGCCTAGGCCAACCGGTTTCATGGCAAATGCAATGAATGCATTGTGCACGCTTTGTGAAAAGCCGCCAACGTTCGACTCTTTGTCAGTTAACCTTCCTGCCCTCCCATCTACCACCCCGTCTGCCTTCCATATGCCACGCAGGCTCCCGCGGGAAATTTTGTAAGTTCGTCTTCGGAATGCGGCTGCTGCATGCGTTTAATAATTTATTACAATATTGCGCATGCATTGAATAATTTATCAAAATATTAAATCAGCGCATGCACTTAGTTTATTCAGTTAAGTTTGTACATTTGAGACAACAACACAGTTCCAATTGAAATTGCTTTTGGATTAGCTGCAATTCAGTTTTCGTTAAATTAATTTACATTGCTGCAAGTTCCGTCAAAGGCATAACTGCAAACCTGATTTGCTATGATTGCTGTTCTAAGTGAAGAGCACTTTAATCAACAAATTGGCCGCTTAAGTGTTTAACTATAGGCCTAAGTAATCTTCCTTAAGCGGCTGTAATAATCCTTATGGCAAATTGCAAGCTTTAAGCTACAATTATGTTCACATCAATTTGGTTCACAGTCAGAATGTTTTTCGTGTTCTGCTCATAAAGGCTGCAAGACTTTCGAATGCAAAGGCAATTTAACAATATAAACTTATTGCTATGTAGTTGGTTTTAAATGATATTACTTATTTGTGAAACAAGAAGCTTACCTGTGATACAATAATAAAGATTAGTAGCAAGAAACAAGTTCAACATATATTGCAAATATAAATTCTTCAATTGAATTTTAATTTGTAAGCATTTGTCTCTTTTAATATCAGTAAAAATAATACTAATATTTATAAAAATAAGTGCCATTGCTATTACAACAAAATCAGTTACTCTTTAACATGGAATGCATTTTGGATTTCTGAGATTCCGTTTTTTATTAAGTTAACTTCATCGCAAGCATGCCCATAATCAGTTTTCCGCTGAGAACCGCAGACTGGCAAAAACAACAAAAACAGCAAATTGGGGCGCCTCGCTGGCTCTGCAGCAAGCAGAGTTTGCATTCCCAGCTGAGCTGAGACGCAACTTTGTCGTTTGTCAGACGAAGCGCAGCCAGACGCAACCCTAAGGGCAATGTGGACGCCAAACGAAGGCGGTTAGCGATGATCAGTGCGGTGGTGCTGCGAATGGAGCGACTGCAGCAAACGGTTGCAGGTGCAGCTGCAGCTTGTTGCGGCTGCCTGCTTGCTTGGCTGCTTGGCTGCTTGGTAATGGCAATGGCATGTTGCTGTTGCCAGTTGCCAGTTGCGAGTTGCGAGTTGCCAGTTGGTAGTTGGTAGTTGCTCCGTTGCAGTTGCAGTTGCTTTGCCTGCCACGCCAAAAGCCGAAAGCCAAAACGAAACAAGTGAAAACAAGTTGAGCGCCTGCAGCAGGCGGCGGCATGCCCCGGAAAGTGGGTCAGAGTCAGCTGAAGACTTAGATGGAGTTGCGAGCTCGTAGACAGCAAGGGAGAGGGAAGTTGCTAAGCAGCTAGCGCTGAGATTCAGGTGGCTGGCTTGGCCAGTTATAGTGTAGAGTATAGACAGGAGAATAGACTGCAGTAAAGACTAGAGCGTAGACTGGAGCATAGAATAAAGTGTGGAGTTAGAGTACGACTTAAAGTATTGTATAGAGAATATGAAATATATTTAAGTTGAATCCAAATAAAGGTTAGTGCAAACTGCAGTATAGACTAAGGTATATACTAAAGTACAGATTAGAAACAAATTAACTAGACTGTAGAGTAGAATGCAAATAAGATTTAGGGCGTAATAAAGTGTGGACTAGATTACTAAATACAGTGAGGATTACACTACATAATATTGAATAAAATGGAGAATATAGCACTAAACAGTCTATAGAATAGTAGTATATGCTGAAGTCATAAAAAGAGTACATAATACATATTATATAGAAGAATAAACGATAACACTAAAAAATCTATAGAAGTGTAGTATATGCTGAAGTACCAAAATACTAACGAGAGTATAAAACATATTATAGTAGAATAGACTATAGCACTAAACAGTCTTTACAATAGTAAGTAGTATATGCTGAAGTACCAAAATACTAAAAAGAGTACGATATATATTATGTAGTAGAATAGAATATATACTAGAATATTGAAGAAAGCATAGACAAGGTAATTAACTATAGAATATAATATATAATAAGAAGAATATTGATTAAAGTAAAGAATAGAGCGCCAGATAGAGTATAGAATGGAATATAAACTATATCATAGTGGCTATATTGGGAGGCGAAGAGAAAGATAGAGCAAGACAACAACTGGGGAAACGGGAAACTGGCAATGAACGACGTCATCAGCAATGCGTTGATGTTGCTGTCGATGTCGATGTCGATGTCGATGTCGATGTGGCTGTGGCTGTTGAATGTCGACTGCTGCAGCAGTTGTAGTTGCAGTTGCAGTTGCAGTTGACTCTATTGACGGTTATTAGGCATGTCGAAGGCGGGCTAATGCCTTGCAGATTGTTGGCAAACAACAGATTGCTATAGTTGCTGTTCACATTGATGTCGATGTTGATGGTGCTGTTCTGTTGGTGCTCTCCGCCTGGTTCTGGTTGATGATGATGATGGGTTTTTAATATGCATTCGGCGGCTGGCTGATGCACGGTTAACGGTTAGCTTAATAACAGCACGACGCTGTGTGCTAAGCCCCAAAGCGGAGCATGCGAAAATCTCTTGGCGCGACACTCGAATAATCTCCCCCTCTCTCCCTCCGCTTGCTTTTCTATTTCATTAGCTGCTCATCCTGGCGCTGTCTGCTACAGCCACGCCCACTGCCAAATGTTCGACACGCGTACCCACTGCGACTTCCTCATCCCCAATCTGTTCGGACGCTGCCAGTGCACAGCGCCCACTCGCATGGTGGGTGGCTTGTGCGTGGCTCCAGCCAGCGACGAGACTGCGGTTGTGACTGAGGAGAAGGCATCGACTACGACGACTACAACCACTGCTGCTCCCACCACCAGACGCACCACCACAACAACGACAAGCACCACACCAGCCACGACAACGACGACAACAACTACGACAACGACGACAACTGCTGCTCCGACAACCGCCAGAACCACAGCAGCACCTGTGCAGCTGGAGGACGAGCAGCCCGCCAGCGTGGAGGAGCAAACACTGGAGGAGGACGACAGCGAAACCGCCAAACTGCGACCACAGATCAGCGAAGCGGACAACGGCGAGAAGCTCGAAGCAATCGATCTGGCGCACGAGGAAACCGAGCTGACACAACAGCAACAGCAGCTAGAGGAGCAGCAGCAGCCAGCAGCAGCAACTGAGCAGCAGACAACGGGCGCCCAGCAGCTGTTGACGCCCGCCGATGTGGTGACCGAGGCGATCGAGGCCAACGAACAGGAGACGGAGGCGGCGCCCGCTTACGACTATCCCTACAAGATCGATGAGGAGTACGCCGAGGAGCACGAGATCAAGCCAGAAGCTGAGGCAGAGGAGCAAGACAACAAAGTGGAAGCTGAAGCAGAGATCAAGCCCGAAGCTGATGCAGAGATCACAACCGAAGTTGAGGCAGAGATGAAGCCTGAAGCTGAAGCAGAAATCAAGCCTGAAGTGGAGACTGAGATCAAGCCCGAGGTTGAGACTGAGCTGAAGCCCGAAACTGAGACTGAGATTGAAGCAGCAGCTGAGACAGAGATCAAGCAGGAGGCGGAGACTGAAGCAGAAACGCAGCAAGAGACAGCACAAGAATCACAGCCAGAGACTGCCTCAGAGCCAGCCGCAGACACACAGCCCGAGACAGTGGAGGAGGAGAAGTTGCAGCATGAGGAAGAAGAGTCGCAGCATGAGCAGAACACGCAGCAAGCGGATGAGTTGGCGGAGGCGGAAGAAGAGCAGGAGGTGGAAGCGTCGGGTGCTCAGGCCAACGCAGACGATACCATGAAATTCGATTATGAAACGGCTGTCGATGAGGAGGAGCAGCAGCCACAGCAGCCGCCACAACACGATGAGCTGGAGCCGCAAACCGATGTTGCCAGCGAGACGCAGCCGCAGACTGAGAACGAGAATGAGACCGAGAACGAGAATGGGAACGACAATGAGACCGAGACTGATGCGGAGACAGCTACAAAGCATTATGAGCAGCAGCTGCAGCTGGAGGATGAGAAGGAGGTGGCAACTGATGGCGTTGGTGCGGCTGATGATGATTTGATACCCGTGCATAACGATGAGGTGGCGGAAATTGAAAGTGTGACCGGCGTGAACGAGCAGGTGGCAGAGATCGCGCCAGAGGCGGAACAATCGGGTGATCATGAGCTGGAGACCGAGCAAGTGGCTGATGACGAACAGCAGCAGCAACAGCAGGTTGCCACAGAAGCAGTCGCTGTGGAGGAGCAGCCAGCGAAACCCGAAGCCGAAACTGAAGCTGAGACTCAGACCGACACCGAGACCGAGACCGAGACAGAGCTGGAGACTGAACCAGAAGCCGCAGAAGTCGAGCTGACAACAGAAACCGCGGCCGAGAATGCAGTTGAAACTGAGAAGGAGTCTGAGCAGAAGGAAACAGAGCAGGAGCAGTCAGAGAATGCGACTGAGTTGCAGACTGAAACTGATACAGCGCAACAGGTGGAGATCGAGGCGGGAGCGGAGAAGGAGCCCGAGATCGAGACGGAGACAGCACAAAGCGCCGACGCCAAGCCGACAAGTGGCGAAGATGATTTAAATGAAGCCAATCAATTAAATCAAGAACAAATCGAGGCACAACAACAGCAGCAACAAGTCGAGCAGGATGAGGCAGCAGAGTTGCCAACAACCGAGCAACAAGAGCAAGAACAAGTTGCCAGCCACACAGAGCGCCAGCCAGAGACTGAGACGGTGACCGAACTGGAAGCTGATGCCGAGGCCGCGGCCGAGGAGGAGGAGACCGCGACAGCGGCAGCTGAAGCCGAGGAGGCAATCAGCGAAGCACAACACGAAGAGTTGACTTACCCAACAAATGATGATGAATTGGCGCCACAGCAACAGACCACAGAGCAAGTGCCAGCGCTCAATGGCGATGGCGATGGCAATGTCGATGAGGCGGTGGCGGAGATGGAGGCTGAGCCGCAGACGCCAGAGGAGCTGGAGACGGAGGCGGAGGCAACGACTCAACTGACGGCAGCTGAACCAGAAATCGCAGCCGAGGCGCATGAGCTAAATGCAAATGCAATTAAGACGCCCGAAGTGTCGGAAGCAATCGCAGAGCCAGAGCAAGAGCAAGAGCAAGAGGTAGAGACTGTGCCAGAGATTGAGGCAACAACGGAGACGCAGGCGGAGCCAGAGTCGGCAACAGAGCAAGCTGAGCAAACTGAGCAAACAGAGCAGTCAGACAACAACAGCGTGGCTAATGACGAGGTGTCGCATGTGGACGCAGCTGAGGCGGAGACAGCGCCCGAAACCTATCATGATGAAGGTGCGGCTGCGGCTGCGGCAGCGGCTGTCACAGAGGCACAGCCAATTAACTGCGACGAGCTGCAGGAAACCAGCGAGGCTTTGAAGGAGACCGACAGCCCAGCAGCCCCAGAGCTGCTGCAGGTGGAGTCGCTGCCGTCGGAAACTGTCACCGAGCCCGAGCGCAGTGAAAGTGGAGAGCGTGTGGCCGCTGAGGCGGAAATGGACAAAAATGAAAATGATAATATCATAGAAGGAGCCGAGCCAAATGTGGAGCAAGAGCCAATCAAGGCCACACAACCCGAAGCGGAGCTTGCCACAGACACAGACACAGAAACAGAAACTGAGACGCAGTCGCAGCCCATTCAACAGCTTGACGAAGCGGAGGAGGAGGAGGACGTGGTGCTGCAACAGTCGACACCTGCAGCTGAGGAGAGTTTGGACTACAGCAGCATCGAGCAGCTGAAGGAGCACATTGCACAGCACGAGCAGCAGCAGGCAGAGACCTCAACAGCTGAGGCCGAACAAGAGGCAGAGGCAGAGTCCGAGACGGCGACCACACAGATTCCTGAGCTGGCTGCCGAAGTGCCCATTGTGAGCGAGGAACAGCCGAAGGATGACTTCAAGGAGAGCGAAAGCATTGCAGACATACTCAGCGATCTGATGCTCGAGGGCGACAGCACTGTGCCGCCAGTTCCGTTTGGCGAGCAGCCATCGGAGACCATTCCCATGCCCACGGAGACCGAGCAGGACGAGCTGGAGCCGGAGATGCCCGATCTGCTGGCAGAGGCCGCCGAGTTACACGAGCAGCAGCAGCAGCTGGAGCAGGAGCAACAGCAAGAGCAGCAGGACGATCAACAGCCAGCGGAGACACAGCAGCAGGAGCAAGCCGAGGACCAGCAGCCAGCGGAGACACAACAGACAGAGGAACAGGAACAGGCGCAACCCGAACCCGAGCAAACTGCCGATGAAGCAGCCGCCACTGATGCGCCCAGCAACGATGACAACGAGCAACTCATCACCTTCTATCCCGAAGCCGCCATCGAGGAGTTGCCGCAGTCCGAGCCAAAGCCAGAAGCAACCACAGCACAGCCCGAAGCAGAGGCAGAGGCAGAGGCAGAAGAGGAACGCACCCTGTCACCCGAGGAGCTGCCTTTCGACATGAGCGACAACTCTGGACCAATTCGACTGCAGGAACTGGAGTCCGACAGCCTGATAGTGGAGTCAACCACACTCAACACGCTGCTCAACAATCACATTGAGGAGGAAACTGCACCCAAACAACCCAATGAGGAGGCCACACCCAATCCTGCGGATATTGTGGAGATCACCACACAAACCATGCTGGGCCTGGCGAGTCGTGTCACGCTCATGGAGCCCGCCGCACCCGTGGTGACCACACTGAAGCCGCTAATGAACTGGGAGGAGGCCACACCACAACCCGGCGCACCTGCTGAACTGCCAGCTGCCGCGTTGTCGCTGCTCAGTGGCAAGCCGGGCTCCGAGCTGCGCAAACGTGTTGATCTGGGTCTGGAGGCCATCTCGCTGGGTCTGCCCTGCGCCAGTGACCGTCAGTGCCAGCTCGCCGATCCACACACGGTGTGCAATGGACGTGGCGTCTGCGACTGTGCCAGCACCGAGGGAGCAGCGGGACAGTGCAGCGCCGAGCGCACGGGCTGCAGTCCAGGAACATTCCAGGTGAGTTGCGATGCGGTTGTGAAAATTTAAACTGATAGAAATTAGAATTCGTTCAGTGGCACTGATTTTGAGGTTTCTGATCAAACTTTGATTCATTTCAAAGATGTAGTTTCAGCTATTTTCATTTTCAAGCAGAAGAAGAAGTGAAAAGTCTCTTATGATTACATGCTGAAATACTTCTACATATTTACATTGTTCAACGACATATGCGTAGATTAAAGTAATAAGGCAAACATTTTTATTTAGCTCTCCAAAGCAAATTTCACATCGTCCCTAAAAATTTACTTTTTTACCTCTGTGGCAAAACTTTTGCTTAAACAAATTATTCAACTTCGACTTGAAGGTAAAGTTATATGCCATTTGTTACTTAAACATACTCTTGATTAAAAGGCATTGCTCATTGAAGGGCTCACTGAAAGAATTTTAAATCTATATCTCCATTGCCAACCTGTTCTGTGATCTATTAAAGCCTTTCCCGACAGCTTACATTTGTCATGCTTTAAATTGTTGGACTATATTATTATATATTCTATTCTATACTCGCTGCATTCAGACCTTACACCTTTAATAGAAACCCCAACTAAAGCATTTCATTCTGATTGCAGTGCCGCTCGAGTGGCGTCTGCATCTCGTGGTTCTTTGTGTGCGACGGACGCGCCGACTGCAACGACGACTCCGACGAGGAGTGCACCCACAACGCGCGCCTCAACCAGACGTGCCCCACGGAGGCGTTCCGCTGCGAGCGCAGTGGACGCTGCATCTCGAGGGCGGCGCTCTGCGATGGCCGCAAACAGTGTCCGCATGGCGAGGATGAGCTGGGCTGCAATGGGCTGCAGAAGGGCGGCAACAGCTGTCCGCCGCACACGTTCCGCTGCAAGAGCGGCGAGTGTCTGCCCGAGTACGAGTACTGCAATGCGATCGTGTCCTGCAAGGATGGCAGCGACGAGCCGCCGCACTTGTGCGGCTCGCGGGCCATGCCCAATCTGTTCATGCGGCTGATCGAGGCGGGCGGCCTGCTGGCCAGCCGCAACGAGCCCGACGCCTACTGTCCGCACCGCTGCAGCAACGGACTGTGCCGATCCACGGCCATTGTGTGCTCCGGCCGCGACGGCTGCGGCGACGGCACCGATGAGCAAACCTGCGCCGTCTGCCGTAAGTGCAACTAACTAGCTTCAATCTTGTTCTCGACTAATCGTTTACTTTTGCAATCTTTAGGTTGCCCGGCGCCAAATGCCGCCAGCCTGCCCGCCTATTTGGCCAGACATCGCCCCATGCCGCTGTGGTAGATCTGTGGATGCAACAACAAACACTACCAACACTGCATTTTGCAACACGTGCAACACACTATTTCGCGCACTCTTCCCACACACGCACACATACAATATTTGAAATATCTGAATTTTGATTTAGCATTTAAGTTGAATTTACGCTATTTATTTATTTATTTATTATTTTGTTTGGACTGCGCCACGCCTCGCCCAATTGCCACCTTGCTAGCAAGGGATTGTCCTCAAAGCGCATCCTTTGACCCAGCGATGTTGACAATTGTGCGCCCTCCGCGCGCTCCTCTATCAGCCACGCCCCCTCCCCTATCACCCAAAACTATTCGCTCATCGACTCTATTTATTCTACTCATCTACCCATTCAACTATTTATTTTCACACTACCCAAAACAAAAACAAAACGAAAAAAAAACAATGATATGAAAAAAACAAGAGATCAACTACAATCTTCATTCGCTTAGCTTAGTTTTATGAAATTATCTAATTTATTTAAATTATGGCCAGGCAAAAAAAAAGGAAAAATACACAAAACGAAACGAAACGACACACACAAAACATTACACAAATGATGCATTTTTATCTATTAATTTGTTTGTAAATAAGTTAAAACAATGCTTGATAATGTACATGATAAATGACTATAAATGAAATTGTAAACGATAATCAATTCCTTTATCTACTCTTACTTTATTTACATATATGCAAGTATAGTGTATCTTTCTACAAGTCAAAAACAAAATAACAACCATAATCGAAAAATGCATTAATTAAATAATTATGATAAAAAAGAAAAACGTATTTTTAAAATAAAAAATATCAAAATATTATTGAAAGTGTTTTATTTGCATATGCCTATCATACTTTTGGTTCTTCAATCAAGAAAGCATTTTTTATATTTTTAGATTTGAAGCATAAAAAACAAGTAATAGGAAAAAGAAAAAATTCTTAATTGTAAAAGTATTCTAACTTTACGAAATTTCGAATTTCATGATTTTATTATTTAATTATATATAGATATTATTTAATACAAAGGTAGAAATTCACTTCCCACTTGCTAGAATCCACCATTTTAGCGTAGCAACTGACAGGAAACACCCTGTATTTTGCTTGCCCTATGTTTGCAATGGCGTCGCCACAGCCATAGCGGCGTCGCGCCATTTTTTGTTTTTATTTGTTGTGATTTCGGACTAGCACGTGCCGAAAATTCCAGACACAAAAAGCTGGCGCACATGTCGCTCACTTAATTCAGCCGAGGCGGCATTTTGTATATTTGCAAAATATTTTTGGGGGGCGACGACATTCAACAGATGGCAGCGACTCCAGTCTGTGGCTGGCTGGCCTCAGTCAGCGCCGACTGCGCAGTCGCTGTGAGTGTGTGCTGGCGTTTAAAGCAACAAACAAATAAACAGTGCATACTTTCAGGCGGCGCTCCTTAAATGCAACGACTCTTGCCGTTGCCGTTTGTCGCTTGCCGATGCTCGGCTGTCTCTCTTCCTCTGTGTGCGGCGCTACGTGCGAAGTGTGAATGTGTGAAAGCTCTCACACTCTCTCCCAAACAGCCTCGGTGCGGCAACGACGGCAACAACGATGGCAGCAGCAGCGTGCAAAATATTTTGTATTATTATTATCCGTTTGCCAGCCATTGCAGCAGGACACGCGACTGCTCGTGTTCGTGTTTGTGTGTGTTGTGTTGCTTACTGTGTGCGCGTGTGTGTGTGCTTGTGTGCGTGTGCATGTGGCCTGCCACAGTGCAATAAAATGAAAAATTAAAGCATAGCATAACATATTGGCAGCCACATATTGTTTGCAATCAATAAAAGCAGCAGCAAAATGCTGGCGAAATGAATTCAAGTGAGTGCTAAAAGTCCTTTTTCTTTTTACTTTGACAATTTGCGGATGCGGAAAAGTGCTCTTGCGAAAAAGTTCTCTACACTTGTCTCTGTGTGTGTGTGTGTATCTGTGTACGCGCAGCTTGTTAGTATCTATTGTGCTTGCAATTTTTACGCTGTCGCTGCAACACAAAATACTTCAATGGGCAACTCGAAAGCACTTTGCGTGCGCCCGTCTGTCTATGTGAGTGTGCATGTGTGTGTGTGTGTCTGTGTGTGGGTTATTTTTACTACGTCACTATGTCCTCGACATACCCATACATAAGTACATATATGCAAATACGTATACGTAGCCAGGACTGTGGATGGACTGGGTTTGTTGTGTCAATTGCAATGCCAAGCCCTCGCTGTGACTCATTTGGCGCTCCTCTTTCACTGTCACTGCAAATAACAATTTAATTATACACAAGAGTAAACAATTAAATAAATAGATGCAAGTATTTGTGTATTCCATTGACCCGTCAAATGTTTAGAGCTTTGCGCCTCTCGTATTTACATTCGTTTTGTTTTGCGCCAATAAAAGAAACGCTTTTGTTTATACTCCTATTGATTACTACATATAGTATGTCGTAAATGAATTCCAAATGGTTTATTTATCATTTGCGGCTTTACGAGAAAAAGAATTTAACACTAGTAATTTAGACTTTGAAATGGTTCGGTTTAATTGTTGCGAGATACGATCGACATGGGTTTGAAAGCAACATTGACTTTCGTCATGCAATCCAACAACTGAAGACCGCTCATTTTAATAACAGAGAGCAGACATGTATATACAATATAATTTGTGTTTGATAAGCAAATTGAATGCCTAATCACAAAAAAGTATTACTATCAGTCGTGGGCAAAATATATAGCTCCTACATCGTTGTGATTATTAGTCGCGGGCATAATCTATAGCTTGCATAATCTATAGCTTGTGACCTATGCTAATCAAAACGAGTTGAGCAATCAAAAATATTTCATATATAATTTATGTCATTTAAGTTTTAACAGAGAAATAGTAAATACTAAAATAGAATAATAGTAAAAAATAGTCTATTTTTATAAACTGAAAAACTATTCTCAACTTAATATCGAATGCAGCGAGAAAATGCAATGTCAATTGACCAATTACTGTGATGAATCATAAGACTGTTATTAAGTTTCAAGTTATTTTCTTACTGCCTCAAGTCTTAATTGTAATTACCATCGAAAACAAATAAATACGTCAAGCCACTAACAAAAGAAAACAGAAATATAGGCAGTGAGAAAGCTGTCATTATGAAATTTCGGTTTGCACGTAATTCAGTTGGTAGCAGCAGTTGGAAAAGGAAAAAGTCTATAACTACACCTAAAGTATATAAAATATAAAATATAAAATTTACTTTAGTATTTAAAAAAAAATATATAACAATGTATGTCTATTCGTACGATTTATTCTTCTACATTGGCATATTCATGTTAATGATGCTGTGCTCAATAAATTATGGAAGATACGTGTGCACAGTGGGATATTTCTAACGTTCATATTGTCAAGATAAAGGTAATTTGCTTTTCATTTAGTTTATCCATCCAAATTCTAGTTTTTTCTTTCAGTTCCAAGAACACGGGACATTGCATTACATAGAGAATTTGTATTTGTATGATTCACGACTGTAAGCATTTTGTATCTTTTTCTGTAGCCAGCAAAAATCGTGATGTTTGCACACTTGCATTGGGATTTGCGCAATCCATAGTGATTGCTTCAGCAATTTGGCTTAACATAAAAAAAATAAAAATAACAATTTGGCGGGAAGTCTGAGATGCAAGAGATTCTGTTCCTTATACTATGCGCCAATTGAAAAGACGATTGAAGAGCTCCAGGTACCTTAAAATAATAAGAAATGGATGCCAAATCGAATTTATCACCAGTTACCAGTAATAAATATAAATCAAAACCTTTGCATACTAACTATACAAGACCATTCTATCCTCCTAATTGCAGGGTGTCATAAGCAATAAATGCACTCTGACCATAATAGCGTTGATGTTAACGTTAATGCAAATGCAATCGACAGCCTCGACAATTAAGTACACACGTACTTAATCAAATATGTTCATATATGTAGACAAGTATACAAAATTTAGTGTTTGGCTGTCGGAGCGCGACTGAATCGAATGCCAGCCGAATGGCTTCGTGATTAGCTAAACACGGTACGAGAGAGCTGCAAAGCGAGAGAGAGAGAGAGAGCGAGGGAGAGCGTGCGTTTCGCTTGCGTCGACAAGTGCATTGCATTTTGTATCTGTATCTTTTTAAGTGCGCGCGGATCGGTCGACAGTTCGGTTCAGCTCGCAGCTCTTTCGCTTTCGTTGGTCGAATTATGCAAATGCTAAATTGACAAATTGTAAACAAAAGCAAGCACAAGCGTCGTTGTCGCTTGCGAATTAATCCACATATTGCCGCAAATCAATTTTGATATCAGTTTGTGTTCAAAGTTAAGGGTGCCAACTATTTACACACAACTAACGGTATATAGTTCATTAGCTGTGGAAATTGTGTATTTTTGTGCGATCCCAGAGCATATACATATAGTTGTTGATCTCGTTCTTGGCAGTGAATCTGTTCTGAAGTGTGCGGTGTATCGCAGTTCCCATTCTAAACATAGACCAACTAACATAAAAATAAGACAACAAAATTCGAAAGAAAAACGGAAACTATGCAATCTTTTAATTGGAATACTTAATATGTGACATTCAATGCCAAAGAAAGTCAGCGTCACGAGCAGTTCAGTGTAAAAAATAAAAACTACACCTGATTGACAGCAAGCGTGCCATATTTTAAAGTTAATTGGAAAAAAAAAACAGCTATAAATTGCCGAAGAATTATTATCACACATGTATAACCAAATGTTGTTATAGAACGAAAACGAAACTAGTTCAGTAACTCGCATTTTCGACGTAAGTCTGCCCCATAAAAAATGTAATATGCTGATGTTCTTATCACTTATATATGTACCATATATAAATCCATTCAGATAAACTGGCAAAAGGCCAAACATAGCACAATCGTAGCAAATAGTTTCCCCGCCAAAATAGAATAGAATAGAATGGAATACAAAAGAGTGAATATCAATTTCTAATGCTTAGTGGACAATTTCCCATTTTCAAGCTAAAAAAACTGAGCGTAGTGAAGAACCTAATAAACATTTCAAAATATGCACTGACCGCAAATCGAACGTCACTGCGCTGCCATATAAGTATCAAGTTATTTTATTTTTATGAAACATACATTCGTTTCTTTACAAGTCAACAAATTAATTAAAATTTACACACAAAGGTATGCGTTAAAAGTGAAGGTGGTATTTAAAAAAGACGAAACAAAATGATAATTGAATACAAAAACAAGTTGCTTAAAGACCCCTTAAATAAGCATTAGACATAGAATTCTAGTGAAAATTATTATAAATAATGCAGATAAGCACAAGCAGCTAAAATAGCAATGAAAGAGATGCAAATATGCGATTTTGATTTGATTAATCGCTAATGCTTCCACTCGCCATCGACACTCGAATAATTTAAGCGTCATGGCGAGCGCATAATTTCGTATTTCGTGTTGTAACTGTCGACACCACAAACTCTTCCTATTTGTAAGGAAATTTGCAGTAACATCGTGCAAAGACAATATGCATGTGAAGACGTAATGCAACTGTTGCTTTCTTACTTAATATTAACATAAGCAATTCGAGCGGAAAACATTTTCACAAACAAACGACTGCTTGGAATTCACCAATTACTAATGAACACCACATATACATATTATGCATTGTGTTTTAGGTCCCAGGGCAGGCTTAGTTTACCCAAGTTGATCCCAAAATCAAGCCGTCGCCATGTCTGACAAACGGCCGCTGTTGGACCCGAGTGACAACGAGACTGAATGCGGTGGCGGTGGCGACGTCAGGGAATTCTTGAAGCCATCTGGGATAACATACAAATCGACGGCGGGTGCTCCCACAGTGTTCTGGTATGGCACACAAATACTGCTGCGAAGAAAGGTGTTCATTGGAGTTCTGGTGCTGTTTATATTCTCGTATTTCGTCATCGGCCCAGCTGATGTGCTCGATCTCGATAATACGAACAGCATTATTCAGGTGCATCATCAGTCCAACGTATTGGACATGGAAGGTAAAATTGAAAAGTTCCTTATTTTCTGCTTTTCAATTAAGCACAAATATCAGTTAACGTTGCTTAGCAATAATTCTCGTATTGTGTGTAAGTAGTATTAGTTTTTGCTTAGAAAATTGCTGCATTCTATAAATCATTCATGAACTAATAAATGTCAGCTACAAATTAATACTTTTGTACTTGCTGTGATTCACGTGCAAGCAATACAAGCTTCCAAAAAATGCATTTACAATCTATATATTACAAAACGCTTGTCAATTATTGTATACATATTGTTCTTTTTATAACTTTGATTTCTCGTTGATTTATATTATAGAAATGTACATAGTTGATGATAATTTTCCTTTTAATTGTACAAACATTATTCTAAAATATAACCATTTCTTAGTCAAGCTTTTTTATAATATTCTTTGAAGTAGCATTTTTAGTTTTAGTTCTGTAATTTAGACCATTCGATTAGGAAGTATGGAATTGTAGTATCGTTATAATAATAGTAGATACTTATATTTATTTTTAATTTACTTATAAATCATTTCGCATTTTATTTGTTAACGTTGGCTGCGCTTCTTTTTATTTATGTTTGTACTCTCTGTCGTCTCATCCTCTGCATGCCTTCGATGTGCCATTTTCCGTTTTCCATTTGTAAATGTTTGTGGACAATCCATAAGATGCAGTGCCAGCAATTGCATTCGTTACGGAAGCGCCCTCAGTTGCATTCGTTCCGGAAGCTAATCAAACTATAATCTTGCCAAAAGGCTATCTTGTGTACAGCAATCAGTGCCGGATTGTCGACTTGGATCCCTACAAGCGTGAGATGATGCGCCACTTCAAACGCGTCCCCTACAGGCGCTGCAAAAAACTTCTGCCACTGACGCAAGTGCGCTATGATGACACCACTCAACGCTACGTGCTGAGCATCAACTCGACGGCATTCACAATGTATGTGGTGGAGTCCAGCCTCAGCTGCTGTTACATGGGCGTGAAGCGGATGAACGATAAGAATGTGACCATGACGCATTGTAAGCACTTCAAGACGAAAGCGTCCCTTCCGAACACAACGGACAGTGTGATTGTCAAGTGTGCCACGGACCGAGGAGAGATCTACGCCAATGGGCATGCCACCATACCGGAGCGCCAGGAAGTGCGACAGCACCTCGACCAATGGCGGCAACGCGATCGCGGACGACGGGTGCCCAGTGTCCTAATGATTGGCATCGACAGCATCTCGCGGGTGAATCTGATTCGAGCGATGCCCAAAACGGCGCAGTACTTGTACGATAACGACTGGTTCGAGCTGGCGGGCTACAATAAGGTTAGTGCCAAATGACCTAAGCGTCGAGTACTTTGAGCACTTCATTTAAGATTACGTGCTAGCATTCCACCCGAAATGAGGCAAACACAATGTTGTTGTCGTGACGAGAAACGTCCTAAAATTTGGGTGTAGCTTAGGAATGCGCTTGATGCAGGATTCCATTCTTAATTGTATAACATTTTTGCTCTCTTTCTCTTTGGCCCTCTGGCAGATTGATGACAATACGTTTCCCAACATCATGGCCCTGATGACGGGCTACAATCTGAGCAATGCCTTGAAGCACTGCAACCCCTATGTCACGGGTGGCCTGGACAAGTGCGACTTCTTGTGGAAGCGCTACAAGCAGCACGGCTATGTGACGGCCTATGGCGAGGATGCGGTCGCCATCAACACGTTCAACTACCTGAAGAAGGGCTTCAAGCAGTCGCCCGTCGACTACTATATGCGGCCATATCTCGCCGCCGCCGAGAAGCTGCTGGACGTCAATGTGGAGATGGGTCTGATCCGTTGTCTGGGCTATGCGACGGCGTCGGAGCACGTGTACAATTATGCGCTGGAGTTTGCACGCCGATTCCGCAACGAGAGCTTCTTCGGCTTCTTCTGGACGAACACGCACAGTCACAGCGACATCTCGCAGACCAGCTCCATGGATGACTACCTGCGGAACTATCTGCAGCGCCTGGTGGCGCAGGGCACCATGGAGCACAGCATTGTTGTGTTCTTTAGTGATCATGGACTGCGCTTCGGGCCCACGCGTGCCACGTGGTCGGGCCACCTGGAGGAGCGACTGCCCTTTCTCTTTATCTGGCTGCCGCCGTTTATCCGCTCGCAGCATCCTGAGTTCGTGGAGGCATTGCGCCTGAACCGCAATCGCCTGACGACGCCGTACGATCTCCATCTGACACTCAAGCATATACTCACGCTTTCCGGGCGCACCAACGGCCTAGAGACCGGACTGGACACTGCCAAGGACTGTGCGCAGTGCCAGAGTCTGTTGCTGCCTGTGCCGCTGAATCGCAGCTGCGAGGATGTGGCCATCGCCGACCATTGGTGCACCTGTTGGGGGTACGACGCCGTCTACAAGAACTACACGACAATGCTGCATCTGGGCGAGCGGGTGGTGCACTACCTCAACGACTATGTGAAGAACTTTCGCAATGGCAGCCTGGCACATCTCTGCCAGCCGCTGGTGCTCCAAGGCATCAATTCGGCGTACAAGGCGCGCATCGTGGAGGCCGATTTCGGCGGCAGTCAAGTGTATTGGATGACCTTCTACACGGGCCCCAACCAGGCGCTGTACGAGACAACAGTGCGGTACAACAAGCATCTGCCCAAAGAGGAGAGTGTGCTGGTCACCGGCTCGGTGAGTCGACTCAACTCGTACAGCGGGGAGGCGGACTGCATGAATGATTTTGCGATCAAGAAGTACTGTTTCTGTCGCCATCGAAGTGGTTAACTGAGCCGACAATTTGCGATTGATGCGATTCGATCCAACACCCCCAAGTGCCGTTATACATGTAGTCATTATCTAGTACTTGTAGGAGACCGTAAGTAGCTGTTACAAACATGTTAGACTTTAGTACATTTTTTTGGTGCCGTGTGGGCGTTAACAACACCAGACTCGGAAGCATTTCCAGAGCAGCAAACGTGATAATTTTTACTTAATACACTTAACCTTCCTACTCTTAATCTACTCATAAATATATCGTGTATATACTACTATATAAATATACTACAATATACGTATATCGAAAGTCCTTTTTGCTCACTCCTTAGGCAGACTTCAAGTTATTCCAGTTCATATCTTTACACTTATCTCGTATATCCCAACCATACCTACAAACGATTGCCAACATTTGAATTACAATTATGATGAATTACGCTTAAGTTTGCAGTATCAAATACTAAATAACTTGTATCATTAAATGCAAAATGTATCAACTTACATGTTAGTTTGCAACCAAATGAGTTTGTTCGTAGAAAAATCTCATTAGTAAATAAACTATATCGAAATGAATTGTGTTTTCTTGCCATTTATATACGCAATAATGTTCATTTTGTACAAAGTAATTGAAATGAAATATAAAATGTATATATAATTTTTTTATTTTACAGCTTACAAACAATAGGTTTTGTAATATACTGACGCAAAAATATAAAACATCCAAAAGAGATTTGTAAAGCTAAAAAACAAGCAAACATTCTTGAGTAGTCAATTCATTGAAAAGGATAAGAAATTATTTAAAGTATTAGAAAAGGCGGGCAATTTAAATTTATTCTGGGCATCGTAAAGAAGTAAAGTCAGGTAACCTAAAATTTGAAATGTATATATGTACACATATATATATATATATACTATATCTATATATATATATATATATAGATTACATGATTAGCCAATCATATTTGAATTTCCATGAACTTTTAAAAATGTGTTAAGAGGACAGCACAAAGTCAACGCTCATATTGCAAGCTGATGACCTTCTCCTTAAAGTTATAATTACAGAGCATATTCTTGAGTGATTTAAAGAACTTGGTCAGCGGACTCTGTCGCTGGAGACCTAAAGCGTCGCCAGGCATTGGCTGTAGCTCGAGTCGCAGCTCTTTGTAATCCTCACCAATGATTAGCGAGAGGCGACCACTTAAGCTAACGGCGTAGGTAGGATTTTGAGGTCGTGTTTTGGTGAACTCAACGGTTTGCTGCAGTTGCTGGGCAAAGAACGATTGCCTCGAGATGCGCTGGAAGTTGCGCGCAGTCCACGTATCCAATGTGGTGCTGATTTGCCAGCTCATGTGGCGCGGCAGTGTGTCGGTTGTATTTGCCACAGGCTCATTCGCATCCAATTCCTGCATATTTAGAGCATAAATATGCGACAAGATATCCTTTATGGCATCCACATAGCATTCAACCCAACAATAATAAATTGGTTTCCTTTGCTTGCGAGTTTTACCCAAGAAATCGGTACGCAAGGTCTTGAGGTCATTATTGGTGGGTGTGAGTGTATAAGTGTGCATCAATGGCATTATACTATTGTCCATGGTCGTCGGCCTTTTATCATCTGCTGACAGCGCCGTTGGCTCTTCCAATTTAGCAATCACTTGATTGGAAACCGTAGCTTCCGTTGTCGTTGCAACTGGAGGTTCAACTGGAACAGGAACTGCAACTGCAACAGCATCTGCATCAGCAGGCGCTGCCCGTGTTGTCGACGGTATCTGTTTGCGTTGCTTGGCTGGTTGAACGTATTCCAGTCGCTGTTCTTGCAACAGATGCTCGGCAATGCCAAACAGCAGGTAATCGTAGAACATAGACGGCGTTGACTTCAGCTTGGCATCGTTGCACGCCTTGGCGGCCGCTGCCAGACACTGATTCAGATAGTATAAATTAGTTTGTGATATGGATTGACCCACGTTATGCAGTAGCTCAAAAGGATCCTGGACGCAAACGCAACGTTCGATCTGAAACGGTTCGATCTGCTCTTGAGTGGCTCGCTCGATGGCCAGCATTTGTGCGTCGTATTCAGGAAAATTGCCAGGCACTGTGAGCGCAGCCTCCACGTCCAGTGCATGCCCCAAATACGGTGATAGCAGCTTCTTCTCAAAGTCCATGTGACTGTAGAGCTCAAAGAATCCGGTGATTAGATCGAAGCTGGTCAAGCTGGCCGGCAACGCAGGCACATGCTCCAAGCTGTACGCATAGTTGATGCCGAAAATATCCAGCACTGGAATGCCAATCTGCAGCTCTCGGATCGAGGGCAAATGACGTTGCTGCTGCAGCTGGTAGATGATGAGTGTAATGAGGCAATAGCTGGTCATACTGCCGCTGCCAATAATCTTGAGTTTCTTCGCCCAAATCTTGAGGAACAAGAACAGCTCACGCAAGCGCACATCGCGGTTCAGCAGCTCAGCCACAAAGCGTGAGTTGTAGGTGCTATTCGGACTGGACATGCTGATGTCGAGACTCAACCCGCTCACCACATGCTTGCAACGAATGATTGGCACACGCGCATGCCGTATGGCAATCACATCGGCAAAGCAATCTGATCGACGCAAAAAGTTGTTGGTTCGCTTGAATAATTGACTGTGCGACATGGTGTGCGAATTGCCGTGAATTTGCTCCAAAAACAAGTCAATATCGCTATCTGATGGAAGCCAGTGGGTATCACAATATGGAACATTTACAGTGTTTACAATAACGCTTACCTTTCAAAGCCAGGCCCGTGACAAGTGAGCCGAATGGATAGACCTTGACCTTGCCCTGCATCTGCTGCTGTATGCTCTTACGCACCTCCCTATAGCATTGGGCCAATGCACCACAGTTGCCAGCATAGAATCCCAAAACGGCACGCAAATGCTTGCCGTTTGGCGACTGCAGCAGCGCTGCCTGCAACGTGCGTCGTTCAGCTTGGGTTTGTTCGCTGGCAAAGAGTTTGGTGATGGCATCGAGACACTTGCGCAGCTTCTTCTGCGGCTTTATCGTGTGCTTGAGCAGCTCATGGGCCAGGCACTCCTTCAATGTCTTGAACGGTGCATCGCACACTTTGCAGTTGGCCGCATTATCTTGCGCCAAATCAGGCAAAGTGGGCACGTTGGGCTTGCTTGGGCGAGTTTCCAAGTCGCTCATGGTTCTGTAAAAACGTAATTTGAAAAAGCAACAAGTTAAAACACAGAGTACATTTTATTTACAAGACACACTCGAATGACGATATTTTCTAGCACAACACTACTTATTAATGTTTGAGTTGATTGTACACATCGCTTGACTAATATGACAAGGATTTCCCCGTGCGGCGATCGACAACACGTAGAAAATACTCGGTGCTAATGCTGCCCTCCACCCCCGCACAGAGCACAACATTGTTGCTCGAACGAAACAACTCCAGCTGGTGCTCCAGCACCTTGCCCACATTCAAATAGATCAGCAGCTGGCAATCAGATCGAAATCCACTTAACACTTCACGCTTGTCGAGCACAGCGAAGTGCACATGATTGCGTTGCATGCGCCTGAGACCCTCGTTCTTGATGCGTTCCCAGTGACGATAGTATGTGCCATGCACCACAGCAGCCTCCGATAACTGCGCTACACTTTCTATGCGTTGCAGGCATGCATCTGACGTCACAGCAGCCAGCGAATGTCCTTGATTGGCGCGTATTTCCTGTGCACCCGTCTTGGGATTGAAACGTAGTGTATAGCGTTGCTTGGCATCCGTGGCCACCAGTTCTTCTAATTTGGCCTGGTTAAAATGGGCGCCATAACGCGAATGCCGCAGAATCTCTGCGACGCAAACGAAGCCATCCGGCTGTATTTGTAGTCCTTCTTTTTGGGCGCCATGGCGCAGCAGCCAGCTGAGTTGTTTGCTCAATTGTGTGTTCGATTGTGTTTTTGCCATTACTCACATTTATATATTCTAAATTTCGTGCATTTTCCTTTTAAAAACCAAAACAAAGCAAATCATACTGTGAGAATTGCAAAAACATCTATAGTACTATCGAAATTATCGATGTTCTTGCATGTTTTTGTGAAATTCAATTACGTTACAGGTTTCTGTTATCTCCGATAGGTTTCTCAGTCGCAATCGATAATCGAGAATGATGTCACATTTGCCCATTTTTTGAATTCAATAATACTGCAAAGGATTATCATTTTAAAGGATTTGTCATTTTATAGCAAATTTCAGTGCACCTATAAAATCGAATGTATTTTTCTTGCAGCGTAATTCACATTACACTCACAATTACATTTCAGCGATAAAAGTTACAACCTTAACGATTGCTGGCGCCATGAATTTAACAGCTGATCGAGCAGCTGCTGAGCCGGCCTTCAGTCGCACATTTTACTTGATTTCGTAAATTCGTGAAAATTTCTAAATTATGCGCATCCTGGTACTATATGGCAGTCAGACTGGCACCGCACAAGATGTGGCCGAACAAATCTGGCGTGAGTCACGTCAATGGGGCTTCCAGGGTCCAGTTCTGTCGCTGGACAACTACGACATTCAGCAACTTGTGGAGGAGCGTCTCGTGATATTTGTAGTGGCCACCACTGGTGATGGCACAGAGCCGGACAATATGAAACAAGCCTGGCGCTTTCTGCTGAAACGCAGCTTGCCCAGCAATTCATTGGTTGGTCTGCAATTCGCCTGTCTTGGTCTAGGAGACTCCAGCTACTCCAAGTTCAACTATGCAGCAAAGAAACTGCATAAACGTTTGCTCAACTTGGGCGCCACGTCGCTATGTCCACTCGGTCTGTGTGACGACCAGCATGACTATGGACACTTGGGTATTTCACTGGCCTGGACAGCAGCACTGTGGGAATCTCTGAGCGGCACTCTGGCATTGCGCAAAGAAACAAAACCTTTGGATGTAAAGATGTGGAATGTGCATGTTCTCGAGCAGTCCCCGAGTCTGGATGAGCAGCGTTTACAGTGGACCCAAAAACAGCCGCCACAGCTGTTTAAATTAAAGGAAAATGCGCGCACTACAGCAGCAGATCATTTCCAGGACGTTCATTTGCTGCGTCTCGAAGGGAATGGCAGCGAAATGACCACTTGGCAACCTGGCGATGTGCTTGACATGCAACCACAAAACAGCGCACAAAAGGTACAAGAATTCTTTGAGCTACTTGCGGAGCATCAACTGCCATTCGGTGCTAGTACTGTGGTTGAAGTGACGTCTGCTCACGCGGATCTGCCGCTGCCCTTAGCCTATACCACTCCATTGTCATTAGACCAGGCCGCTCGATACATTTGGGATCTTACTGCCAAGCCACGTCAACGTTTCCTAGAGGTACTCGCCCAGAACTGTGAGGAAGAATTGGAGCGCGAAAAACTTTTAGAGTTTTGCACAGCCGAAGGATTGGATGATCTGATTTCCTACGTCAATCGTCCACGGCGCACGTTGCTGGAGCTGCTGCAGGACTTCAGACATGCCACATCGAAGCTTACACTATCTCAGTTGTTTGAGATGATGCCATTGATACAAGCGCGCAGCTTTTCCATAGCTTCCGATATCTCTGCAGGCACACTCGACTTGCTGGTCGCTGTCGTTAACTACAAAACCATAATGCATACGCCGCGACTGGGTTTGTGCTCCAATTGGCTGAAGCAGCTGCCATCTGGTGTGGAGCTTCGTGCGCTCATCAAGCCGGGCACCATGAGCTGGCCCAAAGACCCGCTGACACCATTAATCATGATCGGACCCGGCACTGGCATTGCGCCGTTTCGCAGCATAATCCAGCACCGTCTGCAGCTGCAGCAGACTGGAGTCAGCATTGGGCCACTAGTAGTCTTCTTTGGCTGTCGCAACAGGCACAAGGATTACCACTTTGCTGCCGACTTTGAGGCGTGGCAAGCTAATCAGCAAGTCGAAGTGCATGTTGCATTTTCACGCGATCAAGATCACAAAGTTTATGTGCAGCATCTGATCAAGGAGTGTGGCTCCCAGCTAGCTAAGCTGATCAGGGAGCAGCAGGCTTACGTCTATGTGGCGGGCAGCTCCAACAACATGCCGAAAGCGGTGAGAGAAGCATTTATTGAGGCGCTCGACAACGATGCCAACTATGTAGACCAAATGATCAAGCAGCGTCGGTATCAGGAGGAAACATGGGCGTAGAATTTAAATTGACTAACTCAGGCTACTAGTTAACAAATTATTTAAGTACTTAGTTTCTATTTTGTTGGGACGGATTTTACAAAAAATACATCACTTGTGTAAATGTGTTGCTCATGTTTTTAAAAGTCTTCCAGCAGCTTATCGGATGACGTGCGACAGAACGGACAATGACCCTTCTGCAGCACCTGCAGCTCAAAGTCCTCGGCATAAAAGAGCTACAAATATATAGAATAATTAAAGGCTAGTCGTAGTTGCATAAGTTTTTCAGACTCACCAGCAGGCACTCGGAGCAATAGGTCACCTGCAGATCAGGCAATATGTTACGATAGTAAATGTTGCGTATATGTTTATCCTGCCGCTTGAGTATTAACACATGATTGGGATCAATCGCACGCAACGCATTGCGATCCAAACTCAAAGGCAGTGCGCTGGCCACATCCTCATTGAACGGATCCGCATCCTCCGGATTCTTGGCAGGCGCCAATAGCAGACGCTCTGCCTCCGCGTCTGTTATGTCCACTTCGGGATAAAATTGTACTAAAGGCAATATTTCTGCAAGAGAACAAATGCTAGCAATCAAATGGAAAACTGTGGGAATCTACTTGCTTACCAAAAGAAACAAATGAGAATATGTAGTCCTGTCGACAAGTGGGACAATTGTTGTTGTTCAAGTGTTGGCTGTAGTTTGAGCACTTGTAGCACAGCGGCAGCAGCTCCTCGGGATCATTGAAGCCGCTCTTGCAGGCCTTGCTGTTCAGGTAGTTGAGCTGTGAACAAAGCAATTAAGGAATATATATTCTAGTGTTATCCGCAAATAGCTGTCTGTTACTCACATCGATTTGCTCTTGAACTCCCGCTGGAGGCTTGAGCGACTGCAGTCGCTTATTGACCAGCAGACATAGTTTGTTGGCTTGCAGCAACTTGGCCTGTTTGGCGAGCGTAAAGAGCACCGAGCTGCAAGTACAACAATCGAGAAATAATATATCTGTTTTCCTATTAGATGGCCAATAACTTACAACATGCTCACGCCCTTTGGCGCGCCTTTGTTATCCACTTCGTTGAAAATGAAACGGCTCACATTGAAGAGACTGACGGGTGAGTGCGTGGTAAATGGTTCCTTCATATAGTTGTAGATGACGCTGTAGGCGTAATATACCTTGGCAATGCGCAAATGGTTTTTGTACTCGTTCAGGTGATGATCAATGGCATTTTGTTCGCTTAAAAAAATAGTTCAGAGATTGAATACTACAATTATTATTACGTATGCATTTAACCTACGGCTTCTCATGATAGATGTCCAAATACTGTTTGGCCAATAGCCAGTAAAAGTAACTGGCATCCAGGTAGCGTTCCTCAGCAATTGCCGTATTGCTGAGCTGCTTTAACAGACGATTGGCATCCTTGGTACGTCCAGCTTTTAAGTAGGCTGTGAAAATAGTGATTTAGGTTAATTGCTACGTTTGTAAAGTTAATTATTTGCTTTTCTTACCCTGATGCGCCTCAATGAACTGATCCGTTTCGGCCAGCCACTGTGCGTGCTGGAAGTGCACCGTGGGTAGCAACTCCGGCAACGCCTCGGCCAGTCGAAACGCCTCCGACCAGTCCTGCACCTCGACATGCAGCTGCACCACTTGCGCCTCGTCGCCCAGCTTCTTGAACATCTCAGCGGCCAGCGGCAAAGCCTTCAGCGTCTTCAGGTTCTGAGCCACCGACTGCAGAGCATCGCGTTCACTCAGACTCAGACGACGACCAATATCATAGAGACTGAAAAACATATAAATTAGTCTAATTAAACGTGCGAAGATAGCTTGACTTACACATCCGCCCAGCCCTGCTCGGCCACAATGTCAATGGCTTTCTGATGCTCGCCAGCGGAGAGCAGCAGTTCGGCTGCAGCGCGTGGCTCCTTTACAGAATACGCCCACTCGGCACGCTTCCGCACCAGGTCACGCTTCTCCAGCTCGCTGCCATCCTTGAGATACTCCTGCGCCAGATCGAACATGCGCAGATCCGTGTACATTTCCAGCGCTCGCGTTGATTGTCCGCACTTGAGAAACAGACGCGCTGCCTCCTTGAACTTGCCAGCAAAGGCACAACTCTCGCCCAGCAACACCTCTTTGGGCACGCTGGCGCGTTGCTGTTGCTCGCGCAGCTCGCTGATGACCTGCAACCAAGGCAGATTGCGCACCTTCACATAGGCATCGCGAGCAATGTTGATGTGCAGCGCCTCCAAGGCGGACTGCGCCAATCCTTCCCAGTCGCTGATAGTGACGCCCAGACAGGCCACCTGGTAGGCCTCTCTGGAGGAGAAGAATGAAATATGTTAGATAACTGCTACATTCAAATATATCAAGCTGAATTTCCCTGCCTAATATAATGAGTAATTGTTATTAATTAATAGCTTATTGCAGCAAACCAAAGTAAACAGCAATTACCTAATTTTAAACTAAAGTACCTAAATTAATAGTAAAAAAAACCCATAAATTGACTTAAATAGGTCTATTGAACTTTTCATACTTTCAGTCAAAAATCACAAACCTTTCCTCGTTTTCTTTCCTGCCTTGGAATCCCTAAAACACCTAAACAAACTATCTCTTCAATTAATTTTACTCACTCAAACAGTCCCGCCTCGATGAACTGCCACATGGTGGCGCCCAGCGCCAGTGGCGTGTTGTGCATGATGTTGCCGCGCAGACAGAAGGCAGTGGCGCCACACAGTCCAACAACAACGCCGTGCATGTTCTGCGGCGACCTCGGCGGCAGATTGCCGACACGCACGCTCAAGCCGCCGCTGCTGTGTGTGTAGCAGAGCATCGTATCGAGATGTGTGTTCCAGGTGACGCTGTTGACGCCCGAATCTTGATAGAGGATGGTATCGTTCAGCAAGTCACGCACCACCAAGCGTCCAGCATCGTCCACAACGGCAATCTTGCTGCGATTCGCATTGATGTCCAGACAACGCACCGCCGACACCGCTGTGGTGATGAGCAGCGGCAGCGAATTGTGCAGAAAGATGCGGAACACTTGGCCGTTCTTCAGGCCCACCATGAGCCCCTCTCGGCCCGGCGGACCGCCCGTGACTTTAATGTAGCGTATGAACGAGTCCATGATCCATTCGCGTTGAAGCGCGCCCTCAAAGTCCAGGCACTGCAGTCGCTTCTCCTGGCAGAGCACAATGTTCTTGCCGCACACAACCAGCAGACTGCAGTCGAACTTTTGTTGTATCTTCTCGCGCACCTTGTAGTGCATGGGCTCGTTCTCCGTGGAGCTGAGCTCGTAGAGCACCACACGCTCGGGCAGCTGCACGGCCAGGCGATTCCTGTAGATGGCAATCTTTTGCACCAGATCACGGCACTTGATGCGCACCTTTTGGCCCGAAATCAAGTGCTGAATAATCACATCGCACATGTTCTCACGAAATGCATAACGTTCGCGATACAACGCATGCACGGTGCTAGACGCAATGTTGAAGCAGGCCAGAGTGCCGTCCTCACAACCAATCGTATATGATTGTCCACTGGGATGAATGGCCACCGACCAGATCCACGAGTCGAAGCCGTCGCCCAGCGTGCCGAGGCGTACACCGTCGCGTGTGAAGAAGTGCAAGCTGCTGGTGCAGCCGCCTACCACACAAAACTCGCCATTGGGAAAGTATTGCATGCAGAGCGGATCGAAGCCGAGCGTGCGTTCCTTTCCAATCATTTGCCCACTGAGAGTGTGGAACGAGAGTGTTTGACCCCAGTCGGCAATGGCAATTGTGTCCACGCTGCCCGCGGTATTCACAGGACAACACTGCACGCTGAACACAGAGCTCGACGAACCACCTGGGCGATCAATGCGTCCCTTTTCCTCGCCCAGTTTGTTGCGTATTGAGATGCTGCCATTGGCCAGGCCCAGTATCAAATACTGTCCATCATTTGTCCACGCGCAGCCATTGACACGCGAGCCAATCTTGTACTTTTGCACCGCCTTCTGATCCGCCGACCAGAAGGCAAAATCCGATACGGAGCATGAAGCCAAATGGTGTGATATGGGATTAAAGCACATACATTGTATGGAGTCACTGTGACTGTGTAAAAGGCATTCAATTAAGTGTGTGGAACATGTGTACCATATTGTACTTACGAGTACTTGAGCAGTCCCTCCAGCTGTGGTGACCACACAATGACTATCTTATCGGCGGCTCCGCTGGCAAAGCGTTTGCCATCGCGCGAATAAACCACTGCATTCACAGTGTCCTTGTGCGCCTTCAACGTGTTCAGCAGCGAACCGTCGTTGGGATTATAGATGAGCAGGCGATCGCCAGCTGCCACCACCAATTGGCTGCCATCGGGTGCATAGCACACAGAGTGTACGCTGAATTGAAAAATCAAAACAAGCTTAGAAATGCAACAAGTGGTTTACTATTCTAATTAGTATTTTACCTGGTCTTCTCATCTTTAGCATTCGGAAATTCGATGCGTTCCAACCATTTGAGCACGCCACGCATTGTTTTTTGTATCTTTTAATTTATTGCAGTTGCATAGTCGGCTCTTTCCATTTTATTTATGTTTTGTTTGGGGCCAAAACAAAAGCTGCCATGGCAACCAAGCGGCTGTCTTAATATCGATATTAAACTATCGCGGTAGCCGATTTACTGCGTGAGTTTGCTAGTCAAATATCGATATCATTACCGATTAAAAACAGCTGTTTTACGCCTCCCACATCAGTTGATTGTGTTCAGTGAATAATGCGCAAACAAAACAATGAATAATTTGGACAGTTCAGTGCAAGCGCACACCAAATTGGAAAAGGAAACTACCAATTTGGTGCTGCTCAAAGATCGCGTCGACAAGTATCATGATCTCTCCACGCAAATGTCCAGTATACTCACCATCTTCGAGAAGCGTCTGGGCAACTTGGAGCAAACCATTTTGCCCGTCTACCAGGAGACGGAGCAGCTGCAAAAGCGTCAGCAAAGTAAGTGCGGCAATAATAATTGACGTCTTCCATTACTTTAACGCCCCCTCACTTGGTTTTTAGATTTGGAAGCCACACTGAATTGCCTAGAGAGCGTGCTTTCGCACTACGATATCTCACAGGAGGTCTGCCAACTGATTCATCAGGGTCCCGTTGAGGGCAGCATTGGCACATTTCTGGATGCGTTGGCTAAGCTACGCGCTGCCATGGATTACTTTCTGCACCACAACTCGCAGAGCGTCGAATTGGAAAATGTCACCAGTTTGTTCAACACTGGTTGCGAGGGCCTCAATCAGCATTATAGTATGCTGCTAAAGAAGCACAGCGCACCACTGAAACCTGTAGAGCTGCTGGATCTCATTTACATCGAAGATGATTCGTCTAGCGATGAGTATACATCGTTTCGCCAACTATCGCAGAGCACGCGTGAGGAATTGTGCACTATATCGCTGTGGCTGGAGCAGAATTTGCGCGAATACACGCATATATATGCAAAGGAGCGGGGAGAGGTGGTGTTGCGCTCACTGCAACTGCTGAAGGATCACCAGAAGAGCAGCAGTTGGGGCACAGAAGCTCTGGTGAGTACAAATTAGGAGGGAGATGGATTAAAGCTCTTGGCGTAGCCAACTTATTGTGTGGCTGCATGGCATAGCGTTGCCAAGTTCTTAATCCTCAATTCGCGTAGTGAAAGCTCAAAAATACCGTGTTGCCGACTTTTAAGCTCATTTGTATGGCGTTGCCAATTTCCAAATGATCGCGAAGTGAAAGCTTGAAAGTGCCGCATTACCAACTTCCTCCTGTTCGTGAATGCAACACTGTGTAGTTTTACAGTTGTAACGCTAACGGTGGATTTCCAGTTTATAAGCTTTCTTCAAGTGGCACCATAGCAATTTTCATCATTTGTAATTTGTCTATTGTGTTTTAACTGTCGTTCAATTCCTGTGAAATTTAATTGATTGTATAAAATGGCAGATAGTCAGACACCAAAAAATCGGCCAAAATTGTGCCTAACTCAACACTCACTTAACGTGAACTCCATTAATGTGCGTTGCTTTTCGCCAATCATTGGAGAATTCCGTTCGCCGAATTTGTCGCCAATCACGAATATGCGAACAAGCAAAAGTCCCATCTCGCCAATGCATTTCAAGAAGCCAATGGAAAAACCGCATCAACAGCCGCAACAACAACATAAAACTGCGCCACCAAAAATCAAAGTCTCAGTTCATGAAAAGAAGAAGAAGAAGCAACAGAAGGAGGAGGAGGAGAACAATAACAACAACAGTTTGGATTGCTTCATGGATGACTCGAGCAACAACAACATTGAAACATCGTTGTGTCGCGAATCCCGACGCCGTTCATTGCAAGCCGCAAACCACAATTATTTGGTGAATCATGCCAACAATGTGAAGGAAGTGCTGCTCCTCGTTGGCCTTGAGCGGTACCTGGATAAGTTCGAGAAATCGCACATCGACATGATCGAGTTGGTGTCCATGAAGCGTGCGGATCTCAAGAAGATTGGCCTGCGCAAGGAGGAGGACTGTGATCGCATACTGGATGCCTTGAAGGCGCTTTAATTCTGTCAGCTGCAAAGGAAAATCGCTGGTTGATTTGCTTGATTAAGTTGATTAAGTATTTTATTGTGTAATTGAATATGTATTAATAAATCGATTTTTTTGTGCTCCTAACATATTTATCTCAAACATATTTGTTATATTGACCCCAATAATTCATCAACAACAAATTTGGCTGCGATCTGGTATTAAACTTGGAAGTGCTGTTATTTAGCATTGACCATTTCTGTAAAGTAACTGCAATGCTCGTTATTCTGTTAATAACATTTGATTAGCAGCTTTAAAAGGGAAACCTATCGAGTATTAAGAAGAATTTAAGCTTGAAGTTATTTTTTAAATTCAACTTAACTTTTGCAGAGACCTCGTCACAGTGGAAGGCAGAACCAAGAACCCAAGCGGAACACCTCAGCGCGATTGCAGCAAATGTAAGCCGGCAACAAAGTTTATGTGATGAACTTGACTAATCTTCTAAATCCCAACAGCTTCGAGAAGAAGGCGAACAAATTGTATTTGCGCGCCACACAGACGCTGGAACAGTCCACGGGCATCTCCATTAAAAAAGCCTCCTCGCACACGGACCACTTGACATCTGAAGATCTGTTGGATGGCGACCAGGAGCTGGACAAGTATTTGGTTATGCTGCTCGGTCTGCAGCGGCTGCTCAACTGGGAGCGTGCGATAATGCGCGACATTATACCGCAGTCCAAACACAACGAAGTCTTTGCACGTCTCGCCTACAATGCCATCGAATTGGTGGTCAAGGACGCAGAGGCAATAACCCAGCGCATACTGCGCTGCATCTCACGCAAGGAGTGGACATCCGCACTGGGCATCTTCTCGGCTCTGAAGCGCGTCATCTTGTTGCAGCCCGATATAGAGCGCACCTATGATGCGGCACAGCGCGAACAGTTGACCAAGGTGCTTAACAAGCTGCAACAGACGGGCTCCAAGGCGCTGGAACACTTCCTGGACGTGGTCAAGGGCGAATCGAGCACAAATATCGTAGGTCAGAGCAATGTGCCCAAGGATGCGACAGTGCATGAGTTAACATCGAACACGATTTGGTTTATCGAGCATTTGTACGAGCACTTCGATGTCATTGGCGCCATACTCGCGCAAGATGTGCTCTACTCCACGCAGCTGGACACCATACTGATGAAGAAGGCGCTGCCCGGCGAAGAGCGCAACAAGGCGCTGCTGGCCATCTACATAAGTGAGACAGTCTTTAACTTTCGACAGTACACATATCTTGACAATGATTTGCTATTTACAGAGAAAGCGCTGGCGGAACTCAATCTATCCATTATGAACAAGTGCGAGCAATACAACGACCAGGCGACAAAGCATCTCTTCCGGCTGAATAACATACACTATATACTCAAGTCGCTGCAGCGTTCCAATCTGATTGATTTGGTAACCTTGGCGGAGCCGGAGTGCGAGCATAGCTATCTGGAAATGATACGCGAGCTGAAGACAAGCTATCAGAAGACGTGGTCGAAGATGCTCTCGGGCATCTACTCCCTGGAGGAGCTGCCCAAGCCAGTGGGCGGCAAAGTCAAGGACAAGGATCGCAGTGTGCTCAAGGAGCGCTTCTCGGTAAGTGGAGCAAAGCACTTTGAGTTGAAGGACTTTGTTGATGAGCTCTTCATATTGACAGAACTTCAACAAGGACTTTGAGGAGGCTTGCAAAATACAGCGCGGCATTTCCATACCCGATGTCATACTGCGGGAGGGGATCAAGCGCGACAATGTGGAGCACATACTGCCCAACTATTATCGCTTCTTTGAGATGTAAGCACTTGCACGCAATTGCTGGGTTTCCTTTTAACTTATTTGCTTAAATTTGCCAGGTACTCGTTGGTGCAGTTTAGCAAGAATCCCGACAAGTACGTGAAGTATCGTCCGGACGAGATAAACGCTTTGCTGAGCAAGCTCTTTGATGACTCCGCCTAGACTATTGCATTCCCCCGACTTTGGAGTTATGATTCGGATGCGGTTCGGATTCGTTCGGCTTTTTAATTCCAACACAATAAATATCGTTTTAAAAAATACACATACAATGCGACGTATCGACTATAGCCTAAAAATATTAAATGCCATGTAAAATGTAAAATGATGCGCCGCCCGCTTCCAGTTGCAGTTGCGGGGATCAGTAAAGGAAGTTGTTCGATGGCGCCTCGGGGCGTCCACAGGCGCCATAGTGATGCACACCCACTGTGCTATTGGTGCGACAGTTCTCAATGTCCAGGAAGCAGTCGTTCAAATACGTCTTATTATCGTTGCCGCAAACAGGCTCAAACTCTCGGGGACAGATGCGGGCACAGCCCTTGAACTGAAAGGCGGCCAAGCAGCGCTTCAGTGGCACCACAAACACATGCTTGCCGCAATTCTCCTTGCGCATGTGGCACTCCGACTTGTAGAACTTGTTATCCGAGCCACACACAAAGTTTGGCGGCTGGGCATCACAATCGGACTCACAGTCGGCAGTCAACGCGCAGTTCTTCAGCGAAACGGGCACCACGCGCAGACTGCAGGTGCGTCGCTTGAACTCGCACATGGAGGCAAACGTGTTGCCATCAGAACCACACACCGGCTGCTGCTCCAGGTCGGCGCGTGTGCACGCATCGCCGCAGTCCTTGACGGGGCTATTCAGATCCGTGCAGGGTCCGATGTGCGCCAGATTAACGCCGCGCCTGCAAAGCGAGAAAAATAGGAGCAATTACAAAGTGTGCCAGACTGCGAAATACGCGCTATCAAATTGAGAGATATTTAGAGGAAGTAAGTAAGCTTAACGATTGATCTTCTCACTACAGATTTGTATCTTAATCATTATCCAACCACTGTCCTTTTAATTTTTCTATTTCAATTGTGATCATTAGATAATTTGTGTTCTTAAAATTTGTATCGTATCTAGTTTCAAGTTTAAAAGCTTTAGCTTGATCTGTATAGATTACCATACTATACTATTACTGTTACAATATGATTTTCTAGATCGAGCTGTTTATAGGAGTAGACAGGCAGACAAACACTGATTTTCCTCGCTACTTATTTCATCTGTATATTGATTAGGCCTTTAGATATGCACTTGAGATTAAGTTAAAACAACCATCTATCTGCCAATACTTGGAAGATCTCTTGCCACTTGTAAACTTACAGGCAGGTGGCATGCGCCAGTTCGCACTCGTTGTTGTAGGTCTTGGCGTCGGTGCCGCAGAGTTTGTCGTTGCGCTTGGAACTGAAGATGGAGCCAAAGAGATTGTTGAAGTCCTTGCAGGGCGGCAACTGTTTGCAGCGAGTCAAACGGTTCTTGCACTTGTCCATGCTCATCTTCTGTATGGACTTGCGCTGCGGCCTACAAGACAAGACACGTCATAAAGGATCAACAAGATCGTGGCATTCGACTCGCAACTCACCCGCAGTTGAGCATCTTGAGCTCGCAGAGCGACGAGTAGATGTTGCCATCGCTGCCGCAGACATACTGCGACGTGGCATCCGCATCCGACTTGGGGCACTCGGTGGGGCAAGTCTCGGCTGGCGACTGGCTGCCGTGACGCTCCTGTGGCATGCAGAAGGACAGCGGCACCTCGAACACGTGCTTGCCGCAGTTGGTCGAACGCATCTTGCAGGGACTCGCATAGAGGCGGCCATCCGAGCCGCAGGTGGGTCTGGCCACGCGCCAGCAGGACTCGCGGCACATGCGCGTCGACTGGCAGTGCTTGCGACTGGTCTTCACCACGCCCTGGCCGCAGGTGTGCAGCTTCATCTCGCACGTGGAGTTGTACACGTTGCCGTCGGAGGCGCAGATGGGTCCGTCCTTGGGAGCACTGTTGCAGTCCACGGGGCACGACTCGCGCTGCGCGCTGGTGTTGCTGCACGGGCCCACATGCGACAGCTTGACGGCGGCCAGGCCAACGCGACAGGATTGCACGCGCAGCATGCAGCGGTTCAGATAGGTGCGTCCATCAGTGCCGCACACCGGATCCTTCTCAGTGCTGCAGCGATGCTTGCAGTCCGAGCCCTTGGAGCGCTCGCAGCCATCGCGCACATCCTTGACCAAGGAGACGCCGTTGCGAGCACACGTCTTCTTGCGCAGCTCACACAGATTGGCGTAGATGAGGCCATCGCTGCCACACACGGGCTCCGCGCCCACCGTCAGGCTGGGCGGACAGGAGCGCGGACAGCTGTTGGTGGCGCCCGAGGCGCTGGCTCGATGCTGCCGCCCCATGCTCAGCTGCTGCTGCTGATCCGCCTCCTCCTGCAGCAGATTCTCCAGCGCAGCGGCCGCCGCGCCCGGGGCCTGCATCAGCGTGGACGAGAGCTCGGGCTGCGCGTCCTGACGGTAGTTGATCAACAGCGAGTCCGGCGCAGCATCCGCGTTGCGGTAGCGTATCACAGGCGCCTGGGCGGGCAGCTTGATGATCTTAATGGGCGAGTCTGTCACGGCGCCTGCGATGAGCCGAACAGCGGGAACGAGAATGAGAACGAGAGAGGGAGAGAGAAGAGATGAGAGCGTGGATCAATTGAGAGTGGAGATGTTGAGGGCATGCGGAAGAGCCGCCGCTGGGCATAACAATTGTGGATTAGTTCCGAGTGACCAAAGTATTTTGCGCAGTTGCCTAGCTTCGTGTGCTCGTATTCTTCTTAACCCTAGAGCTGAGTGGGCGTCGTGTCACGCACGCGCTGAAGAAGCACGAAAACTACGACTTCTAAATTAAAGCTTTATATTTTTTGCATTTCTAAAGTACTCAAATATTTAAAAAAAAAAAGATGCAAAATGCAAAAACTCTACATAAATAATTTGTATAATTAAGAGTTCATGATAATAATAAAGTAATAAATTTCAATAGCAATAATTGTATGAAACTGGTTTAAAACATAATTGCTCATTAGATGTGTTTTTAAGCATAATAATCTTAGCACAAATGATGTTTTTGCTAATGTGCAATCTTTGTAAATATGATGCACAATTTCTCTTCAACTTTCCTAAGCGATAAAGCTCGAAAAAATAATTAGATAATTGTGCGCTTAAATTAAATGTGAAATTATTTCTTAAAAGAGAAACAAAATTATATTGCTTAAATTATTTAGCGGATAAATTTCAGTTGTCTTATTGTATTGCATTGTGTTAAAATTAAAATATATTAAATATGAATTGCTTTTTTAATTAGTTGCAAGAATATTTTTTTGCATTCATAAAAAAGTAATATAATTTGTTTGTGTTTAGTAAAAATATCAATTTTGAAATATATGTGGAAATCGTAAATCTTTAATTGAAAGAAACTGGTTTTTAGTTTGAGAAAAAAACTTTCGTTAGTGACGTGTCACGATTCCATCTCTGAGCAACCCCACCCCACGGGCATCGGCAATCTGAGTTAATGCTCATAGTCGGACATTAACTTGGGCATTTAGAGAACTGTTTATGTGCTGTGCGAGTGAGTGCAGTCGAGTTAACGGTAAACGACCCACACAGTTTCGGATCTCAAATATGATGGGACTATCTGTGACCTCCATCTATAATTGCGCTTGCTAATCCCCATCCAGAAATCATGAATCTAAAGACTAAAACTGCAAGTGAAATTTTCACACTAATTGCCTCCGGCCTCGGCCCGAAAAGTCTGTCTCGTTGTCGCTCTCGTCGTCTTGGTCGCAGCGAAGTCGGCTCGGTCTACGCTGTGGTCGTGGTCGGATGTGTTGGGTTTTGTTTGCAAAGAAAGCGACGCGATGGGAGGAAGCCGCAAACGCGAGTAGAAGTAGAAAATCTATTAGCGCGCTTCAAGAGACTGCGATTGTTTGCCCGAGATAATTGAACCCACGTTCATTATTTCAATTTGTAGCAGCAGCCACAGCTGCGAACAAAACACACTACAACATAAATATCACAAGAAAACAAGAAAAAAGAAAAGATGCGGCGAGTAAATAAAACAATAATGCCAGGCGTCAAAGACTTAATCCCAGAGGCAGTCGCATTCTCAGCCATTTTAATGGCCGCAACTAGAGAAAATTAAGCGGCGTTAGAAACTAATACAGACATCATCCCAGCGTCTCGCCTATAACATATATTCCACATTCCAGCAGCAGCAGCAGCACACACCAAACAGCATTTCAGTGGCAGCCATGACTAAAGCTCCCTGCTCTTTGCTCTCAACTCTCGGCTCTTGCTATCGGATGCCATCAATTGCAACAACAACAACAACAGCAACAACAACAAACGCAACTATAGCGAAAAAAAAGAACGCATAACGTATAATTTTCAAAAGTGGAAAAAGCAACAACAATTGCACAACGCTGGGCAGGCTTAGGCCCGGACTGCGAGCTGACATGATATGTGGTGCTCGCTTGTTGCAACTGCTGCCCCCACATATCATTCTGCCAGCCGCACAGTGGTCCAAGGATGCCAAATAATGAGTTAACTCTTCTATATGCAAAAAGATAACGCTAAAAAGTTAAAACACTGTGAAGGAACTCGAGTTTTAAAAGTTATTGACATTGCTTATAACTTCACGTAAAAACTAAATCAGCTAATGCAATCATACAATTAATTTCTAAGAGTCATTTGAGCAAAGATAATAGAATTTGTTAGCATTAGCCAGCCTAAGATAACCCCAATTAATAAACAAAATAAGATACAATTGAGTTTGAAGTACATAATACAAAATTATGTAAAAATAGTGTTACGGTAACTGAAATTGTGCATAAATTGACCATGAAATACAATTTAGTAATTGTCTTGCTAATGCTTCTTAAACAATTAATTATGTTAGCTCATTTGCTTTGCTTGTTAACATAAGTGGGCTAATAAATTAAACTAGTTTGTTAGTTAATAGATCGTAAACAATGGCAATTATATTATTATTCAAATAGCTTCAGCAGCGATCATAATCAGAATTGCAACATAAGCACTTAGTCATCAATCTGAATTGATGTTGAAGATGACGATGATATGTAACAACAATGTCACGATCTTTGCAGTGAGGAATTTTGATTTCAATTAAATAACGATGGCAGGGAGGCAGAAAGAAACCACATGACTGAGATTCGGACTTGGACTGTAATTGGCTGCGTCTTTGTCTGATTTGCTGTTTGATCACACGGGTCAAGTCTTTTATGGCGACGACCTAATAGGGCAATCAACCAAATAATTCGCTGCTCTCTTTAATGCACTTCCTTAATTTGAACCCGTTCCAACCGGCTGCGGTAACACTGTTCTACCTCTTGGTCTCTCTTCGGGTTCAAGTCTCTGCTGTCGTATTCTGTCCGACTGTCCGTCAGTCTGTCTGTCTGTCGCGCATGAGAGCAAGTTTAATGAATTTATTTGAATGTTGGACAAATTGTGCACGACGCACAAATTTACGAGCATGTTTGGGCTTTACTTTTACATATTTTTATTGGAGTGGGGAGTCAGAGAAGGAAAGAGAGGAGGGGGGAGAGCACATGCCATGCTTCGTGTGGAGTGAGTGTAAAGAGCAAGTTTGGGTTGCGAGGGGGGTCACTGATGTGTGTCAGCTTTACATTCACTTTATACTTGAACCTCTAAGATAGCTATTAATTGTTGCTGCTGTTGCTGCTGGGCAGAAGACAATGCCAATTGTTGTAGTAGCACACACCAGTTGGCCTTTCTATCCGTCCCCCCTCGCGTACCCCCCCCCCCCATGTCGCATGCTATTCGTTAGTTGGGTGTATGACTTACCATTAGTGAGGCTTGCCGTTAGCATAAATGCCAGCAGTGTGCCAAACAGCTGGTGCTGGAACTGTAGCCTACAGCGGTACGACTGGAACGGCGTCTGGATCAAGTACATCATTTTCACTGTCGACTGCACTTTCCAGGCCTAGGCTAGACAACAAATATGTGTGTGTTTGTGTGAGTATGTATGTGTGTGCGTGACTACGACGCTTTCGCTCGTTAACAATTGAAATAGTAGCAGTTGCTGTTTTGCTGTCGCTGTTTGCTGTTTGAGCTTCTCAAGTTCAACACTAGGCGGCGTGCAAAGATCACGACACGAGTTCGACTTGCGTTTGCGAAGAAAGTTTTTTGTAGTACCACTTCCCGCCGTCTGTCTATGCACGGCTCTTTAAAAGAACTGGTGCAAGCACAAAACACGCAGAAGCTCAACGCTGACGTTGACGTCGCTGCTGTAGCTGATGCTGCTGCTGCGCTGCTGCTGTTGCTGTTGCTATCGCTGCTGTTGGCGTCGCTGCTAACGTTTCTGCGCGGTTCGCTTTGGTGGGCCCTTTTATGAGTTCATTCGTCGCCTATTAAACGTTAAGCGACGTTTCGGTTTACTTTTTTTTGCACAACGAGCAATTACATCAAAACTCCTGCGTAAATTTTTCAGACTACTCTCGAGTTTGACGTGCTTTTTGTTGTTGTAGCTGCTGCTGTTGTTATTGTTGGTATCTGACCTCTCGCACAATGTAGCATAATTTCTTTTTTATCGCCTTGCCTTTTAGTACATTTCTGCTTTTCTTTACCGTTTTTTGTAGTTTTATTATTATTTTTGCACGTTGCTTTAATTCGATTTCAATTACGACTGTGGCTGCCTTTTGAAGTTTTTTTTACCACCGTTCCCGTTTGTTCTGCGGTTGCCCTCTTGTTGTTGTTACTGTGTTCTTTATATTTTATTGTATGCACACAAAAGTTCTTTTCAATGCTTTTTGCAGGCTCTTTAGTCTCGTAGTTCGTTACTCTTTTGCCGTCGTAACCGTAACCGTTTGAATTTGATTTTGATTTTGATGCGCGCTCGTTGAGTTTCGCATGCGAAGTGATCGTTATGTGTGTGTGAATGAGAATGTGGATTGTGGATGCTTAGTGTGGACGCTGTCCGCTGCTCGACGTCGACTGCATTGTTGTTGGGCCGCTGCTGTTACTGCTGCTGCGTTTTCAATGAATGAACATGCACACACATACACATGCACACTACTCTCGCACACACACGCACGCGCGCTTTGATTTTAACACATTCATAAAAAATTATAGACTCTTATTGTTGATGTTGCTGCTGTTGCTGTTGCTTGCTGCTTCTTTTTTGTTGCACGCTTGCGGCTCCAGCTCCAATTTCGTATGCGACAAAAATGCTTCTACTTCGCTTCTATTGCTGCTGTTGTTGCGACTGCGCCGTACCGCACAACACGAGAGAAAGGTTTGAATGACACTCACACTCGAATTTGCAATGCCATTTATATGAGTGAAAGGCAGTCGCAGCGCAGCCGACTGCGCAGCTGGCGTCGCTCGGGCGCCGCACAGTGGTGATGCTTCTAAACGAAATTGACTTGCCTGCATTTCAAGGCCACAATTTATTGTAGTTCGCCAGTGCAACGTAAATGCATAATAAAATTTACTTATGTTAGAGCGGTGTTAGTTGAATATTGAGCACATTTTAACGTTGTCGTTCTGATAAATGGCCGAACAGGAAGCTTTTGTTGTTCGCTTGGTCACACTGTGCGACGGCATCTTCGGCTCTGCTCGCATCGCATGGCATCGGTTCGATTCGGTTTTTGTTGCGCTTAGGCATTGATTAAATGGAGTTGTCGGTGGTATTTAAAATAACAACTTGGACTTGCTTGTTGTTGTTGTTGTGCGCAACCTAATCGGTTTTGCGTACAAATTTAATTTACCAAAAGTGGCAGCAAAATGCAACCAAAAAGGCGAAGCGCATTTGAAATTATAACACACACATAGCATAGCATAGGCATCTCTTACTCCGTGTTGTTGCTGTTGTTGTTGTTGTTGTATGCAGTAGTCGGGCAGTCGGGCAGAAAGAAAGTGCGCTGCGCTGCTGCGCCGCACAGTTTGAAGTCGAACTCGATGCCGATATGCTCTTAAAGCCACAGACGGTTGCTAGCTGGAAGCTGTGTTTATAGACTTGTCGACTTTTAAGCCATAAATTTTACGCCTGAGTGGCGTTGCGAATAAGGGTCACACACATACAGCACACACACACGTACGTGCACACAACATAAATAGATACTGAAGCTTGCACATATGAGCTTTGGCTCGCGTGCATAAAGAAAATTGAGCGGTGCAGCAAGCGGAGCGACATCTAGCGGCCAACGCCGCCACCGCAGTCGTAGTCACAGTTAACGGCCAAAAAGAGGTCAGTAAGTGAATGTTTGTACAGTTAGTTTTTGGGCAGCCAGACATGTAAGCGGCAAAATGCATCTGACAGCCGTGACACAGCAGCGTCGCAGTCGCAGCCTAGAGCAGCGACTGCGCGGCCGCCCAGAACTAATGCTGAAACCAAAGACGACAAAAAGCGTTGTTTTTTTTTGTGTAAAAAAATTAATTAAAAGAAAGCCGGCGTCAAATGGTTTGGCAACTAACAAAGAAAAAAAACCTTTGGCATCACTGCAATTTCTTTTTGGCCATAACCAAGATTTGATGTCGTCGTCGTCTTTGTGGTTAGCGGCTGCCAATAAAAATGGAAAGTGAAAATTGTAGCTGCAATGTCGATGCCAATGCATATTAAAACCGACAAAAAAAAAATGTGCAACAAAATTTAAACGTGTAATAAAACGATAGAAGCCGCAGTAACATGGCAATAACAGCGAACAGCGACCACGCACCTGTTCTGCAAGTTTATGCGCGTTTTCTACACCTGGCGCTCTAATCACAGCCTCTCTATGCCATGCATACGCCCAGGCGTCGTCGTAGCACATCAAGACTTCACGAGTATTATATAAAAGTGATGATAGTGTCAAGCATCAGCAGCATTGGCAGCATCGGCAGTAAAAGCGGAAATTATATACGGCCAAGAAAACAAAATCAAAAGTGCTTCTTGTGAATGTGAAGCACTTGTGAAAATGCCGTGAAATGCCAATTTAAATTTGATGAGCTAGCGACATGCGCGCATACTCACGACTAGTTATTTTCTGCATTTCACCATTTCAAACATTGGTTTTCCTATGGCTATGCTAATTTTAGCACAAATATGCTTTGCTCGTTATCGCGTTTCAAATAGTAACAGTCACGCGATGCAGTGTAACCAATAAATATGGGCCGCACTGGTTTTAGAGAGCTGGCGCACATTAGCCAACACTGTCTGTAGAAGGGCAGTGCTATGTTGTCAACGCCACACATACAACAGTATGACTAGTAATATAATATTATTGTATTATTTTTGGTATTATAATACTAAATAGTAGTATATATAATTTTTCGGTATATTTGAATGTTTATAATTTCAAGCAATTGTTACTGTTACCTTGGGAATTCAAAACAGTTTTTAATACACATGCGATTAGCAACAATAGTGCTACAAAAAGTCACGATTTTAATAGAAAATTCATGATACAAACGGCTAAGCAAAACAAGTGTAACCAAGCTGGAAAATATGAGACTAATATAGTTGGTATATTCGCTCATATGAAATAGTATATTTTGCAGAGCAAACGTGCGGTCACGCTGCCACTCACATGTACGCACACACACACACGCACATGTACGCACACAGGCACACTCATTGAAAAAGTCGGAGAATTGTGTGGGAAAAAAATCGTGTATAACTAACAACGAAACACGCAAATTGTGCAAATGCAGATGCCTAGTGGCAAAGGCAAAGTGTACGCTTAAGTGTATTACGGGTGCGTGCAGTCATTTTGGGGAGGGGGGCGCTGCGAAATTCATGTTGTCGCTAAACCGTCGTCGACGTTGTCGTTGTAACGCGAAGAAGTGTGTGTGTGTGTGTGAAGAGTGAAACCTACAACTTTACTCCCCAAAAACCAACAACACAGCCACACCAGCAGCAGCAGCAACAACAACAACAACAACTAGAGTAGCAGCAGCAGCAAGCAAGCAAGCAACAGCAGCAGCAGCACCAGTGTTGAGAGAGAAAAGATGGCGACGAATCGCACCAGTCGCATACAATCACAACCAAAAATTTTCCCCTCGATCTTTTCGAAACTGCACGGTGCCATCTCGGAGGCATGCGTCTCACAGCGTCTGTCGACGGACAAGAAGACGCTGGAGAAGACGTGGAAATTGATGGACAAGGTGGTCAAATTATGCCAACAGCCCAAAATGAACCTAAAGAACAGTCCACCCTTCATACTCGATATACTGCCGGACACGTATCAAAGATTGCGTTTGATTTACTCCAAGAACGAGGATCAAATGCATCTGCTGCATGCCAACGAGCACTTCAATGTCTTCATCAATAATCTAATGCGTAAATGCAAGCAGGCCATCAAACTGTTCAAGGAGGGCAAAGAGAAAATGTTTGACGAGAACTCGCACTATCGTCGCAATTTAACCAAACTCAGTTTGGTCTTCTCCCACATGCTCAGCGAACTGAAAGCCATCTTTCCCAACGGTGTCTTTGCTGGCGACCAATTTCGAATCACCAAAGCAGATGCTGCCGACTTCTGGAAGAGCAATTTTGGCAACAGGTAAGACACACACACTCCAATCCTCTCATGCAAGCAGTCAGCTCATGCTGTATTTTTGTTGCAGCACATTGGTGCCTTGGAAGATCTTTCGACAGGAGCTGAATAAGGTGCATCCCATATCGTCGGGCCTGGAGGCCATGGCTCTGAAGACAACCATAGATTTGACGTGCAACGATTACATATCGAATTTTGAATTCGATGTCTTCACACGTCTGTTCCAGCCTTGGGTCACACTGCTGCGCAATTGGCAAATTCTGGCCGTCACCCATCCCGGTTATGTGGCCTTCCTCACCTACGACGAGGTGAAGGCGCGTCTTCAGCGCTACATCCACAAAGCAGGCAGTTATGTCTTTCGCCTATCCTGCACCCGACTCGGCCAGTGGGCCATTGGCTATGTGACGGCCGATGGCGAAATATTGCAGACAATACCACAGAATAAGTCGCTGTGTCAGGCGCTGCTCGACGGGCATCGGTAAGCACAAGTTTCCATAGCAAAGCATTCACGATCTCCGATTGCATTTTGTTTATTTCACATAATCGCATACTTCGCTGAATTCATATCACTTAAGAGACTTTTCGCTAGTATACAACACGAAAAACTTTATTTACTTATTGTTATAAACAAGCTTTGCCGATAAATCTTGTTGCTTACTAAAAAGTCTACTTAACTTTTAGACTGCTTAAAAAGAAAACTACAGAAATGCTCGTGTTCACTTAAGCAACTTTCCAATTAGCAACTTTTTTCGCTGAAAGTTAGTTTCATGAATCTATAGAAAATGCTATCGAAGATCGAAGTGTTAAAGTGTTTTTATTTTGAAACTCCCAACTAATGCGCTTTGCTTTTTCTTAGCGAGGGCTTTTACTTATATCCCGATGGCCAGGCCTACAATCCGGATCTGTCGTCTGCCGTGCAAAGTCCCACAGAGGATCACATCACTGTCACCCAAGAGCAATATGAGCTGTACTGTGAAATGGGTGAGTACTTGGCCAATTGCAAGCTTAAGGCACGCACTAAACTCTGTTTCGACTTGCAGGCAGCACTTTCCAACTATGCAAAATCTGCGCCGAGAACGACAAGGACATACGCATTGAGCCTTGCGGTCATTTGTTGTGCACACCCTGTCTCACCGCCTGGCAGGTGGACTCCGAGGGACAGGTGAGACAGACACATGCCTATTGCAATCTATAGAGTTGTGTAACTAATGCCAATGAATTGCTATCTCTTTAGGGTTGTCCGTTTTGTCGGGCCGAGATCAAGGGCACCGAGCAGATCGTTGTGGATGCCTTTGATCCCCGCAAGCAGCACAATCGGAATGCAACGAATGGCAGACATCAGCAGCAGGACGATGACGATACAGAGGTATAGTTTTGTGCAGCGCTTTGTTAGTACTTTAAACAAAAGAAAAAAAGCCTTTGACATTGAAGCCTGCCCCGCGCCCGCGCTGCCCGCCTCTGCTGCCTATCTATCACACACACATACACTCTCTCTTTCACTCTATCAGTCTATCTGTTTATCTATGATATATGTATATATATATAGTATTTATATATACACAACTTATTACGATTTTGGTTCATTTATATATATACCAATTGATATATATGATGTTAATGTTAAGCTTATCGTTTAGCCATTTTAATTTAATTCATATTGAAATTATTAGCTAAAATTTAATGCAACTAACCAGCAGTGCACACACACACAAACACAGACATCAAATATTTCGATATACACATTCAGTATATAGTATAGCATTCGTAGTGTGCCGAGTCTCGAGCGGAAGCTGCTCATCAGCCGCCAACGCAACGCAATCGCAATCATCGTTTTTTATCAGCGTTCGCTTGTTGCCGTTGCCGTTGCTGTTGCTGTTGCTGTCGTTGTGCACTCTGCGTTGTTGTTTTTCTTTTAGTTGCGTTTTCGTGTCCATATTCTTTACATTTCACATTCGCTCGCTCTGTTGTTTTCATTTTTTTTATTATGAATCATTTTCAATTGCGTTTTGCATTAATTCGTGAGCAACAACATTTTCAATGCTTGTCGCCTCTCACTTTCCTTCTCTATTTCTCTCTCTTACTCTGTCGTTTTACACTATTTGTATATACATAGGCACCCCCATAGAATTTATTATTATTATTAGTATGTATTATGTATAATGTATTACGACTATGATTATGTTTATGATTATTATTATTGTATTTTGTATTTGTACTTTAGTGAGCTACAAAACAACAACAACATAAAACACTGTCTGTATTCGATCCCTGTTCTTCCTGCTCCTCCTGTAATAATTTTTCAGCATTTTAGTTTATTGTTTTGATATTTCCAAAGATATGTTTAGTTCATTTTTGTGTGAGAGTGATTTATCATTTACATTTTTTTGTTTTAGTTCTCAATTCGATTTTCATTAATTTGTTTGTGTAAGCAGCTGCCTTAAGACTGTAATTTATTAATAATAAACAAAAAGAAACAAACAAAACGCATATTGTATGTAAAATTATCATAATATCATTACGATTACACAATTATTATCATGTAGTTTAGCTGTTAATTGTCACAAGCCTAGGCCAGAATTTATTATAAAAAAGAAACGAAATTATTGCAAGTATTAGCCAAGAAACATTAACATTATCTGTTTGTTGTGTATGTCGCGTGCGTGTGTGTGTGTGTGTGTGTGTCTGTTTATTTTGTAGCGTATGTGTTTGTGTGCGTGTGTTCCATTCATTTACATACTATTTTAAAAAAAAATTTCGATTCGGCTCAGTTTTGTTTCCTTAACAAATGCAGCAGCATACATCAACAATATTCAATAATTATTATTATTTATGTTTTTTAATGTAATACATCTAATGCAATTTTATATATACTATATATACATACTTACTACAATAATAATAATAACGAGTATATCAAATTATAGCAATTAGTTTTTATAATTTTCGATTTCCTTAATAAGTTTTAATCGTAACGAACGAGAAAAAAAAGCGAACAAACAAAAAATATAATATACATGTATAAATATTTATAAATATTGGTTTCAATTGTTTGACAAAACGTTTTACTCTTTTATATACTTTTTTTGATTTTGTGTGTTCTTGATTATTGTCTACAGTTATACTTTCTTAACTAAGTATTGCGTTGTTGTTGCCTTCTATTTTTATTCCATGTTTGTTGTGCATGTCCAACAAAAAAAACCAAAAACAAAAAGCAGTTTGATTTTGCAGTTGCCTCGTTGCTCTAGCGGCATGTGTCTCCTAACCAATCAATAGCCAACCCAAAATACCCAACTATCAAATAAGCCAATGCGTCAAAGCACTTGACAACAACAACTGACTGAAACCACTCCCAACACTCCTGCAGGACATGGGCGACTTCAATATTGCCACCTCGTCGCTGCACGCGCTCAGCACCTCGGCGTCGGCGCAGTCCGCGACAGAGAAGCACAGCCCGCACACCTCGCCGCGCCTGGGCAGGCGCAGCACCACGCCCAGCCTGATGGCCGTACAAAACGATCTCTATGCGGGCGGCGCGCCGGCTCTCAGTCTGCCCAGCACCAGCGGCGCCAGCAGCAGCAGCAACAGCAGCAGCAGCAGCAGTGCCCACAACTGCAACGGCGCCTCCACAGCCGCAAGCTCAACGCAACAGCAGTTGCAGCAACCCACTGCGCCGCCTGCAGCCGCGGTGATCAGCAACGGCGGCAGCAGCAGCAACTGCAGCAGCAGCAGCAGCAGCTCAACTCAACAGAAGTCCACGAATCGCATGAGTGCACCGCTGATGGGCGCCAGTGTGGTGAACTCCAGCTATGGCCAGAAGTTGCCCAGCAAAACGGATAATGGCAACGCCAGCGACGCCGCCTCCATTAGCTCCTATGCCATATTGCAGAATCTGCAGGATGCTAGCTCCAGCTCCGGCTCGAGTTGCAGCTCCAGCTCCAGCTCAACAGCCGCCACAGTTGTGGCCGCAACGTCATCGACTGTGGCGCCGCCGCTGCCCCCGCGCAAGTCGCCGGGCGTGGAGACGCCTGTGAAGCCGAGTGGCGCACCGTCGAGCAGCAAGAGCATCGACAACATCCAGTGCAGTCTGGACAATGTGCCGCCGCAGACAACGGCGCCGCCCATACCACCGCATGTGAGCAACAGCGTGGACACGCTCGCCGAGGATTTGATGCGGCAGCAGCGCATCTCGAGCAGCACCACGTCGCCGGTGCTGTCGCTGCTCGACGAGCTGGTGGAGGTGGGACCTGCGGAGACCATAAGCGGTGTGATCGACACGCGCCCGCTGGAGGCACGCGGCACGCTGCCCAAGCCCAGCAACAGCACTAGCAGCAGCATCAATAATTGCAGTGGCCCACAACAGGATGCGGCCAGTTCGCATTACACGCAGCTGTGCACCACAACCACGAGTGCGGCAGCACTGGCAGCAGCTGCCGCCTTGGCCAACGGCAAGAAGGCCACGCTGAAGCAGCCGACGGTGGCTGCCCAGGTGGCAAATCCTGTCCTGCCGCATCACAACAACCATCAGCCGTTGCTCTATGCGAATGTGACGATCAATCAAAAAGACTGCGGCTCCGTGCCCTATGAGAATATCAACCTGGAGTACATTGCGCGCCTGATGAACGCCGGCTACTCCAAGGAGAACGCCATCACGGCGCTGGGCATTTCGCGCAACAACATCGAGATGGCTGGCGATATACTGCGTGAGTTTGTCTCCAAGAACAGCGCTTAAGTGCCCAGCACAGTGTGATTTTCCCCTCGAAGAACGAGCATAAGCATAGGAATAACGATGATGATGATGTTGATGATGATGATGATGATGACGAAGAAGTCGATGAGGAAGATGATCGATCCCAAAGCAAAGCAAAAAGGCAAATGATAAATCATAAGAATCATTTGATATTCTCATTCGCTCTATAGCTGTCTCCCTGTCTACCCAACTATCTCTATCTATATATAAATATATTTCTCAATCGTCGCTTCAGGAGCACCTACACTTCATCTAGAGTTACGCTAACACCCTCACACACACATACACATTACACTCACATACACACAACTACATCCTTGGCGTAGCCAGCACAAGCAATTAGGCGTAATGAATCTTTCGCTCTCTTAAAAGTAAAACAAGAAAAAAAATACAATTAAAATGAAATACAAGAAATACGAAACGAAAAAAAAAATCAATGTGCAAGTCGTCAAGTTCTCACACTCTTAAAAGAAAAGAAAAAATTAAGCACAACCCATTTAATATCAAATATAGCTATATATATACACTTATATTAAGACGTATCTACTTCTTCCTATTAAGCAAATTAAATTTAAAACAAAAACAATTACAAATTAATAAAACAACATCAAATATATGCAGTTTCGATTCGAGATCGAAACTACAATTTGCCCACCCCACCCCTCAAAAAAGAGTAAAAATTCGAATTATGCTCCTTTCTTAATACAAACCAAAAAAGAAAAACAAAAAACAAAAAAGACAAACTTCAATCGCAATACATTCAACAACAGTCAAGCATCGAGATCATGAACAATAAACGAAATATAAATACAATTTTAATTGGTGCATCGGCGAAACATTAACAAATAATTCATTCACCACATCTAACGAAATGCCTTTGATGCTGTTCCAGTGTCAGACCTCCCTGAGTTTCCGTATCCGTATATCCAACAAAAACGAAAATGAAGAAAACAAAAACACACAGATACCCCAAAAATAATAATAATAATAATAATGAGAACAATGAACACCAAATCCGATGCACTATCAAAGTTTACCTCGATTTTTTATACAAAACTCAACGTTTTTTGTAATATTTGTAATTTGTAAGTTTATGCAACTCAAATACCGTACCGAGTATTCGTTTAAATGAAAATAATAAAATATTAACGAAAGCAAAGTTAAGAAGATTTGGAAAATATTGATGACAAGTTTGTATTACGATGAAAGCCCTTTTTACAGAATTTATATAATGCAAATAATCGGTTTTTAAATTCGTCAAAATCGTTCTTAACCCTACACGCAATTTTTTGACATATAGTACGAGTATATCTACTAAAAACTAAGCTATATTATGATATATTATTAAATACATAGGCGATATAATCATGCGTAACGAAAGCAAAAGCATTAAACCACTAACAAACGACACAAAACAAAATGGTCAACAAATTGAAAACAAAAAAACCCAATGATATATCAATGCAATATTCACTATAAACAAATCAATGCAAGCGTAAACTTATAAGTATAATTATGATTACATTACATAACCCCAAAAAACGAAAACGAACGTATTAAGAAAAACACCACAAACTATTTATGAAATATATATATTTGAATTTTAAGCAGCATCAACGCTAAAAACGAACATAAAACAAAAGCAAATAGAATAGAGCACAACAGAGAAAACGGAATCAAAGTCAATAAAAATGAATGCCGATAAACGAGCGTGAGGTGAAGAAGCACGATGATGTTCAAGAAGATGAAGATGAAGACGAAGAGAAAAATGCGATACCATACCATAGTCATGTCATGTAACCCGGAAATCTTAAGCAGATATAAATTATTCTTATAAATAAAAATAAAAACCAAAAAAGAAACCAAAAACAATTTCATGTGTTAGCTCCCTGCATTTCTTTTTCAGATTTTACTGGTTAAACATGGTTGGGTAATGTAGAATTTCAAAATTAAAATCAAATTTGTTTATTCACAACAAATTATTAAAACTAGAGTTTTTCTTTTTGAAGTGATTTCTTTGCTTTAACGTGGGAATCCCCTTTGAATTTCCGTTGAGCAATGTTAAACACACTAACAGAGCTGTTATGTAGACTGCATTTCGTCCTCTGTTAAGTTGTGTAATAACGTCGCTGTTAAATAGCTGTGTGCAGTTAACAGTTGAACTTACATGAGAATGTTGTTTCTCACTAACCTGTTTACACCCGTTATGGGTGTGTTCATAACAGAAAGTCGTGTCCATCCAGTTTGGAATAAAACTAATCATCAACATTTGAATTAAATATATTGCTGTGGATTCTAAATTGCAGTTTTAAACACAGTTTGTTTGCTTTATTGAAATATGTATTTATTTTTTATTATTTGACTTATATAGTTTGCGTTTGTTTTTTTTTTTAGTTTTTTTTCGTATTCAAGCACATATGTATTTTTGTTTTATGTTTTTTTTGTTGCATTTTTTGTTGTGTGTATGTTTTACGATTTTTTTATGTTTTATATTTTATAAATAAGGATTAGTTGCTGTTCTGTTGTGTCTGTGCTGTTCATTTCATTGCATTGCATAAATATCTAAACGCCTGCAGTTATATCCTTCGGCATATCAGACGATTATGTATGTATGTATACCTAGATATTCGTATAATAGCGTTATACATATTTAAGTTACTATTTTTCATGATTTGTTTTTGTTGTGTTGCTTAGTGTTCTCTTGTTGTTGTTGTTGTTGTTTGTTGCTGTTGTTGTATATATGTATAACATGGCTATAGTAGGACGTACTGATCCCAAATTTGTTGTTAGCTTGTTAAATGTTTTTGTTTCTTTTTTTCTCTTGTTTTAGTAATTGAAATTCATAATTTTTCACAATATTTGCTCTTTGTTTCCGACACGCTCTCTTTGTATTTTTGTTTTGTTTTGTGTTTTTTTTTTTTTTTTTGTAATTTTTTTTTTGTTTTTATTTTACTCTATATATATACTTTAATATTTAAAAATACATTTTTAAAAATTAATTTTTGTAATCTTTCATTAAATGGTTTCAACAGATTTGGCGCAGCAAATTTCATTTGCTCTTCTTTACTCTCATACAAGACTTTTAGTTAATTTCTTTCTTTTCATTTTTGTTTGTTTTTGTTTTTCTTCTTTTTGTATTTTATGTTTTAAGTTTTGTTTATTTTTGTGTGTTAGTTACAGAGTTCGATTTTTTGTTGTTTAAATAAATATGTTTTGTTGTATATGTAAGATGTATGCATGTATGTATGTATTTTGTATAATTATAATATGTAATAAGTTAATGCAACCCTTTTGAATGCAGAAAAAATTCGTGAAACAACAACAAACACAGTTAATATACTCGTAGAGTGTTTTGGTGTTGAAATGTTACAATTGAAATTAAGACTTTGTTTGCTATATATAAATACTTGTTGCTTCTTCCATCATCGTCATTATAGTCATCAATCATCATCGTAATCATCTTGTTGTATACAATAATTATTCAATAAATATACACATATTGTTATGCATATATATGCCAGTTTAACAGTAAGACTTCAAAGAAGCAGTGAAAGAACAGTTTTGCGAGAATTAAAATAGAATAGAAATAGATTAATAGAATAGAGCATATATAAGTTGAGAAAGAACTATCTACGCATCTATGGCATATATTGTTGTTTGTTTGCTTGTCTCTTTGTTTGTTTACATTTTGTTTAACGCACATTACGCAAGGATTTCGTTGCCATTATACAATAAATGTTTTTTTTTTTTGTTTTTTGTTTCTTTTCATTGTATTTTATATTTTATTTTATATATGCTAAATTAAATTAAAGCAAAACTAGTTGAAAAATAGTATACGTATACACACAATTTGGTTTCATCTCTCAGACACTTGAATTCCAGTTTTAAGCAGCGCACAACTTCAAATTTTAACAGAATCTATAAACTGTGTAGCATTATTACGAATAGGAAAAAGGAGGAGGGTCCTGGTTGTTTTTTTTTTATGTTTTTGCTTTTTTCTTTAATAATGATTATTTAATTTCGTTTACATTTTTATCAGACACGTAGAAATGGTTTTTATTTTGTTTTTGTTTTTTTTTTTTTGAGTTTGCTGATTTAATATGTATTTTCATCATTAATATATTTGTATTTATATATTTATGTAGGTATGCATGTATTTATGTATGTATGTGGTATGCCATATGCTTTGCTATCATTTATTATTATCGTTTCCAATAGTGTTTTGTTTTCTAAGTTAATAAGTTACTTAATAAATCGTATCTTTTCATTCATATTATTATATGGTTTTAGCGACAAATTCATATTGTAGTTGTTTGCAATAGTTGATAATTGTTGTTTACGGTTTTGTTTGGAGTTGTTGCTGTGTGCCTTCTTTGTATGGTATCGTTAAGCCTTGTTGTTGGTTGGTGTTGTAGCGTACAAGAATATATAAATTGTTGTATATATAAATGTATATATTGTATGTATGCAAGCATTGTCTTTAAATTTGCATCTAATATCGGATTTGGAATTACTCCATCAGGGCGCCTGCAAAGCGAAACGCACATATTAAATACATTTACTCCCGCTTCATATTAGATGTTTGTAGCTCACCTGGAATGCGTGGATGGCGCGCGAGAACGGAGAAGCCCTTGCCCTGCGGCCCCTTGGGTGCGCGAATGAGTATCAAACGCGGTATACCATCCTCGCCATTGAGCTTAAGGCGCGAGATCAGACGATCGGGACGATCGTTTATTTTCAAAACATTACAAGCCGAAGATTTGCCATTACGCTGTGACAACATAAATAAATAGTTTAGTTATTGTGGCTTTTATTATTGTCATTTCTATGTGCTCACCTGATTGGTGACCACTGAGAATTCGACAGTATCGCCAGGATGCAGTGCCACAGTGTTGCCCAACACCTCGGACATGTGAAAGAATAGCTTCTTGCCGTCTTCAACCTCGAAATTGAGGAAACCAAACTGACCCTTGATTGAGTCAACAGTGGCGCGCTTCTTTTGTCGCACCGCATGCACCTCGGCTGCCCTGCCGCTCTCATCGATGCGAAAGCTAACCAGATCGCCTTTTTGCAACAAGTCGCGCTTATTCACCAAACTGGTGATGCCAAATTCATGATGTGAAATGATGGTGGTTCTCGACTCATCGAGTATCTCAATTAGTCCGGCGTATTCCTGTTGATCCGGATTGATGCAACGCAATGGACGTGCCACAACGCCATTGTGTACGGTTTCCAGCACCGCTGGTTGCGGAATCGAATTCTTGGGCAATGTGCGCACATTTTCAGCGGGCAAACAATTGCCCGAAACAGATGTATTGCCATTGGGTGCCAATGTATATTCAACTTCTTGGCCCAACTCAAGCCAGTTGGGATTGCCCTGATAGTTGCTAAAGTGAAAGAAAACCTCCTCATCGTGCGACAGTGTCTCAATGAAGCCAAAATTCTCCTTGATGACAGCGATAAATCCGCGATACAATTGTCCGCCAGTGGTCTCAACGCCGGCATGATTATTATTCTCCAGCTTAAAGTCCTCGATGTGGGGCGCACATATCTGTTGAGTGGTTGCATTGCTGCCCACGCTACTGTTGCTGCTGCTGCCGCCACCGGGACTGCCGTGCATTATATAACCATTCTGGATGGTGTTGGCAATTGAGCCGATGCCATTGGATAGCAGCATTTGATCAATCTGATTCATGTTCACGCCCGGCTGTTGTTGAGTGGCGGCCTGTTGGTTCAAAATTTGTTGCTGCTGCTGTTGCTGCTGCTGTTGCTGCAGCGAAATTTGCTGCACATTGACGGCAATAAATTCCTTATTACGTTTAACCTGTCCAACAATTACGACAATTAGCTGTTTGATTTTTTACTTAATTAAATTCAAATTACCATGTAAATATCGAAGCGTACACGCTCGCCGATTCTTGGTGGTTTTTCGCAGTCTTTAAGAAAATACATAATAGTCTTTTTAACGTCGCCATGCTCGTAGGTGATGACGCCACCCTCGACGCGATCCTGAGATTTAATTGGACTCTTGGGCGCCTCGCGTGTCACGCAGCCTGCAAGTGATTACCGCAAATAATATTCAACGATTCCGCTTGAGATTTTAGAGCAGTAAACGCACCTTCAATGTTGCTGGCCATTAGAGTTTCAAATTGCACAGAATTGGGCGGTAGATGCTTAATGCGTATGGCCTGCAAACGCGAGTTATTATAGGCTAGGCCGGGCTCCTGAATCACAGTGAACTCCACCTCATCGTTGACATCAATCTCACGGCTCTGCGCAGCAAACAAACGAGCATTAGTAACTTGAATGGTAATCGGTATTTGAATGTGTTTACTCACCGTATCGAGTACCTCGGTGAAGTGGAAAAACAAGCGTGGCTGTCGTTCCACACAACGCAAGAAGCCGAAGCCCTCTTTGAGCGAGGCAATTGTGCCCTGTTCGCGCTTCTCGCCGGACACCTTGAACGTCTCGTCCAACAGCGCAATGGATGTGGCGCGCTGCAATTGATCCCTCCGATCGGTGGCCAACAAGAACTGCACCCAATCGCCATGGCGCAAAGTGAAATCCCCCTTCTGATCCTTGTCGCCAAAGGGCACCTCCACCTCGGAGTAGTCGGGTGCACGATAGCGTATGCGTCCCGGCAACGGATCATTGTTCTGACGCACCGCATTGTTGCGATCCAGCGATTTGAGCACTTGCCCCTTGTAAATGGTGCTATCGACATCCTCGAAAATGACCGAGCCGGGCGGCAAACGTGTTATGTTGCAGGCAAATTCACGGCCCTGCGGAGGCACAGAGGCAGACTGCTTATGTTAATGAGGTAATGACAGACTGCATCCGTTTTAACAGTGTGTGCAACTACTTACGCTCCGTGTTTGTATGGTGAACTCGACATCGTCGCCAGGACGCAGCTCTACGTTGCCCTCGGCCTCGGAGAAATGGAAAAAGATCTCTTTGACGACATCGGCGCGTTCGATGAAACCAAAAGATTCCTTCATTGAGCACACAACACCGCGATATTTGACCGGTTGAGCCGGATTTTCTAGCCGTATATGGCACGCGCCCAGGTTGCCTCTGTAAGATGGGGTGAAAAATTACACAAAAGATTATAGAAACACTACTGAGTATTTGGTGGAAAGGATTTGCACTTGTAAATGATAAATGAATGAACAATTCGCTAAAAAGAATACGTAAAATTTGCAAAACTATTGAAAGTCTGGATAACTACATATTCCAGTTGTACATTGTAGTTCCACAAAGTGATTATGTGGGTTCGGTGAACGAACTTATGAACAGCTTTCGTTAACTTATTACTAGGTTCAGCTCGTTTAGGTTCGATTCTAAATCGATTCCAAGTGTCGTTTAGTATATCGAGTCTTTACAATATCGAAGCAATCGAATTGTTCACACATACACCAAAATAATTTGACACTTATTTTAGTCTATAAATGTAAAAGTTGTCGACTAGCTGGTGAAATGTAAAAGTTTGTGAATTGACTTGACTGGCTGCTTTACAATGCTGTCTACGGCACAGCCTCAAAGGTAAGTAATAAATTTTATGTTTTTTGAACAGCATGCCTGTTGTGATTTAATTTAAATAATAATATAATAATGCAAATTCGTATAAAACAATTTCACAATTCTGTTCTGTTCGTAATTCGCATGTCTATTGAGGGCTTTACCTTTGGTTCGTTGCAATTTGAAAGCTGACTTTATCGCCAGCCCGCAAATTGACATTGCCCTCGACATCGTCTTTGGTATAGGGTAGAAAGAAGCATTCGCCGCGATTCTCATAGCTAATGCGACCGGTTGTCTCGCTGGAGCTGAGCACATTGTTGGCACTATCGGTGCGCAGTTCAGTGGTCACTGTGCCGGTGACACGCTCCTCGGAGAGCACCACCTCGGGCGCAATCTTCGATACTTGACTAGCAATCGGCTTGCCGGTCCGTCGGTCATAGGTCATCTCGAACTCGACGGGATCACCGATCTTCAGATGATCAATATTGCCAGTGAACTGCGAGAAATGAAAGAAGAGACGTGCCTGGCGCTCGCAGCATTGAATGAATCCATACGAGTGCTGCAATTACCCAATTAAACACAAACATTTAATTAGAATTGTGGCGAATATGTGATTGGAAATCAAGTGAAACCCACCAGCAGCTTCTCAATGATGCCAGTCTCGCGTGTGGCCTGATTCGGATCGTTGGCTGCCGATGCGGCTGCTGAGGAATTGCTCGACTGTGAGCCAAAAATGGACGATGAGCTGCCAGCGCCGTTGTTCAGCACGCTATTGGATTGAAAGACTCCGATTTGTGGCGGATTCTGAAGGATATCGTTGACCTCGTTGGCATCAAACATGCCAATGCTGGGATGTTGTTGCTGCTGCTGCTGCTGCTGCTGTTGTTGCTGCTGCTGATGTTGCTGCTGTTGATGCTGTTGATGTTGCTGCTGCTGCTGCTGATGATGCTGCTGCTGTTGTTGCTGCTGCTGATGATGTTGCTGCTGCATATGCTGCTGCTGCTGCTGATGATGATGCATATTTTGCTGCTGCTGCTGTTGACCCATGGCCATTTGCACGGACGACGGTGTCTGCGGTCCATGCGACTGCGGCTGCAGACCCAATGTGGTCGAGTCCAGCGTAAAAGTGCTAATTGTCGGAAAGGTTGTCGGTATGCTCAAGTTGCGTATGGCAGTCATGTCGAAGCACTGCAAATTATCGTAGATTTCTGCAATAACAAACCAGATATCAATTTTATTTTGTTACGGTTATGCTCAGCATGGATAGACTCGGTTCTCTGTCTGTCCGTCTACATAAATATGCATTTAAACCACTTTAGATGAGTGGTTTAAATACTTTTTAGACTAAACGGATTCAAACTTATATTTAAAATCTTTATCCTTATTTTAAGAAAACAACTTTAGTCAAATTTAATATCAAGTTTGTGCACTTTATTAAAGTAATTTATTCTCTTCACCATTGGAAGCTTTCTCACCTTCGCCAGTGCGATATCCTTTGGATTGTGTATTCATGTTGTTAATTGGTTTTGCTTTGTTTTGGATATTATAGAAAATGCTGATAGCGGACTAGCACAAGGAGACTGGTTTGTTGTTGTTTTTTAATTATGATGATCAATCGATGATTGTTGGTTGTTTGCTGTGATGATGACGATGATGATGATGACGTCGACGACGACAACAAAGGATGACGACGAGAATGCTGAACGATTTAAAGAGAGCGAGAGCGCGATTTGGAACGGATCAAAAACTGACCTAACGCGATTTCCTTTCGAATCTATTATTTAATTTTTTTTTAATTTTAAATGTTTACTTTTATATTACTTTCGATTTTTAGTGTAATTAGTTTTATATCAAAGAGAAAAAACTAAGCAATAAATACGTATTTGTTGTGTATATATATTTTGGCTAAACACTGGCACAAGAGGCACTGAAATTCCTTGTCTTCGAAGTTAATAAAAACGAAAAACAATCATTTGTTGTTGTTGTTTCTGTTGTTGTTCTTGACGTTCTTCTTGTTTGTGGGTTGTCACCTCTTTCTTTCTTCGACCTTTTGTTTGCTTTTTTGGGGCGACTCGCCCCAAGAAATGTATGTAAAAAAATGCCGACAATTATAATGTAATGTTCAGTTTTGCTGTTATAGTTGTTGGTGTTTTGCTGTTGTTGTTGTTGTTGTTAGTTGAAGTTGCGGCTGCTTCGTGTTTTAAAAATATATATTCGTAATCTGATGAAAATGCATTAGCTGCTGCCGTTGGTTGGTTTGTAGTAGTTACATGAAAAACTTTTGAAATTTCTTTAACTATTTATTGCGATTTGTTCATATGTTCGAGTTATTTTTTTTTTTTTAGTTTTTTTTTTGCTTTTTCTTTTAGTTTTACTAGAAAAATACACTGGGCGCTTTACGGAATACTTTTGTTTTTTTATTAAATTAATTTTTTATTTTTTTTTTACTTTTTTTTCGAGCTTTTGTTTGATATATTAGATGTTTGATTTATTTTTTTTATTTGGGGGAGAGGGGCGAGTGGTTAATATGTTTGTTGTTATATTGTTTGTTTTTGTTTTTCTATAATATACATATACATTTATATAATATATATATATATTTGTAGGCAATCGTTGTGGTTTTAGGAAGTATTAGTGATTTATTTTTATATACTTTTTACTTTGTTGTTGTTTTGGTACACACCAAGCATTTCACTCTCTCTCTCTCTTTCTGTCTCTGTCGCTCTCGGCTTGCCTGCCTGCCAAAGCTGCTTTTGACGAGGGCTGCAAAGTAGTGATCCGTTGTTTCGCTGTATGTTTGCTGTTGTAGATTGGTATTTCTGTTGTTATTTTTTGTTGCTATTACTTTTCGGTTACACGTTTTGTAATGTTATTATTGCTGTTTCGTTTACTATTCACTATGCACATATTATGAGTTTATATTGTTATTTTTATCGTTAATATATATTGATAGATACTCTTTAATTGTTGCTGGGTTTTTCTTTATTTTTACTATGTTGAACTTTAAACCTACACTTGTTTTTTTTTTATTATTTCGTTTGTTTTAAATATATATATTTTTTGAATGCGCGTTTTGTTTAGTCTTTTTTAACCTAGGGTTTTAAATTTTTTGTTTTTTTCTTTTGTTGTTGGTTGTTGTTGTATTTTTCACTTATGGGTTTTCATTTGTTTTTTGCTTATCAAGTTAAGCTTATTTACTTAAAGTTTATATAATATAATATATAATATACTATAGTATATGTATCGAAGTCCTTTAAGATATCACGAATTTGTTTCAATGTTTTTATCTTTTAATTTGCATTTGCTCTTATGTATAAAGTTGTTGTTTAAGATGTTCGTACTCTCTTCTCTTCACCCCTCCTCATCAACTACTTCGTCTGTCTCTTTTGTTTTGCTATTGTTAAAAATTACAGTTGTTTTGTTTTAGTGTTCATTTCTTGTTATGCATTAGAGATTTTCTTTTTTTGCGATTTTTTAATTTATTTATATTTATAAATTTACAGTAATTATCACAGAGTTGTTAAATCTTTCTTTGAATTTGTTTTTTTTTTTTTTTGTTTTCCTTTTTACTTTCTTTTTGTTTCAGTTGCTTTTTTAATCGTTATCTCATTTAGACTTTTAACATTTCTCACTAGGTACACTTATAAAAAAAATGAAAACTATTTAAATATAAACAATAGTTTATTATTAAAAATAAAAAACTGTTTGGTTATCGGGCACAAAGGCCGCAGTTTTTCAGTTTTCTTCGATCTTACTTTCTCCTCTGGGTTTCTTTGCTTTTTAATTTCATTTATTTACAATTTTTGTTTTTTATTGGCTAAGTTTAAGTTGCGGTATAATTTTTTTTGTCCTTTTTTGTATTTTATGTGTTGTTACTCAGTTGTTTCTGTTGCTGGGGTCTTCTTCATTTTGTGTGTGTGTTTTTTTTTATTTATTTTTGTAAAAGTTACTTAATATTAATAGAATTCTTGTAGATTTTTGGTTTTAAATGTTTTTCTTTATTGTTACCGTTTTTTAGTTGCTCGTTTTTTTGTTTTTGTATTTTTTTTATTTAATTTTTTTTGCTGTTTTTTAGTACATTTTTTTGCTTGTTGCTTTTTGTGGTTTTGTTTTTTCTTTGCGGCACAATTGTTGCTTTATCGTTTGCTTTTAAATTTGTTTCTGTTGTTCTTTTACAAGGCGGAACTTTCTAACACACTTTCTGACTATCTCTCCTTCTGTCTTTCTCTCTTGCACTTCTACACACGGCCGCCGCTCGGCTAGCGACAAATATTTATTTATTTAATTTTTTTATATTTTTTTTTGTTTATCGTCTTACAGGCTAAAGTATTTTTGTTTGCTTAATTAAATAATTTAAATTGATGTTGCGTTTAAATTATATGTTTGTTAATATGTTTAAATTAGTTGTTTGTTTTGTTGTTGTTTTTTGTTTTTCTTTTTACTCCCGGTTATTTTGTACTTTAAAACTTTAATTCAGTTGTTTGTTGGTGTTGCTTTTGCTGTTTGTATTCCTCTTCTCTTTCTCTCACGGTCTCTTCTTTATATTCGCTTGCTTCCTTTGTTCCTGTTCTTGTTGTAGTAGAGGCGGCGTTTTTTGTTGTTGTCTTAATTTTAAATAATTTTTTTTTTAGCAAATTGAATTCACTTTGACTTAACAAAAAAAATTCGTAATTAAATTAAAGCTTTCAGGAAAAAATGAGGAATTTTGGGATTGTTTAACGTGTATGTTTCTTGCTGTTGTTGTTGTTGTTGCTGCTGCTGATGTTGATGGTGTTATCTTCTATTTTTCAGTTATTCGAGCTTGACATTCAACGTCAACGCCTGAGCGTCGCGTCTTAATTTTGTTAGCTGCTTTTCTTAGGCAGCTTCTACGTTCTTTTTTGTTGTTTTTGCTTTTGTTTTTAGTGCGTGCGTGTGTTTTTGAATTTTGTAATTGTATTTGTTAAGACTCAAACTCCGTTTTTACTTCAGTTGATTTCTCTTTGTAGCTTTTTCTCTTCTTTCTTTCGTTTTGTTGTTGCTTTGAGTATTGACGAGTTAATTTCACAGCGTTTCAAGTGTATTTGAATTTTGTTTGGTTTGTTGTTGTTGGTTTTGAAAGTCTTCGTTTCAAGCTTGGCTTGTTTTCTTGTTGTTGTTTAGTTTGCACAGATGCGCAGTCGCTATGTCGCCTCTCTCGCTCACACCACAGACTCAGACGCACACACTCACTCACAGAGAAGACTCTTCTTCTTCTTCCGCTCACCGTTGCACCGTTGCCTTTCGCCTTCTTCTTCGCTTGTAGAGCTGAGCTTTTCAACATGCAGCAGTAAAGTTGTTGTTGTTGTTGTAGTCGGTCGAGAGGAGTTTTTGTTTGTGTTTTTTTTGAAGCAAATTCGCAAACGAAAACAAAGGAAATTCAAAACTAAAAGTTTATGGCAGATGCCCCTTCGGTTAAATCGCCTCTTAGACTTTTTGAGCGTTGTTGTAGTTGTTGTTTTTGTATTTATTTTGTTTCCCCCATTTATTTGTTTGTTGGTATGTAACTTTTTTTGTTTTTATTAGATGATTTATTATTATTTATTTTTTGATTCGTTTTCGATGGTGTTTTTTTGTTTTGTTTTGTTGTATTATTATTATTTTTATTCAGATTATGATGAAAGTGATGTCAAAACGGAGTTTTAGTTACAAAAGCTGCAACGAGAAGAAGAAAGTTGAGCAATTAATATGCCAAAATAGACTTACACATTTTATTTTAAAGCGCCCCTGTTGAGCGGTAGGCGGCAGACAGACAGTAGCCACCCAGTGAAATCTACACTAAAAAGTCCTCATTGTTGTTGTTGCTGCAGTTTTATTGATTTTTTAGTGTTGCAAACCGGAGACTCGTACAATTCACGCACACACACACATATGCATTCACAGTGACACGCACACATTCACACATATTTGCCAGCCAGCCAGTCAGCAGCTGCATAGAGATTTTACTATTGAAGTCACCCCCCTCCCACTACACAACAGACTACCGGAAAAAAATTGCACACACACACGTACAGCAACTCATATATGTATGAGAAAGTGTAGTTCTATTTTATATGCATTTGGTAAACTATTTTTACACATTTTTGTTGTGGTTTTTAGCAGCCAACTGTACACATAAGCAAAATCACACACACATACACTCTTGCGTACACATAGTGTCAAATCTGTAGCAAAAGTTTTTTTTGTTCAAATTTTCTTTTTGGACTGCAAAATGCGTACCCTTCCCACAGACAGTTGCAGAAAAAAGCTTATAGTGCACTAAAACGGTATGCCTTTGGCAATATTTCATTGTGTATCGTAAACAGATTGATTGATAAACATTTTTTGCATATTTTCATTGCGAATTTGAGTTATTTTATTGCCAAATTTGAACAAAAGAAAATTTTCACGACTAGCAATACGTACCACACGACACAGCACAACACCGGACGCCATGTTGGTTAGTGTTGGTAAACGCTCAATTTAAAAATTTGCGAAACCACTGTGAGGCCATCAAAGCATGTTAAATAAAGCAATTTGCGTGCTTGTTTTAATATATTTATTCAAATTACATTTATATATATTATTAATTTTTGGAATTAATTAAATCAACGTTCTGCAACACTGACTGCACAGCCAGCCCTGGCGGTTTATCAGCAAAGGTATTTTTCGGTATATTATCTGCCATAAAATAGAATGCGCTAAAATATAGCCGCTGATAAATTTTGATGAAAACACTCTGAAATTTGATTATATTTAAACTTAAAAATAAACATTTAATAATATTTATATAAAAAAGCATTTCTTTGCGTACCGCAGAAACTGTTATCTGGTTGCAAAAAGGCATCGATGTTTTTCAAAATAAATCGATATATCGATATGTTTGACCAGCTCTACATCATTATTGCCGAAAACCGAAATTTCACAATAGCGCACCGCAAAAACTAAGGGATTCATTCATTTTTTAACCAATTTCTACGGCAAGATACTGAAACAACAGTGTGCTATGTGAGGCGTCAAACTGCGGGTCATTGCAACTACTTAATAATTGGTACAAAATTCACATAGTTAGACAGAAATTACCGTTGCCGCCGCACATCGTTTTTTCAGCGTTCTCATCGTTATTTAACCTAAAGCGAACGAGGAGGAGACGCAACTCCCCCCAACCTGCCAAACTAAAAAAAAAAAATAACAACATGGCAATACGACTAATAAACTCGGGCAAGGCGATGAAGAGCCTGCTGAGACGCAGCTACATGAAGGGACCGCTGACGGAAACGGTAAGTTGCAGGATTAGCAAAACCTGCATAATAATACTATATGAATGTTGCAGGTGCAGCGTGCTCCAGGTGTAGAGCTGACACCGTTGTTGCGTTACTTTGTGGAACAGTTTCAGTTGTTTTGCAAGAAGCCACCCAAGGGCTTTGAAAAGTATTTTGAGGCCGGCGGCAAATCAACGGCGCCCAAAGGCGAGAAACCTTCAGCAACAGGCAACAAGTCATCCTCCTCGTCTTCCCCCTCAAGTTGTAAACCCAAAACACCCGCCGCCAAATCCAGCACCTCATCAGAGTCCAAGTCGGACTGGAACTTTGGCATGTTCAGCAACAGTTCACGTGGCCCCGCTAATCGCGGACCCGGCAGTCCAGGTGGTCGCCCATTGGGCGAAGGTGGCGGCAGCGATCGCGAGCGATGGATTCTCTTGGGCGCCATTGGAGCTGTGGTGCTTGTTGGCTCGTTTGCCTTCTTCGAGATGGGCTACAAGGAGATCTCCTGGAAGGAGTTTGTCAACAGGTTTTTGCAGTGCTCTTAATTCTGATTACATAAGTCTCAAGTGAACTTTTTGCTCGACAGCTACTTGAGCAAGGGTCTCGTGGAGAAGCTGGAGGTGGTCAACAAGAAATGGGTGCGCGTGCGTCTCCAGGCGAGTCACGGCGGCAGCGGCGTGCTCTGGTTTAACATTGGCAGCGTCGACTCATTTGAGCGCAATCTGGAAACGGCTCAGACCGAGCAGGGGGTCGAGTCCATCAACTTTGTGCCCGTCATCTATCGCAACGAGGTGGAAGCTTCCAGTTTGACGGGTCTGCTGCCCACGTTGCTCATCATTGGCTTCCTGGTCTACATGATGCGCAAATCGGCAGACATGATGGGCGCGGGACGTGGACGCAAAGGCGGTGGTCTCTTCGGCGGCGTCATGCAGTCGACGGCGAAGCTCATAAACCCCACAGAGATTGGCGTGGGCTTCAAGTGAGTTACCGGGGGCAGTTTAGAATAGTTTCACTTTAAGCAAGTCTTTAGCTTTGGAGACGTCTTCGAGAGATCAATTTTACTTTGTACATTATATATATTTGAACTCTGTTCTCTGGCTAGCTCTGTTTTTTGCTGATCCCAAAACGTTGTAATAATCATATACGAAGATCACTTAGAAATCATCACTGTAGAAACAAATTTCAGCTATGCAAATTATAAGCACAACTTTTGAGACTAATAAGACAAATGATAATAAGTTGTGACTTACTATTGCATTCACTTTCCTAACGATTCTTATATAAGCATAGAAGACAAAGCAATTGGACTGAATATTGAATTAAACAGCATTCAATTTCAAACTAAAGCACAAAATTGTAGCCACTTTTAAATTGATTAAGCTGTAAGATTTCAAATTTCTTTATTACGTAAATTTGATATAGATTTGTTTATCACAAACTTAAGCTAACTCGATTATGTAAACATTTTCTCACACTTTTCCGTTTGCTTTCAGGGACGTGGCCGGCTGCGAGGAGGCCAAGATTGAGATCATGGAGTTTGTCAACTTTCTGAAGAACCCCCAGCAGTACATCGATCTGGGCGCCAAGATACCCAAGGGCGCCATGCTAACCGGCCCGCCCGGCACCGGCAAAACGCTGCTGGCGAAGGCGACGGCCGGCGAAGCGAACGTGCCTTTCATCACCGTCTCCGGCTCCGAGTTCCTTGAGATGTTCGTGGGCGTCGGCCCGTCTCGGGTGCGCGACATGTTCGCGATGGCGCGCAAGCATGCGCCGTGCATTCTGTTCATTGACGAAATCGATGCGGTGGGCAGAAAACGTGGCGGCAAGACCTTTGGCGGCCACTCCGAGCAGGAGAACACGTTGAACCAGCTGCTCGTCGAGATGGATGGCTTCAATACCACAACGAATGTGGTGGTGCTGGCGGCCACCAATCGTGTGGACATACTGGACAAGGCGCTGATGCGGCCCGGTCGCTTCGATCGACAGATCTACGTGCCAGCGCCCGACATCAAGGGCCGTGCGAGCATCTTCAAGGTGCACCTGGGCGCACTGAAGACGGACCTCGACAAGATTAACTTAAGCAGAAAGATGGCCGCATTGACGCCGGGTTTTACGGGCGCCGACATCGCCAACGTTTGCAACGAGGCCGCCCTGATAGCGGCGCGCGACTCCAAGGACACCATTGTGCTGAAGCACTTCGAGCAGGCCATCGAGCGTGTGATCGCCGGCATGGAGAAGAAGACGAATGTGCTGGCGCCGGAGGAGAAGCGCACGGTGGCGCATCACGAGGCCGGCCATGCGGTGGCCGGCTGGTTTCTGGAGCATGCCGATCCCTTGCTCAAGGTATCGATCATACCGCGCGGCAAGGGTCTGGGCTATGCACAGTATCTGCCCAAGGATCACTACCTGCTGTCCAAGGAGCAGCTGTTCGATCGCATGTGCATGACGCTGGGCGGCCGTGTGGCCGAGGAGTTGTTCTTCAATCGCATCACCACCGGCGCCCAGGACGATCTCAAGAAGATCACCGACATCGCCTACTCGCAGGTGGTGCGCTTCGGCATGAACGAGAAGGTCGGCCAGGTCAGCTTCGATGTGGGTGGCGCTGGGGAGCCGGTGTTCAGCAAACCGTACTCGGAGGACACGGCCATGATGATTGATGGCGAGGTGCGCGAAATTATCAAGTGTGCGCACACAACGACCACGGATCTGCTGGTCAAGCACAAGGAGGATGTGCGTCGCGTGGCGGAACGTTTGCTCCAAAACGAGGTGTTGAGTCGCGACGATATGATTGAGTTGCTCGGCCCGCGGCCGTTCAAGGAGAAGTCCACGTACGAGGAGTTTGTCGAGGGCACCGGCTCCTTTGAGGAGGACACGTCGCTGCCCGAAGGCCTGAAGAGCTGGAACAAAGAGAAGGATGCCCCCGCATCGACGGACGCAACAGACTCAACGCCACCGCCGCCCACGAAACCCGTGACGGCGTAGAACCCAAGTTCAATTTCCCGCTGGGTTCTATTGTTGTTGTTTCTTCTTTGCCTGTAGTCCTAGTCGCTAATAGTAAATGTTTTCGGACTCCAACCGTCGCTAAATTCATCATGTGCATCCCATAATACACACAACCAAATTTGCGGATACGAATCTTTGCAATCTTCTGAGAAACGAAACAAACTTTTTTCTAAAAATGGGTTTTTTGTATGGCGATTGCTTACAGACCTGACCCCTGGCACATATTTGGCGTGATCGCCTCAAAAAAACCATTGTAAAATCCAAATAAAACCGATTTTTCGAAGCGTGTAAAGTAAGCAAACAGTGTTGGTTAATGCTGCAATTTATATATATTAAGAATTCAAAGATATTGGGATTTTCAAAACAATTCTTCTGGCCGCAATTGATTCCGGTTGGATGTGAAATTTCTCTGCATTTTCGAATACATTTGTTAACAATTTGACCATTTCCGAGTTTATAAAATCAACTTAATTATAATTTTTGTTTGAACATTTTTGTTAAACTTGAATTAAATTGCAATTGCCGAAAAGTGAACATAAAGTCTTAGTAATATTCTCAATTGTTAATATTAAAAAAAGCAATAATAATAATATTTTATTTAGTCTGTAGCGTATTGTTTTAAAGTCATTTTCTTCAATTATTATTCTATTTTTATTTGAATCACAACTCTTGGAGCATTTCCTAGAAAATTGAGAAAGAACTAATAGATTTATATTTCAATGACTACTTAATTTGTTGCTTGAATTGCAGTTTAACTTAAATAGATTTTTGCATACAACGGTTACTCATTCGAATAACAGTGCCAAGCTTTCAGTTTAAATAGTTTACAGTGTAAGCTTTAAAAGCTGCCGGCGAGCTGCGCTCTTAAACTGTTAAGCGGCTGCTCTTTACTCACGTCACGCTCTGTGACACGCGCGCTCTCTGTCTCTCTTACACACACACTCACACATACCCGCTCTTTGCATTCGCTTATCACTTATCAGCTGTGCGCTGGCTGGTTGTGTTTTCGGCATAAATGCAGCCGGCTGGCTGTTGCAATGTGAAAGGTTTCGTTTGGCACATGCACACGCACACATACACACACACAAAACACACACACGACACTGCCGACGTCGCCGTCGCCGTTGCCGCAAAGCTTTGCTCAACTACAATTACCACTACAACGGCGAATGCAGCGCGTGCTACTGTGACCCGCTGCCGTCGCTGCTACTGCTGCTGCTGCTGACGCTGACGTCGCCGCTGCTGTCAATGTGTAGTGTGTGTTGTTTGGGGCTTCAGCTACGTTGGGGCTGGCTGCCGTGGCCGTGTCTCAGTGTCGTCTTGTTGGTTGTCGCGTTCGTGTGCGCGCACTAAAAATCAGCAGCAGCAGCAGCAGTCGCAAATTGCAATCAAATAGCAAAATAATAATAATTCAGCTCGCTCGTTGCAGCCGCAAGTGAAGTGCGTGCCAGTTACAACAGCTACAACAACAAAAAGCAACACTAATACAACTACTAATAATAATAATAATATCAACAACTAGAACCACACTACAAATGATTTGTTTATTTAAGGCGGGCCCAGGGCATTGTGTCAATGTAAAATTGACGATTATATAAAAGTGCGCGGCATTCAATTCTAATTACAAACAACGACAAACAAAGTGCAATTTGAGTGCTGGCAACTGTGTGCGTGTGCCTTGCGTGCCTGTGAGTGTGTGTGTGTGTGTGACTGTGTGCGTGCGCGTGTGTGTGAGCTCGTGAGAGGTGGCAAAGTGATTTGTTTTTTAGGCCAAGTGTTTGATTTAGCGTCGTCAGACCGGAAATAAATAAAAGCTACGACAACCCTACAGCAGACTGCCTTTTTAGCAATAGTCGCCCCCACGGCAGTGGCGGCAGCAATCAGCTTTTGTCGATCGCACACACGTGTAAAATGGCGGCCGGCCGGCAAAACAGCCATGACAACAACTACAACTACAACGATAACAGGCAAACCATGCGCCATCTTAGACTACACTGTTCTTATTGATCAGTGGCGCCCGCTGTTGGAAAATACACAACTTCAACCACACTAACTACTTAATAACTAGAGCTTGTTTATCGATCAGTGGCGCCAACTGGCGGCCATTTCGGCGAAGCAACCATTTTGTTGATCGCAAAATATGTTGTATGCAATTTTACGTTTGATTTGCAGCAGCGAATTTTCGACGCGCTTGTTGTTGTTGTTGTTGTTGTTGTGCTGCCAATTGTCGCAATTGTCGGGTCACGTGTTTGCTGCCGCCGCCAGTTAACTTCTGCTCTCGTTGTAAACGTAACTGCTTGTAGTTCGTTCGGCGCAGTGTGTGTGTGTGTATGTGTGTGTGTCGCTTGCATGCTGCGCGTTATTATAGAAGCCAGCTGTTGTTGCTGCTGTTCCCATTGCATGCAATATTCTGTTTACACACACTCACACACACACACGTGCGTGTGCGAATGCGCGCGCTTATCTGTGTTTGTGTGGGTGTGGGAAAGATCAAGGCGTGTATCACAAAACAATGGCAATAACAACAACTAAAAGCGCATTGCTATGAAATCGTTTTAGCTTGCACGCTTTGTTGTCATTTTTTTGGTTGCCTGTCATTGCACATTGTTCTTCAATGTTCATGTTGTTGTCGCTGTTGTTGTTAATAGTCTGTTAATACGATTACGATTTATCGATACAAGCGGCCAGTGACTTGCAGTAAAATCGCTCAGCGACAAACAACGGTTTATGAGCAGTAAGCTTTACATACACACACACACGCAGTGAATTTCATCACTACACGTTAAGCTGAGCTTCTAAAAGCGCTTCAGCCCTGGTCGAGTGAACTTGCTGCTCATGATGGGTTGGCAACTTAACCTCAACTAATTTATAGGTTCACTAGTGCAGACCTTTTACCACTATTGGCATTTGCATTTCGCGCAACTTAAATCAAAGCTTGTGCTAATGCCGTACAAGTACATATATTTATTTGTTAGCTTTCGTTAGGCGTGGAGGGGGGAGGGAGGAAGCTGTTGTTGTTTTTGGTTGTGTTTTACGATTTTTACGATGACTTTGAATTTATGGCCAGCTGTTGGATATTTTGCAAATTTAGAAACAAATTATTGCAGTAATATGTTGCCTTGAAAATAAAATAGAACAACAAATAGTTAACGCAACGTTTCTAAAACTTCTAAGAAAAAAAACAAAAGTAAATAAATAAATAAAACACAAACTTGATAACCAAAAGTGGCCTGCAAAACGAAGCAACAACCCAGAAATGTGATTCAAAGTGCGCAATGTAACAAAAAACGCAAACAACAAACACAAATCCAATACAAATAAATCAAGGGAAGAACACACACACACACCCACACATAGAAACGCGAAAACACAGCAATACAAATGGAACTCAAGACAGTGTGCAGCAGCAGGTCAAGTAGCGAATTAGCAGCCATCGTCAATGATTAAAGAAGCGATAGATTGATAGCTCGCCACGTCGCCGTCGTCGGAGTCGCAGTCGTCTTAGTTAGTGTTAGACGTAGACCCCTCAATGCCCGCACAGCAACAGCCACAGCAACAGCAACCGCAACAACAACTTCAACATCAACAGTCACATCAGCAGTTCTAGGACATTAGCCAGCTTCCAGCGAGCGAGAGAGAGCGAGAGAGAGGAAGAGCGGCAAAGAGTGCAGCTTAGAGCGAGGATTGACCCCAGCAACAAAAGGAGCAACTACAACAACATGGACATCAAGATTGAGCAGCAGCAGCAGCAGCAGCAGCAACAACAGCAGCAGCAGGCTGAGCTGGGACCCGTTTCGCCATCGGAGGTGCCGAATGATCCTGGGTAAGTGTCGACGTGGACGTGGCATTAATTGTTTTAGTTTTAAGTTGTCATTATTGAAGTTAAGCGTGAAACGCCCTCGCCGCTCAAGAGCGCAAAGGGAAACTGTTGACAGAAAGTTTTCTGTGTCAACTGCCGGATGGAATGGCGCTGGGATGTGGACGGATGGGGTTTGGGGTCCCAGTCCCTCGTGCAGCTCGCCAGTGAAACTAATTAGAAAACAATTTGCTAAGGACATCAAAATTCAATTAAAGCCATTGAGTTTAGTGCTTTAGTGCACTGCAGTTTAGCCGGCATCCTGCCCAGCATCAGAATCCCTTGCACCACACACACACACACACACACACACACACACACACACAGTGTGGCCAGACCATTGGCAACAGTTTATTATCGTTCGCTTGGCCTCAATGTTTGTGTGTGGATGTGAAATGGGTTAAGTTGTGATTGCAGCGGTGTCATATGCAGCAGATTAATTGCAAGCTGCATTGCTGATAATTTGCATCACTCGTTTGCTACGCAAAACTGTCAGAGCACTCAGACAGCGAGACGGACAGAGAGACAGACGAACAGACGAACAGTCGGTGATTGGCAATAAACTGCCGAGTGCCGAGTGCCGAGCACTGAATCTGCTGAGCAGACGCACAGATGAAAGAGCGTGCGGCGTGATTTGAAGGCTAAAAAGGTGTGAAATATAATTGAACAGCTGTAGAAGTTGTCGAGCTAAATTTACGATTGAGATGAATGAGTCTACTGCACATGTGACTCTGAATGCGACCAAGAAAGATGCAATGTCAATCAGAAGATTCGAGAATCTTTCAAGCAAGGCATAAACAAATCTTCAGGGAAGTATTTCCAATGTACCTCAAATACACAAAGTGATCGAGAGAATAAATACTGCCCTGCAATACATTTACTTGCGAATCGCATAGAAAGGCGCCTGCTTCGAATAAGAAAAGGGTTAGCGAGATAAATAATTGTTTGCAATTCGAGAATAGTTCAAGCAAGGCATAAACAAATCTTCAGGCAAGTAGAAGAAGATCAAGGATACATTTCTATCTATTTTCTATTTCAATCTGAGAGCAAAAGAAGACTACACAAAGTGATCGAGAGAATAAATACTCACTCCCCTGCAATACATTTACTTGCGAATCGCATAGAAAGGCGCCTGCTTCGTTGCACAAAGGGAGATAAATAATTGTTTGCAAATAAAGACAAGTCAACTGAAAATGTAATCTTATACACAGCTTAGGATAGATAACTCACTAGCAATTAAAAAAAAGAAAACCCTCTTGATTTTAGCAGCCGTTATCCAAAAATAAATGCCACACAGCGAGAGAAAGCAAGAGAGAAGTGTTCTACCAATTAGATTGAAATTATGTTGACAAGTGACAAGGCACAAATATGCATGAACAATAGAAATAAACGACTGTGCAACAACAAAACGACATGATAAATTTCCACTGATTTATTTTGTCAGCGGGTAGCGGGAGATATGCTCATTTTTAGCATTTTTGCCGAGCTTGTGTTGGCTTGAAAACGATTTCAGATTGTTCGCAAATGAGTCAATTATGTGAAAGTTAAGTAATAGAGAGTTTAAATATTGGGTAGCATAAACAAATGCAAATGAAAATACATAAATTTTGTTTGCAAAAAATTGGAATTTTATAAGTATAATGCCTAATGAATATGGTCGATTGAAAAGCTTAGAAATGATTAATTTAATATTTTGAGCACTGTGAAATCAGATGGCATACTCCTTTATGTATTTACCCTAAGCTACAGATCGATAAACGATCATCAATGAAGTGCAGCAAACTGCAGTCGAATGTTCAATTGAAGTTGAAAAGAAATGTGAACTCGAATTGCGTAATATGCTGGGGAGTTCAATACTGAAAATTGTGAATTGTCTTCTATCAGAGTTGAGGCTGCAATTGCAGTGAACTGCACCCAGTAATCAGCCCCAGCATCAGCATCTGAAACTGCCCCGCTTTCGATGCGGATGCCGCTGACGATGACGATGACGATGACGATGCCATATGGCCACATCGCTGTCGCTGTTGCTGTCGCCGTCGTTGCAACCCATTGAACACGCAAAGCCTATAAATTATGCAGTTCATACTTATACACACACATAGATATATATTCACATGGATATATTTTAAGTACATGCACATATATCTATTATCGAAGCGCTGCAAATTGTATAACCCCCCCTCCCGGTGAATTGTAGTCGACTTCGCGAAGGGGCGGCTCATCTTGTCCAACTGCATTAGTTGCCAAACACACAAGATGCAACACACGCGATACAAAAAGATATTTTCGGGGCGCTGTTGCATGCATCTCATCCTCGGGCGAAACACTGAGAGAGCGAAGCTACCGGATAAAAGAAATGGATCACCTGCTGTTAGTTGCTCCACGCTCGACACACACTGCAACTGCAACTGCAGCTGATGTTGCACTTGTATCTGCTGCTGTGTGGCTGACGCTGACGTTTGACGTCGACGCAGACGGCGGCAGGTGCAACGGCGAACTTTTGTGGCGGCGCGAATGGCAAATGCAGCACCTAGCCGAATGGTGAATGCATAAATCTTGAATTAATGTAAAATACCTTTTGATGACGCTGCGCGATACACAAAAAAAACGAGAAACAAAAAAGATACAAGTACTTGCCACACAGACACCAAATGCATCCTCTGGCCGTTGTGCAACTCGGCGAATATCGCTCTGAATACATGTGAATACAATTCCATTCACAGTTTCTTTCGTTCACTGCTGCGGCCGGCGCGGCGATCGCTTCGCTACGGCTCAGTAATTTTGGACGTCCCATGCAGCAGCATGCAGCACACAGTACCTGCCCCGTGCCTGCCCCCGCCAACAGCTAGCCGGCTACTTTATAAATCTTTTGAAGGGCCCAACTGAAAAGATTTGCTGGCAACATTGGCAGCGCAAAATGGCAAAGTAAATAAACACAAATGCGAACCAAACGAGCAAAGAAATGAATAAAAATAAAAAAAGCGAAAAAAAGAAAAGAAATAATAGGAGAACAACAACAACGCAACGCTAACGAAATTAAATAGAAAAAATAAAAACAACATAGAAAGAAATAACTAAATAAATGCCCTGCTATTAATACAATTCACTTTGCCAATGTATTTTTAGTGCAAACTACAGAAACAAGTGACACTCAAATAGCAATGCAATTAGCTACGCCACACGAATACCCTGTAATTTAAATAGAGTCAATTCAATACCTCATTGTTCATTTCAATTAGTTTTCTTTGTTTTGCGAAATGTTTCGTATTTTATTACAGAATTCAATTTACTTTTTATTCAAATTATAAACTAATACCATATTTAGGACTGAATCAAACTGACTTATAAACTACAAATTTATTTTGCTAATGGTCATTTACAATTTTATTTTTAATTAATCAAAATCGAAATGAAATTATAACTCGACAAAAATTAAATACAATTGCAACTTTACAAATGAAAAGTTTTCTTTATAATTTGACAGATTTTTTTTCCAAAATGAAATTACAACTTCATAAAAGCTTAATAAAATTGCAACTTTACAAATGAAAAGTTTTCTTTATAATTTTAAATTGCAGAGCTATATTAAGAAACAAGTTAATTGCCTTTTGTGATTTTAGCATAAATAGGTTTTTAATTTATAATCAAATCTTTTTTCTGCTTTTAATCTTCTTAAGTAAGATATAACTACACAAACTAATTGTTTAGATAATTAAAGAAGCGTCAATTGTTGGCTTAATTTTACAGCATGTTTTTATTCCTTTCGGTTTTGTTCTTTTCTGTTCAATCAATTAAGCCACCTCTGCAGTGTTGAGTGTAGGGTATTGAAAATGAGCTACGACTGGCATGCGAGTTCGACAATTATCCATTACAACTGACACGCGGGTCCAAAAAAACTGTGTGCACTGTCGCAAGCGTTGCATTTTCTGGTCGCCGTTGTAGATGTTGCTGCTGACGTCGCTCTGGCTGCGCCTAAGCCGAAGGCAGGCTGGCAGGTCGCATCATTTAACGCGTGTGCCTCTGTCCCAAAAATGTGCAACTGCAACGGCAGCGGCGGTTGCAACGGCAAGTTTGCAATTGGAAATGCAATTGCACTCGCTGCTCTTTTCATAATTGTCGTTTTGTTCTTGTCTCTGCTTTGCTTGCTTGTAATTGTGGCTTTGTTACGTTTCGTAAATTGATTCATTGTACACGGTCACCGCCAACTGACTGAACGACCACCTACCCCCGTCCCGCGTCCCGTGCGATTCTCAACCGTTTCCCCATATGAGACTCACCAAACGGCGGCCGCTGTAATTGCTTTCAAATGATTTTGTGTCGTTGTGTGTGCGCAATTCCATTCCATATTGTCGTCGTCATTTTGTTTGTAACTTTCGTCTGTCGGCCAATAAGCACTCATTTTGTATGCATAATGAGACCTGCGGCAATTTGGGCCCAGAGGTCAGCCATTAGTCCAAAGTGCATGTGACGTACTTTTATCAAAGCACTGAATGAGAGAGAGAGAAAGAGCGAGAGCAAGAAATCGCAACACTGTGCATTGATCAGCAGATTTGCAATCGATAACAGCAACAGTTGGCAATCGGGCTCACTGTTAAATTCCTTTTCAATATATGTATATGCATATTTGTGGCACCGTGAAATATATGCACATAAAAAAGCAGTTCCCAAAAAGTTGCAATTTCCAATTTGTGCCGCATATATGTATCTGCGTTTAATATGTTTCTAAATTGGTTTATTAGTCATGTGCATAAATTAGCTGTAGCTTCAAATGCGATTGCAAATGTTATATGGTCCATTACAAGTTAACAGTGCGCTGTAAACTTTAGTGTCTCAATTGCACGCTGCAAGCCCCACTGACTTCAGCTGTTTGCGCATGATATTTATCGCACTGTTACGTCAGCAGGTCCTGTTATCTGATCGCAAGTTTTGTAATCGATAATAGTTGTCAGCGGCAGCAGCTGCCAATCAGTGTTAAATTAATTTTCATTTCGGGCGGTCGCGTGTGTTGCAGTTTTGAAAATAAATTAAAACATACTATTCTAATAATAACGTTTCGTCTATTTATTATCATTAACTAATACGTGTCTATGCAGCGAGTGTTTTCAATATCGGCTTATTAGACAAGCAAATAAGATTGTTTTATATTTGCAATTGTTGCCCGCGTGGTCAGAAGTCGCCATCTTGTTGAAAAAGCTTTGTTGCTGCAAGTTCGGTTTTTGTTAAAAATGTTAAGGTGCGTGCATTATGTATTAACGCGTATTGTTAGCGTTGTTGTTAGCCATGCAAAATGCAAATTCCACAGGCTTTGGTATTTTGGCGTGCTTGCGACAAATTTTTCGCGCGGATCGCAGCTTAACAGTTGCTGTTAGCAACAGGTGTCCACTGAAATCGCTGTTATGCTTTCTTTCGTGTGGTTTTTTTTTCTGTGCATTTTTTTTGTGTGTTTAGTATAAATTTGTTCCGTGTGTGCTTAGATTAAATGCGTCCAAATTGGTGCTCATTTGTTTTTAATTAGTAGTGTGTTTGTTCAGCGTTTGCAAAATGTAAAAGTAGTGCTGTTATATATCGTGCTGTAATCAGCGCAGCCAACTTCAAGTCGCAGCTGTGTGTAGGTGTTAGTGTAAGTATGCATGTGTTATGTGCAATTTTAAATTGAGTTGCTGGCTTGGCCATCTCGCCCGCCTCACTCTTTTTTTTTCTGTGACCGCAAACAGCAACTTCATTTTATCCAATTGACATTATCAAAATTCAATTTACAATCTGTAATGGGAGAGAGAGCGCCACGGCAGTTGCGAAACTTTTCATTTGCTTTAGCTGCACTTTTGGGTAAACAGTTCGATTAAAATGGCGTAGCCTGACAGGCAGAGGCAGTACAAGGAGGTGCTGGGTGAGGGCGAAGTTGGGGGCATCGCTTCAATGGCGCACTATAATACTTAGCCTAAAAGTATATAGAGAGATATGGCTTTGTACAGACAAACACACACACACACACATACTGTGTGTGTATTTATTTCTCTACCCTTTTCAAATCAATGCAAGGCAAAAAACTTTTGCCGTTGCCTTTTCTGCTAAATGCAGTCATAACTTTTGGCAGCAGCCGACAGAGCACAAAAAAAAAAGAAGAAAGGAACGAAGGAAAACTTAGGAAGTGCAAGCCGCCATTAGAAAATGTAGATGAGGGGAAGAGGTGAGTGAGGGTGTTACGTTTTATTGGTCGCCTACAAGTCGCGGCGCTTGCTGGACATGAGGCCGATGCGACGTGTGGTTACGCAATAAAAAAAAAGCAGCAGCAGCATAGAAAAAAAGTAAATGTGGAGATGGAGAATAAAAACTGGCAAATATGAGGGAAAAAAGAAAGTTTTGCTATCTTGTGGCTAAGAAAATGTATCGCCGACATTGGCACAATGCATCCTTTCAACCGCAAAGTGCAGTCCGGACACCCCCGCCATATTCATTATTATACGGACAGACAGACACACATACGTGGTATATACATACACAAATTGCATGTGGGGCATGCAGCAGAATTGCTTTAAATGAGCCAAAAGCCCGCGCCGAACGAAGCGTATCCCAATTTAGGCCGCTCCAGACGCAGTCGCCGGTTGCTGCTGCTGGCTGCCAGTTCGTGTATTTAGCTTTCCGCACGATTAAATCGATGCAACTGTAAAAGTTCTTTTTCTATTACGCACACACACACACACGCATGGATCGAGGGGGGGGGGGTGGTAGGGAGGTGGAGCAACGCTCTCAGTGGGTTCCGCACATAAAACATTGCTCGAGCTCAACATTTAGACGCAGGCAGCGCTGACTTTGTCTGGCACCTTCTATGGCTCACTGTCCCACCGTCGCAATCGTTGCTTCCTCCTTGCTTCAATTCCTCATATTTGCGTGTGCTTTCTGTGCAGCCAGAGTTGCCACCCTTTTGTGTCGGCCGCCTTGAATATGTGTCTCCCACTCAGACAATTGTCGGCGCAAACATATTTATGCTCGGCCCTCGTTTAGTGCTTCAGTTTTTAGTTATGTCCAACGTTTCTCCACTCACACACACACTCGCATACACGCACACAAAAGGTTGCAACCACGAAGCAATTGCAGCAACTCTTCATCATCTTCCACCCACCAGCATGCAACACACCCGGCATTTCCATGGCGAATGCTTCGTGTTGTTGTTGTTGCTGCATTTTGATGATGTTGTTGATAGCCAGCCGTACATGATAGTCATCGGACGCTTTGGCTTTACCGGGAGTCAAATTGTGCTGGGATTTCTGTGCAGCAGAAAACACAAGAGAAAGAATGGAAACAACACAATGTGCATATATCCGAAAAGCATCAAGAATTCCAAATACACTACACGCAAAATGTAGGTCAGCATTTTTACCATTTTGCTAGATTTAATGCAAAAATCTGCATGCTTAAACAACAAATTTGGTCAAGTTTATGAGCCAGATTGGGAACAGGGTTGAAATATATTCCAAAGAAAGGATTGAGAAATGACTTAATATACTTTTTCTTATCCAATCTTACAATCATTATAACTTTCACATCTAGCAAATATAGATTGCTCTTAAGACTTTTAACTTTGGCGTTTTAAGCAACAAATTTGGTTAAGTTTATGTGCCAGATTAGGAACATAGTTAAAATATATTTCAAAGAAAGAAATGAGGAATGATTTAATATACTTTTTCTTATCCAATCTTAGCATCATTAAAACTTTCACTTCTAGCAAATATAGATTGCTCTTAGGACTTTTAACTTTAGATTCATTACAACTTTTGCTATCAGGACTTTGGTGTTTTAAACAACAAATTTGGTTGAGTTTATGAGCCAGATTAGAAACACGGTTCAAATACAGTTCAAAGAATAGAATGAGGAATGACAACTTTCACGTCTAACAATCATATATTGCTCTCAGGACTTTCAACTTATGAGTAAGATTAGGAACAGGCTTAACATATATTTCAATAAGGATTGAATGAAAGGACGTTTTCTTATCTAATTTTAGAATAATTATGACTTTCACTTCTAACAATCATAGATTGCTCTCAGGACTTTTAACTTTACTTCAATGCGTCACAAACTGAGCGTTATAGTTGTGACTCCTTCTTAGCAGAGTATTCCAAATGTATGGCAAAAGATTGTGCATTGGTTTGTGGCGAGGCGTTTATGTGCTTGAAAAATCCTTTTATAATTTGTTTAAAGGGCAACCATTAGAGGAGGCGAGGAAGTCCAAGAATCAGCTATTGTGTGCGTGTGTGAGAGTGTGTGTGGGAAATGCATGTGTAATGGGAATCGATATGTTAATAGTGGAATCACAACACAATGCAGAGGAAATAAATTGATTTACATGATTTTCATAAAGATTTGAATGCAAATTGCACCTCGAGCACCTACTTGGTAGTAGTATATTGTAATGTGCTCGATATTTGAACTAAACAGATGTCAAAACTTTGTTTAAAGCAAAGGTTTGCAAAGATTTTTGCAGTTAAGTTTTGAAGTTTTTATCAATCGATTCAATTAAATTTCTAAAACAAATCGATAACTGATATAGCCAGCTCGTTGCACGTATATAGACGACACTCAAATTGAATGGAGTTGAAGTTGCTTTGAAACCAAAAGTGCTCTTGTCGAGAGTGCTTAACGGGCAAATAAGTTTTATGCGGACAGAGACACGTACGATATCGATGCAAGAAACTCGAGGAATTAGGCAACACTGGAATAATTTGATTTGGCGGTAAAGTTGCAAGAAACCTGCTTTGCAACTTATCGACTCTAGACGAGACTTCTTGCACGAATTTGTGAGCAAGCTACCTGAGCATACCCTTTTGCTACAGGGTATAGGGCACATGAAAGTGGAAAAGAGAGAATAGCATAAGCCATTGCTGATCAGCCAAGCATTCGGATTGCTCACTATTCTCGCTTTTGTCTGTCCGTCTACCGCTCAATTGCGCTCGTCAACTCCGATAAGTCGCCCCCGTTTTTTTTGTTTTTTTTTTTTGCATGCCACACCGAACTGACCATCCGCAAGTTGAGGGAGTGCGAGGCACTTGCATAACGGTGGCCCATTTGCCGTTTGCTTTGTCACAGCTCGGCACCTTTCGTTGGCTCTTTCTCTGCTCAGATTCCCTCCCCCTGCGTACTTGCCACTCGTACTCGACGCTGTACTCCAGTTGTGTAGTAGACTGCAGTGTTGCAGTTGCGCTGCACTCCATGCCAGACTTGTGGAGTCCGCTGGCCTTTGTTGGGCCTCGCTCTCTGCATTCGCCGCTCACATAATTTGTCATGTGAAAAATTACTAAAGTTACAAGATCTGCACTTTTATTTCCATGTGTGTGGCAGCGTTAAGTCCACGCAACAGACGTCGCGTTGAGTCGCGTCGCGTCTCTCCACACCCCCCCCATCATGTTGTGCCTGTGCGTGTGCCCTCAAGAGGGGACGCGCTTCGTGATTGCAGCGGTCTGTGGCGGGGGCGCTTGCTGTTTTGCTATTTTCTTGCCTCTCGTTTATACTATGTGCACACACACACACACACACATATATATATATATATAAGTATATGCACTTTTTTTCTCTGCTTTTTCGTTACTATTTTGCACATTTTTCTATTCAACAATGAAGCCACAATAGAAAAACGTCAACTAGTGCAGGGAAAACAGCGTGAGTGCTGCAAGCGGAGCAGCTATGCAAAAGCGTAACTCTGTGTACGTGTGTGAGTGTGTGTGTGTGTGTGGGGGAGCGAGAGCGCAACATTTGCTCTGTGCATAGAAAGTCTGAACGGATTTTGAATGGCAAACAAGCGGCAAACGGCGGTCGACGCAAGCGAGCGGCGCTCTACAAAGCGCCAGCGCCCAGCTAGCGCCTCAAACCTAAACCTACAACTAAGAGCCAAAGCCCAGCCCGAGCTAGAACCAGATTCAGCGCCAGAGTCAGCGCTATAGTCATAGTCATAGTCATAGTCATACTCATAGTCACAGTCAGAGTCAGAGTCAGCAGCGCTATATAGCTGGAGAGCAGGCTGTGAATGGCGACGACTTGCGCATGAATGGCACAAGTGTATAAGCGAGTGTGCGTGTGTGTGGGGGTAGGTTGCAGGGGGCAGGGGGGATTTGGGAGGGTTGGGGGGAGACGGCTTCGTTTGCAGGCCTATAGAAAAGTGACGTGCGCTTTACAATTATTTCGTAATGCAAGCAAATGTGACCGAGGAATCCAAGTCATGGGCGAGGGCAAAGGAGGGGTGCGTGGTGGGGAAGCGGGGGAGGCAGCATCTTTTGCAGGCAGCGACGCGACGTCAGCAGTGACAAATGTCAGTCGGTGGTTGCACTACTAATCGGACATGTTGCGTTGACTTGTTTATGACTGCCAGCTTAACACGCACATAACCGCACACACACACACTCACACACACACATACTGTGGTGTGTGTGTGCAGTTTTTGTAATGTGTGCGGACTTGTGGGAAATCTGTAAATAGCTGCAAAACTAGAAGCCATCGACGTCGCCCCAGAGACAAAGCACTCGTCATCAAAGCTGTTGTTGCTACTCCTCCACTGCTGCTCGGCATTTCCCGCGGGAATATTGCTAGACAGCCAGATAGGCAGCGACAGCGACAGCGCCAGCAACAAGCACATGGAATGCACTGCGACGGCGGCGCACGCGGCGTATGCGTAATCTTGAAATTATTATTTTTATTATCAATTTGAGGGGCGCTTTAAACCGCTTTCAACTCGCCGCAAAAACAGCGTGCGTGCCGCGATTTAAATAGGCACATAAATTCTGCGCTGCGATTTACATTTCTATAAACATTATGCAGTTAGCTTAAACTGCGAAAATATGTTTGGCAACAGCAAATTGATTGCATAACTACACACAGCCCAGTCTTTAAATCACTTTCTTATATATTTATATTAATAACAGTGCAACATGAAATCAAAGGCTTTGAATTGTGAGTGCAACAACTGCTGGCGAACTTCGAACATTGTTAAAACAGGCAATCACATTAAACTTACAATTGCATCACATTTTGGGGCAGAAATTGCTTAGCTGGCTCTAACACACATTCAATCAATTAAAAAAGTTATCAATCACTGTTTTGAACAATATTTTTGGCTCTGTTTGAATTGAATGCAGTTTTTCGCGCAATTTCATTTGCATTTAGTTGTTTGTTTTTTAGCTGCTCTCGTAGTTTTTTGCTCTGCTCTGTTTTGCCTATTTGCTTTGCCATGCCAGGCGGCAATTACGCGTCACGCAGCTGGACGCGAGCTGCGAGTGCTGCGCGAGCTTCGAGCGAGTTCCGAGCACACGCAGCTCGTTCGCTCGAGCTGCACACACAAATTGCCAGTGTAGGACAAGGTCGCATTTATTTGGTGCAGCCGCAATTGGGCAAGCAGAACATTGGATATCACAGCGCAGCGAGCGACGCGTCGGCGAGGGGGGCGGGAAGGGGGGGGCGAGCTCTTTGGGTTATGGGGATTGGCGTTTCGCCATTTGGGGATGGGTGATGGAAGGCTCGTTCAACGTTGAGCGGGAATGGCTGCAGGGCGGGGATGGGGGATGGAATGGAACACGCTGTGGATGAAGGTTACCTGCAGTTTGCCCACGCAGACGTTGACAGCCAGCAAATGCTGAAAAATTATGAAATGAATACAAATATTTGCGGATCAGTGGGATGCGAGGCGACGCTGGCGACGTTGCACACACACACAATAAGAGTCATCGTCATTGAATGTTGCCTTCAATGGGGCAACATGCGGCGACAAAGTGCAAATCAAATGTGATGGATGATCTCAATGCTTAGTGTCTGTCTCTGGGAGCCAAAGAAAAACCAATAAAACTTGCAAAACGATGAATGAAGTGCGCCAACTTCAAGAAGAAGCCAGAGGTGAAAAGATTTGATTTGAATTGTACGTATGTATTCGCATGTGTTGCATTCATAAGTATTAAGTCGAGCTGGCGGAGCTTTGAAAAGTTGTCAAGTGTTTTCTATGGCGGCTAGACAAGCTTGCCTATTGTATGCTATATATTTGTGTGTTCGAAATTGAGACTTAATTGACACAATGCCAATGATTTATTAAAATATCTGCCAGCAGCTAAGCCAAAGTTCTAGATCGTTGCATTTCAATGAAGCACAGCGAAAAGCAATTCTGCTTAGCTGCATTATTTAACGAAATTCCCTGAGATATTTTGTGTGATGAATTTGCATAAATATAGCTACTATATCGGAGTGGGAATTTGCATAAGTTCAGCTACTGTATTCGAGTGTCACGGTCCGCTGATAACTGTAGTTTCTAATAAAACCAACTAGATTGGAAACCATATTCTATTATTTTGGTTGAGCATTTGTTGTTGTTGAAACTCAAGAATATACTTGAAAGAATAGCAAAGCAATTAAAACATTTCTTAAGCTATTTTAAATACTTTCAAAGCAAACGAAACATTTCACAAGTTATTTTTGTTGTTTTCAAAGCGAGTTCGTATCAAGTGAAAATAATAAAGCAAACAAAGCATTTCACAAGTTATTTTTAATATTTTCAAAGCGAATTTGTATAAAGAAAATATGCAAAAATATGTGTACGTAAACTCCACAAGTTCCTTTCACAGAATCCGATTGATAAATAATTGCAATCTTTGTTTATGCAAATTGCAAAATCTAATGAGCAAGAGGTAAATAAATTGCTAAAGTGGCAACTGTTTGGGATATCAATATTGAGTTTGTAGTGCTGAAGATTGATTGCCGGCACTTTGAAGTTTTCCCTATGCCCCAAAAAACCAAGCAGAAAAAAATTAACAGGAAAATCGAAATAGAAACGCGGCGAACGAGGGGAGTAAAAAATGAGCAATTGCGAAGCATTGATTAATGACAAATTGTGTGGCATGCAAACTGCAGAACTGCAAATGGTTAGACCCATTTTCACTGGCCATCATCCGAGTCATTCAAAGCGGTCGCAATGCCTGCAAAAAGGTTGTTAGAACGCCCGCTACCCGCTACACACCCCCTGTGCTCTTTGCTTTCCGTTGCGCTGCAGTTGCCGCTGTCGTTGACGCTGTTGTTGACGCTTCTTCCGTTTGCTGGTTTAGTTTTTCTTTTAGCTTACTTGGCGTTGTTCTTGTTGTCGTTGCAGCGCCGTTGTTTGCTGTTGTTGCACATTTTATTAACATTTTCATTTAGTTGCATTCGCGCTCTCTCGCTCTCGCTCTCGCTCTCTCCGTCGCTGTCGCTGTCGCCGTCGCGCTCGCGGCTCTCGCTCTCAATATCTGGTAGCTATGCAGCTGGCTGCCCCTTCTTCTATCGTTCATTCGCTCGAGCGCAAGCAATGTCTCTTGTTTTATTTTGCTTTTCATTGCAATTTGTGTTTCTATGCATTTTTGTGTGTGTTTTACATTCGTTTTCGTGTCGTGGCACCAAACCCAAAGCAGCCAAGCAGCCCAGCAACCCATCCACCCACAGCTCACCCAACCGACGACTGCCCATTTGGCCCCCCTTGCCACATTGTTGCCACTGTTGCGCTCTTTTGCAGTTTGTTGAAGTTTTCATAATCATTGTCGTCGTCGCCGTCGTCGTCGTCGCAGTTGCAGTTGCAAGCCTTTTGCTTTTGTTTTTGCACTCTTTTTTTGTGTGATTTTTATATAAGCCGCCGTCGCTTTTGGCTTGGCTGGGAGATTTTCCAGCATGAAAACAATGCCGGGAAAGCGGCTTATTTTCTATGATTTAAATAATGACGAAGACAACAGTCAGCCACCTTCACCGCTGCTGCAACAACACAATGATCACCATCATCATTATCATCATCATCGTCAGCCGCATTGTCGTCATCGTGGTGATAATAATGAAAGGACAGAAAAGAAAAGATGACGACAATGCGAGCGAGACGTCATTGATATAAGATGATAACTCAGACTGTTTGTTCTCAGTTTTAGCCAGTCTATAACATAAACATTTATCTCTTTTTATGTGGTTTCTGTTTCGCTTTTACACTATACTATATTGCTAATGCCTTCCCTATTTGTCTTATGCTTTCTATTCCGTCTCTCATTGCAGCAAAATGTTCATTGGCGGCCTCAGTTGGCAGACAAGTCCAGGTAAGTCAGCAAATTAGTTGAAATTCGCGAAATTTCCCAATACCGAGCTGTAATTAGCATTTATTTGAGGCTAACTAACCCACTAGCTTCTTCTGACAGCTCTATGCTAACAAACCGCCCACACGATGAGCCATTATCATCTCGAGTCTCGACTGTGTGGTGGAATTGGGAAAACACGCGAGTTTTCTTTGAGTGAAAGCTAGAAAAGTTACTGGCAATCTGCTGGAAAATCTTTTCAGTGAAATTAAAACTTTATTGTTGACGTGTGAATGCTATATCTGATTAACTGTATACAACTATCTGCAAACTTTCAATGAAGATAGCCAGAAATTAGTGCATTCTAATTGCAGTATTTTGTGCTTGACACGAAACCGAGTCGGATAAGATTTTTAGTCAGCTAATTGAAAGAAATGTATTACCTTACGATGTAAGCAAGTCTTGATTGATATGTTCTTGATAATAAGGTAGAGAAATAGACTATTATTTATTGTAACTTGAATGTAACGAATTCAAAAGCTTTGCTATGTTAAAATATTGAGTTTGATTCGTTGCCCAAAATTATTCTGATGGCTTTACTATTTAATGTTTTATACAAAGCAGAAATTTCGATTATTTTTCTTCGACAAATTCAAATCTAATAGATATTTTCTTTCAATGCAACTAATTTGGTAATTGAGTAAATGTTTTTGTCATTATCGAAAGGATTTCAAATAAATATATACTCAATCTATAAATTCCATTTATCTATTTAATATCTTTGTTCAAAGTAATTGCATTTTTACACGCATGTAGCCAAGAATTTAAGCCCTCTTCCTTATGAAGTAGGTTATTAGGCACGAACAATTGAATTATGAAAGAAATTGTGTAGCATTCCGAAATGCTCAATAAATTTGTATCTCGATTCGTATAGCCGAGTCGAGTTGAGACGATTCGAATTGATTCAGTATTCATTGCGTATGCAATATTCAGTTGAGTTGTTTATTTGACGATCGGAAACAATGAACGACGACAACGGGGTTTTTGTTTAAATTGAAATTGTAATTGATGAAATGCTTGAGATTTGCTGGCGCAACAACAAAACTAACGCGACGATGAAGACACCGTAATTTGACGTCAATTGGCGGCAGTTGCACAGATGTGCTGCCTTGTCTCGATTGCCAGCGGCAGCGACAGAGGCAGCGAGTGGGCAGCGTTGAAACGAGATTCTCATTACATGCCGCATAGTTTCATTAGACTAATCAAAAGGCGGCTGGCTTCGCTTGGCCTCGTCATCTGTATTAACCAAATTTGATGTTGGCCCCCAACACAACACAAAAAACAGCGCCACTCGAAGCGTTGGCCAAAAAAAAAAGGAGGAAAAAAATGGAACGCTGTAGAGACGACTGCAAGATGCCTTTTGATGCCTGGCTTGGCCAAGTTTGGAGTGTTGCAGTTACTGCTGCTGCTGCTGCTGCCGCCAACACATCCGCCGTCGCATTGCACACACACTCGCACACACACACACTGAGTCGCATACACATGTAGTTACAGTCAGCCGCATTGCCTTTTTGTGTTGTTGTCGTCGTTTGTGTTTTTGTTTAGCGAAATTGTTGGCTCCGCCCATCATCAGAATGGCACTCGGCATTACGCTAACATATTATAACCTATAGCGCACACACACACACACAGTCAGTCGCGCACTCATAGATACACTTTCATATCCATATAGATATACTCATGAGTATGCACATATATGCCGCAATAGTTGAAGAGTCAATGCGGTCTTTGGTTTGTCTCTTTATTTCGCCTTTTTGCAATCTTTTTCGCTTGTCTTTTACGTGTGTGTGTGTGTGTGTGTGTGTGTTTTTTTTTGTCGTTTCACGGTTTTTGTACCTGTGCCAAAAAAATTTTCAAATTTTCAAATGGCTTCTTCAATAGTGGCCCAACTTGAAATTGGCGAATGTGTTTTCCCTCCAACCAACCAGCCGCCCGACCGCCCGCCCGTCCGCCTGCCTTTTGTTATCTTTTCCCAGTTGGTGTGTGTCTTCAATCTTTTCTAATTTTTATTGTTTTTTTCCCCCTTGGTGTGCTTTTTTGGCATTCGCTGGCTGCTGCGCTGGCTGCTTCGTTGGCTTGGTAAATTAGCCAAAGTTTGAAATATCTTCTGTTAAATTAAAGATGTGACCAACATGTTAATTTGCCTTTAACTTGCGCCCTCTCGTTTCAAAAGCGTGGGCGGCTGCAGCAGAACGAAATACAATCAGTTATGAAACGGTTATGAACTTCACTCGATTGTCTAGTTAAATTATGGAAAAGTGGACAGTAAAAATAAATAATAATTGACTTACTTGAAGAATATTCTACTTCGACTGCTAATTTCTCAAAAGAGTTAATTATAAAGCAATTTATAACTTCAGACTACTACAACATACTAATTTGTATGCGTGATTTACGTTGATTAGAGTAGGAATTTAGTTTTAAATATTAGACTGGACATGAAGATATAAATACGTTTGTGAATATGTGGAGTAAATATTGCAGAATTATACTCTGAGTCATTTTGTCGAATGTCAAGTTAAATTAAGCAAAAGTTGCTAGTAAAAATAAATAAAAATTTACTTGCCTCAACTGCTAATATCTCAAAGGAATTAATTATAGAGCAAATTATTTTATTAAAAAACTACAACATACTCATTTCTTTGCGTGATTTACGTTGATTAGAGTAGAAATTGAGCTTTGAATGTTAGACTGGACATGAAGATATAAATAAGATTGTGAATATGTGGTGTAAACATTGCAGAATTCTACTCTGAGTCGTTTAAATAAATGTCAAAATAATTGTATAATTCAAATAAGACGATTTTAAAGCTGTAAAGGTTAAAGCTAGTGCAATTCATTGACCTCTGGTGGCAGTTGTTGGAGAACGATTACCTAACTGCTTTTGGGCACCGACAACTGCGGCACTTCACAGCACAAATAAGTTGCAACTGACTGCGATCATGCAATCGGCCACTCGCTTTCAAGCGGCTGCGTCTTCACAAGTATCTTGAACTGTTTCCCCAGTCTCAATTTGAACAGTTTTGAGTTGTAGTTCTCAGTGGGAGTTGCCTCCTCCTGCTCCTCCTCGTGGTCTGGACTGGCAACCGGAACAAGCTCAGCTGAATCCGAGTCTGAGTCTGAGTCTGAGGCTCGTCCTCAAGTGGCTGCCACTCGCGCGCCAAAGCTTATGCTTTTGGATTTTTGTCGCCAGCTATCGCCACTCGAGCACACAGTTGCAACCCACACACACACAGAGACAGCGAGAGAGAGAGAGAAAGAGAGAGAGAGAGAGAGAGAGACACAGTGCATATACTTGAAAAATGCTGACAAAGACCTAATCTAGGGCGTCTATAAACATGCGCCGGGGTCTAACGTCTAACAGCATAGTTAGGCTGCTTTAGACAGGTCGGCGGCAGGCTCAGTACGTGTTGATAACTGCAGAGATGACGACGACGCTGGCATCCGCATTGCAGTGCGGTTGAGTACTCAAAGCGTTTTGCTACCAGATTTTTAATGATTGGCACGATTGTCTAAGCTACTTAATGATGTGCCCAAGTGCGACTAACCCACCCCAGCAGTCTAGTTGGTATAGGTGCCTGCCTGCCTTCAGCTTGTGAGACATTTTCGTGTCAACTAGCAGAGGGCAGGGCGCATACATAACTTAATGAACTTTTCCCCGATGTCGTCTCTCTCACTCTCTCTCGCTTTGGCTGGTGTAATTTAATTTTAATTTCGCAGGCAGCTTGCTGGAAGTAATTGTATGCATTGAAAATGTATTTGCCGCTATCGCTGGAAAACACTCGACGACAGCCAGCGTTGACAGCAGCCGGCGACAATGACGAAAGGCGATGAGTTCGTCTCGCGGCAGTCAGTCAGCCCAATTCACAAATAATACTCGCACTTCCTCAACAAAACACAAACAAACAAAAAAAAAAAAAATAAAGATGTAAAGACGCAAAACTATAGAAGGGATGGAGGCCTTCGTGCGCCGTTTGTTTGTCTCACCTCTGCGGGTTATGACAGCAGGGGGGTGGGGGAGGGGCCGCAGATTTGTGTCAACTTGAAACAAAATTGTTGAAATACAATACGCGCAGCAGAGCCGAAGCCGGAGTGCGAGAGCATCGGTTGCCTTTGCCGCCTTTTGCTATTTTGGCTGTGCGTTCAACTGAAATACTATTTATATATGCGCTCAGATACATTTGCATCTGCAGCAGGCGGCAAACAGTCGCCCATTACTCATGCAACAGCAGCGCAACAGCAACGCACAACTACAACGAGCAGCTGAAGCTGAAGCTGAATCTGAATCTGACGAAAAGACAGAGCAAATGGAAAATCTATTCACATACTCGTATCGCTCACATTTCGATGCCGCTTAGCGATAAAGTCATGCAACTAGACTCCTGTATATGTAGATATAGATATACTCGTACTTTGCGCAAATAAATATGCATTTTTCTCGATTTACACGAATCTCGTTCACAGCTCCATGCTCGTTTGTTTTGTTTGTTTATCTGTTCTGTGCTGTTGCTGTTGCTATTGTTGTTGCCTTTTGTCGGTTTGTCTGCTTCGACTGTGAAGTCTGTTTGTTGCTTCTGATGCCCAAGCAAATGAAAATGGAGACAGCTTGTAAAGCAGTTGCTTTATTTGCCTCAGACATTAGCTTTTGTTTTACTCGTTTTGTTTTCTTTTTTTTTTTCGTTGTTTTGTTGTTATTCATTAACTGAGAAACGATCGAGCGATCGGTCAAGTGGATAGCTGGTCAATTGAACAGCAAACTGCTCAGCTTAAAGTGGACTCGAGTTCGACTATAGTTAAGCATAACGTTTAAGTTGTTGAGGTCATTCAACTTGCGATTTCTAATGCAATTTGCAGTGGGGTACTCAGAATATTGCGATCGAAGTACAAAATGTGGCAGATAAAATTGGCCTAATACTAAAATAGAAACTACAATTTTAAGTTTAACTCACAAATGAATTATTTATCGTGCTTCAGTAGCTAATAAATAATAAGCTTAGATTACAATGCAATTATTAGTATTGTGTACTTAAAATTTGACAATAAATAGAAATAATAATCTGTGTTAAATACAATACTACAATATGGCAGATAGAATTGGCCTAAAAATAAGATACGAGCTAAATTTTTTAATAAAACCCACAAATGAAGAATTTATCGTGCTTCAGTAGCTAATAAATAAATAAAAAGTATTGTGTATTTAAAATTTGACAATAAATAGAAATAATAGAATAAACCTATTCAGAATATTGGAATATGAAAAAATTATCGCCTTCCAGTTGCTTATAAAATGTAAGATTACTTGGGTCACAATGAAATGGAAATGAATTAGATGAGTTGGAGTCCCAATGAATTCGTATTACAGCTTAAAGTTTTGGCGCTTCAATAAGCTACAGGTTGGGAATTGGTTATTAGTTTTGTGCAGAAAACTGGATATTAGATTCAATTAGCAGTTGCTTTTTGAGTTTTTCGAATAGTATATTTAAGTGAATATAGTAGAGGGAAAGAGTGAGGGGGATGACTAGAAACGGAAACGGGCAATCGAGCAGGTGGAATTGAATCAGGAAACGAAACGATGATGGAAAATATTTTGCGTGACTTTTAAAAATCTGTGCGTCTAAAAATTGTTCAAATAACTGAGGTGGGCGGCGACTCTAAGCATTTCATCAGGATGCAGACAGGTGACAAAAATGGCAAAGAGACAGATAGATGGAGAGACGGCGAAATGGACGGAGAACAGTTGCCAAGATATAGACGAAGGGGACGTTTTGTCGCTGCTTCGATTTCCTGATTAATTTATGCAGTCGAGGGCAATGACGACGACGATGGCGACGATGGCAGCCAGTTAACAACAATTTGCCGCAAGCTTCGTTAAAATTGAAATGCTGCAAAAAATTGTCAATAAAATAAGTGAACGACTGCCGGCCAGTCAGTCAGTCATCCAGTCAGTTAGTCAGTCAAAGTGTCACTCTGTCATTCACTGACTCAGTGCGTCCATCAGTCAAAGTTCAAGCGGGCGCCCCAGAGAAGGTTCAATGTCTCTCTCGCTCCTGCTCAGCATCTTGATCCATCTGTCTCTGTTTTTGCCGTGCAACATTTCCTGTTTGCCTCAACCAACGAACGATGCTCTGACGATGGCGATGGCGCTTCCCGCGCTCTCTGTTGTCTCTTTGCGCCAATCTTTGGTCATGTTTTTGCAGCTCGCTTCATTTTCCTTTTGAATGTGATTATCCTAAGGCTGTGGCTGTGGCCAAGCGCATCTTCTTCGCTTTGATAGATGGTCGCCTCGTTGGCTGCCTGTCTTGCTCGGCTTGCCACTTTTGCATTGCATTTAATGTCCTGCACTTGTCCAAGTGGCCGCCAACAGCTACCAGCTAGCAGCTACCAGCTGTCTGGCTCCTTGTTCGCTGTTTTGTTGACTTTGGCACGAGTTTGGTTAAAAAGTTCACACATGCCACACGCCCCTCAAAAACACACACACACACACACACACGCACACCCGAGAACATATATTTATATATATGTATATATAGTACCATAGTTAGTATCTTTGTGTGTGGCTCGTTTTTCATATGTGTGTGTCCTGGTCATGTTGTTGCGCCTTTGGCGTTAGCCTCCTTGATGTTTTTATACCTCGCAAACCAGCAAATGACTTCAGAGTGTTGAACAGCTAGTGGAAAACCCTTAAAAATCTCGTAAAACTGATTTAGTTCGCTGAATGTGCAGTTAACTTTTAGCATTCAAGCCGCTAAAGTTGCGCTTATCATCTGTCTCTATTAGACTATGAAGTGATCGCTTAATTTGTATGACATTTGAATTTTGTTTTATTAACAATTTAAGCTGATTTTAGAGTTCTAAATTCTGAATTGGATTGTAATTGTGCAATATGCGAATAAAAATAATCAGCGTTAATTTGACAAAAATAATGACAATTAATAAAAATATGCACTAACAGCAGTTAAGGGGATAAAGACGAAATTTGTTGCGTAAAAAGTAATTTTGTAAAAATTTATATAATACTAATAATAATAATAATACTAATAATAATAATAATACTAATAATAATAATAATAATAATAATAATAATAATAATAATAATAATAATAATAATAATAATAATAATAATAATAATAATAATAATAATAATAATAATAATAATAATAATAATAATAATAATAATAATAATAATAATAATAATAATAATAATAATAATAATAATAATAATAATAATAATAATAATAATAATAATAATAATAATAATAATAATAATAATAATAATAATAATAATAATAATAATAATAATAATAATAATAATAATAATAATAATAATAATAATAATAATAATAATAATAATAATAATAATAATAATAATAATAATAATAATAATAATAATAATAATAAATAAACTATAATAATTGTTTTTAAAAGAATATGTATTTTATTAAATTGAAATGGTTTTCAATTTATCTACTCTTCTGATATTTAACAATAGTTTATTTTAAAATGCATTTACTACTAATTCGCAATGCTAAAAGTAATTTTTTTTATTCATATTGCGTTTAAATACAAATGTATTTCGAAATTCTGAAATGAGTAGAAATATTTAATGTGTTGTTCTATTTGTTTGGCCGAATAGGCAACGAGTTTGCAAACAGTTACACATTCATAAATTTCTGCGGATGTTGCCAATAAATAACTTGAAAGCTGTAGTTACAAATGTTAGTTTGTTAGCTACACTTTATATGAGCTGCAGATGTTTTTAGATCTTTGCTTCTTACTTCACATATGATCCGTTTTTTCTAGGGTATTTTGCAGTCTTTTGCCGGCAACTATTGCTTTCTTATTTCGACTTTTTTCGTAGACTTCTTCGTCATGGTGTGTTGGCTTTCAACTTTAGGGGGCGTCTGTCTCCGGTGTGCTGTTTGAATATTTACATAAGTGACACTGCCACCTCCTCCTCCTCCCCCTCCATCTCCTCATGTGTCCCTTTCTAACGCTGACTATCTGCCTCTCGCTTGCACGCCTGCATACGTGCATTAAATGCTGCTGGTGCTGGGCAACAATTAATTAACTTGTATGAGTATCAAACGTCGTCGCCATCGTCGTCGTCGTCGTCGTCGTAGCCTTTGGTGGCTTTTAGCAATTTCAAGTCGGGCCGCCTAAATGCATGCTACGTAAATTTTAAATTAATAAGCATTGCGCATACGCCGCCGGGAACCAAACCAGCAGAGAGCAAGCGACAGAGATAGAGAGTGTGAGAGAGAGCGAGAGGGAGGGCGAGAAGTCGTTTCGAAGCCGCTTCGAAGCTCGATTGTAGCCGCATGTGGTGCTTGTCATATGCCATTATCATGGAATGTTCATTCTGGCCCAACTAATAGACAATTTTTTGGCAACCGAAAATGGAATGAACGTGCTGCAGCCGCAGTGGCAGCAACGGCGGGCCATGGGGCACTGCAGGGGCCCCCGAAAAACACGAACTCGAACTGTGTCGAGGCATCTCGTGACGTTGCCAAGGATTCGCCTGCTGCCGGTCGCCGGTCGTCGTTGCCGTGTGCAGCGGAAGCATTTAAATTAAGGACGACACATTAAAATTATGCAATAACAACAGCTATTATTATGTGAGGCGAGCGTCCAGCCACTGAAGGGTATTCAAATATGAGCAGAGGGCAGTGCTGACTAAATTGTAGTTAAACTTTAAGCACCGCCTCGACACGCCGCGCTCCGCATCTCTTTCATGCCTGCCGCTCTTTATCTCTATCTCTGATTCGGGCTTGAATAGAATGCACTTTTTTTGTGCTCATTTCTTTTTTGGGGACGGGCCTGTGTTGAAGCAGTTTAATGAGCGCTGTGAATGTCAACACCCAACGAGTCCAATATAACAAAAAAGACCTCGCAGCTCAGCGCTCAGTGTGCTGGCTGTTGTAGGCGTGCGTTGGGTGGTGTGCTGGGCGCCGTGGGGCGTGTGCGGAGGGTGGGGGGGGGGGGGGTGGTTCGGATGAGGCACGGGAAGTCATAAGTCGCAAGTTGTGCGCCCAGGCTAAAAACTAAAATAGGCAAAGCAGAAGAGCAAATATGCAGCCAGGCACAGGCACAGGCACAAGCATAGGACCCACTCGCAGTCACAAAAAGCACACACACACACACACACACACATGCACACTCACACACACAGCGACACCGCATTGACTAGGGATTTCGGGTGTAGCCGGTGGCACCCAACCGGGTTATCGACTTTATGTGTTTGTTGTTTTCGGTGCCTTGTCTTTTCGGGGAGGCCTCCGCTTTCAATTGCAGACGTTGCTCTGCTTCAGCTGCTGCTGCTGGAAGTCGTGCTGCACTGGGAGCTTGATATTGGCTTTCATTCTCGGCTGTTGCTGCCGCCTGCTTTGATTTGCTACAACTACAACTGCGCCGATTGAGTTCGTTCGGCCTTTTGATGCACGCAATTGCTGCTGTGTTGTGAGAATTTGGAATCTTTTGTGCACAACCTGAAGATTATGGCTGCAGTCTAGTGAAGCGAATAATGCGAAGTGCTCAAGAAAACGTCGAGCACATCTTTGAATGCAGCAGCAAGGAAGTAGTTGCTCAAGATGGTAATTTCTAAAATTGATTTCGAAAGCAAGTCAAAGTGAAATTTGTAGAAAACTATTTCCTCAAATTGTTTTTCTTCGTGAAAGCGCTTTCAACAAAAAGGAGCTTGGTGTAATTTTAATTTAATTGGCAGCAATATTACAGCTAATTAGGGCTCTTAATTACACCACTACACAACGAGTAAAATGTTTTCATTGGCTCAACAAAGAATGTTGTTTTTTAAACAAAATGCTAGCCAAAGTTCTTTGAAATTATGCTTAAATTATGTAGCTTAAATTATGTTTTATTACTTAAATTTACTTTTACTGCAAATAAGTTAAAAGATAGGTCATTTCATGTACTTTTATCAATTTATTCTTTTAGTAAATTAAAAGTGTGTAATATTTGAGTTGAATACTAAAAATAACATTGAAATTGTATTCATTTAATTCAAAAATTCCCTAAAGGTGTTGTTATGGTGCTTTATGTTGGTACTGGTTCAACTACTTATGTAAATAAATGTATATAAATAAAAAATTTAATTCAAACAACAACGATTATATGAAAAACTATTACTATTATTATAATATGCAATTAGTTTCCCTAGATTTATATTACAAATATTTCGGCAAATGCTTGAACTTTATTATAATATGCAATTAGTTTCACTAGATTTATATTACAAATATTTCGGCGAATGCTTGAACTTTATTAGAGCAAGCGCAACAATAATGAAAGCGTAAATATCTTGGTCCACTGCCCATTAATGCCAAGAACACTCGTGTTCGACTTCTTTTGGGACATTTAATAGTACAATATAACAAAATATGCGCTGTCTGCGAGCAGAAGTCGGTTCACGTATTTAAGAGTTGGCAAATTTATCGCCGAAAAAGCGCACTACAAGTGGCTTTAGAGTCGCTGCTCTCGATTTTATGGTTGCATTTAGTTGGTAGTTGTGTCAGCTTTTGTGGCTTTTTCGTGTTGCACTCAGGCCTGTGCCTGGTGTGCGGAAGACTACTTAGTTGCCGGCTTATCAACGGGACTTGCCTGCCGACCGAACTTCGGTAACAACTTAGCCTTCATTGCTTCCAGTTCGTTGCATGTTTCTCGCTGCCACGACGACAACAACGACAACGACAACGACGACGTTCGTCTCTAACGGGCGACATTTTCCGACATTGCTGCTGCTGCTGCTGTTCCCTGGTGACAATGCCAGACAGACAGTCAGACATCCAGAAGCAGCAGCAGCAGCGTCTAAGGCTGTGGTAGGAAGCGAGGCGCAAGACAGACAGACAGACAGACAGACAGACCTTTGCCTCAGTCGCGCTTCCGTTTGCAGTGAGTCAAATATATTGCCAACTTCCTGCAGCCCCGGTTAGTCAGGCACCCAGCACACACAGCCACCTTCTTGATAGGCTTTTTGTCGACGACACAAAACGACAACGTGCCCCATAACAAAAAAATCCAGTTAGAAATAGTCTCGCTCGCGCTCTCTTGTTGAGCTTAACTTCCATATACCACGTACAATAGCTCACGACTTGTTTGCAGTTCATTTCTGAATAATATAGTCCGACTGAGTTTGAGTTAAAGTTCACTTTGGGCCGCAAATGAAGCGTAGCATAAAGTTGTGTATTAGTTTAGTATGCCGTGCTTTCCAGTCCATGTAAAGGCTTGCAGCATCAATTACAACGACTAAGGTGTATTTTATTCTTAAGGTAAGTTTGCAGAAAAGATTTACTTGTCAACATCAACACAGTGAGCAGTTAAGTTTTAATTGAACACTCTGTGTACGTTGGAATATTGTATAATTTGCATAAAAGTTAGATAAAAAGTCAATGTGATATTCTCGTAGTTTTTAAAATAGACTGTGAAGAACATGTAGAGGCATTTTTATTATCAGAAAGGAACATATGCGTATACGTAATATTCAGTTTTATTAATTTCATGTAAACGTTTTTAAAAATTAACTTTGTTCAATTATTTGAGAAATATTCTTAGAATTAGAAAAAATTCCTTTCTTTATTTAGGTAACCTATCTAAATTAATTTAGCTAAAGTAAACTTACTTTTAAACAATATTTCTAACATTCAAAGCAGTTATGGGTAAATCAATCCTGAATTAAAATTTGTTTGCAAAAATATTTTGGCAAAAATTCTGCTGATTTTTAAACATCATTTCTAACATTCAAAGCAGTTATTTGTTAAACAATCGTAAATATAAAATTTTTTGGTTAATCAAATTCCTACTTTAACTAACTTAAATCGTGTATTAAAAATTAGTACAAAAAAACTTTTATTATTTTAAATATTTATATCAAAGTGCAACTTGGACAAAGTTGTGTGTCCAATGCATATCTTAGGGTGTGATTCTATATATACATATTTTGCGTTTTATAGTTTAGCAAAATGCTCTGCTTTTGCAGTTTATAGGGTATGCTGCATGCACAAAAAATTCTAGACCCGGCTCTCGACATCGATTAAGTTATTACGAAATGTGCGCTACGTGCAGCGTCTTCGTTGCCACTCACACACACACACACACACAGACACCGACACATAGCCACACTCGCACACAAGCGGTCGTAGACAAATACAGATGTATCTGTCTGCGTGTGGCTGAGTCGGTGTCTGAGTCTGAGTCTGAGCCTGCAGTCTGCAGTCTGAAGTCCGCCACCCGCATCGCACAGGACTCACGTAATTTTTGCCTTTGCCTTAAACTGGGTCACAATTTTCGTACACGTTGCTGTGTTGTGCTCTGCTGTGCTTTGCATAACCGAAAATTTGTATCGTTGCAGACATTTTTGTTTACCTGCGACACCCTGCCCCCAACGCCTTACCACGCTTTTATTGTTGTTGTTGTTGTCTGGGTTTGTTATTATGTCAGCTGGGCTGCCGGATTGACACGCGTGCATATTTCGAGCTGCTGTCGCTCCGTCTATCTGTCTGTCTGTCTGTCTGTCTGTGTCTGTGCTTTGGGGGCGAGGCGAGGTGAAGTCAAAGAGTGTCACAACATGTCTGCTTCCGGTGCGCACACACACACACACACACAGACACACTCATACGTACTCTACGAGAGAGTAACATGCACACAAATACAGCGTTAGACAGACACGCGCGCCTGCTGACTGTGTTGTTTACATATTAAAGTTGCATGACCCCGCCAACTGTAACAGCAACAACGCGACTCGACTCGACTCGACTTCAGCAACAACAGCAACAGCAGCAGTCAGTTGTCTGCTTACGAAGTTACCAACAACAAGAACAACAACAGCAATTGCGACAACGGCAAGAATGCAATCAGAGCTCAGCACACGAGACCCCGACTGCAGCAACTTCATTGCACAGCTGTTAAAGGTCGCTGTTAAGCGTTAACAGCAAACAGCAACAGCAGCTGCTCTAGCTGCAGGCGTACGCTCTCTTAACTGCGCTTGCTCTTTGCTTGTGCGCTCTCTCTCTCTCTCTCTCTCTTGCGTTGTGTCTCGCGCTCTTAGCGTCGTTGCACGTGTTTTGCGAGCTTTGGCTTGGCATGAAAGCGCTTTTCATTCATAAAAATGGCTGACAAGCTTTTTGTGCTGTTTGCCGGCTGTTGCCCGAAAGCAACGCTAGCTGGCGCCACTGAGCGCTAGCATCTTGCTGGCGACAACAATAAAAAAAAGTACGTATACGACGTATTGCAATATGTCTTGCATTCCGACTCCATTGGCCGTGTCCGTGTCCGTGTCCGTGTCAGAGTCGCAATTCTGACGATATTCATGTCCGCCCCTAATGTCAGCGCTTGTTTTGATGCAAGCTCACGCGCCGTAAACAACTTATTATCATTGCCTTTGGCTCTTCTCTTTTTGTTGGCCAAATTTGTTGGCTGCCTTTCAACTTACATTGAGCACACACACACACACGGACACAAATGTTGCACATACGCCCCAAAGCGGAAACGCAACGCAGACATTTGCAACGTTCTTCTTTTCTTCGCGTTTACTTCATCTGTTTTTTTTTTTTTTTTGGCGTTACCTTTCGCGACGCCAATCTGCGATGCTTGATCAGCTGAAAGAGCTAAAGTCTCGATGACGCGGTGGCGGTGGCGTCGCTTAAGTGGCCCCGTCCTGGCTCCCAACAAAAACCGTTGCAAAAAAAAAAAACAAATTTATAGAAAGGAAAGTAAAGGCAAGGAAGAAATGATGAAAAAATCCATCAAGCCGCGTGCCAAGTTTCAAATTTCACGACTTGCATTTCATTTGAGAGCTGCCATTGCAAATGATGTTACACGCCTCCAAATCTGGCAAACTTTTATCTGTTTGGAAATGTTTTATTTGCGCTCGTTTGCCCTTCAGCCCTCAGCCTCCAGCTCACCCCTCCCGCTCCCCTTTTTTGCCGTTGGATGGTGGTATAAATCATAAATACACTCACATTTCATTTGAAATAATTTGTGGCATATTGGCAATTATTCATTCTTTTTTCCTGCTCTTCTTGCAGTTGTTGTTGTTGTTGTCGTTGCTTGTGTGTTGTGTGTTGTCGTTGAAGTTGTGTCCTGAGCTTTTCAAAGGCATCGCAGCGGCTTAAGTGCGACGAATTTTTCCTGATGTGGATTTTGTTGCGGATTTGTTGTTGGCTTGGGTTTATCTTTTTTGGCCTGGCGCAAAAAAAAGCAACGACTGCGGTGACATCGCATAAAAGGTGTAGACCATAAAATGCTATCTATACCATATACTGTATGAGGGGTCACAATTGCGGACAGCACAGTGAGAGAGAGAGGGGGGAGGCATTCAAGCTAAAGTTGATTTAGTGCTGCGCTCTTGATAAGCACAAAACAGCGGCCAACTTGAATTTTGTGCTAGATGCGCAATTTATTATGAAAATACAGTTGAAACAACAAATAAATGGATCATAGATTGCAGATTATGCAAAGCAGAACTATAAAGCATGGTCAGTGTATGAGATTAAGTTCTGTATTTTGATAACTGAAAATGATGACAAGTTGTAGGGAGCAGAATCGGAACTAATCAAGCGATGTTGTGCTGCAATCTACTTGTATTACAATGCAAGTTTAAGGCATATAAACACACAATCTATTGGGAAATGCTTCAATATAGTCAGCTAATTTCATTGCAAATACAATTCAACCAAATGAAAATACTTTGTAAATAGTTTAAAGCATCAACAATGAGTTCTTTGATTAAAAAATAAAATATGGGCAGTGTATAAGATTAAGATTAAGTTCTGTATTTAGATAGCTCAAATTGTCGACAAGTTGTGGGGAGCAGAATCGGAACTAATCAAGCGATTTTGTGCTGCAATCAATCACAATGCAAGTTAAAGTCTTCAAAATAAACACAGAGAGCGTTGCAATCTATTGGGAAATGCTTCAATATAGTTAGCTAATTTCATTGCAAATACAATTCAACCAAATGAAAATACTTTGTAAATAGTTTAAAGCATCAATTATGAATCAGTTCTTTGATCAACCTTGCAAAAATAAAGTATAGCCAGTGTATAATAAACACATATAACGTTGGCATCTATTTGAAAATATATTCGTATAGTCCGTTAACAAGTCTTATATATTTGTTAAGTATTCGTTGCAACAAAGTACAAATCAACAACATGAAAATACTTTGTAAATAGTTTAAAGCATCAATTATGAATCAGTTCTTTGGTTAAACTTGCAAAAATAAATTCTGGGCAGTGTATACGATTAAGATTAAGTTCTCTATTTAGATAGCTCAAATTGTCGATAAGTTGTGGGGAGCAGAATGGGAACTAATCAAGCGTTTTTGTGCCGCAATCTATCACAATGCAAGTGAAGACCTTCAAAAAAACATATAGAGCGTTGAAAGTTTGAAACCTTGCAATCTATTTTACAATGCTTTGGTATAGTCAGCTAATCAGCAAGTTTCATATTTTTATTCACTATTCATTCCAACAAAATACAAATCAACAACATGAAATTCTATTTAAATAGTTTGAAGCATCGATTATGAATCAGTTTTTTACCTTGTTGCTTAACCTTGCAAAAACAAAGTACGGGCAGTGTATAAGATTAAGTTCTGTAGTTTGATAGCTGAAATTGTCGATAAGTTGTGGAAAGCGATTTTGTGCTGCAATCAATCACAATGCAAGTTAAGGTCCTTAAAATAAAATATAAAGCGTTGATAGTTTAAAACCTTGCAATCTATTTAAGAAAGGCTTTGGTAAGTCAGCTAATCAGCAAGTTTCACAGTCTCATATTTTTATTCACAATTTATTCCAACAAAATACAATTCAACAAAATGAAAATAATTTGTAAATAGTTTAAAGCATCAATTGTGAATCAGTTCGTTGCAAAAGTAGTGCAAAAACTCTGTTTATTTAGTTAACAGCTAAGGGCTGTATGCAGTTGGTCTTGAATTGAAGTTCAGTGCAATTTTAGTTCAATTATTTTACTACATGCAAACTGAGCATGCAACGTAAGCAATGCCAAATAAAATGCAATGCTTTTGTTCACATTTTCAGCAGTTTTCAGAGTGCTGTAGAATGCAGGAATCTAGCAACATATTTGAGGTAGCAGCACATTAGTGTAATGAGAATTGCAATGCATCATTGAGGATGCAAATTTTGGCAACATTGAACAACATTAAAAGCGAATGATAGTTATAGTAAGAGGTACAAGGAAAGACAATCCCTTTAGAAATGCGCTTAATATTTGTTGGTGACTGATATTTTGAGAAAATTGCCATATAAAAAGGCATAAATGCAAATTGTCGAGTGTTTGATTCATTGTCAATAAGTAAAGTGTGCAATTGAAAGCACAATCTGAAATCATTTGCAGCTGAATCGGTTTAGTTTCAAAACAAATTGACCCCACGCGAAATATGCTAAGCAAAAGGTCCAATCAAAGTGGTGAATTTATGTTAAGCTCAATGGCTAATTCACTGCCACACACGCACACTCGTTGCCCCCCGATAATCCCCTCGTCAGACTGGCACTCGGTTCGTGCGGCTTATCCTGGAAATTGCCACAATTCCGATGCAAATGCCAGCAAATTGCCGAAAATGAAAGAAAACGAAAATGAGAAACTATCAGCGAGCAGAGAATTGATTCGATTAACCTTTTCAGCTGCAGTTTGCAAGCAAAATGCGGGTGGAGGGAACAAAAACGTCGTAAAGTCCAGGCGAACCCAATCAAAAGGCAACAGCAACAGCAGGACGATAACTGGCGGCAGCTTAGGGGCAGCTTAGTGGGCGTGGCATTGCCTCGTTTGCTATTCAATTGCCGAGCGCTTCAATGGCAGGTGTTAATGTATCTGCCAAATGTATCTTTCAAATGCTGCCTCGCCAATGAATTGCAATGAAAGCTAATTTGCCAATTGCTTCTGCTCCACCCCTCCCCCTCCGAAAAACTGCCTCTCTCTCGCCCTCGCTGTCAGTTGTTTTGTGCGCTGCATTCTGAACCAGTTAGCAAAGTGTGATTAAATGTGTTTTCAGCTTTTGTTGCGTGTTTTTATTGCCAGTTGCCTGCACAAATGAAACAGATACACATGCACATGAGACATTAGACAACGCTCTGCTCTGCGCTGCGCTGCGCTGCTCTGTGCTGTGTCGTGCAACATTTTGGAAAATGTGCTGCCACAGGACAAAGCAACAATACGAAATATTCCACCACCCTCGGCGCACCGCGCCACGCGTCCCTTTGGCCCACTCGACTGGCTTTTGTGTTTCCTTTTTTTCTGCTGAGTTGCTAAAAAACTTCTTTTCAACAAACGCTCTGCGGTCGAAGCGCACGGACAGCTGCTGGGCTGCGGGGGCGGGGGACAGTCTTATAAAATTGGGTTGGGATTGGTTTGCTTGCTTGCGCTGTGTGTGTCTGTGTGTGTTTGCTGCAAACAAGCGACGAGCAACAACAACTACAGTCAACCCCCAATGAAAGTGGAAGAGCAGAAAAAAATCTGTTTGCATATTGCCGAGCGGTGGGGGAACGTGGGGGGGGACGACGCACAGTAACAGCGAACAGGCAGCGAAAATCTGCCGCAGATTGAAGGCAGCTGCGCTTCCAGCTGCGCACGCTAGGTGTCGCCAGCGTGCAACGCGACGACGACGCGTTCGAGCATCTTCAAAGTTGAAGTAATGCGGCCTCAAGTGGCGGCAGCCCACAACGCCATCATCATCATCGCTGTCGTCGTCGTCAGCGTTGTTGTGGGTTTCTCTTATATGCCACTCGTCCTTGCCGCACGCTGGGAGGGCGCTGCCTGAACCTTGGCAGGAGTAGGCGGTGGAGACCGTCGCCCGTTGCCATTTAAAATTGCTTGGCTTTGGCGCTTGTCCTCACCTGTGTTATGTTTTGAATGAACGCCTGCGTCTTTTATCTTTTCATAAATTTTTTCGCTTTTGTGCTCGACGCTGCGCTGTGCTGCTGCTGTTGCTGCCACAACCTGCGCCACTTACAATCACTTTTATTTCGCGGCGCGCGTTTCCTCTGCTCGTGCTTCTGGCTTCTGCCTTCTGCAAGTATTTTCCAAGTTCTTCTGCAGCACCATTTTAATGCTCAACAAAATTTGAATTGAATTTGCCGACAGGCCGCGGATGCGTTGCTCTAAAATGGCTGCTCGACTTGCCTTTCCCTACCCCACCCCGATTCGCCACCTGTTTTTTTCTTCTTCGGCTCTTTATTTTATTTCCAATTTGCATCGTCGCTGCCTTCAATTTGGGCCAAAACGAAGAGTGTAACGCAGGCAACTCGCAGCTGCAGGCGTCAACAGCAGCCTCAACTTCAACTTCAACTTCAACTTGGGCTGCAGCTTCGTTTTCGTGCAGGTGAGACAACAGCAACGGCAAGGATAACAACAGGTAGAGAGGCAAGCACAGCTGGTTAGCAGGTTTCTCGCTTTTTTCTTGCTTTGCCTAGTTTCACGCTTTGGTTTCCTTAATCGTTTATCCTTGGGATTATGGTAACATAACAATGCCCAAAGCGACCAGAGCAGAGCGGAGCGTTGGCGCGTCGCTTGCATCCTTGCGGGCGCTGTAATTGGATGCGAACTGCAAGCTAAACTTGGCCAAGACGACAGCGTCGCAGTTTTGCGGTGTTCTGGCGTCTGGCGTCTGGAGTGTCTGCAATTGAGCGCTGCAAATGCGCATTTAATTCGTTTCGCCAGCAAATGCAAAGTGCCAAGTTGGGGGGGAAGGGCATACATAAGTAAGCACATACCTTAGTTAACCCACGATGATGGATGGAGTTGCGAAATCTTTTGATTTATACAGCGTATCGTGTGGGGGAGCGAGTCATAAATATGCCAGCGCGTAAGCTCTTAAGTTGTCACTTTTTGACAAATTTGCCACACAGTTTAACCAACTAGCGATCGCCGGCAACATGCCGCAAACTGTGGCGCATAAATTAAATGTTGATTTGCAATTAAGTGGATAATGCAATGCGTTATTTCGCTGCCGGCAGCAACTGCGGCTTCCTCGTTGTTGTTAACGCTGCTGATTCGTTTGTCAATATTGACTCGTCCCTTCTGCACTTTAAGGCAGCGACGATTTGTTTTCCTGCAATCGTTGCTCAATCAATTAATTGCCAATTTATAATTAAGTGCAACTCCGAAGTGCATGTGATGAATTGCGTAAAGAAACACTGCTTATTGAATTTTAAAACAGAGCTGCAGAATATTTAAATTAGCAAGTGCGAGTTGTAATTCAACTAATAAATGCTTTAGTTTTGCTCAGTTTGTTCTATAATCTTTTCATTGTTTACTCGCTTTTTGTGTAGTTATCATTTCACCACTATTTGTTTTCATTCAATTGTTGCTTGAATTAATTGCCAATTTATAATTAATTGCTTAAAGAAACACTGTGACAACTGCGCTACTTATTCAACATTTACTTGCCAAAACTGCTTAAATTAATTAGCAAGTGGAAATTGCAATCAAATGCATAATTTGTGCTCACTTTTTTCTAAACACTTCTAATTTTTTACTCGCTTTTTGCAGAGTTTTCATTGCAGTAAAAATTTGTTAAATTAGAAATCAATCTATACAATATGTGAATTCTCTAATGGAAAATACGTCAAACTCTTTAGTTTAGCGTATAAATATTTAGAGCTCGAAGTTCATGCATTATGCATGCGTCCGTGTATCTCGGCACTCGATTTGCACATTCATCATTGCCATTTAGTTGCCGAGCTGTCGGCACTTATCTCTGCCGACAACTTTGAGTATTGTGCAAAATGCGAGCGTGTGTGGCAACTTTAAGTTGGCGGTGGCAAAACCAATGCGATGAGATACAAAGCAAGCAAAAGAAATATATACACTTCATCATTTAAGGATTGCAATTTTACGCAGCAATCGCCATTTGCTCTCTCTCTCTCTCTTACTCTCTCGCTGTCTCTCTCAGTCGCTGGCATATAGAAAATTGCATACACAGGAGTACGCCACAAAAGCCGCACTTACGTAATACATCACAAAATGTCCAAAGAAGGTAAAAGGATTTCCATGGCAGGCAGCAGCGAAGCCGCCTCATTGCCATTGCCAACCATTGCTGCTCTCCACACTGTGCTTCGTTTCGCTTCTCTCACGCATGCCGCTCGCTCGTCCGGCGCCCCCCCGCTGCTCCTCTGCCATATTTTTGTAAGCCAAAATGCAGCTTAACATATCAGCGGCAAACGAAACGAAGCGCAAGCGAACCGCTGACCAAGCTACAGCTACAGCTCCGGCGTTGGCGATGGCGTTGGCGATGGCTTTGGCTGCTCTTCACGACGATGCCCCAAGCACCTGCCCCGGTGCGGCAAGCAGGCGGGGGGCGCAGCACATACCTACGTGCTACGTGGAGGCTGCTGCGGTAATTAATGCAGCGCGTTTGCGAAAATGCGAATACATTTCGCCATTTTGCCTCTGCAGCCAGCTAGCAAGTGTCTGCGTGTGTGTAGGTGTGTGTGTGTGTGTGTGTGGGTGTAGGTGTGTGTGTGTGTTACAGATACAGATGGCGGAGGTAAATGTATTCACGCTGAAACGATTTTGGGTGCACGGCGACACCTTGGTTTGGCGCCCACCAACTGTAAACACATACATATGTATGGATGTGTTGTAGGTGAACGGAGCGAGATATTCAGCACACAACCCCCCAACCCCCCCCCCCCCCCCCGCTCGGCACACATGTGTGAAAAGTTCCACGTTGCGCTGTTTTGGCAAAATGCAAACGACGACGACGACAACAATGGAGGAGCAGGAGAAGTGGGGGGAGTAAATGGAGTAGAAGTTGTTGGGGGGAGGGGGGCAGGGCAAGGAGGAGGGCAGAAGTTCTAGCACGAACTGAAGAAAATCAAGCAGAAATTTAAAATTTGAATATGTTTTTCTTCGAGATTTCGCTGCCCGATGCCGCTGCCATTTGTCTGCTGCGCTTCCCACTCTCTTCGTCTGTGTGTGTGTGTGAGTGTGACTGTTTGTCTTACACATCTTTCTCGTTGTGTTATTTATTTGTTAGTTTTGTGATTCAAATGTATTCGTGCAGCGTCCGTCCCCTTTCCTCTGCCACATATTTGGTTACTTTTTCTGTTTGTTTTTTCCCCCTCCCCCCCTTGTTGTTGTTGTTGTTTTGCAAGTGCCGCTTATTATGCACATTTTAAATCATCTACGCAACAACGTTAACGGCAGAACGAGGACGTTGCGAAGAAGGACAGCAGTTAAATTAAGCACACTTTCATATGAATTGCATTGCGTCGTCTGGTCGTCGTATCTATGAGATACTCACAGTAGCTGCAGCTGCGCTTGACTCGGCCTCCTCCCCATCCCTCCTCCATCTACACATCCATCTCAATCTCCGTGCTCCTCAACTGCTTTGCATATGAATTTCATATGGGCGGGCCCCTTGAAATAATATATACTCTTTTTCCCAGTCTATATAAAGACTCTGATTTCCTAGTTTCCACATCATCCATCATGACTAGGCGTGGCTAAACATTTAGCTAAAATATAACAAAATGCTCCAATTAAAATAAATGTGTCTTGAAATTTTAGAAGCAACAATTCAATTATAATTACCACAAATATGTGCATCCTAATATCAATAACAAAAGCGCTAATGTTGCCTTTATCAATATAGACATCATCAGTGTTTGTTTGCACATAAAATATAAATATAATTGCGTGATTGTTTTCAAATTGAAGTGATGATAATTATGAAAGTGTTGATTTAAAAATCACACGCAAAATAAATAGCTGATTACAGTCAATTAAATGCATATTTAATTTACTAATTCGAATTAGAAGTAAACTAAAAAGCACAATAATATTCAAGAACAATTCCACAAATTCAAAATTATATTTAAATGAAATGAAAGCAATGAATATTTAACAACTTTGCTGAATGAAATATCACTATCGAAAGACGCTTAAATATATTTGTTTGCAACAAAATTTCGTTTTTCAAATTGGCATTTATTTTAGAAACATTTCACTCGGCTTTCAAGTGCTCCGACAATTTTGCTTTTTCTTCAATGCATTAGTAAATAAATAAAATGTTTGCCAAACAATGATGGCAAATTGTTGGCGAAATTATTTCGATGTTATATCAGCATTTTGCATGAATTAATTCCAAATTCGGAGCCAGACAATTGCATTGGCAACTTTGCAAACTGGCAATTGCCATTAGAGTTTTGTGCAATAATTTCTTTTCAAATATTGTTTCCTCTTATTGTTCAATTACTGCAACTTTTATTGCTGCAAATTATTTCAATGAACTCTCTCTGAGTTTGTTCAACAAATAGAACAACTAACCATGCATAGCAAATACTCAACCCCAATGGCTGTTTGCATTTTATTACACTACAAAAAAAAAATGTAGGGGAAAAAAACAGCAAATAGTTGAAAAGACAATTGCATATGTTACGAGTATTGCGGCAGTTGCCTGACTAAGAAATATCGCTACATGAATAAATGACGACTGCGTTGCAAAGCGATAATTGTTCCATTTTAATTGGAAGTGCAAAGAGTAGAAAGTTTTTGTGTTAAATGTAAATATATTAAATGTTTATTGGGTGCTCTTGTCAATGCTAATGACTCGTTCAAAAATAATTTATAACACTGCACTTTAAAGTCAAATATTTGTGCTGCCAAAGAAGCGCCATTTATGCATTGAGAGTTGAGAGTCTAATAAACGTAAATTAGATGGCATTGCCATTATTTAGCGTTATTGCGTGCACTCAATTTGAAGTAATATACCCCACATGAGTGCACGCGGAGGGCATGCGTATTAACCGTATCTGTTTGTCATGCCCATTAAGGCCTGCATTTTATTGCTCATACGCCACGTCAGCCCAATTGGTTACAACAGCGCTTTACAGTTACTTAAAAAAAATGCCATCGTGCTCTGTGTGTGCGTTGCGTTAGTTGGCAATTTTTCGGAGCCGTTAACGTTACCCATTCGTAACCCAGCGAACTGTCAACTTCGCTGGCTGTCCAAAGCACCGTGGCCCCCATCGTCAGTGGCCGTTGCACTTGCAGTTGCTGTCTGTAACTATCTGGCTATCTGGCAGCTAACCTGCCACTGGCTACCTGCTGGCGTCGGCGTCGAAAACGTATTTAATTTGAAAACATTTTCGTGTCATTTACGTGAAGTGCAGCGATTAGATGCGGTTGCCATCCTGCTCGCCATGCCAGTTGCTATCTCTTTCGCTGGCTACAACTTTTCAACTTGCAGACCAACAGAGCGAGCAAGAAAAACCAAGAGAGACAGCAACAGAGAGAGCGACAGAGAGGGAGAGCTTGGGCACCTATGGAAGTAATTACGGGGCAAATGTGAAGCAATGTTTGTGATTTGCACTGCAACAATTGATTGCAGTTGTTGTAGCCAGTGCATTTGTGCCGTTATTAGCCGGCCACGCGTCACATTTTGTTGGTTGCAATTATCATAAGAAATTATTGATGAACGTGCTCGAGAATACGCACAGCATTTTAAATAGGCTATAAGCGATTTCAGATACGCTTTTAATTAATTGGCGCTGCGACCTAAAAAAAGTTGCAGCTAATTTGATTTAGTTAAGCTATTTTAATTGAATTGATTTCAAAGCGATTTACAATGAACTTAATCAACTCTATGCGCTTTTTTAATGTGTTTGTTTGTTGTGTAATATATTTAATGCGAACAACTGGAATTGTCAAAGAAATAAATATAGTTGCTATAAGCACTTTGAAGTGTTAAATAAAAATACAATGCTTTTGTTAGTGCATGTTCATTAAAGTCATCTTAAGAGCTGGTTGCATTTATGCAGTGCTCTTCTACACTTTATGATGACATTACTTGAGGCTAGACTTAGCTAAAAGTCGCCCCAAATGCACTGTCATAAAAATTGCACTTCAACTTTGATATTTTACCTTGGACTGTGCTGCTTCTAATGCATGCCAAATGGCGCTCGCATCAATAAAGCGTACGTCACTCTAATTGCACACACATGTGAGAGAGAGAGAGGAGGAGAGGAGGATGAGAGGAGAGGCGGCGCAGAGACAGACATAAACATGACACACAAACACACACGCATTGTAGTTAGACTTTGGACTCTTTGCGAGCTCTTTGTATGCAGCAGCGGCAAAGGGTTGAGCAGGAGGAGGGGAGACGGGGAGCGGGCATGTATGGGCAACTGGTAACGGGCAGTGTAATGCCATTAGCTGCCAGCCGCGCGCAAAGCCATTTGAAAGTTCAACACGTTCAAAGGTCCAACATGCGAAGCACCATCATCCTCTCTCTCTCTCTCTCTTTTGCACTCTCTTGCACTCGCTCTCTCGGTGTGTGTGTGTGTGTGTCGCTTTGGTGTCTTGGCGTGTCCTTTTTGCGCAACTTTCACTGTTTATTCTGCTAAAAGCGCTGGCCAACACTTATGCACTTGAAGCCCGACTGTGACTCACACACCGAGGCGGACGTTGCACACAGATGGACGCACTCATACAGGCAGTTAGACAGCGCGACAGCGGACGGAAAACTCAAACTGAGCGCAGCTGTAATAGCAACTGGCAACTGGCAACTGGCAACTGCTGCGACTGCTGCGACTAGCTGCGCTTTTAATTGACTTTTTATGCGCTCGCTGAGCTGCGCACTTCACTTCACTGCCAATTTCAAGTTGCTGCCGCGCGCCGTGGCAAGTTGCAATTCGCAGCGCTAGCTCGCTAGCTTGCATCCTTCAAGCACTCGTCCTGTTGTCGCCGCCCTCGGCACATTTGGCTTGAATTTAACGCGCTTTAAGCTGCTAGTTGGGCATTTTGCATTTCGCATTTCGCATTTGCATTTCGCCTATCCACAGGCGCAGCCACTGTGACACTTTGCAAGCCATTAAGCATTTTCATTACCTGCCTGGGCTGCTTTGCATTTTGATAGCCCCAGCATTGTGCCGAGCCCGACTCCGAGTTGGAGTCCTTAGTCCCTCGTAGTCCTTGTTGCCCGTTGCTCCGTTGCTGTTTTGTTTACGTCTGCGCTATTAATTGCCACAGCACCAAAATGCAAATTGCAAATGCAACTGCAAATGTCCAGTTGCGACGCCCACCTACAACAATTTACCCCCCCCCCCCCCCCATCACTCAGGCCAGTCAGGCACAGCAGGAATGCTGCTGAGGGGCTTGGGAGAGAGAGAGAGTCGAGCACGGACAGGCAAGTTAGCCAACTGCCAAAGTGAATTATTGTCCTGGTTTGCATATTATGCTAAAGTTTTCGTTGTCCCAAAACGTTTCGTTCGTTCGTTCGTGGGTAATTAAAACGCTTAAAGACGCATCAGTGCGTGACAAATCTTGCTTTTCACTTTTCACTTGGGGCGGGCTGGGGGGCGCGGCGGCAGTTTGTTGGCCAGTTGGGCCAAGTGCACTGGTGCGGCAGAACAAGAACAGAGCTGAGACCAGCAGCGGCAGCAGTAGCAGATCTCATCCTGGCTATTGTTTGTCTTGTCACTCAAATGTTGAGCCAAGTTTTTGCCATACTCTTTAAATGGAAACAAATGCCCCAGAAAGGGTTTCTGCACTTTATCAAACCCTTTGAACCCCATGAATCTACATACTAATTGGACTTCTCTTATCTTAGCCAGGGGTTTTCCTTTCATTTTCTTAAGCATTCACATATCAGTTACTTTAACAATTGATCTATTTGATGTGCAATCAAGTCGCAAACAAATTCCTTAGTTTTCCAGTTCAACAAGAAATGTTAATGAGAAGTTGACATGAAAATGTGGGTAACTTTCGCATGTAACATTCTCGTGTTATCTTTGACTATAAACTTGATTTCTTTTGAGCAATTTGTTTGCATTGATCGTAGCAAATCAAATACGTTACATTAATTAAATATTATTGTCCCAGATTGATTTCCTGTTGAGCAGTTGCAATAAATCAGTGAACATTTTGCATTACTTTATGACAGTTTAAATTCTGTTCTTCGACAGTTTGCGCGTAAGTTTGCTAATAGCTGTTGTTGGCAAGTTGCAGAGTAAAAATCTTAAAGTTTCTGAGTTTCATGGCTGTCAGTTGATAAAGTTATAGTGCAGCTCGATTCGTTATACATAACGTATTAATCCAAAGAATTGAGAGCTCACAGAGAGCAGAGCATTCTCTAGTTGAAACACTCCACGCTGTAGCCATTCTATTATCTTGTTATTGTTATAGAAGGTTCGCTAGCAAGTCCCACTCCACGCCACACTCCCTAGTTTATCGGCACCGTGGCCCGCTGCCCGCTCCCTGTTGCCACAACTGCCACTCTGGCGCTGTAGCCACTTGAAGCTTCATTCAACAAAATTCTTGTAAAAGAGTTGAAGTTGTGTGCTCAGAAGAAGCTATTGCAGCAGCAGCAGCAGCGGCAGCATCTTCGATTGTGTCTGGTGCAGTGTCCGGCACTTGGTCGTTGGATGATAAAGTGCTTCTTTGACTAAGTCCTCGTCAGCATTAAACTGTTTAAAGTTGCGCCACGGCACGCCACGAGTGCGAGCGGGATGTGAACACAGAAATTTTATGTAAAAATGCCACAAGAGTGCGGGCAATTAGTGAAGGATGATGCTGCCACAGCCACTGCTGCCAGCCAAGAGAATTTGTCGCAAATCTAAAAAGCCAAAAAATGACTTAATAGCCAAAAGTTGTGCATGCGACAAAGTAAGCGTTCGTGCGTGGCAGCGACATACAGCAGCGGCAGCAATGGGAATGGAAAGTGGGCAATGGGTAAGGGTATATATACTATATATGTGTATTTGTATATGGGAGTGGGCACTGGGGGTTGGATATTTGTGGCGCATATGAGTGACACAGGCAGCCTGACTTGTCGCCAGCAGCAGGCAGGAGACGGAGACGGAGACGGAGCAGTCAGCAGGCAGCAGGCAGCGCGTGCCGTTGGGAAAGTTGCCAGCCAGCGAGTCAGTCAGTCAGGCAAGTCAGGAGAGGGCAGGGCAGGCGAGGGCAAGCCGCAAGAGTATGCGTGCCTGTGGACAAAACATGTCAGCAGCCTCGTCTCGGCCAGTCTTCGCCTTCGTTTTAATTCATAACAAAATGGATGATGAACCCATGAATGGGCGACTGAGAAATGAGAATGCGATCTCACAATCAGAATGGGAAACATGCTGTCGCTGTTGCTGTCGTTGTCGCCGTTGTCGTTGTCGTTGCCGTTGCTTAGATTGGGTGTTGTGTTGTGCTGTGTCGTCAAATGTTCAGCTGGCAATTATAATTTTCATTTGCAGTGTTAAAAATATGATTCAATTTATTTGCCCCACGGGACAAGTTGCTTAATTATACCCTACAGCACACGAGCTGGGGAAGCTTGAATCAGTCTGCATTTTTTACGCGAATTTTGCTCGAATATCAACAAGTATTGCTTGCAAATTAAACGTTGTGGAAATACAAAAATGCACAGAGAAGAAATATAAATAAATAAAGAAAAAGTAATTAAAAATTGTGTATTATATTTAAGAGGTTCAAGTTTGAAAGAAGTTGACGTTTGAGGCACTTTGACTAAGCGTAAATTCAAAGATAACAGCTAAGAATTCTTCTAGAAATTATCCTTTATAGTTAACGTTAAAAGTGAAAGCTTGTTAGCAAGGACAACAGTTAACTGCAATCTCAATTGTCGCTTCGAACTTTCATTCAACTATTAAAATTGATGCTTGAATTGATGTCAGAATTTCGCATTAACTTGCAGGCTATAAAATGATTAGTTTTTATTTCTGTCGGATTTTGGCACTTGACTGTTTCTCATTTTGGTGGCACAAATCTATGCAACAAATGCGGCATTAAAATTGATTCGCTTTTATCCGCACAGATAGAGCGAAGCAGCGAAAGCCTGCTGAAGTAATGGCAAAAGTGGGAATTGCGAATGGGAACGAGAATGTAAAATGAGCATGGAAGAGAGAGACAGAGAGCGACAGAGAGAGACAGAGAGTAGAGCACTCGACTTAGTCTACAGCGACGGCTGCTGTCTGCTGTCGGCTGTCTGCGCTGATTAGACCTGGAGACGAGGATAGACGACGGCGTGCAAATGGCGCCTGGCAAAAGGTGTTGATGATGACGATGATGATGATGTACATAAAGTGCCGCTGGGCTGACAATCCGTACTGGCATCCAGCGAAGGGGGGGGGGGGGGCGGCAGCGGCAGCGGGGCAGCAGGCCAGGATTTGCCGGCTAAAACTTGTCGCCGCGCACGGAAGCACGAAAATTGAATTGACATGACAGTCCGTCCGTCCTTCCGTCCGCTGTCCGTATCGTTCGGGATTGTGCTGCGTCCCTTTTTTTTTTTGTTTTTGGGGGGGACTGACAACAGTTTATGTTGGGTACGACAGTTCGGCGTACGCTTCATAAAATTCATTTCCGCGTCGCGCTGCTGCAAAAGTGATTAAAATTATAATTAAACTGTGACGGCGGCAGTAGCAGCAGCAGCTGATAGAGCTTTAGCTTCCTATACAGCTACATATATATTTATATTTTGTATATATATTTGGCTGCCTTCCTCGAGCGCGCCAGCAATAAGTATTCAATTTGAACTAAGCCCCAACTAGCGTGCACACGCTGCGTATGAGCAATGAGCAAATTCTGCCGTTTTATGCATTCTCAGCTTCCCTTTTTGCCCAGTTGCGCTCGCTCGCTCTCTTCCCTGCTCCGTCTCGCTCGCGCTGCAGCAATCGAGCGTTCGTGCATTCAACGGTTCATTGGTTGCTATAAATATATAATACGTGACAAATACGTGCCGAGTTCTTTTCAATCCGTGTGCCGCTCTCCACACGCCGAGCGCAGCCACCTCGTCGTACGTACGTACAAATCCTTGCTGCCGCACAAAAAGGACAAGCAGTAAGAGCAAGAAATGGTTAGCAATAAAAGCGTTCATCGCACTGTTGCATATACTCGTATGCTGGCTGGCTCCCTGCCTCGCCAAGATGTAACGCACTTGTTGATTGGCACTGAATGTTGCGTCTTATAGGATTGATATACTAGCGCAGCCAGCAACCAGCGAGTGTGAACTGTTGCCATGGACAACGTCAATGATGCACGTGCCGAGAGCGCCGCTGTTGCTCGTGCTGCTCGCTTCCGTTGCTCCTGGTTGCAAATGCCCTGCAATCATCTGCAGGTGCACACTATTACTAACTACATATATTATACGCCAGACACATACACACGAGTGCAGCACTGCCACGGCAGGCCATGTTGACAGCTGTGCGCCGTTAGCGACATCAGTTGAATGGCAATATCGAAACACGAGTGCTACAAACTCAAGTACGTAGTGCAATTATGATATTACCAGCAAATACCGGAATAGACAAGTGCACACTTTTTCTTTTCCCATCATTATCGTAGCTTCTTCCACAACTGTGTTTTACTTTCTTGCAGTTAGCGCAAATATTCGAGAGTTCTGCCTGGGTACTTTAAAAAAGCTCTTAACTTTTGGTTGATACATTTTTAAGAGCCACACAAAATTGTATTCGAAAGAAATTATAGTTGATACGAAATATTTATTTTTATATACAACTACACTATATATTTATATTATTAATTATTTTTAATAATTTTTAAAATGTTGAGTTGCTTTTAAATATTTATTATTATGAACAATTACACTATTTAATTGTATTACTTGTTTTTAACAATATTTGCAAATTTTGTGTTGAAAAGTTAATCATTTATATATTATCATCATTATTATTTTCGCAAGAATACAATTTTAAGATTGTTGCGCAAAGAAATATAAATTTGTTTTCTAATTTATTATTATTTATTTTATTAAAAATTATCATATTAATATAGCTATAAAACAATTTTTAATAGAATATAATTATGAGATTGTTGCGAAAATAAATATAAATTTGTTTTTAATTTATTATTATTTATTTTAGCTTTAAAACAATTTTTGAGCAAAGAAATATAGATTTGTATTCTAATTTATTGCATATTATTCATTTTGTCATTTTTTTAAAGTAAATTATTTATATTATTATTTATTATTTTGTTTATTATTTCATTATTATTATTACTTTTTTGCGAAAAGAAATATAATTAAAATAACATTTTTTTACTATAAGAAATATTTACTATATTTAGCATTTAGTCGTCATATTTTTAAATTTAATTAACATTTAATTAATTAAAATAAACATTCATTTAATTTGACTTTGAAGATCCTTTAAAGTGTATATAATTTCTGTTACGTTCTAGTCCACAAGCCTTATGTTGCTCAGACTAGAACACTGTTTCTTATCCTTCTATACTTGTGCTGTCTTCTTTGTCTTTCTTATCATCTTGTGGTCCTTTGATCGGTTTACAGCACTCTCGCTTTTTAGCGGCCATACTTTCGCTTTTGGCAGCAGCCGCTGCTGAACTTTTTGGCCATTGTAGCGCATTTCCGTAATCGTCCACATCCTCATGGGTTTTCCAGCCATCAAACCAAGCAACCAAGCAGCCATCCATCCATCCACCCATCCATATATCCATCTATCAGAGCAACAAGCCCCAACCAATGAGCGCGCTTATTCCATTTGCTTAGACACAAACAAAACAGCAGGGAAAAAAGTGAAGAAATATAGTGGCAAGCGAGGGGTGCGAGGGGCGGGAGCGAAAAAAAGCGCAAAAAAGGAAACGGAAATTGAAAATCTGAAGCTTTTGGAGAGCGAGTGAGCTGTGAATCCTATTTCAAGTGCAATCTTCAGTCGCACTCGCAGCTCGCAGGTTGAAAGTAATTCAATAGTTGGCGGCAGCTCCTCTGACGGCTTCAGCGTCCCGCTGCTAACTCCAACTGCGGCTGCCGCTGCTGCTGCTGCTGCTGCTGGTGGCATTGAATGGCAATCGAGAGTGGCACGTAATGCCAACAATTGCTGTAGTGCAGCAGTTCACCAATGCAAACAGCAGGATATGACAGCGAGGGAAGCAAGGGAATGGTAGTTTACTCATTGGTTGCATTGCTTGCATGTTGCACGTGTGCAGATAACACAGAGACGGGTGGGGTGGGGGCAGCTTCCCCTGCCCCTGCTCTGCTACTTTGGCGCTTAGTCTTCGTCTCCATCTGGTGCCGTCCGCTTCCTGCAGCGACTGTCGCTCTCTCGACTCGCATGTGCGTCTCTGGCGGCTGCGTACACAAAATTCATTTATGTGCACGCAAATCCCTAATCCCTAGTTTTTGCTGCCAGCCTGCTTGCCTGCCTGCCTGCTTGCTTGCTGGCTTGCCTCCTGTTTGTTCTTGTGCTCCTCCCGTTGTCATCATCAACGTTGTCGCCAGTGGCAGTGGCGTGCCCTGTGTGTCCCTCGCAGCTGACAACGTTTTGCGGAAATGACTTTTGAGCGGCTCCTCGGCATATGCCGCCACCGCCACCGCGCAGTCAGTGGACAGACGGACGCGTCCTGACTGCCTGGCTGGCTGGCTGCCTGTCAACTGTGGCCCCGGCTTAGTAACAAAATTAAAGTGGCGCCTGCCAGTTGCCAGCACGCTGGCCCCTTGACTCCCCTACTTATTCGCTCTATTCGCTTCTCTTTCTGGCGCGCTGCGTGGTGCTCTGACGCACCTGCCGCAGTCGCTACCTGCGCTCGACACAAGATTGATGTAGCATTCATTTGATGCGGATTAGTATTTTATAGCTGCACTTCAGCATCAGCTGCTGGCACGCCCCCTTGGCCCGTTTGGGGCCCATCCCACGATGTCCTGAAGGTGTCCAACGCACAAAGGCAAAAGCGCTTGTGCATTTTTTGCGCTGTTGTGCCTCGCATTCCTTGCAATTGATTGCCTCCGTTTCGTAAGGATGTAACTACACACACACACGCGCACACACGCACACGTGTATGTGTATGCATTGTCCGGCTCCCTCTGATTGGGGTCAGCGCCAGTCTTGATGGCGTTCGCATTGTGCGTTGCTTTGGGGCTGTTGTTTAGCTGTTAAGTTGCTTACTTGATTTGTAGCACAAATTCAATTCAATTGGCGCAATCGCAGCGCTGCAACACTGTGCAACAAATTTCCCGCACAGATTCCATTAATACTCGCCCAAAAGGAATACAAATACTCTAGATTGATAAATGTCTGCAGTCGCAGTTTTAAAGTTATTGCTTTTGACTTTTTCAAGAATAAGCAGTAAACTTCGAATATGAGTATGTTTTATTTGCATTAGTTTTTATTCAAATGTGTTAACAAACTACAGCGCTTTAAAATTGTGCCTGGTTAATCGGAGTTTCGTAAGTAGAATTCTTAGTATAAATGCGTGGCCAACTGCCAATAAACCCGCAAGTAAACACAGTTAACAATGCGGAAATGATAGCTCCAAACGACGACGCTCTTCTAATTGCTTGGGTCTCACGAGTTTAGTGTGGAGAATAAACCAAAGCAGCCATAAAATTAGTACAATGGGCATAATAAAGCTTGTGTGCAGCAGACGGAAAAACTGTTTTGAACTCTGCCATAATATCGGATGTGGTAAAATCATAAAAAAGACACAGCTACTCACAAGAAAACTCGGCTGTGACAATTTGCAGCTTGGAATGTGAAATATATTAATTACTTTGGCAGATGCAAATAAAAAATTAAAAGAAAATAAGAGCAAAACGATTAAATTAGCTCTCAAGTGCCTAAGAGAATCTTAGCAAATTGGATTTATTGAGGAACTTCATAGTGAAGTTTGTTTTCTTGTTTATATTATAAAATTCTAATTGCATTTCAAGTTAAATAGTATTTTACTGCGATAATTTTTAAACTAAAAAAATGTATATTATATTAACAGACATAAATTAAACAAATCATGTAGGAAAAATATGAAAGTTACTTGCAAATTTCTCACAGAATCTGAATAAAGAACACAGATTAAATTAGCGCTTAAGTTCCAAAGAGAATATAAGAAAATTGGATTTATTGAGGAACTTCATAGTGAAGCGAAGTGAATTTTAAGTTAAATGAAAATTAAAAAATAATTTATATTATATTAACAGACAAATTAAAGCAAATCATGCAGGTAAGATGCTTACCAATTTCTGGAAATTGTTTACTATTATAACGCAACAGATTTCTAACAAAAATGAATTTAAATGTTATTCGGTAAAAATGTTGTTAGTTAAATTATATTTTGCAATAGCGTCAGACTTGAATCAGCTTCATTAAATTAAATTCAATAGTGTTTGTACTTTGATTCTCCTTTCAAAGTTTCGTCTAATATTGTTGTCTATATAAATGATTTATTTCTGCAAGTTCAGCATTTTGGGGGCGCTGATTTGTGGGCGTGGCGCAACGTTTGAACCCGGTGGCAAACGCGAAGCATAAGTTTGGATGATTGTAAGCGAGACTTTCGCCACTTGTCGCCGCTTGTGGGGCTGCAAATTAATTAACTTTGACGAGTCGAGGGCGACGGCAACGGCGAAGGCGACGGATGTCTAAACCATTTTTCCAGGCGCCCGTCGAAACCCCGTTGAGCATCAGCGGACGAAACTTTGGCAAATATAAATTGTGTGGGCCCGTATGCAAAGGTTTCTTATGTTCTCCGTGTGTGTGCGAGTGTGCGAGTGTGTGTGTGTGTAATTACTTGCACACCTGTCGACAGCTACACATTTACTCACTCATTTAACAGGTACAGGGCTGCCTCGCCGCACTCAGATTCCATCTGCAGACGCAGCTGCTGCTCGGGAGTTGGGTTAAAGTAATTTCGACCGCTCTATGGCAGCCATTACATGTAACGGCTCCACTCCACTCTGCCCCGCTCAGCGCAGCCGCCTGCCACAATTGCAAATGATTTTCACTTTCAGATCGAAATAAATGCGCCACTAGTCGAGCTCTGCTCTGCTCTGCTCTGGTCCAACTCTGACAGTGACTGTGCCACTGACTCCAGACGTATCCATATACAACAGTTTCGCATTCGCACTGCGGAAGGTGCGACGAGGGCGCATAAATTTCACTTGTCGCACACACACACACAGATACACCTATGTAGCCGGCGCTAAATGTTGCCGCTCTGCCTGATAAATGACCCTTGAACACCTTTAAGGCCGCACCCCTCACCCCCCTCCCCCCAGCCGCCCACACACAACTTTGGGCCGCCCTCAAGGCATATAAATTGAAAGCTATTTATCATACATATACAAGTGCTCTGTGTGCGTGTGTGTGTGTGTGTGTGTTTGAGCCGCAGTTAACTAAGTTTTTGGTTGCGCTTCAGTTGGCTCGCTCTCATTTGCTGTTGTTGGAGTGAAAAACCTTTGCCTCAGTGCTTATTACCACGAAGCGGCACGCTTCATTTGATGCCACACTTCAAGTTGCTTTTTTTTTGTGTGGCCGTCTGTTTTTGAAGGATTTCTGTTGAATTTCGCCAAAAATTTCGGCTTCCTTTCCGGCGCTGGCTCTGAATCTGACTCTGTTTTTTATTAACTCAAGCATTTGACTGTACATTTAATGCAACACTGCGCCGCATAAATTGCCGCAAAACAAAATACTACAACAGTGTTTTTTTGTTTTTGTTGGCGTTTTCTTGGCAAACAGCTGCTGCCAGAATTGCAAATAGAAAAAGGCGAGCGTCGAGCACTCCACTCAGTGTATTAGAGTATTTTGTCTATTAGTCTCATATGTGCCATAAAAATTCGTATAATCGTGCTCTTTTTTAATGCCATCGAATCCGAGCTGTCGTGCCTCAACTCCAAGTCGACAAACCCCAACTCAAATGGCAGCTGGATGCCATCCAAGGCCATTCTTTTTGCTAGTTAGCCGCCATTGCAGTCCGCAACTCGTAGTCGGCAATCGCATGTGGCGCAATAACAGTGCTCTGGCTTTTTTGTTTTTCTGTGGCCAAAAGAATAATGAAAATTGTGTACAAAATAGTAGTTGTACACTCGTGAAAGCGGAAACGCTTTTGCATCACAAGCCAAAAGCGAGCAAGACAAAATGAGAGGGAGCGAGTGAGGCTGGGAGGGAGGATAAGCTCGACTCGACTCGACTCGAAGTCAACTAATTGCCGCTCTGGGCTAGATTTGGGCATTAACTTTAAATTGATATACTCAATTGTCTTAGCCAAGTTTACATTTGCATACTTATTAAACTTTTGCTTCGCATTTCAATTGAAATTTGACTCCCTCTCTGCAGTCGCCTGCTCATGCAGATTGGTAATTTTGCGTCTGGCTTTTCGGTTGTTGAATGAAAATGAAGTGAAGCCATTTCCTGGAAGTGCCACTGAAATTGTAATAATAATGTCAATCTGTTTAAACATATGTATGTTTGTGGCACAGCCAAACAAATCCGTAATTGCCACATCGAATTGTAGAAATCTGACACCGCGCTGCAAGGAAATTGTTGATTTTGGCAGTTACTTTAAAGCAACAACAGGTTGGCAAAGAAATTAAAATAAAATTGTAGAAATGAAATCAAAGAGAAGTAGAAGTTTTACACACATTTTGAAATGAAACCAATAATTAAATAAGCATTTCGTGTGTTGAACAAATGTCGGTGTAAGCAATTCTTGTAATTCTTAAACGTTTATTGAATGTTTGCCTTTTGTTTCATGTTGATTGCAGCTTCTAGTCAGTCGAATTTAGTTTGATCAAAAGTGATAGCTCAGCTTTGCAAAAATTGAAGACATCTAACAAACAGAAAAGCACTGATAATTGAAGGTTTTGTTAATCATCTGGTAGTCGATTTCGTGTAATTGTGATTGGGCGTGGTTTTAAAATATAATATATAATATATATAATGAATGTCAACATGCAACTCGAACTATTTTGTAGCTCATTTATTGCTAATCACAATAAATGTTTGAACCATTTACAAACTTATTATTATCATTAGAATCTCATGAACATATCTCAGCAATTGTTTAACTATCTCAAAGCATTTTGAGCTCGATTCTTCAACTAGCTTGCACTTTGTACTTTAAATAAATAGCGTGAAAGATGTGAAGATACTTTTTCATAACATTCTCATAAATTAATCTCATTAATTGTTTAAGTTCCTTATTGAAAAGGAAATATTTTTGTACTTGATTCTTCAACTTGTTTATTAAATACAATTCACATAGCACTTTAAATGAATAGCAGTACTCAGTAGAATATAATATAAAGATATGATGATACTTTTTCGTAATAATCTCATCAATTTAATTAGTTTTTTAACTATCATATTAAAAAGCAAACATTTTTGCGCAACTTGCTTATTAAATACAATAATACAATTCATTTCGCTCTTTAAATAAATAGCGTGAACGATGTGATGATAGTTTTGACCCTCGCAATATGCAATTCTGCAATCCAATTATCTCTTGTAACTCTTGTGATTTTAATTTAAGTATTATACTCGCCTCTATTGCGCTTCTCTCATTCACTTCAATTGCAGCTCGCTGCTTTTGTTGTTGTATCTTTTTGTTGGCCAGAGTCAGAGAAGTTGTAGCGTTCATTAATTAGTTTTATCGCCCCACTCTTTGCTCGCAATCAATGCATACAACTGCCATAAGTGCACACTCGACGCGTTTCGTTTCGTTTCGTTTCGCTCATCTACATATTCTTCACATGTCCTTTTTCCACCCATACAGCATGCCACAGACACACATATATCGTTCCCTTATGCTTTTGGCTCAGCATTCGCCGCAATTTCAAGTCTCAAGAGTCCCGAATGCTTCCGGCATCAGTTTCTGCAACTTGGCAAACTTTGAAACGCATTTGCCATGCCTCGGCTGAATGCGTACTGAGTGCCAGCGAGCGCTGGGAGGGGGCGGTGGGTAGCGTGGTCTGTTGGTTTTGGCCACGACAATTACAGCAACAGCAACAGCAACAACAATAGCAACAGCAACATTAACAACAATAGAGCGCGTAGCAACAAGAAATGACAACAGATTTACGGCTACAAAGTCTAATTAGCGATAAAGACTGCTCTAATATTTGTCACTTGAGACCGAAAATAGCAGTCGAGCGCAGCTACTACTCCTCCCCCCCCCACTGCTGTTGAGCACTTGGTTTGGCAACCGAAATCGCTGCCAAATTGCAGTGGCTATACAAGTGTGGAGCGGGTGCTTCAAATGTTTCGCCGCTGTTGCTGGCAGCCAGCAGATTTTCCGGTTTTGTTTATGAAAAACTCGTGGGAAAAGCGCCGTGACGAGGGGGGGGGGGGGGCGAAAGGACGCGGCAAGGACGCCAGGACACAAAGCTGGCATTCCTTAGCCGACTCTGAAGGCGTGGCTGTTCGGGGCGCGCGGATTAATTGCAAAGGTGCGCGCCTCGCAATGGCTGTGGCAATGGGGGACCATTAGGCAAATAGGAGGCGTGCCACGGACATGAGGGGGCAGTGCAGCAGCAGCAGCAGCAGCAGCGGCAGCGGCAGCTCATTTGGCATTTCGAGTGCTTTTTGACTGTTTTTATTGTTGTTTTGGTTTTTGCTGTGGCTGCCAAAAGCGATAAAATAAAGTACAAACGCAAACGAGCAAAAGCAAACCAAAACTCACACACACATTCGCATGCGAGTTGATTTTGGTCTAGATCCAAAAAGTCGTTGGCCATAAAAACTTAACGCGTTTGCCATTTTGACCACAAATGAAGCATTATCCCTTCCAGTCGTGTGCGGCCGAAGCACGGGATTAGCTCAAAATTTGCCACCAGGGAATAGCCGTACAACAAACAACATGACGGGCAAACACTTTACCTTCATGTAAGCGAAAGATCTGGAACAAACGGCCGAAACGCAAATCGAATAAAACACAAACTATTCGTAATCAATGGCCAACAGTTTGAAAACTCATTTGCCCCGCGTTGTCCGTCGTCTTATTGAAATTTTATGCAAAAAAAAAGAAGAGAAGTAGAAACAAAACAACGGCCGAAGACGCAACGTAATGCAAAGGCATTGTAATGTAGTAGAACGTAATGTTTGACGTAACAAAACGATATGAAACGAAACGAAACGGAAAACAAAATGAGAAAGAAAAATCCGTAAAACTCACGTCATGACTGGCCAATAATTTTCATTCAGGGCCTGTAGAACATTTTACCAATATTGCCCTGGCCCCTGCAATTGGCGTTCAAAATTTATTTCACTTTGCACTGCCAAATAAAAATAAAGCAATGGCAGCAAAAAAACGAACAAGACATAATTGTCTGAACAACACAACGAATATTGTACACACTTTTATACTAAATATAAATAGCGCGTTGATGAAGAAGAATGTGAATTTACATTATAACTTTAATTCATTTATATAATTTGTTTAAAGCAGATATTAGAAAAGGCTTCAATAACTACAGAATTTATGTTTTGATTGAAACAAAATGAATATTATTAGTTTGGAATGCGATAGAACTTTGTGCAAATAGTTTTACTACTGAGAATAGTTCCATTTACAAATGATTTGCTTTGCAAATTAATTTAATAAAAACTTTGCTTCAAGAGCTTTATTATTATCAGTGCTTTTAACAATATTTGTTATAATCTGCGTAATAAAAGTAAAAGTAAATTCTCTATTTAGTTTGCTTGGTCGAACTTCGTTTGCAAATGAAGTTTTAATCAAAAATTGATGGCAAATTGCGCAATTTAAAAGTTTGGTTTAATCAAGTCGCCAGCTTAGTCTCATAACTGAAACTATTTATCAATTCATGAGCAAGTGTTGCCAAGTTGCAGCTTCAAATCATATAATATTCCAAGACCCGCAGAAAGAGTATAATAGAGAATGGCACGAGAATCAAGCGCAAGCACTGAACAACGAAGTGAAGAGAAGCAAAAGGAAAAAAAGATTCGAGTGCGCTTAACAATGAAATTGATACTTTTTTTTTTTTTTAAATGAGACGAAGGGATGAATGGGGGGGGGGGGGGCGGGGGGTGGAAGCGAAGTAGAGAGTAAACTGTGCCTCAAGAGTCGCTGCTGCTGTAACTCAGCGTTAGTCAAGTGGGGGGCGTGGACAGCGCGTAGAAGTGGGGGGAGGAGGCGGGGCAGCGGTATGAGGCGTTTGCTACGTGCTGCGAATGCGTGAGAGATTTTTATTTGCCTGCCAGTCGAGGCTATCGATACACTAAGAGAAATGCACACAAACAAACAAAATACATATGTGCGTGTGAAGTGGGGCGGGGAGCTGAGACGAGGAGCGGCTCAGACATCAAGCATTCAAAAACAAATGGAAAAAGTAATGATTATTTGTTTAGCTAATGCCGCACAAAGTGGCCGCGACATGAGAAGAGCAGGGGGGGGGGGGCGGAGGAGGAGGACTCGTGAGCTCGTCATGGACAGAGTCCATCGACAACATTGTGGCATTGCGCATACGCCCCGTGGCACATTTGATTGCTGTGCATAAATAATGTAATGCTATCGATTTGCCTACAAGCTGCAAGTCTGCTCTTTTCAATTGTTGCTCATATTTTTTTGCGCCCCAGCTCTCCGTCCCGCTTAGCAAATTAACAGCTGTGCGCAAAATTTGCATATTTGACTGGCCAACAAAGAGACAAACACAGAGAGAGAGAGAGAGAGAGAGCGCGTGAGCGAGAAATAAAAAAGAAAGCCCGCCTAGTGAGTGATCCCTGGCCACTGTCTGCTGGGCAGTCTTTGTCCCGGGCCAGGGCATTTGTTTACCATTTCGATTTGGCACAATTTGTCACTGGCAGGCTGTCATCTTATGGCTTGTTAGTTGGGTTTGTTTGCTTGCTTGTTTGCCCAGGCAGCTTATGGACACCAACAAGTGCCACCACCGACTTTAAAGGCTGCTCCTCGGCACGGCTTTGGCTTTGCACTGACTGATATGTGGCAGGCAGCAACAGCAACAGCAATGTGCAGGCAGGAGGCAAGCAAGCAACCTCGTCGCCTGTCACTCTGTTGTGTGTGTCCTCGTTGTTCTCGTCTTTGTTTACACAGTTGCCAGCGCCAATGTTGTTCTCTTTGCTTCCTGGTTGCTTCTGCAACGTGTCTCTGCTCGTTCTCTCTTTTTCTCGGCTGGTCAGCCAACACTTTGCGCTTTGGTTAAGTGTCAATTTGATGCTGCTTCGCCATCCCTTGTTGCTCTGCCGCTCCTGCTGCTTTTTCATGTTTCATGCTGGCCTGCCTCTCGCCTTCATCGTCGTCGTCGTCATCGTCGCTGTAGTCGTTGCTATTTGCCATAAGTGCGGCATTTTGTACACCAAGTTAAGCCACTAATGAGGCGGCCACCTGCCGCTGCCAATGCCAATCAACTTGCCACCAGTCACAAAATGGAGCAGGCCCTTCTCACTCTCTACGCCTCGCAACTCACTCTCCATGCCCCCCCTGCCGCCCATTGTGCCTGAGTGTGTAAACACAAAACTAAATTGCTTGGTAATTAGTATGAAAAATTGCGTGAAAAGTTGAAAGTTCTTCGAATATCGCACTCTGGATGAGCTAAGCCAAGTGGCTGTCGAGTGGCTTATATAGCCAAGCATCAGCGTCAAGCATCAAGTGGGTATAATGTGGCACAGCCAAAGTTTGGCTCGTGTGGATGGCATTTGTATTCAGTACAAAAACAGCAGCAAACTGTTATCATTATTATTTTTGTTGATATTTCAGCTGAAAGTAAGTTGTTGTCTGAACTGAAATTAAAGAGATACTTTTGCTGGTGTTGCGAGTGCTGCAAAAACTGTGAATGTGTGTAGACAAAGTATTCAAGATGATGACACAAGAGAAATTAGTGATAGTTGTTACAATACGATGTATCTAATTAAATTCAATTGGCGATTTAATACATTTTTTAGCGGAATTCTTTATGATTTGGAGAGCAGACTTTGTAGTATCAAGCAAACATATATTTCTGATATATTGTTTTAAAGCTGAATTAAGAGCTAATTAAATTTTGAAAATATGCCAATTAATAAATTAATTTGAAATCAAAACTAGTTGAAGAAATATTTAAATATTTGCCGCAGCAACTGACGAATTCTTCAATTGAAATGAGTTTGTGGCAACTCGTCAGTGTCCTTTAAGCTCCTGCTTAGCGAAATTAGAAAACCCCCTTAGACTCAACACGTCATAAGATGGCAGATTTCATTTAAGTTTATTTTACGACCATCGCTGCAATCGCTGATTATTGTGTTTGGAGTGAAATCAGTTCTTAATCCATTATGCTTATAATTTCAAGTTTCTTTTTTTGGGTTTCTTTTTTTGAATGTATATCGCATTATTATTACCATTGTTAACCCAATTCGAGCAACCCTTTTGCGTGTTAACCCCCGTTTTGCCGCGTTACCCATTTGCCCTTTTGTGCATTTTTGCAGCATTTCTAATTTGTTTGGGATAAGCCTTTGGCTCCTGCAAAACCCACTTCATTTTTAATGAATCCAATTTCGCTGTGTGCGTCTGTTTCTCTCACACTCTCTGTGTGTGTGTATGTGTGTGTGTGTGTCTTGCATTAATTTCATAATTTTCTGCTATTAATTATAATAGAATTTTTCAGTCAGTCAACGGCTTCGACGCCGCACTCGTCGCCGTCGCCTTCGTCTTCGCCATCGCCAACGCCGCCGACGCCGGTTGCCTTGGCTGCAAACTTTTGGCGTTCTCGTCGTATTATCGGCCACCATCATATGCCCGTAATTAAAACTTATTTCGAGGTTTTTGTGTAGCCAACAAACCAAAAACTTAATTCGCCTCCCCCCCAACTCCTTCTGCTGCTTCTGCTGCTTGCAATCAATGCCGGGGGTTGCTGTTGTTGTGTTCCCCTTTTTTAGCCTGGTGCTGGCTGCCAACACTTTAATACATCGACATTTTTGGCTGCCGTCACCGCTGCCGCCTTCTGCACGTTCCTTAAGTAATGGATTCAATTATAAAGTTAAAATCCATGGTGGCTGACTGGGCCCGGCTGGTCGCAATCCGACTGGAAATGATTCGCATAAATTCACAATAATTTATAAGGAAATCCTTAGGTCAAAGCTTGCCATACAATACGTATACGCAATGTGCTACGCCTGCCCCGCAAATAACCAGCGCGCTTACCTTATAATAATATAACACAAAAGGCGCTTTCATTCACTGAGCGTCGCATTTTTTGGTTTATTGACACCAGCACACAGAGCGAGCATCCTCCTCCGCTCCGCCTCTCTGCGGCCTCCTTCTCCTCGCTTCGCTTGACCCTTTTGTTGGCCTCTTACTTATTCCGTTTGCCGATTGACTTGACTGTCCTCCAGTTGCCATACAGTTTGATATCTGCCACATAGCTGACTTGAGTTCGGTTTGTTTTCGCCGCCGTCTTCTTCGCCACGTCGTCTTCTACTTCGTCGTCTTCTTCTTCTGCGTTCGGCCTTCAGCCGCCCCTTTTGTCAGTTACTTTTTAATTTGCCTTCAGTGATTTCCAGGACGATTTACCTGCGCTGCGAAAAATTTATTCCATTCGACTGCATTCGCAAAAACAAACTTTGCATTTACCCTCCACTCCCCCCCCCCCCCCCACACACACACACACTACTAGAGCGTCGCGCGACGCTTCTCTGGTTTGCCGTGCGCTGCTCGATGGTTTTTCCATTTCTCTGGTTACGGCTCAAAATCAATTGATTCGCATATCAGAGCTCTCAAGCTGCTCTAAGCTTTCATTTCTTGACCCTTTTTTCGTGCTTGACTTCTCGACTCGCCTTCAATCCGTATCTGCAGCGTTTCCATCTCCCGTTTTTAGTTTATCCTTCATACGCTTCTGCTACGCGTTGTTGGGCGTTGTGGCCAGCGCTGGACATTAGCATGCTTTTGATGTGCCCACGTTTCCAGCCACATCCACATGCCGCGTCCGAGTCCGAGTCCGAGTTCAAGTCTCAGCTCCCGGTTACGTTCTGTCGTCTTTGCGTGCGTGGAAGGAGGGGTGGGGGGGCTCTGGGGTATTTGTTAGATAAGCAGGCCTCGCTCACTTGACTGAAAGTTTGCTTTTCTCTTTTTGCTTTGACTTTGCTTTTGTGCTCAAAGTTTTTGGCCGCCTTTTGTTTTGGCCCAGCGACGACTTCCACGTTGGCTTTTGTTTTCGCAAGCACTTTAGCTTGGACTTTGATTTTTGACATTCTATTTGGGGTTTGCAGCCGTATACCTTGTCCTATTTATATATGCGCATCAGTGTGCGTGTATTCAATGTATGCATGTACGTGTATTTATGGGACCCATTGTTTTTTGCACTATCGGTTATCGAAGGGCCCGGCCCGGCCACTGCCGTACGCCGTCTGTCTCCAATTTCTGTATAAACTATTTAAATGACTTGGCCCCTCCCCCGCCCCATACAAAAGGGCGCTGCCTGCTTCTCTTACAATGCCCCCCTTCCTCGTTGAGGCAGAATGCCATTCATCAATCATTTTGTGCGTTGATTTTAATTTGTGCGTCGTTTCAACTTTGAACGCCGCTCACATAAATTATGCAAAGTTGCCTACGCGTCTTTTCGCCTCTCTGCGATTCTCGCATTCAATGCAATTATCGTAAGTGCTACATAAGTCAAGGCAATCCATAAGTTTATGACTTTTCTATCCATAAATCGCGCCAACTTAGGCAAATTTTCTCCGCTCAACTTTCAGGTGGAAAAAAGGGCTGCACAAAAGGCAGCAAAAAACAAAAAGAACGAACGTCGAAAATGTTGACGCATGTAAACAACTTTTAAGGTTAGCTCTTTCACGTTTTTGGAAGCCCTCTTCAGCTATACTATATACAGGCAGTGTTCGCATTTGTTATTGTTAAACCTGAAAAGTTGGTGTGAGTTTAATGCTAATTTTTCCGCTGTGTTTTGTGCGGAAATGCGCAAAAATCAAATGCTCTCCAGAGAGCAGAAAGTTTGTGCGTTGTTTGTGGCGTTGCATATGCTCTCTAATCTACAGTTATGCATTTAAAATAATAACAAATTCTCGTGTATTTTATTTAAAGAAATATCTTCGCAAATTCCTGGCGGAAAGGTTGACAGCAATCTCGTTGCCAATTCGATGGCAATACTGTACCGAGGGGGCCTATAAATTACACAACAACCGCTGGGACCACAGACTATCGAAAAGTTTTTGCCAAAAACAACACGCACACAAAACAAAAAGAAGAAAATTAAAAATAAAATATTTTGTGGGATGGCAAAAAGTATTATTTAGATAAAGCTGAAATTTCAACAGATTATTGAATGAAATGTTCATGAAGAGGAAATACAGCGGGAGTAATATCAATTAAAATGGTGAAATGGTGAAATTGCGAAGCGTTATCAAGTGATAACTTTCAGCAAATTTCCTAATGGATTTGGGTGGGCATCAGCAGGGGCAGTGCGGTAAAGTTGACAGTTTACGCTCTTGCGGAGGCCTTTGTCTAAATATTATTATTTACGGCTTAGGGCCAAGAGCCAGGAGCGACAACTGTTACCCGGTGTAGCACTACGGCCTGAACTTTAACCCCTTAAAGTCGACGTAATTCACTAAGCGAAAAGCTGCTGGCAGTGCGACGCAGATGCAGATGGCATTGTAAGCAGGCGAGGCGGGACGGGGCGGGGAGCGGGGTTGGTGGGAGAAAGCAGAGCTGGAACTGGAGATGAAACGTGCGTTGTCTTGTCGCAAAGTTTTTAAGACTTGCTTGACCGACCTTTGTCAAAAGTTGTTGGAGCGCATGAAAAATGATGCCACACGGCACGGGATGTGTTACACCAGTCGTAGCAGGTCCCCGGCCTCCATGCTCCACGCTCCCCTCCCCCCATGCTGTCCCTCTGGTTGTGTGTGTGTGTGTGTCTGCAGACAAAATAGCAATTTGCGTTTTCAAACAAAACAAGCTGAGAGCTGAGCTTTAGTTTTTGTTGCTGCTCTTGCCTCGGTTCACAATTGATTGAAATCCCTTAGCGCACACCTTTTTGCTCTCTCTCTCTCTCTCGCTCTCGCTTTCTCTTTCTGTGTTTGACTCTTAGCTGCGCTGTCTCGCTCTCTGTTGTTCTGTGTAGTTTTTTTGTTGCTGTGCCACAGAAAACACACAACTTCCGCTTTCTTTGGCAAAAACAATAGAAAGCACATAAATTTATGGTTTCAGCATTGTGCTTTTGACACACACACACACACACACACACACTCGCCATGTGGGCAAAGATGCTGGAGGGGGTTGAGGCAGGGAGTGGGAGAGTAGGGAAGTGTGGCAAACGTTAAGGGGTTAATATGCCTGCAACCGCAAACGGATTTCGGATTTGGGTTTTGCCCGAGCTTCCAGCAGACTCGAGAGGGAGTGAGAGCTGACTTTTCTTATAAATAATTTTGCTAAATGGATTTGGTATAAATGCTGACATTAAGCATGTGTGCATACAGCTGTAAGTGTGTGTGTGCGTGTGTGTGTGTGTGTGGTAGCTGCTTGAACTAATTACCTGCAAATTCATTTTATTTTTGTGTTATGAAGCCAAATTTGCTTACGAATTGCAACAATCAAAATTGGCCGAATTGAGTTCGGGTCGGACCTCTATATGCAAGGTAATATATGGATATCAGTATATATGTGTGTGTGTGTGTGTGTGTGTTTGTGTGCTTGGGCCAAGTTTAATGGTTTTTTGGGGCATTTTCTTGCAGCTGTTTCGCTTTGTGGTTCGCAACACTCTCGCTCGATGTTGCTGTTGTTACTGTCGCTCGTTGTTGTTGCTGTTGTGGCTGTGCGTTTCAAAATTTATGTTTGCTGGCTATGAAAATGAAATGACTGTGGTAAACATTTTAATTAAATCCAAGTTTGGCTTCTGCCTGCGCTACAACAATATATTTCGTTGTCGTTTGACTCTCTCTCTCTCTCTCTCTCTTGCTCTCTGTCACTCGCCCTCTCATATTTTATTTTGTATTTTTGTGTTGTTGCTGTTACAACAGTAGCAAATAAATTTTAATTTTATTTTGCCGCGTTTTAATTTGTTGTCCACTTTTTCCATTCTTTTCCATTTCGCCCTTTGTTTTTGTTTTTGCTTTTGCTGTGCTGTTCTCATTTTTATTCGCTGTGTTTTTATTCGCATTTACACTTTATGCATGTGCGCATTTATTTTGTTTGCTTGCTAGCTTTTCTATTGGCTCATAAGGCTGGCCCCAGAGACGGCGACGCGGGCACGACGCTGACAGCCGGTCAAGTGACAGTTGTCGCTGAGCACACACATACAGTTGCGTGCTGTGCGTGTGTGTGTGTGTGGGAGCGAGAGCGAATGCGCGCAAATATGAAATGCAAAACAAACTTTGCAGCTGTCACTCAAAAATGAGCGTCGCAGTCGCAGTCGCAGCGACAGCGAACAAAGCGATGCAGTGAACATGCCAAGTGCTGAATGCAGGACACCGAAGAGGCGGGAAGCGCAAGCAAAGAAGAACGAGTGTAAGCGAGAGTGAGCGAGAGGGAGACGCTAGATTGTGCAGCCATCATGCACTGTGAGAAATGTGAAATGGTTAATTGGGCGGAAAGGTATTTGGGTATGCGAAATGGTCGTCGTCGTTGTCGTTGTTCTTGTTTTCGTCGCCATGAAACGAATAGTGTGCAATGCAACTGGCGAGACAAAAACAGCAACAACAACAAGAGACGCCAGCCGTGGCGACAAAGTGGGTTAGAAAGGTAAATGAAAGGTTGACGGACAGTTAATTTCGGGCAGTTGATTGAGTTATGAGCAGCGCACACAGCGCTTTGAGGGGCGACTCGTGGACACAGCGACAGAGAGAGAGAGAGAGAGACAGAAGGTGTTGACAAAAAGGATACACGGTTTCCATTTCAGCAGCAGCCAAAGCAAATTGCGTGATAGGGGAGAAGAGCGACTGCGCCACTACACACATGTCGCATGTATGTTTGAAGAAGGTCGACGACGATGTGTAACCGACTGAATATCCAAAGTGAAATTATCTAAAGTGCTCCAGTGCCAATTGCCGATTGCCTCAAAAGCGATTTTAATTAAAACTCGCTTAACTACCACACTTGCTTAGCCACATGCAGCTGATCGATCTAAGCCAATTCTTCTAACTAAACTCAGTTGTGAAATGCGTTTAACTTCAATTCGTTGCTTTAAAGTCACTATTGTTCCATTTTCATTTAAAGATCAGTGTAGTTTCAAGAGCATTTGTTTTACTTTTTTTTAAATAATAGCTTGTTGATATTATCAGCTAAACCTATTTGCTCTTAGACTCTTAATTAGTTTTTCTTTTATTTTTATATAACTAATAATTATATATATTTTTTATATATTCTCAATTTTTGTGATCTAAGATATTATAAGCATATATTTATTTATTTATAGCATTTTCCTATAGGTGCAAAGGTATTTTAAGTTCGTTCGAATGTATGTAACAGATTGAAGGAGACATCGCAGACCACATGTTGTTACAACCAAAATGAGCAGAATCGAAAATAAAATCGATTTAGCCATGTCCGTCTGTCTGCCTGTCCGTCCGTCCGTCCGTCTGTCTGTCCGTCCGTTCGTATTAACACCTAGATCTCAGAGATGGTGAGAGCTAGAGTCACCAAACTTTAGATTGAGGTGTAATATGCAACTACGCAGATTAAGTTTATGTTTTTTCCTCCCCCGCCCTTCTCAATTCTCCAAATTTTTAATTTTTGTGATCTAGAACACTATAAGCATTTATTTTGAATTGGAGTAGCTTACAAAATTGTTGCTTTTATGTATGAATATCTAATGCTACTTGCTTTTCTTATATATTTGTTAAGTATATTAGTTTATATAGATCTCTTCAGAAGACGTGCTTAAAGCGCGAGCAAATTGTGATGATCTGAAACAGGATTGAAACACGCTTTTCTGAAGTAACTCTAAAAGCTTTTGCAAATTCAAGACAGATTTTTAGTTTTAAATTTGTAGAGATTTATTCAATGAAATTCGTTGGCTATCGAGTGAAGAAAAGTATAATCTGCACTCTTTTTAGGAAAACTGTCATTTAAGTAAAGATAAAGATTTATAAATTTATTTATATAACGATTTATTTAAAATTGTGGAGATATTAGCAGCCAATTGAGTAGTTAACTAAACAGCATTTTAAGTAGCTTGAATCTGTCGAGGTTTCAAAAAGAACTGTCAATTAACTTCGTAGCTTAAAATTTACATTTAACTTCGAACAAATGCATTGAAAGCGTGTTTAACTTTAAGCTACTTTGGATAATGTTTTGACACCGCCACAAAAAATATAAACAAAGAAGTCGGAGAGAAATTGCAGAAGTTTTGGAAATGTGTTTGCTGCACCTGCAGCTAATTGGCAGGTCATTCAAATTGAAATGTCGAGCGAGCCGCCCCATTAAAACTTAAAGTGTAGCATGCAACGCGGGGCATGTGGCACACACATGCAGACATTAAACAGCGACACGTACATAGTGTGCCATCAATTTACATGCCACACACGCATAGTCAGGACAGCAGCACAACAGGATAGAATCAAAGGCACTCGTCGGGCGCCGCCTCCCCACAAGCGTGGCATGCCACCGGGTGGAAGGACTATGCAGGCAGTTGCTGTTGTTATTTATGGCAACGAAACTGTCATAAGCAAACAAATTGTTTTTTATTGTTCATAATTATTGTGCATACTTATGTAAATCACGCGACGCATTCGCCGACTTGTTTCGCGTTGCATGCAACCCGCCCACACACTGTTGCGCCCCAAAAGGCAAGCAGTGGCGCAACTAGTTGCTGCTGCTGCCATGCGTGTGTGTGTGTGTGTGTGTGTTTGTTGGTGGCAAAAAAATCGTTTGTTTTATTGAATTTTTATTGTAGTTTGAATTTATGACGCGACTGCTTCAACTGCTGCTCTGACTGTGGCAGGGACTGGATTAGGGTTTCTTTGCCGGCTTTTGGCTGAGATGACTTTATCGGCTTTTTTGCTGCATTAAATCGCAGCAGCCAGCAAACGGCTGGTAACTGGGCCCATCAACATGCCACACCCTGCTGCTGCCGCGCTGTTTGTCTGGCAATTTTGTTGAAATAACTTCAGTTTTGCGTTTGTGTGCGTACGTGCCACTGAAGTGCGCGCTCACTGGCTGCCAGATTAGCTCGCAAAACCGCAGACAACAGCTGCCGTCGCTCCCCTTCCCCTCCCCCTCCACACAGCGTGCTTGCCTCCAGCAGCCAACCCCAAAGCCCCTCACAGCTCCACAACTGCTCCGAGGCAGGCACGGAATGAGCATTTCTGGTTGTTTTTTTTTCGCTCTCGTCCTGTTGAGCCTTGAAGCGTGTGCATGTGAATAATGTCCAGCAATTGGGCTGCGAGTTGGGTTTGACTTTCTCTGTGTGGGGTGGGGGACAAAGGGTCTCTCTGTGTGTGTGTATCAGACGACGTCATTTATTTATTGCGGCAGGCGGCCGAACGAACGCGCATTTTTATGAAGACCGTTACCCAAAAAATTAGTAACTTGCGCTACACACACAGAGGCACAACATTTTTGATGACTGCTCCCTGACATTTCATAAACTTCTTATTGATTATTTAAGCACAGCGAGTCGCGTTCGCCACACACTTTTTACTCACACACTTTACCGCTTTGTTACACTTGCCTCAATTTTCATTCTGTGTATTTTTGTGGTTTTTCCTTTTTGCAGAGAGCTTACGCGATTACTTTGGCCGTTACGGCGATATCTCGGAGGCAATGGTCATGAAGGATCCCACGACACGCAGATCCAGGTGAGTTGGCGAAACAAACAATAAAACAACAGCAGATAAACAAATTCAAATTAAAACGCTCGTCGAGGGTGGCAACTTGAAGCTGCAACGCGCGTGAAGCTCAATTTCCGTATTAAGGTGTGAACAAAGGAAGCATATTTGTTCTCCTCACACAAATATGTTTATTTTGTGAAAGAGGATTTAGGAGACGAAGATAAACGCATGAGAAAACAACAGTGTATAGTAATAGAATAATTAGAGTTGCTTCATATGCATGAGAAGAAGTTATGGAATTGCCAAATTGTCATACGGTTCTTGTCAATTTTAATTGAGTTGCATCAAAGTAAGTTGAGCAGTTATAGAACTGAAATTTTTCTGCTATTGCGTTGCAAAAATTTACGATGAGAGCTGTAAATGCGATGCTAAGGAACACGAATTTTAAATAGAAATATTCTCTTTATTTGTTATTGATTTATACCGAGGAAATAAGAGTTACGAAGCCCAAAAAGTTCTCAGAGAATAACAGCAAAAATACACAAATGTCTTTTTACTACATCTCCTAGAATAGAATTGTTAACTCTTAAATACAATTATTTGCTTCAAAATTATGTTAAATTCTTAAATTTATAACTTTTATTTTCAATTTTTAGTATTTGAATTTAAGTTAAGAATTTAAAATTATTAAGCAAAAAATTGTAATCATGATTAAATTTTAACAATTAAAATTGGAAATTAAAGTTATGATTTAAGTTTTATTTTAAAAGCTGAGTAAAAATCCCTTTTGAGCACATGAAGGTATTTCATATGTTTTTAATTGTACATATATATCATATATCGGGTGAAATATACAAATGTTTTATCTGAAGGCAGATATATAATTAAGCTAGAAATTAGCAACTTCTTATTACTGAATAGAAAAAGATGCAATGCTTTGTCTTCGTTTAATCTAATTTGCTACTTGAATTCTTAAATAAAAATATTATCTTATCTAATTTGCTACTTAAATTCTTAAATAAAAATGTTTTCTTATCTAATTTGCTACTTGAATTCTAAGAAATCTTCTATGAGTTATAGCATATGATGTTTATATGATAACATAATTTAACTAGAAATTTTTCTCTTCTTATGAAGCTTTTTCGTTTTCATTTCTAAATTTTGTACATTGCTTTTTGTATTTCATTTCTAAATTTTTAGTTGACTTCAGAATACAAATCTTTTATGAGTTAAATATGTATATGTAGAAAGCTGTAAGTTATAAGAGTAAGGCATGATTTGATTGAATCAAGACTAACAATTCCAACTTATCCACTTTTCCTATACTTTTGTCAAAGAGCGAGCAGCTTTAAAGTACACTACGTATAGTCCAAGAGATTGTTTTCTTCTCAGAAAACTCTACTGAATACCGCGAATTAAGAATGAAAATGCCAGCTGAAAAGTATGCTACACTTTTAGCATGCGCACTGGAAGAGAGGAAATCACCAAAGTTGCCACCAATATTGGGCAGTAGAGGAACAATTACGGTTATTTTATGCACGCATCGTCGAAGTGAATTTGCAATCTATAAACGGTCATAAATCGGGTTAAGAGTCGCTTGGGAATTGCAAGGCATTGCAAGTAAATAGAATGATTGTCAGTCTATTTTTAAAGGTTATTTTTGGAGTTTGACTGGTGCTTATCGACCTTATTTTGCCCCTCATGTAATGTGATTGTTTTTTATTGCTATTATATTCAATTTAAAATCATACAGACTGAGCTTTACCTTGCCAAGGGCTATGCTGACCACACTTTGATTATTATTCTGGTAAATCTCGGTCACCTGCCTGCCTCCTTTACCTTGTTGCCTCGCTGTAACCTGCGCTGTTGACCCCTGTTAGTGATATTGCTCTTTTAGCTGCTGCCCAGAAGCCGGGTTACAGTGCGATGTTGTTGCTGTTGTTCTTGTTGTTGTTTATGGCCATGCGCGACTGCATCCATTTCCAAATTTGAACAGTTTGGTTAACCGCTAATTGGTTTTCATTTTCATTGATTTTCCCTATGTTTTTTTGCCTGCGCTTCGTTTTGTTTATAAATTTTTGCATTGCTAAGAGATACATGTATGCATGTGTGCGTGTGTGTGTGTGTGTCTGTGTGTGTGTGTGTGTGTGCTTTACCCTTGCCCATCGCTGTTGCTTTTTACTTGTTGTTTGTTGTGTATTTTCGCATCGTTTGTCATTTGTTGCGGTTTCGATCAGCTTTCGGCTGGCTGCACAAACTCTACCAGCACCGCCCCGCCCCGCCCCGTCCCTCGTGTTGACCTTATTCAAAAATGCTTAACGTAAATTAGCTGATTTTTGTGGACAGTATGAATAATGAGCGGCGTTTAATGAGTCAATTGCAATTGAATTTGAGCTGCGATAATCACAAACGCAACGCAGCAGTTACGACACTGACAGCTTATAAACTAGCGCTGCTTTACGATGTACTCACATGAGTGTGTACACTGCCCCCCTCTCCCAGTCTTTGCCCCCCGCGGGCTGCCACTCAAATTAAGCGTTTTATGGCGGCACACGCGGCGTATGCGCGCTGTCAGCAGAGAACGCTAAGCGAAGCGCGTGTAAAAGTTAAGCGCATTTTTTCGTGTGGGTGTTCATTGTTGTTTAAGAACTCTGTTGCTTGCCGGCGGAACGTTGGTATGCCCCAGCGAAATATATCCTTGTTTTAATTGAATTTCGCCTAATGTCCTGTGAGGGGGGCGCTGCAGCACAGCCGAAGGTGAAGCAGCGAAAACAGTGTCTCAGGTTAACAAGAGTCCCGTTTTCGTTTCGCTGTGCAAAGTTTATGCCGCACTACGACAGCGAAACGACAACTCCTGCTGCTCCTGCCATGTGTCCTTTTGCCTTTGTGCATGTCACGTTGGCTGGCAAAATTTTTATGAACTGCGTGCAACGGCAACAGCAACGGCAACGTCGCATAACGTACTGTGGCAACTCCGCTTGGCTTCCACAGACAACGCCATTGGCTGCTGTCTTAACGGGGCAGCAAGGACAACGAGACAACGGGACAACGGGACAACGGGACGAGGCCGTGGGGGAGGTGGATGGTTTAAATCTAAGGCAGCGTTGTGTAGTTGTAAATTCCGCAGCTCTATTTGTAGCGAGCGTCGTCGACGTCGTTGCCGTTGTTGCCCGTTGTTGATGTCGCTGCTGATATCATCGTGTCAGGGATTTCTAGCAAAATTTAATAAAAACTTTATGTCGCTTAAAAGAATGTTTATGGAAATTTTTCACTTAAACTTGCGCAAAGTAATAAATGTAAACAGAATTCCTGAAAAGGTGCGACAACAAAATTCAAACCGAGAGCGGCTACAGCGGCAACACGGTGAACGTTGAAGTAACAGCAACAAGCTGCACACAAAGTTGTTGCCGAGCGAGTGAGCGAGCGAGTGGAAGAGAGTCAACAGTGCGGTTAATAAATATGCGCACCAGGGCAGACATTTTACCGCTGCTGGCGAGAAAGAAAGCATTGCATACTTCTAGGCAGCGACACCTAACTCCCAATCGCTGGCGTTGTCGCTCTGCCTGTTGCTGTGTTGCTGTGATGCTGTTGGCTTGTTTTAGATTGAGATACATGCTACAGAGATATGGCAGCAGCACTTCGTTGCAAATGAGATTGTATATTACAATAAAATGGAGTGAAGTACAAATTAGAAAACTTGCAAATAAATTTTAAAAGCACAAAATGAAAATAGCACTGAAACAACGACAACAAGCACAAAAGCACGAGCCAAGCAAATGGCAAACAAAACACATTCAGCACAACATTAGATGGCAGAGTCGAGGTTGGGGTGGGCCAGGGGGCACGGGGGGCGCAAACGGAGGAAAATTGTGAACAAAAAATAGCAAAAGTTTTCGCAACTTAAGCGAGTTTTTTGCTGGCAGCGGCAGCAGAGAGAGACAAAGCGGGTCGCTGAAGTGCAACAACAATAAAAATTGAGTAAAATGGCAAATGGCAGCTGGTAGAAACGCGCGCCCTTCACTGTGCCGCCCCCTTGCCCCTCCCCCGCTACTCTAACAGCAGCATAAGTAAATCCAAACAATTTATTGTTGTACTTTTAACATTCTTTTCATGCGCGCTGTTGTTGTTGTTGTTGTTGTTGTTGCTTGTGTTTGTGTTGTTGCTTGCGTTGTGTTTGTGTTGTTGTTGTTGCTGTTGTTGCCTGCCACCATTGAAGCAAACATAAGCGACTTTTCAATGAGTTTCGAAAGTTATTGAAACATAAATTATATCGCACGGCGCACGCACGCCAAGCACAGACCCAATGACTGCCACTCCCCCCCCCCACCGTCTCTCGCTCTTTGCACTGCAAAGCAACCACAAGCAAGCCCACAAATACGCTGGCGGCAACAACAATAACACCCCTTTATGGCAGTCAGCAAAGTGCGGCAGGGTGTCAAAGGGGGGGCTTGGGTGGTTGGGAGGGGCGTGTTACCTCACGCATTTTTGTGCATGGCAATTAAGTTAAATTTTTCTTTCTCTTGTTAATGTTTTTATGCCCTTGCCAGCAGCAGGCAGCAGCAGCAGCATGCCGCACAACAATTGTCATGCAGCTTGCAACAGCGAGAGTGCTGAAAAGTTTCCACATAACAAACTAAATTGCAGACAAATGAAAGTCAGCGCTTAAAAGTTGCAGCTGAGCAGCAAAAATTAACATTCTGCCAAGCTAACTTAAATACAATGCCAACCCAAATTTAGCAGCATTTAATAGAGTTAAAGCAAAGCTGGGAAATAATAACAAATCAAATATTGTGCATCGATATGAAAATACAATTTCATTGAGCGCCTTTCTTATGTCATCTATTCGAAGTGAGAGCATTCAAGTGGCGACTGCTGGCGTTAATTTCTCGATTTCTCGATTTTGCGTGTTCGTGTTTGCTTTGGCGAACGTTCTTCCTTCGGCTGCTCCTTTTTCTTACACGCGCCAAATTTTATTTATTTTATTTGCCGGACGCTCAGCGCATGTTTTATATGTATGCACAATATAAATTTACCTGGATCTGTATCGAGACTTGCCAAATAACTCACAATCACATTTGTGCTTGGGTTGTGTTTTCTCTGTTCTCTTTTCTCTTTTGCTTTTTGCCACGTTTTGCTCTGCTCGCAGTCAGGCTCAATAAATTTAACGGGTGTTAGATAAGAAGTGTTGTGTCGAATAGCGAAAAGAACAGAACAGAACGAGACGAAACGAAACGAAACGAACAAACAGCGAAACACAACAAAATGCAAGACGGCGACGAAACACTTTTAAAACCATTAACTGTTTACAATCTATAAACATTCATAGTCTTTTATTATGCGCTGTTGCCATAAAAATTGCGTCAAATCGCTTTAAATAAAAGCAATGTAAACGCATGCACGAATATATGCACAGCATGTCCTTTATAGGGTCGCAGATGCCCACATAGAAAAACAATTTGATAAACGATACCCAAGCACTTGCCCAACCAACCATCCATCCTGTCTGTCGCAGCACTTTAAAGTGCGACAAGAGTCTTTAAAGACATGTAGAACACACAAAAAATTATGCAAAATATTTAGACTATTAAAAACGTTACAATTTAAAGCAGAAAGTATAATAAAAATTCCAAATAATTTGTGCAATTTGTTATTGATCAGTAAACTATACAATTTAGCACGTTTAGCATGTTTCACGCTGTAGACATTATTTAATGTTGGGAAAACAAATAAATAAAAACTTATTAAATAGTTTTAAGAATTTGACATTAATCAAACAAATAAATAATAAACAGAAAACTTTAAAATTTAAAGCAGATAGTATAGTAAAATTCCAAATAATTTGTGCAATTTGTTATTGATCAATAAACTATAAAATTTTGCATGTTTAGCATGTATTGACATTGTTTAATGTGGGGAAAAGAAATAAATAAAACCAAATTAAGAACAAATAATTAATAGAAAATTCTTAAAATTGAAAGCAGAAAATATAGTAAAATTGCAAATAATTTGTGCAATTTGTTATTGCTCTATAAACGATCAAATTTAGCATTTTCCATGCCGTAGAGATTGTTTAAATTCGGAAAAACCTTACTAAATAGTTTTTAAGAATTTGACATTAATCGATCAAATAATTAACAAAAAAACCTTAAAATTTAAAGTAGCAAATGTTGGAAAAATTCAAGATAATTTATGCAATTTGTTTTTGCTCTATAAACGATCAAATTTAGCATTTTCCATGCTGTAGAGATTGTTTAAATTCGGGAAAACCTTACTAAATAGTTTTTAAGAATTTGACATTAATCAATCAACTAATTAACAAAAAAAAAACTTAAAATTTAAAGTAGAAAATGTAGTAAAAATTCAAAATAATTTGTGCAATTTGTGTTTGCTCTATAAATTATCAAATTTAACATGTTCTACGTAGAGATTATTTAATTTTGGGAAAACAAATAAATAAAATCTTTTTAAATAGCTTTCAAGAATTCGACATTAATTACAAAACAAAATGAAATGCAGTTGACAAATTGCGCAGAAATGAATATGTTCTTTTTGATATTAATGCTAAATATAAACAAATATGATTTCGTGTTTGTGGTATTTGCACGCAATTGACCTCGAGCCACTAATAACTGCAATTAATTATAGTTTATTTTTATTTGCGTTGCTGCCAATTGACTTTCGTGTCTCTCACTCTCTCTCTAGGCGCATTATTCACTTGAAAGTCGTGTAAAATACGTTTGACTTCAATTAAATATCAAAATTGTCTCAATCGAAATAAGTGTTATTAGATGCTGAATTAGTTTCCTTATGACATTCAATTAATTCCTTAATTAATGTGCAGTTAAAACAAACATTAGCAGCCAGTGTCACAATCACTGTGCAGCTGCTCGAACATGCAAATTGCTTTTGTTCGGCTTATCGCAACTGCTTACAATTAAACATTTGCAAATCGCATGCCAGAGATGCACAATTGTTGTTCGAGTATTGCAATGACTTGTGGTATTTCGTTAATCGAAATCTGCTGCTTTTGATTACTTAAAAGCCCAGTGAATTGCTGTCATTAGACGCAGCTGGAGTCGAGGAGGAGTTTGAGTGTGGGACAAGCTTAATTTATGCCCACACTTTCGCACACAGCCACTTTAATATTATTTATGAGCTTATGCAGGACGCAATAACTTGGTTCGGCCTTTGGCAGTTTCAGTTTGAGTTTGAGCTGCCGTCCTCCTTCCTGCTCGTCAGCGTCAAATCACTCATCACACTTATTTAGCACAGCAATCCAAAAACGTGGCCATAATTAACTCAATTTAATCGCCGTCCGCCGACCTCGGGCGCAGCGCTTTAGTGGCTCACTTGTGTTTGTCATGCGGATCCAGCGACCAACAGCCAAACAGAGCAGGCAGCAGGCAGCAGCCAAACAACCAGCAGCGTTGACCTTCGCCCCCGACGCACACTTGACCACTCGGTCTGTGTTGGTCCGACGACGGCTGTTTTGGCATCGATGCTTTGCCCTTTTCATGTTAATTTGCAGCACAATACCAAATGGCTTTATATTTTCTCTGCTGCTGCTGCTTTATTTTTGTTGATTTTCTTTTTTTTTTTTGGGTTCTGCTCGTCGGCGCAACTCAACTGCATATGTTTTGTGACCATGTGTGTGCATGTGTGTGTGTGTGTAGCAATTTTTCATCATTAATTATGGCGTTGGCTGTGGCAAACATCAGTCAGCCACACAGCAGCAGCAACAAACGGAGCCAAAGACCATTAGGACTGCCTCCTGATGCCTCCTGTTTGCCTGCGTCTCCTTCCCCAACTGTCTGTTGTTGTTGTTGCTGTTGTTGTTGAGATGTCAGTCGCACACTCGGATGTTGTCAACTCGTGTGTGCATGTTCAGCTCAGCAGCAATAGCAAGCACCCACCTCCACCTCCACCTCAACGTTTACCTCCTCCTCCACCTCCTGCTGTCGTCTCCGGCGCTCTCTGGTCACCCTGGCCATCATCAGCTCGCACCATTGTTGTTACTGTTGATTATTTCATGCGCTTTCTGCGCGTTTTTATGCGCATTTTATGTTTGTATTTCTGCCGCCGCTCTTCACGAGAATGCTGTGCCAAAGAAAAGCCCTCCCAAAAAAAAAGAAAAACAAGTAAAATACTCGTACACTCGTGTGCCTGCCTCAGCCTTGTGTGCTGCCTTTTTTATGCCTCGCGGCCAAGCGGGTATATCAAGATAGAACACTCTCTACAGGTGACAGGTATCAGGTGATCAGCATCAGCGAGCGATTTAGTTGGCAAATTGAATAGGCCAGATTTCAAATGCATTTCAATATGTGTACAATTTGAAATTTCTACTAAGAGCTTTCTACATAATGCTAGAGAAATATTGCCATATTTCTAAACAAAAAATACAATCAACAACTTTTTGAAATAGCATTTTAAATTACTTAAAGTTTGTCACAGAATGTAAAGCAGCAAGTTTGTATAATAAATTGTGTCAAATTAAATGGTAATGATAAATGATTATGCTGCGCATTATAATAATTTGTAGAGCAATCGTTAGTTGAGCAGACAGCTTGTAAATTAGCAAATTTGAAATTGCAAATACTATGTAAAATGAATTTAAATATTTAAACAGTCAGGCCAACTGTTAATTACTGCTCTGGCCCTTGGCGAAGTCATTAAAGTTGCAACTTAAACACAGGAATTCCAGCCCATAATCACAAAGTTTAGTTTGCCTAATGACGCCAAGGCGCTCGCACTGCGAGAAATGGAAATGCGAAGCAAATGAATTGCTATATTTTGTTTTGTGGAGTGCAGGGTATCTGGGAGTCGTGCAGCGCGCTCGCAGCTTGCCACTTGTTATTTTTTTACGATCTCTCACTCCATTGTAATTGCTTTGCCGCAGCACTTTTACATAATAATAATAATAAAATGAATTATAAAATAAAGTTACCTTTTCGTCAGGGGCCAACTAAATGATGTGGCCCCCCCCCCCTACACCCGTCGAGGGACGGGGGGGAGGGATGGCCGAAAAAGAATTTAATGTCTGCGCCGCGTCACAAAAGAAGGCAACACTCAAAATTGACATTAGCAGCAGGCATACGAACCATAAAAACATAACAAATGGGCGCCATAATGTGTGTCCTTAAACTGTCACTAAATCGATAAATTTTCATAATGGCCGGGCCATTTAAATATTTAGCCAGCAAGCAGCCGCAAGCAGCAGTCATCGCTGTCGCCGTCGCCGTCGCCGTCGCAGTCGCAGCAACCCCTTGCAAGACACAACCAATGCCGTTTTTTTTTCTTTTGCTGGATTAATCAAATTACCGACGACCCGCATAGATAGCCAAGTCCGGCAAGCATATCAAGGCAAGGGCACGCACCAGCAGCAGCAGCAGCAGCGGCGACAAAGACTCTCAAAAGAATGCCCAGAGAGAGAGGGGAAGAGGGTTCTTAAGCAGCGAGTCGGTGACTTGGGAGGCGGTAAATGTCTGGGCCTGGGCTGCTTTGAGTAGCTCAACTGCCAGAGCAGCTTGGCACTCACGCAGGCCCAGTTAAGTGTGCGTGTTCAAGGATGCATTTTGGTGCCCAGGAAAACGGCAGCGACAACGACAACGACACAGAACGAAACGAAACGAAACGAAACAAGACAAAGGCATATAAAAACGTGCAAAATGGGCGTGGGCGTGGGCGTCGGGCGTAGGCTTATAAAGTGCGAGGACAGGACCAAGGCAGGAAGCCACTTGTGAAAGTTTCATGCACGCGGCCCCACTTCACACGACAGCTATGCTAGCTGGTGGACGGAGAAAAAACAAAACACGGCAAGGAAGTACCACAAAAGCATCGTCGTCGCCAACAGTCGACCGAGAGCGAGAGCGAGAGTGAGAGAGAGGGAGAGAGACGGCGACGTCTTGGGCCTGTCGAGGCTGCTGCAAGTGCTTGTTAGTGCGCTCGTCGGGATTGACGTTGACTGTAGCCAAAGCTTAGAAGTGCCAGCTCCAGTACCCCGCCCCGCCCCGCCCCTCCTCCCTCCCTCTCGCTCTGGCTCACGCTTGCTCTCTGCTAAGTTGCATTCCTTTGCAATTGTTCGGGCGCTTTTGTTTTGTTCTGAATTTTTACACGAAAAAGTCATTTGAATACGCGCCGTGCCCCGCCCCTCCTCGCCTCGTCGTCGTCTTGATGCCGTTTCGACTGCTCGCCGTGGATTGAAAGTTTTGTTAGCCGTCAGCTACTTTGCTCGTCGTCGTGCTGCCATCCAAGCTACCAAGTTTCAGTTAAGGTTGAGGGCATGACTTGCGGCTGCCATTAATGTGCTCCTCACAGCCTTGACAGGGCGACTGCTGCTGCAAATGGCGACAATAAACAGTACATTGTACATTGTACATTGTACATTCTCATTCTCATTCCCAGTCGTCGTCGTCGCCGTCTCAGCTCTGCTCAGTTCAGCTTTTCTTGCAATTTGTCGCCTCTCAGCTGCAGTTGGCGTAGGTCAGTCAGCAGTGTTGCTTTTATTAACTAATTACGCTAGTTTATGTGCTAGTTTTATGCTCTTGCGTGCGGACTGCATTTTTGACATTCCATCAATAGCTTTAGTCTATTTCTGCAACTCTAAAATGTTGCACTTGCAATGCATTACGTATATCGATGCCAGGACATTCAATTCTCAGAGCTTTCGCTAGTTTTGTATGCAAGTTATTTTGGAGAAACATTTACTTTGCTTACTTTCTAATTGTTGCAATTACTGACTTAAAGCTATTAATTGCTGAAAAGTTTGGTGTATTTCTATATTTTGCTGCAAAATTACAAAGAGTTAAAGCAAATAATTCAACAACAAATATTATGATAATAAATCTGTTAATATAAATTCTTGTCAGTAAATTAAATAGCTTAGAATTCCAAATTTTATTTTGTCTAGAAAAAAAATGCAATTTTTAAAGCATTTAAAACCTTTTTTTAATACCTAGCCTTTTAGTTTTTCAAAGTGTAATATAAGAAGATTATTGCACATTTAATTTCACGTAGTAAATCGCAATATATTTAAATCTAAATTCATTCATTAAATTACTTGAAAAGGAGTTTAGGGTTTTTTTTTAAGAATAAAAATTAAGGAAAATTGCATAGTTAGTTATACTTAGTACTTCGCAATATATATGAATCTAAATTCATTCATTGAATTTGTTGAAAAGGAGTTTAGAGTTAACAAAAATTTAACATTTAGTTAAACTTAGTACTTCGCAATATATGAATCTAAATTGAATTATTTAATTTGATGCAAAATATTTTTGGTTTCTTTTTTAAGAAGATAGCTGCACATTTAAGTTTACTTACATCTTTTCAATATATTTAAATCTAAATGTATTCATTGAATTTCTTGAAAAGGATTTTTAGTTGTTTTTAGGAATTAAAATGAAAGATAATTAAACATTAAAGTTTACTTAGTACTTCGAAATATATTTGAATATAAATTCATTCATTAAATTTGATGAAAAGGATTTTAGGTAGCATTTAAGTTTACTTTCTTATTTTCAATTTATTCAAATTTAAATTTATTCACTGAATTTCTTGAAAAGAATTTTATATTTTTACTAAGAATTAAAATCATAAATTATTGCACATTTATGTTAACTTTCTTCTTTTTTTGTTTTTATAAGATTAAGTTTAAGATTGAAAGATCATTGAACATTAAGTTCGCAATATATTTGAATCTAAATTTGCTCAGTAAATTTGATGAAAAGGATTTTAGGTTTCATTTTTATGAATTATGAAAGATAATTGCACATAACTTTATTTTAATATATTTACTTCTTTTCAATATATTTGAATCTAAATTAATTCACTCAATTTGTTGAAATGGATTTAGGTTTCTATTTAAGAATTAAAGTGGAAAATGAAACATTTAAGTTTACTAAGTACTTCTTAATATATTTAAATTCTTAACACGTTTATTTTAAGTAAGTTTATAGTCATTATTTTGCAAATTATATAGTTGTGTTTTCCATTTTTCGAGTGTTGGACTGTACGAAATCCAAAGTTTAGATCATGCCATATTAGCTAATTAGAGTATTCGGTATTTAATTAGCTCAGCTCGCTGTGGAGCACTTCGAAAACGCTTGAAGCTAAATACTTGGCTGCGTGGCTTGTAAAGCACTCGGGTGCGCCCTCGCTCGTTGTGCTTATCTGGGGCCAAGTCGTACAATCAGCTCATCTTGAGGCGTCCTTTGGGACACTTTCGGATAATCCAGAGACTGTATACTAAATTTGCTTACTAAGCGCACTAAAATAGTGTGCATATTCACATGTTTACTGGACCTACACATGTGAGTACATATGCTCCACTCACTTCTGGGTGCTCCCAGCTAGCTAGCTCTTTATATATATATATGTATACAATGTGCATTAACTATGTGAGTATATCTGCGTTTTGGCAGCCTTTGTTTGTGGAAGGAGCCGAGGAGGTGGAGGAGGCTGCTCTTTGCTTATCACACAGGTTTCGTTGCCGTTGCGAGTAGTTGTAGCTGCTGGCGTTGTCTAGTTGGCAACATATTCAGCAGGGCAGGCAGACATGCTGTACGTTGCAGGACGCCTTTTGGCAACACCTCGACTGAACTTTGACCGTTTGCTAACTCATTTAGTTAGATTATTTACGGTAATCCAAGACGCAAGCCAGCCAGCCAGTCAGCCAGCCAGCCAGTCAGCCAGCCAGCCAGTCAGCCATCCAGCCTGCCAGCGACAGGAGCAAGCGGCCAACTTAACTGCAAACACACGAGCAGAGATACACAAACACACACACAGACACATGCTCAGATTGCGCTGGATTGCTAACGGCGGCTGGTTAAAGCAGTCAGCAGATAGAGAGAGAGATAGAGATTGAGATAGAGGGAGCGAACAGTGCGGGGATAGTTGGAGTGAAGTGGAGACTAGCAACCAGGCAACCCATAGGCTAAATACATGCAAGTTGTTTTGCTAAATTGTGCGTAAGCCAGCAATAGCAACAGCAGCGGCAGCAGCAGCAGCATCAACCACAGCAACAGCAGCAACAACAACAACAACACAGACGCAGAACTGTGGCAGCAACAACGAGACAGGATCCAGCGACTAGTAAACTTTCTCAAGCTCTGCATGGCAATTCAAATAAGACTTTTATGTTGCCTTGCCTGCTGCTTGCCCAAGTTGCCTTGCAACAACACGCTGCGGCGACTCTTGAGGCTGCCTCTGGTCTGGTACGTGTTTGCGGCGTGTGTGTTACATGATTGCCACGCCCCCGCCCCCGCCCACACACACATCCAACTGCCGCCGCTTACCTTGGCAGCTTGTGCGTGCGCTCATTAGCATTCTGAAACGGCTTTATAAAATTCAACAAGCAACAATCCAACGAAGCAACGCAACAACTACGACTTTGGTACCAAACCGAACCAAAACCCTCCCCCCCCCACAGTCTTAGCAGCATCTCCACTACCCTTGCACCTGCAGAACGCTCAGTGCATGTTTGTAGAGCTGCCAACCGCCCCCATCCCCGCCCCCGTCTGCATGTCTCTGTTTGTTGTGCTATACCCTAGTTGCAAGGCGCTTGAGGAGGCTGCTTTTATATTGCGCATTGATTAAGACAGTAATTGAGGTGCTTTAATGCTGCAATAAGGCGTCAATACCCAAAGCTGCACTCTATAATCACAATCAGTTTGTTGTTGTTGTGGCGATTGCGGGTGTTATGTGAGAGCATTTCTCTTGAGCAAGTTGTTTTATCTAATCTAAGTAGTAGTCCAAAAAATCTAGTCTCGTCTAAAAATATTAAAGAATTTATAAAGAAAGGCTGTGACTTTATTGATTTGCTTAAAACTTAGAGAGATTATTCACTAGTTTTGTTTTACAGCAATTCTCTATAAAGCACAGCTAAATATCTAAAGATTATGCTATACCTATTATAATGATATCTATGCATATATATCTAAAGAGATATAGCTAAAAGCATAACTAAACTTATTAATCCTGGATTATTCATATGAAACATGCAAAGCAGGTAAACAGGTATTGAAGACTACGTGTGACTTTAGCTTGCGTTCAATTCTTTTAATATTGATTTTCCTAAAACTTAGAGAGATTATTTACAAGTTAATTTTTATAGCCATTCTCTCTAAACCATAGCTAAAATCTTAAAGAGATATATTCATCGAGATATAGCTAAAAGCATAAATAAACTTATTAATGCATTATTGTTCATAAACAGATATTAAAAACTATGACTTTAGCTTGCGCTCAATTCTTTTAATATTGAATTGCTTAAAATTGAGAAAGGTTATTTATTAATTTCGTTTTTACAGAAATTCTCTTTAACCCATGAAACCTTAAGATAAAAACCTTAAGAATAATTCCTTAATAATAATAAACTTATTAATGCATTATTGTTCATGAATAGCTATTAAAGACTGTGACTTTAGCTTGCGCGCTTTTATTTTATATTGCTTAAAATTTAGAAAGATTATTCACCAGTTTCGTGTTCCAGCAATTCTCTCAAAACCATAGCTAAAAGCTTTAAGAAATATTGCTAAAGAGATATAGCTAAAAGCATTAATAAACTTAACAATCAGGTTTTATTCATTTGTAACATAAATTGTAGCATAATAATATAATTTCTAGATAAAATGTAATTTCGAAATAAACTTATTTTATTAGATTTATTAAGTAATTGAATGAGTACATGGACTAGAGAACCACAACAACACATTTCGGGAACATATCATAAGGACCAAACCTAAATAAACTTATTAATCCTGTATATCATTTGTAATATGCAAAGCTTTTATGCGCTTGATAAACTTGAAAATAAGCTTTGTTTTCAAATGCTTTCAAGTTTTAAACCAGTAGCTTATAGAACGAACTGCAATGTTTCAATATAGATTTGAAAATATTAAAGCATTTTTCAGGCAGAATACGTTTCAAATGTGTAATAATAATAATATTTATAAAGTAAAAATAATACATAAAGTAAACTATCATTGAAATTAGCTATGCTTAATTAATATACTTTTAAGATAAGCCAAGTTTTGTGTTGTGTGTTTTTCCCTGAGTTTGCAGTAGTTATAAAATCCTTTCGTTGCATCGTGAGGCACATTCAAAGCTGGCAACAAGTGTCACTTTGGTGTTGCACGCAGTGCTGCAGGGTATTCCAAAGTCAGCGCAGCGCAATCATTTATTTCTTGTTTTGCTTTTTATTGTGCAGAGCAACACACACACACACACTCAGACGAATAAATGCAAACACAGTCGCACACGTTGCTAGTCTGTTGTTATCCGGGTTTGCTGTCTGTTGTCTGCTGTCGCTGGGTTTTCTGGTGCGCTGCTTTTGCCATGCCTCGAGTTGCATAAATTGAATCTGAATTTGTGAGTAAATTGCACACAGGAGACACATTATTTTTGAGTTTTGCCTTTTAAATTTGTGGCTTTTCACTTCGAGACGGAGCGAGAGAGCACGTGAACAGACAGAACAAAAGAGAGAGAGAGAGAGAGAGAGAGAGAGAGATAGCTGGAGTTGTGGCTGCTCTCTCGCAACGTAGACGAACTGCAGGCATTTGCAACAGAGTCGCCTGGCTTCAAACGTTGTGTCACTTTGCGTTTTGCAATTTTGTGTGACCCACTTGAACGTAAACACGCCCCCTGGCCGCCCCTGGCCGCCCCCATGGCCACCGTGGCTTCGTCCCTGCGATTTAAATCAATATTAATAGCGTAGGCCTCTTTTTCGCAATTGCATTGCACAAATTGCTCGTCTATAAATACGGCACAAAATGTTTATTTAATATGTGCCAGGCGGTGCCGAGAACTGTTCTTCGCTTCAGCTCCAACTCTGTCTAGTATAGACTTCGCCCCTGCTCGGAGCTTGAGCTTAGATGCAGTGCACAATCGGATTGTGTGGCAACCTTTTCCATATGCAAATTGTTTTTATAAATTTGCAACAAGCGCTCTCATTGTTATTGTTGCGCCATTGCATAGCAATTTGTGTATAAACTTGCCTGCCATAAAAAAAGCCAAAGTGGACAAGGAGCAGCTGTATAACTGTGTATAGCTGCCCCATCGCACTGGCTAGTTGCGGCAAGAGCGATGTCTATGTGTCTGTGTGTGTGTGTGTGTGGCGTATAATCAAAACCGTAACAATCGCCACAATTGCAATAGAATCGTCGTTAATTACTGTCTGTGCTTGCGGTTGCTCTCGTTGCTGCTGCTGTTGCTGTTATTGCCCCGGATTGGATAAAATTGTACGTGTGTCTGTGTGTGCTGTGGCAGCGCCTAAAAGAGCAAGACAAATACGTTGTCTGGCTGTGAAGAAGTTGGAGGCCAGAGCCAGCCGGAACGCCTGGCGCATCGTTAAGCGTCGCTGCCAAGTGGCAAAACTCAAATAAACATAAACGTGCACACATACAAAGTAGCAAAGCCAGAGAGCAAGAGTGAGAGGGGAGTGGGGGGGGGGGCTCGTGGAAGAGAGAGGCCAAAATCTCTGGAGCTGGTTTGTTGTCTTTGGCTGTCTGGTGTGGAGTGGAGCTCGGCTGGAGCTCGGCTGTGGCTGCTGCCAACTCCAACTCCAGTTACAGTTACAGCTACGGCGCTGGCTTCGTGGGCATGGGAGACTCATTAAAATGCAGTGCGAGATAATAAGCATTTTAATTAAATATTTAACAAGAATAAGTTTATCACAACACGACACGAAGGCAACAGCAGCGCATAGCTTACGTGAGTGTGTGTGCGTCTGCTCTCCCTCTCTCTCTCTCTCTCTCTCTTACTGTGTGTAATGGCTTGTAAGCGTCTGTCAGGTTGGCCATTAGCGAGAGCGACGGCTCGTTCGAACCGTGGCAATTGGGTAAATGGTTAGACAAGTCGACAAAGTTAAGCTAGTCGCAGTCGACATGCTCGCCAATATTTTGATGTAATTTGAGCTTCTAATTGCCGCACGTGCCACACACACACAGACACTTGCAGCTGGGACTGCGATTCAGGTTTTTGTGTTGCAGACAAACTTGACAAATATTTAAGCAACTTGTCTAAACCATGTTGATATTTACTTTCAGCTGATATCCCTTTCTCCTATTTGTTCTCTTTGCAGAGGCTTTGGCTTTGTCACATTCAGCGATCCAAATAGCGTAGATAAGGTACTCACCCAAGGCACACACGAGCTGGATGGCAAAAAGGTAATAATACTCTCCTCAACACACACACACAAAACCCAAAAAAAAGCAAATCGGACGCGACTCGCAAAGTCGAATGCTCAGCTGGGCGCTGTTTGGCAAACAAAAAACTTCGCCAGCTATGCAAAATATTTGCACAAAGCAACGCGTTCGCCGGCTTCATAAATTGCCTCGCACCTCGCCTCACCTGAGCTCGTCTCGTCTCGCGTCGCGCGTCTCGTTGTCTATTGACAGCAATTAGAAACTCAAAGCAGTGACAGCCAACTAACAAAAACAGCCAAATCAGCGCAGCAGCAACAACAACAACAACAACAACAACGAATTACCAAAAATACAACAAAAAAAGGGAATGAATGGCGAAAAAACAAGCAATGACCTGTCAGTTGAAGGCTCTGCCAACGAGATTTTTGCGAAAGCCAAACAATTTTTAATTACGTGATGTGTTATTTTAGCGCACACAAGGGGCGAGCAGCGGGGGAGGGCGAGGATTTGGGGTGCGGGGTATATGTCGCTGCCACGTGTGTTGCAAGGTGTTCAGACAGCAAATGAGCCGCTGCCTGGCTTAGGCATTTCCCTCTGTTTCACAAGCTGTAAAAGCGGCACCCAGCTTAGACTCAGCTTACTGCTATTATTAGAAATATTTTTGTGTCATATCCTTTTAAAACTTGTCGCAACGCAAAACTAATCAAATCCTTCATGAGTGGAGATTTCCACGGAAATAGTGGCTTTATAAATGTAAATAGCTTTACTTACTTTGCTAAAAGTTACAAACTCAGTTATGTAATTCTTCTGCGATTTATGTGGATCTAAATGATTTTGCGAAAACTTTAAGAATATTTAATTATTGCAAAAATACTGAGTAGTATGAACTATTAGTAAATGTCAACAACAAATGATTTCATTTATTTTAAAAACAAGTTGACAATTGAAACCCATTAAATCCACTCCATATGTCAAAATAAAGAAATAATTGGAAAATAGCTTTAATTACTTTGCAAAAAGTTGCAAATTCTGTTTCAATTTTTGGGGATTTAGATGATTTAGCGCAAATTGTAAGAAGATTGATAGAATATTGATTAAAAACTTACTCACAAATTATTAGGAACTATTATTAAATATGATCAACAAATAAATGATTTCATTTATTTTAAAAACAAGATGATGATTAAAATTTATCAAATCAACTCCATGCAGCAAAATAATGAAATTATTCACAAATAGATTTAGCAATCAGTTTCAAACTGAATTATGTAATTCATGTTAGATTTTTATGGATTGAAATGATTTTGCGCAAAATAACGTAAACTTAAAGAGTGAACTATTACAAACATAGGCACAAATTATTGCGAAATATTTTTCAGTAGTAAATAATTTCATTTATTTTAAAAACAAGTTGACAATTGAAATCATGCAGCTAGTAATTAAATCATTGCATAATAGATTTATTTGCGTTAGAAAAACTTGCAAACTCAATTATGTATTTCTTCTTTGATTTATGTGAAATTAAAGCATATTGCCCAATTTTATTGAGATTGACAAGATTGAACTATTGAACTATTAAAAAAAATTACACACATCTGTTATCTTGAAACTTTAACTGCTTTTATTTATTTAACAAGCAGTTCACAATTAAAATGCATTAAAATCATACAGCAAAATAATTAAAAAATTCATTAAAAATAAGAGTAAATTAGATAAATAATTGAACTGCTGCCAAAAATAAATTTCATTTAGTTAAACTTCGAATCTGTTATTCAAAATGTGGTCATGACAAAAAACAAAAGTAGTAAATAATAATAATAATAAAGTCTGTCTGCCATTTGCTGCATTCACTAAACAATCTTTCAGCGAAGCATTCAAAGTTATTTGAGGATTTTGGTCGTGAGCAGCTTTCATTAAGCTGCATTCATCAACGGAAAATCTGTTATTTTCTCGCTAAATTCGTGGTGCATATGAAAACTGCAATTTGCAATTTGTGTTTTTCTCAAAAATAACGATTTCGAAAAGCCAGCTCAAATTAATTTGGTTGCGTTTTAAGGATACCAATCAAGCTTCGCTTCAAAGCCAGCAAGAACATTTTCAGCTTTACTTATTAAAACTTTTGAAATTTCGATTTTCACTAAAAATTTGTTCTCTGTAAAGAAAATTACTTGCTGTTTAAATAAGTTATTATTGTTATTAAATTGAATAGTAGTAGACAGCTGAAAATGAATCTTAAGAAGACTGCAAGTGAATTTAAGGAACTTAACTTTTCTTTTTATCAAAACCACAAGGCTGTAAGTAGCTGCAGACAGTTTGTATTATAGAATCATGTTCAAGCTGACAATAGAAAGCAAATGCAGCTCAGTTGAAGCGCAGTTAAGTGCTGCGATAATCCGAAATCGATGTTGAACAAGTTGCAGCACCAAAAATTCAAAATCTGCTCAACAAATGTTGCTGGCAAAGGCAACAGCGAAGGGAGCAGATTTTCCGGCTCTTATCATTGATGAATTCGGTTTGATTAGCTGGTAGCTGGACAGCTGGAATGAAAAAAAGGAGTACGGACTGTCGCAACAGTCTGTTGTGTGGGCAGCGGACATTACGCATACGCCGCATTGACCGGCATTAGCTTAATTAGCTGCAGCTTGTCCATGAGTGTGCTACAAATCTATCTATCTAACTGGCGGTCTCTCCGCAGTCTCTCTCCCTCTCTCCCTCTCTCCCTGTCTCTCTCTCTCTGTCTGTCTGTCTGTCTGTGTTTGTTGGTCATTCTTCGCACACACAGAGACACGGCTGGCCAACTGTAAATAAAATGCGCAGCCATCATTTATATATCATTTTTTTAACCAACTGCATTTGCTGCACTTCAGCCTGTGTGTGTGTGAGTGTGTTTTTGGCTCAGTCGTGCAGTGTTTCGTGTTTCCGTTTGGCTGCACTGCAAAACTGAAAGCGATGCGAATTCATTTCATTTCATTTCGTTACGCTTTTTCGGCCTCATGTATTTTCCGACCTCCTCCCCCCAAAAAGTCGCAACAGCAGCGCGAGAGAGCGAGAGAGACGTCGGCGTTTGCCACTCAGCGCTGATTAGTTTTAATTTTAATCTAAAAATCAATTTCCCGCCAGGCGGCCGGCCCATGACGTTCGCAATGCCGTCGTTGTTGTTGTTCGTGTTGCTGTTGCTGTTGCTGCTGTTGTTTTTCGTCCTGCACACAGGAAATCAACACGGCAAACTGCCGTCCTGTCAGCGCTCGCCGTTTGCTGCCGCTGCTGCCGTTTCTGGTTCTGGTTCTGTGACAATTTTTCTGCGAATTATTATCGCCAGAGGATATTGCGTGGGTTTGTCCTTCCCTCCCGCCACCCCGCAGTGGCGCTGCTCTGTCATTTCTATCTTTGGCAATATCTCTTCATTTTATTTGCCATTTTATTTGCGGCATTGGCTTAAGTTACCCGCACTTGCAACTAGATGCAGCAAGAGCAGCAGCACAAAGTCACTTCAGACGTAAGATTTAGCTCGACAAAAGCCCCCGAAGCCAAAACTCCCACTTGAGGTTTACCGTTGCCTGTCAAGACGTGCTGTGCCGAGAGCTGAGCCGAAATGAAGCAAGCCAAGCACTTAAAATTGAATTTTTATGATTTTTAATTATTTTTAATGACGCTGCTTATTGAGCGCAGAGCGAGCGAACTGTGGGAGGGGGGAGAGGGAGGAGCTAGCTGTCTGTCCTCTGGTCGAGCAATTTGTTACGCGTTAATTCGTGCGTACTCAGCTCGCAAGGCGAGGAGCACGACCGTCGCCCCTCCGCCCCCCTCGAGAAAGTCTCCTAGGAGTAATTCCCGCTTAATGCGCAATGCAGGCTTATGCAAGATTTATGCTTGGCTATTAATATGAAGAGTTGCTCGAAATGCTTTTTCATTTAAATGTCATTAAGCATACGATTTCCACTACAATCCTGCCATCTCATTCACACTCACTCTCTGTCTCTCTCTCTCTCTTTCTCTCTATTTCGTTTTTGGTCGCTGCAGGTGGACCCGAAAGTAGCTTTTCCGCGACGTGCACATCCCAAGGTAAGTACCCACAAAAATATTACCAAAAAATGAAGAAAACAAGTTGACAGCAGAAAAATAAAATAAATATAAATATATGAACGAAAACTGTAGTCGAACGGGCGTTGAGGAATCGCTTGCGTGGGCAGGGTGTGGTAGGGGGGGTGCGGTGCCAAAAGGATGTGTCATAAGTAGCAGTAAATGGCAGATGAAATTAAAAACGGAAGACGACGAACAGCAAGAGCAGCAGCAACAACGCTGCCAACATCAAGAACAGCCAGAAAACATTACGAAAAAGTGGCAGGCAGATAACTTTGTGGTTGACAGGCTGCGGCGTTTTGCTTCAACTCCATCTCCACCCACACCCCCACACCTACCCCTACCGCGCAGCTAGAGTTGCCATTGCGCTGCCTGCCTGCAAAGTGATGATGACAACAAAATTTCGACAGCAATGTGTGGGTGTGCCTATGCCGCTGTCTCTCTATCTCTATCTGTATCTCTCCATCGTTGCGCCATCGCATGCCGCAGCCACTGTCACTGCCTACTAAATGCCACACGCACATTTCGCCGCTTGCTGCTTGCCGCTTGCCGCTGCGCTCGGTTACACAGAGTTACAAATGTGCCGCTCTGCGTTGCGTTTTTTTCCGCTTCTCCTTGAGATACTCTACCAAAAACAGGGCATCTATTAGCTAGCCAAAGACGGGCGAGCAAAATTGAAGTGGAAAAGTGCTCTAAAATGTTTATAGTTTTAAAAGAAAAACCATTCACAGTTGACATTTTCATGCACAGTTGCTCTACAATCACAAAATTATATTGTAAATATTTGTATAACTTCGAGATGAAGTGAATTTATTAAGTTACTTGTTTTACACTATTTTACATAATTAAATACAAACTACTCAATCATTCTTTATATCACTCAATTACTCTTTATATCAGTCAGTGAAGTACAATGCTAAAGACTTTGTTGAAAGTCAGGCGAGCAAAATAGAAGTGAAGAAGTGCTCTAAAATGTTTATAGTTTTACTTTTACTTTTACTTTTAAGTAAAACCATTCACATTTCACATTTTCATACACAGTTGCTCTACAATCGTAAATTTATATTCCAAATATTTGTATAACTTCAAGTTGAAGTGAATTTATGAACTTACTTGTTTTTTACACTATCTTACACATTTAAATACAAATTACTCAATCATTGTTTGTAGTCAGTGAAGTGAAATGCTAAAAACTTTGTTTAAGAGGACTTTACTTATTAATAGTTTATCTCTTGAGCTTTGCAGCTTTAATGTGCTTTCAATTAAGCTTTATTTCAAGAGCAATACTTTGAAAATGTTGCCTCCGCATCAAACCACACTTTCGATGTGCGAATTCAATTAATAAATGTTTAAAAAATGCGCATAATCAAAGCACTAATATAGTATGCAATTTGCTTGCAAAGTGCTTTAGCTGAAAGTCAGTCATTGCCAATCTGATTAGTGAATCTGCTCGAAACGCTAAATTCCTGGAACTCTGCTAAGCGTCTAAGAATTTTTGAGAAAGTGAAATCCTTTTGTAGCCGGCTTATCTGTTTATGAGTCTAAGGGTATTTCGTAATGCGGCTTGGCTAAACAATGCTGTGCGCTGTTCTTTTCTTTTTTTTTGTGACTAACCGCAAAAGCACACCATAATACGCACCAAAACGACACACTTACAAACACACACACACACACACACACACGCAGTATAGGCGTGTGGAGTGCGAAAGCCTTGAGCAAAACAAGAGCAAGCCGAAAGGCAGCTCCTTCTTAGTGTCTCCTTGGCAGGCGCTGGCTACGCTTTGCTTATCAACACGCAGCTGATTTCCGTTGCTATTCCTGCGGCGCGTGTTGCTGCCGTTTGTTAGCCTGCCCCCCGCCCCTCGTCCCCCTCGGCAACGGCAACGACAGCACCCAACAATTATTTACGTAATGTTATTATTATAATATTTTTTTAAACGCATTCTCACTGGATTTGCGCCACGCCACGCCACGTCACGACGGCGAAAGGACGACAACGAGATGGCGATGGCGACTAGGACAACGAGGCGGCATTTGCGAGTGGCTTTGTGTTCGCTTCTACGCTTGCCGTGCTGCGTTGGGACGCGCGCGAAGATCCTCTCGCATATTAAAAGGCGTTTAAAAACATAAATCCAACGTCTAACGGCTGCTTATGAAAATTACGAGAAAAAAATGAGTGACGCAGCGCTGCGTTCGTTGGCAGGGGCGGCGAGCGGGGAGTGGCATGGTAGATGGGCTTAGCAGGAGCCAAATGGCAGGACAGGCAACGCCAGGCAAGGCACGCTGCCTGTCCGTGGGGACACCCAAAGGAGTTGCTACGCAGGACACAAAAAAAAAACAAAAAAATTGCAAGCAAGCGACATCAAAAGCAACAAAAAATAAGAGGGGCGAAAACGAAAAAATAAGAAAGGGAGAAAATAAAATGAAATAAAATAAGGGAAAAGAAGATGACGAGAGGACAATTTCTCGCACCGTTTGTCGGCGCACACCGAACACGGCACAAGGAAGGATTGCCCACAAAATGTGGCCCAAAATGCTTGCGGTTGCAGCGAAAGTTAAGCGTATTTTTTTGCTGCTCCTGCCAACGTTTCGCCCGCTGCTTGTTTTTTTTTAAGTACTAGTAGTCATAGGCTGGCAGGCAGGCAGGCAGTTAGGGAACTGGGACTCGAAACGGGCTATATAATGAAATGAAGCATACTAAATGAGGCTGCTAAGTTTTCACTGTTAAAATGGTGCCACACACACACACACACTTACATATTTTATATATACGCACATTGGAGCACATAATGAAATGCGAAAAAATGATGATGATATTTTTGGACCATAAAATGCAGATGAGCCGACTAAGCACAAAAATAGTGTGGAGCCCGCAGAAGAAGAAGCTGTAGCTGTAGCTGAAGCCGAAGCTGAAGGAAGCAGCACATTTTGAGTAGGCAGGAGACTCGCATCCGGGTTGGTTACACATTATCCATTACCCACATTACACATACGCCGTGTGTGTCGCATCGACAACTCGACTGACTGACAGACTGAGAGCGTGCGTCTCGCTCGCACGCTGTACAAACTTTTGTGAAGTTAATTTCTTTGCTTTTAAGCTCTCAGACTATGAATATGAAATGTGTATTTGTGCAACTTGTGTTTGGTCAACGGGTGGCCCAACAATTGCAACTGCAGCAGCGACTGCGACTGGGACTGGCTTACATATGTCATGTTAAAAAGTTCGCTTTTAATGTGCAAAATTTTTGGTGGCTAAAGCCATAAAAGTGCATGGGATAAGTGAAATGGATTTCGCTTGGCTGGCCCACATAAGTATGCCATAAAAAACTATCGCAAAAACAATCAAAATGCAAAAGGAGGGGAACGAAGAGCTGAACTATTCTAGCAGCATCTATGGGGGAGACAGCAGCAAGCGTCGCCTGAACTTGGCGCGCAGGATTTATAGAATGTTTTGTGAGCACCATTCACAAAAAAAGAGCGAAAAACGAGAACTGTAGAGCTGGAAATCAAATTGAAGCTAGAGCAACGCTTGAACTTGTTAATGCCTACATGGCGCTGAACATGGCAGCATTGTGCCTGAAGCCCGACAGACATTGTGCTAAGGATGTGCTTTTATTTTAATATGCGAAAAGGGAAAGTACATAAAAGAAGGCAACTTCTGCTTAATATTATTTATTGATAAGTATATCACTACTCACTATGATGAGTATAAGCTGAAAACTGTCAATTTTCTAGCCTGAAGCATGTGTGGAGTCGTTTGAGATAATATCGTTGATTGCAGCTAGAATGAGTTTAACGGCTAGCAATCGTTTTATTCGCTCATTGGCTTCTGCTGAGGTCCAAAATTCCTTTCAATTCGATTTACGGATTTATTTGGTTTTTTAAATATTTGTAGTGAAGCATTATTATTACTATTTGTATAGATCTACCATCTTTACTTGGTTTTTTTATACTTAAGTTTACATTGCTACTTAATATTTAGTTTGCATGAAATTCCAGCATTTGAGCAGCAAGCTTTTGAAGACACAAGAATTTTGTGTTTTTTTAGACAGAAAAGCAGCAAATTAAGTTTGTGCAAATGTAGAACTGTGCAACAGGGAGAAGGAAACGTCATAGACCCTACCATATTCTTAGAATTGAATTCTAAGTAGGTATAGACATGACCGTCCTTCCGTCCGTCCGTCCGCGTGTATGAACGCCTAGTTCTTGAAGACTCTTAAGAGCTACAATAACCATAGTTACTATCCATATATTTCTAAGTCTGTTTCTATGCGATTTTATGTTTTTTTGTTTTTATTTCCCCTCACTAAAGATTTTTGCCAATTACTCCCACTTTTTTCAAAAACCATCTTCTGCAAACTTGAAATGGTTCTGTGTCTAAATATATAAGTTTCTGACATTTCATCAGGATCGGTTAACTAATTTCAAAGTTTATTGAGGTAACGTATTCGATTTTGTCCCACAAAAGTTTCAATTTGAACTCTCTTGTTGCCTATACAATGGTACAGAGTATTTTATAGTCGTTAAATCTCGACTGTAGCGTTAATACTTGTTTTACATATCTTTCGATTTCCAAAATTGACTCACAAGTTCTCTTTTTTAAGGTTGCTTTAAATTTTATAAGTTTTGGATTCAATTTCAAAAATCCACTTAAAAGTTCTCATTTTGTAAGGTTGCTCAAAATTTTAAAAATATGTTTTGCTTCGATTTCGAAAATTAAAGTTTTCACATATGACTTGTTATCTATTTAGGCAGCCTCGAACCTTCTATCAATATTGTTGCTGAAGTTTTTTGCATTTCTAGTTGCTTCAATTTGGTAAACAGCTAAAAGAGGAGCAGCATTTAGATATGTCTGCTTCGTCAACGTTTTGGCAATTTACTGACGCAATAGAGAAGTGGATTTGTCAAATTGGACAAGTCGTAACATAATCACAATAATAATCAGAACATATTTTGGATAGTCCTTGGGGCATTGAGATTGGTCACATCTAGCAATTATTTAAGTGAATATTGTGCTTACATTCCTCAAATTTCACGTTGTACCTATGGAAATATTTATTATTTTTTTCCCTCTCTTCGTTTTATGTGTCAAAATGATGCCACAGCTTGTCGACTTGAAATGTGTGCAATTGGAGCTGTCAAATTATCGATTGTGTCTGTGTGTGTGTGCTTCGGAATCTGCAAAGTGGTTTCAATTTGTGTGTGTGTGGGGGAGAAATGCAAAATAGATTACAAAACAGAGCCAGAGAGAGGAAGATGGGGCGATGGGAAGTGAGGCAGGAAGCAAAGTAAAGTTTGGCCACATAAGTATGCAACGATAAAGTATGCAATTAAGGCACAAATCCTGTTTCAGTTGCTGCTGAAGACAACAATGTGGCTTCGATTGCATGACCATGTCATAATGAAGCACATTTCCAGCTCTCTGCTCGCTGGGCTTCGCCTGTCCGAAATGACAGATAGACGATAGACAAGCCGGCGATGAGTTTGAGTGTTTGTTACAGGGGGCGAAGCATCTTTCATTGCTGCTTCAGTCATGTTGCCATTAAATTAACACGCTCGAATATGTCTGTGTGTTCGCCAAGCGACCGTGTGTGCAAGTGTGTGAGTGTCTATTGTGTGTGTCTTGTGTACATTGTGCAAACTTTTCTAATTTAAACCGGCAGTTTCAGTCAATTGCCACAGCTTACCGCTTTCGACATGAGTTTTACTTTTTACTACCTTCCTGCAACGGAGCCAAAAACGAGGCGAGCTGAGATATTTCCAATACATTTAAAGTTCTGTGAATACTCTTGACAGCAGCCATTACAATACATATATTAAGACACAGACAGACATAGAAAAGTCAAGCCATAAATCTAATAAATACGTGTCTTTCTCACTGCCCCCGCACACGAATTGTATGTGTGTGTGCAATAACTTGTAAAATATGTAATCAATCAAGATGAAACAGTCGTTGAGGCAGCCAAACTATGTCGAAAGTATGCGTCTGACTGCAGTTTGCCTGCAGACTTCGCCCCAGCGCCAAGTCTGAGGTATTCGACGAGTTGCCAGCTCCAAGCGCGGGGGGTGGGGGGACGAGGCGGTGGTTGAATGGGCGATTAATTCAACTTTTGCACAGACAATGCCGGAGCAGCCCAGGCGCACTCGAGAGAGCAATACAAAGCCAGACTCGTCCAGAGCCTAGGCAACGACGCAAACGGGGAGGGGGAAAAAAAATTAAAAAAAAAAAGATAAAGTCAAAAGTTGAAAGTGCAATTTTGTCGTTATTATTTTACATTTACAACAAAAGGCAGGCAGCAAATAAAAATGGGAAAAGCCAAAAATAAAAGTGAAAAGTTACTCGAACTACTTCATGCAGCGAGCAAACCGCTGAGCATGTGTCTATTCCGCTGCTCCCCGCCTCTCTGCAGCTATGTGTGTGTGCGAGATGGTGTGGTGTGTAATTGTCAGTTAGTTGGCGCTGTCAGTCCGAATGTTGAAATTAATTTATTTCAATTGAAGTTGAACTTTTGTGGCTTTATTACTTTGCGAAAGTTGTGTGCACTGCCAGAGCGAGAGCTACGCATAATAAACGGCAGCCACCAACGTCACCATTTTTGAGAGACGACAACGTTGCCAGGTGCTGTCTGCCGCACCTGACCCTTGCCACAGTCAGTTTATATCACACACACACACACATAGCTACACATATTTTGCTTTGCAAAATAATCAAATTGCAAAATTGCAGCGTTTGCTTGTCCTGCCTCCCATTCTCAGTTACTCTCTCTGTCTCTGTCTCATTGCCTGCGTCTCATCTTCGTCCTTGTCATTGTCGCCGTCAACTACCATCTCCACTCGTTTCCGTTTTGCCAATATTCATTCTTCGTTTTTGTTATATTTTTATATAGATTTTTTTTTGCTCTTGCGCCACTCGATAGGGGTAAGTCGGGGGCTGAGGAGAGCGGTCTGTCGTTGGTGCAGCAGGTGCCATTGACGTTTCTGCTGATAATTTGTTGCGAGATTTTGACATTTGCGAGTGGCAGTCGAGCGGCATTGATAGTTATTTGATATGCATATATTGACTAAAAATCATAAAAATAATATTGCAATTCTTGTAAATGAATACAATATACCCAAAGTGAGCACAACAACACCGACGCCAAGAGCTTCACTGACTGACTGCCTGATATCTTACAAACGATAAGTTTGAATTGAACATTTCAGCTCGTTTTAAGTCAGTCGAACAGTTTGAACAGCTTTAAGTTACACTTGCTATTTGAATAAACAATTTATATTGGCTACTTCTGTTTTGAAAGTCAAATAAACGATTGCAGATAAATAGTTATGCAGACTCATTCGTGATTGAAATACAGCATAATTTTAAATTTGATAAAAATAACTAACATAAACTAGCGAAAACAAAGAACCCAAATTGCGTTTTGATTTCAGTGGAACTTCTGACACTCTGAAAAATGGCAATGAATAATTAATGATTCTCATATGCAAAAATAAAAAAAACTCAAAATTAGGTGTCTCGCTTTAGAGCGTTGTATAAACACACAAAATATGGCAAGCAAAACTAATTCAATTTGCAATTCTATGTTTCCTCCCCCCTTAGAAATTCCAATGAATTCATTACAAACGAGCGAAGGTTTCAATTTCCGAGAAGTCGCTTCATTGTGTTGACGTGTTCACTGACTTTTTTTTTTGCTAGATAAATAATTTTGTTAATTGAATTGACGTTTGAGAGGAGAGCCAGGAGAGGCAAAAGTTGTGCTTTAAATGTGGCAAGTTTGCTGTCGCATTGTTGCAGGAGGCAACAACCGAAAAAAGCTCAACCTCAACTTGGATTTTGGCTTTTATCCCTTTTCAGTGCAAACTTGAAGCTGAAGTTGTTGAAATTCCTTGTGCGAATTTGTGTTAGACTCTCATAAAATGAAACTCTAATGAGTGTGTGTCATGAATATTGCTGTTGTTGTTGCTGTTGTTGCTGTTGTTGGCGTTGCCTTTTTAAACTCAAATCAAAAATCAAAATCCGCACAAGCTACAAATGTTAAATCCGCAAATAATTGACAAAGTTTAGGCATAAACGTGGCTCTGTCTCTGCAATTGTGGCATGAGGAGGGATGACAAAAATGCTGCCACTGCCAGCGTTCTCATCGTTGTTGTTGTGTGGCACGCTGGGGCTAACTTCAAAATATGTTGGCCACAAATGGCAAAAGTTTGACAGGTAAACGGAATTTGGTAGAATGTGTGTGGGATATGGCATTCATTCTGTTCTATTTTCCGTTCAGTTAGAGGCCATAAGCTGTGTTAGAGCTGCGGGTGGTTTAACGTATTGCATATGGTAAACGCTTGTTTCCAATCTCAACTCAATCGTTGTTGCGGCTTGGACGTTGGCAGCGTGGGTTTGGTATTGAGATTGGGGTTTAATTTGTTGCCCGACTCAAAACTCGAGTATCTATTATCCAGTTCTAGTTGAGTGTTTGCGCGTTCCGCTTGCTGACTGCCTGCTTGCTGCTGTTTGGCCATTTATGTTTAATGAGATACTTTTTAACAGCCTCATAAATGGCTATGATAACCACTTAATGTCGAGCTATAGCAACAACGACGGCAACGCTGCCAACAAAAACAATTTACATATTAAACTTGCGCCTCAGCCTTTGCCTGGCTCACATTCTCGTACTCATGCCACATCCTGGCCAGAGAGGCGGGCAGGCGAGCAGACTGGGGGGGGGGAGTGGTGTGGTGCGGCGCTTCTCTTTCTCGCCGGCGCGTGCGAAATATGTTCGCCTGCGGCGCATTCACTTTAATTTGATTAAATTTTGAACATTTTCACGTAAAAGTTGCTCCTTCGCATCAGCTTCGGCCTCGACTTGGGCCCGGCCTGGGAGACCGATGTGGATATGGATGGGCTGTTGGAATCGTTTGGGTTGCAGTCATACCCAGCTGGATTCCAGCTGCTCAAAGGATTGCCGCAAAGTCGCCGCCTCCGCGTTCAGCTGTTGTCTGTTGTCGGTTGTCGGTTGTCTGTTTGCATTTCTCTCAATCGCTCCTCTCTCTCTCTTGCTCTCTGGGTACGAGTTTTAAATAGTATTTTTTACTTTTTATCTGCTGCTCGTTTTCATTTTTTTGCCTGCCGCACGTTTTTGTTGTATTTCATAATAAATAGTTGTTTAAACTTTTGCCCACTGCTCCAACAACAGCCGCTTGCCACCAATGTGGTTGCCTGCTGCCTCCTTGCCACATTGCCACTGCCACTGCCACTGCCACTGCTGCTGTTTCAACTATTTTTTGTGCAATCTGCTCGAGTCAGCAGCGTTGTTGCATTGTTGCTCGTTTCCTTTTGCTCGCCGCACATAGTTATGGCCACGGTTTTCGGCTTTTTCGGTTATGTGCACTGATTTCCCCTTCTCCCTCTCTCTCTCTCTCTCTCTGTCTCTCTCTGTCGTTGTGGAGCGTTTTCTATTGCATAGCCATGAGCTGACAATTGTTTCCAGTCGCTCAGACGGTTGCCAGGTTGCAATACATTGAGAATTTTCAAATTAATTCGCATCATTTAAATCACAGACAGCTCGGCCAAAGCAAAGCGAACGCGAAAGCAGACGAAGAAAAGACAAGTCGTGGGTGGGGGGGGGGGGGGGGACGCGGAGAGTACGACTTCTGCCCCTTTTCGCCACTCGGCTGCCATTAAATCGAAGCGAGTCCTTAACAAATACAGCGAATTTTCGGTGGCGTCAAGTCGTGCATCCTTGTTAGCCTAGAGATGGACACGTGTCCGCGATAGCGCCAATGCCGGATTCGCAATTAAGCAGCTCGGCAGATCAGGAAACATATAGACAGTCAAGGAAATTTGTTGCTGAACATATTAAGAAAATGAAATAAGTTGAAAATTTCAATATATATCGATTATTTGTTGGTAAGAAAGGAATATAAAGTGAAAAATAGACAAAAGAATAAATTGGCAAAAATTGTTGCCGAATTTGCGATTAATTACGAAATCAAAATATATAGAAAACATTGTTTTCAATAGATATAAATTGATGTTTTGGGAAAATAAAATATATCGATTATTTAATGGTTATTCTAATTTAAAATTGAGTAGCAAATAAAAAGTGGAAAATAGACAAAAGAATAAATTGGCAAAATCTTTAAAAACAAGCATGAAGAAAGTTGGAAATATATAGACAATATTGATTTCAATAGATATAAATTGATTTTTTGGGAAAATAAAATATATCGATTATTTAATGGTTATTCTAATTTAAAATTGAGTAGCAAATAAAAAGTGGAAAATAGACAAAATAATTAAAAATAGCCAAAAGAATAAATTGGCAAAATTGTTTGGGGATTTTGCGTATAATTATGAAATCAAATCTTTAAGAACAAGCATGAAGAAAGTTGGAAATATATAGACAATATTGATTTCAATAGATATAAATTGTTTTTTGGGAATGTACGAAATTGGTTTGACGACAATTGCTTTCATTATTGAAAGAAGAGATTTATGAAAATTGATTTTTGCGATTAAAAATGTGTGAAGAAGTAAAGTGCATCAATTTGACTAAGCAATACTATTAATTTGCTGCTAGCGATTAATTGTTTAATTGAATTTGTGAGCAGCAGAAGATTGCAATAAAAAAGATGTCTGCTAAATGGATTTCCGAAGAAATTCACCTTTTACTTATATACTATTTTACATTTTTGTTTTTGCTTGACTTGATAAATTGCTAATCGAATATAGCTGTTGATAGAACATGTTTTTAGTTTGTGAAACGTACGCAGATCCTGCTAGCTTACACTTCAAACAGTTTTATTAAATTTCTAAATACTTCGCCAGCTAGCTGTGGTTTCAACATGTTGCTTGGGGAGCTTAGCTTTGGCTTAACTCGGACACCTCGCACAAGGCAACTAATTCGATTTGTATAGTTCTTGAGAATGGGCTTATTGAGTTCTCGTGTTACGTGATTTGTGCTGCCATTGTTTTCGTTCTGGCCAAGAGTTGGGCAGCTGGCTTAATCGGGTCGGGTTTTGGTCTCATCTCTAGCTGTGTTTTGCTGCTGTTGCGACCGTTTAAGTTATGGAGCACATCGAGCTGAGCAAACGAACAGATAAACAATAAGTAACTGTGAATTATAGCGGCCATTACTTTTGTCTTCTTGCCTGTGAGGGTGAATCGCCAATGCCAGTTGTTAGTGGCGCTCTTGTCGTTGTTGTTTGTTGCTGCTGCTGCTGCTTCTGTTAGTTGTTTATGGCAGGACAATAATTAGGACAATGGCGCAACGCATCAGTTTTGGACAACGACACGATGGAGTTGAACCTCCAGCCCCCAAAACGAAAATGATATTTTGAACGTTTGGCCAATTTGTGTGTGTGTGTGTTTGTGTGTGTGCCAAAATTAGTTAATTAGGCAGGCGCTCATCGTTGTTATATTGCAGGAGGGCGGGGAAATGTTTTGAAATGCTATTTGCCAGGCAGCTTCTTCGCCAGTTCAATTTCCCCAAAAACTCTAGGCACTTCAGCCACTTGATGCGACGCGACGCGGCGCGACGCGTTGTGGCATCAACAGTTGGCAAATCGAACTCTGTCGCTGCGTAAATTGCTTATGAAATTGACATCGAATGACGACGACGACAACGATGACTCCCTGACAGCCTGCGCCTGCTTCCTACTCTGCCTGCTGCTGTTGCTTCTGTCTGCCGGAAATGGAAACAGCGCTAATGACGAGCCAAACGCAGCCACACACACACAGAGACACACAGACACACGCAGATAGGCAGATACACTGACGCACACAGAGACGTGTATAACCCACATAATTGGCAAATCACACACATTGATTTCAACGTGTGTTGTCGTCGTTGCCATTGCGGGTTCAATCGTTCATTTCGCACTGGCAACGCAACCGCAACCTGTCCCCCACTCCCCCCCAGTCCCCCACTCGTGCACTCAGTTGGAGGCCACCACATCCGACATCCGCCTAAGCGACGAGCCAAAATGCTGACAGAAAATATGGCGCATAATTTTAAGGCAATGGATACCCTCTAACCACACACACACACACGCAAATCGAATACACACACACACACGCACACAGGCACACGGAGAACCTCAACTTCAACCTCAATTTGGGCCAAGCTTTTAGGTGTGCTGTGTCTCGCTATCTCGCTCGCTCCATCGCTCGCTGCGAATGCGTGTTTTTATCTGCAACTGTGTGTGTGTGTGTGTGTGTGTGCCTCATATAGGACATCATTAATAACAGTGAAACAGCGGCAGAGAGACAACATCATTATCAAAGAGCCCGAGACGAGTTCAATTTTCATTGTTTGGTTTTTCATCTTGGCGTCGACTTGAAATGGCAGCAACGAAAGCACAAAAGCAGCGACAGCAGCGTTCATCTTAAATAATTAGGCAAACTTTGTGTCTGCTACAGGCAGTCCACACACACACACCGACACACACACACTGACAGCGAGACAGTCATCAACTTTAGCCCTGTGCGTTGTCAGGGCAGACAGCGAGCGCAGAGAGAAAAAAATTGCTTCATTGCTGTAATTTATAACATTCGCTTGTCATTAACAGCAATTTTAATCGCTGCCAACTCACACATAGATATATATCTATATCGCCACATGTGCTCTCTCTCTCTCTCTCTCACTCTGTGGGTGTATTTAAGGGTGTGTGTGTGTGTTTGTGAGCGGTATTTAAAGCGTGAAAATATTAATTTATGGGCTTTTAAAATGAGCCGGCAAATGTGGGCAATGAACGTGGATGGCAATAAATGTGAAATGTGCAAATGAATAGCAATATTTCGAATTAAATGCCCAAAATATGTAATAAATACTCAATCAAATACAAGCATAAATTCCATATAAATACGCACATTACTCGTAATGCCAAAATACTTACAAATACCAGTTTCATTTTATGAGCAGCTTAAGTGAATACAACAACCAGCCATGATTTATACACTCAAAGTTTCATCGTCCACATTACTCTATTTTTTATTAATTAGTTTCCCTTTTCTCGTGTTGCGAATTCCATAAATTATTAGCTATTTATTGTAGTCAAATTGCCTGCAAGTTATTTTGCCATTGTACTGACTTTTAAAGTGCAAGTCTGAATTGGAATATTTTAGCCGTTTTTAATTGAATTTCAATTATATGCATATTCAAATATTCAACTGTTGTGCGCTTGTTTTGTGCAATATATATTATACTTTAATTAGAAAATAAATCTGCCAAATTTCGCCGTTTCCAACTAATTTATATGCATTAAATTAAAATATGTAAACGCGAAAGTTGCAGCGACTTGCAAACACCCTAGAAAACAAGTTCAAACTTCATTGATTGCAGTTGGCCTAGAAGAGTCGGCTATAAGCACACAACTTCCGGCGCAATTATTTAAATACTTTAAGCAGAAGCCACGAAGGCAGTGGCGAAAAGCAGCACATAAAATACAAGCGTATTCCTTAATAAGATTACACATAATTTATAGAGTTTGGCATGCCGCTTTCAACTGCCACACATAGCATTTTATAAGCCGGGATTCTAATTATCGTCGTGTTGAATTTATAATAAATATACAGTTGCGTCTCGTCGACCGACTTGTTATTATTATCTTGCGTTTATCGGGCCGACGTCTGCTGTTTTGCAAAGCATTCGAAATGCAGGCCAAGAACATCGCGTTGCCGAAATCTATTTATGCCGCGCGCCTCGGCTGCAAAGCCCATAAACCACAGCCAAAATCCAGTGGTCGTCGCATTTAAGTGCGGCAACCAGCAACCACCGTTGAGGCAAATCCGCTCGCCTTAATCTTCACTTGCTGCGCGTATCTTAATAAACTATTAAATCAAACTCAAGCTTCACTGCACGCAAGCACACACACAAACACACACACTGCGATATGGATACGCATACGAGTCGTGTGTGTGTGTGTATAGTAAATAAATAAATGAGTTATATGCGCGCGTTGTTCGCATTCACATTATTCTCCATGGCATTGGCGCTTTCCTGTACTGAGGTTGCCAGTTTTTGGCTCTGACTCCGACTCTGGCTCCCAGCACCGGGGCGCGTGTCCTGTTTTATTTTATTTTATTTCGTTGTTGCTGCTGCTGCTGCTGCTGCTGCTGCTTTTTTCATCTTTCAGGAAACCGATACGACGTGGCCATTATGGCTGCGTTGGCCCTGTTAGTAAGTAAGTCACCCAGCAGGATCCAGGAAGTGAGTTAAGGCTCAGCAAACAGAAATAAATTGAACTGAAATTGGCCCACTATGTATTATAAATGTCCAAGGAGAAATTTGTTATCCGGCCCCACTGGCAGTGGCATTTTCTTTTGATTTTCCCCTGTCAAGCCCCAATTGCCCCACACACTTTAAAGTATTCACAATTATGGTCAAGAGCCACAAACAAATTGCGCTTAAGATTGCAACGCGTCAATGACCAAATTATTGAAAGTCTCCAGCTGCGAATTGCACAAACTTGATAGATGTGGCTTTTTGGGGACAGTTGCTGAAAGAATTTGGAATCAAACAAGCAATTGCTTTGGCCAGCAAATTTGTCATTTTAGCCAACGAGTTACGACTGCAAATGTTTACTTAGTTTTATAGATGGTTCCTTTCAGGGAGCCAAAATTGTGATCAACTGTTTTGTAGTATTGTAAAATATTTGCAACTAGAAAGTATTCGCAAGCAACAGCGACTTTAGCCATATTAGCTGATGGCTTTAACCATTTTTTGCTTAAACCAACACTTGTTGCGCAATTCGCTTTGCTTTGTGTACGCTTTCATAAGTTGAAGTTATCTCCATGTTGATTGTTTATTGTTTATTGTCATCGATAGTTTCTTTCCATTTATTCTGCTTTTTTTGCCGCAGTTTGTAAGCGATTCCGCTGATCTCATTTGGCTCCCAGAGACCTGTAGCCTGCTTTTGGCCATGGCTGGCACAAATATCTCGCTGCTGCCTGTTCCCAGCAGCCTTGGCTGCCACTACACCTCCCCCCCCACCGCCGCCCCTTCTCTCGCTCTGTCGTTATTATTTATGTTTTGTTATCCGTTGACCAGAGCGTTGGCGCTTGTTTTCCACACACACACACACACACACACACAGCCACATGGCTGCTCACCTATTTTACGATAGAATGAATATCTTGTGTTCCCACTGCTGTGGTGTGTCCCTGTGTGTCTGTGTGTGTGTAGTTTCTGCCACAGTATTTTTCTATAAGCTCGCAGTTTTGCCAGCTCAGTTCTATTCTCTGCTCGCTCTATTCTAGTTTCCTTTTTTTGCTCGTCGTGTTTTCGGCTGCTGCTGCTGCTGCTGCTGCTGTTACAGCTACTGCTGCTTCTATGTACTTCCGTTTTGTAGTGAAAAGAGCTTTGCGTGTTGCGGGATGCGTGTGTGTGAGGCTGCGTGTGTGTGTGTGTTGGTGTCCATGTGGGGCTCGCCTGTTTGTTTGTTGCTTAGAGAATTGATGGCAAAAGGATGTGTGTGATTTCGCATATGCGAGTGTGCGGCTGCGTGTGCCCCTGTGTGTGTGTGTGCGTGTGCGTGTGTGTGTGCTAGGGCTGCCACTACTGCTTGCCGCAAATATCTGCTGAATGAAGTGGCATTTGTTAGTGTGGTTTAAAGTAAAGTGCGCGGCGTAAGCTTTTAACAAGCGAAATTGCTTAAATGTTGCTGGACAGCAGCCGGGAGAAAGAGAGCGAGAACGAGACGGGGGAGTCGAAGTGGGGATGCGAGTGAGTTACTTGGCTGACTGGCTGGCTTAAAGGGTGTTGCAGCCAAAGACATAGTGCACAGCGATAGAGAGCGAGGGAGCGAGGAGGGGAGAGAGAGGCGGCATTCTGCGCACAAGTGTATGCGAATGTTAAGTAGTCATGTAGAGCGAGATGTCTAGCGTCTGTGGAATGACTAAATAAGTTATTCATATCAAGTTTTGTTTTGTGGCTTAACGCAACTTAAGTGCTTTTAGATATTCGCACTGCAAAAAAAAACCAAATAACAAAATAACACACAACAGCAACAACAACAATCTGTCTTGTTCCTTCAAGTTGCACAATATTATTCTATTTATCTAAATTACATGCTCAATCGACGCGACGTTGCATAACAAAACAACGTAACTCAATTTCTGCCATCGAAATTAAAGCAAATCTGAGGCGAACAAACTTTAAGTTCAAGAAATTCCCCAAAAATTATGCTACAAAAATTACCAAACTGAAAACAATTTCTAAGGAATTATATGTATAACTGATTGCTTTAATTAGATTATTAAGACTTGAATTAAATAATTTACGCCAAGGAATTATTATACAAATTGCAGCACATATTTTGCTGAAGTTGAAAAGAATTTCTTAGGAATTACACGTATAACTGATTACTTTTATTTCTTTAAATTCATTATTATAAGTTTTGAATTAAACAATTTACGCCAAGGAATTATTATACAAATTGCAGCACATATTTTGTTGAAGTTGAAAACAATTTCTAAGGAATTACATTTTTAACTGCTTACTTTTATTTCTTCAATTTCATTATTATAACTTTTGAATTAAACAATTTACGCCAAGCAATTATTCTACAAATTGCAGCATATTTTGTTGAAGTTGAAAACAATTTCTTAGGAATTACATGTATAACTGATTACTTTTATTTCTTTAATTTCATTATTATAACTTTTGATTATTATTACATTATATTATTATACAAATTGCAGCATATTTTGTTGAAGCTTTTTAACTTGTCTGCTGTTTTCATTGTTCAAAATTACATGTAAAATTGACGCCCAAATAATTTTAGAAATTGCAAAATAAGAATTTGCTACAATAACATATTTTATTACCCAAAAAACATGGTATTTATTTACAACACTATATTTTATTACCCTGAAGACATTGTATTTATTTACAACACTTTTTTCCCCTCTTCTTGTTGAACGCGCTTTTGTCTTGACATTTATGTCATTTTGCTCTAAGACTTAAATAACTAACTAACTAGTTTGGAAACTCAACAATATGCAAATATCATGCAAAATTAGAATTTTCTATAATGAGATAAATGTATTTTCCTAACTACATTTAATGTCTTATAGTATTAACTTTTGTCATTTATTTACAACACTTTTTTCTTCCTTCTTGTTGAATGCGTTTTTGTCTTTATAAATATAATTGTGTTCTAATAGCTAAACGACTTCTAACGAATTGGGAAACTCAACAATAATTATTCAATATTACATGTAAAATTGATGCCTACATTATTTTAGAAATTGTAAAATTAGAATTTACTACAATAAGATATTTTACAATACTTTTTTCCGCCTTCTTGTTGAATGCAATTTTATCTTTATATACATCATTTTGTTCTTATACCTAAACAACTTTGAACTAATTGGGAAACTCAACAATATGAAATTATCATGGCATTAAATTTGTTACACGCAATGAACTAATTCAATTAGCATTTGCAATTTGTTACATGAAATAAACTAAGTTCTTAGGTTCTACAAGTTTTTCATTTTTTTCTCTCACAATTTCTTTGGCAATCTTGTTGCTTAGTAAACTTTCAGAAGCTCTTGTTATATTTAATGCTTAAGTGAATCTACTTTGCGTCGACCTCTTGAAGCTCTAATTAATTTATGCACAATTCGAAGTTTAAAGCGAGCGCAAAAAAAATTGCAGTGGGGGGAAATTCTTAAGAAAAATCTGCAAGTTGGCGGTTGGGGGAGGATTGTGGTTGCAACTTTCTGTTGCGTCTGGCGATTCACCTAAGTGGCAAGAGAGAGAGAGAGGGGGGGGGGGGGAAGAGAGTAGTTATCGTTGTGTACATTCTTAGAATATTTCGTGGCTCGAGGTGTGTGTGAGTATTTTGGAAAGTTTTGCGGGCAACACGCACATTCCATTTCTATGCAACACTCGCATACAAATCGTTTTTCTAAGTGAATTTAGTTGCTGTACCCCCCGCCCCCGCCACCCTGCCGTGTGTAGCGAGCGTTTCTTTATTAGCACACACACATGTGTGTGTGTGTGTGTGTGTGCACGCATACATGCATAAATATAATCTTTTTATGTGGCTGTTTTGAGCTGCTCGATAGCGCAATTTGGGGAGCAGGCTGGGAGCCACTGACGGCATCTCCAGCGTCCATTGTTTGATCTCGCTGACTGACTGACTGACTGACTGGCGGGCGGGCAGGCAGGCAGCCAAAGCGTCCCCATGGAGTCGTCAATAAATGCGATAAAACCAAACATGTTTCATTTGCAACAGCTTCAGCTTCAGCTACGCCAACGTCTTGGTCTTGGTCGTGCTCTTGGTCTTGGTCTTGTTCTCGGCTGCACACATCTCTCATCTTACAATGGGGCAGGAACTCATAAAATTGTGCGAGCAACGAGGACGGCAACGGCGACGTCAAACTCCTGTGTGGATTTTGACCCATAATTGACTTGTACACATGGCAAGTCGCCAACTCCCAAGTGGAGAGCGAGCTGGCTCCCACATATACATATAGACTTATTTTTATTTATATATGTGCATGCCATGTATATGTTACTAATCCTAATCTGCTCCGAGTAGTGTGCAGAATTGTCAGCTTTGACATTTTTAATGCCCCCATAGCTATCATTAGATGGTCGAACAAAGCGCAGTCGACGAACAAAGGCAATCGAAATAATCAATACAAATTTTATAACCTCACTCCCCGCCCCGCAATCACACACACAGCGAGTCAGTCGCACAACAATGAAATACATTACAAATCAATTGCAATCGCTCGAAAATCGGCGTACGAATTTCCATAGACGACGTCTGGCTTTGTGGGTTCCTCCTGGCAGCCTGGCTGCCTCGCTGCCTGCCAGCCTGGATTCCTGGCCGTGGCGCAAGGCGCAAAGGGGCAACATTATTATCATCATCAAGCGTACAAAGTTAGTGCCGCCGGCTGCAGAGTTCGAGTGGCGCGAAGCACGAGGCGAGCAGCGAGCGGGGGCGCAGCGGCGGCTTCAAATCGGCAAATGAAACAAACCAGGATTTACATGTACACAGTTATTGCTGCTGCCGTCGCTGCCGCAGTCGCCGTCGCTGCCGCGCGTCGCTGAAGCTGCTCCAGTCTCTCATGTGCGTGTGTGCAGCATTTCCTTTGGGTTATTTTCCGGGAACAACATTTCATGGCACTGATAAAGCTGCCATGGCAGCGACAGCAACGACGTCGACAGCGGCTGCAGCAGCATCTGAGCAGCGCAGTTGCCGCCGGCAGCGCCCTCAAAACTGGGGAAACTGCTGGCCGCCCGAATTGCGTCGGCGCGCCAAGAGAGCAAACACTCGAGAGCGAGAGCGAGATTGAGAGTCGGGTTTTTTGTTTGGTGGGAAATTGTGCTCAGACAAGTGTCGCTGCGAGCGCTTTGTGGCATGTCAGCAGGCAGCGCAAACTGCCCCCGGGCGGTAGGCAACAAAATATTTGACGCAAGTTGCGCGTTGCCCGCTGCCTGCTGCCTGCTGCCTGCTGTGTGAGAGTGGCCGAGTGTGAGTGTGCTGCTATGTGTGAGCGGTGCCGCGTGCACTCCAGGCAATGTCAAGTTGACACTTTCACCAACACACACACACACACGCACACACACACACTCGTATGGCGAACTGAGGCAATTATGCAGCGCATGATGAGCTGGCTGCGAGTTGCAACTTAATGATGACTATCTGCAGATTAAGCTAGCTTGCAGCTGCCACTATCGTCGACGACAACTTGCTGGCAGGCTGGCAGTTAGCCGACTGCCTGAACACCCTCTATAGAGGTTACATTTGCTATTGTTGTTTGTTTGCGCCATTTGCCCCAGCGCGATGTGCCTTCTCTTTTGCGCTGCCGCGGCGCGCTGGCTGCGGCCACCCACGAAAACAAACATAAAGGTGCAACAATGACGCGCGTAGATTTTTCCAACTCTCCAAAACTGGCGCGTGCCCGCTTCCTCTCGCTCGCTCTCTCACTCGCTCTCGCTCTCGCTCTCTGCGCTCCGCATCTCCTACGCTGCAAGCGCTCGCTCTCTCCACACACACACACACACACACACGTCGCTCTCTCGCTCTCGCTCTCCCACTGTGCTGTCTGTTAAGTAATTTTCGGTTTGTGAAAGTGAATTTTTAGCGACTGTTTTGTGTGTGATTGCAACATTGTGCGCGACACTGGCGCAAAGCGGCTGCGGGGAGGGCGTGGGGCACGCAAGTGTGGCAGGCAGTAAGCCAACTCAAGATGTATGGCTAACAGCAGCAGCAGAAGGCACGGCGCATTTAGCAGCGCACCAGCAGCAGCTAACAGCATCGATCGATGCAGGCGCGAAAAGTGTTGCATACCCAACAGGCGCACCAAAGTTAAAACTAGTTGAACAGGCAAACTTACAGATAACTATAAAATATTGAACATACTTGGAAATACTTTTCAATTATTTGTATTGTTTTCTAGGCAGCTGTTCTTAAACAGTTGAACAGCTAAACTTACAGATAACTATAAAATATTGAACATAGCAAAATGCAGAATTCAACTAAACTAGTAAAACAATACTTGCAAATACTTTTCAATTATTTGTATTATTTTCTAGGCAGCTGTTCTTAAGCAGTTGAACAGCTAAACTTACAGATAACTATAAAATATTGAAAATAGAAAATTGCAGAATTCAACTAAACTAGTAAAAAAAATACTTGCAAATACTTTTAAATTATTTGTATTATTTTCTAGGCAGCTGTTCTTAAGCAATTGAACAGCAAAACTTACAGATAACTATAAAATATTGCAAATTGCTAAAATATATAATACTTACGTATAAATGTTTCTTAATTATGTGAATTGTTTTCTAAGCGGCTGTTTTTAACAAGTTTGCAATTAAAATGCTGATTTGAAATGAACAAATTTGGCAGCACATTAAATTATTGCAAGACCACTGAGGCGTTTGAAGCGTCTAGGCTTTTCAAAGACGTTATCTCGAACGTAAGTGAAAAAAGATAAGTCCTCATGGCACACACGCTGAGGTTTGGTTGTTATGATATATTCCTAAATATGTTGATATGGCGCTTTATGCTGGCACTGGTTCAACTACTGATGTAAATAAATGTATATATAAAAAAAAAACTTTAAATTATTGAAAATATGATAACTCAAATCATCAACCATACTTTAAAAACATTTTTTTTAGATTTATATACATTTATTAAGTAGTTGAACCAGTATAAGCGCTATAGTAACTTAATAACACATTTCGGGAATATCTCAGACTGATCAAATCTCATATTTCACAAGGACTTATCAATTGTCGTTCAAGTTTGAGTAAGCGTTTGGGCGATATTTAAAATTGAAGTGACATTGGTCATATTGTCCTAAGAGCAACAACTTAAATATTAAACAAATACTTGGAAATACTTTTTTAATAATTTTGATTGCTTTTTAGGCTGTTAAAGTGGCAGCTATTTATAATAAGTTTGCATGTAAAAGTATGATATTAAATAGAAATATGTTGGGGAACTATAAATTATAGAAAATAGTCAAAGTATTAAAACCTTCTTTAAAAGCATTTAAAAGTACGTTAGTGGTTGAATATATTGGTAAAGGCCGTTTAAAGAGGGATCTACTTCCAATAATTTTACAATTAAAAGTATGATATAAAATGAAAAAATGATGGGCAACTAAAAATGATTGAAAATAGTAAAATAGTAGTCAAAATGAAATAACTATTTTCGCATTAAAAATAGTTAATATTGATAAAGTGTTGTGATGTTATGTGTATTTAGCTGTTTCTTAAATGCCATATATATCTGTTGTTCAGAAACTTATTTATAATTATTAAGTTTAATATCTAACATTAAGTACATTGTATGCATTGCTAATCATGATAACTTAACTCTTTCGATGCGCATATTTTGTGTATATAAAGTTTGTATATAGCCAGCTTTTTACACCTTGAATTTGCTGCTCTGCTGATCAATGCTGGGGCTGTTAAACTTCCGCAGTGCGCTGGCAACCCTGGCCATTGGCCCGCATCTACTACAAGCATTTAACAGACAGCTTCGTGTGTGGGGGTGTACACGAGCTCTCCAGCTCTCTCAGTCGCTGTCGCAGTCGCTGTCGACGTCGCTGCTGCTGCTGCTGTGGAGCCCGCTCTTTCTCTGTCTCTCTGCCGCTCTTTGCTTCTCTCGCTGCGGCTGCCTCTCGCTTGCTCGCGTGCAGTGTTTCGCTCTCTTTCTCGCCATGTGTGTGTGTGTGTGTGTCGCTGTTAGTTGCTTCCGTTGTTGTAATGCTTCTGCGCTGCCGCTGCCAGAAGTGAAACGCTGTCGCTGTCGCTGCTGCTGCTGCTGCCGCTGTCGACGTAGAGCGGCGACGTCGACGTTGTTGTAGTCGTCCTGACGCCTTTCGCTGTTGCTAAAAATCCTACGCAATTCGCGAGAGTCCTTCAGTCGTTATCAGACAAGCGAGTCCAGCAGTCGTTGCGTTCTGTTCCTTAGCCGTGCAAAAGTAGCCTAGTGAAAACACACAGCCAACAAAAAAGCAACAAACAACCGACAAGCAAAAAGAAAAATCCAAGCAAAAGCATAAGGAAATCAATTCTCGAATTCTCAGCACTCGGCTAAAAAGCAACCAAACCACGACAACAACAACAACAACAACAGCAGCAGCAGCAACAACAACAACTGAGTTCAATTTCATTGTCAATAGCGGCGAAATTTTCGGTAGTAGACAACCACGACGACGACGAGGACGAGAACGAGAACGAGACGCGTTTTTTGCTTAATATTAGCGACATTTTTTCACGTGATTCGCAACGCGTTCAAGTGCAATCAACTTAATCAACAATTGAAACATTTATCAGCGCGCTGTCTAACGTTTGAGCTTTAGTAGTGTAAAAGTAAAATACAAAACAAAACATAAACAAACCCAGAGTATAAAAACACAAATGCAATTTAGGTAAACGGCAATTTCAAGAGCTTCTCAATTAGTTGTGAAATAAACAAACAAACAAACAAACCAAACCCAAAACAAAGATACAAAAACAAAAACAACAGCATAGCGATTAACAACAACAACAACAACGAATACAACAAGCAAGCGGCAGGCAACAACAAGCGACAACAAACAATAAGCAAAGCCACACAACAACAGCTCTACAACAACAACGCGCTCTTTTTTGTGTGGGCAACAAGGACACGCAGCAGCACAACAACAACAAACAACAGCGCACACACATTTTTCCTGTCGAAAGTGTTGCAATAAATTCAATCAAAATTTCACACTTTGGAGTAAATCTGTTTTACGTGAAGCAGCCAGCGGAGTTATTTCAGCAGCCGCCGCCGCTTCCGCCGTTGCCAACGCTGCCAGCGCCGGCGACAATTAAAGCGATTAGTCCGCCAGTGACAGCAGCAGCGGCAGCAGCAGCGCCGCCCCTGACGCCGACGCCGCTGTCAGCGCAAACCGCCACAATTCCAACAAAGAAGCTCGTTGTAAGTAATCTTCAACTTTAACTCGCCTCGTCCCCCTCCCCCACTTGTGTCTTGTGTGCCCTTGGCCAGAAATTTCTTCTAATTATTAATGTGAATGAAAGTTTTTGGTTCACTGACCGTCCCCCCCCCCAGCCCTTGAAGTATGCAATGAATTATTTTGATGCTATTATTTTTACATATTTCGCTTCGCACGCAATAAATTAATTTATGTCCAACGTCAGGCACGTTTCGCGCCCAGCTCCAAAACAACAGCAAGAAAAACAGTCAGAAATGTCCACTCTCCCTGCAGATTACTTTCCTTTCCTTGGGGCGCACGTTTCTCACCTGTTCGCCATTCATTACAACGTGTCGTTTATAAGATTTGCCAAGTAAATCGTTTTAAGTGTGTGAGTGTGGTGCTTGGGGCAACACAACAGAGAAATTAAAATTGTAGATAGAGTCGTGGGCTGGACGCTGCTATCTGCAGAGCACTCGGTGCTTGTTTATAACATCGTCGCTTATAATTTGCTTTTAATTTGTTTGGCAAACGCCAACACTTCAACACGGACGACGGACATCGCTCAACGCGGACTGGGCCAAAGGACGCGGGCAACGCACAAAAAATGTCATAAAAATAATTACGCAGCGCCGTCGCCGCCTCCAACGTCGTCTCCCCCGCCGTATAAACGTGACGCGTTGGCAATTCGCGTGTCTCAAAGCGACTTACTGCCCCGACCTGCGCCCGCGGCCTATAAATTTTATAGCAGAGCTGTAAACGCGACTAAAGGCTCATCGAAAAGTGGCCATAAATAAGTTGAAATATATCTAGTATATATATATATATTTATAGTGCGGTTTTTTGGACACACAACACAGCCTACAACTTCAGCGGCTATGACTCTATTTAACCCATAAACTTGCAGGAAGTTGCCAACAAAAATAGGCGCTCCAATGTTTGGCCATAAACAAAGCTTGTGGCCAAAACAAATGATGGCCAGCCAAAGACACAAGGCGCAGCCGATAAGACACTTGAAGCTTGTGAACTGCAGGTCAACATTGGAAAATGAAACGAAACTTTATGTTTCCGGGCAGCCGTTAAAAGTCCATCAAATAATTGAAACTTTTAGTTGGCGCAAAGTCATCAAAGTTTTTGATAACTTGAGCGAAATCGTAAGACTTTAATAAATCATAATAATAATTTGCGGACTCAAATAATAGCTTTTTATCGCCAGCGCATAGTTTGCGGCTCTAGAGAAAAGAGAGAAATGAATTTCTTTTTATCGCCGGCAAAGCAAAGTCGGAAGCAATAGTTCAACTATTGTTTTTATGCTCAACTAACAATTAGAGTTTATGCTGGAGACTATAAATTAAAAGCACTTTCCAACTGATTTTTAAAACTAATTGGCCGTTGATTTCAAGCAAGTTGTGCTGAAATTAGTATGCAGCTGATTGCAAAAGAAAGAACAAATTCTAATCAACAATTAAACCGCATTGCAATAATCAATTATTGAATTCAAGTCTGCCTCCATACAGTTTTAATTTGCATTCAAAGACTAGCGCTGTATTGTAAAATAGGGCTGCTTGAGGCACTTTTGTATTGCTGTGGCTTGGGCGGATGTTGCAAGATTGATGGCGCTTGCTGGGAGCCCGCTTATCAGCTGAGTCATGAGAGAGCCCAGTTGATTTGTTATCACATCGAGCTGGGGCCATAAACAATGCTTAAGGCTGTCAGCCAAAACTGAAGTGGCAAAATTCTTCATCAAATATTCGAGCTTGGCCCATAAATTTGGTTGTTATCCTCCAGCAGCGCTCTCAACAAAGAAGGCATTATCGTTGAGTAACTCGCTCAGTTTTGGGCCCCCCACAAGTAGTTTGCACCGTCGACGCTTCGAGTGCAATGTGCACTGTCAGCTACACCTATTGATGCTGCTGCTCTGCCACAAGCACGACGACGACGACGAGGAGGAGGACAACGACAACGACAACGACAACGAGAACGACAAGGAAAACGACACCGAGACATGCAGGCTCGTGTTCAGCCTTATCCCCCACATGTTCATCCACATTTGCTGCTGATGCCTTTGAGTGCTCGCTGGCTGGCTGGCTGGCTGGCTGGCTGCTAGCTGCTCTCTGTCTAACTGCCAGTTTAGATTTGTGTCTAGTGACTCTGGCTTGTGGTAAACACTTGAGTTTAATGGTTTGTTGACTGCCTTCCCAATGGCTCAGCCGACGCTCAGCTGCTCAGCCTGCAAACGCAGAGCGACCTGAAGACGTTTGCCATAATAAAATTCTCGTCTATTGGCGTGCCCATAAAAGCTGGCTAACGTAAACGAGCATTAAACTGCCATACACTTCAGCCAACCTAGCTAGCTCTCAGCTGAGCTACTAAGCTCCCTCACTCGACTCTCGACTGTTTTATTATTTACTAACTATTTTATTTGATTTGATTTAATTTTGGCAGTTGCCGCCGCTCCGCGCTCTGCCATGTTTAAAGACCGCAAAGCCAATTTATAGTGGCAGCGCCGGATTATCGAGAAAGCTGAGCTAAAGGCGAGCAATAAAATAAATTCAATGCGAATGAAAGGCTTTTCTTCTTCTCTCTGTGGTACTAAAAAAATGCCAGCAATTTGTTTGTTTACAACGAAATCTACTTTTGCGCGTGGCGATTTAATAAGTTGAAGTTCGAAGCGTGTTGTTTGTTTTTTTCTACTTGCTGTGCTTTATTTGCGAGTGGATCAGCTGGCGAATAACACAACTCATCCGACTGCTTACAAAGCACAGCCAACAAAGTCAGCAGGAAGTCCGCCGTCCAAGCTCTGTCTTTTTTTTCTTGTTGTTATTGTTGTTGTGCCAGCTGCCAGCTGCCAGCTGCCGTTAAGCGCTGCTTGAGGGGCTTAGGCGACGCCTGCCTTCCATAAAACTGTCACAATGTTGAGAGTGGCTGCAGTGGAGTCAACTGGCGTGGAGGGGGAGTGATGGCTGTAGCCACAAGCAATTAGCTATCATGCATATGGAGAGCGCAGGCACAGAGCGACAAGGAAGCCGCAAATCAAAAAAAAAAGCAGAAACCTAAAAGGAAACCAAAAGCAATTGTCAGCCAAATTGGCATTGGCATTGACTGTGCGCTGAGATTTGATTTATCAACATGTTTCACGTGCGACACAAAAATCGCTGGCATTGTCAGCCCAGCTGGGGACTAAGCAGGCGGCAGACGGCCGGGAGGGGGCTGGAGTCGAGGCAATCACACAAATACGACGTTTTCGTTTTACGCGTCGCCGCATCGAAATGTGCGTGCCACACAAGAGAGAGAGAGAGACACACACAGCTCAACTGACGCGTTTCCGTCAAGTGCAACAAGCTGACGGGGCGGCGGCTGAGGGGGAAGCAGTCAGCGTGCGTGGGTTTATTAAAATTTTAATATCAACGGCAAAGTCGACAGGCAGCCAAGTAAAAAATGTGTGTGCGGCACAAACTTTTTTTTTTTTATTTTTCGCTCTTTCCGTTGCCTCATTTCTGTTTTTTTTTTGCGCTTTGCTGTGTTCCTTCTGGTTGCGCCAGGACGAATGTCGACGCACAGGCAATCAACCCCAGCAGCGGCATCAGCAGCATCAACTGAGTGTCAGTATGCGATGCTGCGAGCTGCGAGCTGCGAGCTGGCGAAGAAGCGCTTGAGTTGAGCGCCGAGCGCCGAGCGCTGAGCTGCTTGAATGTGTGCGTAAGAAAATAAGTCATTTTCCCTTAAGGGGAAAGCAGCCTTGACTCTGAGCACCACTCGCACTCACTCGCTGGCTGCAGAAATTCATCGATTGAATACAATACAAATATGTCAACGAGCCGCTTGAGATGTCGACGACGACGACGAGAAGACGTCTAAAATCTCAGAGAGAAACTTTGCGAAGACAGGCGAGGGGAGACGGGAGGCTGTCTACGGGTTTTAGCTCATTTCAATGCGCCTGGGGAGTGTGCGGCAGAGTGGGAAAGAGGCAGGAAAAGCGTGTTGAGCGACTGGTATGGCAAAACCAATCAGTCAGCGGAGTGGCTTTCTGCCGGGGTGTTGAATTACGGGTATTTTGTGTGAATTGAATTTGGCATGCCAGCAGCAGCAGCCCGCAGATGAAGGAGAACACACAGGCAGAGGGAGGAGGAGGAAAATGTTATGTATGAAAACTTGGCCCACACCTTGCAAATTATTTGCAAACGCATTCCATTTGAGTTACTTACCAGGAAGCAGGCGCCAAGTGACAACCACCGGCGGCAATCAGCGCGACAGCCAAATAACAAGACGCCAAGACGGAAGGAATGTGTGCGGGGGGGGGGGGGAGCAGTTCAAGTTGTAAGCGATGGAAATGGAGACTGAGGCTGGAGGCTGTGAATTGTTATTTTATGAAATTGCAAACACAATCAAGTTGACAAGCAGCCTTTGTCTTCATCTTTAGCCTGCCTCCTCGTCATTGTCAGCATCAGCATCATCATCATCGTCAGTGTGTGTCGAGGGGGGCTGGGGCATGAGGAGTGTGGGCAGCACAAATCGTCAGACAAATAAATTGCACTAATGGAGCTGTTAACGTTTTTGCTGCCCAACTTATAACTAAGCCAAAAAAGATGCTTGTAAAATATTTGAATTGAGTGCAGGAAACTAGAAAATTGCAAAAACTGCAGGAAAAACTCCTGCCCCACCACCACACAATGGAAATGCCAAAGCACTCGACAACAAGTCGGCCAAAAACCGAACTTGCAACAGACCATCTTTTGCCGCTTTGGTCAGCACCCATTGTTTTTGCCATGCACGTGTGTGTGTGAGGCAGGGTGTCTGTCTCTCTGTGTGTGTGTGTGGGGGGTGGGGGGACAAGCAAGTTATTAGATTCATTTCAAGTTGTACGGAAAAGTGCACTCGAAAACACTGAAGACTCTGCGAGTTGCGACGACTTGCGACTTGCGTCTGCAGCAAAGTCAGTCAAAGTGAAATTTGTGGTGCAGCGGGGCAAAAGTTGCCAAAGCGAGAGAGACTGAGAAAAAACGCTGGCGTTGACAACACAACAGTTGATAATAGAGGCGAGCAGGGTCGTGTGGGGGGTGTGGGGGGTACGAGCGGAAGTGGAGGCTGCAAACAGAGACCGCAACACTATAAATGTGGGTAGTTGCCAGCAAAGCGAGCGTGCGGCACAAAAGAAACCGCAACATCAGCAAAAAAGCGACAGCAGGCGCTGGGAGGAGAAGAAGAAGCTGCAGAGATGTGGCGCAGCTGGTTGGAGGGGGGTTGGGGGAGCTGGGGGCAGGCCTAGGTTGCTGCTGGGGCGGCACTTATTTCAAACAATTAACTTGATATTGTAACGGCTTTTGTAAAAAGGGAAACGAGCCGCCCTCCGTCCTCCGCCCTGCGCCCTCCGCCCTCTATCGTCTGTCGTCTCCCTGCGCAGTTCAAGAAAGGTCAGCAGCAGGGTGGCAGGGGCAGGGGTAGGGGCAGGGGTAGGGGCAGGGGGCACGAGGACTGCGGGGGCTTGCAACTTGCCTCGTCAATGTAGTCAAATAACAAAGAAGCAGGCTAAACTTGGCTGTGGCAGCATGTGGCCCAAAAAACCAGCTACTACAACAAAGTGTGCGTGTGTCTGTGCCTGTGTCTGTGTGTGTGCGTGTGTGTGTGTGTGTGTGTGCCTTGGTGGTGCCAAAAGAAAAACATAATAAAATCAAACCAAGTGAAGCTGGCCTCGCGCTGCTCTCGTAGTCGTCACACGAAAGTAAAATAAACTGAAAGAAAAACAAAAACTCACGACGTTGTTGTCCACGGCTGTCGAGCTGCCACCGCGCCACCGCGCCACCCCGCTCCTGCCCCTGCCACCAGCTGCTGTTGTCTCTTGGAATTGCTATCAGTGTTACAGCTGGCGGCAGTGTCCTCCTGCCACCTAGTCGCTGGCGCTAGCGACGGCAGCAGGCGTCAACTCTTGTGCTACACACAACTTGAACACGAAGTTCATCAACTAACGCGAAGCTGGCGAAGCTGCAGGAGGTGCCCACAAATGGCAGCGTCCAAAAGCGTTATTATATTCCTTGTAGTCGTAGTTGTTGCTGCGTGCTTGTTTGCCAGCAGAATGAATATTGCCCAAGTTGCTGTGGCCCGCCCCGAAGCTGTTTGGCTTGGCTTTCGCCTGGCTTTGCCTGCTCGCAACTGAGCGGGACAGACAGACGGACGGACGGACGGCGGGCGAGAAAGAGATGCTGCTGCAGGCAACCACCTGTCCTGTGCTGGCAGCAAGTTTCCTATACTTTACTTGCGTTTTTTTTGCTGCTTGTTTGTTTGTCTTATAAATTTACTTACGCTTATTTGCGCTGGAAATGAGCTGGCCCCGGCAATCTTGGCCCCAAAGTGCAAAGTCGTCGTCGCGCTACTCCAAATAACAAGAGCGAGAGCAACAACAACACAGCAGCAACAACAGCAAGTGCAAACAGCCAAAAATAAAGAGAAACACAAAACACGGCAAAGTTTTTTGCGTTGACAAACACATGCGGCGTATGCGCAATAATTTACAATATTATTGCGCCAAATTGTTCGCCAACGAGCGGGGCCACCACACAAGCTGCGACAGATTGACGCAGCCTGCAAAAATGGCAAAAAAAAGAGCAGGAACAGTAAGCTCTCTATATGATTAGTTAACAGAGCGAGAGACAAACACTGGGAAACCATAACGAAACGTGCATGCCAAATATTTAATGTTCTTTTACTTTTCCTCTCACTCGGCATTAACAATGCAGCAGCACAACAAACGGCAAACAAATGCCAAGGAAAGTGAAGTGGATTTTAAAGGGAAACCAAAGCGTATTGAGGAAACGTGCTTATTAGCATAGCATCAATTTGCAAGTGCAGAAAATGTCCGAGAGTTAAGTGAATAAAGCTAGAAATGATTGTAGAGTTTGACTTTTGATAATAACAATTTAAAATTTTTAAATGAAGGAGAATGAGCATAAAATGAAGGAGCGAATAAAGCTAGAAATGATTGTAGAGTTTGAGTTTTGAAATCAACACTTTAAAATGTAAGGAAATGAGAATAAAATGGAGGAGACGCTTAAAGGAAAATGAAAAAGGTGTGTGAAGAAAATTAAAATGTTAGAGTAACGAACAAATGTGTTTATAAGTATAGTATCAATTTAGAATAGTGAGACAAGAGACAAAATGTGTGAGGAATATGTTGAAAATGGTGGTATACTTTAACTTTTGATATCTACACTTTATAATTTTTAAATGTAGGAAAATAAGAATAAAAAAAAGGTGACGTTTAAAACGAAGAAACATGCTTATAAGTAAAGTATCAATTTTGGAATAGGGAAACAATAGAAAAAATATCTGATGAATAAAGTTAAAAATTGGGGTAGAGTTTGATTTTTGACATCAACACCTTAAAATTTGTATATGTAAGAGAATGACAATAAAGTAATTCAGTCATTTAAAGGAAAATTAAAAAAGGTGTGTGGAAATAATTGAAATGTTAATAAATTGAACAAAAAGTGCTTATTAGCATGGTATAATATAATAGCATAATAGCGATTTGTAGAACTTGACTTTTGATGTCTACACTTTATAATTATAGGAATAAAATTAAGGAGATATTTAAGAGAATGTAAATAAAATGAGTAAAATAAAGGAGGCTTTTAGAAAACGAAAAGAAAAATGTGCACATTAAAATTTCAATGTTAGTAAATTGAGAAAACTTGCTTATGAATTGTATCTTTTAGAATAGAGAAAATAAGTGAGACAATGTCTGATGATTAGATAAAAATGGATGTAGAGTTTGACTTTTAAAATCTACAATTTATAATTTTTAAATGTAGAAAAATAAGATTAAAATTAAGGAGACATTCAAAAGAAAATTAGCTGTGCAAAGAAAATTGAAGTCATGGTAAATTGAGAAAACTTGCTAAGCAATTATAGTAGTAATTGTATACTTTGGAAATAGGAAATAAGTGAGAAAATCTCTCGAAAATTAGTTAAAAATGGATGTAGTTTGATTCGAGCGTCAATTCACAATTAAGTTTGAAAAATGTGTATAAAATTTAAAGTGAATTTGAAGCAGATGGAGAAAAGTTGCAGCTCTAAACAATAGTTGCTAAAGATTGCATTGAAGTGTAGTGGAAAAAGCTTTAAATAGAATTGACAAAATACTGCTTATATTTGGCGCATTTCATCGATAATTCTGCGATTAAGTTGCGCTCTGACAGCGACTCACTGTCCGCAAAGTAGTTGTGAATTATAAACGAACAATGTTTGCAAAAATGCTTCATAATGCTTCAGTCGCACTGATGTTGCGCTGTGTTATGGTGCCCCATTATGTCTCCTATGTCCATAAACATTTTTACTGACCTGACAGTTGAATATTGCCTATAAAACTGTGCCTGTGCGGGGCGTGTACTCGTACTCTGTGTTTATGTGGCTGCTGGCAAAGTGGTGTCTCGAGTCGCGCGCAGCAAAGTTTCAATTTTATGATTTTTCGTAATTTTAATAAACATTTCCCTCGCTCTTACACTCTATACAGTATATATGTATTTTCTTGTTGCTGCTGTTGTGCGCGCAAATAAAAGTTGGCAATATTCAGCTGGAATTCTAATTTGATTGCCAGCTAAACAGACACACTTTTGCTGCTGCCCTCGTCGAGCGCGCGCTGCGGGAGTTGCTTTTAGTGCGCTGTCAGTTTGGCAGCGACCCTCAATCGCCAATCAATGCGGAGGAACTACACGCATTTGACCCTCCCCCTTTGTCATTTCCATTTCCCTCGTGCTGCCACATCCTGCTTGGCCCGTTTTGTGCACAGGAAATGTTAAATGATAATGCGCGGCACGCATAAAATGCAGTTGCAGTTGCAGTTGCAAGTCGCCAGTTGCCAGTTGCGAGTTGTAGTCGGTGGCCGGCTTGGCTTGTGTTGTTTGTGTGCGTCACACATTACGTATACGTAATTTTTATTGCGTATACGTAATGCATTTTGATTTCAGAGCGCACGCGACGCAACCGCGGGGCAGTCGGCGGAGGTAACAATTTAAATCGTTGGCGGTCATTTACGTGCACGCCATGCAAAATGCATGGCGCAACTGAATGCGAATGAATACGAAAATGCGAATGCGAATGCGAATCTGGATATGCGCGCGTCTGCATGTGTGTGTGTGAATGCGAATGTGTTGTCTACTTTACGGCGCGTGGCCGTTATTTCCGCTTTACGCGTTGCCACTAATAAAAATCGTTTAAAAAACCGCATGACAGCAGCAGCAGCAGCAGCAGCGACGTTAAATAATAACAATCATGTGTAAATTTTTGCAGCGCAACGCCCACGCAGCAAGTTTCCCTTGCACCCACTCGACGTGCGCGCTTCTGACAGATTTATGTGGCCCGACAACTTCAAACTGCAACGCGGCGCAATAAATCTCAGCTACAAGAGGCAACAACAGCAGCAGCAGCAGCAGCTTCCTTCACTCTTGCCATCTTCGTAGTTGCCATCGTCGCTTCCATCTTAGCTGGCTAAGCTTATTTGTCTATCCGCCTGTCTGATTGTCTCGCTAGCACGGACATTTCGTGCGTCTTGCTTTGTCTTCCATTACTAAAATTAAAATCGCGCGCGATTCTATTACCAAAAGTGACTCACACCCGAAACACAAAAATTCAAAAAGAAAAGCAGAAATATTCTTTTTACTTCTCCGACTGCAACTATTTCGCTGCTTTGCTTTGCTTTGTTGTTGTTACTTCTTGACGGCTTTTACACTTTTAAACGTCGCATTATTTCCGCCGCTTTTAGCCCCCTGTCTGGCCCCCTGTGTGTGTGTGAGTGTGTTGGTGTGTGTGCGACTTTTCGTCTTGTCTTTTGGCAAACGAAAAATACGTTAAATTAAATTATGATTTCAGTGCTTGGCGTCGTGCTCGTTGTTGTGGCCTCTCAGCTCATCCCTCATCTCTCATCAGCTCTCATCTCAATTCGCCGCCTCTTGCAACAAGCTGTCTGGCTGTCTGCCCCACTGTTTTCATATTCGTTAAATTCATTTTGGCGCCTTGTTTTTTTTATTTTACATTTTTTTGATTTTTTGTTTTTGCATTACTTTTTTCACTGCTGCTCCTTGTGCTAAAATATTTGCCAGGCTTGCGCACGTTCCACGCCCCCACTCCCCGCCACGTCGCTGGCCCGCAGTCAGTCACTTAGTCAGTCAGTTAGTCAACAAGCGGCTGCCGCTCGGGACGACCGCAGTGTGCGTGCCTTTGGTGTCGGTGTCGCTTTCGGTGTGCCTGAGTGCGAATCTGTGTGCGAATCTGGGGGAAACTGGAAAACTGGGAATCTGGCAGCCCGGCAGCCCGGCAACCCGGAATCCCCAGTCCCCCAATTTTGTGGCTCAGTCTCTGCGCAAATTTTGTTATGCGGCTGCAAATCTTCAACAATTGCCCTGATTTATAATTTCTGCTTAGCAATGCAAAATACTTGAGCCCGCCATAGGCGCGCAGGAGGAGGAGGAGGCCGACGCCTGGCCTGGAGAAGAGGCGAGTGGCAGCTGCCTGCGTCGCATGTGTTGGCTTAGCATACAAATATTTTGCTGTTTGTTTGCGTTAGTGCGCACAAAACGCTGGCAGGGGCACGCCTGGAAGAAGCAATGTGATGAGTACGTTGACAAGCGAGCTGCCTAACCGCCATGCACACTACCTACTGCCCCCCTGCGTCCCCTGCGCTGTCATGCATAATCCTGGCAGGCTGCTGCATCAGCCGTACATCTCGGGCTCGTCATAATGTGGCTGGTAGTGCGCTTATGCATAATTTACCCGCTTGTCAGCCCAAGCAAAGAGACAGCCGCACTCGCTGTAAGAGAGAGCGAAAACTCTGACGGGGCAGCGGGCAGGGGAGGGGGGGATATATGTCAGAGCTGAAAAGCCTAGCAGAGTCAGAGAGACATCGACTTTCGTGAACTGCCAGCAGACCTCAAGTCGCTCGCTCTCCAACTGTCTCTGAAAATATATTATCGTAGTGTAATTATAAAGCTAACTGCCGAGCTAAAAATATATGCATATCAAACAAAAATGTTGCACGGTATATAAAGTATAGATTTCTTTGATTTCAAAGTGCTGACTTTGTCGAATGGAAAGCAATTTCAATTATTGAACTGCATGTGTGAAATGCTCAAAATGAAGTGGAAATATTTGACTTCAAATTGTGTGAAATACTGTGTTTATCCGAATGAAAATGAAAATGCTGGCAATGAGTTTGCAGTTAAACATTTTTCGACATTTGTTGGATGCGTTCAGCAAACGAAATATTTAAAGAGCAGCCAATGAAGTCGCTCGGCATATAATTGAAAAGCTGGATTGCTTTATTTATTTTAGTTCTGCTGCTGCTCGACAAAGCTGCTGTTTTATTAGTTATTTATGCCTCGCAATAAATCTGCAAAGAGAGCAGAGTCAAATTGAGCTTAAATATAAACTTGAGCCAAATTAAAAGTGATATATGACAGCCGAGCAGCTGTTGGTCTCTAAGATATATATGCTAAATTTAAATGAAAGCCAACTAGCACATCGAGAAGAACAACTATATTAGTTAGCTATTTAACACATGCTCAAGAGTCGCGCGTTTAAATTTTTGGGGCGCATTGTAAGCAGTGTGTTGCCGTGCGGCAAGTTGTCGTGTCTGCCAGTTATTAGCAAGAGTATACGGAGTTGGATTGAATTGGATGGCCGGAGGAAGATAAAGACAGTGAGAGAGCGCTGCTCATGTTGTTGACTGATTGCTTTGGCGGCGCCCAAGACAAGAACAAAACTGGGATCACGACGAGAACTAAACACAGAAATGCGTGCGCCATAAATTAAAGTAGTTTTAAGTTCTTTTTGCTCCACCACGTTCTCTTTCACTCCCCCCCGTTCTTGTCCTTCTGCTGTTTGTGGCCATTTCTGTTGCTGTTGTTGTTGCTGTTGATGGTTTTGGGTTACGCTGTCGTGGTTTGAGGAGCAGGAGAAGAAGCAGCTGGAGTCGAAGTTGGGGGATTTTTAGCATTTCTGGTACCGCCCGCTGTTTGAGTTTGTGTTTTGTTTGGTTGCTTTTTACCCTAAAAATAGATACACAAATGTGTTTTAATGGTCGCTTTTTGCCTCGCGTTTTCGTTTGCCTTTGCTGCCGCTGCTCTCGGCTCCTGCGCTTCACCTCGTCCTTCGTTCCAATCTCTGCCGCTTTGTTATGCCGTCTGTCGTTTTTCTATGTGACTGAATTTATTTGGTTATTCTCATGCTCCACGTTTCACTCGCACTCTCTCTTTCTCTCCTTTTCTCTACTACTGCTTTTTTTTGGTTGTTGGCTGTTCGTTGTTGGCCACATTCTTCCTCATTTTCTCATTCAGCTAACGAATGTTGTGTATATCTTTGTGCGTGTTTGCCAGCCATTCGCCAAAAGTTTCCTGGCCGCCTTTTTTGCCGACTCTCGAGTTGAGTCTTTGGCTCTATTGCTGCTGCTGCTGCTGCTGCTGCTGCTGTTGCTTGCCACACGGGGTGGCAAATGGTTTTGATTTGATTAATGAATGTTCTAATTAAGCAAAACCGTCACCTAAACCTAAACCCGCCTCAGCTGCCATTTGACCTTGGCCAAAAACAAAAATCCACAACCTGCCGTTTGGCGAACCCCAAAAAAAAAAAACCCACAGCACAACTACAACTACTGAAGCGAGTTTTGTGGCGGATAAGAAGACAAATTATTTGGCCAAGTCAGGAATTACATTACATTTCAGTTCGCTTCCAAATCGCTCCACATTTCGCTTCGTTTTGTTTTGCTTTGTTTCGTTACTGCAAGTGATTAGCGTTAAATGAAAGTCGAGTTCGTCGTCATCGCATACACACACTAAAACTTTATCGAAATTGACTCCAAATTGTTTTTTCTCTTCTCTGATTGTCTTGGGCCACAAATTTCAATTATATGCCCACCTCGCTTCGACTCTCGCTGTGATTGCGATAATTACGTAATGGCCGCTGCCTAATGATGATTGGGGACGGCTCCTGAAGTTTATGAGCACAGTAATTGCCGTAAGTGTAACTGCCTGGCTCCAACTTCCTGCCCTGCCCCTATCCCGCTCCCTCCCCTCGCTCTGTCTGCACTGCTGTTTATCGCTTTGTCTTCCACGTCGTCGCTCGCTGCACTCAGTTATGTAAATTTAAAACTTTAAGCACAAGTTGTTGCTGTGCTCGCTGCTGCCCGTGTCTGCCATATAAATTTAAACAATGTTGAAAACATGCTGCGTTGGCACTTTTTAACCACGCGCCACACACACACACACGCACACACAGACACACGCACACATGTGCGGGCTGGCAGACACACTCTTGGCAAGCATTTATGCTGTAGTCGCAAAAGTGTTGCATACGTTGAGGAGCAGCCAGCAACACAATTTACATACTCAGCTGCCACACATGTGCGCAAGTATCTGTGTGCCTGTGTGCGTGTGTGTGTGTGTGTGTGTATTTAATGTCGAAATTATGGACGACAATTTTAATGACAATTCAACTTAACATTAGAACGACAACAACAATGTCGACATGCGACCAGCAGCAGCAACGCAGACTTTGCTGGTCGTTAGTCGCTGCTGCAACAACAACGGCAACGACAACAGCAGCATGACTGGCTTGGCAGCATCAACGGCAGCAAAACAGTTTCCGCATCCGCCAGCCGCCATTGTGCCAGGATGCCAATGCCACACACACTTGCCACACACGCACACAGCTCGCTTACATGTTGCTGCTGCTGTCGACGACAATGCGTGTGAGTTAAATGTATGCGCATAAATTAATAATTAATTACACAGAATTACATTTCGGGCTTGTTGTATAATATTCATTATTGTTATGCATAAATAAGGAGATGCTCCACCCCCCCTCCTGTAGTCCAGCTCGCTTGTGTGTGTGTCGCTCAATTTGTGAATGAGCTGCGCACATTTTCGTTTGTTAGTTTATGCTGCAGCTCATTAAAATGCCAGCAAAAGCAGAGCTCACAGCTGCCACTTTATTTTCCCTGCTCTCTCTCTCGTAGTTCAACTCTTTTTTTTTTCTGCACTGCTGCGGCACTTTGGCTCACATCAATCTTCAAATGTATTTATGCGGCGCTTGTAATATATTTCATTTGATTTACAAGCTACGGTCCGAGTGGAGAGACAGACAGGCGGGCGGACGGTCGGGCAGATACGAGCGACTGACAGGACACACGATTTGCATTCCTTTTGATGGGGCGCTTTCAGTCCCTGGGGCATATTCAAATGCTGATTTTGCCCAACGCACACACAGAGAGAGACGGGACGAGCTGGGAGCTGGGAACTATGGCAGAAGGAAGCCCATTATCCCTTGTCAGTGGCACAAACGTGTTTATTGGCTCTGCAAGGACACATTGCCGCATAAATATCAACGAAATTAAGGCGCAAAATATTTGCCAGGGCAATAAATCAACAGCGTGGCCCCAACGCCTGCTGTCTCGCCCCCTGTTTGAAGGAAATTGACCAAAAAGTATTAGTAACGGAAATTGCACAAATTTTCGGTCAAGCAACTCGTAGGGATAACGCACACACACACACACACACAGACAGAGACAGGATGCGGATGCGGTGTGTGAGCTGGACACAAATGCTCCCTTGCTGACTCGCTGTGTGGTCATTTTAATTGAAAGCAAGACAAAAGCACAATGGCATTGATGGAGCAGATCGAATATGCACAGACAACAGCAGGATAAACACACACACACGCACACACAAGCACACACACATAGACAGGGAGACAGGCAGAGAGACAGCTAAAACAGGCAGGCAGCTGAAGCTAGACTTTGCTCTGTCTTCGCTCGAGCAAACTACGTTTCCATAGGCCTCTTGCCATTGTTGTGCCGCACACTACCTTCACTGTGTGTGTGTGTGTGTCAAAGTTTTGCTTGCCATTCAATGCTCATATTTCAAATGGCGCCTCGCGCTCATAAGTATGCAACACTTTTTCCCACGGGCCTGGCAGCCATTTTGTAAAATTTGCATGGATAATTTGTCACTTTGAATGATGTTGAAGCTTTTTGAGTGGGTTAGACGAGCGGAGCATCGCCTCGCCCCGCCCCCTGTCCCTCCCCGGCCGCCAGCAACATGCAAAAATGCTTGCGGGAAGTGCGGCAAATGTTACAAATTGTTGTCGTTGCCTGACAGCCGCTGTAGCAGCAGCGGGGCGGGGGCAGAGACTGTGGGACTGAAGGCGTAATGGAGTTGGTTGTGTAAATGCCTTGTGTCGCTTCAAAATTTTGGGCGCACACACACACACACACACAAACACGCAGAGAGTGGCACATATACTTGTATAATATAACATAATAGGAACATGAAGAGTTTTGTCGAAAAACAAGTTTAATAAACCCGCCTTTGCCGACTAATTTGACAATAAAAAGCAAATGTTTTTCGGGCACAGAACGCACACATACCTATAAAAAATAAAAAGGGACATAGGGACAAGTTCAGCAGGCAGGGGTAGGGGGGAGTGTGGGCTACTAGCCTACCCTTTTTTATGGCACACACATGCACGCTAACAGGTTTAAAAATTACATTTAATGACAATTGGCATTGCACAAAACCAGGCCAACAACAAGCGAGTCCCTGGCCACAATCAGATATACAAATTCAAACAAGGGAGCGATGATGGAGTGGGGGAGTTGGGGGGAACATGTGTGGAGTCAAAATGGCTGGCAAAAGTTGACTGTTTGGCAATGGCAATGGCAATGGCATTCACGACAGGTTCGCGCAATTTCCAGCCAAGTTGCTCCCATTAGCCACATAATTTTAAGTGTGTGCGTGGCGACCAGGGCGGAGCGGGGGCGGGTGCTGGTGCGGAAAGGGTGGCTTAAAGTGCGACGCAGCGAGGGCGAGGGGCAACGCGCAGAACGAGCTCATTTAATATTAAAAGGATTTATGAGACATTTTCCTTTCATTTTGACAACGCCAAAAAGGACGCGGCCGGACGGCGGCGGCGGCGACGGCGGATGAATGGGAAGTGCGGGAGAGAGGGGGTGGCGAGGGGGCAGCGCACGTCGCTGAATGGCGAATGAAAATTTTCTCGTCGTCGCTGATGAAATTTTCGCTTAACAGAATTTGTGACGCTTCGCGTGGCGCCGTCGTTGCCTACGCTCGGTTAAAGGGTTTTACTTTTTAGTCTCAGTTCCACTTTACCATATAACCGACCTTCCCCCTCCGTCTCCCCCGCCACTCCGCCCCTGCCTTGGCTATTGTTGTGCGCAGTGTGGCAACTTTTGCGCTGGTTTAGCTTACGCCTGGGAATTATTTGAGTGCTTTTTGCCAGCACACAGAGCACAGCCTCCGCTCCCTCCCCCTCCAAGCGTGTGAAAGTGCAGACGCCGACAACCGCTGAATGTATCAAATAAAAGCCTATATGCCTCCCTCTCTGTGTGTGTGTGAATTTTGACAGATTTGAAAATTATGCAAAATGAATAATTTAGTTGAAAGTGTTAAATTGATTTTACCCTTTCACTACACACAGCCCACGTCGGAGATGATGGCAATGCCGGCGCTTGATTGCCAGCGCTGATGGCCATTTCCTCACCCTCCCCGCCCCTCGTCTGCGCCCACCTGAAGGGCCGTTAAAATGAGCTTAAAAGTGCCAGAAATGATATCAACTATATTTGAGTATTTTTAAGCAAAACATTACGCACACAAGCTTCTTTACGGCTGGCAATAAAGTGCCCTAATATATGCGTGGTGCGGTGGGCGAGGATGTAAAATTTTATCAAGCACTGTAAACTCATTCGAATTGATTGCTAATTTCAAGCTGCAAGCAAAAGTTTAAAGCAATGCAAATTCAGTCGAGCAAATAAGTTAAGATAAAAACACAAATCTCAAGTGCTACAAATGATCAGCGAGTTATAAATTAAATGTAGTGAATTGCTGTATAAATCAATTGTTTCTCAACTGCTATCGAATAAATATATTCATAATGCTGTCAGCAGTCGTCTTTAAAAACGTATAACTACTATAAATTAAATGTCTTAAAAGGGTTGAATATTTGAGGTAAAATTGAACAAAATATGCTGCTACTTTCTACTGCCTGAAATTGAAAAGTGGCTGGAAATGAAAGGCAGCAATTGAGAGCAGTCGATTCGATTGGATTGCTATCGAATATATTCATAATGCTGTCAACAGAAGTCTTTAAAAACGTATAACTACTATAAATTAAATGTCTTAAAAGGGTTGAATATTTGAGGTAAAATTGAACAAAATATGCTGCTACTTTCTACTGCCTGAAATTGAAAAGTGGCTGGAAATGAAAGGCAGCAATTGAGAGCAGTCGATTCGATTGGATTGCTATCGAATATATTCATAATGCTGTCAACAGAAGTCTTTAAAAACGTATAACTACTATAAATTAAATGTCTTAAAAGGGTTGAATATTTGAGGTAAAATTGAACAAAATATGCTGCTACTTTCTACTGCCTGAAATTGAAAAGTGGCTGGAAATGAAAGGCAGCAATTGAGAGCAGTCGATTCGATTGGATTGCTATCGAATATATTCATAATGCTGTCAGCAGTCGTCTTTAAAAACGTATAGCTACTATAAATTAAATGTCTTAAAAGGGTTGAATATTTGAGGTAAAATTGAATAAAATATGTTGCTACATTTTACTGCCTGAAATTGAAAAGTGGCTGGAAATGAAAGGCAGCAATTGAGAGCAGTCGATTCGATTGGATTGCTATCGAATATATTCATAATGCTGTCAGCAGTAAGTAGTCTTTAAAAACGTATAACTACTATAAATTAAAAGGGGAATATTTGAAGTAAAATTGAACAAAATATGTTGCTACTTTCTACTGCCTGAAATTGAAAAGTGGCTGGAAATCAAAGACAGCAATCGATTCGATTGGAGTTTGCCGGCCAAACTTTATGCTTGTTAAATAGCTTCAAATCGATTTAGCAACATCGGCAAACCTGTAAATGACTCTCTGGTGAATGCCATTTCAATTAACAACTCCAGCATTTAAGGCTGTCAATCGTGCGGCCTTATCGGCCACACAAAGCACAGCCGAGCTGAGCTTGTGTGAGCAACACCTTTTTGTAATAAAACAAGTTTAGCATGATGTAGCCAAAAGCTACAACACAACTTTGGCTATCAGTGGCCAGCCGGAGACACTGCACTGTTGGGAGGCGTCTCCTCCTTACTGCCTGACGTCATTTGTCAAAAATGTGTTGTTCTGCTTGCTGTTCTTGGCAAGGGTCGAGGCCAACCCATATATATATATGTATATATCTATGTGGCTGGAGTCTTCTAATCGTAGTCGCTCTTTGCGCTTGTGCCTGCTAATATTGACATTCCTAATCTGTGCAGCGCTGTGTTGCCCGTTAAAATGCCGTGTCACTTCGTTAGTATGCGTGTGTGGTGCCATTTGCTAAGGTCAGATCATGGAATTGGAATTGGAATTGGAATAGGCAGAAGCAGAGGCAGAGGCAGCGGCCTGTGGAGGGGCGCTTGTTATTTGTGGCTCGACTTCCTTTTGGGTGTGTTTTGTTTTTGATTCATGCCGCGCTATCAGCACTGGGCGTGTTACACACACATATATTACACACTGTGTGTGTGTGTGTGTGGCTTGATGATGACATTGCGAAGCGTAGCGCAGTTTATTAGTTTAAGTAGCTGCCTCATTGGCAGTGATTAGCGACCAACTGTATACATATTTCCAGATCGCTTTTTAACAACACTGCCATTTTGTTGTCTCGGACGTCATGTTGTTACCACTTTCTTGCAGCGCACTCAGCCTTCCATTTCTCTAGAATTTTTTGTGCGGCAAATTGTTAGTAGCACGCCCGCAGCGAGCAGACTCACAGACGCAAACACAGACGCAGCGCACGAGACTGAGACCCAGACCTAGAACCAGAAGCAGTAGCGAGACCTCTGCTATGTATTTGCGCAACCTGTGTGTATAAAGTGCACTGCACAAAACACACGAAGGCACCAAGCAACTCGACTCGCCACGACTCGAGTTGAGTTCGAGTTCGAGTTCGAGTTGAGCTCAGCTGAGGGAGAGAAAGTCGTGGTGAGGACACGGGCCAAAGCGATTTGCTTTGCCAAAAGCTGCATGACTAACTTTGTAGTTGCAGTGTGCGTGTGTGTGTGTGTGTGTGTGTGCGAGCTTGGTGCGACAGCACAAGTGTTTTAATTTTACGACATTGTATGAATTTTACTGCTGGCACAGCAGAAACATCAGCACCGCTGTTACATATCGTTAGCTTCCTTAACGGACGTATCCCACATCTTCTTCTTCTGCTGCTGCCAGTTCATCCCCCCCCCCCCCTCGCGTTCGCCGCTCTTGTCAGTTGTCTGTGTAGTGTGCCATGCTCATAAATTGCAGCTTGCAAGCTTCAGTGCAATCAGCGTCATCAGCTTCATCCGGCCCCTGCAGCAAACCCAGCAACTGAAGCACCATGGGCCAAACAGACAGAGGGGGGTAGAGGGGGGGGGGGGCTGCTGTGCTACGCACAGCAATGCGGCTAAACGGTTTAAAAACCCGACAAAAATTGCTACACTAAAAAATTGTTTAACGAACCCAGTTAGTGCGCTTGATAAACGTTCTGGCAAACCAATTGCCAGACAGCTGCTTCGGCACAATGTCAACTTGCATTAATGTCAATGGGGCAACAAGAACAACAAAAATAGAAAACTGAAAACTGAAAACTGAAGCGGGAACCAGTTCGCCAAACTGACTATCGAGCTGTCAAAAGTATTGTCAAAGCGCGTGGCAATCGAACCACTGTCAAAAATGAACTCGACGCGTGGTGACTGATGGAACCATGCGCAAATCAAGCTGCAAATGATAGATTGGCGTGTCAGTGAGTGGTCAGAGAATTTGATAAATAGAAGCGGAAATTAAAACACAAATCGAGCTGCATTCAAGTGAAAGAAAAATAAACACATTGATCATGTCGATGCCGAGGCAAACAGAAACCAAAATCAGCGGCAGAGTTTTCCGAAAATTGCCTTTGCAGGTAATGACAGTAAAATGAGCAACAAATTATAGTGCAGAGTGACTTGCGCAATTAAAGACATTACTATGTAATAAGAGATTTATAATATCAGCTTGAAATGAGTTCAACTTTTTAGCCAAGCGCGTGGTGCAGTTTTTTGTGTGGCCCACTGTCGCTTAACTGCCGTCACTTAACGTTAACAGTTTACGCTTGCCTGCGGGCTAAAAAGGCTGGCGTTGCAATACGTACACACATGTGTCGTAGTGTCTGTGTGTGTGTGTGTGTGTGTTGCCCCTGCTGGTGTCTTTGCCTCGCCATCATTTTTGGTGGTGCTGCTGCTGCTGCTGTGTTGCGCTAACTGCGTAAAGTTGGCACTTGAAACTGTCAGCTTAAATATGCCAGCTGCACACGCACACACATACACTACACACACACTACGTTACACACACACTACGCTACACACACACTACGTTACACACACATGCGGCCACTACATAAAGTGCAGAAAATGGTCGACGCATGGCGAAAGTTGGGACTGCTGTAAGTTACAGAACCCGGGCAGCGACTCGCACGGCTCCTTGCAGTCTGGCGGGCCATAACTTTTGTGCAAACCCCCTGCACCTCTCCCTCCCCTCCCCTACACTACACTGCGCTGCCAGCGACTTGCCATAAATGTATTTTTAAATGCGAAGCTACAGCTAAATTAAGCAGCGCTTGCAGCTCGCGTTCATTTGCTGATACTTTGCGCTGCTCATTTCGCATTAATTCCAACACTTGTTTCGCGCTCTCTCTCTCTCTCTCTCTCTCTTTCACACTCTTGTTCACTCTTTCAACTCTTTGTGTCTTGCAGATGGTGACGAGAACGAAGAAAATCTTTGTGGGCGGCCTCTCGGCGCCCACCACGCTGGAGGATGTCAAAAGCTACTTTGAACAGTTTGGTCCGGTAAGTGCCTCAGTACTACACTATATACTATACTATATACTATAGCGACTTTCAAATCAAAGCCTCGAAATAGCAATAAGGCTTTTGCAAGCATTTCGTCTGCCAACTTCCGAAATCATAATAATAATAATAATAAAAAGAAATCAGAGCGACAGTTGCCGAACGAAAGCAATCATGCAATCTATGCGCACTGCGCGTGTCGTGTTTCCCCTACCACCCCCCGTCGCAGGTAGCCTGGCATCTACTTGTAAACGCTGCTGAGCAATGACACCTTCGCTGGCTGCCACTTGCAACGTTTTGTTTGATCAATAAAAACGCCAAAAAAACACCACACACACTCGCAGCTCAAAGAGTAAAAACTCTAGCGAAAAAAATAAAGAAGCGGGCACAAAAGGAAGAGCGAAGGGAGGCATATATACATATATATATATTGTACGTATATCCGCAGCAAATTCAATCTTGACAAGTACTGCAAAGCGCAGACGATGGCCCGACACGTCCGCACCCCTTTACAACCCCACTCATCATTTTACCCAATTTCTGCTGCTGCTGCCTATGGCCATATGTACCTGCAGCAAAGCCAAACTCCACTTAAACAGCGGCTTACACACATGCAGATTGAGTGTGTGTGTGTGTGTGTGTGTGTGTGTGAGTTTGCGGCTGAGTGCTGTTCGAGTGCTCTTTAAGTTCTCCATTCAGGCATGTTTGGCAGCGGCAGACTTGTTATAGCGCACAAAACAAATTTTTAGCACGAGCACAACAAATTTTTGTTGTGTTCTTGATTACGATACTAAACGAAAATCGATTTGTTCAACGCTCTTCACTTCGATTTTAATGAGCGACTAGATCCTTCAGTTCCTGCGCCAAGGGGATTTCATTAACGATATGCAAAACAAAGCACCAACAACAACAACAACAACGGCGAAATGGTTGTGAAGAGAAATAAAAAGAATCGGGACATAAGGCGCACTCTTCAGAGAGTGCAGCATGCGGGCTGCTTCTTCTATCGTAAATCTTTAATAAGTACTATGAGGGATAAGCAAAGTTTTCCTTCGCCAGCGCGTAAAAAAGTTGCACGAGCTGTAAAGAAAATCAAAAAACAAAAGCAGTATTAAGATTCACTTTAGATTTCAGCCCTCTGAAGGTTCTTAAGTTGCCTTAATATGCGATACGCCAACTTCTAGAGCTTTAACAAGTTGAGCGCTTAATAACCAAATAATTTCGATTACAAAAGTGTCGATTTTCCATAAGATCACGATATGCTAAATATTTAGAACGAAGCGTAAAAGGTTAATAGCAGAAAACTATCAAAATATTAATTATCAAGCTTCAAATATTACATAGAATTACTTTGAGATCATTTTTAATATACATTTTAATATAAAATATTTAATAATATATTTTTTACATAGAAAAATGTAGTCGTATTTCAATATCAATGAAAATATGCAATATCAAGGTACAAATATTACTTAAAATTACTTTCAGACAATCTTTAATACTAATATATATTTGGAGTAGTTTTATTATTAGTAAAATTCTGTCGTATCTCAATGTCAATGAAAATATGATATATTATATTACATACAATTACTTTGAGTCAATTTTTAATATACATTTTAATATAAAATGTTCAATAATATATTTTTTAATTAGTTTCTTACATAGAAAAATGTTGTCGTATTTCATGTATGAAATAACAATTTATAAAGCTACAATTATAACATACATTTAATTTTTGGAAAATTTTTAATACTCAAATATTTGCATAGTTATTTCTTACATAGTAAAATATTAACCAATTTCAATGGCAATGAATACAATTACTTTCAGACAAGTTTTAATATATATTTTAATATAAAATATGTAATAGCATAGCTACAATTAATTTTTTGAAATATTGTTAATTCTAAATTATTTTTAGAATAGTTTTTTTACATAGTAAAATTGTGACATTTTGACAATGGCAATGAATACAATTACTTTCAGACAATTTTGAATACTAAAATACTTTTAAGAGTAGTTTCTTGATTAGCAAACTTCTGTCTTATTTCAATGTCAATAGAAGTCCACTTTTATAATCATAATAATTCCAGGGTTCATTTGAAGTTTAATGCAGTGAAGCTTTTCTATTGTGCTCTTAATAATTTCAATAAGCAAAGATTGTCTTCCACATGTGAAGAATACGTTGTGTCTGTATGCTCAATTTAAGCAATTTTTGCTGAGTGCTTCACTCTTGGGATTCCTTTCGCTTTTGCAACTTTGGGCTGCCTGCATTTTGCCACTCAGCGCAAGTAATAAGCTCTTAAATTTTGCGCAAACGAAACCTATACTTTTGGCTGTTTTTTACACACATTTCGGGCTCAAATTACGGCGTCGAAGGACGGCACTTTGAGCACATTTCGAGTGCAAATCCAGCTGTGTTCACACCTGCAGTGAGTGTAGTCATCGTTATGTCATTTAATACTGTCCCACATTCTGCAGTCCCTCAACGGATTCGCAAACTTCGCTCAACGCTCAGGTGTTGCCGGGTGGTGGGCGTAAAGTGTGGGGGCGGGGGGAGGGCAGCCTCCTGATAATTGACACAAATTGGCGCAACTTTTTGTCAGCTCTTCAAACCGCCAGCACGTCAACTGGCATTTGCGATGCCTCATTGCGCCCGCGCCCACGACAGCCGATAATGCGAATATAATGACGACGCCATTCTACAGGAAGCCTACCTCCCACCCCCCCCTCGCGCAGAGCACTCAGTGGGAAAGCACATAAACGCCCATCAATCAAATCAGCGCTGTGTGCAAAATGCTTTTAAGTAATTTTCATCATAACTGCGAATGAAGCTGTCAAAATCTATAACGATCAAATAGTAGTTGAAACACCTACCAATGATATTGCCAAGGTGCGCGGGCAGAGGGCGTGGGAGAGGGAGAGGGGGCAGCGCTTTCATTTGTTGTGGAAAGCGGAAACAAAAGGGCCAGCGAAGTTAACCAAGCGCGAATTCCTAATGGCAAACTTTTCAATTAATCCGCATTTGCAAAAGAAAATTATAATAATAATAATAACTTGGCCGCCACGAGCCCATAATGCTGTGGGGTGGAGATGGAGATGGTAGCAATAAGCTTGGCAAAAGTTTCGACAGGCAAAACAAGAGGCAAATTGTGGCTGGGTGGGGCCCACGTAACATACTTGGCCAAGTTATTGATTACAACTAATCCCCTTTTGGCTTTTGCCTGCCGCCTCATTGAGCAGCGGGCTCGCCAAAGAGATTTACGTTTTGCCGGCCATAAACAAAATAGCAAAATGGCAAAAACTGCCCCACGGCTTAGACGTTAGCTGGCTCGTGTAGCCGTTGCCGTTGCCGTTGCCGTATCCGTGTCCCGGATCCGGATCAGCACTGCTGCCGGACAGGTGGGCAGCCAGGCGTTAATGACTTTAACTGCCATTTTTCTTGCGGGGCTAAAGATAGGCAGGCAGCTGGGCGATGGTCGCTCGATGTTAGAGATTGTCATTGTCTCCCTCTCTCTGCTGTTGTTGTCATTGGCAGTGGGGAGACGCTGGCACACGGTAAAGATTGATTAGCCGGGATGACACAGTCGGGCACAGTTCCCCTTCGACCACAGTCAATATGATTAATAGTTGTTGCATGTTGCGTCGCACGAACTGAATGAACACAACACACACATACAGAGTGCTGCACAAAGCACAGTACAATAGTCCGGGAATAGCGCAAACAACAGCGCGAGATTGTCTATATAGAAATTTATGACCCGAGCAACCAGCCAATTTCATGTTGCCACTACTAGAGAGAGAGAGCGAGAATGTTGCCCCCCCACTCGCTACATATATATTTTTTATGATTATTTTTCTGTTGTCGACGGCACATTTTATTTGCATTTCATTTTATGTTTTAAATGTTGCACTGCATTGTTTGCATTCTATTTTTTCTCATTTTGCTTTTAAGGCTGCCTCAATCGCCAACTCGAAGTGGAGCAAAACGAAACACGAATGCTCTAGCAATAAAATATGCAAATATATATATATATATATATATATATATGCTCGTATTGTATGTGTAGTTGAGAGGGAGCTGTTGCAGTTTAGTTGTGAATTTGATATTTATGTATCCGAAACTGTTTACAAAATCAACTTTTCCATCAACTTTTTGACTCGCTTGTGGGCTCCTAAAAGTATACAGCATGAATGCTGAATGCTCCGCCATCTCGCACACATTCTACTGTATTTAAATTGCAGGATTTGTAGCCTGCAAATTCCTAAATCAATTGGAATCGAAATTGTGGACACACTGAGCAGCACTTTTCTGCATTTATGGCAAATAATCGCCTTCAATGTTGTTTACCATTTCGAAATAAAGTAGACATATCTTGATTTTATCGCATATCCTTTTTGCTGGCAGCTCCTTGCACCCTTTTGAGCTGGCAATTTATGCGACAGTGTTGTAAATATTTTGCATATACTTAAGAGCTTAACTTTTGGGTGCGTTACTTGCTTAACAGCAAAGTTTTAATGCCCCGCTGCGAAACTATAAAACGACTGAGGCTCATTTGCAAGCTGATACATTGAAGAGGTGGAGACTTGCGGGGCAGAGGGCAGAAATAGTCGTAGTTGCGAGCTGATGACCCCGCCGCACATAAGCCCTCTGATGGCTGCCACACCTTTTAAATGCAAATCAGAGAAATGTTTTTGCCAAATGCGAAATGAGAGCAAAACCAAAGCAAACCAACAAAACAAATGGCAAATTTCAAATTTTCAGTGTGCAAGTTTTTAGTGCAAATGCTTTACATTTAACTGCCACACACACACACACACATAGACACATACGGGAGCACGCACACACATAAAATTGGACCCCAAACTGACCTCAGCTGCTGCAACCTTTGCCACTGATTTTATTGCAACTGCTGCAGCTGCTGCTGCTGCAAACACTGCGATAACAAAAATTTCACATGCACACCGAGGACCAGCGATGCACAGCACAGCAAGAGAGCGGCAAAGGGAGGGGTGGGCAAAAATAACAAAAATGCAAAGCTCTTTGGCTAAAAAATTGCAAATAAACTACACATTTTGCAAGCCGTAGCTCTCGCCCTGATCCTTCGTCCTGGTATGGAAATTTCGCAGTGGCCAACTATCAGGCAGCCTGCAGACATCGCCCTGTCGCTTTTAAAGGTGTTTACGGTGTTTGCCTTGGCTGCAGCCCTGCAACCCTGCAACCCTGCAACACTGCTCCCCTGGTTTAGAGTTAATTTAAGCGCTTTTCATAAGCATTTTATAGTCGGGTGCGGAGGCCAGTCCAACCCCAGGCCAAGTGGCAGCAGCAAGTGGCAAAAGTGCAGCCAAAGCTGCCAAATGTCCGACCAAACTAAAGATGCCCCCCCCCCCTCTCTCTCTCTCCCTCTCTCTGTACACCACAAAGGCTAAGGACTTTGCTGTGGTGCCTGCTCCCGGGGCGCATTAATTATGACAAATCATGCAAAACAAATTGCAAAAAAAAAGAGGCAAGCAACTTTTATTAAAAGCCAAATTAATTATTTAATAATGAGTTAATAGTGGCGAAGCACGAGCAGAGCGACGCAGTGATGTCCTTGCCTTTGCTATGCAAATAGGGACCCTTTGAGTGTTTACATATGATTTGTTTTGCATTTCAATGGCACTCTTAGCATTCTAATTAGAAAGCGCATCATTTTGCAGACAGCCTCGACAGATGTGTTGTTGTTAAACAGCACTACTTACTAAGCCCCAAAAGTCAGGCGAAAGTTTGTGTAACTTTAATGAAAGTAACAGTAAGTGACACAAAATTGTTGTAAAATTTAACAACTGCTTTAGAATTTGTACACCCGTTGATTAAATATTACTTTAATGAAGGTAATTATTAGCAAAGTGAAGGAAAATTGTTGTAAAATTAAACAACTTCTTTAGAATTTTAACACTCATTGATTAAACATTACTTTAACGAAAGTAATTTTTAGTAAAGCCAGAGCAAATTGTTGTAAAATTGAAAAAGTACGCTACAATTTCTATCTACATTTGTTGTTTCAACACTAGTTTTGATGAAAGCATATTTACTCATTCAAGTGGTACAAAATTGTTATAAAATTGAACAACTACTTTATGATTTTTTCTTACACTCGTTGATTAAACATTACTTTAATGAAAGTAACAAATTGAATGATTAAAGTAACACAAAATTGCCTTCAAATTGTAGAACGACTCTTCGAATTCTACACTTTAATTTAATGAATGTAACATATATAATTGTTAAAGTGGCACAAAAATGTCGTAAAATTGAACAAACACTCTACGATTTCTACACTCGTTGAGATTAAGCATTAGTTTGATAAACAGAAACTTATATATGTATGTATATTAAAGAACTACTGTACATTAAAGAACTACTTTATGTTTTGTACACCCGTTGATTAAACATTACTTTGTAAAATTTACAAATTTAGTTATTAAAGTGACTCAAAATTGTTGTAAAATTGAACAGTTTCATTGCAATTTCTACACTCGTCGATTAAGCATTTCATTTAATGACAGTAACAAATTACTTAAATTGTAGTACGGCTCACTTTGCTTTCTATACTCCGTGATTAAGCATTACTACGATGAAAGTAAAAATTTTAGTTCATTTATTAATTTTAGTTAGTTAAAATGTATCAAAATTGTTGTGAAATTGAACAAATACTCTGCGATTTCCACATTTATATATATTATGTATATTGTATAACTTCTTTATCTTTTCCACACTCGTTGAATAAACATTACTTCGATGAAAGTAACAAATTTAGCTATTAAAGTGCCACAAAATGATTATAAAATTGAGCAACTCTACGACTTCTACGCTCGTTGATTAAGCATTATTTTGATAACAAATTTAGTTATTAAAGGTGGCACGAAATTGTTGTAAAATTGAAGAACTACGCTACGATTTCTATACTCGTTACAAATGTGCAAGGGACGTGCCATTAATTTCAAAATAATTACTAAAAGAAACACCACAGAAACATATTAGTGTCGCAAAATGTAAATAAAGCGAACATTTCGTTGATTAATGAGCGCTTCGAATTATGTTAATTTGCGGCTGTTGCGGTTAACTCGATTTAAGTCAATCAATAAAAATGTGAACTTTGCAACCTCAAATTCAAATTAGACAACGCCAGCCAACTCAAGTTATTATATTCCTACAAAATCATATATCATATCCTTAACGACCAGGGACAGCAAACAGATATATATATATATATATATATGTCTGTTATAGCTGGAGCGTCGTGTGTGTGCGCCGGGCTTAGATAGAGTTTCAATTTTGTTTGTTTACTCACCTGCCGACGGTATCAGGCCGTCAGTCAGTCAGTCAGTGAGTGAGTCAGTCAGTTGGGCGCTGTTTGTGTTGTGCTTGCGTCCATCCATCCAGTCGACTCTGACTCTGACTCTGGCGGCCTGCGCCATAACTGTGGGCAATTTTTGAGGCATTGCGAATGAAGTGTCTCTTCCCAGTTGCATAAATTATGATGAAGCGCAAATCTTCAGTTAGCCGTATGTAAATGTAAATGAAGGCTTTGTGCCCCTCTCTCTCTCTCTCTCTGTGTGTGTGTGTGTGTGTGTGTGCACGATGAGTGGCAGATTTGCATAATCCTTAGCAAAAGGTTTCATGACAACGCTGCTGCTGCTGCTGCTCGACATGTCAATGGGAGCGAGATAGGAAGCAGACGCAGGACGGGGCAGAGGTTTTGACAAGCCACAAATACTTCAGCACCTCCACCTAAGCTCGTAATTAACAGCAAATATGTATGTGCATATGCAGATCTCTGCCCGTGTGTCTGTCTGTGTGTTTGTGTGTGCATAGGGGCATATATGTATATATGTATATAACACACAAGCCTGCACTCTGCCAGCTGTCATTTACATAGCCAATTAGTTGTACATAAGCACAACAACAGCATGCTCGACAACAACTGCAACCAGAAGACGAACAAGTACTTCGCCTGCCTCTTCAGACGACCTGCTGCCCGCCTGGCAATATTTCCACCTTAATCCCCGCCTGGCCGCAACTAATTTAATTGTGTTCAATTTGGCATAAAGACGTTTAATGGCCAACAGACTCCGCCCCACATTTGAGCAACTCTTTGCAATATATGCATATGGATTTTTCGCCTCATGCAACTAAAATCGAAGTGCATGCGCGACAAACAGATGCTCTATAACAAATTAACTGAATCAAACTAACTTCTTCACTAAGCAGCTTCTGTAATTTGTTTTAAATGCTGTTTTCTTACTTTGTTGCAATGAGAAATTAATAATTATAATCGTTGTTGGCGCCGCATTCAATGCAGCTGCTGAGCAGGAATATATTGCTCGCCCGCTGATATCAGCTTGCAGCATTTGCACCCCTTTGATTGCCTCAACGGCTGGGAAAAATAACGAACCCAATGCCAATGCAGACGAAGACGCTCGCTCGTTGTTAATGCTTTGATAGACACATTACTTCCGTCTCAGTGGTTAGGCTGTGCAACAGCAGCGGGCGGCGGGCAGCGGGCGGCGGGGAGGGAGCGAAGCGCAGCACCACCAGAAATCTAATACGTCTTGCCAAAGCGGGGGATAACTGTTTGTTTACACACACACACACAGCGACGGACGACTATTTGCTGTGGCCCAAATGGCCTCAGCATAAAACCTGAGCCTCGTCTCCTCTGGCACCCGAAGGGATTGCTGGAAAAAGAAAAACTGAGTCAGAGTCAGAGTCAGAGTCTGGATGGATACTCTAGAGCTGCTCTGTCTCTCTGCTCGATTTTCATGCGTCTCGTCGCTCTGCATATCTGCTTCGTGTCTTGCATGGGCTTTGGCAAATTGCGCAAAAAACATTGCAAAAGCAGCAGCAGCAGCAGCAGATTTCATGCACAACAAATTGTCATGCGGACAGGCAGGCAGCCCACACATATCCACAGACAGCCAACGCTGCGGTTGGTCTCAGCTAACCGCTCTCTCTCTCGCTCTCGCTCTCTCTGTCTCTGTCTCTCTGTGGGTTTGTGTCGCCCGCTTCAGTTGCTGCTCAAGCACATGAAATCCTTACCCAGGCGCAAGTCAAGCAAACAAACAAACCGCAATGACATGCAGGCAAAGCACAGGCTGCACATCTCCCGCTGCTTGCCACCCCAGCTTGCCACAGCAACGGCAACGGCAACTGCATCGGCATTGGCATTGCCACAGTTGTAACCGGAAACTGTCGCACTTATTTGGCTACGCGCTAGTTTCGCATATTTCACTGTCAACTTGCGGTAAATAGACTTTAAACAAATATGAAAATAACTTGCAAGCAGCTAGCTCTATGTGTGTGTGTGTGTGTGAGTGGGCAAGAAAAATGCAAAAATCTGCAGAGAAGGAAAAGAAAATTTGCAAGTAAACGGTGGGTAAGCAAATGGCAAGTTGTAAAGTCTGCGGCTTCGCTCGTATCCCTGTCAGCGCCAGCTCATCCTGCCTGCCTGCCCCTCACAGCGGGAGGGAAGCCTTGGAGTCTGGCCACGTAGTGGAACGTAATGGAAATCAATTGTTTACTTTATATGAGTTTTTCAAGTGCTTATTCAATATCATTAGATGACGTCGAGAAGGTAGCCATGCAGCGATGCCAGCTGCTGTTGTGCGGCAGCTAAACTAAAACAATCTTGGGTCAGAGCTAAGCAAATTAGTTTGCCAAGTGTGTGTGGAGTCACAAACAAATCTTTAAATCGTATACAAACTATCTGCAGCTTATGAGAAATGGCGCTGCAACAGCGACGGCAAAGTAAAGTTTTTGTTGTTGGCCAAAATCATTGGCCAAGTTGCTGGGCAAACAACTCTTCACTTTACGCTCAGCTTAGCTGCGTTCTTCTGCTGAAACGTTGCCAAGACTCAACCTCAATGCGTTCCGTAACTTTTCTCATTTTCAACAAGAAATTTGCCCTCGCTCTCTCTGTGTGTGTGTGTGTGTACTTTCCCCCTCAACTCCGTGTGTGTGTGTGTGTTTTTTTGTCAGATGCCAAGCGAAAATCTTAATTTAAAAGCCCAGCTGTTGAATCAAAGGTTAACCTTTCAGCTGCCAGCCCTTTCAGCAAGCAGCAGGCAAGCACACACAAAAAAAACTCATTTTGTCAGCAGGCAGCGTGTGTGCCACACCTCAATCTCCACACACACACAGCTCTTGGCTGGCTGTCTGTCTCCTTGCGTGCTGTGTATCTTTGGGCAACTCGCGAGAGATGCAAATAAGCGAATATTCATTTGATGATACGACGCTGTCGCTCCGCCTGAATAAGAGTGTGAGTGCAGTAGTAAACGAATACGAGTTCGAGTTCGAGTGTGCCACACGTGCCGCTGCCAGCGAGCGACAATTTAAAAGTACGTTTTTATCGCAGCAGCCGCGGCATGGCAGGGCTGCTGTCTGTCTGTGGTCCTGGGATCGACAGCTTGAGATAGTCACGTACACGCCTTTGTTTTTCTGGCTTTTTATTTCGTGCCAATTGTGCGCCTAATTAGCGTCGAAATCTCACGACGCGCGCGCCGCATCTTTGCAATTAAAACGCACTTTTCATGACGTTCCACGAGGCAACGGCAGCAGCAGCAGCAGCAGCAGCAGCTGTTGTGGGTGGGGCAAACAGTGTCTGGCAAAAGAAAACACTCACACACGCAGACAGAGTCGCTGGCATACAAAATGGCGCATGTTGCTGCCGCCTGCAAAATTAATTTGATTTATGCTGTTTTCTGTTGCCTCCACTGTGTGTGTGTGTGTGGCATGTTGTTTGTGTTGGTGTTGCCCAATTGCCATTTCCATTGTTGTTGCCTGCTGACACCGGCGGTGTCTGCTGCTGCTGCGTTGTTGCGGGTCAGGTAACGAATTTCTGGCTAACAAACGAAAATAAAAATAAAATATTGCCCTGGCCGGAATGTAAAGTGTCGACTTTTACGTGGCATATGTGTTTCAAGTCGTTGCCATAAAACAACAACGTCGACAACACCAACACGTCAGCAACGGCAATATGGCACACAAACATGGGCGCTGCTGTTGCGTTTCGGGTGTTGATCTACGCCGTTAGAGGGGCGGGGATACCCAGCAAACATATACGAGTGACAAGGCTGACATGCAACAGCAACAAGCTACAACAAGCAACTGCAGCCACACGGCAACAGCGACTAAGCAATGCTCTATGCAATAGAAGAAATTACTTCAAACCACCAAGAAAACTTCTAGGTGCTGCAGTAAACTTTTGAAAAATACATAATTTTCTATCACAATAGAACGCAAGAAATCAGACAGCGGCGCGTTGATTATAATTAAAAGCAACTTTTATTGCTTTCGAAAGCACATTAAAAGCTCCGTCCATAATAAACAAGCGCGAAAGTTATTTGTTCCTCGCTCACAATGAATTATGCTTAAGCCAAGCGCCACAGTCGATACGCAATGTGCTCTGTTTTGCTGCCTCTTTGGCGGATTAATCTAATATTTAAAATTGACTTTGAGCGGAAGCGTATTTGCATTTGCAGCTTAATGAAGACTCATTGCCCGAACGCAGCGAGAACAAAATAAACGAAGAACTGAAAGAATTTGGCTTTAAACAATTTGAATTTTAAATTGCCTTCCGTAGGCCAATTGTTGTTATTTCACACACACGCACACTGTGTGTGTGTGTGGCAGGTAGGGAAATAAACAGAGGAGCGCCACCATCGCATGGCATCGCATCGCACAATGCAAATAAAAAGCCATAAACTTTCATTTAAGTTTAAAATGGCATTTAAATGAATGAGTGGCCCGCTGCCATGTTGCGAGTTGCCAGTTGCCAGTTGCCAGTTGCTGCTGTTTTTTTGGTGGAGAGGGGTAGTGGGGGGCTTTTGGCTTCAGCCGAGTAACACATGTATCATAATTCATTGCCATGTTTTATTTCATTTTAACTGCAGTTTTCGGCTGTCGCACTCGTTCACTTTGCAAACATAAATGCGAAATACACATCAAAACAACAGCTAAAGGCTAACAGCAACAACAACAACAACAACGACAGCAAGTTAATCAAGCGAACAACATGGGAACACGAAATGCCTGAGCTGCGTCTTAGGCAACGATGCGTATGCTTAATGCGCAGCGCTGGCAGCGCAAAAGTGTAGCATACTTTTGCGGGCACACATTTAAATCGGCTTAACTCGCATGCGAGCGCGTCTTCTAACTTATGCGCAGCGCTTATAAATATTAAATAAATTAAAAAGCAGGCTAATTGTTAATCTGTGCGGCTTGCGGCTTTGGCATATGCGCTTTTGTCAACAACGCCGGCTCGACGCGGCTGCCGTCTATGGCCACTAACAAGCTTTGGCCCACTGACCACGCCCCCCGCTGGTCTCTTGTTGCCGTGTTTTAAATGTAAAGCACTTGCTGTGGTCGCTTTGAGCGACCTAAAAGTTAATCTCTGCCAACCGCTGACCAGGCAAACTGAACTCGTACACACACCCTCGTTGCCCCCTCTAGCCTAGTTAGATATTTTGCACTCTCTCTTTGGCTGTGTTTCTGATACGCTTTGCACAACCACAAGTTTCGTTTTTACAGAGCTCGTGATGTTTGTTTGCTCGCTTGCTTATTTTGCTGCCACTTTTTTATACGCTTTCCTAGTTGTGGGAGCCAGCAGCCGTTTGATTTGTGCCCCAGCAAGAAGTCAAGCAGCCAGTCCAAGATAAATCGCCTTTCAACGCAACTGCGGGCATAAAAAATCACACGATCAGTCATTACACACACACACAGTTAGTTATAGCATAAGCACTTATGTGCGCTTGTATTGCGTCCCCAGAGTCATTTTGCACTCGCTTCCCTCGCTCTTCTCTCTCTCTCGCTTTTCATTTTTATCGCAAACGCTTTAAATTTTTTATGCAAGCTGCGCTGCTGATTTGGCGATAGTGTCGTCGTCGTCGTCGTCGTCCGCATTCGCTGTTGCTGCTGGGGCAACGCAACCTCAGCCACATTCTGGTTGCCATCCGCAATTCACATTCTCATTCACATCCACATCCTTTTCGACGTCGTCATCGTCATAGCGTTGCCTGCAGCACATAAGTCATTTTGCCAGCGCACTTGTAAGAATTCACACGAGCTTGCGTCCCATCCGTTGCAAGTGGAGACCCGCATCCTGCCTCGCTGCCTCACTGCCGCGTCACTTTAGCGTCTCAATAGTCTGTTACTAATACGTTTTTGCAGTGTGCTGCCATTTTAATGCCTTTTCATGCAGCAGCTTCTTTTTCGAGTGCATAAAAGGAGCGCGGCGAGCGCTAAGGAGCTGCTGCTGCTGCTGCAGCTATCAGCTATCGCCGCTTGCCGCTTGCCGCTTGCCGCTGCGTCAATGTGTCACAGGATATTACCGCCGTCATTCTCGAGGCAAGCGCAGGATGCGTCGCTTGCTTTGCCTGCTTTGCTTGCATTTTCTCGCCACCATCTTTGGCAGTTTGGCACGCACATGTGCTGGACCGTATAGCTGCCAAAACGGGGGTGTAGGTGAAGGTGGGGGCGCTGTGGCGCCTCAATACTCTGACGCTTCCGGTATTTATGACGCAAGTAATCAAATTGAATGGCGCGTTGCAGTTTCTTTTCGCCTCGTCGTTTTATTTGGCCAGGCTGCGGATGATGCTCTGCTCTGTGCAGTGATAAATTCTAGCATTTCGCACCTCCCACTGCTGCCCCCCTGCGTCCCCCCCCCCCCCCGTGGCAAACTATCGCTCTTCTTTTGCTGCCATTATGCCATCCGCTGGTGCGGCGTAAAAAATTGTGCGAAACTTTCAGCTTTTCTACACATTTTCGTCGCTTATCAGCGAGAAAGAGAAAGCAACAGCGATAGAGTGAGAGAGAGAGAGAGGAGAGGAGCTAGGCAATGATAATAATGAACGTGCATGAAAAATTGCAAGTTGACTGAAAGAACTTGGCACTTGGAGCTTGGGCATTACCTAAGGCACAATAAATAATAAGTACCAGTGGCAGCAAGCAGTGGCAAGCGGCAGCGGCAAGCGGCAAGTTGCAAGTAGCTGAGGCAGCTGCAACCTCAACCTGAACAGAATGGGACGCATAATGAACGACGTCTTGAGGCTCTGCTGAGCTGCGCTGAGCTGACTTGCATAATGCTAAATTAGTGGCCATAAGAGAGCGAGCGAGCGAGAGAGAGAGAGAGAGGGAGCTCAAGTGATTCACACAGGATGCGCCAGTGATTAGGGCCAGTTGAAGACGTTGAGGACGTCTGCGACTCGACTGTGTGCAACCAGTTGAGGCAGCTTGCCGAGAATATTGTATCATAAGCACAGCACACTTTGCCCCTAATGACGCTTACAAGTTTACCTTAATTTCAGCAATTTCAACAGAAGCCGCTTAAAGGTTCTGCGAGCCGCAAATTTGTAATAGCTTTTGCAAGTAAATTGCAACATTGCAGCGCATATTAAGGCAGCAAAGCTGTCAAAAGAATGATTTAACATTTTATTGTCATATCATTTGCAAACAGTTTCTTGTCAATTGCCAAATTGATTGTGAAGTGACTGAAAGTAATAGCTACAATTAAAACAATCAGGCTAAACTTTTTCACTAAATGAATTTACAAAGTCTTCGAATATCGAGTTCAATTTGGCTTTGCACCACGCTGCGTATGATTGATCAACGCAGTTGAAGCTAAACCTTAATGAATTCTCAGAATTGCGGCTCGAGCTGACACTGCTTGTAATGGCTTTGAATTGCTCTCAATATTCTCAGTTGAATAACTTGAAACAGAACTGAGCCGTAGATTAAAGTTGCGCTTAATCTGCAGTGAATACTGCATGAAAGCACGTTATTAAGCACTAATGAAATCCTCTTTTGGATCAAGTGCTAGGCCCCGCCACGGCCAAAGGGACAAAGTCGCACTTGTGAATGGCATGCGAGTGCCAAAATCGTAGTCTTGTGGCGCTCTTCAACCCTCCAAAAAAAAAGAAAAGTAAAGAAGACCTGAGCAGCAACATTGAACAATGCTCTTGGAGATGTAGTCGTCGGGCAGTTGGTGTGTGTGGCAGTGCTTTAAAGCTTATGGCTTATGGCTCAGAGCATCCTCGGACGGTTCCCATGGTCGTTCACGTGGCGGGCCATGAAAAATGCAGCTGCTGCTGAAAATTTTTCGCTTTTGTCGGCGTTTGTTTTTCACGTTGGTCAGCGAAAAGAACCAGAAATACACAAAAAACAAAAAGAAGAAACTGGAAGCGGAAAAAAACAAAGTAGAGACGGAAAAATTATCCGACTTGCTTGATTTATGTTTTTGTTATTGTGTTTCATAATCCCGGGGCAGAGGCAGCAACAACACGCAGCGTGCAGAATGTAAAGTGCGAAAAGCTGCAGAGAGCAGAAGAAAAGTTACACACAGCTGCCACGCGGAGATAACCCTAAAAGTTAGCTCTAAGGACTCAATCAGCGTGGCTTCTAAGCAGCTTGCCAGTCGCCGTCGCCGTCGTCGTGTCCTTCGTGCAATAAATGAACAAATTAATTAAGAAGTGGAAGCTTGCCGTGAATTGTTGCACGATTGCCAGGGGGCAAGGAATGTCAACGCAGGCGACATGCGACATGCGACACAGGACGCAGGACACGGCGACATGAAATTAATGCAGCGCTGCCAACAACAGCAACAACAACAACCAGCTGTGAGCACAGGACAAAGGCGAAACAAAACGTTAACGTTAACGCTTCACTGCATCCCCGGGGCAGTTGGAGTCATCCTCATCCTCATCCTCATCGTCATCGTCGTAGAGTAGTTTTGCGAGCAGGTAGTAGCTCAATTTGTCTCCTCTCGCTCTGGCTCTGCTCACGTCGCCATCCAGCTATCTCTATTTGCCGGCGACTGAGCTCAAAAGCAGCTTAGCCTGCAGGTGACGGCAACGTCGACGACGACGACGAGGAGGCAAAATCAATCGAGAAATCCAGGGCCATGCATAGATGGGAGAGTGCGCCGCCTAAGCGGGAATATGCTCATCCATTCTCCGTGCGCCGCGTGCTCGTTGATATTGCTGCTCCCGTTTGTCGTGCAGGTCTCAATGCAAGCTCTGAAGCTTCATGTCCATGTGTGGGCACGTGCTGGTCAGCGCCAATAACGACGTAATCTGTTTATATCCCTTTTTTTGCCGCTGCCGCTGCTTCGCTCGCTTTTTTTCGCCCATTGTGTTGCGCACTTTTTCCATTTGTCGTCGTCTTTCTTCCTGCTGCTGCTGCTGCTTCAATTTTCTGGCCGGCAGTTTTTGTCGCTCGTCCGTGCCATGGATTGAGTTGTTATTTTTCGCTTAGTGCAATTTATTTTGGCCAAGTGGCAGCCAACGGCCAGCGCACAGCACAGCGCTTAATTTATTATACCACCCCTCGCCCTCGCTCGCTCTCCTTCTCTGCGCTCTATCTCCAGCAGCATCTCCTCCTCCTCCACTGCTCCTCATCACCCAAATTGTGCTGGCCATTGTTCAATGGCAGATAAAAGAAAAATTAAAGGCAAGCAAAATGAAAGTCGTCTACGACAGCGTCGTCGTCGTCGTCGTCGTCGTCGAGAGGGAAAAAAGAACGTTATTAATTTCAACTTTGAAAAATTGTGCAATGGCTGAGCCAGCGAGGCATTCATTTATTAGCAACGTGATAAATACTTTCAATTTTCCTTTCAATAAATGATAACGTAATGCCCTCGCATTAAACTAGATCAATGGCGATGCGCTGTCAATGCCTCGAGAGCAAAACATTCATTTTCCACTGACAATAAATAAATTATACTTCGCATCGAAACTAAAGTGGAAATTTGCTAAATACTCTTATGCAAAGCAAAAGCAATTTCGAGGTTCAATCTTTCATTTTTTGAAATGCAAATTAACTTGCTTTGTTTGAGCATAGTGTCAAGCTTTGAACTTTAAGTGAGATTAATTGAAGTCGCCCGATGTAACTTCGTGTAATGGTACAAAGAGGCATGAGCAAGCTGTCGACGTGATTAATCGCCTAGCGTTACTCCATTAAAGCTCGACAACAGCTTCAAAAGCTACGCGACAAGCTTTAACAGATTAAAAAGCTCTGTTATTAAGTTGAGCTTCCATTTCGTTTAATCAATCGAGCAAATCGCAAAGTTAGCTAAAAACTCTCATTGAGATTAATTGGCTGCGATTTCAAAGTTATAGTGCAGTTCGCAAAGCTCATTCGTCAGTATCGTAAAGAAACAATTGATCAATCGACGAGTTATGGAGAAACTTTAGGCCCAAATAAGTTTTGCATATAAACGAGTTAAGTTCATCGTTGATTTGCCCTGTTATGCTAATCAGGCAAGCGATTTAATCTGTGTGCGTGTGTGTGACGAACCAGCAAGCAAAGTGACTAAGTTAGTTATTATGTATACGACGAGTAGTGCGCATAAAAAGAATATCAAATTGTGATTCGACTGCGATTACGAGTATTGCAAAACATTTCGCATTATTGTTTTGGCCGGACAAAAAGCGAGCACTCTTCGATTATTCCGACTTTGACTGAGTGACAAACTGACAGCAGGACAGCAAGGACAGCAAGGACAACAGCGGGACAGCGTGGCTGACTGAGTAAGTCGCATACGCGTCAATTGCTGTGATTAGCATGAAAATCATTACAAGCACAAAATGAATGGCAAATCACAAAAGCAACAAAAAACAAGGGGGCGCAAAAACAGCACAGAGACAGACACAGAGACACAGCAAACAACAGAAGAAAAAAATGACAGGCTGAGGGTCCGAAAATAGAAAAATTCTCGGCCATTGCTTTGTCAAATGTGTTTTGGTGTTTTTGTCTCCCTATCTGCTGTTGTTGTTGCCATCTCAGATGTGTCAGAGCCAGGCGGAGGACGGGGCGGGGGGGGGGGGGGGGCTTGGAGGATCCCTGCGAGAAGGCAGTCAAGCAGACAAAAGGCAGCCAGTGAAAAATCGAGTTAGGCAAAACAAATAGCAAAATAGTTTCGACGGCGATGGCGACATTGACACAAACAATAACAACAACAACAACGAAGACGACAAAACAAAAAGAATGAGCGCAGCAGGGGATGGAGGGGGAGGGGGAGGCAAGTAGAGAGCAGGCGCTTTTGGGCCGTTGTAAAAGTCAAGCGAAATAATATTTTCCGGGTAACAGGGCAAAGGCAAAACCAGCAACGGCAACAACACCAATTGGCTGCCTCCCTCCCTCCCCCTCTCCCTCCCTTTCTCTCTGTTTCTGTCGCTGCCAAATATCAGTCGAAGCGTAACATTGAGAGGCGAGCGAGTGCAGCCAGGATGACGAAGAGCGGCGCAGGATGAACTTGTGGCCATCATTGTAGGCAATTTGCAAAAATAGCAACGATTTCTTGCCACAGTGTGGCATGCCCCCTGCCACTGTCGCACTGTTGTTTGTTGTGGCAGGCAGCAAAAATAGTTTAAAGGAAATCAAAATAAAAATAATAAAAATGCACAACGTGCCGCGCGTTTGCTAAACGAGCGAGAGAGAGGAAGAGAGAGAGGGAGAGGGAGAGTGGCAGACAAAGACAAAAATGTTGCCTTGGCACAAAGATGAAAAGTTGTTGCTGTTTATAGCGGAAGTAGATAATGCCAAAGATGAACAAGGCGAAGGCGAAGGCGACTGCGAAGATGCGGCTGCTGTCAGAAAGTGCGAGTCGCAGAGACAGAGAGAGTGGGAGAGGGGGAGACAGGGAGAGAGGGAGCGAGTGAGCCCGCTTGAGCTAGAGAAATGAAGCTTAAGGGTCGTCGCTTGGGTCTATAATTTCGCCATTACAAAACAATAGTAAAAACAAACTGCAACAAAGTTTTCAGTCTGAGTTGGCGCGACAGCGCAAGCCAACGAGTGAGAGAGAGGGACTGCGGGAGAGGGAGAGAGGAAGAGAGCTTTGCTGCATGAGCACATTGTCGCATTATGTGCAATTATTGTCGCAATTATGGCCAGACAATTGTCAGTTTCGGCGCTGCTTTTGAGCCTTTGACTCGTGCCCTGCATATTGTTAACATTTTTGGAGCACTGCCATTAATAACACGCACAAGCGAGCAGGAACGACGGGGGAGGGGGGAGGGGGGGGGATGGAAGGGGAGACGAGCTAATCAAGAGTGTCAGGCGCAGTCAACTAACTGCCGCAGAAGAATCCCTTACGTGCGATAAGAACTCCAACCCTTAAACCCGGCCAGCAGCCAACAAGCATCGAGCGCTTGCCACATAGGCGGGGCACATCGATAAAGTCAACATGAAGCGTGACCAGCCACCGGGGAGCACACACCACGCGAAGCGAGGCCTACGCAAAGTTCAGCTGTTTTGTCACTTATTCACAGCACATTAAACAATTTGCTTTTTACGCCGGCCAATAACAACAACAAGGTTGCCTCTAACAGCTCCACACCAGCTATGGTACTGCGACCAGCGGCGGGGAGGGGAGGGCAGCTACCCTGGCCTGCTGCCTAGCCAACCGCACATTTTAATTGTTCTCGTCATGAACATGTCATAAAGCAAATCAGATTAAATGCGTCACTTATTATTGCGCCAGTGTGCGTTAGTCTGCGCTCGTGTCTGTGTGTGTGTGTGTATCTGTGTGTGTGTGAACTTTGTTAACTGCGGTCAAATGTGGTGAGCATATCGCGTCGATTGCGGGGATTGAGCCACATGGGTTGGCAGCATATCGCTTTTATTGCATATTACCTACTCAAAACGGGCGCACAGTGGCGCAAACATTAGACAAACTGCAGTCGAAATATTTGCATAGCAATGTATACAAAATACTTCTTAAATAGCAACTCAGTAAATTAGTCTAGATAATGGTTTAGATACTTGATATCTATACGTGGTCTTTAACAAATATTGCTCACTAAAGCTCGTCTCGAAAAGTAAAAGCTAATTTATTTGACTGTTTAAGTAAGCAAAGCAAATATTACAAAAATGAAATTGTAAAACTGAAAAGCAAGTAAAACTGCAGCTAATATATTTGCATAGCAATGTGTAGAAAATAATTGTTAATTAGTAAACTTGGTGAATTAGTCTAGATGCTTGCTTATTACTCTATGTGTACATTATGTCTCTTACATATCTATCATATCGAAAAGTAATTGAAAAGCAAGCAAAAGCAAATTTATTTGACTGCTTAAGTAAGCAAAGCAAATATTACAAAAATGAAATTGAAAAACAGAAAAGCAAATTTATCTGACTTTAAAGTAAGCAAGGAAAATAAGCTAGAAAAACGGCAGCTGAAATATCTGTTTATTAGTAAACTCAGTGAATTAGTCTAAATACTAGCTTATTACTTCATATCGAAAAGTAATTTAAGTGAAACTAAGAGTAAAATGCTCTACACACTAGCTTAATGACGTGTTTTATATGTACATATATCATATCGAAAAGTAATTGAAATGCGAGCAAAAGCAAATTTATTTGACTGCTTAAGTAAGCAAAGAAAGTATTACGAATATGAAATTGAAAAACTGAAAAGCAAATTCAAATAAGCAAGAAATACTGCAGCTGAAATATTTGCTTAGCAACGTGTAGAAAATATTTGTTAATTAACTCAGTAGAATGCTATAAGTAATAAGTTAGATACTTAATGTCTAGACTTTGTCTTTAATTATATTTCTATATTTTAATTAGCCAATTCAGTAAAATTCTAGATTCTAGATACTAGCTTAATACTGATGTTTATAGATTGTCTCATACAAATATTTCTCACTAAAGATACAGATACAAATATTATATCGAAAAGTAATTGAAATGCGAGCAAAAGCAAATTTATTTAACTTTTAAATAAGCAAGAAACACAGCTGCTGAAATATTAGCATAGCAATGAGTAGAAAATAAACACTTTTATTAGCAAATTCAGTTAATTACTTCAAACACTAGCTTAATACTGATGTCTATAGTTTATCTCCAAGAAATATATCGCACTAAAGAAAAATCACGTTGAAAACTACTACAAATGCGAGCAACAGCAAATTTATTTAACTTTTAAGTAAGCAAAGAAAATATTATCAAAATGATATTCAAAAACTGATAAACAAAAGTTGCTACAAAAGAAATCTGCCTTCAAAATGAAATTCACTTAGAGTGAATTATTAGTAGAATAATTCTACTAAGTATATACTAACAAAATGAATTTCAAAACTATTTACTACAACATTGCTACCAAGTGTTGTTCACAATTGCGCAGCGTTGCTTCTGCAAAGTGCCTCAGAGTGTTGCTGCAATTTGAGTGTGACTCAATTAACCAATCATAAGCTAAACATTTCATTAGAACTTTGCGCAGCACACAAATCGATGCAAACATATGACAAAAGTTTTTCTCTTACGCAAAATTGCCAGATACTCGCTAGTTGAGGAAATTAGTTGAATGCTGCACAAAGTTTGGCAAACATTCGCAAAGCTGGCGAGAATCGCCACAGCGAAGTGTTAGCTGGCTTTAATTGATTGTTTAAGAACTGTGATAAGTATCTCAAGGCGTCTCTCTCTCTCTCTGTCTGTCGTTTGACTGGCTTGCTCCACTATGCAGGTTATTACATACACGATACACCTTCCCTCGATGCGGCGCTGTGTGTGCTGCTGGTGTTAACTTGCATGTTAGATTGTGCGTGCTGCTTAATTAGTTGCAAACTGTTTCCATCATGGCCAGTGTGGAAGGGCAGCGCTGGGGGATCGGGGGAGCTGAAGCACTTCATATTACTTCCTGCCCCCTGCCCCCTGTGGCGAGCATTGTGGAGTGCATGTTAAGCACACGTTTTAGGCGCAAAGTGTCTGCAACTTTTCGCGTCGCATTAAGTGAAATTGACATTGAAAGCGGGCAAGCGAGCGAGCGAAGGACCGTTTCCGCTTCCGGTTATGTCCGTTGTGCTCCAGTTCCAGTTTCAGTTCCGCTTCCGGTTTCAATTCACTTCATTTCAGCTCGCTTCGGTTCGGTTCGGTTCGGTTATCTCTTTTAATCGTTTGAGCAGCAAATATTGATTTCTAATATTGATGCAATTCCATTTTACAAATTTGCATACCAAATTCTGATTGCTCAGGGACTCGGAGACACGCCGCACACAAACACACACAAACACACAAAAGAGTGTGTGCGTGTGTGCGTGTCTTCAGAGTTGTTGCTAAAAGTCATGAGCATGTGTGTTGTGTGTGCCTGTGCCTTTCTTTTTTTGTTTGGCCATCACACACAATGAGAATCGACAGCGCAGGGGGGACGATGGGCGTGGCTGGTGTGCTCTGCTGGCACTTGACGCGCGCCGGCAACAGTCGATTAGTTGCACAGACACCGAGCAGAGACACACACTCGAATAGTCAGCCAGACACACAGAGCAGAGAGATAGAAAGACAGACAGAGAGATATAGATACGAATATGGGCAGATAGTGCTTTTAGTTCGATGTAATCACAGCAACAACAACAACAACGGCGACGGCAATGGCAATTTACAAAATGAAAACATAAAATAATAAATACGATTTGACAGCGAACTATTGCAGATATACGACGGGCCAGAGTCGAAAAGTATTCCCCCAGTTGCCAGTGCGAGTGCGAGCATCTACATAATCATATTATGCTTGACTGGCACGGCAAACCAAGCGCACAAATGTGGGTCCAACTGCATTCAGCAGTTGGCAGCCGAGGCAAAAGGCGAAAGCAGAGATTCGAGTAATTTGACAGGCGACATACATTTCACGTGCTGCAGCAGTCGGACATCTCTGCAGGGAGAGGGAGGGAACGGGGGTAAACCAGTGAGTGGAGCAGGCAAAAACAGCTGCGCAAATCTGTTAGCCCAGTCAGTGAATTGATGAGGGGCAGCTAGCGATAAAAAGGCTTGTGAATTGCCTGGCAAATGGGTTCAGTTCAGTTCGGTTCAATTTTGCCGTTTCGCCGCCCGACTCTGCCATGGATATGGGCCTACAAAACAGGCAGCGAGACAGACAGACAGACGGACAGACGGACGGACGGACGGACAGACAGACGGACAGACAGACGGACAGTTGGAGCGACAGCGCCACCTGGCAGCTGCCAAAATTGCGAAATTGAAATTGAAATGCGAGTGCTGCTGCTGTTGTAACGTCAGGCTGCGACTGGGCGAGCGAGCGAGTGCTGCACACGCATGCATAATACGCATACGCAACGTATTGCAGCGGCAGCGACTGCAGCTGCAACTGCGGCTGCGACTGCGGCTGCGGCTGCGGCTGTCGCAAAGACAAGCCAAAGCAATTAATGTAATGAGCAGCAGCATGTCAGGGCGCACAATGTCGACGTCAACATTTTTGCACAAGAATTTTCAATCAGCAGCGGCATTCAAACTCACTCTGCGCATCTGTATGTGTGTGTGCGTCGAGTGCTTGTAATGTGCCAAGGCGTCCGATGTAATTGTTTAAAACCGAGCTACTTAAGTGCAGGCTTGTCTGGCTGCGTGCTGTGAGCTGTGTGCGAGCAAACAAAAAGTCCAATCAGCCCTGTATTAATGAGCCGACGAGGAGGGGTGGAGGGGGAGGGGGGAGGCACAACCCTTGTGTGTGTGTGTTTGGAGTGCTGTTCGCATTCATTTGCATTTATGTTTTGTGCCAACTAATTTGAAGCTGCTGTCAGCGCAACAAAACAAAATCAGCGACAAGCCCCTGCTTGACAAGACATGTTACGCTACCTGTACGTGCCCAACCCCCCCCCCCCTCCCCTCTGCAGTGCAACGTCAGGAAGGCGTCCAAGTGCAAATGCAACAACAAAGGCGAGCAGACGCTTGCACGTTTGTTTTTTTCGCCAGCTCACACATGCATACAATATGCATACTCATTAGTTTGGAGTGGTTCCGTCAACAGAAGACGCACCCCCAACCACGCCCCCCCCCCCACCCTCTACTTGCTGCTGCTGCTTGTTGTCGACTTGTCAGTCAGTCAGTCTGCATCATCATCGCAGTCAGGCCGTGCATATGCCTCTTCTGTCTGGCTGTCTGGCTGTCGCATCTGTTTGTCCCGCTCCAAAATAAACAAACCCTTTTTGCTTGCCACGCCTTTTAAGTTGCAGCCAATTGTTATGTTGCGAAATGGGAAATGAGAGTTTCAAGTTGCCAGTTGAAGCATTGCAACTTATGCAGCCTTTTTTCCAGCTCATAAATTTTTTTTCGCAATCTCCTTCGCTTCTGCTGCTTTATGCTTTCTCTGCTTTCTGATTTCTTTTATTTCTTCTGCATTGCTCGTCGGCCGTCGCGTTGGCGTTGGCGGCTTTCAATGTCAACTGGCGCGGCGCAGCGGCCTTTGTTTGACGTCGTGCTCTCCGTCTCATGAATAACTGATTAAAACCTTTTCGGTGGCAGACTCTCTCTCTCTCTCTCACTTTGAATGCCTGTTAGCTGCGCCTTTGCTGCGCTTTCATTTCAAAACGACCAACAAGAGAGAGAGAGAGAGAGGGGGGAGCAGTGTCGTTGGTTATTGCGGCTTTGCTGTAATGATAAATAGCCGCTCTATACGTATCTATGTGTGTGTGTGTCGCGGGCGAATTCGCCGACGTGCAACTAAATGTCGCGACGCGGGCGGCTGCTTGATTATGCGGTTGTCAATTACCGCAAAGGCCAGATTATGTTAACAGAACTGTTATAAAGGTGTACTACAAGCCAGGACTTCGCTATCAACTGCAGCTCTAAGCAAACACAGCGCCTGCTAAATTGTTAGACGACTGTTATACAACAAGTCTGCGGCAGCTGTTATATAGTGAGTGCTCCACAGCAAGATTCTTGATGCATCCACAAATAGTCTACAAGTCGAAAAAACTATTCTCTTAACTCATTAAACAATTGTGTCTAAACTTGTCAGCCATAAAATTAGAATACTTTTCAAGCTGTCATAGACAAAAAGCTAGAAAAAGCTGTAAGTAACTATAGGACAACTGTTATATAAAGTCTGCTGCAGCTGTAATATAGTACTTAAAGCCTGCCTCTATACAATTAATAATGAAGATTGCACTTTAATAAGATTCTTTATGCATACACAAATAGTTCAAAAGACATTGCAATAACTAATCTCCCAACTCTTCACACAACTGTGAATCAATTTGTCAGCCATAAAATCAAACTATTTTGAAAGCTATTATATCCACGTCTACTCTCTTAACTACAAATACCTATAAATCTGTAATTTAAGTTTAAGAATCGTTTCAACTAAGCTAACATCGCCAGCTAAACAGTTAGAGTGGTATATAACAAGTTGGCTACAGCTTTTACTCTAAAGGGTTTATAACAAATAATTAAAATGGCTTTGCAGTAAGATTCTGCAATAAGAAAAATATGCAAATAGTTCTGAAGTAGTGGAGCACACTTCGAAATAACTATTCTCCCAAATCTTGACACCATTGTAGATAAATTTGTCAGCCTAGAAATTAAAATACTTTTCTATCTGTTATACGTCTACTATCTTATCCATAAAAACCTATGAAAAAGAGTTATAATATAAGGTTTAGAATGGTTTCAACTAAGCTACTACAAGACAACTTTTAAAATAACAAGCCTGCTGCAATTGTTATACTAAATGCCCGCCTGAATATAACAAATAATTAAAGTATCTTTAACTTTGCAACAAGATGAAGAAAATGCATTTAGTTTTAAAATTTGTGTAGCAGAATTCGCAACAACTATTTTGCTAACTCTGCACACAACTAAATATAAAACAAAATAAATTTCAAGTTGTTATACGTCTACTGGCTTTATTGATAAAAAAAAAAACCTATAACAAAACGATGTAATAGATTCAGAATTGTTTCTATTAACTATTAAAGAATTGTTTTTTAACTAGTCTACTACAGCTGTTATACTAAATGCCTGCCTCTATATTACAAATAATTAAAGTACGTTTACTTTTTAGTTTTAAAATTCGTGGCGCAGACTTAGCAACTACAATTTTTGCAACTCATCACACAGTTGTAGATCAATTTATCGGCCATTAAAACTACTTTTATACGTCTGTTATACGTCTACTGACTGTGCGATAAAAAGCTGTAAAAAGAAATAGTAAATGACAAACGCAATTGATATTGCAACATTTAGCAGGCAGTAAGAATTGTGTGTATTAAGTGCCCAGAAAACTGTCATAAGCGTTTAAAAAGTATTTGGCAAGTGCTTTTTGCCTCGTAAATTGAACCGGCAATGAGTTTGGCTGAGCTTTTCGTTTTTGGATTTTACGAGAGTTGCGGCACAATCTATTAATCTTTAATACCTGCCATAAAAGCTGTGCCACGCTTCCTAATTGGTCGCGAGCAGCTGCTGATGAGAACGTCTTTATGCACACTCGTAATTTCAGTGGAACTGTGAAGCTGCATAAATCGCACATTGAACAGCCATAACTTGCAGCAATTCGCAACTATCATTGAATGCAATTCATGCGCTCAGCTCAGCTCATAAATACAACATTATGCTCGCCGTGAATCGACGTTCACGTCGATGTCTTCGTCTTCGTCGCCGTCGCCGTCTCCGTCGTCGTTGCCTTTTGAGTTGTCTGCTGTGCGCGGCGCGTCTCAATTCACTGAACATTTTGCAAATAACAATCGCATTTTTTGAATAATTCAAATCCACTTTGTTGCCCGCCTGCCCCCCGCTTGCCGGTCCCGTCTCGTGTGTCTGATTGTCCGTGCTGTAGTCCAATCCAGCTTTCGTTTTGTTCTTTCTTTTGAGTCGAGCAGAACGCTGCGGCGCAAGAAAAGCGAGGCAGCCAAGCCGTCAACTGGCAAGCGCATTTTGCCGTATGTTTCCACTCGCTATTGTTGTGTGTGTGTGTGTGTGTGTGTGTGGGGTGGCATAAAAAATGTATAGCATAGTTTTGTGCGCTCGCAGCAGCACCCTCGCACGCACACTGGCGCACAATTAGAGCTGGCACTATTATTAGGCAGGCAATGCATTCAAATATTTAAGCTCTGCATCATTCATGCGCTCGCTCAACTCAACTCGACTCGACTCGCATCGCAACTGCAGCAGTGCGATTTAAATTTTATATTTAAATTTCGGGATTTAAATTAAAAACCAAATTGCGCAACGGCAACGCTTACGTTATTCGCTTCTTTTCTTTTTTTTGTGATTTCATTTAGTTGCTTCGCTAGAGAATGATTGAGAGTGGAAGGGTGGGAGGGGGCTAAGTGGGGGGAGTATGAGGAAGGCAACGGGCATCGAGAGCGTGCCCACAATTCAAAAATCAATTTTCATTTGCAAAACGATTACATTCACATTCATTCAATGTTCGTTGGTTCGCAGTTTGCTTTTTTCTGCTGCCATGTGAGTGTGCCTGTGTGTGTGTATTATGGGTGTTGTTGTTGGTGTTGTTGCGGCGCTGGTGCGCTGCTATCGGTTCCCTTACACTCGAATGAACTTTTATTCAATTTGCAAAGCAACCACAAGCTGCACAATAGCCGTTTTAAACACTCAACCAACCAGCCAACCATCGAACCAGCGAGTTGCGAGATCGAGCGGCCATTTCGTCATTCCACTGGAGTACAACTCGCCCTGCCCTCTCTTCTCCTCCTCCTCCTCCCAGCCGGCTCTTCATCAAGCAGCTCCACCTCGAACTCAGCCGCAGTCGGAGCCACGTTCTTCTCCTGCTGCTCGTCAACTGACATTTGCATGTCCGACTGTCTGCACTTGCTGTCCTCTCTGTCCTCTCTGTCCTCTCTGTCGTCTCTGTCGTTGCGGCGTTCATTTAAATGCGGCTTTGGAGCCTGCTGCCACAGTCAAGCGACTAAAATATTCTCCTACTCGTGCAATTTTCGTGCGTTTTGCCGATTTTTCTTCTTTTCTTCTTTTTTGGGGGTTTTGCAAATTTGAATGCATTTATTCATGCGCTTACTGTAATTTGCTATATTGAACGCATAACTGTTCGACTGTTCGACTGTTATACGGCAGCAACTGTTATACTCTGCATATGCAAGCCGTAGCTTTTCATTTTAATGCTGGGCGCATACATTATGCGCCCCCCGGACAAAGCACGTAATGGGCCAACTAAAGACTGGCGCAGAGCAGACTGGAAAGAAAATGTAAGTATGTAAAAATGAAACAAATACATAATAAACAAAACAATGGCGAAGGGCAGCTGGCAACAAACAAAAGAATGCGCTCGTAAAACCGAGATTTAGGCCGTGCCACATTTGTGACCAAAAATACACAAACACACACATAGAACGGGAGCAGTCGTCGGGCAAAGCCCGTTGAATGGCACAGGAAGCGACAGGAAACAGGACAAAGCAGCGGGAGCGGGAACGGGAGCGGGGAGCGGGGAGCTTGGGCTTCGCTCATTTTATGCGCTAACTGAATCAGCCCGACAACCATTAACTGAGGCCATTTTATTCAATTTCGCTACCCGCCTGCCCCTGGAAGCAACAAAAAAAAGAGGAGGACAACCAAACAAAAAGGACAAGGCAAAAGCGGAAAACGGAAGTGTGTACGCAGGTTATACAGGAGTTTGAGTTTGGGCTTGAAGCTGCAGCCGCAATTGTAGCCGGAGCTGAAGTCGTATAGCTCGACTGTAGTGGATGCTACGTGTGACAATAATAAAAGTTTTTATTGCCCTCGCACACAGCTGCGACAGAGCCTGCCAGAATGCCTGCCTGCCTGCCAGGCTGCCTGGCTGGCGAGTAGATCTAGAAATTAGCCTGCGTCTGAGCCATTTCTCGTCATGCTGTCCTAGCTGGTCCATGGAATAAGCTCAGTCGTAAATTTTGTGCAACAATGTTTTGAAAAATGCCAAATAGCCCAAACAAAATGCCAAGCGTGGCAACTCAACGCTGCAGTTATACATAGAACACCAGCAAGATCAACTTGTTGGCTTAAAGTCGTCTACAGTTGGCTAAAGTTGTCCACAGCAAGAGTTCGCTTACAATTGAATTGCTTCGCTTTAACTATGATTTGGTTTATTAGTTAAGTATTTACGCGGACCGATCACAACTTGAAATACCCAACTGACCGCTGTTGACGTGACGACAAGAGGCCAAAAACTACTCGCGACTGACTGTTCGAACATAATTGATTACTCCTCACTGATTTAGGGTCATCAAGTCAAGGTTTTTCTTGGACCTGAACGACCTGATGGCGCCCAGGCCCCAGCGCTTGATCAGATACCGCTCGACCAGCGGCCAAATGCTCTGATGCTGACGCCCATAGATCGTGTGCAACAAGTGGCGCTTCCTGTAGAACCGTATGACTGGCTCCATTTGGTGGACGAACGACTCGAGGCGCGCCATCACGACCAGCGGGCGATCGTCGGCGCGACGCTCCAACTTCTCGCCGGTCACATCGTCCAGGCCGCGCACCATGGGCGCCTTCGAGCCGAGATTGTAGACCCGGCCCGAGGGCACGTGCACAAGTCGATACTTGAGCATATTGAGTATGGCCTCGTCGGGTATCTGCAGATTGATGACCATGTCCAGGTGCGCCACCTTCTCCAAGTGCCTCGCCTGCGCCAGCGTCCGCGGAAAGCCGTCCAGTATCCAGTTGCGTTTGCCGGCCTTGTACACGGCCGTGCCAATGACGCCCAGCAGCAGCGAGTCCGGCACCAGCGCACCCTTGCTTATGTACTTCTCGGCCTCGCGGCCCAGATTGGTGCCCTCGCTGATGTGCTTACGCAATATGTCGCCGGCAGCGATGTGAACGGCCCCGTACTTCTTCACGATCTTCTCAGAGATGTGGCCCTTGCCGCAGCCGGGGGGGCCCATGATCAGAGCGCGGAAGCCGCGAACATTTGGCATCGTTACAAATTACCGCAAATTTTCACAATCACAAGGAAAAAACAAATAAAATATAAGCAGTCAATCAATTTGGAATTTTGTCAACCAAATACTATTTTATTGACTCTTAAACTATCGTGTCGATACATGAGAAACTGAGTTGACAACGAAAAACTGACCCCATGCTTTGTCGGGCAGTGTAATTTGAAATGAAGTTGGCAGGCTCGACACAGGCTCGACAAACAAGTAGTTTCAAAATTGCGCAAAACTTGATGATGCGCGCACACAAATGATGGAAATTTGAGCGAGCACATTTTTTACATTGTTGTGACCAGGGCCGAGCCGAGTGTCGTCCTGGCCCTCAAGTGGCCCTACGTGTGTCACATGCACAATGGCGCTGACGTTGGGGGACAGACGACATTCATCTCATTCCCCGCCATTAGATATCGTCTTTTGTTTTTGAAAAATCGTCTACTTCATTTGGGGCTCGGCAACACGAAAATGGCCATGAAATATAACAGTACTCATTATGTTGGGATTACGATGCAATCAACGCAGAAAAAAGTGTCAGTCAAATAAATCACTCGCCCCCGACAACCACCACAACCACCACCCGAAACCACCCGGCCGCCAATTGAAGAAGCAGCCCGAAAACCACCCAGCAAACTGTGCACGCATTGCGACTTGACAGAAGCACGCAGCATATATTTTTTGGGCCTCTGCAGCAGTAGCAGGCTCGTTGGCTGGCTGGCAATGTCAACGTCAAGAGTGCCAACCGTTTGTCTGCCTTTTTATGCGACTCTCTGCGTGTGTGTGTGTGTGTGTGTGTGTCCAGAGCGGGAGCATAGTTGAAGCTGACAGCAACGACGACATTGGAGAATCGAAGCTGCGGCTGCTGTCAGTCCACTTTGTGCCCCCAAAATGAATGGCGATGGTTTGTTACAGTTGAGCAGTGGACAGTTGGGGGGGGGGGGGGGGAGCGGGGCAAGCGCTTGCAGAGTGGCAAATTTTTTTAATTATGTACTTGCGCGATATAAATGGTCGGCTAATCAGCACTAAGTAATTTTCGTGTGATTTCGCCGAGATTTCGCATAATGAAAACTGATTGGAAATTGCACAAGACTGAGGGGAAAATGAATGAGGAAAATGAGAAATAAGTATGCTAATTGCAACCCTTAAAACGCGACTTTGGGAATTATAGGCCGCGAAGGCGTTCAATTTATGCGCAGCATTCACAAACTCGAAGACAGCATTCAATTAATTTAATTATCTCGACAATTGTCGTGGATTTCTGGGGAATTATGGTTAGCAGGAAGTGCTAGAAGAACAGCTGTACAACATAATTGCAATATGGAAAAAATTATTCATCAGTTAATAAGATGAATTCGAAGGGGAAAAGTGTGGAAGAACAGCGGCGTAGACATGAAGAAAAAAACAAGACAAATATCTGAATATAGACAATGTATTTGCTTGGCAAAAGTCTTGCGAGTTTCTAGATCAAATTCCTATAATTTCTCGCTAGTTTTCTAGATTAAATTTCCATAATTTTGGCTTAACCAGAAATAAAGAGAAGAAGGGATAAATATCTGAACGTAGACAATGTTCTTGCTTGGCAAAAGTCTTGCGAGGTTTCGAGATCAAATTCCTATAATTTCTGGTTACTTTCCTAGATCAAATTCCTATAATTTTAACTTAAACACAAATGAAGAAAAAAGGTATAAATGTCTGAAAATAAATAACTTTCTTGTTTGCCAAAAGTCTTGCTACTTTTCTGGATCTAACTTCTATAATTGCTGGCTAGTTTTCTGGATCAAATTCTTATAAGTTGGGTTAGTAAGAAATGAAAAAAGGAAAAAAAAAAAAAAATAAAGTTCTTGTTTGGCAAATTTCTTGCTACTTTTCTGGATCTAACTCCTATAATTGCTGGCTAGTTTTCTAGATCAAATTCATATAATTTTTGCTTATCATCCAGAAATGAAGAAAAAAAGGTTAAATATCTGAATATAAATAAAGTTATTGTTTGGCAAAAGTCGTAAGTCTAGTTTTCTAGATCAAATTCCTATAAAATTGGCAAGTTTTCTGGATCAAATTCCTATAATTTTGGCTTAACCAAGTGCAGCTAAGTTGGTGAACATTTGTGTTAATTATTTCGCCATGATGGTTATTCAGCTCGCAGCGAGTTTTCTGCTGCAATTATAACTTTTCGCAGCCCTGCAATAGTGTAAATCGTTCAGCAGAGAACAATTCACTGTGAATGGAGCAACAAATGAGCAAGCGATTTGCTCCTGCGGCGACACTTGCCACACACACACACACACACTCATAGAGAGAGAGAGAGAGAGCGATTTTGCTTTGGCCATGAGTTGTGCTAGCAGCAGCTTATCTCAGTTTCATTACAGTTATTGTCGTTGTCATCAGCTCCAGTGTGTTGCTGCAGCTGCATGTGCCACAATGTTGACTAAAACTGTGCGCGAGCATAAAACGCCAAGTTGCCAGCTAGCCCGGCGGGCAGTCAACCCCTGGACTCCGGCCCTGCCCCTTGCCACATGCTGCTTAGCAGTGCTTACTTCTTAGCTGCAATTTCGTATATACACAACAGCAACAACAACAACAGCAACAACAATAAGAGCAACACTTCCGTTAGCTGCTTGAAATAAAAACTTGATTCTTTGGGGAGCCAGGGAGCGAGGGGGGGTTGGTGGTGTGGTTGGGCAAGCAATTCTAAGCACCGCAACAAAAGCTGAGCACAACATCAACATCTAAATGCAATGCCGGGCAAAAAGAAAAGCATGCAAAAAACGCAGTTTCCGTGCGGCAACACAAGCAAAAACAAAAACAAAAAGACTGCAGCAACAACAACAACTGCAACAACAACAACGACGACCACGACAGCTGCAGCAGCAACAGCAACAAAATAGAAATGATGAAGGAAAAAATACTTAAGCGCTGGCAGCGTCGATTTGCGCCGCCCACCAAAGACGCTGGGCAACGCCTTTTTTGTTGTTGTTGCTGGCGTGGGGGCGTGGCACTGGCAGCTTCACACTTGAACACGTAGCTAGCCCGCGGCACTGCCAGCACCCCTCCCCTCCTTCGCCTGCTTTGCGTTTGGCTGCGTTTTAAGCACTGCCAGCTTAAAAGTATGCTACAAGTTTTTGCATTTGCTTAAAAGCCGCCCAACGTAACCCCCCTCCCCCCCTTTGCGAGAGGGTGTCGTTCGAACCAATTTGGCATTTAGCATACAAAATTTATGTTTTTTTTTCTGCTTTTTGCAATTGTTGTCATTGCGGTTGTTATTTCAGTCGATTTTCAACATTTTGATGCGTATTCCAAGCGCTTGCATAAATTGATTTATTTGCAATAGAAAATGCTGGCAACAGCTGCAACAATGCTGCCATCTCGCTCGCTCCCGCTCTGCAGCTGTTAGCCAGCCAGCTGCCAGCTTATTTGTCTGCTTTTTGTCTGATTTATTAGTTTCGTTTTAAACATTGCGGTTTGCCTCGACAAGGCTCTGCTCTCTAACTCGCTCGCACTCTTCTTCTGTCTGCTACTCGTGTGGCCAAATACGTTAAATAATAAATAAACATAATGAAATATATGCAGATGCCGGGCTGCATGTTATATCTTCATATGTTCAACTGTCCTCTGTCTGTCTGTCTGCTATTCAGCTGTCGAGCTGTGTCTGTTGGTTAGGCATGCACTCGTTTATCTGCAGCGTATACGAAATACATTTCTACCCACGTCAGCGTAGGTGCCAGGACAACAACAGCAGCAACTACAGCAGCCTTGGGGGTTGGGTCAACAGTTTCGGTAGCTGTTTGGCGGTGACGTTTTTGTATAATTAATTTTTCTTGTTCAGTGGTTTTGTACAATCAACATTCGATGTAAAAACACTGCAAACAAGTGCAACGCACACAAGCGCACTCAAAGTGCACACACACACACACTCGCACACACACTCGCACACTCATGTGTGTATGCCACCGCAGGACTTAACACGGAACAACTACGGCGCTAGAACGAGAGCTTGGCCGGACAGCAGCAGCCGCATCCTTCGCCTCCCTCACACAGTGTTTGTGTGTGTGTGTGCTCGTGTGTGTGCGCGCTCTTGGGCTGCTTGCATATGCATGCGAAAATGTGAAAGCAAATAAGAAAGAGTGTGAAAACGAGCAGCTTGTCATGTAAACAAGTAAACCAATAAGTGCATCTGTGTGTAGCGTGTGCCCCCCGTCCCCCTCTCCCTTTCTCTGTGTGGCGAGTGGCGGTGTGACCAGGCTTTAAAAATGCCAAGCAGTGCGCTACCTAAGAAGTTTGCTTGAAAACACGACATCAACATTTGCTGATTTATTTGACACAATGCAATTATTTAAGCCAGCTTTCTCATGTTTTCACTCCCTCTTTCAATGCTGCTCCTTCTAACTCTTTAATGTGACATTATACTTACTATATGCAAGTTGAAGTTGCTTCACTCGGCTTTTGACAACGCATCTATTATGCTGCTCGCATAAAGTAACTGTTGCTTTGACATTGATTTTGCTATAACTCAAGTTATTTCGCTTTCAAAAACAATGTTTACTACATTTTCTACATTCCATTTGTCAGATTACTACGCACTTTATTTGCCTGTCAAACTCAGCGTCTAGAACTTTTTTTTGTATACATTTATTTACATAAGTAGTTGAACTAGTACCAACTATTTTGCTTTTAAAAACAACTATATTTCCTATATTCTATTTGCCATATTTCGCACCTTATTTGCCTGTCAATATTCCTGCATCAAACTCAGTTTGTAGAACTTTTAATATACGTAGTTGAACCAGTACCAACAATATGGAATATTATTATATATTTAGGAATATCTCATATTCTCATATCAACCAAACCGCAACATATATGTCATAAGGACTTATCAGTTTTCGTTCACATTTAAGCAGAAGTTTTTGCGAAACTTAGACGCTTTAAACGCCTCATTGGTCTTGCAGGTAAGAGTCTTCTTGCAAGTCTGCTTCGGGGTCTTAAGAGCCTTGGACACAGTGTAGACTTTGGTCTCGATGCAATGTGGATCCTCTTACGAACCACGGGCAGTCCTTTATTTGGCGTACTACACGATTCTGCAGCCCCTGAATGCGCTTTTAATAAGACTTCCCTGCAATTCCCCAAATCTGCACTCCACATAACCATGTTGGGATTATGCAATGTAAATATAGGGCTCTCTTAGCTCCAAGAGACATTTCGCTTCTATTATTAAGCATCTTTCGTGGAGGCAGCTTTTAAATGCGGTGCAAAAGTGAGTGTTTTCTTTAGAACTGCAATTTGAAATGAAAAATTCACATGCTGAAGTAACACAATGGGCGCACAACTTTGAACAGTGCTCGATGGCCAAATAAATTCGGAAATGTTGATTCAAGAGCAACTATTTAAATAAAAAACGAAAACTCTGCGCTGCTCTAGTGGATTCGATAAGCGCCTTGTTGGCTTTGCAACTTGAAACTCGTTGCCGTTGGGCTGCCGCCTTTTGGCTACGCCTACGGCCACGCCCAGACTCCCTTTGCCATATACATATTGCTTTCTTTTTTTTGTTGTTTTGTTGGCAAATAAAAAATTGTTTAATGAATTACGCGCTTTACTTTTTTGTGCTGCTTCCTTTCGGGGCTTTGTTGCTGTTGCTGTTGCTGTTTATACAATTTGTTTACGCAACGCGTGACGCTTAAATGCTAAATAATGCAAATGTAAATGCGTCGCATTGTTTGCCTTTGTATTTGCCTCAATTGCTGTTTTTGTTTTTCTTTTTCTTTTAGCCTTTTGCCTCCCTCCCTCTCTCTCCCTCTCTCTCCCTCTCTCTCTCCCTGTCTCTCTCTGTGTGTTATTCTTGCAAGCCCTTTTTAAAATGCCCTTTTTCCCAGAAGCTTGTCGCTTCGAGGGGAACTCTACGTGTTGGCTTAAGACAGGCTAATTGATAGCTGCAGGCGAGCAACTGACTCGAGCTGACTGGGGGCTGGGCTTAAAGCATTTGACGCTCAGCAAAATGCGCTTAAAGCTGTTAGTGACAGTAGTCTTAAAGTCAACGTGTCTCGGGCCAAATAGTTTGAGCAGTTACAAAGGCAGAGCATTGTGTGTTCGACCTGCTGCTTGGACGAAAATGTGCTTTTAGATTTCGAATTAATTTTCTTGGGCATCGAAAACGCAATGAACATGCCAGAAATTACCATATTTTTTTGCTTTTGTGTGTGTTTGTGCTCTGATCGATTAATGTTGTGCGAGTGGACCCAGCAACAACATGAAAAAGGAAAGTCCTCGAACGGGGGGCATTTTACAATTGGTCAAAGACATTGGCCGAGGCATTTTAAAGGCGTTCCCTCGGGCGCTTCCAGCACACACAAACACACACAGGGGCGACACGCGGGCGACACGAGGCACGAGGCACGAGAAGACAGAGCGCATAGCGGGGGTAGGGGGACATTTGCTAACTTATGATTCGCGAAAAAATTACATTAGAATTGCAAATTGGCGGGCGGTGGCTGCGGCGGTGGCGCAGGCATTCAGCGTGGCTAAATAAAAGTTGTGTCTTTGGCCGCAAAACAGCAACGGCAACGGCAACGGCAACTGAATTTGATTTAGCGAGTTTGGCGGAGCAGGGGGCGATGGGACAACAACAGCAACGGCAACGACAACAAAAACAAACAAACTCAAACATTTATGACAATAACTTCTTAAATGCGTTCGTTGCTGTTCGAGCTGTGAGTTGCCTCACAGCGCAGGCATCTGCTCGCCCCAAGTTATGTAAGGATATGCAGGCAGCTCTCACGCTGCCTCCTGCCTGCTGCCTGCTGGCTGGTCTACGTCTCCGGGGCTGCCGTTGAATTGAATTACTTTTGCGCCAGTTGAAATTTCAATTGCCCGGGCGGGCCACGAAGGCAGCGTGCCCCGTCAGCGGAGCAGGGGAAGCGAGCAGCAGCACAAAAGGCGAAAAGCAAACGACAGCTACAACGACGACAAGGACGACGCACATGTGCAGCCATATGCAATGGCAGCGGCGGCATTGCGCTGGCCGGAAACGGAAATGCATGCTGGCATTTTAGCATGGCACCCACACAGACAGACACACAGTCAGTCGCACACTCACATTCCCTCACACTCGATGGGGAGTTGGGGCATACAAATGAGGCGTTGAATAATTGAAGACATAAATTCGCACTTGCACGAAAAAAAGAATACCATTTCTCCACGTCCCCGCTCGCTCTCTCTCTCTTACTTTTTTTTGTGTTATTATTCTGCTGAGTTTTGGGGGGCAGCAGCGTCCAATGCTTCCGGTCAACCTACCGCCATTCGCTTTTTATTCTTATACACAACGATTTGCTCTCGCTCTCCCACTCTCTCTCTCTGGCTATCTCTCAGCATGTTTAATTCACAATCTCGGGCACAGCGGTGCGACCCGGTGCCACCTTTGCACTCAAGTGCGCAGCCAGAGAACCATGGCGCCCACGCGCTTCCATCTCCATTTCCAGCTGCAGCTCCAGCTCGTGCTCGTGACCCCCAACGGCGCTGCGCTGAGCTGGGCAGAGAGTTGCTCGTTTAACTTTCATGAAATTATAATTTGCTTTGTAATTCGAGCATCCTTAGCAGGCCGAGCAGGACCATAGACGAAGGCAAGGCCCGACTCGACCAGCGCTCAGCATATAACTACACATTGAAAATATTTTAATTAACGAAAATTGTTCAGCAAGTTGTTTTCACACACACACACCCGCACACACACGGACAAGTTTAGGCGGCTGGTCGAGTCGAGTGTGAGGCAGCCGAAAAACCAATCCCATTAGAAATCTCAATTCCACTCGTAGGTCCAAGTCGCAAGTCGCAAGTCCAACTGGCAAGTCGCAAGTCCTTGCGAAATATTGAGCAGCTGCTTGCGTTTGAATCAAAGCACACACGTACACATGCACTTTATGTGCGAGAGAGAGAGAGAGAGAGAGAGAGAGAGAGAGAGAGAGAGGGGGGGGAGAGAGAGATCTCATGTGGAATCGCACTCCACAAAGTACATATATCTTACTTATGCTCGCAAAGATTAAAAGTTTTTCACTGCCGAGGCATGCAAGTTCTTGCCTAAGCTGTAACATCTTTCTGCCCCCCCTCCCCCGCCGGGGTCGCTTTTTGTGCGCTCCTCTTCAATTTTTGTATATAACCCGCTCAAGTTGTTGGCCTGCCACAAAATCGGGCACAGTGTGCGTGTGTGTGTGTGGGCGCACAAAAGCCCGACCCCAAGAGAAAGCAAAAGGATGGGGAGACGGGGACGAACCTTTTCAAATCCGAAATCGATATTAATTAAATTTTAGTAGCTAACGCGAATCTGTGTGGACTTTGCATGTGGCCATGCAAAAGCTTACGAATCTTTTCAGCCAACGCAGCAAAAGACCGAGCAAAAGGTGGCGAAACTTTCTTCTTTTTTCTCATTAAAAGTGATGACAAGTTGTAGGCTTTACAGAGAGACAGAGCGAGAGCGAGAGCTCTTTTCATTAGTATAAAATACATGTAATGGCCAGCCCAATAATAGCAGGCCATTACCCTCGGAATTGCGAAGTTAGCCCCCAAGATTTGTATGGCCGAGCACGAGCAGCGATGATGGAAAATAATGCGCAAATCAGGCAAATCGCAACCCAAACCTGAGTTATGTTTTGAGCAGCATTATCAATTGCTATTAAAGCTTAGCCGGCCAAGTTTTCTCCTCGACTCGAAGCGCTTAACTTGGCTATTATGGAGAGCGCACTTAAAGCCATGAGCGGCGCAATGACGAGTGGCAAACATGTGTAGGAAACTACAGTTGGGTGGGGAAATGAAAACGGCAGACATTGCTGTGGTCGCAGTGGGAATTTCTTGGTCATAAATAATAAGTGAGGCCTTTTTCATATGCGAAATCAAACAACTGTGGTTGCTGCGCCGCCTCTGCTGCTTGCAGCATCTTCGCATTCAATTGCGAACCCAAATCAACCAGCCGCATTAAAAACTCTACTTCATTTCCGTGACAAGCTCGACACACACACACACACACTCGTGCACATGCTCGGTATGTAAATATTGTTTGTGCGCTCTTTGTGCTTGTTGCTGCTGTGACCTTTGGCAAGCTAAGGGCAGCTGCGAGCGAGACAGGCGACCTCTTGCTGACTCGCTCGCTCTCCACCTCCGCATCAAATTTCACTCTTTCTGCCATTAATAGTTGATCTACTAAGCCAAGGGCATAAACTATGCAAAAGCTTTTCCATCATTGCCATTTGCCATTCACTGCAAACCTCCCCGTCCGTCCGTTCGTCTGTGTCTAGTGTTTTGCTGTCTCTGTTGCACTTAATTGCTCAAATCTCCATACACAATTTAATATTCATACTTGCGTTTCAGTCGTGATGCTAATGTTGTGGGTCCGTTGCACGACAAGAGAGCAACGCAACCAGAGTTGCGGATTACAAATCTCAATCCTTTTTTAATTGAAACACACTCACACTCGCACCTACGTGCGTGTCTGTGTGTGTCTGTGTTTGTGTGTATAAATCACCCGCTGTGCCATGCTGACTCCGCTCATTAATGCCGCTCTTGTGTTCTTGTTGCTGCTGCTGCTGCTGCCATGCCAATTGATGCGTTTTTGATTGCAAATTTGTCACAAACATTTCGCTTGAGTGCACTGCGCTCACAGCGTCTCACAGCAGCGACTTCACTCCACTTACAATATAAGTAAGCATCTATCCACGTCGTTCTGTGTGTGTGCGCATTACTCATACGCCGCATTGGCCCTGGCTGGAGGCGAAAAGCAACTTAAATTCTACTTACAGCCAAATATGTAATAAATACGAGCTTAAAAAAGTTTATCTATATTTCAACCGCACGCAGTCATGTGCTTACCCAACACTCCCACGCCGACTTTGCACATGCTATATACCCACTATATATGCCAGATATATGGCATACATAGAGTGAAGCTACTGCTGCTGTTTTTTTGCTGTCGCCTCGCAAAGTTTTTGAAAGATCTTCCACTTCCCCTCGCCCCCACTCCCCCCACTTAGACAACTCGCACGTCCAGCTACCAAAAGTTCATTTCATCTACCGCCTCCACTCGCTTTTTTCGCCTTTTCATCGCAATACTCGCAAAAAAAAAACTAAAAGAATAAATGAAAATAAGTAAGTGTAGTGCAGTGTAAGTACACTCCACCCACTGCGAGAGTGGCCAGCGTCTAGCTTTCATTAAATGCGACGACAGCTTTAATTTTTAGAGTTTTGCTTTCCCTCGATACGCCTAAAGAAAAAACCCTGTGCGAAGCCCTCGGAAACCGTAGAAATGCTCGCAATCAACGGAGCGCAAAAAAAAGGCCAGCAAAAACAGGTTGAAAAGTGCGGGGCGCAAAAAAAGCCAGCCAGAAAGATGAATTACTGTAAATTATCCAGTTAGAACTTTCCGGGCGACATTCGGCATTCGCTGGAGCGCTCAATGTTGATGATTTAACTGGCTGCCCAACTACGAGTGTTTGCCACAGGCAGAAAGGTTTAATCAAATCAATTCCGATGCGATTTTACGGCATTTGAAAAGGTCCAAATCTTTGTGGCAAAAGTAACTAAGCAGCGCTAATTAAGAATTGCTCACAAACTCGTGGTAGATGATTACAAAGTTCAACATACATTGGGTCCAATTGTATAATCAATTTTATGTATTCAACACTCAATTTTAATGCAAATCAGTGGGAATTATGACTAATAATTCTACAATTAAAGTTATGTTAATCGTGATATGCACTTATCACGGGAAATGATGATTAATAATTTTATCGTTAAAGTAAAGTCTTAATTTTAAAGTAAACCTAAATGCATATCTCGGAAATTATTACTAATAATTCTGCAGTTGAAATAAAGTAAATCTCAGTGCAGAGGAAATTATGATGATTCTATCGTTAAAATAAATTATATAATTTTAAAGTAAACCTAAAAGCATATAATTTTAAGTTACTCTTAAATGTATATCACTAGAAATTATTACAAATAATTCCACAGTTAAAATAAAGTAAGCAATTTTAAAGTTAACCTAAATGCATTTAATTACAAATTATTACTAGTAATTCTATAGTTTAAATCAAGCATATAATTTGAAAGTAAACTTAAATGCATATCACAAGAAATTATTACTAATAATTCGACAGTTAAAATAAAGTATATAATTTGAATGTAAAACAAAATACATGTCACAATAAATTATTACTAAGAATTCTTTTAAAAATAAAGTATATATTTTGAAAGTATACTTAAAAGCATATCACAAGAAATTATTACTAACAATTGTTATTAAAATAAAGTATATAAAGTGACAGTAAACTAAAATTTAAATCACGGGAAATTATTACTAATAATTTATATTAAAATAAAGTATATAATGTGACAGTAACCCTAAATGCATATCGCGGCAATGATTGCTAATAATTCCATAGTTAAAATAATATATCACGGGAAATTATTACTAATAATTTTCGCATTTCTACCTATTTACTTTTTAATACACAACTAACAGACAACAATTATTTCCCTTTAATTACTTGAAAGCATCTCAAAGACAATCGTTTAAGTAAAGAATTTTCACATATAGCAAACAGTCTTTAGTTCCGATTTTTATTGAGGTTCTAACTTCCTTTGAGCATAATTAAGGTTTTGGGCACACGTCTTTCTGGAAATTTGTTAAAGCAAACTACAAGTGAAATAGTTGGGGCAGGCAAATTACAAGTTTGTTGTATTGCCATTTTTGTGTCGAAGTTGTGGCGAAAGTGATTTTAGAGACACATGCCGCAGACGTGCCGCGCACACACATGCGAGCAATTTATTGTCGGTCGTCGGTCGTCGGTCGTCGCTCGCTCGTCGATGGCTGCTTTTAAGTTGTACTTTACTCGTCGTCGCTGCTTATTTTTTTCGGCATTTGCCAGCTTGCGAGGCGCATCTCTCATGTATGGCGCATAAATAAAAATCACCCGCAGCAGTTCGTTTTTTTTTGTTTTTTTTTTGCTTTAACTTTCCTTTCTTTCGCTCGGCAACATTCATTAATGTCAGGCACAGCAGCAGCAACGACGACGACGACGACTTCGTCTAGGACACAGCCACATTATGTGCCGCAGAACGCATAAAAACACACACACACAGAAGCACAGAGACAAGGAGACACACACACTCAGAGAGAGAGAGAGAGAGACTGTGAGAAGTGTCTGTCTTTGTCGCCATCGCCAGCGTCGTAGTCTACCCGCTGTTTTATATAACGATTACGATAATGAAGCGTCGGCGTTTCCAGCGGGCGCAGCATTTTTGTACACAAAATGAGCCAAATGAATGGCTGCCACTAACTGTGGCAGCAGCAGCGGAGGCAACTCGCAAGAGCAACAGCAACAGCAACAGCAACGTCTGTAGTTGATGGCTTTTTGAAGTTCTCATCGCAGGCGGCGCAATGATTGGGGGATTATGACGAATTAATGAATTCAGATTTAAATAAAATTACGCAGCGCCTGCTTGTTAGTGCGCCCACCTCCCCACTTCTGTCACGCCCACTTTTTGGGGGCAAGCACATTTAACGTTTGCTAATAGAATTAAAGTTTGCGGTTTCGCCCCGGCCTCAGCAGCGTAATGAGCCGACGCAGCGCTTAATTATGACAGCCCGCGTTTGGGGGCGTGCCACGTGGAGGGCGTGGTTGCGGCAAGTGAGGCAAGCTGTTGCTGTCGCTGTTGCTGTTGATGATGCAACGATTGGCGGCGCTTAATGAACAACAGCAATTGCAGTTACAGGTGCAGTTGGCGTCGAGCGTTGCAACATTTTGCGGCGGGTAATTTTTGTCTCATTTGCCACGACGGCGCCCAACCTTCAGCTGCACATTGTGTATGCGCATTGTTGCGGCGTTGTTGTTGATTGTTAATTGAAAAACAATGTTGTACTTGCACTTAAAGAGCTGCCAAACAACAGCAACAACAACAACAGCAGCAACAAGATACACTTCGCACTCGATTCGAGTTCGAGGTTCAACTGCGGCATGAGGCTTAATTAATTTTTATAAGGCTGTTGTTATCGCCATCGCCAACGCTGTCGCTGTCGCTGTCGTCGACAACGTCGTCGTCGTCGTCGTCGTTGTAGCTGCTGCACTTTAATTACAATGCACAGAAGTTGCCTTAAGCCCATTGATTAAACTTAATCAATGGCCATAAGCAGAGCCGCACAGGATCGCATCAACGGCAGGCAACAGGCTGGCAGACGGGCAGGCCGCAGGATGCAGGTTTTGCAGCAAGACAAGCACGACTCAAGGGGTTTGGGGGAGAGGGTTGGTCGGCTGCAGGCAGCTCATTAATGTTCGCTCACAACTTTGACAGGCAAAGTGCAATTAGCGTCAGGGCCAAAGCGAAAAGTTGTCATATTAAAATATTGAATGGCAGCCAAGATGAAAGCCAGCAGCGTCCCTTGGAACATCGACAACTTGCAACACATGCACAAAGACACTCAAATTAAACGGGAAGTGTATAGAAAGCGAGGCGAACTATGACTAAATATATGCACTGCATAACGGCGATAGTTAGGATAATGAAATGCTCAAACAGCTGACCGAACACTTGTGACAACGTTCAAGTGCAGCTCTTAATTTAATCAGCATGCGATACAAAAACTTGCAGCTCAATGGACGCGACGCGTTTACAACTTGTGGCACATTAGTCAGGTAGTTTAAAGGAACTATATGAAAAAGTAAATTGTGATGTAACTTAATCAACTCAAATGTGGAAACAAAAGTATTTTGTGTGTTACTTTCTGTTTCAACCTGTCAGTCAATTAAATTTGCTGCGCGACGATTAGCAGCGCATTAATCCAAGTTCGCCACAGAAATTTCATGATGAAAACCTATCAATTAGTCGCAGCGAAACGCAGCGCGCTGTGTGACGCAAGTTGGTTGCTGCAGTTGGCCAAGACAGAGGCCAGGGCCAAGACTGGGCCGATAATGAGCCAACTCGAAAGTCGTCGCTGCTTGGTCGTTTAGTTTGGGCGCTGTTTGACAGTCAACTATCATTATAAGTTGCCTTCTTGCCTCATAATGGCCAAAACTTTCCACTCCCTCTATGTGTGTGTGTGTTTGTGTGTGTGTGGGTCATTGTTTGCGTGTGCTGGCCGCTCACTTTTGCAATTAGCAACAGTTTTGTCTGCTCCGAGCTTTTATTCGTCCATTAATTGAGTTGAGCGCATTGAAAACTCGAAAGCAGAGCAAAGAGCGAAGGAGGTTGGTGATGGGAAGGGGGCAAACGAACTTGTATTTTTCCACTTGGCTAACAAAACAATTGTTTGCGATTCTTCTTTGCAGATCGAGGACGCCATGCTGATGTTTGACAAGCAGACCAATCGGCACAGAGGTGAGTGCACAATAACACCATTACAACAACCATAACAATAAAGCACAACAATGGCCGTAGAGCGAAATAATACGTTGCTCGTTATAATAATAACAATAATACTTATACGCCGTCGATGTCGATATACTACACAGAGCTGCTAGTAGCACCGTTTCCTGCCTTTAACGATGCAGAAGACGGAGCCGGAAGTGCGAGCATTTTGCGCAATGTTCTCGTGCAGTCAATGCATGACAGATACGAGCACCGTCATAGATACGAGTACTCGCACAAACAGCTAATACAGTTTTAAAACCCCTTTAGCGAGCAGGGCAATAGAGGCGAGGTGTAGTTTGAGAGACCCGAAAAGATTACCTGGCAATGCAACCGGATATAGCCAGGCACACAGGCAGGCACATAAATGGATGGATGGGCTCAGCGGGTCGCAGCTTTCGAGTGGGCGGCCAGCTGCTGCTGTCCAGGCCAAAGGCTTAAATCTCCAGCGCACATCCGCTACACGAACTTGTGTAGCGCACGACTGCGTCCATTGCTCATTGCATCCCCTCCCCCTGGGTCGCACTCGCTCCTGGTCTCCTGCTGTATCCTGTGAGCCGTGGCCGTCGCCTTGTTCGTTGTCAATTTTGCTTATTAAAGTTTTAAATGACGCGCCGAAATTCGCATTGCGCTGCGAGTCCAGCGCTCCAATTGACAAGTGACAGCAGCGGGCCAGGGCGACGGCGAGAGACAGGGACGACGACGACTGAGAGTCTGGAGCATCACCTGAGACACGGCACATTAAGATTGATGTGCCCATTTCGCAGCTAAAGCCCTGACACACACACACACACACACTCGCACTACAGTTGACTAACAATGTCGCTGACCAAAAGTAATTAGCTGCCCACACACAGCGCTCTGTGTGGCATGCATCAATAGCTGCCACACACAGACACACACGCATACGAGCAGTGGCATTGTTAACTTGCTGGGCTCCGCGTCGTGCCCACTGTCCAAGCAAATTACGCACACGGGAATAAGAAAACATGATTTTTGCTTGTATGCGGCCCATAAAAAATTGTTGCATACTTCGGGGCGCCGATAACCCAGCCTCATTCGCAGTCGCCTCCCCTTCCCCCTCCCCCGCCCCCTCGAGCTCATCGCATGGCATCGCGAGATAAGCAGCGCGCGACCCACAGAACATTTCGTTTAATTGGACGCTGGAGTACTGAAAGCTGCATCATGATGCAGTCATATGAAAAACACGAACTCAGCCAGCACAGCAGCAGCTGGAACGACGAGCGGCGAACGGCGGCAGAGACCTTTTGCGAATGGCAATAAAAACAAGCAGCGCCCCATTTAAAAATTATGTGATGCGCTCCGCAGTTGAGAGATGAGAGAGCGGAAAAAGCAGCGAAGCGCAACAACTGTTCAGTCTGTTTCAGAGAGCCAGCGATATAATACTGTATGTAGTACTACTACATGCTCGTATATGATATAAAAGATATAAAACCACGACTGCGACTGCGACTGCGAAATTGCCAGCATGTAGATTTATTCGAGAATAAAAAAGAATCACTCGCACAACAAAAAGGAAAACGCGAAAAACACTTACTACATAACGGGCGGGCGCCGAGGCACTGATTATATTAATGTTTACGTCTAAATGCCAAGCCAAATTCCCAGCCATTCGCATTTAAATTAAAAAGCCAGAAAAGAGGATAAGCGTGCCATAAAAAAAGTATAAGGCCACCCTGAAACCAGGTTAATAATCTGCTTCACCTTGAAGCTGTATGGAAATGCGCTGCATTTTATGCGACTTGAGAATAATTGTCAGCAAAATATTATAACTTATTTCGTCAACATTCTGGGTTGAATGCCAAGCAAGGTTTGTTCTGCATTTTGAATAAAGTTTGGAAAATATTTTATGCACTATCGCAAATTCTTAGGCTACAGACAACGAGGAAAGTACAAAATTATGAGGCATAAAAAGCACGTATATATTTTGAAATGCGACAATGATAATTGATAAATAATGCTTGGTAAAAATTTGTTTCACTATTGCAAATTCTTCATCAATTGAAAACGAGGAAAGTAAAATATAATAAGGCATAAAATGCACTAATATATTTGCAATGATAATTGACGAATAAAGTTGGGTAAACTTATGTTTCACTATTGCAAATTCTTCATCAATTGTAAACGATGAAAGTAAAATATAATATGACTTAAAATTAACTAATATATTTTGAAATGCGACAATGAAAATTGCATTAAGAACAACTTCAAACTATTCAAGTAAACATATTCAAATGTTACGCTGCCGTCTCTTAAAAAACTGCCAATGAAGATCAAACTGGACTGCGCTGTTAATTAAAATGATTAACAATTTCTTGCAGCCGCATGCAAAATGAATGCAATAAATATTTAAATGGAATTCGCTGCGAATGTTTGCCCACTTTTTGCACACTGTGTCAATTACGATAATGCAACTGTGTGAGCTTTGATTGAGCACATCAAAGTGACGCAAATGTTACACGGAAATGGCAAATGTGCAGCAAGGAAATCAATAAAATGCAGAAACAGAAACCGGCCACAAAAATTAGTGCAGTGCTGTGGCATAAATGGCATTTAATTCAGAGTCAGAGCGTTGCTTAGCTTGGCTGGCTCATTGATAAATTGTGGAGTTTGCTGTTTTGCCAATAAATTATGAATTATGAATTGATTGAGCGGCAGACAATAGAGACTTCGCCTGTGGACTGACTGTAGTAGGCTTTAGCCTCGATTTTGTGATTTGCACATTAATATGACATGCGAGGCGTTTACTGTTATTGACATGGCTGCAGTTGCCTTCGATGGTCGGTCGGTAGGACACGTCAATTTTGCAAATTACAATGGCCTGGGTCGATCGAGAGTACATATAATGAAATATGCAGACGTTGTTAGTTAGACAGTCACTCAGTCAGTCAGTCAGCTAGTTAGTGAGGCAGTCAGGCAGCAAGTGCAACAATGGAACCATGTAGAAGAGGCAGTCAAGACCAACTGCCCAACTTCACAGACCCCATTCATACGTCGCGCCCTGCAACGGCAACGATTTCGTTTCGAGTCAATAGAAAATGTGTGTCGTTAATCAAAGGGTATTAGTTGTAGCTGGTAGCCTTCATTGCCACGACGACGACGACGATGGCGATGGCGACCAGGCGACTTTTTGTACAGTTGGACGATGTACGACCTTTTGCCATGAGTTGGCCGTTGTCCCCTCCCTCGTTGTAGCGCCTGCTGCTTCGTGCTGCCTACAAGTCACTTGCGATATGCCTGTAATTGCATTTTATCGATCCAAGAGAGAAGGCTCCCAGCGTACATGTGGCAATTGCCAGCGTGTGCACACTCGCACACCAACACTGGCAAAGAGGACACCAACTATAATAAAGAAGGCGAAAAAAAGGCGAGCAAAGACGTCGCTGGTTGCTCAGGCTACACGGCAGCAAGTTTGTTACTCATTCATAAATCATGTGTGCAGCGACAGACGGACGGACGGACAGACGGAGAGACGGACAGACACACAACACACAAACACGCTCACCGACAGATACTCGTAGATATAGTTACTGAAATGGCAGCCTGGTCACTGAAACTTGCAGCGACGTTTTTCCAACTAACGGCCCAAAATAAAACTACAACAACACATGGCAAAAGTGAGCGAAGCATTTTATCTATACGACGAGATGGTCGTCAAGTGGCGCGCGGGGGGAGGTAGGATTTACTGCAAAAGGAAAACTATATGAATATGCCATAAAACAATATAGGCTGGCACACTAACATCTGCAGCAGCAACAACTGCAACAACAACTGCAACGACAGCAATAGGAATAACAAGCTGCACAACAATGGCGACAACAACAGTAGTTGCCAGTGCAGTGTACAGTGAAGCCTGCATAAATGCAACACTCTCAGCTCAGGCGGAATGCAAATGTAAATTGGCATTGAGAATTGTGCAGGCAGCTTTTCAAAATTGCCAAAAGTGAAAATGCAGCAGACAGTTTTCAAATATGCAAATCGCGCTATTGTCCAGCATTTTAAGTGAAAACAAAATTATACTTTTCAGATTGTGCAAATACATTACAAATGAACTGCATTAGTCGGCAAAATGTTTGCCAGACAATAGAGCCAAACTATGCAAGTACTTGAGACACAAATCAATCAAAAGTCTGACAATTAAGACTGAGCAATTTATGCCCCAAAATGCTTTGGCAAATATTTAGATAAATAGTGACAATATCGCAAGGCTTCTAGAATATATTGACGGCTCGGGTTTCTTCACAATTTAAAGGATATTTGAGGCATTTAAATGATATCGACATGCTTAAAGAATTTATTGACTACTCGTTTTTCCCACAATTTACAAGATATTCGACGCTTTTCTAGTCTCTTTGCTAGAGTCAAATATTTGTTGTCCAAGTTTTATAGTGTTATTTAGTGCTCGTTTTTTCCCATAATTTAAAAGATATTTGAGGCATTTCAAATATTTTTTAATGACGATATCGACATGCTTAAAGAATATATCAAGAGCTGTGTTTTTCCCTATCATTTAAAAGATATTTGACGCTTTTCAAGCCTCTTGCTAGAATAAATTCTTACAAGTTTTATAGCGTTATTTAGTGCTCGTTTTTTCCCACAATTTAAAAGATATTTGAGGCATTTAAAGGATATTTTAAAGAGTATATCGCAATGCTTAAAGAATATATTAAGTGCTATAATTTAAAGGATATTTGACGCTTTTCAAACCTCTTGCTAGAATAAATTCTTTACAAGTTTCTTACAAGTTTTATAGTGCTCTTTTTTCCCCACAATTTAAAAGATATTTAAGGCATATATTTTAATGACGACATGCTTAAAGAACTTATTGACTACTCGTTCTTCACACAATTTAAAATATATTTGACGCTTTTCAATTATTTGTTGTGTGCCGCAAGTTTTATAGTGTTTATAATTGGCATTTGGGTAAACTCACAACAATCAGCTGGTACATTGCAGTTACGCAGCTAATCCTAAGCTCAGCGCTCGATGTTGTCCTTCATTTCCGTTTGTCCTTCCCGAAAGCACATTTCGCAAAAGTTATTTAAAATGAAATTAATTGTTAACTTTGGCCAGAAACTTTGCTAAATGTTGGATTGTTGCGATTTCCACTGTAGATGGAATTGGAATATGGGATAGACGACAGCAGAGCGCCCCAAACTATGCTATGAATTTCATTTGGCAAGCCAAGGACATGCACAACGTGCGCCTAAACAGCCGCTGCGCGCCACAGTCTAGCAGTGGGAGTAGCCAAGGTGTTGCAACTGCAACAGAGGCAAGCTCTGGCTGCTCTAGCTGCTCTAGCTGCTTGGCAGTTGGCGTCGCCAGCCGCCACTAATATTAAAATTGAAAATTTTGTAATTTTTCTTTTTTGGCAAGCCGGCGCAGCGCAGTCATAACAGCTGGCGGGCTAGCACCCGTTTCCCTGCTCCAGCCGAGCTGTCTATATTGCACTGTATATATATATATATATAGCCGTGCCATATCTATGCCCCTTACTTGGCAATAACATGCATGAGTGTGCAATTTCTGCAGTTGGCAGAAGCATCGCCAGCTTCGCTCTCCTTCTCTCTCTTGAGTGGTAGCTAAGGCTGCGGCAGCGTCGTCGTCGTCGTCGTCGTCGTTGTCGTCGTCGCCGTCCTGCGGGAAATTTTCGACAGGTAAAAATGGCAGCAAAGCAGCCGCAGAATTAACTAGCAAAGCGACTCCGGCCTGGGGCATTTTTCATGCTCTGCCTTGCCGCATTCGCATTTGTAGCTCCAGCGCCAGCAGATACATTTTTGATTGAGTTACATGTGGGTGCAAGTGGCACGCAGTGGGCCGGGGACGGAGGCAGGGCCAATGCCGAAAAAGAGAGCAGGAAAAAATAAATAGAAATTGCTAGCTTCATTTGGTAGCCAGGCGCCCGGAGCTCGGAGTTCGGAGCTCAGCGCTCGGCACTCGGCTGATTTATGAGTGGCCAGAGGGGCAACTGTAGCCACTGGCAGCTACGAAAGTGGCAGCTACGTGCAGCTTGCAACTTGCAACGTGCGCTAATTTTATATAATTAAAACAAACACAAACAAGCGGCAAGACGAAACGAAGCCCGCACGTTGTCTCAAGGAGCTGCACGTTGCAAGGCGTAGCGCGGGCGATGGGGGGCAGGAGGCGGAAGTGGCTGCTCGCTCGGCACATGTCGCTAATAAGCCTGCGTGTTTACTGTTACTTGTTTCAACTAATTTGTCAGCTACGCCCAACGCCCGCATGCCAAAAGCAAACAGCCAACGATGGAGACGGCGAGCGAGCAAGATAGAGCGGGAGGCAGGAACTGTGTGTTTGTGTGTGTCAAAGAGGAGGCGTGGCATCAGGTGTCTGCACTTGGCCTTGCTAATTGCACAGCCCTTTTGGCCAGGCCAAATCTCAGACAATTGCGCTAATTGAAAAACCTCGATAAGACCAAAAAGCGAAGGGCGAACTCGTCGCCGCCATTCGCCACTTGGCCAAATTGAGAGCCCAACTCGAGTAGTTGCTTCCCCTCTCTCCTCTTTCTCGACCCATACTGCCTGCCTCGTTTTCCTCGTCAACTAACGCACTCCTTGCCCTCTTCTTGGCTTTTCTTTCAACCTTTTTGCCCTTTTCCCTAGCTTAATCTTCAGTTAGTTTTCGGGTCTTTGTTGTCATTGCAATTCGCCGTTTGCCTGCTTTTTATAGGCAACACTAAACAAGCATTACCAAAGCTGCTCTATATCTCACATGGGTCGCTTTCATTAGCATTAAAAATTAAGAAAAAAGTCAGCTAAAAACTAAAGCCGAGTTTGCATAACTAGAAACACTAAATGCCATCAGAGCAACTGTAGATTTGCTTTCAGTTTAGCGCATTTTTAAATTACTTGCAACTTGTAAAAATTCACAGATCCTTGCAGAATTTAGTGTCAAGCTTATAGCAACTAGATTTAATAGCAACTCTAGATTGTAGCTCTAAAATACTTATACTTATATTGAGATTAATCTTAGTCAATTTTGTTACTCAAGTATGCCAGATTTCAGCATTCTCATAGATGGACAAAATGATTAACAACTTGGCCAGCAACTATTATATACAGTATAGCTGTGATGGGATCTCAGTTTGCTCTCTATAAAGTGGTTTAATGTGCGGATCGATTAAAACTACAAAATGCAAAAAGTGTTTGCGCGTCACTTTTGCAAGTTGCAAAGTTACGAGTGCGCACATAATATATTGAGTTTGAATTTTACGCAGAAATTAGCAAAAATTGTGCAGTGTTGTGGAAATGTTATTGGTCAGGCAAATGGCGCCCAACGTGCGGTGCGCTGCCTGCTGATCCAGCATTTCTATGCAGTCGCCGCTGGTTTGATTCTTTTTTTTGGGGGGAGCGTGTGGCGGAGGGGGGAGAGCGCGCGCGGTACAGTTGTGAAAACTTCATGACAAACTTATTATGCACTCGACTGGGTTATTTCCAGCGCTGGCGCTGGCAAAGTTTGCTGTGTAAACTGGGGGAGCAGCAGCGGGCAGTGTTTGAATTACTCGAGCCCAGCCGGCACTTGAGTCCCTGCCGCATATTGAGGTCAGCCCTGGGACGCGGGGACGAGTGCACACTTAGAGCGAGAGAGAGAGAGAGAGAGGGAGCAGGGTTGCACTGTCTGGGTTCGTCTCGGTCTCGACACTTGAGTAAATTATTTAGCCGCTCGCACAAAAGCATATTTCGTTCAATTTTTGCAGCTCTTAAACTTGTTTGCCCACCCACACTCTAGCCCACAGATTTCGCTGCTTTCTACATTTACTTATATTCCTATTTTTTCGCTCTTCTATTTCTTTTGCAGGTTTTGGCTTCGTTACATTTCAAAGCGAAGATGTGGTAGACAAAGTTTGTGAAATTCATTTCCATGAGATAAACAACAAAATGGTAAGTCAAGCGCAACCAAACGAAACGAAACGAAGACGCCGCTCCACACTCAGCTACCTCCCCTTCCCCTTCTTCTTCCCAGGTCGAGTGCAAGAAGGCGCAGCCGAAGGAGGTAATGCTGCCGGCAAACCTGGCCAAGACCCGTGCGGCCGGTCGCTCTGCTTACGGTGAGTTGGTAGTCTGGGGCAGTCACGCAAATCAAGCGGCCGCTGCAGCTGCAGCTGCGGCTGCGGCACCCGCCGCCGCCGCCGCCGCCCTCTTGCCCAGTAGTTTAGCCGCTGCCGCCAGTGCGCTGCAGCAGCACCAGCAGCAGCAATCACACCACCACCACCAACAACAACAACAACAGCAACACTCACATCACCACCACCACCATCATCATCAGCAGCAGCAGCAGCAACTGCTCGGCGCCGCCGCCGCTGCAGCCTCGCTGCGCTACACGCCCTACCCGCTGCCCACGCACATCTCGGCCGCTGCCGTGGCCGCAGCCGCAGCAGCTGCTGCCAACCAACAGCAGCAGCAGCAGCAGCAAGCTGTTGTCGTTGCCGCAGCCGCCCAGCAGCAGCAGCAACAGCAGCAACAACAGCAGCAGCAGCAGCAGCACCAACAACAGCAGCAGCAAACGCTCGCTCACGCTGTGGCCGCTGCAGCGGGCGCGCCCTCCCTGCTGCCCCTCTCCAGCCCCGCGGCTGCTGCGGCGCCCGCGCTGCTGCAGTACGCAGCCGCTGCAAATGCCACACAGAACAATGTGGCGCTGGCCAATTCGCTGTACGCCGATGCGGCTGCTGTCATGGGCTATAAGCGACTGCTGGCCGCCGCCGCCGTCAGCAGTGGTCTTAGAGCCACGCCCACGCTGGGCGCCCTCACAGCAGCCGCGGCCACGGCGCCGGCGGCAGCTGCTGCAGCCGCTGCGGCCGCCCAGCAGGCGCAGTTGCGTCAAAATGCGGCACTCGCCGCCGCCCATTATCCGCTCAGCGAGCTGCTCGCAATGCCGGCGGGCCTCGAGATGCCCGGCGCGGCGACGGCGACGGCGGCGGCGGCAGCAGCGACGCTGTATCAGTTGCCTGGCATCTGACCGCCAAGGCCGCAGTGAGCTGCTCGAGGCAGCGTGCTTCCCACACACGCACACTAACACACACACACACACACACTATCTAACACACACAATGCTCATTCCGTCTCAATGTCCAAAGCGCGAGGTGTCGCCGTTTAACTCTTAGGTCATAGGATTACGTGTACGATTCGCCCTAGCCAAACATGCATATGTACTCCATATATATACATACTTTAATTTACTTGTATCTGTACCATACATACATACTATATATATATATATATCGATATATAATCTGTGTCTAATCAGCGCGAAGGCGGCGTATGCGTTATGCGAAATTTACTTAACTACTTAAACAATTACATTTATTTAGCGAAGCATTCGTTTCTTTTGCCTAGCACTTAAGAGATTTGGTTTAAGAACTAGGCTTAAACACTTTAAGAGCAGATCCTAGCAGAGCTGCTTAGATTTTTTTGCTCATTTCGATTGATCGATGAACAACGTAAGTGGTGCAATCGATGCTTAGACGCTGATACTGAGTAGTAAACCAAACAAAAACAAAAACAACAAAACTTTGCGAACTCTACTACTAATTAAATAATTGCGTTTTTCATGTAACATGTAAATGAAGTAATTGCGGTAATGCTCTAAGTCTTAGACAAACTGTGCCACATTACTACTATATACTTAGCGAATAAGCGCCAAATTGATATTTGTATCGAGATCGACAAAAAAACAAAAAAAAAAAAAAACTATCGAAATTGTGAACAATGCGTTCTAGGTAAATGTCATTCAACCTGATTGTGTAATAATACTTACTTTACTTTCATGCCATAGCTCATAACAATAGCTGCTCCAAAATGACTGTATCCGTAGACCTAACAAGAAAAACTACAAATAATAATAATAATAACAATTATAATAATTATTATGAATATATTAATAACTTGTAATAATACTTGCATATTTAGCAAAATGTATCGAATTAGCATTTAAGTTGAAGGCGCATTTGAGTAGGCAAGAAACAACAACAAAAACGGTAAGCTGCCAGAGCTTAGACTGTCTTACACACACACGCACACGCACACACATCCATTATGCATGCGTGTGTGTGTAAAACAATTTTGAAGTCGCATTCGTAGATGCCGTTGAATGTTTGAATGGCAGCATTAGAGAATGGCGGCTGTCTGCCCGTTGTTTTGTAAGTAACCAGACACTGGTTAATTGATAATGTCAATTAGAGACCCTGGTCGACCGAAGCCTTTACAAAATTACAACGTGGACAGTTGATGGCCCGAATAACAGGCCAGCCACTTAATTACTTAACACACACAGAGAAACAAACACACACACACACACATCATACGTTTGCATATAGCCATTAATATTTGACTAAACGTGAACTTAGCTATTGATTATATACTTCTACCTTACTTATAATTGTACTTACTTACGATAAGCGCATTAAGCGCTCCAAATTCTAGCCTGTACTTGGCCTGTACTTTGTAATATAAGCAAGGACACAGAACATTAGCAGCCAGCCAATTGATGCCAAAGATGAACGAATCGAATGATGATGCCGCTAGCAAGCCGAAAGAACGTGAACAAAAAAAAAATGAAATGCAAATTAAATGCAAAATGAAAATGGATCAAGCAACAAAATTAACAATTAACAATTCCCCAGCAACAGCAACAAGCAAAACAAATCAAATTCAATTAGCTTTCTCTTTACTTTTTGCCCTTTTTCTTGCGTTGTAGTGTTTTTTATTAGCCAATTTAGTTATTGCCAATTTGTGAGTGTGTGTAAACACTTTTCAGTTATTTGTTTAACTCTCTCTATCTCTCTTCCCTTCATTTAATATTAATCCTATGTGTAGTTGCAACGAGCGGGGGGCGGGAGGCACTAGCATTGCCTCCCATCCTGGTTCGCGGCAGAACGAATTAAATAACAATAAAAATCAACACTTAGTACTTACAACTTAGCCATAGACTTTAAATGTTTAGCGAACAATATAACAATGTCTACTTAATTAATACATGTAACGATCATATATAATCGAAATAATGATATATATACTACATATTCTTATAATTATATGATTAATAAGTGTTCGTGTTTAGCATTGTGTCATATCTACAAATGAATCCAATAATGTAGCTCAACGAAAGGCTGTTTATCAACAACAAAACAAAAACAAAAACGATTAGAAAACTCAAAGACACTTTGAGATATTAACTAGTTTCTAACTCTCACACTTTCGATTTGTAACCGCCGTCTTAGCCATATAACCTTACTTAATATATAGTTAGCGAAATGAACGATCCTGGCGATTGTTTGTTTCTTAGTTACACTAAACACTAAACCGAAAACAATTAGAGCGCTAAGTACACTAAATCAGATAATACGTACATCAACATATATCTAACTTATATAACTAATTGATTACATACATATAGTCTTTCAAACTATATATTCTTAGCGACTTATATATATGCTCTTTTTTTCTACAAGTATTTTTCTTAGCAATATCTATTTAACATTTATATATATATATGAAATTGAAACGCACCTTATGAATGTTAGTAATTGATTTATGTTTATGCCTTTCTTTTTTGTGCTCTCTCTTTGTTTCTCATGCGCCATTTTTAGATAACATCATGTGGGGTCTGGGGACATTGCCCGAAGGTAAGACTTAGCCAACAATTAGCTAGCCTAGCTCTAAGTCGTAACTCTACTCACAATACGCATTCAGTTTACTTAATGTGCATTTTCACATCTCTCTCTCTCTCTCTCTCTCTCTGTGTCTTTTGGCAGGTTTTCCGGCAGCTGCGTATGCCGCTTATGCCGCTGGTCGCGGCTATTCGGGCTATCCCAGCTTTGGCCTACCCTATCCAACTGGTAAGTTCGCCATTCAACTGTTTCTCTCTCTCTCAATTTGTGTGTCGCTGTCTCTGTCTCTCACACACACACACACACTCACATATACAAAAGCATTTATATATATATAGATATCGTATTATTACCCCTCAACAAATTATTCGTTTGTTTGTGAGTGAGAGTGCGTGAACTCAAGCTGAATTTTGAGCAAGTTTTGTGACTACTTTTAACTAACCGAACCCAAGTCCAAGCTCCCCCGAAACACCAACCACATATGGCCATCTGTGTCTAGTTGATATGACGAATCTAGTTGTTGTGTCGATAATCAGCATTAGCATTAACTACTAATCTCGTTGCTCGCTTTGCAAACAATTCGGCATACTTTTCTTTTTCTTTCCTTCTCTCTCTCTCTCTTTTTTTCTTCTCTTTTCATTTCACTTTGCAGCTGGTGTGATGCGCGTTATGCCGGAGAATCGCGTGCTGATCGGCGATTACGTGGTTGGCCCCACGCCCAGCACGGCCTAACAACGCTGACTGCTCCATCAATCGAGCCATCAATCAATCGATCAATCAGAAAGTGACTGTTTAGCGAGTATTATATGTTTGACCAAAGATGCACAATAAATGCAAAGCGCTACAAGTAACAACTCCAACTGACTGATAAATCAATCAATCAGCCCATCAATCAAAATACTTCTCTTTAGCTACTAATGTGACTGGAGCATAAGGTTCACAATTAAATCTGGCCGTTAGACAGTTTAATCACAACTTTACAATAGTGTAGACAAACTAGCTGATACATCAATCAATCAGTCAATCTGCTGATCGGTGATTACGTGGTTGGCCCCACGCCTAGCATGGCCTAACAATACTGACTGCTCCATCAATCAATCGATCAATCAGAAAGTGACTGTTTAGCGAGTATTATATGTTTGACCAAAGATGCACAATAAATGCAAAGCGCTACAAATAACAACTTCAACTGACTGATAAATCAATCAATCAGCCCATCAATCAAAATACTTCTGTTTAGCAACTAATTTGACTGGAGCATAAGGTTCAAAATTGAATCTTGCCGTTAGGCAGTTTAATCACAACTTTACAATAGTGTAGACAAACTAGCTGATACATCAATCAATCAGTCAATCTGAATGTGATAGAGCAGCAACGCTAGCATTCGTCATATCAATGCACAAATACCTGTCTCAACTCGTGCGCATATTTAGAGATATCTAGACTCATGTCCTAATTGATTTATGCAGCTTGATCTTGTGTTAATCATTTGCACCCGAACACCACACGCAAGGCCACACCACCAACACACTCAACCACTCAACCACCCAACCCACCCACCCAACAATCCATCCAACAGATCAACTATTGCAGTAGGATTTGAACTGAATCTCAACCTCAACGCGTGTGTGCTGCATTACTTTTGTTTTGGTTTTTGTTGTTTTTCTTTCATTTTTTATGTTTTTGCTAGGGTTGGAACGTTTGTCAACGAACTGCAACTGCGATTGACGATTGAAATCGAACAAATCCAACCAGAACAACAAAAACACAGCAACAAGAATGAACGAAAGAACTCTCTGTAGCTTAGCACGATGCAAAATCCAAAAGGGCTTTTGCGAGTCGCCACACAAAAATTGGTAAACAGTAAAAACGAGTGCAACGAGTTTCAACGTTTGCGAATATATGCTACATATTCATATGCGCATTCGTCCCAACCCTAGCTAGTCACCAGCCCCTCTCTCTCTCTCTCTCTCTCAGTTTCTCTTGCTCTTGCTCTTGCTCTGTCACTGTCTATGTCTCTCTGTCTCTCTTTCTACATGCAAATCTTGTGTCTCGTGTGATATTTGTAGGCTTGACTATTTGTGGCATCGGTAGAAGTTATGGTACCACGTGTAGCACGAACACTGGCCGCAGCAGAGCCCCCGCCGCTGGCCACCACGGCGTTGGCGTTGGCGGTGGCGGTGGTGCAGCTGCCGCTGCTGCTGCTGCTGCTGCTGCTGTCCACAGTCAGCCCCAAACGGGATACCAACACCACCAGGCGGCGGCAGCGTTGACGTTGCCACTGGCCACGGCGCTGACAGCGCGCACGGCGGCAATCAAATCGCAATTTCTGGGCAACATAAATTTCTAAGCCAAGTCGAGAGAGAGCGCGGCAAGCGAAAGAAATCGAAACAGAAACTGAAACAGAAACTGAAACTGAAACGAACGAAGGCCTGCTGAAATTGTATTTAATATTTCATTGCGATTTTGTCTCTAGTTGGCGAGAAATGCGCAAGCCAAATAAATCATTTGTGTGTGCTCTGTGACAAGTAGGTACAACAACAGCGAGCACAACAACCAACACAACATTCAACAAATAATAACCAAATAAACAACATTAACAGCAAATAGTTTAGATTGTTTCGACGAGTTGGAATGGTAACAAAGCAAAGCAAAACGTAACGAAACAACGCGAAACAAAAAACATAAACCAAAACTTATACTCGTTAGTTTGTTGATCTATTTCTCTAAACGCAAAATACGAATAACGAAAACTTACATATATTTGTAATTGCAGACCCATGTAATCACATTTAGAGCTGCTGCCGCATACAAGTGTGTGTGCAACACACTAACACACACCCACACACCCACACACACACCTCACTCTGTATATGGCCAACTATATAGCTGACACTTAGACTCTCTATCTCTCTATCTGCCTGTCCCAAGCAAACACAACAAACTTGATATACACATGGATTATAACGGCATTACAATATAGTTGTAGACGCGTTGAAGTTTCCCCTTTTTGACACGATATTAGCTGACTAGCTGACTCCCTATATCTACAAATATATATCAATATCTATAACATATATATCTGTATTCTGTATTCTGTATCTAGAGCTGCACCCGTACTAATTGTAGCGCAGTTTCTTTAGCTTTGTATGCAAGTTGATCAACCATAATCGAATATATATTCTTCTATATGTATGTGTAGTATTTAGGCCACTATAATCGCATAATCACAGACCCTAGAGGTATGACACAATACAATATCAACAACTTAGCAACACACCAAACAAAAAAGATGACAACTAACCCTAACAACAACTTTTCTCCTCTCCCTTCAATATTTTTGGTTGTTGGCCTTTTTGGCCGTCATTAATTCTCATTATTGTCATTATGGAAACTAACTAGAGACTACTCCCAATTTTGTAGCCGTTTTCAGGAACACACAAATCTATTATTTATAAAACTATTTCTACCGTTGGCATTTTATATGCAAATTTTTATTTGTAGTTCATCTGCATAAATTAGTCGAACAGAGCGAAAACAGAAAACAGAAAACATTTAGATAACTGCAACATTTTAGCAGGCCTGTCACACTTCTACGTAGTATCATTATTATCCTTTAATTAATTTCCTGCATAATATAATTTGTACTCACATTCTCCATCTCTTTTGCTGTGTGTGTGTGTCCTTTTCCACCCCCCCTTCCCCCAGCTGAGTTTTAGATAATCAGCAGCAGAAGTGTGCAGAGATTTGGTTGGTGCATTAATTAGCTGCGTTTTTATATTGTATTTTTGCATTTCTGTTCTGTTCAAACTGTAGTCACATATTATACATACCATAATATACTTCATATTCGGAATCCTTTAATTCGCTAATTAAGCATATATATTATATCCATATCCATTTGAATCCAAAATCCGAAATTGAAACTGAAACCGTATAGCCTGCATAAATTCTTTCATCGGTGCATCAAAATAAATACAAACATAAATTTCTACCAAAATGAGCGAAATTTTTATTGACATTTCTAAGTATATAAATTATACATGAACTAAATATATACATATATATATATATATATATATTTATATTTAATATACATAGTTATACAAGCTAAGTTTAAATATTCATTTTATACAACAGAATTAAAAACGACGACAACAAAGCGAAAAAATCTATTTAATTTGTACGATAACAGATAATGAAATACGTATACACAATAACTAATAAACATTGCAAGAGAATAACAAAACGAAAAATAATACAATATTAATGTCCATCCATTTTTGAAGCGCGACTTTAAGTTCACGAAAAATGCAATTTTTCTATGTCCTTTCCATTTACGCATAATTGTAAGTTCCGCATTAGCTACCAAAACCTATACTATATATATATATATATATTGATACATATAACTAATATTTACTATGATATATACACTCACACACACACACACCAAAGCGCAAACATGCAGACTTGGAAATTGATAAGCTGTTAGTTAGTTAATTGAATGCAGTTATCGCAAATTTTCGGCAACTTAAATGAATTGATAAACGAAAGGACAAAAGAAAGTCGCAGCAATTGCTTCGAGGTGTATCAGCGATAAACATTGCTTGCGAGTTATTTATACAACTACATATATAGCATACTCACACAAATACACACACACACACGCATATCTATGTATTTTACACGTATATACTGTGATTTATAAGAAAACGCTTCAAACAACAACAAGAACAACAAACAAAAAAGAAATGCCAATGCAGAATTCGAATTGCTTACGCAAAACAAAAAACAAAGAAAACCAAAAAACAAAAACGAAAAGTTATTAACTAAATAAATGCACAAAAATAAACGGATACAAATGCCGAAACAAAAAGCAAAAGTCTATCCTTTTCTCGCCGCAAGGCACAACAGCTCTTGCTCTTGCTCTTGCTCTTGTATTATTATTAGCGTTGTGAAAGCGGACCGCGTAGTGGCATTGTCAAAGTGGCCAACGAGGCGTATGCGCAATATGACTTGACTGCAGCGTAAATGAGCCCAAAAATACGACAACGAGAAGCGAAGACGAATCAAGTGTCAACAAGGTCAGCTAATGGTCGTCTTATTACTCAAAATGCATAATCCTACAACATTCTTACTACATATATCCGAAGTACACTCTTTATATATATACTATATATATTCGTTATATATCTGTTAAAGCTGTTAACACACACTTTATAATTAACCATTCGAATTGAACGTAAAACGTAAACGTAAACGTAAACGTAAATCGTTAGCTTTATAGCAATACTAGAGCAGCTCAATCGAAATCGAATAATCAATTGTAAACTGCCCAAAGGCGGCAGTCGTAGTTCACCTATCTACATACATGCACATGTCATGTATGTATATAACATTTCTATGTGTAGTATTCTTATTACTCTAGTACATACATATATATCTCTAGACACTAAACTTTATATGCGAGTCCATTAAATGCGCAACGATTCCCACTGATGGTCGTTTAACTGGCATATTAAGTAGCTACACTAAACAAATATTCAACACACATACATATAAAAACCAATCATTAGTTGTAGCCAAAGAAAACATGTAATTAAAACGGCGTTCAACTTTAACTTTAACTACAAAGACTCGTTAAACAACAACTAATTGTTTATAAGCTAAATTACGTAGTTCATTTTGATTTTACGAGTACATCAACATTAGCATAGTTAAATCGAACTTAATGTCACACAATAACAATATGAATATCCTATAAAATGTGTAGTTTTGTTCAACGTATCAACTGTTAAGCTCTTATGTATAATTTCCTACAAATACGAGTAATTGTCCTTTGTTTTGTTACTAAACTAAGTAGCTGTTGAAACGTTCTTAATTCCCCACGTTAGCGTAATTGTAAAACAGAGTTGGTCAAGGGGCTCATTCAATTACACCTGAAGTTTGTTTATGTGCCTTATAATTAATCATATATAATACTGAAGCCTTGCGGATCTAGTGTTTTTCGTTATACTCCTAAAAATTGGCGAAAACGATCAAGACTGAATTTTTACAATATTGAAAACTTGTTAAACTGTGATTCGATAAATTCATGTAAACGACATTTATGCTTAGATCTGGTTGAATCAGGGTCGCCTTCTCATTCATTTACGCACTCGATTCAATTGTCCCACATCTAAAATTTTCTATTTGCCATAGAAATGCTGGGTTGCCAAGTTAACAGTCAATGGATCAATCAGTAAAGTTAGTGCTGCACTCGCTGACAGTAAAACGAACTGCAATGAGCTTGTCAAAATGGGCAACGTTGACAACTCTGACGTGGCGTGTCGTTAAACAACACTGTAGCTTGACAAACAACAAAACCACAAGTCTGACAACTAAACCAACTAAAATTGCAACTGCACAAAAAAACAACAACTATCAAGCTGCAAAACGAAATAAAAAAACAGAACAACAAGCAAAAGCAAAACCGGAAACCCATTCCATAACAACGGGGATGGGAACGGGCACGACAACTAAAAACTAAAAACCGAAAACTTATTTATTTAGAAAAAGCAGTTGCTGCGCTTCCTATGGCCAGAAGAAGCTTTCACAGTTGTTGCTGCTGTTTGCTGTTGCTTCGCTGCTCCTGCTCGCTAATGAAAACAACATGGCGCTGGGAGCTTTGCGAAAAGCGTGAAGTAAACGTAAGCCAAAGTTGATTGGCGCCATACACACGCACACACGCAGACACGCACACACACACGCATAATGGGACAGACAATAAGCAAGCGTCTGGCTAAGCCACGCCTCGTTACGTTACGTCACGTTACGTTACATCAATTTTTGTGTTTCCGCAGGAAATGCAACTGCTACACATTCCCCCCCACGCTCCATTCACGATTCGCATTCACTGTGACCGTAGTCGAAGCCGTTACCCGTAATCCGTTAGCCATAACCCGTCACTTCTTAACCGTCTCCAGCAGCATTCGGCATTCAGCATTCGGCATACCAATGCCAATCCCAATTCCAATCCCTATCCCAATCCGAAACCCATTCGCATTCGCATGCCCCATTCTGTTGTCATTTCAATATTGGCCCCAGCGTATTTTTACTTGCTGCAGCAGCTGTGGCCGTAACAGCGGCAACAACTACGCCAATGATAACAGAAAAAGCGCCAAAAGGAATCTGCTCCTGGGCGCCGCACCTTCTCTCTTCCCCTGGCTCGCTTTCTAACTGCGTTTCATTTGGGTCTGCTCTGCTCTGGTTTGGTTTGGTGTGGTTCGGTTCGGTTGGGTCTCGTTTGGCTGGGAGCTGGGAGCTGGCAGCATTGTAAACGGGGCAAAGGGCGACAACGCTCGTTTAATAACCAAGCGAGCAGCATTTTGTGTTTTCATAACCTGCGTTCTAGTTTAGCTCTATTTTTGTCGTAGTTACTCATACTCTCTTGCACACACATCCACCACTATATATGCTATATACTCGTTTTTTTTTTTTTTGGTTGTATTAGTTAGCTTTTGGGCTTGGGCTCTACTTGCTTAGTATAGACTCTTAGTCAGTCGCATTTGTTTTCTCTCTATACTTTTTGCGTTCGGTTTCGTTTCATTTCTTTACCTTAATGTCACACGATATGTGTGTCTAGTCGTATCTGAGATCCATACTCATTTCAACATTTATAAACCTCTCACTATAACATTTATACTACTAAAACCAAACTATAATCGTACAACTATATATATATAACGTCATATATATGTACATCTATATGTTTATATTCCACTTAGCGATCAGTCTTACTTATTTTGTCTTAGGTACTTTTAATGCCCAATACTTTCAATACTTAGTTGCATAGCGCATTGCCCTGCCACCTACTAAACTCACGACTCTCTCGCAATCTTTTGCCACTTACAGTTGATCTAACCAATGGGCAGCTGACACCCAACAACAATACGCCGCTGCTAACACAGGCACTATCAGGTAAGCATTAAATACAACTAATTCCAACAAAAGATTCGAAAACTTAAAAAAAGGAATGAGTAGAAAGGAATGTAGATTTTACTCGAAACCTACTCAAATCATTCAAATTAACAAAGTGATTTAACTAAGTTTAATTCAGCAATTTGTTCTACTCTTTACTTTGAAAAAGAATAAAGAGTATTACCATATTTTTATAGCATACAGTTACACTATAATTAATAACTTATGCGTAGTATAACTATATAAGTTTCAACCCAGAAACCTTTATGATGTCTATTCAAACTACAAAAAAGAAATTGCAAACAATTTCACGCAATTCACAAAATTGATTTAAATTGACTATTTATATGCAAGTTCAAATCTACAATTTCTTCTATTCTTTACTTCGCTAAGTAATAAAGACACTATAATTAATAATTTAATTAATATGCTGCAGTGAAACTCAAAGTTCCAACTTAGAAACCTTTATGATGTTGAAAGTTCAAATTCGCAATTGCTTCTATTCTTTACTTTGAAAAGTAATAAAGAGTGTTGCCCTATTTTCGTAATATACAGTTACACTATAGATAATAACTTAAAGTTTCAGCACATAAATCTTTATGGTGTGCATTCAAACTGCCGGAAATTTAAAATTTCACTTAACTGTAGTATGCAAAAAACTTTGCACTTGCCCGCAATTTCAATACCATTTGAATAGATAATTTTTCGTGGATTTAAGCTTAATGTCGAGCTTGAAAGGACCAAGTGATTGCAGCTGAAATATTTCAATCAAATCAAATGTTGCTATAGAATTCAATGTGCTGCTCGGCGAGTAAGACGAGTAATCCTAGCCATAAGTTCGTGTCGTCGCTTGGTCTTTTGAGCTTTGCTTTACATGTATCGTCACATAACTTACACATGCCCTCTCCCCGCTCCATCGTTTTGGTGGTCTTGCAGTGATGAACAACTACCAGGCGGCTGCTGCAGCTGCTCACAGTTTTGGTCCGTCGGCCTCGCCACATGCAGCGGCTGCCACCACGGCCACACGGCAGGGCTTTCCGTCAACCAACTCGCCCGGACCGACCATTGACATGTACAGCTCGGCTGGTGCCGACAATGTGGGCTACGTCCAGGCCACCAGTCCGCAACCATCTGGCTTTCCCATTGCCGTTAGCCGTGCCCCGTTGAACTACAGCCCGGTAAGTGTGCTGACCAGCAATCTACATGCCCAAAACTACTCAAAATAAAAAATCAAAATAAATGAAAAGAAAAGAAATGAAAAAAAATAATAGTAGTGCATACTTCGTCTCGGTCTGGGGGCGCTGCGCGTTATCTAGGCCCAGTCGTGGTCCGTTAACCAGATTATATAGACAGAAGAGAGAGGAGCATTGTGTTGCCACTTGCAATGCCCTTTGCCCCGCTTAGCTGTCGTCGTCGTCGTCGTCGTCGTCGTCTTCTGACTCTCGCATTACACACAGCTCAACAGACAAGACAAGTGTAGAAGTAAAAAAAGAAAATAATGAACAAAAAAAAACAAATTAAATCAAATTGATCAAATATATATAAAAATACATAATAGTTACATAGTTATTTGCGACCTTCTATAAATATATTGTACTATGTGTTTCTCTTTCATTTCGTACAGATTTATTCGTTGAACTTTGCGATGGCTAATATATAAAAAGACTGATAACCCAAAATATAAAACAAGAAAACAAACAAAAGCAAAAGTATATACAAAAAAAAAAATAATATACCATATATATATAAATCGAAATATATATATATACATATATAAATAACGCAAAAAAAAAACAAAAACAAAAAATAAGAAAAAGAAAGTAATAAGAGTATATAACAAACGCAGTTGCACAAGGTAGGCACACCAACAAAACTACAGCGTGTTTTTCCAATAACAATTTCAATTATTAATCAAAACAATATTACAAAAAAAAATACCAAAAAAAAAAACTAGTCAAAAAATCAAGTAAAAATTATGTATGCACGTCACAAGCACAGTTTTCTAGGCCGTTTCAATTAAACTATTAAACTATTATGATTTATTTACAAATTCTACAAAATATTCTACATATGTATTATATAAATATTAAATCTAAGCGCAGCCACAACAAACATACATCACACACACACACACACACACACACACACATGCATAGACATTGAAACATTTACACAAACACACAAATTTTACGATTACGAGCCTTTGGCCGTGTTTCGATAAAGAACGAGCGACAATTCAATTAATTTGGCTTAAAATTGGATTAGATTTGCACACGAAATAAATATGAAATTTTGGTTTTAGTTATGTTGACATTTGGGTTCTTTATCGAAGTGCAGCGAAAGCCAAATACAAGCTACAATTACTGGATTATTTTTCTATCTCAATACTTTTCACTTTACCTTTAAATAAACTATATAAATTATATATGTATGTATACCTATAAATGTTGACAAACTTTCTATATGTATGTGTGCATTAGATGCTTCACGGAAATTGTATTTTATTTGAATAATTTTGGTGTATTTGTTTTGTTCTACACGAAACGTTTATTTACAGGGACCACTAATTCCTGCGGCATTTACAAATGGATACCATTAAAAGGTGGCGCCGACAACCGCAATGACAACAACAACAACAACAACAATAGCAACAGCAGCAACAGCAACAAGAACAAACGACAACAAGAACAACAACAACAACAACAACAACAAATAGAGCAGCAGCACACAACAACTAAAAACTACAAACAACAAAAATGACAAGAGACACGAAAAGTAACTGTAATGCTGCAACCACACACAGCTACACACAACACAAATACAACATTAATTTAATAAAAAGAAAATAAAAAAAAGTTCGTATATAACTAATATACTTACATATTATATACATATTGCAAATGTATATGTTTCTACATTGCAATTTCAAAAATCTGTTAAGCAGCCAAGCAAAATCCAATAAACCAAACACACTTACACACACACACACACACACGCATATTACAATTAATTAATTAAAGTATATACATAAATACTTACACATATATTATATATATATGAATCTATATATAAAACAAATGATAGAACGCAGCGCAAGCAAACCAAAAAAAGAAAAACAAAAAAACAAAAACAGAAAAAACTATGAACGAACAAAAAAATTAATTTTAATTTAATGACAACAACTACAACAGCCAGCGGAAGAAGCAGCAGGACAACAACAATATTACCAAATAACCAACCACGGCAGCCGCAGCCGCAACCCTGCCGCCGTCCGCCCCCCTCAAACACACCACCCCCCGACCCCTGAAAAGATGCAACGTGTGCAGCAAAAATCGTTTAAAATGCAAATTAAACGAAACTGCGTCAAGTGCAGCAGGCAGACGGTGGCGGAGGCGGAGGCGTAGGCGGCCGCAGAGGTAGGCGTGGTCCACACACACACACACACACACACACAGGCAAAGACAAACACACTGCAGAATGAAGGCCAGCCTGGAGGAGAGCGATGACAACATTGTGCCAGGGGCCGAAGCGTCACCATTTTTAAGTAATGAGAAAACCAAAAAATAACAACAAACAAAAACGAAATGTAAACTACAAGTATAAACAAAATGATGGAGAGAAAGTTGCAAATACCAAACAAAGAAAAAAAAAACAAAAGAAAACAAAAAATGTTGCAATAATAGCGAAAATGTTATTATTTAAATTGCGTATTATTATTGAAAGCAAATGATTATTATTATCATTATTATTACAATTCTTAAATAACTAAGTTGTAACTTTTAAAGTTAAAAGTCGATATATATATACTTCTATATATATATACAAATTATATATATATATCTATATACATATTATATACATACTTATAAAGAAAACTGCAATATATACAAAGATAAATTACATAAATCAAAACGGAGGCAAACGAAGTAAAACAAACAAACAAACAAATAATAATGACACACACAATTATTTGTTTAAACGATGCACTTATGGACGGACAATTCATGAGATCCAAATTGATGTTTGCAATGTTATAAGTTCGGGTTGCGACTCCGCGTTCGCGTATTGCATGTTTTCTGTTTTGTCAGTGGTAAAAATCAAAAATCAAAATTGTGCTAACAATTAGATGCAACGTTATAATTATGAATTTATTTTAAAGTACAACAATCGTTTATTGGCCAAAAATAAGATGAGCAAACTTATGTAAAAAGCAAATGAAAATGTCGTCATCGATAGCATCGATGGATAAACAAAAACCTAATTAAATTAAATGTGTTAAATGTGTTGAAGTTCTGTATTATTTAAACAAACCAAAAAATAAGAAAAAAGAAAAAGAAGGAAAGAAAATGAAAAAGATGCAAGAAAACCTGCAACTCTTTTGTGTTCACATTGAAAGCAAATGAATAATGCTAATTAAACAATGGATAGTTAGACAAATATGTTAAAGCATTGCATTCATTATCAACAATGAAAGCGAATCTCACCCACTCACCGAAGGAGGTCGAGTGTGGTTCGAATTTTGCATAACTCGAGGCATAAATCAATTTATTTGCACACGACGAAGCAAAAATCTATATAAGAAAGCATACAACACACACACACACACACACACACAGATAAACACTCAGACACCTACACACACACACACCCATACACACAGCAAACTGATGAATCAAAAGAAAAACTTAAACAAATTACAATCTAAGCGCATATGCAAATATAACAATGAACTATTATACATACAACAATATATTATATTTAAGTAAATAAAATATTTATAAAAAGAATTACCAAAAAAAACAAAACAAAAACGAAAAAAAAAAACAAAAAGACAAATGCTGAAAACGCAAATGTTTAAACAATTAACTAAATACTTATGTATGTAAACACAAAAAGAAAAAGCCAGAAAATGGATGGGTAATCAATGAAGGAATGAAAATGTTGAAGCAAAGCATATGAAAAGCAGGCCACGTTATGTGCAATTAATTTTTCTAGTCGCGCCGTCTCGCGTCTCGCAGGGACACGACAGGACGATAGAAGGAGGGGTCAAGCAGTGGACTAGACGATGCTATTTGGGGGCGTAATAGAAAAATATATTTATATACAACTATATGGAGTATTCAATTATTGGAACAAAACAAAACAAAAACTATCTGACAATTAAGTAAACACACAACATTTGTTACACAACACAGCAAGTGGCAAAAGCGACAAAACAACTAAAAAATTACAAAAAAAAAACAAAATACAAAAAAATTATTAAATAAAAAGCAAGTGGAAAAAAAATGAAATGTATTGTTCTATAATTGACAGAACAATAACAAACAATAAGATGCGCTTTTTGTCTGTCTGAGATTTTTTGCACTAGGCGACATACACAACAAGAACAAAAACCAAATTAAATGAAACAAACTACGAGAGAAGCGGAAGCAGAAGCAGAAACAGAAGCAGACAGAGAAGCAGAAGCAGAAGCAGAAACAGTGAAAATGTTCCTTTCATAACTTTTTTGCCAAATTGTCAAACCAACGCTCTCCAGGACTTTGCCGATGTGAAGTCTCGGACCAAATAGAAAAGACAACCTATATAGGAATGAAGATGACAAGAAGACAGCATATACGATATACACGAATACCATACATATATAGTTATACAAATTACAACCAAGAAAACAAAAGAGAATAAAATAGAATTGCAGTGTAATATATAATTACGAGTACGATAATAGCGTTTATAATGTTGACAAAGCAATTCTACGATTGAAGCCCAAGCAAACAGACACATACAGCAGAACTCAAGACAAACTGAAAATGAAAATTGATATGGCGAAATAACTTTACAAAAGCTTTATAGCCCGTAAAGATACTTAGCAGCAGCACTTGGGACGAAAACTTCATTAATTTCAATTCCTTCACTTGACATTTAACATTTCACTTGATTTCATGTGCGCACCACACTCACACTCACAATTGGGGACATAATTAGTAAACCAAAATAAATAATCAAAAAAAAAAATGAAAAAAAACACAAACAAAGCGAATAAAATGGTAAAAAGAATGATGAGAAAACACTTTTAGATAGGCGAAAGTAAGCTGCTAAATTACATATTTATATACACATATATATGAATCGGCTAGAGGCAATCCAGAATCTATATAGATTAACCCGAGCATTGGTGATTGCTGATTGTCCAGCAAGGAAAACAAAGGAAAACCCAAAAAAAAAAACAAAAACAAAACACACATTTTACTTATGTATACGTATGTAGTCTCGCATACGAGTACATACTGTATCTGCAAGGGAGTCAAGGCAATGGTTACTTTAACGCTAACTAAACTATTTGTTAATATAAAAACAAAGTATATACATATATGAAAATAATATTACAAACTAAACAATAAAATCGCAACGGGCAAGTACTCGTCATCCAAGCTCTGCCTGCTCATCCATGAGGCAGGTCCTGGCGATGGCAAACTGTGTATTTTCGAACGGAGGCGAGGAAAGTGCGAAGGGCGAAAGAAAAACATGTTATATTTGCATAAAACATACAAAATATATATATGAAAGCATAACTTCTAAGGCATATACATACACATATATATATATATATAAAATTAAATAAATAAATCAATATATTTTTAAGACACGTTCTAAAAGCAATAATTGAAAACAACAACAACAACAACAAGACGATTAAGAACAACAAGAAGAGCAACAGCTTGCCGAAGCAATTGCAGCTATGTAAGTTTAATGGATGAATTAATGAAATAAAGCAAAGGAATACATTAAATATACACCAATATATAAATATACATATATATACACCTAAATTATATATATATACATACAAATATATATATATATATAAATGATAAATAAATATTATGAATTACGAGTGTAAAGCGACAGCGCATGAACTGCATTAACGTGGAAAAGCAAAACGGGAGCAGATCAGAAGAAGCTAATTCTCGTTCTCTCACCTACAACAACAAAGTATGCATATTGTAAATTACTTGTAAACATTTTTTGACTGTCCTAGAGCAAAACAAAACGCAAATCTTAACTGACAACAATTTAGAATCGGTCTCGCTGTGTCGTCTATCCGACCCCAGAGAGACTGAAGCATTCTTAAATGGCATCCGAAGTCTACAAAGCAAAACATTTCTCTGCAAAAAACACACACGAAATTAATCATTTCTGGGCAGCTGCAATGCCAATCGTATATAGATCGTATGCTTAACTTTGCTGGCCCAAAGTACTCGTACAGACAGCTAGTTAATTTTTTTATGTTGTAAGTAGAATGCCGAATGCCGAATGGCGAATTCAACCGGAAATGGTCCGTTGCGGAAGCGGAAACCAGCAAGATGGCGTATCGGCTTTTGCGAAACACAAAAGCGGCTAGCTTAGCAGACGAATCGGTTATTGAAATACACACAAACACACAGACAGGATGTATGTGAAAACCCAAAATAAAAACAAAAAAAAAACAAACAAACAAACAAAAAACAGCTTTAAGCGTACTGTTGAATTTTTTTCTAGCATTTTCCCCTGTTAACACGTTCGTTATGAGTAGAAGAAGAACATGCTTTATACAAGACAAACATATTATTTTGTAGTGCTCTATTGTTAAACAAAAATCTCAAGACAGCTACAACAAACACAACAGCGAGAACAACAACTGCAAATTACTATAATAATATTGGTATACCGGATCAAGCGAAACAACAACATTAACAACCAAATGAAAATGCGTCCTTGTAACAAAATCAATTTCAGTCAATTAGATAAAACAAAAAGAAAAACCAAAAAACAACAACAACAATGTTACAGCTACAACACAAAGAGCAACATAAATACAACATTTAAGAGAAAAACAAAACAAAGCAAAACAAAAACGACAATTTTTTCATTATTTTTCTACTGAAGGCGCCGTCGGAAGGACAGTTATTAACGAGAGCGAGCTAGACAAAGCTAGAGTGGGACAGACAGAGAGGGAGCGGAGAGAGAGCGAAGGAGTTTCGACGGCGCAGGCGCAAAAGCTTTAAATTGAACATAATAAAACAAAACGATGTCTCTTTTTTATATATATATATAGAGAGAGAGAGAGGGGAAGAAAACACATGTATAAATAAATACATAAGATTGCCGTAAAAGATTTTTTAAAAGCGATATAAGAACACATAATTACTTTAAGCTAAACGCCGTTTTTTGAGTCGAAAAGTCAATTTGTGGTCGCGTTCTTGGGAGAATTGAATAGAATTGGATGGAAGGTTGGATGGTAAAGTCACAAGGACACGAAGAGACAGACGTATGTAAAATAGTTTTAATGTGAGAAACAAAAATGAAAGTGAAAATGAAAATGAAAACCAATTACGAAAAGACAGACAGCCAGACAGGGTAAAAGTTTGGTGTGTAGTTACAACTTATATACGACTTACTTTCCGTTTAATTCTATTTATGATTATTACGATTACGATAACGATAACAATTACGCTAACGATAACGTTTACGAATAACGATCACCATTATTATTACACTTATTGTCTTATATAAACATATCAGTTCTTATTATGTGTATGCGTAATTCGCCAACAATACGATGACGATTACGGTTACGATAACGATAACGATAACGATAACGATAACGATAATTCAACAAGAATATACAATTAACTAATCGAATATCGAAGGTCGCTAATGTCAATGGACGTGACGTTTCTTTTTATATATATACCAATACCAACAACACATGCAAACGCCCCTCCTCATCCCCCTTTGCCGCCTATATAGAGCCTACGAACCGACCCCGTTGAGAAGCGCATAGAGAGGCACGTTGGGACGACGCAATATTGTGAGCCTTGTACACACACTTTGACATGCTTATATATATGTATGGTAGAGCAATCAATTACTGACATCAGACAATTCTCTCTTCAGTTCTTTATATAGACACATATGTACATACACCACACTTACACCGCCACACTGAAACACACACTCACACACACAGACACACTCACACACATACAAACTCACTTGGTAAATGCATTGAACAAAGAAAAACAATGATGGGAAACCTACATAACTTACAATACATACGAACGATCACTTGACTATTTTTGCTATAAGTAAGAAATTCCCCCCAGGAATGTGTCAGTTTGCAGTTGGTACTCCTACTGACAAAAACACCTTTACTATATTGACAATATCTCTTATATATTTTACACTATACTATATGGAAAAATTATATATTAATATATACAAGAATACAAATAAATAATAAATACAACAAGAAAAAATGATTAAGCTAAAGACAAAAAAAAAACACAAAAACCAAAAAAAAAAAAAAAATACAAAAAAATAAAGAAGAAGTGAAGGCAACGTTAAAATTGTATTTACAAAATGGGTAAACCAGCTAAATGAAATCATTTTAATACTTTATACACGATACAAGTCGAAGGAATCTTAACAAAAAGTAAAAACCAAAAATTTAACAAGACAGAAGAACAAGACAACAAATTGAAGATACATTTATAAAAACCCAAAAAAAAAATAAATGAAAAACAAATCGCGCAGTATGAAAGCGTACAGTTTGTAAGTATTCTACTTAGTAAGTAAAAGTAATTAAGAGAGACCGACGCGTGTGAGTGGAATAGAAAGAGGAAAAGCTAGCGAAAAATAAATGGAAAATTATTTAAGCATACACACACTCGTAAGTATGTATTGCGTGGTATCTTTGAGTCGATCAATCACACGTTTTGGAGACAGCGCGAATACTTGAAGAAAAACTTTAGTCTATGCTGAAGTCGCAGCCGGACACATTGGTCGAGTTGCAGAGGATGGAAATGAGAATCGCAGAGAAGTCAATAGCAGAAATATGGGAAAGGATCGTAAGGAAATGAAAGGAAAATTAAGGCGTCGCCAATGTGTGTATATACATATGTATGACAGTGTAATAGTTATGAGAAAAACTGATGCATTACTACACTTACAGCAAACTATACAAGGTAAATAAATAATAAACAAGAACAAAAACAACAATTAAGACAACCGAGCGAAAGCCATACACATAAATAGAAGAAGCATAACAAGAATTTAAAGATACAAAAATAATAATGATGAAGATGAAGAAAACGACAAAAATTTAAATAAAGACAAAAACAATTTTTTCATTTCTATAAAGAAATCCGGTAACGAATTTGTATATTTACTATGAGAAATACAACCAAAATAAAGAAAGACAAGACAAAAAGAAAATGAAAACTTATATATATATATGATCAGCCCAAAACTATTCATACGACCGCAAAAATATGCCCATATATACATACATATAAACACGGATATATATGAATATATATATGTATACACATATATATAAATAATAGTTATATAACCAAGAACAACAAATAAACATATAGTTAAATTCAATAATGTTAAGCATATGATGGATGGAACAGAACAGAACACGCAGACAGACAGACAGACAGATGGTTAAAGTAATTCAATTATTTATAAGGACCCTTGGACAGCAGCAGCAGCAACAGCAGAGGCAGAAAGGAAAAATAATATGCGGCCACATCAAGTACATTGAAATTAACATTAACTGACAGAATACCCACACACACAAACACACACACAGCCACACTCGTACACACTCAGAAATGGCAATTATTGCCTTTTACACACACTCGGACAACAGCAAATTGTAAAAGTTTTTAACACACAACAATATCAACAAATAAGTATGCAGAAACTTTAGCAACAACATTTACAACTTACAACCTACCCCATTAACTGAAACTCAACTGAAATTGAAATTGAAATTGAAAAAGGCGAAAATGAAAGTTGAAGTGGAAAATGCGAAATGTTGAGATTGATAATGAGAAATCACTTTGTGTGCTGTGCGCATCGTGTAACGGGATAGATAAGTGCATCAAGTACTATATAAAGCATGTTGTAGGAAGTGTCAGAGAGCAAGGGAGATCAGATAAGGTATGCCAGCAGGCCTAAAGCGAATTCCAATGAGCAGGTTAAGAGCAACACAACAACAACAGTAACAACATCAATGTGCATGCAAATACATATAAATAAATATAAATATATATACATAAACTATAAAGAAACATGATTTTAAACCGAAATGAAAACCAAACAAAACAAAACAAAAAAAAATCACAAAACAATTAAATAATGGCATTATAAGTTAAGATAATGGTACATAAGTTTAAAAAACAATGGCAAAGAAATGCTCTAGAGCAACAAAAAAATATATAATACAAATTATAATGAAATAACTGAGAAATAAATAAATTAATTCATAATGATTAATAAACAAATATGAACATTGTTCAAAAACATAAAAACAAACTGACTTTTTCTTTTGGGCTGGGCTTAAGTACTTAAATAAGGAAATATTTATTTTCTAGAGATGTGAAATATGGCAAATGAATTAATTATTTCGCCTGCATTTCATACCAAAACTAGGAATGAATCAAAGCAATATGATGCTCCGCTTACAGAACAAGCTAATTTTGTTCCACAGCTTTACTCTGGTTTTTCAAGCGAACTTTGCAAATAGCCCAATTTAAGTTGCAATGGAAGCTGATATTATCATAACGTTAAATAAAATTACTAGAGTCTTCAATAAATTTTGCTTATGAATTAAAGAAACGTCATAAAAATGTAAGTATGGCATTAATCTAATTTTATTAACAATGCGCCTGTATGATAGGCAACATGTATTTTATTGTCTAGCACCCGCAGTCACAAGAAATCTCCACCAGATTCCCTGCTATATCAATTGCAATACCAGGCGAACATAACAGAGTAGCAAGTCTATGACATATGAGCTCCTTATTACGTCAGCACTTGCCGATTGTGAGAGCTTCGAATGACCACGAAAAACAATTACATCAATACAAGAATATTAGCTGTATGTGTGTGGCGAAAAATTTCGACGGAGTTCTTTGAAAAAATGCAAGGTGGAACATGTGAAATACCAGGCGAACATAATAAAGTAGCAGGTGGATTTAACCCAGAAGAGCTGGCGAACATCAGCTGATCTGTGTGGATCCTAAGAGCGTAAAATATAACTCTCTGGAAAACAACAGTTATTCTCTCTGTGTGGATCGTAAGAGCGGGATGCTCTCTGGAAAACAACAGTTAATTCTCTCAGAGAACGTACATCAGCTGATCTTGCGGATAATACTCTCCGGATAAAAACAGTTATTCTCAGAGCGAAGTTTACAAATTTAGCGACGTTCTGCCCGCTTCTGGGTGCCTGGTAGAATATGCCAAATTTTCAACTTTTTGATGCCAGCAGCAGTCACTGAAGTTGACGATTTGTGCGGGCGGTCAAAATGCATTTAAATTTGATTTTAACTGATTATATGAAAAACTAGTTTCTTTTTGCTTTTTAGATTGTTTGGGCTTGTAATTTTATCTAAGCATCTATTAAAATTATTAAAAATAGAAATTGTAGTCTCATACATTGTAATTGCACCAATTTTGACAATTGAAAATTTGTGTTTGCGTGTGCAGACAGCAAAGGGAAACATAAAAACACGCAAATGTTTATGTCGACACTGTAGAGTTATGACGGAAGTCGCGAGAGCGCATCTGCATCTCAAGACAACAATAAGAAATGAAAATCAAAACAAAACAGCAACAACAACAACACTCTAGGCCTATATCTATGTATATTGTTGCTGCGTCGACAAGTTGCAAAGCGAAGAGCTCGAAACTTGCACGTTTCACATACGTGAATTTAATGCGTAAATTCAATTAAAAACGTTAAGAGCATTTCCAGATGAAATTAAAAGACGCCGCTTCTCAGAGCGTAATTTACTTAAATTTATTTTGAACCTTCTTGGTGCTTAGCCAGTCCACAGTCAATAGTCAGGACAAATAACTTGAAATATGTAGAAGATAGATAGTTCATGTAGCTTCGAAGTCTAGATAAAAGATATTTTCTTCTCCCGCAATAATCGCCATTGACACTCAGATTAGAAAACAATACCCACTTTTATTACATTTTCGCTACAAAATAAAACATATACACACAGTTTACACTAGAGTCAAGAGTAAAACAAGTATAACAGACTTTCAGTAGACAGCGCTTATCTAGCCTTTTTCGACTTGTTGGCCAGTTGCCTCTCATCCCACCACTTGGCATACCATTTGGCGCTGCGCTCGGCGCTGATGTCCGGATCGTAGAGCGGCATATAGTCCATGTGGATGGAGGCGCGCAGGCGATTGTACATCAACATCGACGAGGTGAACGAGGCGATGGAGCGCAGCGAGTAGGGCAGACGGTATTTGGTGTAGGGGAACGCCAGGCGAACGATGAACTCGAGCAGAAAGGCGAGGAAGAAGAACAAAAAGTGCGGCAGATACCACCAGCTGGTCTTGACCTTAAAGCGTTCGCCCATCAGCGCCATTTTTTGCAGGAAACGCGACACATCGTTGATGCCGGTGTCGTCGGTGACAAAAACTGGCAGCCCATTCACCGCTTTGGTGGACACCTTAAGCGCCTTATAGGCGCAAATGTGACCCCAAGCGACGTTGCCAGCGTAGACCAGCTGCTGTTTGCCGCCCACGCCCGCAATGCGCGGAAAAACCCAATCGCGTTTCGAGAGATACTCAAAAGTGTCGGTCACAAAGTGCGAATCGCATTCGCCGTACGTCAACGGAGCGCGTATTGCACTGGTGGCCAGATAATCTAAGCAAAACAACAGACGAGACGGGTGGATTGCTGTGAACAAGTTGGGGAGATGTGAAAAAGTGTCTGCCGACTCACCCAGCTGGTTGAGCAGCGGCGCTCCATTCGAGTTGAGCACAATGTTCTCGGCGCGCAGCTTGCTGGAAGCGTAGCCAGCAATGAGAAACTCGTTGTCCTGCTCCCACAGCTTGGAGCTGGCCAGTGTGGGCGTCGCTGTCTTCGATTCCGTTGAGTTGATGACCGCCGAGAAGGTGCTGCGTCCCTTGAAGGGCACAAAGTTGACCGAGGTGCAGCTGCTGTAGACCAAACGCTTCACATTGTTCTGTATGCACAAATCTACGACGGCGCGGGTGCCTTGAAGAGAGAGTGGTTACTTATTCATTTACTATTCTCATGTGCCGCAATTAATGAGCGTAATTATCGCAATTGCAGCAGACTATACTAGAATCAAATTGACCGTCAAGAAAAGCGAACTTGAAATTCAATTTTAAACTAAAGAGAATTTTTCATAAAACAAATCAAGTTTATTTCAAGACTTGGATAGTTGGTTTGTAGCTTAATATGTTGTCTTTAAGTTGCACCATCTTTGTAGTTATAATGCAATGCATTTTCGAATTACAGCTGCAGTTCAATTCTGTACTCACCTTTAATGTTGACACGCTCCAGTTCGGCATAATTGGGCGGATACGCAATGTCGACGAATGCGGCGCAATGGAAGACGCCATCGACGCCCGCAAAGACCTTGTGCAAACTGTCGAGATCGCCGCCAATGTCGCCCACAAAAGTGCGCAGCAGCTTCGTCTCCTCGTGCCCAATGCTGTTCTTGTAGGGCACAATGTCCAGGGAGCGTATCTCTTTAATGTTGAGCTCCTGGCGCTGCTCGAGCAGCAGCTTAATGATGTGCTGACCTTGAAATCCGCTGCCACCCGTAACGAGCAACACCTCGCCACCGCCAACGTCGCTGCCGCTCATTGTGTCTAATGTCTGATGTGTGGACGCTTTTAAATTGCTGAAATAGAAAAAGAGTGTGAGGAGCGAGAGAGGCACACAGAGACAGTGGTAATAACAACAGAAAAGTACCAAACTACCGTCAAACTACAAAGTGCAATGGCTATAAAACAAAACTGATGCGCAAGTTGGTCAAGTGAGGGCCATAAAACACGCCGACTGTCGCAAGAGAAGACGCGACGCGACGCGACGCCACGCCACACCACCTCCCTCCCCAACCCAAACTTCAGCTTCGTGGCCAAATCAGCTTGCCGTGGCGTGCAGAAACCTTCGACGGGGTCAGTTTTCTGCTTATGCCGAATGACTTGCCAGTTTTTATGGCGACTGGCTTACGTGCGGCTTTGTTTTGTTGTTATGATAATGAAGACTATGCTCAAAGATGCTCAGATCATCTATCGCGTTGTGCTGCTTCTTCTACACACCCGATATCAAAGTGATACTAAGGCTTGATAGCATTGTCATAAACAAAACTATTGAATTTGAATTGAGACTGGCCGCGGAAGTCATGCTTATTCTTAAAAAAAAGTTGCAAATTAGAGCGACTTTAAAATAATAAATTATGAAATAAACAAAAGTCTTCGATTTTCAAGTTTTTGATTTCTGTGGCAGTATAAACTAGAAGTTCTTGGTAACTACATAGTGTATACATTACGTATACGCACTGGTAACTTTAAATCAGTGACTTGGACAATTTGGTTAAATTTTTGTATCATAAGTTAAAGTATTTTAAAGTCAATCACAAATCGTTTTTGACTAATTCATTGAAGAAACGATATTTAAAAATGTTGCGGCCTCTCAGTTTAATTGCTTATTCATATTTTGCCAATATTACACGCGTTGGTAGAGTTGCAAACTGCAAACCGTTGGCCCTCTTTTAATGGTAACATGAAAATGAATTCTTTAAATTTTGCGACCACTAATTGATTTTTAAATGACTGTTACTTTTATTTGCAAATATTAAGCGCACAAAAATAATTTAAAAGTTGACGATTTTTGGGGCCCTGCTTTTTGTGCTTCACGGGGCCAGGGCCAAATTATTCAACACCTTTTTAGCCGAAAGACACACAAAATTCACTCCAAGCGACAAGAGTTACTGCGTCAGACTTGACGTTGGGCTAGCTGCGATTACAACATCAACAACAACAGCAGCAGCAGCAGCAACATCGGCAGAGCAACAACAACAGCGAAACTAGCATCAGTATAATTACAAACGAACTGGTTTCCGCGTCTATTACAACATCATCATCAGCCACAACAAACAACTCACGCATCAAGTGGCTGAGCACCGTGAGTGCCTTTTCAGCTGTCCACTTTGGACATTTGGCCATTGATTACTACTTTTGGTGCAATTGACCCGTGTACCGTTACACTGGCATTTTGCGAATTGTTTAAGACAACCAAGCAGCCGTAAGCTTACCACAAGTCGCGCTTTCGTTGTTTGCCGTTGCGAACGGTTTGTCTTGCTTGCCGCTTTATAACTAACTGTCTCACGGCTTCGAAGTTTGAGCAACCATCAGGCTGCAAAAGAGCGGCCGACGTTGCCACCTATCATACAGTTGGTTGCTGCTGCAATCGATAGTCAACTATCGTGTCTATCGATCGAGCGCAGAGCGCGCCTTTATTTGAATGTGCGTCGTGTTGGTAAAATTCAATTTTTATTCAACAACAATTAAATGAATATGGACATTAAATAGGCTTAGAGATTACATAAATAGTTGTTTCATCTTGTTTTTTTTTTGGGGGGGTTTTCTTTATATCAATCGTGTTAATTACACAGACATTACAATATTTCAATAAGTACATTGGTAATTGTTTTCGTTGCATTCCTCCTCATCATCATATATATATATATATTTATATAAATATAAAGTAAACGAGAAGTAAAAGGCCGTTGATACAAATGACTTTGGATTAGATTAGGCGCGCTTAAACATTAACAACACATACATACATGGAATACAAAATGGTGTTTAGTACAATTAAAAATTCTGTTCACATTTCGGTTTGGTTTATTACAACATTATTCTGTAAATGTTAATGTTCATGCTCAGTTTACTCATTAGGTTAATAATATATAAGTATGTATGTATGTTTGTATATCAATCTGTTAAGTACTAGTTGACTTCATGGGTTCCCATCTTCATGTTCATTCGTGTGCCATATAAACATAAATATGTGTAATGTTTAAGATTAATGTGTACAACGCACACCCATGCATATGAATGCGAATCATACAAACTATAAATAATAATTAATTAATAATTATCTAGCAATTTCATTTAGTTACATATACAAAAAACACAGTAATTTTCATTTTATTCTATTGCATTTAGATGCATAATTGGAGTGACATGACGAAATGAAAACAAATTCAATAATTATAAATTGTCGCGCTATGAACAATATGAATGTTTGATTGTATGTATATTAAACTAGTTAGGTGTATATAGCTCTGTATACATATAAATATGTATTTATATGTATAGTAAATATTATTAATATAGTAGGTATTATGGTATGCTGTCACAAAGAGCAACTCTCACAAACTAACATTATTTACTTTAACTATTACAAGTATAATTTCTTTATCAGCTATTATTGTTGTTATTGTTTTGTGTTTGCCCTATCAACAGACACATTCTCTATATATATATGTGTGTAGAATATATATATATATATCCATTCCATTCAGTACGATAATGCTGATGGTGAGCGCGAACCAACTGTAAAATCTTTATACACCGAGAATACCGAAATCTGCAAAAATCGAAACAGCACGGAATTATTAAAAATAGTTCATAAATCATACATTTCATGTATGTGTATTAAGGTATACTATAATATATACTATGTAAATACTTTGGGGCGTCTGTGAGTCGACGAGTTTAATTGGCAACTTGCGTCACAGTATAGAACTGCATAATGATGCGGGCACTTTGCCAATAAATAAATACAATTTGGCATCTACTTTTCTACTTTTCGCAACCCGCATGGCAATGTGAAGGGTGCCGTCTGCTTGGGGGCCAAGCAGTGGAAATATTTTTCCAAGCAGTAGTAGGTTAGCTAGCTTATCAGTTGAAGAACTGCTTGTTTACCTTGTCTTTCAGCTGCTGACACAGTTTCTGGCCATTCATCAGCAGCAGCAGCACATCGTTAAGCCATTGGACGCCGATTTCCGCTTGACGTGAATCGAACTGCATGGTTCCCTGATTGTTCAACAGCTGATAGACGGCAATAATGAGCTTGTGGCTTTGCAGATAAAAACTAACAGCCAAATCCTCCGGCAGGTTAGGCACAAGTGATTTCATATTGCGACCTTTGATTAGCTCCTCAATTGGCTTCTTCTTCGGCACCAGCAGGCTATTGCGACCGCGCTGCAGGGCATCCAGAATGTTTCCTATCACATGGAGCACTTCATCCGAGGTTCTGTGAATGCCGAATAACAAAGCGATTAATAAATATAAACGCAATCAGCATACGGCAAACAGCGAGCGCGCAAACGAACAAACTTACTTGAAGTGATAAGAGTCATCAACGTCGTCAATGTGATTGATTGCTGTTTGCAGATGATTGGCGGCATCCTGAACTTGCTGCAGCTTCCAAGGCGAGTCGTGGGTGATTGAGGTACGTTGCGTTTGACTCGGCGCCTTGCACAGCTTAAAGCTGATGTCCTGTACAAAGCAAGAAGAGCATTGATTAGCGTATATAATAAATTCAAATTGTAGTGGATATCTTCCCTATTTTATTTAGTGATAACACTTACCGCCTGCGTAATTGCATCGCCTGTTAGGGTAAGCACCGCCTTCAGCTGATCTGGCGACACGCTGAGTATGAACTTTTCAGTCTTCTTGCCCTCGTTATCATAAAGCGGCACGGGAAATCTATGGGCGCACTCCTTTAAGAGAGAAGTGGGAAGGGTAGATTGATAGGTAGTTCAATAGACTTGATGTTCCATTGTGTACTTACAACCAGAATGGTGCGTAATTGCTTTAATATCGCATGTACTTCTTGCCTCAACACCCACTCGAATTCAATTTGCTGCCAGAATTCGGATGTGGGTTGTAGATTGTGGGTTGCGGGTGTGGATTGCGGGTTGTATTTTAGGCAGCGAGGGCAGCGGCGTCGTGTGCAGTTTTTTTTTTGCGATAGCGCCGTCGATGTCGACGTCGCAGCGTCAACAGCAGCGCCAAACAAAGAGCAAACGGCACGTTTCATGTACAAATCAATAATATCGGCGTTCGACGCGAGTCCCAGAGCGACAGTGAGAAAGAGAGGTGAAGAGAAAAGACATAAAAGAACAAACGATCAATAATCAATTGTGGCACTCTTTTGGCACTTTAATTTATTGCATTGCATTTATTTTGGGATAATTTTTTAATTGCACACACTTACCAAATTTAGAGCCTCCTCACGCTCCGTGTCAACGACGAGCATTTTCATTGTGCTTTTGGCCTTCTTGCGCGCTGTTATGTATCTCCGTTTGTTTTTGTCACTAATTGCTGCAGCAGCGCTAGCAGCAGCAACGCCAGCAATGTGTAATGCAAGTGCTGTAATGTTATAACATTTGTTTTATATACTATATTGCATTTTGTGCACTATTCATGCAAAGCCACTAACTTAGTAATATTTACTATGCGTTCACTGTTTGCTGTCAACTTTACACTCACACACACGCACACAGTCACAAACAAAAAGTCATAACATTTTGCTGAAATGTTATTAACAGTATGCACTCATTCACTTGTGGAGGATAAACGCCGCTTGTCTTTTGCGCATTCGGCGAGATTATAAACAATGTATGTGCGCAGTATGTTGCTAAATGATGTTGCTAGCAAATTATATTAAACAATTGCTAAAACTGACAGCACATGTGATAGCAAATTAAAAACTATTGGCCAAATTCGAATTTAACAGCTGCTAGGCGGCGCAAAGACAGCTCAGCCTAATAACCTGATAACAGCGCTGTAACAGTATAAGCATAACAGCGCACAGCTGTAATAAACAGACCAATCGATTATTACGTTGCAGTGTTGAAATTGCACACAAAAAAATAAACAAATTAGTACACGTGTATGATTTATTAAAAGCTGAAAAATTGCTACTGCGCATTAATAAGTTAACTGTAATGATTTAATCTCTTGCAAAATAATTTTACATTTTACATTGCACAAGCTAGAGCCTTGGTTATCGACTTATCGACAAGTACTGATAAATGGAATTGCGTTGTCATGTGAATGCCCATTATAAAGGGCGCACTTTATTCAAACTGTGATAGTGGGCAAGCATACTTACGTTTACGCAGGGGAGGAGGTGTTGTCAGCACAGCCGTCTCGGGCACCGAGTTAAGCACATGGTGCTGGAATTGTCCGCTTCGCTGTCGGGATAGCGGATGGAAAGACCAATTTGTTGTCGGGCTGCAAATTAGTGGCAAATAAATAAATGTACGAATAACGTGTTGTTATATTTTTCCAATCAATTTAACATTTGAGTTTCTGTTTGTACACATTTTTCGAGTTTGCCTTATCAAATTTGTGTGTCTTGATTTTGATTCAATGTGAAGTGCTAATTGCCATAATACTTTTGTTATTGTTGTGTATTGGCCATTGTGACTCATGCGCAGCCAGGCAGGCAGCCGAAGCAGCTGTTGGCGCCGCTGGCAGCGCTGCCAGCGTCAGCGCCTGGTTGGTTGGTTTTTGGTTACAACAGTGAATTCATCAAACCGATTCGCATGAACTGCAGCGTAATCTGGGGTTCCCACAGCGGACACGGGGCGCGTGTCAGCACTTTGGTGGCGGTGGCGAATTCGATGGCGATGGCATTGGCTTTTGGGCTACAATTACAAAAGCGCTTATCAAGCTATGCTGACGTTTTACACGCACACACACACACACACATACAGACACACATAAAGAAGCTCACATCAGTCACAAACACGCGCATAAATATAAAAGCATTTATCTAGCTCTTTTTGTTTTCCATTTGATAAGCCAATGTCAAGAAAAATGAAATATGCACAAACAACGCTCATTTAAGAATTTATGTGACCATAAATTTTATTGGCACGAAAAGCAGCAGCAGCGGCGGCTTTTTAACTTAACACATTCTTGAGCTGCCATAATGCCAAAACAAACACGGCTTATTATTCCTATACAAATACATGCATTTATGTACATTTTTATAAATGTAGGTATGAACATTTATGTGAGTATGAACAAATAGCGCTGCTCGAAAGCTGTTAACGTTTTTTTGCGTTTACCTCTGCGGCATTTTGGTTAATAATAAGTTACTGCTTTACTGCTGTTGCTGTAGCTGTTGCTGTTGGTTATTTTTTTTGCTATTATCAATTGCAAACACTTCACAGACGCGACGCGTATCACGAGGCAAAGCCAAAGCCAAAGCACAACACACGATACAACAACACAACGCTGCAAAGCGCGAGCACGAGCACGAGCACGAGTGAAGCACGAGCACGACGGCGAACGAACGTTATTAGAATGCGAGGTAAAAGGCTGAGAGAGAAGGTAAGGTAGCGTTGTTAGTGGGTGCACATGCGATCAGGTGTAGCTCTGTAGCAAACTGACTGGCAGCTATGAGTAACGGCAAGCGCACACAAAAGCCACAAGCAAGCAACTGAACCGACGACGCTAAGACAGCGACGCCGCCGCCAAGTCGAGCGGCCACAGCGCGCATTGGTCAATGGCAGCCAAGTAGCAGCGGCGAACAACAAAAACAAAAGCAGTAACAGCGACAGTAGCGGCAGCAAACAGCAACAACAATAATATAGCAATAGCAACAGCGACGCCAGCGCCGTCGAGGCCAACGTCAGCGTCGCGCGTAGCTTTGTATGTAATATTAACGTAGTTAAAACTTGACGAGCTTTTTTTCGTCAGCTTTCTTCAGGTGCGCCCTCTTCACTGATAGCTGCCGTCGCCGTTGCTGCTGCTGCGCCGACGCCGTCGTCAGCGTCGTTAGCGTCGTAGTCGTAGACGTAGACGTTGTCGTCGTCGTCGTCGTCGTCATCATCGTGGCGTTTATCAGCAAAGTAGCAAAGTGTGCGGTTGGCATTGACAGCATAGCATAACCATAATATACGAATTTGTTGTAGACTTTTGTGTTTTCATTTAGTATTTTTTTTTATTTTTTGCATACACAGTAATTTGTTTTGTTTTTGTTTTCATTTGGTATAAAAAAGTAGTACAAAAGTGTTTAATGCTATTATTTAGTTGTTTCAATTTAAATACGTGGATTTGTTTACGACATGAAACAAATGTGCAAATATAAACAAAATAAACGTGTGCCCAACAGGTGTGTCAGTGTGCGTGTGTGCATGTGTGTGCTGTGTGGGTGTTCGTGTATCTGCTTATGTGTGTGTGACTGTGTCTCTGGGTTTGTGTGTGTGTGGGCCAGGTGTGTATGTCTGCTTGTGTTCGTGTTTCTACGTGTGTTTGTGAGCGTGTATGTGTGTGTGTGTGTGGATCTTGGGACAGCGTTTTGTTTTTATATTTATTCGCCGGTCATCATCTCCATGAATTCTGTAAATGAAGCGAAAATGACACGACATTATTAATGACAGAAATGTGCATCTCAAAATATGCATTAAAATATAATTCGGAAATAGGCTATTTTTGGCAGATTGACCATTAAATACTCTCTATTTTGTTGCAGTTGTAGTTGTTGCAAATAAAATATACTAATATAGTTACGGTTTAGGATACTGCTGAAATAAGTTTCATTCACAAGTTCGATAAGAATGGAGACTGAGTATAAGTATACATATTTAATAAATGTAAAAATAATATACAGATATTTCAGGAAACCGACAAGTTTTCCATGCTAATTATTAATAATGATTTCCGCATAAGTTAAATTGGCATAATTGCCATAAAATATAAATATTTGAAGCAATCATCTACTTTGCCATTGGCTTCAGACCAAAACACCCTTCAACAGATCGCCGAAAATAAAAAAGCAAATAAATAAATACATGGACATATGTCAGTCCATTAATAATTTGTCGTTTTTTTGAAAATGTATGCCACGAAAACAAAGAGGCGAAATCGAAATGAGAGTTCGTTTCTGTGTCGCGCGATCGTCCTATAAATAGAATCGATATGCTCCAAAATGATCGGGAGGTTGTCAAGATTCGAGAACTCAAGATCAACAGAGCAGCAGCGATGTCATACAGCCATCTTCTAGCTGATGTTTACAAAAAATTTATGAAGACTACAAAACGTGGGTGGTTCGGTAGCTAGCTCTACGGATGTGTTCAAACTGGGCGGGGTGTGTGTGTGTGTGTGTGTTTACGTGGGAGATTTTTAGCAAGCTGCTAGAAAAGCGCCAACACAAACATAAACATAAACACACACACACACAAACGCAAATACACTTAATTAGCGTTGTGGAAATGTGGAGGAACTCACCATCGAAATCAACTGTACCGGAACCGTCACTATCGATTTCCTCAATCATAATGTCCAATTCCTGCTCGGTCAGCTGATCGTCGAGCTCCTTGAGGATCTCCTTCAGGCAGGTGGTGGGAATGAAACCGTTGCCCTGCTTGTCATACAGACGGAACGCCTCACGCAGCTCCTTCTGCATGGCCTCGGCATCCTCCTCCACAATGAATTTGGCAGCCAGTTGCACGAACTCACCGAATTCCAAGCGACCAGACTCTGTCAAAATAATGGAAAAAAAGAAACAGAAATTGTATCCATAAATAAATGTGAAACTGGCTGGAAATTCTGTGTATATTAATAATTCCGCATGAAATATGGCAAATGGTAAAAATGGAATTTATGGCACTATCAGAGTGAAATATTGCCCCGCTCAATTGGCCAATCAATACAGTATCTAGTATAGCTGATAGACAATCTTTGCGAAGGTGGGCTAATCTCAAGAAGCGGAAATTAATGTGACTACTTTTGCAAGTCGCATATATACTTACTGTCCTCATCGACCTCCTCGATCAGCTCCTCCAGGATCTTCTTGTCGAAGGGCTGGCCTGTAAGCAGAGAGAACATTAAATTGTTGTTAATGAAGTTTGGCGGGCCTAGATGAAGTTTTGAAACTCACCCATCAAACGCAGGATATCGGCAACCATTTCGGTGGGAATGCTGCCGGTTTTTTGATGATCGAAGCTGTTGAATGCCTTCTGGAGCACGGCAATTTGCTCGGGGGTCAGATCCTCATCCTGTTGCAAGTGAGTGCCATTAAGTAAAATGCTTGATTAAACTAATCCAGGCGACAACTTACCACGCTGCTCATGTTGCTGCTGTTAATACACAAAAATATCGATCTGAATCTGACAGATTTTTAACGAACCGATCACCTCGGAGTATTCGTGCCTACTACGAAGCAGCCGCGGTGCGTTTTCCAAAATATAGCGCAAAAAATTTCAGATCGACTGTCTCTGCTCTGAACTTGCCACACACACACACACACAGACAGCACACACACACAGCGATAGACAGAAGACGAACCCGAGACGTACAATTCGGAATATGTAGCACTTTTCCACGCCGATGCCAGAATTTTATTGTTTTTTAGAAAGAACTGTAAAAGCGCGATCAAAAACAAAATTAAAACGATAGCAGCACGCTCAATACATTCACGATGCCAGCAGCAGCAGCAGCAGCAGCAACAGCCGAACGTGAGCCGTATAGTGGTTTTCCACACAGCAACATCAGCACACAACAACAACAGCAGAAGCAGCAGCAGCAGCAGCAATCTCTGCGATCCAATCAGGGAGCGATGAAGGAGCAGGGAGGCGAGCGAGGCTGAAGCTGCATGAATCCGTCCATCTGCCTGCTAGCTAGCTATAATGCGATGCGTTGCGTTCTCCCAATATATACAAAACACGAGTGTCTATGTATAACACTCGCTATATATGTATTGCACCAACACATGCAGAAAAGTGGATACATTCACTGTACGAGTGTGTGCATATGTGTATGTGAAACAGTTGCACGCCAACAACATGCGCGATATGGAGAAATGCCCCACTGAAGCATGCCGAGTAGCTAGACAGCGCATAGAACAGTGCACGCTACCCTTCAAGTTGTGTGGTACTTCAGTTCAATTCCCAGTCAAATGGTGGGTAACTACCTCACCAATTTATCCTGGAAGTTTCATTTTTATTGAGCAGCATTTACTTACTATTATTGTTTACTGGATAGCATTCATATTTTTGTTCAACTCAGTACCATTTACAAAGCTTTAAGTAATTCCTCCTGTTGCATGAGATGCATTGGTTCTTTAAGAGGTATATAGAAGCACGAAATACTAATTTTGTTGTAGGGGACCTCAGTTTAATGCAGTGTCATAAAGGTGACCAATTTGCCAGCCAATTTCTTCTACAAGTTTTATTATTGTGCTGTATTATATTATATTATTATTGTTGCCCGAAATACAAACGTTTCTCGGCTAGAATTTTTAAAAGATAAGCTATGCATTAGGGGGTTGTTCAGTTCAGTTCAGATTCGCAGAAGTATGTTATTAGCCAATTTCGACTTCAACGATTTGGTGGTAATATATATTTGCTGCATGGTCCTTTAGTTCAGTTCGGAATCTAACAATTTCAGTCACATGAGATGCATTGCATATTATATGGTGTAGGGTACTTAATTATGATTCAGAAAGCACTGGGTATTTTAAGCTTTCTTTTCGACTGCATTGTAACGTAATTGTAACATTTCTTGGAAAGAACTTTTAGAATATGCATGGGAAAAAATAAAAATATATATTGTGTTTTCTTGTGTGATAATGATATATTATTGGACTTAGTCAGCCGAAGTACCAGGCGAACAGAAATAACAGCCACAATATTTGTTTTCTTTTTAAAGTAGACTTCTTTGGGTAATTCTTGAACGTCACAACTTGTGCGTCATTGTATTTTTAACTATAAATTCCCGCACTTAGTTCCGCTTTGAAATCCACACCACAACCACAGAAACACTAAGTCTTCAATTACAAGTCAATTTAAGTACCTTACGTATACGTAATATGCGTTTATTTGCAGATAAGCATAATACCTATTCGCAAATATTTTAAATTAACTTAGCACACTGATTTGTCATTTATAGAAATGTTATCAAATAATAGTAGATTTTAGATGATGACAAGTTTGAAGCTTGTTCATATATATGTGTTGAGCATTGCTATAGTATTTAGCGGCTTCTTCGTTTTTGCAACGTCGAACGTGTAAAGTGAAATGAAACGATTTGAAATATGGTACAGATGCTTTCATTTTGTACATTTGAAAGGTTTACGATTGTATTTGAAGTGAAACAAAAAGACTACACGGAGATCCAGCGATATGAGATGCGAGTACGAGCAGCAAACTATGTTACCTACTTTAAGAGCTATCAAATAAGTTAACTAAGAACTGATTAGTTGCGAAACTTGTTCGTTGGCGATGCACTAGCCACAGTGCCTCCCTGATTGAGCAGCGCCGTGAGCGTGGCATGCGAAGAGCTGAGCGCAGAGCTGCTCGCCATTAGCTTCGCTTTGAGCGGATTCGTGGTGCTGCTGCCCACCACGGTGCCCTGCAGGCAGGGCGAGGCAGAAGCCGTGCCCGAGGGCAGCTCCTTGGAAACAGCATCATCCGCTGCTGTTGTCGTTGTCGTCTGCTGATTGGATGGCGCCTGCTGTAGAGCTGGCACGCCTTGAAGCAGCGCATTGCGCAGATGGCTATTGTTATTGCTATTGCTTGCTAGTTGTTGTTGCTGTGGCTGCTGCTGCGGCTGATTGTTGGCCATAATAAAAGAGTTGGTAATCAGGCCGCGACTCTTGATATTCAGATCGACGAAGAAGAGCTTCATCTTCTGTATCATGGGCTCGGTGACGGTAAACGTCAACATCATGCTCAGATCAATGTTCGCCTTGTGCCGATACAGCTCATGAGTCTGCTGCAGCCGACAGACCTCGTCGTAAATGAGAAACAGAAAGCGCGAACTGCGATTCTCGGCCGGAATTATGCCACGCGCCGACAGCCACTCGCGATCCTCGGCGTCGGGTAGATAGCGTATAATCTCCGGATGTTTGCTGGCCAGACGCGCGCCGCCCAACTCCTTGCCGTCGATGCTGAAGCCAAAGGCCAGGTTCGCCTGCACGTCCAGCACGAACTTGGTGCTCGTCGTGATCTGTGCGGTGTTCCAGAAGATCTGACGGCGCACCGGCGTCGGCAGCGGACCACTCATGATGGGCGTGCGCTGCAGTTGCATCGACTGCGTCTGTTGCTGTTGCAACTGCAGCTGTTGCTGCTGTTGTTGCTGCAGTTGCGGCTGCTGCAGCGGTTGCAGCTGCTGTTGTTGTTGCTGTTGTTGCTGCTGCAGCTGTTGTGGCGTAGATAATGCATTTGTTGTGCTGGGCATCGGCTTGGCAGCTGCAGCTACAAATCCCAAATTGCCAGCAAACAATTTGCTGTTGCTGGTGGCATTGAATTCATTTGGTTTCGCGGGTCGCTTCAACGCCAGACGCTGCTGCTCGCTGGCAACGGTTGTTGGGGCAGTTGCGGCACGTTGTTGTCGCACCACAAAGTTCGTGTATTGCGCCTTGGCGTTCTCCAGCAGTGCACACGAGGACATCTTCTGCAATGTCTCCTCATTGACTGCATGCTGCCCTAGATTCTCCTTGATGTTGCCAAACGCGGGCTTAAAGTAATTCTAAAACGAAGAGTTGAAGTTAAGAAGCGTTTAAATAGATGCATACAAAAGTGCAAAATTAATTTGTTTTTGTATGTATAAAACATTAAACTAGTTAAATAATAGGTATATAAAAAATATTCAACTAAACAATGTCTTTTTTTCCTAATAAATTCTAGACAAAAATCAATTCTTAGCTGTCCAAATGCCAAAATAATAAACAGTTTTTAGTATAGTACATTTCTACTTATTAAATACAATTTATTAATCAGTATAAACAAATTGGAACTGTCAAAAAGTCTATACGAAATATGAAACAAATGAAATGTGATGTTCCATTCTTGTAGAACTGATTGTCAAATAAATTAAGATGATTTCTGAGTCCGTCAAAATGAATAAGTAATTGTTTTAGCTAGCAATATTTGCAAATCATTCTTGCCAACAAATAGTATTTGCCAAGCCATATTCACACTATATGTATCAACCTACGTTCATGTAGCGCTTGATGATGTCGTTGACTTCTGAATCGAATGCTTGCTGCACGCTGATCCGCAGCAACTCGAGTGCTCGCATCGCGGACTCCGCGCTGCCACCGCTCTCCGTGTTGTGGACACCGTTGTAGCGCTGTCGGATGCGCTGCAACATCGTCTCGGCCATCTCCGCAGTGGTCACGTATTTCTGTCAACAACGGCAAGACGTCAACATTAAAAATGTGTATCTAGTGACAGACTAGAGACTGAGACTGTATTTACCACAGCGGGCTCTGTGCCATTTATAACCAGCGATAGCGATGGAGTTGTTGTTGTCTCCGTTGTGGCCTCTGGCTCCGTCTGCTTGACAGGGCTGGCGACGCGAGTGTCCATCGAGTGTGTGGTTTGATTGGAGCAGTCGGAGTCGTCGGATGATGAGTTCGCCTGCAGCGCGGCAGGTGAGCGTTGTGCCACATCGTTGCTGTTAGTTGCTGCTGCTGTTGTTGCTGCGCTTGCTGATGATGTCGATGTTGTGTTGTTGTTGTTGCTGCTGCTGCTGCTGCCGTTGTTATTGTTGTTGTTGCCTGTGCTTGCCGCATCGCTGAGAATTTTCCAGCTACGCTGTATGACCATTTTAGCTTTTAATTCCTTTCTTCGTTTGTTGTGTGTGCATTAAATTTTCGCTGTGACTGGGGGGGATTTTTCTCGTTGCAAAAAGTGTCGTTGCCATGCGCATGCGCTGTGCGGCAGCCACCACCAGGCACAGCTCAAGGCAGCTCAGCAGGTGCTGGTGCTGGCGGTGGCAACAACAGCTGTTATCGCCGTTGCTGGCGTGCAGTCCATGTCCAGCTCGCCCAGCTCGAGACGTCGTTGGTGATCCAACAGACTGCGTAGCTCGGCAAACTCCTCTAGCTCGTCATTGTCCTCCTGCTCCATTCCAGTAGCAGCAGCTGCAACAGGCTTTGCCTGCTCCTTTGCTGCCTTGCCACGCTGCTGTCGCTGCTGCTGCAGCTTTGCATCAAACGCATCCATATAAGCCAGCGCAGCACTTGGCTGATAGTCCTCTGGAGCAGCATAGCTCGCATTCACGGGCAGCTGCAGCACATCGGGCAGCATGAAAGCAAACAGCCAGCAAACCAACGGCGTGCTGCCGCACGTGTAACTCGCCTCCTTGTGGTAGAAGAGCAGCCCATCCAGCTGCGGCTGATTGTCCTGCCAGAGCGGATAGCGCTGCAGCAGCTGGTGTACAGCGTTGGCATCCTCAAAGTCATAGTAATCCAGCAGTTTAAAGGGCTTCTCATTCCGCTTGCCGCGCTCAGCCAACTCGGCGCCTTGCTCGTCGAAGCGCGAGCGCAGCCAGAAGAAGCGAAAGTTGGCATCGCAATCCTGCAGCTGCTGCTGCCCAAATGTCAACGCATCCAGCACATAGAAGGTGTCCGTCTCCTGCACATAGACGCAGTCCAGCACCGTCTTGCAGCGTTGCAAGTGCGCATCTCCGGGCAGCAGCGTTCGCAGCTGCATAATGCAGCGACCCGCTTTGTTGTGCACCTTGGTGCGACCATTGGTGGCAATCACTAGACAACGCCTGCCCACTGGACACGGCACCAACAGCCAATCGCTGAGATTATCGGGACTGTGACGCAGCCACTCCGATTGCTGCAGCTTGAAGTGTTGTTGATGAATACGCGGTGCACTGTTGTTGTTCTGCTTCTTCTTGCGCTGCCTGCGCTGTGCCCGACTGTGCGTTGGCGCCTCTTCCGCTTCCTCTTCCTCTGAGTCAGACACTTGCCGCGCTGCGTCCTGCTGCAGTTGGCGTCGCAGCTTTTGCTCGTTCAACAGTTGAAGCTGACGCTGCTTCTGCTGTTCGCCCAAATCCACGCTCCTTTTATACAGTTCTTTGTGACTATCACTCATTGTTACGATTATTACGAATTTTATGACACAACAACAAACACCGGCAACTTGCTTTTCATTCAATATTTTCTGGGGTGCTGTGGTCACCCTAAAACAGTGCTGATTAACATTACTCGTAAACAGCTGTGCTGCTTTCCAGTCTATCGATATATTTACTGTGCACGCATCGATATGCATCGCTAAAACAGCTGTTTTACATTATCCCGGCTCATCCCTAGATTTACTATGTGCTAATGGATAAAAGCGCGCAAGCAGCTCTTCTGTGCTCAGTATTTGCATTTATTTGACTTGTCGTTTTAATTTAGTCGGTTTAGTGAATTAATTAAGTTAAATGCCCGCACATTATGAATAAAGCATCGCGTCTCTTTTGGCCCACTTTGGTGACACCCAAAAATGCGGTGGTTAAACCCACAGAGCAATTGTCGCGCAGTCAAAAGGTAAAACACAGCTGTTACGAAAGCATTTCCACAAACAATGATTCTATACTTTAGTTTTGCAGTTGTTAACTGAGCTGGGCCTAGTAAAAGCAGGAAGTAATGGCACCTACCAGATCATGCCCATTGCCCAGCGCACGATCGACAAGTGCATCCAGCTGGTGCAGCGCAATATGCAAGCGGCGGGCGGTCAAAAGATCAGTCTGCCTGTTTTGACGCCTGCACAACTTTGGAAGAAGACGGGACGCTTGGACGGCGACATCTCTGAATTCTACATGGTGCGCGATCGCAGCGGCAAACAGTTCCTAATGAGTCCAGTGCGTGAGTAAGCCAATTGCCTTGAAAACCCATTCACTATCTTCTAAATTATTTACAGACCCATGAGGAGGCGGTAACCGCCATGCTGGCGAGCGCAGCGCCTATCTCGTATCGCCAGTTGCCGCAGCGTCTCTACCAGATTGGTCCCAAGTTCCGCGACGAGCTCAAGTCACGCTTCGGTCTGATGCGCGCCAAGGAATTTCTCATGAAGGATATGTACAGCTTTGATGTGTCCCTCGATGCGGCTAGACAGACCTACGCTACTGTAACGGCGGCCTACGAACGCTTCTTTCGCCAGCTGGAGCTGCCATTTGTGCGCGTCGAGGCAGCCAGCGGCATCATGGGTGGAAGCCAATCGCATGAATATCATTTCATTTCCCCCGTGGGCGAAGATACACTGCTGCAGTGCAGCAACTGTAGCTATGCAGGCAATACTGAAGTCTTTGGCAATGAAGCAGACGCGCCTAGCACTTGCCCCAGCTGCCAGAGCGCACAACTGAGTCGTGTGCGTGGCGTGGAAGTTGCGCACACCTTTCTGCTGGGCGACAAGTACTCCAAACCCTTGGGCGCCACGTTCCTCAACACGTCTGGCAAGCCGGAGCCACTCGTGATGGGCTGCTTTGGCATTGGCATCACGCGTGTCATCGCTGCAGCCTTGGAAGTGCTGTCCACGGAGCAGCAGCTGCGCTGGCCCAAGCTGCTGGCGCCTTACGATGTCTGTGTGATTGGCCCCAAGGCAGGTAGCAAGGAGCAGGCGTCGGCAGAGCGCATAGAACATGAATTGTTGAACCAACTTGCGCAGATTTGTGGCGCCGAGCAGCTACTGCACGACGAGCGCAAGGAGCTGACCATTGGCAAGCGGTTGCTGGACGCTCAGCGACTCGGACACCCGCTCACAATTGTGGTGGGTGCCAAGGCGACACAGCTGGAGGCGCCCAAGCTGGAGCTGCATACGAGTGGCAGCGATAAACTGGAACTAGAGGTGTCTGAAGTGCTTCAGCTGGTGACGCAGCACGAGCAACACAAGCAGCAGCTGCTGCAGTCGCAGCTAGAGGAGACAAACAGCGAACAACAACAAGAACAAAAACGATTTGGCCATGTGCATTAGCTTTATGCAATAAAGATAACAATAACGCAAAACAAAAGTCACAAAACAGCAAGTAACGCAACGCAGCTGATTCTTTGCAATTCGACAATCGGCAGCGTGCCACAGAGTGCCGCATCGAAAGTTAATGCTCCGTGTAGTCCGGCTCGGGTATCTGCGGATAGATCTGCACCTGCTGCTGTGGCTTCCTGGGCGGTGGCGGCGGCTTCGTGATCATGCTGGTGTACGACCAGGGCATCTGATTGCGCAGCTCCTCGCTGACGCGAGGGTTACTCGGCGGCGCTGGATAGATCTCCGAGTAGCGACTGTTCAACGCAGAGTTCGTGGCCAGTTGCTGCACCGCTGGCGAGGTGGGCAATGCACGTGGCGATGTTGGATCGGCAGCCGGATAGTTGAGCTGGTCGGGATGTGCATCCGTGTTGCGATACGTGTTAATATCCGGCTGTGGTGTAGCCTGCTGCTGTTGTTGCTGGATGGGTGGCAGCACCAGCACTGGCGACTGCACCGCAGTGCGATCGTTGGGTGGATACGTCTCTGCGGGTATCACGAAGGGCGCAGGCCGCGCGCGCTCCGGAAACTGCGGCTCCAGCTGCACGGAGGGCGTTGTCGACTCCGCTGGCGCCGTGGGCAGCTGCTCCTGAGTCACCGAGATCACGGGCTGTGGCGTTTGCAGGCGTGGCTGTATATGGTTCTCAGCTGGCGGCGCCCGCGAGGCGGCTGCCTGGTTGGCCAGCACATTAGACAGCGACAGGCAGAACATGCTGCCAATCAGATTCAGTAGCCAAATGAGAAGCACACGGCTGCTGATGCAAAGCATCACAATGGCGGGTGTAGAGAAGTAGACGCCAAAGGTTTCCAATAACGCCACAACTTCAGCGCTCATGCCCTCAACAGAGGCGCCCACAAAGTTAAAGGCTTCTTGCAGTCCCTGCCGAAGAATTGTCATAATTTAATAGTTATTGACCACTAATTTATTCAGTCAGTTCAGTTTTGCTATTCAAGCTTACTTTGGGTCTTTAGATAATAAAAGAACGGGGTGTGTAGAAAAAATTGTGTACTTGAATACTTTTGAGCTTCCTTTAAAAACTTGACAATGATCGGACAATAGTTTTCCTGAGCTGATAAATGGCGGAATTTAATATATAAATTCAATGCTTGGAAACAAGTCCAAAAAGTGCAACTATATTCTATGCATTTAAGTAAAGAAACGTAGAGCAATAATACTCCGCATGCAATAATTTTGAATCTTCAATTAATCACGCTCTACAATTATAATTGGCGACATCAAGTCGTAATTTGTTCTATAAGATTAATTAATGAATTATTTCAGTTATTAGTATTAGACTTACGATTGTCTCGCTTATGTCCATGCCATGGAAAACGGTGGCCACCACGTCGAGAATGCAACCCGCGAGCACGGATAGGAACCAGGGCCAATAAATAATGCCGGTAATCAGTTTGGTGGTGGTGAAGCACAGCGTAACTGCAAAGCAGCAAAGTTCAAGTTACACTGCGTATACTTAATGTGTTGCATACTCACAAATGATCAGCAACGAGGAGGCGATCCACAGACCACTGATCACCGCGTAGACAATCATGAAGATGAACTCGCGATTTGTCACCGCAAACGACTTCGTCCAATCCATGACCAGGGAATAAGACATGCCCCTAAGTTCAATCACCGGATCACCACAGCTTTCATCTGCAACGTCAAAGTATTAATTTGTGATTTCTGTTGCTATCTAGTGTCGCTTTGCCTGCTTACCCAGGAAGTAGATAAAGTCCATGGCGAACTTGAAGGGATCGCTTGCAATATCCGTTGTCGTCTGGCAATCCTTCAATGTTATGCCCCATATCGAAAGTCCCAGGTACACTACTCCTTGCGCCTATAAGGAAAGTGAGATGCAAGCTGTTAAAAACAAGTGATCTATAGCTATAAGATTGATGGGTGCACGGTTTTGCTTGAAGATAATTGTGTGAAATTTGAAACTCACGTTAACTACTTCCACAATAATAATTTAATTACTTAAAATCTGTATTACATTTATGGATTGCTCACAAGCTCTACAGTTTATTGGAAACATTTCAACATTGTTAAAGTTGATATAGCAACTAACTGTGAAATCTTTGTACCAACCGACCCTATAAATTGTCCTCTGTGCATCTGCCCTCCAATCTCTGTGATTTTCTTGTGGTGAAAATGTGGATTATAATCTTTGATTTTTTTAATTTGAATTGTTGAGATGTTTCTGAATTGTGAGGTAATTGCTTTATAGTCGACACTTGTGAACCGACAGCTCATATAATGTCAAAGATCAGAGATTGATTCAACTGCCGTTTATTTTTGATTGTGTCAATTTACCCTTGCGCTCTATTTGCCTACATTACACGACGTCAAGCTAGGCAAATTTGTTGTATGAATGCAAATAATTGCATATTTACTTAGCTTATTATTGAACTAAATATTGTTCTGTTTCATTAGCAAAGATTTCCGTTTCGAACTGAGTGTTCTTTTGTAAGCGTTCACAATAGATTTAATTGCAGTGATATACCTCACAGGAAGCAATAAAGCCAAATGATTGTTTGATTAGGCTGAAATTTCCGCTTTATCTGTGGCATGAGTAATGCCAGACTTTTTTTATTTTTGATATGAAAATATTTCGCAATGCAGCACGAACTGAGCCGAGTGAAAAACAGAGAAATTTGAGCGACTTACCAGAATGACAACTGCCATGAAGAGCATGAAGCACTTGGCGAATCCCACGCTGACACCAGCCATTGTTTTGAAGGGTATATCGGCGTCGGAATGTCACCCTAGAGCTTGCACTTGAAATTCGACCAAATAACTATGATCTATTACCAGGTCTTTTTGTTTTTTGTTGGTCTTTGAAGCGGCGATAAGAGCTGGGAACACAATACCTTTTGGGTTATAAATTCAATTAGAAATTAACGCAAGATTGCCACGGTGGAGTATCTAATCAGTTTAATGAGCAGCGCGGGGATTTTGAGGGCCAGCAATATTTCGATTCATTTGAATTCGCGTTTTCATTAGATTTGAAATTTTAGGCAGATATGCTATTTATGCCACACAATTCACAGTTGTTTTGCACAATTAGAAGAACGCGTGAGTCATTTGAATTTACACGGCAATTCACTCCACTGCAGAAGCGATACGCATGTGTTGTGTGTGGCGGCCGCAAAGAACAGTTGTTGGCCCGTGCCCGTGCCTGTTATCTCGCTTACCGTTAGGACTGTTGTGCGTCTTTTTAGCCTCGTTCACGCGTGGCGCATTCGATGGCTGCTTCTCATGCACTGACTGCCAGCACAAACAACAATCTGGCCAACACAATTGAATGGCCATTGGCACGGCAATTGCTGCTGCTTCTCTTGGATTCTCTTGGCAGTTCTTTTGGGCTTTCGGCTGTTGGCTGTTGGCGTTGCGATAAGATAAAGCTAATGAAGTTTTAAGGGTAACACTTGCTATCAAAAATTATTTAACCACAACAACAAACAGGCCAAAGCATGACTGGGCCACTGAGTGTATTAGCTATTCGAGTACTCGTTCTCGCACTCACAATCGCACTCGCCCTCGCACTCGCATTGCCGCTTATCAATTGGCCAACAAACGCCACTTATCTGACACATAATTCGTATGTGCGAGTACTGTATTAGAAAGGCAAATAAATAATAAATACTCGGAGGCTTTGAATTTGCGTGCGCCTAAAAATATTAATAGCGACGTTGTGCTAATTTTAAATGATGAATGGCTGCAGTTCAGTGAAATAATTATAAATCAATTTTAGCCGCCATTGCCAATTGTCCTAAGTAGAAATGTTTGCAACACGCTGCGTATACTTAATTTGGTCATGTGCACACACACACACACTCTCGCTCCCTCTCTTCACTTCGCTCTTCATTTGCACTCGGCTTCGCGTGTTTATCAAGTCTCGATCGAGTTCTGATTGATATGCGAACCCTGCGTATTTTGGGTGGGGGGAATTGGAGTGGAGCACATGTACTTTTGAAGAACTTCGGGGGTATTCAGATTCAAGTTGCGTGACTCAGACCACACACGAGTGTCAGACGAAGTCGAGTCAGTGAGTGCATTGTGCGCAATAATTGCTGCAAGAGTATCAACAGATAACGGGGAATTAGTTTCACACCTTCATATCAAATAATAATGCAACGAACTCCAATCATTGTCAAACACACTCGAGCACACTTTACGTAAACTTCTAATCAGCATAATGTGGTAATTGCATATTTTGGGTTTTTTCTATTTGTTTATGTCAGTTTTATAAATTATTTACAAAATGTCTGCAGAACACTCGTCTATCAATTTCAATCGATCGATGAATCAGTCGGCTCGAAAAAACATTTATTGATATGCGTTAGTTTGACTTCTTTACGGCATGGCTATCTTTATGATTAGCTCTAGGCAAAACCTTATTACAGACAATTTAATATAAACTACTGTTGAAATTATTAGACAAATAATTGATTAATGATTGTCTGTATTTCTAGAAAGTTATCGGACCAGAGTCTATGTGTTTGATTTACATACTAAAATGATTTAAACTAGCTAAAGAGTAAACACAATTTGAAAGAATATATATTTTTATTTATTTATTTATCAATAATGTTTACAAGAAGTCAAGAGTTTAATGAAAAAATATAATTTCAGTTTTGTTTAACTGTCTTTTGCAAATCTTAAATGATAAATAATCAACTCTATAAAAACGTACACGTAAGATCAAAATACAATAAGCAGTTTATAAAATAGTCAACTGCTGTTTCGAGTTCTTCCTGCAAATACTGAATTATATTTTTTCCAATATTAATTGTGCATGTTGAACTCGATTTAAATTTAGCAGCAGTAAATGTAAATCAAATGAGTGCAAATTAAAAGCAAATCTCTAAATATAAAACACCGCTTAAACAAACGACATTAATAGCATTGCAAATACTCCAGTCACGATGAAGTAGATTCAATTAAAGAGCTGCTTCAAAAGCTCTTCCCCAAAAAGCCTTTCTCCACACAAAACTGAGCTCGAACCATTGGCTTGATGCAATGATTACTCTTTCAATTTCTGTTCAAATTATGGGTCCTATCAAATTAGCACTTTTGATTTTGGCAAGCACACGTCTTTCGCATGAGTGCGAATTCGCAAATTAAAACGAAAAATGTAGTGTACTAAAAGTCTACAAACGTGGGGCAATATTTGAGTAACCCAATTGAATGTCTGAATCGGAGAATTGCCATAGAAAACTGATAACAATACGACGAATACTTAATAAGTTGTTTACCGAGACATTTGAATAGCCTGACGTAGTATCGAGTTTCTCATTTCCATATGCATTTCCTACCACCAATCTGCTCCCATGGCTGGGAAAACACTTCGCTGGACATGCTTGGATGAGTCGTTCAGTGCGCAGTAAGAGAAAACAAAAAGAAAAAAACAAATGCCAACCGAAAAGATCATTATTTGTCTCAGCAATTAGAGCCTCGAATTTCGGACAGCTTCCAGTTTCAGCAGAAGATTGCATCGATCTCTGCTCGAGTGTGTGAATTTCAAACTTAAATAAAGAGGCGTCAGATTTGCGGGGCTTTAGATCAAATCACATGACTTTAATTGACATAAATATGTGTGTGTGTGAGTGAGTGAGTATATGCTTGAGATGTGAGCTGCGAGTGGGCTACAACTAGAGTCTGGAGGGGGGTCTAGACGCGGGCTGTGAGAATAACAGGCTCGGCCTCTACCTCGGCGACCTTCTCCTTGAGCTTCGTCACAATGGGCTGCTCGGATGTGGTGCTGCTAGTGCTGCTGGGACTGCTCGAGGTGCTCTCACTCGAGCTGCTGGTCGATTGCTCTGTGGTGCTGGTGCTGCTGCTGCTGCTGCTGCTGATGATGGTGGCGGCAAGAACCTCGGGATTGAGGCTGGTGCTCTGCGTCTCAATGCTCTCGACGGGCGCTGTCGAGGTGATCGACGTCTTGGTGATGCTGATCTTGGTCTGCTTGCCGTCGCTGCTGTCGTTGTTGGCGTCCTCCTTGATGGTCGCCGACGTGATCTTGGTGTGATGCACCTGGAACGTGGGGATCAAGGGCACGGCCAGACCGCTGTGCGGCTGCACCGACACGTGATCGATGATTAGATGGGCGGGCACACCGCCGTCCTCCGACACGGGCACCTTCTTGGTCGTCTGCACGAGAATCTTGCGCTCCTGGGCATCGTCAGCGGCCACGGGCAGCACGGTGACCACCTCATCGGCGCGCTTGGCAATGACGTGATCGTTGCTCTCCGCTGGGTCGGGCTGGCCGGGCTGCACTTCGTCCACTTGGGTGTCGGGTGCGCTGGCGCCGTTCAAACTGAGCGCGGACTGGAAGAGGCTGTTCTCCAGATTGCCGATGAGTGTTTGGAACGAGATCTGCTTGAGTTCGCCGTCAGGATTGGCCAGCACCTGACGCTTGACCACCTCCTGTGCGGGCGCCTGCTCGACGGGCACATTGGGCAGCAGGCCCGGGAAGAGATCGGTCAGCTGGAAGGGCGCAGCCAAGCTGGAGGCGAAGACAGCTGCCAGCAGCTGTGGAGAGAGAAGTCAGTCGATTGTCAGTTGGCTGCTGCTGCTGCTACTCACCGTGAAGATCAATGTGTACTTCATGGTTCGCTATCGCTGCTGGTTGAACTTGAGTTGAGTTGGTTGAGAGAGAGAGTGAGAGAGTTGTTGCCGCCACAAAGTCCAGATTGATAATAAGTTCGTTGGCGAGCTGGGTGCGACTTTTTAAACTTAACGCCAGCCATCTTGCCAGCGTTGGCAAAAAAGTTTGAGCTAAGCTTTTCAGTTAGCACCCCCCGAAACGTGGCCCGAACTCGTTTGCGCGTGCGTTTCATACTCGTATACGAGTATATTCTCGGCTGGTTGGCTGCAAGTTCTCCTTTTTAATTTCGATTTAAGTGACTTCTACGAGCCGAACGCGATGTTCTTGTTTTAATGAATAGTAATAGATATAACCTTCGTATCATGAAATTAGTTGGTATCTGACTCAAGGATTGACTCGCCAGCTTCACGTCGATCTTTTTCCGTCTCTCTATGTGTCATATGAGTTGAAAGGAATGACCATGCGAAATGATCTTCAACTTTTTATCTTATTGATATTGATGTTGATATTATTATTCAGTCGACGAATTAACATAATTATCAACAGATTGTTAGATGTCTATTTATTGATTATTTGTTTCCACGAAAATGATTAAATCTTCATTTGTTTACCGGGACTTTTTTCGGACATATATTGTTATTTATTTATTTTTTCTTTTTGTTTTTTTGGCGCAGTGAAATTTTTGCGCTGCTGTTCCTTAAACAGCCTCTAATGGGATGATCACAGTCGTTGTGTTGTTTGCCGCTGAGCCGACAGAACTTCAACTGATGTTTCACTCCTCGACTACGCGTGGCGACTAAACGCTTGCTACTCCTTGGCTAAGGTTGCGAAATTGTCTTCACTCATGCCACATAATTGGAAGCCAGTCAGCAGGAAACAAAAGTGCGAATTGATTTTGAAATTTTCCATGGCACATTAAAAGAATAAACGCGATTTGACCAGTAATAAATTGAGCAAAAAATGTAGATTCAAGCCGCAGCTGGCGATCATGAATGAAAAGTTGGGATCTGTCTGGTTCAATGGTGCCACAAAGCAGCTCGAAGCGGTTGCCACTTGTGTGAAATGGCTTTAAAAAGGCGATGCCGGATGCTCCATTAATTATTCATGAAAATGTCATAATATAATTAAAAATCTACACAAATTATTTATTTCTGAATAGAAAACTGCTGCTAATCAAGACATAAATAAATAAAAAGTCTTTAAGAGTGTTGAAATGAATCGAATATTATATTACTTATACTTATTCTTTCATTTACTGATTTCAAATTTCATATGAATAGTGTAGAATTAAAGAAAATGTTAGCTATTAATACACAGAAATAATGTAGTTATTACTTTTATTGATTCCCCACTGCGTATGCGTAATATTGAATTTCAGCACTTACTAGACACTGGTCTAAGAATTTCACAGATTGCCCAAATTATTTGCGAATTATTAGCAGCACTGTGTAAGCATTTACGTCAATTTACATGCGCAGATTTTCTCGACGGCGTGTCACACGGGGCGAATGCGTAATTCGAGCACTCGATCGTTCACTCGTTTGTCAGCGAGGCGCGTGTCCAGAGCGCATGCAGCAGGCGAATGCGTCAGGCGGAGGCGCAATGTTTATGAACCTATTTTTGGGCCAACAGACAACAGCCAACAGGCAACAGCCAGCAAATAGCCAGGTAAACAACATAAACGAAGTCGAGTCGAGTCGTTCAATTCGATTCAAATTGGAGGCGGAGGCGAAGCGCTGTTGTCGTTTACACCAAGCTGAGATTTGCGTAGACGGCCTCAGTTTGCTCGTATGGCCACAAAACGGGCACAATTAATTAGAGCCTGAAGTGGCGATAAAAACAATGCGACTGCCTCGTCTCCAGCCACGCTCGGGCTTAGAAACAGCACTAGCCGGGTGCGAAACGGGAGCGCTCGGGGCGGCGGAGCTGAGGGGCAAGACAGCCAGCCAGCCAGGCAACGGCCAGAAGCAAAACCTGTCAGCCAATTAACAGGTGTCAATAATTACGCGGAATCGCCAAAAAGCGGCAGCGTTGCCTATAAAAGCCGATGATCTGCACTAATTAGGTTCAAACACGCGAATACCACAGCAGGGATCAGATCAGCAACGAACAGCGCCGGACAGCCAACGAGTCCGAGTCTAGGAGCGAATCTCAGTCAACACAAAAAGTCCAGAAAACAGCTGCAGACATGCAGACGCAACACGCGATTCTCGCCGCCGCCGTGCTGGGCATGCTCTTGGCCTTCGGCAGCACGCTGCCCGTGCTGGACGCCAGCTCGGGGCTGGACAACGACACCATCGAGCAGCTGCAGGCCAGCGTCAACGACACGCCCAAGAATCTGTAAGTCATCCCAATTTCGATTTTGTCGAAGCGAAACTAATTGACCGTCTCCCGCTTTTTAGCTATGTGGTCAAGGCGGTGGTCTATGAGATTGGCATACTCACGGAGGTGGGCGACAACGAGACGGACTTTGAGAGCCAGGAGCGTGTGGATCTCACCTTCTACGATGCGCACACCAATCAGAGCCACATCGATCTGGGCAACATTCCGCTGCCCATCCAAACGAACGTCTCGGGTCAAGTGCTGACGGGCATTGCGCCGGTCAACATTGGCGCCTTCAGCAGTCCGCAGGAGCTGCTGCAAACGCTGCCGCTGACCGGCAGCATTGTGAACATCACGCACAGCGACACCGCCTTCTATCAGCTGACCAAGTCGAACACCAGCGCCCACGAGAAGCCGCAGCTGCTCAGCGAGGAGGCGCTGGCCAAGCTGACGCACGCCGCCCAGCTCTTCCCCAGCTCGAGCGGCTTTGGCGCCTCGGCCGCCTCCAATGAGCTGGACTCGGCAGACGACTAGATGCGACAAGCAAAACACGACAATCCCACAATCGAAGACGTAATGCAGTGCGTTGTGCTCCCACAGAATACTTAGTAGAATACTTAAGGCATAGTTAAGCCACATAGTTGTTATTTGTTATGAATCATCATCCGTAGACTTAAGTAGACGGCATAAGACTGGATGAGGACGAGATCGTTAGACCCCCTAGAACACCAGGCGAGTGACATTGACATTGCCATTGCCATGGTCATAATATAAATACAAAATCACAAGTTTGGAATTTCGCATTTTGTATTGTTAGCAAACTTATACGAGTATAAAATAAAAATCACATTAGTACAATAACAACACATGGTCGGTCGGACTTCGTCTTCGATTTGGCGTGCTCATGTGACTCTGCGACTGCTAAAAGCTTTCCACTTCTCACCTGAGTCGGCTCAATGAATAGACAGCTCGCGAACTTGCATACAAATTTTCTGTCTATTAATGTGCAAGAAGTGAACTTTCCTTTTAGCAGAGCGTTCTTCTCATATTCGTTTGCACATTGTTGTGAAATGCAAATTGTTTGTTAACTGCCCCCGCAATTGATACAACTTGTTTTGTATTAACTAGTTTTTAATTTTTCTCATTTTCATTTGTTTGTTTGTTGGTTGTTGTGTTGTTGTTTTTAGCTTTTTAACTGTAGTACATGGGTTCTTACGAGCTAGTAGATGATATATTTTATATTAATAGATATATGTAATATATATATAAATATAAGTTTAAACTTTTACACGAAAATTAAAATTTGTTGAACGTCTCAGATCAGATAAATTACCACCCCATTCACAAATACATGTCCCCCATCCCAGGCCCCCCTCCCTGACCCACCGTTATCACCCCCTCAACTCAGAGTCGCCTCCCTCTACTTCGCTCCCTCGTCAAGATGCCAATGCCACTGGACGAGCTAATATACTATCCGAGAAGGTGTGTGTGTTTGTGTGTGTCAGAGCGTGGTATATATATGTGTATGTGTATGTGTGTGTGTGTGTGTGTGTGTGTAATATGTACATACTGCAACGCACATTTAGATACTCGTATATAGTATAAATAATATTTAGTTTTTAACTAATTTACATAGTCATGTAGACGATGCGCTCTAGCGGCTTTTCTTTTACAATATATTTATATATAATAAGTGTGTGTGTGTGTGTGTGTTGTGTGGGTGTGTATATGTTTGCGTGTGTTCGTGGTGTGTGTTTAATATGTATGTTATGGTAATTATTAGTAGTAGCTACAATGTTCAACTTATGTGCACACTATCATAACGTAGATAAACTAAACCGTAACTAGAATTTGAATTCGTATCTGCATCTGCATCTGCTTCTTGTAAGTGTGTAGCTCTGTTGTGTATCGTAATCTTCTGCTGTATCATAATCGTAATCAGCTGTGCAGCTATATCTGGATCTGGATCTGGATCTGATCGGTGTTAGTCGGTAACCTTCCTTAATGATCGACGTTAAATATAATGTTATTTATTTTAGGTTGCTTGGTTTTTGTATGTGTGGTTGTTTGTGTGTGTGGTTGTTTGTTTGTTTTCACTAAATTTCCGCTCGCTTTATACAGTTCTGGCTTACTAACAAAAATTATATACGCATGCGTCGGCGCAGCCTACAAAAAAATCATAGAGACTAATCTTAACGCGCGGCCAAAATGCTGCGGCAAAAACTATGCGAGATTAGGTTTTTTGGTTCATCCTCCAATGCGCCATTTAATCTGTAGCATGCGAAAACGAAAAGCAATCAGTGAGCAAGGCTGGACCAGCAGAGAGGAGATATGTCGATACTCACCTATAACATGACTCTCCATATTTGTGATGCGTGGCTTTGATGCGGGCTGTGGTATAATGGTGATCTCATCGTTGATCTTCAGTGGCTTCAGCAGTGAATCGTTCGCCGCCCCCAGAGAATTGCGTATCCCGCTGGCACTGCTGCCGCTGCTGCTGCTGGACTGTGCGCTGTTCTTCTTGCTGTCCATCGCCTTGCGCGCCACAGTGCTGTGTGCGGTGTACACGTGCGTCTCGAATTGTTTGTACATGCCAAACGTGGCCGTGCACACGGTGCACTTGTAGGATAGGTGTGCGGGCTTCAGGGTCATGTGATGATCGCGCGATACGTGATTCAATAGCTTCCATTGGTACATCTGCAAAGACGGCGCACAATTAGTACGTGCAGCACGTTGCGTGTGTAGTGCTAGGGCACACTTACTCTGCCACAGACAGGACAGCGACCGGCATCTTTGCCCTTGTTGGCTGCCTCCTGCATGGAGCTGGTCACCAAGCCGTGGGAGCCCAGTAAATGCCGCTCCAGGCCCTGATCCGTAAAGAACCGGAACTGACACTTCTGGCAATTCAGCGGTGGCCGATTGTAGATCATCTTGGGATGTATCTAAACCGCAAACACACACAAAGATTAGAGAAGGCAATTTCCAATTGAAAGGGCAAGCTTGGTGTTACCTTCACTTTATGCATCCACTGCATGTGATTGCGCAGCTGCTCCAGATCCTTGATGTAGCCATCGCAAATCTCGCAGATGACAAACTGCGCCTTGTTGTTGCCAGCGGTCGGACTCTGGCCGGGCTTGATGCCCGCCGCCGCCGCTGTGGTTGGCACTTTGCTGGACGAGGCGGCGCCCGACGCACCGCTGCCGGCCGCACTTTGACGAGGTAGTGGCGTTATTGAGATGCTCGGCTGGCCTGCAATGGGCTTCTTCGACGCTTGCTGCAGAGCGAGAACAATTATGATTAGCCACAACAGTTGAGCGCACTCTACGATGTCTGCACTTTACCTGCACCAGCTGGCCGGCTGCCAGTTGATAGCTGTTGGGCAACGACAGCGCCGCATTGGCGCCGATGGCGCCGCGCACTGGCGCTGGATTCCTCACCAGACTGTTGGCATTGGGCATGACCTTGGGCAGCTGTGGCGCTCGCTGTCGCATCTTGGCCGCATTCTGCGCCGCCAGCGCGGCCGCCTGCATATTCCTTGCCTGAGCTGCGGCCTGCTGCTGTTGAATTGTTGCCAGCGCCGCCTTCTGTGCCGCCGCCTGTGCTGCCATCGCCTGGAACACAACACGGATTAGCAAGAGCTCTCATCAGTAAATAGTTGTGACTTACCTGGTAGGCGGTGGCTGTGCCCACGAGACCGTGACGTGGCTTGATGCGCGGTATCTTCGCCGGCGCTTCCCAGTCGTTGGGCGGCGCCAGATTCAGTTCGGGTCTAAACTTCTTGGCGCACACCGGCTGATGGCGCGCCAGCTTCGCCTTGCCGTTGTCCTCGAAGCCGCAGTTGGGACACTGATGATAGGGCAAGGGTTTGATGAGGCGCGCCTTGATGTTGTGCACCGCCTCCATGTGGTAGACAATCTCGGTGGCGTTGCGTATCTCGAAGGTGCAGAAGTTGCACTTGTACAGCACGCCGTTCATGTGCGGCGTCTCGTAGTGGTTGGCCATCGACAGGGCCGACTCGGACTTGAAGTTGCAGAACTCGCAGCGCTTCATCGTGAACTTGAAGGGCGCGTTTTTCGTTTTGGACGCCTGCAGATTGCCGCTCAGCGCATTGATGGCCATCTCAAAGTCCTTGGGATCGCGCGACAGCGACTTGCGCATCTTGCGCTTCTGCAGCCGCAGCAGATCCGCCTGCACGTACTCCTGCACCAGGCCGACGCCAATGTCCATGAAGAACTTGCCCAGCGGACTCTCAAAGTAGTTCTCCTGGCCCGGCTTGGCGGCCGTCGTTGACGGCACGCCGCCCGAGGCGGCCAGCGCAGCGGCTGGCTTGATGGCGCCCTTCAGCGCGGTCAGGTCATCGTTGGCCTCTTTGATCAGCACCTTGGTGCGCACCCCCGACTCTGAGTCGTCGTCGTCGTCCTCATCGTCGTCCTCGTCGGACTGCTCCGACCACGACTCGTCGTCGCCGCGCTTCTTCTTCTTGCTGTTCTTGTTCGGCGCGTTCGCCTGATCGCCCTGGCTCTGTTTGTCCTCCTTGTTCTGCTCGGTCATCATGTCGAACTCGTCCACCTTGTCCGCCACAGCCAAGTCCTCGGCGGACAGCGCATACGTCGTCTCAATCGACTTGATGATCTCGCGTATGTTGTCGTTGGGCGGCTTCTCGTAGATGTACGGCACAATGAACGAGGGCGCCTCCAGCACAAACATGTCGTCCGTCAGACCCGGCAGCAGATTCGCATTGTTCGTCATGCTGGGAAGTCCGGCCGCCGTCAGCGACAGCGTCGGCGGATTCAACTGCACCGTGTTGCCAGCCACGCCGGCCAGCGCGGCGCCCGTCACGCCCGCCATCGGCACCAGCTTGGGCGGTGCACTGCCCAGATTGGTGGCCACGCCGGTCACCGCATTGGTGATGGTCACCGGATAGACAGCGGCGGCCGAGGCGCCACCCATTGTGGGCCCCGCTTCGTGCGGCATCAGCGAGCGTGCGTCCTTGATGGTCAGCTGGCCGAGTCCTATGCCACCCAGGGCACCGCCCGCTGCCGCCGTGAGCACGCCCATGGCCAGCGTGGAGGGCGTCGAGCTGCGTTGTCGCTTGCTGCTCGGTTGCAGCTCGTCCATGTCGCTTTTGCGCTTGTTGAGCGCCGCCTGCTCGCTGGGCGAAGTGCTGGGCGGCGTGTCGTCCTCAATTACCACACAATCATCATCGTCGTCGTCGTCATCCGGGTGTTGAGCTGGTGGCGGCGGCGGCAGCTGCATCGGCGCCGGACTTGCCTTCACAAGAGGCGTCTGCTTTTTGCTGGCTGGCGGAGGCGGCGCTGTCGCTGGACCCGTTTCCGAATCCGAGTCGGAGGCGATCAAGACCGCATCGTCAGAGGACTCGGCCTCGCTCGAAGCGGACGTCGTTGTCGCTGTTCCACTTGCCACTGGCTTTTGATTGCCTGTGCTTGGCGTTGCCTGGGGCATCGCTGTGGCCGCTGCAACTGCATTCACGTGCCCAACTGGCGGCGTCTTCTTCTGCGGTATTTCGGGCATTTCCTCGTCGCTGTCCTCGTCTAAGTTGACCACAGCGCTGGCGTCGTTATCGGCATGGTTGTTGCTTCTGGTGGCTTCCGCTGTGCTCGCCTGTCCATTGGGCTTCGCTTTGGTCGTGGCAGCTGCATCAACCTTGGGACTCTGATCGAAGCCATTCAGCGACTTCTCCTTCGCCTGCTTCTCGCTCAGCTCGTCGTCTTCGGTTGCCATTGCCTCGGGCTCTGAGTCGGTTACGGTCTTGGCTGTGCCGCTTTGTTGGCTCGCCTCCTCCTCCTCTGCGTCTGCGTCGTCCACATCAGCAATGCTCTTCTTTTCCACTTCCTCCTCCTCGTCTGCATCTGTGGGCTGTGTGGCTGCACCCAGAGGATCTTCGGCATCGCAACTGTTTTCGGCTGTGCTGCCAATCTTCTCCGGCTCATCTTCAGCATCCTCGTGATCACCGTTGGTGGTCACTTCCTCCTCCTCCTCCTCCTCTTCGTCCTCATCGACTTCACCGTCCAACTTGGGCTCTTTGCTGCTGCTGCCGTTCTCTGTGGAACTGGCGCTTGTGATTTGTGAGTCGCCCTCCTCGGTGTCATCCACATCCATGGAGTCTGCCGCGGGTTTTGTGGCCTCCTCGCTGGCCTTGCAATCAACATCGTTGCTGTTGTTGCTGTTACTGTTGCTGTCGAGCGGCCGTTTGGCGGCTATCACTGCACCATCAACATCATCATCGTCGTCGTCATCGAGATCGACATCTTGCTGCTTGGCTGGCTTTGTTGATGGATGCTCCTTCTCGTGCAGCAGCAGTTCTTTCTGAGATTTGGTATTGTTCTGCTGTTCTTCTGCATGCTGTGACTCTTCGCTGTTGTTGTCGTTCTTCGACTCCTTGTCCGTCACCTTCTCGTTGTCGTCCTCGATCTCGGTCTCTGCTGATGTCGCTGTTGTTGTCGTTTTGGCAAGTTTGGTTGTGGGCTCGGCAACGCCCTCCGGCAAGGCGACGTCGACTTCAGTCATTTGTTGTTGTTTTCTGCTGGATTTTGATATTGTGGAATGTGCCTCTGTTGGTCGATAGATGTCGCTGCTGCGCTAGTCAGCTCGCTGTTGTTCTTCTTGTTGTTGTTGTTGTTGTTGAGGATGCCTGGCAAACAAACGAAGAGATCTCGATAAATTACTTCTCATTAATCCGCTGTTGTAATCGATGGCAATCGTAAATCGATAAAAACTAAAACTACGACTAAAACGAGACTTTACAACGCTCTTCTTTCGACCGGGAAAATATTTGGCACACAGAGAGCGCTAGAGAGAGACAGAGAGAGGAGGAGGAGGATGAAAAGAAAAGTAAAGCGTAAATAGCAACGGAAGAGCAGCGCAAAGAAGAATCGAAAAAAGCGCAAAACTTGCAGAAAATTAATCAACGAGAGCATAACATAAATTTGTGTTAACAATTGCCAAAAACCAAAGCAAAGAAAATTGAAATCTAGGTGAATTAAGCACTTCCAACCTACAGCCCCTCTCTCTCCACTCCTACCTCCGCCCACCCACTCAGCTAATAGCCAATAACTAGGGGCAGCAAAAAATAAAGACAAAAAAGAGTTAATTGAGACAAAATGGCTGCCATATTGGATTAAAACTAAAATACAATTTAATATGTATGTATGTATTTATAGTAAGTATATATGTGCAATATATATGTAATATTGCAAGGCAGCTATGTATACCAATTTAAGTATGTATGTAATTACATAAAAACGTCATTGCGCGCGGCATGTAACGTTGTATGTTTGTATATATGTATATATAGAAATGTCCGTATGTATGGCATGTATGTATGTATATAGAGTGTTGCATAAACAAACATACATACATGCTTATATTATTACACACATACATACAGACAGACAGACGAGCAGTTACCGAGCACACAGCAACTGCACGATTGACATACATACAGACAAAACACACACACACACACACACACCTACGTACATACATACATACAAAGCGCACCAACAAAACGAGCACACACACACATACACGCAAGTACGTACGTACGTATCTATATATATGCACACACACACACACAATACATATACAATTATATATGTATGTAGATACAAACGGACACGCAGACGCTGGGACGGACAAAGCGACAAACAGACAGACGGCCGGTGAGACGACGACGACGACGGCGACGTTGGCTTTGGCTCTGCTGCGGTGTTGGTTGTTGGTTGGCTGTGCTGCTGCTGCTGTGGCTGTAGCTGGCGGCAGCAGCGACGGCGGCGGCGACGGTGTGGAGTGGAGTACGGGTGGGTACAGGAGCGTGTTTTGCGCTTGTGTCTGTATGTGTGCGTTGATAGAGTGGTGTGCGCGCGTGTGTTTGTATTTCGATACGTATGTGTGTGCGTCTTTATGACTGTTGTGTGAACAATGTGATATTTTTCATTTTAGCTAATGCAAATTCTAATTCAAATTCTAGCACTTTTGCAACCAAAACAAACTCCGTCTGCATTTCAAACTAAACACCCACAATAACACAACTTACAAATTACATTTTACGTCACACTTCAATGGCAGTGGCAGGTTGCAGTTGCAGTTGTTATTGTTTTTCTTTAATTTTTGAGGCTATTTAAGAAACGATAACACGAATCATATAAACAAAAAAGTAAAGGTAAAAATGATCTCTTCGCCGAACACGCACAACAAATTGTTTTTCTAGATTTATTGTGGAGCACACACACATAGAGAGCGAACGAGCGAAAGAAAAAAGAACGCTATGCCAAAGCGCGACAAACGGACGATAGACGACGGGGGCAACAACAAGGCAAACTGGAAATGGAAGCGGAAAAAAGCAAAAACGTCGCTAGCACTACCAAACACAGAGTTGCACGAGCGACAGCCGGGCGCTAGCTCAGGGTTGCATATCCGATTTAAAAGTTACGCGCGCATCAAAACTGTTATCGGACAATCGATAAAAGTGTAATTAATATTTATAGCATTTTACAGCTGCTGCTGCTGCTGACTGCAGGTGCCCATACAATTTTATCAAATAACTTATTCGAATATTCAATTGGATTCGCTAATTATTTTTAAGAGCAATACGATCAGCAACAATTGAGTTTTCTGAATTTTTTTTTCTTTTTGTTTTGTTGACTTTGACAGAGCGCCAACATTGCAAACGTGCATGTGGCGCACTATGAAGAGAAAAGAGAGAGAGAGAGAGAGCTGGAGCTGTTACGCTCAAAAATAGCGAATGGCAATGTGAAGCACAAGCCAACCGTTGTCAATGTGCCCGAGTGTGTGTGCTTGCATGCGTCTGTGTGCTTGTCGGTGGGCCATTGCTGTCGTAGTATTGGAGCGCGCCCATGTGAATGGATGGATGGGAGGAAAAAAAAAACAAATTTGACAATTGTACGCGCGCCACGAACGAAATGAACAAAACAAAAATGAAACGGCATTGCTGGTGCTGCCTGCCTGCTGCTCGCGTTGTCGTCGTAGTCGCTGTCGCTGTTTGTTGCCGGCGTATTTGATGGATTTTTTACGATGATGATAATGATATTAGGCATTTATTTGTATCTGCGCGCCGCGCGGAATATTTGAAAATCGCGCGCGCAAAACGGTTCGACACCCGTTGTATGGGATAATGGCTTATTACTGGCTATGGTTAGTTACAACTCTCTAAACCAGGCCAATATTGAATGCTCCCCCCCCCCCCCCACACACACAAGCACAGACATTTAAGATACATACATATCTAAGTCTATATGTATGTAAGAAGCATAGGCAAAGCGACGATTGCCCCGTCGTCGTCTGTAAGTTTTAAAACTGTATACTCATCACGATACTTCTGCTGGCGCTGCTGATGCTTCTTCTTCTTTCCCAACTTATTTCAGATTACGCTGCTTGCCTCTCTGTCGCTCTCACACGCTATGGGCCAATATACATACATACGAACATACATAAGTATGTAGTATACATACATAAGTATGTAGTATACATACATAAGTATACATATGTATGCAAGTGTGTGTGTGCATATACGCTCTTTGCAAGTGTGCGTGCGTATGAGTGTGTGTCTGTCAGTGAGCGTACGTTTGTGTGCATGTGTGTGTGATTTGGTCTATATGCAAGTACAAATTTGAAAGTAACCCGCTTCTCACCCCCGTTGATCGGCAACTAGTAGAAGTCTGAATTCGCCTACCGCTTGCTACAATAGTTGTGTTGTTGTTGTTGTTGTTGTTGTTGTCGTTGTTGCTGCTGCTGCTGCTACGGGATTCATTAAGAGCCACAAACTATCGGAATAATAATATAATGGAACGATAACAAATACTTTATGTTATACATACACGTGACCTTTTCTGTTTGCGTCGTCGTCCGTCGGTTGTCAAGCGAATTTGGATACAACTCTAAAAGAACCTTGCCGATTTCTTCACTGAATGTCAAGTGGCTCGTTGAGAGGGCTTTTGAAATGTAATGCTTACTTTTACAAACATTTCGAATCAACATATCTCGTATCTATGGTGCACTTCAATTTATCTACTTGCAACATACAATATTTAAATAAATAACGTACGCAATAAAATAATAAAACCTGCTTTTAGTGCAAATAGATTTAAATGTATTACATTGTCCAAAAGTATTGCTTTAAGAAATCTAAATATTACTAAGTCAACTTTTGCAAATATTATTGAAAAACTTTAATATATATTATAGTAGGAATAGGCAAATAGGTGGAAATATCACTGAACAAGATAATTTTTTCTTATTTTTATTGTTGACTAGTAATCTGTGACTAATAGACGTGACTATAACTACAGTATAACGTGACAGAACTACAATAAAATATAATATATGTATAAATAGATTAATTTGTTTAAGAAACCCGTCATAAAATCGAATATTCGCAAATAAGAGGAAATATCACCGAACTACTTAACTTTTATTGAATTGGTCTTTGGTTGCATTTTAGCGAAAGTAAAAAATAATCTGTTCATTTTTTAATAGCCTCTTCAACTACACTAAAATTTAAGCACACATATTTTACTGCTGACAAATCAAGAAATAATTTCTGAATTTAGCGATGGCCAAGTACATAACTAGACATACGTATACACGCTATTAATATCCAATTTCGAAGTAAAAACATGACTATAGCCCCCATATCTTCAAACACACATGTGTCTTAGTCATTTATCTAAGCTTAAAGTTTGCCAGATTGGTGAAATATCTAATAAAAAAAATTAAATTGAAATAATCTAAGAATTACAACACCCAGTGCCCAGGGAATCGCATTAATCACGATAATCAATATACTATATACATACGTAATAAATATTTGAGACATACATATAACGCATATTATACGCAAATTTAAGTGCGCAGTTTGGATTTAAAATGTACGTACATATATATATTCAAATACAAATACACATATATGTATATGTATATCATCTATGCATGTGTGTGGATGTGTAAAAAGTTGTAGCGCTCACCTAACCGTGCACTGCGGGCAACCATACAAAGGGGCTGCTTGTTGAGATATTATGGCAAACTCGAAAGGGGAAATATAGCTCTCTATATGCGATGTGTGTTTAATCCTCGCCTGCCTCGGCGTCCTCCTCGTCCTCGTTGAATGACAATTTGCTGTTGCTGTTACTGCTGCTGGCCTTGGACTTTTTGCTCTTATCAGATTTCTTGGCTTTCGACTTGGATTTATCTGCTGTGGCTTCGCTCTCAAGTTTAGTCGGCTTAACGCGTTTCTTGAATACAATGGGTTGGTTTAAATCCGCGGGTTTCTCAGCTTCCTCTGCAATGCGAAAAGTCAACGATTAGTTCAATAATAATTACGATACTTCAATTCATTTTGATTTCACATGCAGAATGTGGCATATGGGCAATTGAAAATGCAGTTTCCTTTGGCTGTTGCCGCCCCCACATGCAGCAACCATAGGAATAATTGAATATGTAAGCGACCGACGCGTGTGCTCGACTGCCAGATATCCATTAATCATTGCTTTTCATGGAAGCTCAAAGTGTAACCACGAAATTATTGCATCAAATAGTTTTGCTGCTTAATTAAACTTCATTCTAAATCGGAATACTTTAAGTAAATTAACTAGCAATAGTTGCTATACTATGAGTTATAGCAATAACTGATCATATGTTATTGGATAAGTTTCTTGCTGTTCAATAGATTAAAATCCCTTGCGAGCTTGCTATGAGAATAATACCCTTTTCACCCTTTGAGCTACGCGGGTGTTCAAAGCACGCCCATTGGAGCAAGCGCCTCACTTTGCTGCCTCCTGCCTCAAAGTGAGATAGAAAAGATTTTACTCATTTCGCCTAAGTTTGCAGAGCAGAGCACCCCTCCCTGCTCCTGCGGCTCTTCCTCATCATCAGTCGCCTCCACTGCCGCCCCCCACCCGACACAACTATAGCGTCTTGCAGTGCTCCACCTTCGGTCGGACACGACGAAGACAGCAGAGCAGAGCAGAGCACAGTTTGTGGGAGACAGTGGACATGACAGTGGCCACCGCCGTCGTCCCCCGCGCCGCCCCCCTTGTGCCATGCCATCCATCCATCGTTGTATCGTCGTCAAGCCACTTGCCGTGCTCTCTTTTGTTCGCCTGTTTCGTTCATCATTGTCTCTCCCGTTTTGTTGCTTCGTTCATTCTTTCACACGTTTTCACCCGATTTTCTGCGCGCGATTCTTCCTCTTCTTCTTCTGCTATAGCAGCAGCAGCAGCAGCAACGACGGTGGCGGTGGCGGCGGGGCGATGACGATGACGACGGCAGCTGTTGTTGGTTTTGCGGCGGCAGCGACGGCGACGGTGACGGCGGCAGCGGCTGTGGGTCGCCGTTATTTGTTAACTTCTCTTGGCCGGCTGCTTTAGCGTGCGCTCCGCTTTGGCTATGATTTTCATCACATGCTCCGCTTTAGCGGAGCCCCAATGAAAATGTCAGTGTGTATGCTTTGTGCCAGCCATCTGTGTGTGCTTCTGTATGTGTGTGTGTGTGTGAGTCTGTGTGTCTGTCAGTATGTGTGTGTGTGTGAGTGTGTGCATGAGGGTGCTCCGCTGGCAGTGAGTGCCACACACTAATTGCAATAATCGAAGCCAAAGGAAAGAAAGGGAAAGGGGACTGTTCGATTCGCTGTCATAGAGACGCCATAAAGGGCGTTGCGGGCGTGGCAACTTCCCAAAAAAAGCGAAAAAGCCAAATATATAGAACACATTTTCTAGGTTAGAATTGAAGTTAGCAAGAAAACGAATTTTCATTAAACTATAAAACAATGCAGCAGATTGCAAGAAACTGCAACATATTTTTTCTAGCACGCACCACGGGAACGCAAAAAATCGAGAAAAAATGCGAATAAAAAAAATACGTTGAGAGCCCGCAAAAATTCAAAATATGGAACGCGGCGTTTTTGTTATTTTTTTGCAGCTGTTTATGCGGTTTCGTTGATGCATTTTAATGTAATTGTTGAGCGTTTTGTTTATGTTTCATTAAAAATTTTCAAAATTCAATTGCGAAAACCACACACACACTTTCACATACACTTACGTACGCGAGCAAAAAACGCACACATACAAACGCGAAAACATACATACATACGGTGTGTAGTGTTGTAGTATAGGGCAGCGCAGAAAGAAGAAGCAGCGACAGCAGCAGCAGCGTGAAAGAAGCGTGGAAGCGACCGACGCTCGATTCTGACTCAACTGAACTGAAAGCCAAACTGCCACAGACGATAACTACATCCTACCTACGCACACACCGACACGCATACGAACACATGCACGCATACAACTGCAAACACTGACTGCATGTAGTGGTGTGTGTGTGTGTGTGCATACCTTTTGCTATGCGCTGCTGCTCGAGGGCCACCTCGTCCGCCGTGAGATCCCCACGCGATAGCACTACGATTTGCGGCTGCTCGTCCTCGCGCTCCGGCCGCTCTTCACCAGAATCGTAGCCGTCGTGCTGCTGCTGGTCGAGGTCCTCGAGTTTCTGGCGCTGTTGCGAATTGGATTTTTTGAACACCAGCACCAAAGCTGAGCATGAGCGAGGCACTTTGTTTTTTTTTCGTTTTGTGTTGTTTTCTCGGATTGCTGTCTGCTTACCTTTGTGTCGACGTTCGGCCCTTCTTTATATCCAATTTCCGCCTTTAGTTTGGCCAAAAAACTGGGTTCCTGTGGCTTTACGTACGTGATATTGTTGCGCTTGGACATAGCAGAAAACAAAACACGAGCACAAATTTTTGTTTGCGCTTTTGATGCCGGATTTTCTTTCTATTTTGGTTGACGTCGTTCGCTTGCCACTGTCGCACCACCTCAAGAGCAGTGTTGTAAAATTCGTCGAAATGGCGATACAGAATGCTTCTATTGTCTACAAAAACACTTTCCACACTGTTAGTTAATAAAGCTAAAAATTACAAAAGTGTTTCTTAATATTATAGCACATTTTAAGCATATTTTACTCACTTAAAAATATTTATTTTTTCTATCGATTACTTGTGTTTACATGTATCGTAAGCTGCTATCGATAGCAGCAACGTCGAACAGCTGTTTGGGGAAACTGCCAATATCTAGCCACCATCTGGCATTTAGTGTTGCAACGGTACACTTTTGAATGGCGACTATTGTGAATGACTGCAGCTTAAACTTTAACTAGCGGTTACTTTTTGAATACTCTCATTCTGTGACGAGATTATTTAATTACTTCTTATTATTAGTTGTCCTATCATAGAAATCCCTTTATAATTTTTCGGTATAACTAATTAAATGCCTAATTAAATACTTTTATGACCACAGTTTAGTTTAATCCAAGCTCATATTTATTGGACTAATTTCAAACGAAATATTTTATGCATAGCATTCTGTTCTGTAAATGCTTGTGAAAAATTTGCTGCATAGCACACTTTTGAGAGCTCGCTTATTGCGCACTTTACTGAATTGTTTTCGTCCTTTGTGTCACTTGCAATTATTTTCCATTTGCCTTTGTCGGCATTGCATTGCATATTTTGCGACTGGTTTCTCTGGTCAATCAGCTGCAGGAATTCCCAAAGCGAATCCCACACTGCTCTATGCATGCAGTCAATTTGCAGAACTTCGCTGTCAAATCAGCGCTTCGCTATCCACAGCGGATGCTGCCAAAAATAAAAACAACAAAAAAAAGTGGGGACTCATAAAGCTGTCGCATAACTTGCAAATTTTCCACTTCACCTGCAATCCGATGGCACGCGGAACGAATTTGGATCAAAAACCGGCGACCAAACAATACACAGTGGCATTCATCAACGTCCGCCGATGTCGCATGCAGCGGCAACGGCTGCCACTTGCCCCCTGCACCCGGTTCCCGTCGCGGAAACACACTTTGGCAACATAATAAATCATCTGTAAATTGATTTCAAAACTTTAACGGCAGCATACAAAAAAAAATGGGGGGCAAAAACGAGAACCGGAACACTCAAACATTATGAGCTGCTGCAGGGCACTCGGGATCATATGTTGCCTCCTTCCCCCCGCCCCCACAACAAGGAGACAGCAGAAAAAGTGAGGGAGAGCAGCACGACTTTGGAGTGCAGCAGCAAATCGGCAGGATTTGTGCTGCATCCTGGCACGCGCTTAAATCTCACAAGCGTTCCCACAACGCGCTGTTCCCTGACCTAATATCAAATTGATAGCTTTTAAATTTGATTCCGCGTCTTATCACCAAAGCGACAACTTTGACAGGCCCAAATGGAGTGTGCACACACACACACACACACACACTACACGCCCCCTCTTTTACTTTCGCGCCCCCTTTTTGCTCCCCATCGTGCTGCTACTAAAGCTGTCTCGCTTTTTCTATCGTTTTCTCTATGTGTTGCATTAAAAATGAGCATCGCAGAACATTTTATGGGTTGCAGTGGCAGCAACTCTCGAGTGCAACATGGCGTATACTTCTTTTTTTGCGTAATACCCTGCACACAATAATAGTTAAAGGGAATGTTGAGTTGCACTACAATTTGCTTAGTCTTAGATTGAATTTTCAAAGAAGTTGCTCTTAATGTTACATACATAATTATTAATATTGTTTATTTACTTCAAGTTGTATTAGAATTCACGTGGTATCAGTTCGGCAATCAGTTGAACGGATTCCGTTGTTGACTTTCCTGTTCAAGTTGTTCCTTCTGATATTTGAAGATTGTAAACCAAAAGAGTTGCAAGCTATAAACTTTATGCAGCATATTTACTTGTCAATAAAACGAAAGCAATTTGTAGCTGCCCTTTTTGAATTGAAAAGCAATTTCCAATTTATAAACTTAAATGCAAGTTCATTTTATTTTAATTTTCAGGAAATTTAAAATTTAATTTTTAGTGGAGTACTAATTTTATATGCATCCAATAAAGGCACACAAATAAATAATTTGATTGCTGAATGTTGACAAATAAATAAATATGCAAATCGACTATATAACTTATTTATTTCATCCTGACAACTTAATAAATTATAGGGTCGGCATTACAGAGTATCTAGAGTTTATCAGCTGAGCAAACAAGAACTTTGTTATGCAATGAATTGTGTGTCAAACTGTTGTAGGGTATTCAATAGTCGTGCAGCTTCAACGAAATAGTTGCTGTTGACATTTGTGTGCACATTTAAAACAAATCGAGTGGGCGAGTGGCAAGTTGCTTTTACTTTTGCTGCTCGTCGCTGCTGGCTGCTGGCGAGGATTTCGAGTGTGCTGGAAGTCGCATGGCCTTGACTAAGCCGAGTTAAACGTGTTTAGTTTCATATCAGCTTATTGACAGCGGCTAAGCACGCACACACACACACACACGCTGACACATGGACATACACTGAAACACTTACAGTCACGCACACACCCTCAAAAGACACTGCCAAATCAGAAGAAGCTTGAGCTATGCGCCTCAGGAAAATGTTATCACAAACTGCATCCGGCGGCGTCGCCGTTGGCATCGCAGTCGACGTCGTCGTCGCCGTCGCCGCCGCCATCTCGCAGTCAGCAGTGGCGCTGCTTCGTTGCAGTTCGGCTAGTGCTGCTGCTGCGCTTCGGGTCGCTTCGTGTGTTGGTGTGTGCGCGAATCGGTTACAATTCAAAGTTGTTCAGATGCTCGTCGGCATTTGGCGCGTGCAGTTGCGAATCGCGGCAGAGCGGACAACGTGAACGACGAATGCGTAGATAAAAGTATATTCCCGAAAAAAGAGAAACAACAAAAAAATACAGTTATCAAGCGTTTGTGATTTTTTGCGTGTGTTGTGTACGTCGCACTTGCGCACTGAAAATTCACTCGGTAGTCAAGCAGTGAAGTGAACAGCAGATAAAGTGGACAACATCACATGACCAAAGGAGGCGGCGGCAAAGAGAAGTGTGGAAACCACAAGTGTAGCTCATATCTCAAACTACTGGGGCCTGGCCACGGCTATTTCCGTTAGTTGCCATTGTTGTCGGCTTGTTTATCATCTCTCTTTTAATTAGCGCCCCGACAAACTTTGATTTCTTGAACGCAACAGTTCCAGTGCTTCGTTCGTACCGTTCGGTTCGGTTTGGTGTCGCTTTCGCTCACGCTCACGCTTCGCAAGCAAGCAATTTACCTTCAGGATGCGCTGGCGAGTTGGGCCGCTCTTCATGGTGGCCATGTGCCTGGCCAGTGTCTGCGGGCTGTCGTCTGGCCAGTGGCTGCCGTGCCCCACAAGTTGCACATGCTATGCGCGCACCGTGCGCTGCATGCGCGCTCGCCTCACATCCCTGCCGCAAGTGCCACGGGACACACAAGTGCTGTAAGTACCACGAAACGGGAGGTAGGGACGGGGGGTGCAGTGCAAGCAAGTCTGCGGTTGCATTCTTCGTTTACATGCATAAATCATAGCGAGTTTTTGGCTTTTGGCAAATCCATAAATTAGTTTTTAATGTGCTCTCCAGCTGAGCGAGCGATAGACGACGAGATAGACAGACAGACTGCAGGCAGAAGGAACAGACGAGGAGACAGACAGATGAACTACAGACAGATTGACAGACAGATGAACTGCAGAAGAATAGACAGACGGACACATTGTGATTGCGGGGGCGGTTTCATGCTTTGACTGAGCAGTTGGCAGCGTTAATTCGATGTCGCCTCCCGCCCCCGCCCCCGCCTCGTCTGTCTGTCTGCAGCACTCTGCGTGTTGACTCAATTAAACGATGTCTAACTGTGGCAGCAACGCGGGAATTTTGTATATTTATCACTTCGCATCACATCGCAACTGTGATTTGTATGCATGCGAAATGCGAGTAGTTCTCCACCCCGCATCCTGCGCCCTCCATCCTGCATCCTGCATCCTGCATCATCATCGCGTGCACTGACGCTGCATTTATTTCCAAATGTCAGCACTTTGCGCATGAGTTTGGGCTAAAGTTTTATGCGAATGGGGTTGCATGCAACTTGGCAAATGTTTGTGGAACATATGCATATTTATGCGATAGGCCGCGCAGCGCCAGCAGCCCTGCCTGCCACATGTAGCACGATGCAGGATGCAGGCCATGGGATGCCGCGCAAGAAGGATTTGTGTATTTATGAAGGGAATTCAATTCAATTTGCGGACGGAGCTGAGGCAGCCACGAGCCAAGCGTGACGCGGGCGTGGCAACCAAATGATCGGCATTTATTTAGCGGCAGCTCGAAGGAAATAGATTAAGTGCGCTGCCAACTGCTGCGAAATTGCGTTTGAAATTTGGGAATTGTCAAAAGTTGTTAAATCGAAATTTATTTCCCTAGCGATGTGCGCCAGATTCTAGCACTTTATTAGTTGTTTCTGTCTGTCTGTAGTATGAAGATTATTTTATGGAATATTTTCTGTTTTCAAGTCTTGGTCTATTAACAGATAAGTGTATTTCTTAAAAGTATAGAATATATGACTAAATATTACTCAAACTGTTTAATTCGTTATATGATATTTAATTGATCATCATTGAAAGCCATTTTGCTAAAAGAAGTTCTGAGGCGCAGCCAACTTAACTGCTTCCACAAAGCATTCAATATGGCTTTTTAAAGGGTGGCAACGCCGTGAGTGGCTATTTAAATGCTAGATGAGAATTTAATTTAATTAAATTTGCATTAAATTCAATATTGACTTAATTGAACTTAAACTAATAGTTGTTTTAAATAAATGGCTGATTTGTTTGCTTTAGCCATGCATTAGTTTGCTGCTGTAATTCGTTGTGGAATTTCGGCTATTTTCGTATCAATTAATTTGTATTTTTAGAAGCATTTCGGTTGAGTGGAACTGCACACAAGCTGGCAACTTGTATATGCCAATCAATCTTAATATTAGATAAGGTGTGTCGTCCATTATTTAGCTTGTTTATTTCCCTCGTCCTGCAACCCCACAAAAAAGAGCATTACTAAATGCGACAACAATGGGAATGGCAGGCGGATGAGCAGAAATTCATTTGTAGCTCGGTGAATTGCATTTCAAAGTTACATTTGCATTTCGCTTTTAATTTATTTTGTGGCACTTTTAATTAATTTGTTGCATTTGCAGTTTAGTCCAAAGCTGTCCAAAACTTTTCTGTTTAGCTAAATGGCAAATGTGGCACATAAAACACAAAATGCTCCGAGTTTCCAGCGACCATTCTCTGTAGAAGTATGATGCGCTTAGGACGACACACACATGTAGAGCACAATATTTTTTGTTCAACTTGTTTCCGTTTGTCGTCTCGTTATTTTTATGAAAATTCAGCATTCAGCATTCAACACATGTCCATAAAGCTGCCGGCAGCCAAAAATTGAAATAATACGGCACAAAAATGCAATTCCCCTTGACCAAGCAGATGCCTTTGGAAGGCAGAAACGCACACCAGCGCACTCACACACACACGTTAACTTATACACTCAGGCCATGATCTCCCCAGCAGTGTGGACCATTCTATATACCTGCACTTGGTGTGAGCTGTAAGGTAGATGGGATGATTGGTTGGCCACAATTCATAATAATAGACAACAACATGCAAAAAGCATTAAAGCGAGACCTATTTATCATATTGTCTGTAAATTGCATATATAAAATATTAATATAATATATATTATATTACAAAATTGTTAGCAAGAAACTTTAGAACAGTCTTGCATTACAAAGGGTTCAGGTGTAACAAAGAATAAAACAGGGGAAATTGAATTATTAAATTATGTTATCTTCAAAATTCATATATAAAATATTTTTAAAATACACATTATATTATTATTAAAAAGTTCAGAAAGTAACTTTAAAACAGTTTTGCATTACGAAGGATTCGGGATTGCAAACTTAGTTTTTAATATGAAAGACAGACATAAATGTATGCAACAATAGTTTAATAGTACTTATAAGTATTGCTTAACAAAATATAACAACATTTCAAATGCAAGTAATAAAATATACATTTTGAATGTAGATTAAATAATATTTTAATGCTATTTACTTCATTATAACAATTATTTTTAAATACTCTAAATTACATGCCAGGAACTGAAAATCTAAAATAAACTTTTGCTCATTTAAAATTCTACTTACATAACTTCAAAATGAATAAACTAAAACTTTGCTATTTATATTCTACTTATTTAACTTCGAAATAGAAATATACAGACTTAAAAGTTCAAGTGCAGGTATTTCGAGTCGAGCATTCCAGGGCACTGCGAGTTCTTCCATCCGTTTGACTTAATTTTGTTAATGGCACAAATTTGTTTACAGTTTTGGCTCATGTGACTTTCGGTGTTTCTTTAGCCTCATCTGCTTGCGAGTGTGTGAGTGTGATGAAAATGCGAATAATCATGACTGTGAGACTGTATAGTAGATTATGACGGCAAACAGAGACAGAGAGAATGCATAAAATAAATATATATAAAGCGACAGAGAGAGAGAGAGAGAGGGAGAGGGAGGAAAAGTCAACGCACATCTGGCAAATGCAAAAAGTCAGATCGTATTTTTGAGCTGGACACTGGAAATGTGAAATGTGGGGCATGCATATGATAAACTATATAAGTCAAACTGGCAGTTTAGAGAGAATAAAACTGGGCGGACAGATACCCTATAAAAATTAAAAAAAATATTTGGACTTTGAATGCAAAAATGTAGTATAACAAATATTCTCAATAGTGCAAGAAATCACAGTGTATGAAGTATTTTTTCAATTGAATTTAATTGTTCATAACACAACCTTTGGCTACAGTTTCCTCTGTGTTTACAGGGTATAAGTGGACATGTATTATGTGGTCATACAAATGAATTATTTCTTCGTCATTATTATTTAATTGTTCTCTCTTTGGCTAGAAGAATTAGAAAATATTTGGATTTTTAATGCTAAAATGTAATCCAAAAAATATTCTTATTTGTGTAAAAATTACAGCATTTGAAGTATTTTTAATTTAATTTAATTGTTCGTAATACAACCAACATTTTCCACTGTGTTTACAGGGTATATGTAGACATGTAACATGTTTTATTTCTTCGTCATAATTCTTCCATTTTTCTGCAGCTTTTAAATAAATAAATAGACAATTTAGTTTTCTTAAACATAAAGATTCTTTTAACACACAGAATTATTTAATTGTTCTGTCTCCAGTTTTGAATACTTTTTAAATTTACATACAGGGTATGAAGATAAGACACGTTTAGTTTAGTTTTTTTAATATAATTTGTTATGCTAGTACTTTCGTAAACTTTGGATTTGTGCTCTCTAAGGCTGCCAAGGCCTATGCCACACAATTTTTCTATTCAACTTGTCCGTGGAGCAGCGTGCCACAGAACCGTGGCAAGCAAGTCATGCATCACACAAACACACACATACAGAGAGAGAGAGAGAGAGAGCGACACAAGAGGCAAGTTCAAATGTTGCTGTGAATACAAAAGCGCAAACATTTTGACTTTTTGCTTGCCGCGTATTTAAACTTGCAACTAAATGCAAGGCAAACGCTGCGCGTGTGTGTGCAACATACGGCAAACGTTGCTGCTCTTGCTTCCAGCATCATTCATCTTCCACGCCCACGCACACACACACACACACATTCAGAGCGTGCCACATGGACTGTGGAAGGGGGCACGAGCTGAGACTGAAGCCAGCGACTAAGGCTGCTACTTTTTTGCACTCTCCCTAAATAAATGCACTTGATTTCATTTCATGGCGATGCATTTTAGCTGGAATCGTGCATATATATGCAGTATATAGTGTGTAGTACATAGATTAGAGCGCCAGCTTAGAGCAAGCGTCTTGGTTTGTCATTATGTGGCGAGCGCAAGAGCTGAAAGCCAAGTGGCTGCCACATAAAATGCAGATGGGGCAGGCACATGAGCTAAATATGATATGCTCGGCACTGATTATATAAGTATATATATATAGTCTTTATGCTTGGCCCCCATCTCATGTGCTGCGTCGTGCTGTGTTCGCTGTGTGATAGCAAAACAAAAGTCGCCACACGTTGCACACACGCCGGGCATATTAAAAAGTTTGATTAGTGCCCAGCTGAGTGAGTGCCTCCATCTCTGCCCTGTGCCTGAGCTTGGGCCTGGGCTGGACAATGTCGAACCACGCCCACTGTGCAACTAGACAATTTTGCAGCATATTTTGCGCTGCTCGGCAGAACTATTTCACTGGCAAATACTCGCTTGCCACTCGCACCCCGTCTCCACTCCCTCTCGCTCACATACAATATTACGAAGCATTTATGCGTGAGAAATGCCTTGTTCATGCTAGCTCCTAGCAGCTCCTGCCTGGCGTCTGCACAAAATGTTGTATGTTGTTATTAAATATGCATAAATTTCCTTTTTGCCACTGCCACATGCATTGTTGTTGTTGCCGCTTTTTGCAGTTTTGCATTTACATTTGCTGTTTATTTGGCCGTGCAAATATTGAAAATGTTGTCGAAAAAAAGAAAACGGCCACCCGCGCCCCTGCCCGCGCGTTGACAGCCCGTGCGACATGCTGCAACTTGTTAAATGCAGCTGAGACCGTGCCGTGAGTGAGGTTAGGTGTGCGACGGCCAAATTGTGAGGTTAGGGTATGTGTAAAGCATATCGTTTGATGCATGCCTGCGATATGCTTGTCAAGCTACACCCCATTATTAAGCTGCGAAACACGAGAGCGTCGCTCATTCATCTATCTATGCTGGCGCTTGTTAAAATTGAATGTCATCGGAATGCGAGAAGAACGGGCAACAGATTGAGCGCAGATACGGTTTGCTTCTCTTTTATTTTGCTTGCTCCTGCAAGGACGAAACATAACGACACAATCATAAATTTCGTTGACAAGTTTCCGCTCGTGTTCCACGGGCGAAAACACTCTGCAAATTCAAAGTGGATAAATGGAGCTCAAGCAGATGGCGACAACCCGAAGATGAATTAACTGCACCCGCATGAATACTTCATAAATGCAAACACGACAATAATGATAATTCGAAACTAATGCGATTGCCGCATAGAATTGACGTGGGGCCTGTGATAATGCTGCTGCTTATTTTTAAACTTCAATTAGCGTTCTTGCAAATGCGAATGCAATAAAGTGATTTCTATAATTAATGAAGTATTAAACTAGTCATGAAAAGTCTTCAAATAATGGTTTTGCAAATGCTCAATTTAATTTCAATGGTGGTGTTAATTGCATTAATTTTAATAATGGTACATAATAGAAATTAAGTGACGAATACGCATGATATATTTAATGCTAACTTGAAAATTGCTAATGCTAATGCTGATGCTAATGCTGATGCTAATGATGATGCTAATGCTGATGCTGATGCTAATGCTAATGCTAATGCTAATGCTAATGCTAATGCTAATGCTAATGCTAATGCTAATGCTAATGCTAATGCTAATGCTAATGCTAATGCTAATGCTAATGCTAATGCTAATGCTAATGCTAATGCTAATGCTAATGCTAATGCTAATGCTAATGCTAATGCTAATGCTAATGCTAATGCTAATGCTAATGCTAATGCTAATGCTAATGCTAATGCTAATGCTAATGCTAAGGCTAATGCTAATGCTAATGCTAATGCTTATGTTTATTCTTCACTAATGTTAACATAAATACTAGTAAGAATTATATCTGCAAAATGCTGTTTATTTTCAATAGTGCTATATTGATATTCAATTTGTATTTCGTGAGTTATTAAATATAAGCTGATGCGTTTACTACATTACTAAATAACTGCAAAAAAAGTTGATAGCGAGTAATGAGCTGGGCAGTGTTAATAATAAAAGCAATCAAGGTAATCGCCTCGGCAACTCTATAATAATGCAGTATTTAATATCTGTTCAAGTCAAGCAGAAAATTTCACTCTGCAGCTCTTTTGCAGAGCATTTCAATTTTCGCATTGTGTTCACACACATCGCGCCGCGTTTTTCACGTATGATATATGATATGGTTCATGACTTTTGTTATTACCTCCCCCATGAAATCCCCACCCGCCATTTTCGCTCTCAGGTCTGACTTTTCAATTGTGGGAAATTTCCATTTGCATAAAAACGAAATAAAATTGTTGCTTTCGATAAATGCACGTGCGTTCGTACGCATGTGTGTGTGCATGTGTGTGTGTGTGGATTTAAGTGTGTGTGTGCTTGCTGACCACTTGAAAGTTCGAACAATGCAGCAACTGCCACTCAATTTGTAATATTATTTGTAATTATGCAAATGAAGCTGGAAAAGCGACCGGCCAGCCTGAAATAAGATGAAAATGTGCCACAAAATTAGTTAAAGTGGGGCATGCCACAAACAGCCGCCACCAATCAGTCTCCAGAAGCGAACTTATCTGTGCTGATGAAACGCGTTCGTCCCAATCGCATGGCATGCATTTTTAATTCACTCCAAAGTGTGGCAAGCAGCAGTTGCCAGTGGCATGCAGCAGCCAGGAGGCAGGCAGCCTGCCAAGCGTTTCGCTTTGACATAGAAAAATCTGCTATTGATTTCGCCTCGAAGCAGCTGCAGAAGGACGAACGCCTTTGTTTCTCTATTTCTCTCGTCACGCCGAGCAATTTGCATTTAAAGTTTTCTTCGCATCTTTTTTTGTTGCTGTTGTTTTTGTTGTGCTCAGCTTTCTTCGCTTTAATGCTGTGCAACAAAAGTGGAACGCCCTTGCTGCCCCCGTGGCGTGCGCGCCACGCCCTCAAGCTTTGTCATTTCGCATGCTCGTTAGTGCACAGAGCAGAGAATGCAAAGTAGTTGAGCTGATAGCTCTCGGAGCTGGGGCCAAAACAGTGCAAGGCAACAACTCACAAACACATGCCACAATTTATAAGCAGAGTTATTTTTGTAGCAGACTGCACAGTGTGGTGAGGCAAGCCGAACATGTCAAAGTGGAGCAATCGGCATGTGCCGCACAAGGTGCCCACCCTGCAACAGCAGCAGCAGCAGCAGCAGTAGTTGCAACGGCAACTGGTCAAGCATAAGAAACAAGCAGCCCATAAGTATGCTATGGCAACGGACAGACGGCCAAAGCAGAGGGGCAGATATAAAGATAAAAAGAGAGAGAGAGGGAGAGAGAAGGAATCGCTGGAGTTGAAGAGCAAAACGTTTGTAGCCAAAGCAAATGTGCGGCAATTGCAGGCGAAGAGATGCTGCGAGCTGCCATCACGGCGCAGGTAAAGTCAACAGCAGGCAGTCAGGCAGTCAGAAGGAAATTGGAGTAGGAAAAAGAGCGGAGCAGCTGCCTCGGTGCACTCGGAGGCTAGCTGGGTAGAAAAACGCGTCCTGCTCGCCGAGGCGGCAAACTAAGTAACTAAGCCAAAGTGGCGCACCACGTAGCCTGCATTCCACTCCTGAAATGTGATAGACAGACGCATAATAATGTTAATGTAGCAGCTCTGGCAGCTGCCGAGCAAACTGAGAGGCAACCTCCGATAGCCGGCAATTGGCATTGGCCAATGCCGGTTCAATGGGTTTCCAGTTGCCAGCCAACTAACACGGCGTATACGTCATATTATTAACGAGTTTTTTATGTGCGCCAACCGCATTGCACTGATAATGTGCTTAGCACTCGCTGACTAAGATTAAGTATCCGTCGCGACGGAGCGCAACGCCGGCTTTATGGCCAAATGAATTGGCAACATTGTGGAAATTTATACAGCAAATCAAATCAATGGCAGACCTGGCGAATTCGCTTCTTAAAGAAACCACATGCGCAACTCTTTAGTTTGCTCGAACTTCTTGTTTACTCGCAAATTGTATTTGATATAAATCAATTAAGACTTCTACATTTGACATTTGTTGTCTCAATTTATGCAAATTATTCACAATATATTCATAAAGTGAACGAAGCTCGGGGCAAAAATGCTTTGATATGGTGCACAATTAAATAAATGCTTTTGTCTAGGTATTCGTGGCATGTTCATTAAAAGTAAGCACAAACAGAAGTGAGACAGTTTGTGGTTTAATTAAAAATGGTGAATTTCTTACAAAATATATTAGCAATTAAATTTATTTGAATAGCTCTTACAAAGTAATATAATTGTTGCTAAACTTCTTTAGCTTAGACATGTCAAATTAAAACAAAAGGTTCACAGCCGAATTCAAGCAAAAAAAAGCAGAGCAAACCAAGAGCAAACTTACATCAATAACAGGTTGATAAATATTCACATTGGTATCATATAGATATCTAACAAAAAATGTGCTTTTATGCTTTTATTTATTGATTTTCGACATACTCGTACTTCAATTTGAAAATTTTACAGAGTCTGCCAATAATTTCACATATTTTCAATAAAGCAAAAGTAGCAAATAGATAAATATTTACGAGGAAACATTGAGTGTCAAAAGCAAAAGAAAATAAATTATTATTCTATACAGAAATTGTTTAGGAAATAATATTACTTATTAAATATTTTGATTGAATTCAATTTGAATATTTTTCAGAGTCTGATTGCTAATAATTTCACATATTTTTAATAGTAAAAAGTACCAAATAGTTACATATTTATGAGGAAAAATTGAGTGTCAGAAAGCAAGCGAAAATAAAGTATTAATTTAAAAAGAAATTGTTTAAGAAAAAGCAATAATATTACTCATTAAATACAGCAGCAAATGTAGCTATTTATTTGAGAACCTAGAGTTTCACTGCAGTTAAAGTAATCAGCATTAGAAGTTGATGAAAACACTTGAAGCAATGCTCAGGATCAAGTTGAGGCGAGGAGCTTACACACAACACTCACACACTCACTTTGCAAAATGTCCGGCAGTTGCGTCGAAGTGTAAACGATAAACGCAGCGCAACAACAACAACAAGAACAAGAACAAGAAGAACAGCGTTAACAATAAAGACGACAACATCAAGAAGTCGAAGTTGCAGAGAAGAGGAGCATAACTACAACTCACATCAACAAGAAATTCCTGTCCGTTCACACGGAATTGATATGTCGTCGCGGTTGGACGACGTCGAGCACGTCTCTCCCGCTCGCTCTCTCCTCCACTCTCTCTCTGCATTGTTGTAGTTATCTGTGTTGTCGCTGTGGCTACGCATAAGTGGCCATAGTGGGGCTTGGCTGGTCATGCCATTTTCCCCCATTTTCCTGCGTTTTGCGCTGCTGCAACGAGCAGCGTAAATTGTTATTTTCAGTAATTATGTCCAATAAGCGACGAAGCGTGAAGGGAGGAAATGCGCTGGGTGGGGCAAGGCGGCGGTGTCGCCCGGAGGAGGCTGCTGACGTTGCATGGCGGAAGGAAAATGTTGTCGTTAATGTTGCCGTTATGTAAGCTAACCCAGTTTTAGCGGCGACATGCCATTTCCTTCCTGAATGCCTCTACACACGCCCCCAGCTCCTGGGCTCGGCAAACCGCCTCCACACACTCCACAATTGAGCTTGTGCGATAAATGCAGCACCACAAAATTATAGAGCTTGCAGCTGAAAGAGGGAAATGGCACAGAAAAGAAAAGAAAATTGTGCGCGGCTTCAATTGACTCGAGGTTGAGACGGAGGTTAGGTTACGCTTCGCCCAGGATCGGGGCCAGGACACGCAAGAGTGGAGCAGGCTGCGCTGCAAAAGTTGCGCCACCTGAAAATTCTTTTCTTTTTCTTTGCACTCGCAACAAGAGCGTAGAAGGGTATAATAGCTGTGTGTCAACAGGAAACGTGTGAAACTGGCAGAAGGTATCGTAGCATCTGCGACCCCACAAACTGTATTTCTTCTTGAGCAACCGCCGAAACGATTTCGTTTGTAGCTTTGAACAACTAAATAGATCCAAAAGAAGTGAGACTATTTGCTATTATTGCTAGCAAATGTTTATTGTAGAGTTACACGAAACATATATACATATGTAACAAAACATAAAACATTGTAAAGTTCTTCAAAAAAATAAATTTTTATAGTGAACTTAAGCCACAGCCTTGTTTAAGATCAGTATGTATGCAGTATGCAGTATGTTTTTGACGCTTTGGTATATTTTTATAGTAAATATACTTTATTTTAGTAAGTCTTAAAATTATCTTTAGTGAGTGATTAGACTTAATAAAGCTGTTTTCATACAAGTGTTTAAATTTGAAGTTCATTTAGTTCTTGAAGTTTGTTAAAAAAAATCTGTATAGTGAAAATAAGCCAGGTTCCTGCTAATAGTAAATAAATTTGGTAATCTGCAGTAAATTTATGACGCTCTAGTATATGATCTTAGTATATATACTGTATTTTGGAATATTTTTAAATTATCTTTAGAGAGTGATCACTTAAACAATGAAGCTGCTTTCCTAAAGTTTTCCAAAGGAAATCTGTATAGTGAAAAAAAAGTTAGCATTGTTTAATGTCTTAACTGCCTATGCTAAATACATTGTTTTTTAATTTAGTATGTTTTTGCCACTTTGGTATATTTACATAGTAAATATACTTTATTTCAGTGTATTTTAAAATTACCTTTGGCGAGTGGTAGAGTTAAGCAATGTGCCTTAATTTGATTCCGAACCGGTTGCGAATATTTCGCAGTCAAGCACACTCGAGTGCTGCGTTCTGACTTGTATTTTTTTTTGTTAAGAATTGTATATAATTATAGTTTAAACTGGTTTTCTGCTACGTAATTAGCAAATAGCTGCGATTTATTGCATTACATTAAGCGGAAAGATAACACGAACATTAAATTGAGTTATTTAAGTAATCTTATTCAACGATTCTCGCGAGCGGCTCGAACAGAAAGTTCAGCAGTTGCAGCGAACTTCTTTTGGTTGCATACTTTTTGGGGCCTGTCAGCTGAAACCCAACAGTGTGCTTAATAAAAGAAAGAAGCATAAAACTCAGAGGGAGGAAGACCGAAACCAGTCGAGCAAGCACTCTCAAAACAGACTGTTGCCTGGTCACTCTCTTCCAGTCTGTCTTCGTCCCTTGCTCTTGACTCTGTCGTCTACAGAACATTGCATTGCTCTTATCGCTGGCGGCTCAGCGGCACTTTTCTGTTTTCTTAGCTGCCAATTTTTGTGCTTTTTCTTGCTGCTGGCCCTGGCAATTGCCATCGACATTTCCACAGGTGTAAATATCTGCGCACACATGTGCATCACGTGTATGTGAGTGTGTGGCACTAAGCTGCTTTTGCAGTGGCCTAGAGCAACTGTTTGGGCAACTCCTCCACAGTTTAAGCGGCGCCCAAGCACAGATCCCGCTTTTTTATTTTTTGCTCGTTTTTTTGGTTATAATTTTCACGTTTGCAGGCGCCACACGTGTCTCTCGATGTGTGTGCGCTTCTATTTTTGTTGAAATAAATTTTATTTAAACTTTCGTCTCGTATTTTTGGCAATTTTCTCTTCTCGTTTTTGTATTATTTGTGCCGTAGTGTAACGTGTGAAATTCAATTATATGGCAGGATTTATATATGTCGAACATGCCGTTGCTTGCTGTTTCGTGTTGCAGTCAGCTGAAGTTTTATTTGAAGAGCCAACGCACACACATTCGCACACAAGTGTGTATATAGGTGTTACATACATGGAATGCGTGTGTGTGTGTGTGCATGCATAAAAATAATATGAAAGTGCAGCGAAATCAGCGCGCCATTCAATTGGAAACTGTTTAATATGCGTATAAAAGGCGAATATTATGCTCAGCTTTTATTATAAAATTGTTTTCATTTTTTACCCCCCTCTCTCTCACACACACTCTCTCTCTGCCTCAATCTCTTTCGTTCGCTCTTGAGCACTTTGTGATTGAATGTTTGAAACGAGCTTTAAATGTGCGGCCTGCAATCCGTGAGTGGATAATTAAATTGGAGCTTAGCTGCTGCATTAAGCTTTGGCCAGAGATTCCGCTTTCACTCAATCGAGATGCTCTTAAACTGAGGAATGTCAAAAGGATTTTAATGCGGAAAATATTTTAAAATATTTCAGTTCATTATCCGGCATTTAAGCAGAATTATGTTTTCTAGAAACTTGTTAACATCATTTGCGAAAACTGCTGTATTCAAAACTTCAATTCGATAAAAACTATTATAATGTTCGCATATATAGTTGCAAATTAATTGCGAATTAAATGGAAAAGACTTAAAATAATTTTAAATTAACAACTTGCTCGGAATTATGTTTTGTTGAAACTTGTAAACATAATTTACCAAAATTGCTATATTAAAAACTTCAGTTCGATTAAAAAATCAACTAGATACTAGATCAACTAGATAATGCCATAATGTCTGCAAACTAAATTGCGAATTAAATGAAAAAACTTATAAAATAATTGTAAACCTTTGAACAACTTTCACATGCTATTTGCGTAATTCCATTGAAGTACAATCTCGAATCTGTTTTTTACATACTTTTACAATAGCTTGACGCAAAATGTTCCTTTACATAAATGCATATATTTCACATAATTTTGATATTATTGTTCTTTGAGTTGGGCACATTTGATATTTAAACATTTAAGTTTGAAGTACATTATTGCAAAGTTGTTTGGGCACTTCAATTTTAAACATTTCTCTACCAAAATTTGAAGTGTAGAACTAGAAGCAACCTCTTGAGTTTTGAACTCATTGGAAATTCTCGATTTGGCTACAAACGAATTCAAACAAGTGCCTGTAATCTGTGATCTGTGTGCCATAGAAATCTCTGGAAAGCAGTTGCAAGCTCACTCCAAAATAGTTTTGAGCTGCAGTAATGTGGACTAAACACTGCCACACACAAAAGGAGTTGCTAGTTCGAGAGAGCTGCCTCTTGTTGCATTAGGCAAACAAGAAAGAATTCCATGCATGCACCACATCCAGGGCAATTATGCAGAGTGCTCGTAAGCAGCCCAAAACAGCAGCAGAGGCAGCAACACCAACACTAACTGGACACAATTACATTAACAGTTTAGCACACACGTTGGGGCGTGTGGCGGGTAGCAATAAAGTAAGCAAACAAACTAAATTAAACCCAAGCTGCAGCTCAAAATAAGCCCATGCACAGCAGCCAGCCACACAATTTGGGGCAACACAAAGCGGAGGCGCTGTGGGCGGGGGGGAGGAGGAGTTTGCAACAAATCCTCCTTACGGTTGTCAGGCGCAGCAGAGTGCAAAGGCTGCTGCTGGCAAGCAACTGGCCGAGTGACAAAGTGACTGCATGACTGACAGCTGAACTTTTACGCCAGCTAACAAAACAGGTAAACAATGTCAAGCAGCAGCAAGCAGCAAGCAGCAAAGGCAAAAAGGACTTTGGTGTTGTGACTGGCTGCTGTGGCTTTTGTTTAATAATAATAAAATGCCACTACAATACAGTAAGTACAGCAAACAAACGAAAATTGTTTGGCTGCCAAGCGAAAGGAAACGCAGCGGGAGTCAAACTGCGACTGTCGGCGCTGGGAATTACATTACCAACTCGCCTGACTGACTGCCTGACTGACTGTCAGACTGACTGCTTGACTGACTGGGCTGAATGCCTGCATGCGGCTGCAGCTCACAGCCGACCGCACAGAGGGACACCTCTGACACAGCTGCAGTTGGCAATTGTCATGAGTATTCGTCTGACTATCGTCTGTCAGCCGGCAATCACCTGGGCAACGCTACAGTGCAGCATGCAGCATGCAGCATGTGGCAGCAGAGGCATCTGCATCTCCATCTACATCTCCGTCTTCATCTCCTTCTCCATCTCCAGCTCATGCCAGGCGAATTGCAAAATGCCTTTACTGTCTGCGTTATTATTATGGTCTACCTGTCTTCGCATTCATCTGTGGGGTATACACGACGTGTGGCTGCTAACCAAATTTCAGTTATGTAAATAATGTGCAAGATTTATAAACTGGAAAGTAGGTTGTTTTAAACGTAACCAAGTATGATAATATATATTCCAATGCTGCAACAAAAATCTGATATAAGATATATAAACAAGAACTTGTATCCTAACTACAATCTGAAGATCACTCAATGTTATTTGCATTCTATTGAAATATTTAGTTCTTGTCTGTCTTCACTTTTAATAATACATAAAAAACACTTATTTTCTAACTGCAATCACTTAATGTTATATGCATTATATTTAAATAATTATTTCTTGTCTCTGTTCACTTTTAGATAACAAAAAGTCATTATTTTCTAACTATTTAAATGTTTTGTTCTTAGCTGCCTTCACTTTTAGTGATATATGAGATTTCTGATTGTGAAATTTCGCAAATCTACATAGTGAAATATTTTAATGTTATTTGTAATTATTAAATTTTTACCTAAATTATCTTTTAATTAATATATCACATATCTGATTTGTTCATTTTGCAAATTCACAAAATGTAATATTTTTTCCTACATCGTATTATAGTTCTTATCATTTCCATTATTAATATTTTGTCAAGCATTTGTGCTTTACAATCATGTTTCTCCCTAAGAGTACATTAAAATTGCATTGATTAATATATATAATAATATATTTTACTAAGATTAATATACATTATCTTATTATTAATATATATAGGCATGAGATGAGAAAAACGTTTTCATTTTGCTACATAATGTTATTGCGAAATCTTCGTGCTTTACATTTATGCTGCCTTATATATATTAAAATAATATTATTATTTAATTTATTAATATATGCAGCCATGTGAATAAAGTTTTCATTTCACTGTCAATATCAGCAGAGGGTATTTAGAAGTCAGTCAGCCTGCTCGCCTGTTGCATTCTTGTTGATTTTGCTGTTATGGCTGTTGTTGTCGTTGGCGCTGTTGCAGCTTGTTATTTGCGTGTTTGTAAGCCATGTTATGACAATAATGTGCGATGTGTTGAGTGTGTTGTACGCTCTCTGTGTCGTCTGTCTGCTTGACTGCGTGAGTGTGTGTGTGTATGCATTACTGCTGCTGTTTGCCGTGTGTGCGAAGCCCGAGTTAAATCTTGTTTTTATTGTCACATTTGCCATAAAGGCAGCCGAGGGAGCTGTAGCACAACGAAGCAGCGTCATAAGACGCCGTCTAAGCTGCTACACAGGTGTGTGTGTGTGTGTGTGCGTGCGTGTGTTTGTGTGTGTGCTGCGCTGCGATGTGTGTAAGCCAGACAAATCATAATCAGAGACAACAGCAAAGGCTGCTGCAACGGCAAAGGCAGCGCCGACAACGACGGCAAAATTCACCTTAACAACGAAACATGACTTTGCCTTTGCCCGGGCTTAGCGCGGCGAGTAATGTGGGCTACGTGCCACGCCCACGCCCACGCCCACCGTCCGCAGTCCGGATCAGGCGGATAATCCTCCGTCCATACAAGCAATGCAGCAGGCGCTGCGTGCTCAGCCTTTGCAAATAAAAAGCGCATATTTATCGGGTTTTATGTTGCATACTTCACGGCGCAGAAAGGCACAAGATAAATGCGCCGCTGTCTGTGTGTGGGAGGCAAACTAACAGTAATGAAAGCCAGAGCTAATGATAGAAACGAACTGCAGCTGCAACTTACACAAATGCAATTTGCAAAAGGCAGTTGTTGAGTTGCTTCCGGTCTAATCTAAATGATGATGAGGCTGCGCGAGAGTCGAGGCTTGTGCTCGAGGCGTATACTTAATGTGATAGCTTCCTTCCCGTGCCAAGAAGCTGTAATTTGCATAAATGTACGTCAGCAAAAATTTGAAATTTGTGCGGCACTCCATAAAAAATCACGTAGAAGAACAAGAAGAATTATTTCATTTTAATATGCAATTTATCGAACAACAAAACTGCTCAGCAGCAATTTTATTTTTATTGCAATTTGCTTTTGAAATTTGTCAGTTAATTAATTTTCCTACTATTACTACTACTTTTTCATGCATGCGTGCATATTTAAAAGTATAGTTTTTTAAACGAATTTTCATTAAACTCTTTGATGCTGCAAATAATTAATTTGATAATGCACATTTTTGGCTTTTGACTTAATTATTTAATCAATAAACATTTACTTGTTATTCAATTTTCACAATTTTAATCATACTTTTGCCGTTATTCACTGCAGAATAAATTCTTTTCTGTTTGCCGCGCAATTGTGCAAACCGCTTATAACACTCTTGGTTTGGCTTCACAAAAAATCTTTTATAACACAACTGGAAATGCTTAAAAAGGCAACAGGAGGCAAGTGCAGCGGAAACAAAAGCGACTCGTCGAGACTCGACTTTTTGGCCAGACGCTTTCATAGTTTGCTTTGCATTGCAGCTCGACAGCTGCTTTAATTAAGCTCGAGTTGTTGGAGCACCCTTGCCCCGCACTCTCCGTGCGCAGTCACTAATTTGTGGTTGTGCTTCACTAATTTTGGCAACTAATTGAAATCAAATTTGTAAAGCCACTAAATAGTTTAACGCTCGGTGCGCACGCGACACATTTGGCTTTAGTCGCTTCTGCCTGGCCACCTTGCCGAAATTGATTGACAGCCACGCCCACGCAGCTGCAAGTGGGGGCGGCAGTTGTTGGCTAACCGTTAGCTACACAATGATAATTGTTTTCATACAATTTACTGTGCTAGATTGTGGCTGAAATACACGATGCAATGCTTCAGTTTTCGGTCTAACCATAAATTCAACTCCACACGGACTTCACAGCGTATACGTAACAATTGTGCGTTAGTGTGTGCGGGTGTGGGTGTGGGTGAATGCAATCATGCGTGAATAGACAAACATATTCGAGCAGGCTATGCTTTTGTCAATAATATGCATTAATTAAGTGCAGACATGTCTGTCTCTCTGACAGAACAGAGCAGGACAGCACAGGACACGAAGCGACAGGACAGCTCACAGCGCGCGGGGTTCGATGCATGCCCAACATGGCGTATGCGTGTTCTGACCATGTGTGCGTATAAATTTAATTGGAATTTTGATATCACAACAACACGCTGCTGCAGCTGGCATAGACAACAACGACAACAAAAAAAAAAGCAGTGAAAAGAAGCCCACTCAGGTCGTAATGCAAATGTCATTATCAAAATCACTTTGCAGACGGGCGGAAGCCAAAAGTGAAAGAAAGTCGAGCACAAAAAATGCAATTTCCTAGCACATGCCTGCGAGTCTGCTGGGACTCGGCTGGGACTCGGCTGGGAAGCGTGCCAGCTGCGAGTGTATTTGTTGCCAGTAGGCGGGCGGTAGGCAGGCACTCGATGAGGTGAGCTGGCTGCTGGTTGCCCGTTGCTAGTGGCTGGCTGCTGATTGAAATGACCCAGCCAAGCGTGGGGGCAAGCAGACTCTTTGCCTGCCACAGCAGGTGGAGCACGGCAGCGAGAAAGGCTTGAGAGATGTCCTTTTTTGTAGACGGCGCTGCTCGACTCTGATGCTCGACAAATAGTTGCGCAACTGACACGCAAACTATGCGGAAGGCCTGCAACTAGCACAAGACACACACAGAAGTGCCACACACACACACACACACACTGCTCCTCCTCTGACAGCAGCCAGAGAAGTGTAAGTCAAAGCTGTGGCAGGAGCAAAAAGGAGCAGCTGCTGTGGACTAGGCTCGGACTATTTTGTATGTGCTTTGAGTGGACCATCGTTTGTCACACGTCGAGAGGGCGTTGGCAGCCGGGCAGGCAGGTCAGTTGCATGCCACACAGTGTCGCTTGCACAGTGCTTCTGCAGCATTTATTGCCCGAAAAATGGTCAGAGTATTTTTAAATCTCTGCGAAATGTCAATTGGCATTCTGACACTTGAACTCTTTGTCGCAGCGCATTCAGTTGAAGCCCAAGAAAGAGCGCTGGTAATTGAATCAGATGCAAGTCGAGTTGCATAAATAACGAGCAGTTTGCATATTGAGTTTATGTGTTTATGCTCGAAGTAGACATGACACGTCTAATAAATTATTACTAGGTTATGAATAGATTTAATCAAATGATTTATTTACGCTGTGCGCTGAATGGAAGTGTGAACTAACTTCAACTACAAATGAAATACGCAATCTGATGCCGACTAAATGTCAATGGAATTTAAAAAAAAAACAGTATTGCACATGTTGTGGTGCTTCAAAATTTAACGTAATGACTTTTTATTTAATTTGCAAGCTGACTAATCTGCATATTTATTTCACTGATTTCATTTTAGTGTAGTAGTTAAAATCAGCATTGTGCATTCAGTAATTTTGCCTAACATTCCATGTTAATTAATATTTTGCATCCTAGTTGTCAGCGTGTCTCTTATTCTTAGATCAGTGCAACTGGATCTATTGTTCGTGGTTGTTTTGCCAGCTTAAATTGCGTAAAATTGGCGCGCTCCTTGCGCGAGTATATCTCACTCAGTGAGCACTCGCACTCACTTGTCTGTCACTTGGCTGTCTTGGCACTCGGATTCTCAGCGGACCACACTGTGAGCTGTGTTTGATGGGTGTTGACTCGCATTGTGGGCTAGTGGGCTGTAGGCTGTGGGCTTTGGGACTGTGGAGCTGTGGGGCTAATGGAGTTTGCAAGAGCCCAAGGAAAGAAAGGCAAAAGAAGTGGATCAAGCTGATGTATGCGCACAAAGGCTTCTGGTCTCTCTATTGCCAGCATGCCGAGGATATGCAGAGCCAACTTACAAATCGTTGACGTCGCTGCTCGCAAAAGTAAACTACCTTCCAGTCCACTCGACTAGCCTGCGCCACAAACAACAGTTGCTGCCGCTCCCGCTGCATGTGGTTGCCACAAGTTGAGAGCGGCAGTTGCAAGCACACACACACACACACACACAGAGAGCAGCCGCCCGAGGGCTTGAGCTTTGAAGCGAGACCAGAATGCAACCAGACCCAACCATGCCAGACCAGAGAGCAGCCGCAGCGATGTCGACGTCGACCGAGGCAGCAGCGGTTTTGTTTATATGCCAACATTTGGGCGCACTGTGCGTGTGTGTTCGTGTGTGTGTTGGTGTTGGGTTGGTGTGTGTGAATTTCACTGTTGTCGCTCTCACTCGCTCGGCTGTTGTTGCTGTTGTAGCCCTCAAGCTGTACGTGTGAGTGGTTTTAGTGTTGTTCTGGATTTTTAAGTTGTTTTCGTTGTCGTTGCACGTTGCACGCTGCACGCTGCACGCTGCACCCGCCGCACGTTGCCTTTTTTACTCGTCTTTAGTTGCAATTTGCACACACACATGCAACATATGCACTTAGTCAACACACAGACACAGGTTGTTGTGGCTATGGCCACGCACTGAATGCTGACACCAATTAGGGTTAGCTGCACTCTGTTGTTGCACTTCGTGCGCTGCATGTTTACAGTAGCCACAAAACATAATTTTTGCTTAGACAACTACCCAACAACGAGGACTAACTCCAACTCCAACAGCTGCCTCGTAATCATCGCCCAGTAGAACACCAGGAAGAGGAGAAGCCCGGTAACCGAATCTGGCCGGAGACGAGCAGGCTGCCCGTTTGGCATAATTTTCACTTTGAGTTTTGCACAAAGAAACTTTTTATGCGCCGCAGCTGCGGACGAGAGTTCACTTCGCATTGGAAATTAAAACCAAATTCCAATTAGTTTGCGCCACAACAGAACGTAGCATACTTTTAAGCGCGCGTGCAAATTTTCAATCACGCTGTAATTATGCTACTAGCGAAAGTAGTTTGATTGGCACATTATTCAATTAAAAACTTTGCTCAAATTCCAAAAACATTGCCACTTGAAAAAAAAGACATAACTTGTGCATGTTAGCATATAATTAAAACAAGCTTAATACGCTTTTTCATTAGCTTTACTTTCATATGGCAATTATAATTGCATTGTTAGTTGAACTGAAAATATTTCTACTACAAGTTAGCCTTATGCACAGTTTTATTCTTAATTTAAATATTACTATTTCAATACTGTATAAACAAATAATACTAAATCAATAATATAAATTGTTTAGGCATCAGTCAACTATTTTGTATTTTGCAATGATGCGAAAGTTCTTCAAATTGTTATGTTTAATACAAACTAGCTGATAACTAATACATCCAAGCTATTATTACTAATACTATTACTTTAGCTGCAACTTCTTTTACTACTAATTTATTGCATTTGCCACATTTACTACAACTACCACTATTAATTTTAGAGTTTTTCTTTAGCATAACTTCAACTTGTCTTTGCCATAATTGTAGTATCTACTTTTATTATTCCCACGCTATCGAAATCTGCAGATTTTTGAGCATGTCTGCGAGTCGGGCATGCCCCACTTGGCGTGCTCATTGTGGCGACAGCCTTTTTTGAGTTTGCTTAGATGTTGCAGGCACCGCATTGAATTTGCACCATAACGAGTTGTTGTTGCGCCGGTTTCATGAGTTTCTCCTGTTGTTTTTGGTGCTGCTGTTGTTTTCGCTGCCAACTGCAAGAGTTGATTAGAAAGTTTTTTCAACTTTCGCCTCCGCCGCCGCCGCCGCCGCCGCCGCTAACTGCAGCTGCTGTTGCTGTTGCTATCCTTGCTGCTGCAGTTGATGTTGTTGTTGTGGCCTTTCGCTGCGTTGCTCACTTGTTTCCATTAGGCAGCGAGTTTAGCAGGTCGCGATTCGCGGGCATATGTGGGTGCCAACTTGCCGCCTCTCTTCAGCCCCTCTGCCACGCCCCGCTCGAAACATATGCAACTCATATCCTGCTGAAAGTTCACAAGCTGTGTGAGAGTGTGTGCGGCTTATCGCTTGGCTGCGCTGTCGCTTAGCATAAAAACTATGGCACACAACTTTTCCTAATTAATTTTTAATGTGTGCAAAATGTTTTGTAAATGAATATTTACTTTAGTTTTACATAACCCAAGGTCTAATTCGTGTGTAGGACAGGGAAATGACTTTCTGACAGCGTCGACATGACAACAGATTAAACTCGAGTCGCAGTGGAAGGAGATATAACTGATGCTTAGGGAAAGGTAAAGAAACAAACTGCTCGCATCGATTTTATGTGCATTTTTATTAAGTGTTAATTAAGAAATATATATGCAAATTGCGCACTTTTGTGATTGTCACAAATTTGTACAATTTTTTAGTGCTTTTTCCCATATTGAAGCATATTTTTGCTGAATGTTTTCGCAGCTTGCACATCGATTATGAATTACAAATGGTTTGTGGAGCTTTCGACTAAATCCCTGCCATATGTGCGAATGCATTCAAAATATTTACCCTAGTTTTGCACATCCGGTCGCAACTGGCAGCTTAAACAAACGAACATGTTTTAGTTTTGAATTGAGTGCCAACTTGCGCCGCACACACACACACATAGACAGGAGCTCTTCAGGAAGAGGAGCATTTTATTTTTTTAGAATTTGCACAGCGTGGAGTGTGGTGGAGTGGAATTTGTGCCACGCCCTTAACTGTTGATTGCGTGCTCAAGTAACGCACTAATTGCATATGGCAATTTCTGGCCCCAGTTACAAGGATTCACACCCCACACACACAGATACACTTGCCTGCTGGACATGACACATGTCCAGCAACTAGCAAATTGTGGAAAGCAAAATGGAAGTGGCAAAAACTAAAGAGTGAGAAGAGCGCAGCAGAGATGCAAAGCACGCTCAGAGCTTCGCTCCATTATGCTCTTTATGGAGCGCAATCTACACACTCACAAGGACACTCATAAAGAGTCCTGGCATCCCCTTAACTAAACGTTTCTTTCTTTCATTTTTGTCTTCTGCAGAGATTTGCGATTCAATCACATTGAGAAGCTGACGGCCAATGCATTGAATGGCCTCGGCCAGCTGACGACTCTCTTCCTCAACGACAACGAAATGGCATTTGTGGAGGAGGAGGCCTTTAAGGATCTGACGGCATTAAGGTTTCTCTATTTGAACAAGAATCGCCTAAGCCGCTTACCCGCCACCATCTTTCAGCAATTGAGCAGCTTAGAGGCACTGTAAGTACACAAACTGCAGACTGCAGACTGCAGTCGGTTTCAATTTCAGCGCCGAGTTCAAGTTTAATTAAAAATATCGCGCATTCGCCACGTTAACCAAACCATTTCACTTCCCCCACAGCTATCTGGACGGCAACGACATTTGGCAACTGCCTGTTGGACTCTTCAACAATTTGCCACGTTTGCATCGCCTGTGAGTTCTTCTCTCTCTCTCGCTCTCTCTGTCTTTCGTCGTTGCACAACCTTGACTGAATATTTGGCTAACCATTTTGCTATTTTGTTTTCTACTCTGCAGCTTTTTGAACAACAACAAGTTTAGTAATCTGCCGCTGGACATGTTCAACAAATTGCCGAGTCTGAGGCAACTGCGTCTGGATGGCAACGCGATTGATTGCAATTGCGGTGTCTATTCACTCTGGCGTCGCTGGCATCTGGACAACGCAGCTCAAAGGGTCTCCATCTCACTGTCCTGTGCACAGCCCACAGCACTGCAGCGCCTCAGCTTCAGCCAGCTCAATGAACGGCATTTCCAATGTGGTAAGTTGCGAGTGTTGATGACACCACTAGGGGCTCAACACTCAGTTGTCGATTAAAGCTGACAACATTAATGAAAAGCAGGCAAAACAATATGTAGTTGAGTGCAGAATAGAGCCGAGCTGTCACTGCTTCAAATGCAACTGTTGATTACGCATTTTATCCAGTTGTCATGCTGCAAGCAAACCTACTCTATTAACACTTTAATTCAGATACAAGAAACATTTTAAATTATCTAACAGCCATTAAACGTAATCAGCTGGTAGCACTTAAAATCGAATTACAGTCGACCAACCAAGTATTATCTCGATTACGCTATCCAAATTGTAAAATCTAGCAGTAAAGCGCCGTTTTAAGCCAGTGGCACATTGGGCCGACAATAATAATTCTCGTTCCGCTTCCACAGTTAAGCCAGAGCTGCGGGCAGGACCCCACGACATGCACGTGAGCAGCGGCGACACCGTCAACATGCCCTGCGAGGTGGAGGGCCAGCCCAAGCCGGAGCTGATTTGGATGCAGAACACCAACGAGATCGGTGTGGAGCAGTCGCCACGCATGCAGGTGCTGCCCAGTGGGGCGCTGCGCATCAATGGCGTCGAATCGAATGACATTGGCATCTACGAGTGCATAGCGCGCAACGAAATGGGCGAGATCAAATCGCAGCCCATACGCATGATGGTCAACGATGCCGACACCAGGCTGAACGGCCTGCACGACCACGACCACGACGACGACCACCCGCTGGACAACGTACATCCGGCGGCTGGCAATCAGGTGCGGGCAAATGCTGCAGATGCGGATGTGGATGTGGATGTGGAGCCGACACCAATGCCGCCGCATTTCACCCATCAGCCGCACGACCAAATTGTTGCCCTGCATGGTGCCGGGCACGTGCTGCTCGATTGCGCCGCCAACGGCTGGCCGCAGCCAGACATACAATGGTTCGTCAATGGCCGCCAACTGTCCCAGTCCACGTCGGCGCTGCAGCTGCAGGCGAACGGCAGTCTGCTGCTGCTCGAGCCCAGCCAGTTGACAGCGGGCACGTATCGTTGCGAGGCCCACAACAGCCTGGGCTCTGTGCAGGCCACCGCCCGCATCGAAGTCAAGGGTGAGTCCACCGCTTGTGTCCAGTTTGGGCAGCGTTAATGTGCCCCATGCTTCCGCCGCTGCCTGCAGCATGCCGCATGCTGCCGGTTGCCGCAGTTTCAACTGTCGCGCTTAACACAATTTGCAGTCGATTTAATTTGTATTGAGTTATCCGTTTAACAGTTTGCAGTTGCCCGACCTGGTCCGACCCGACCCGACCCGACCCGACTCTATAGACCTTCAATGGGGGGCCGTGGTAACTTCGTTTGTTCATTCCCAATTGAGCGTCCATGATTTAAGTCAACTGGCTATCGCTGAATTCAACTGCAGTGTGTACTTTTATTGCAGGCAATTGGATTCACTCAGAGCTTAAGATTAATTGGTTGCAAAACAAAAAAACGCGGGCGAGTTGCAAACAGCGATTTACGAGCGATTTCCAATTTATTGGCATAGTTTTTAATGCCTCTCCATTTTCGGCGAAGCAGTTGCACTCTATTTATAGCTGCCACAGCTCCATAAATCAAGTAATTCCTTCTTAAAGTCATGCGAAATGCGCTCGCTTTAAATTTCGCAAGGAATTCATATTTTACTTTAGACAAATGCCTGGATTAACTAATTGTATAATTCATATTTAAAGTTAGATAAAAGTCTATTTATTTGTGGTCTTTTTTTGGACTATCAGTTCATCAGCAAAACCAAGAAATTTAATACATCATGACATTGTTAAAGTATCTCTTACTTAGTTTTTAGTTTTCATGCAGCTTGAATTCATAATTAATCAGGCATTTTAATTGGGTTTTTCATTCGTATGTCGCCCATTAATAATAATTCTATTAAAATGCAATTAATGGCGGTCAACAATCATACCCGACTATAGCTTTTTTGCCAAGTCAAAGTGCTATAATTCCAGCACGTAGTGCGCAATTTGCGAGAGTATTTAAATGTTTGCTTTAATATCTTTAATTGCTAAGCCAAACCAGCGCGACGTGACTGTACTTTTAATGGCATTAGCCAGACAAGCGAGGAGGGGCGAGAGGAGTAAAGTGTGCAGTCAGCGCCTTAATCACAATGGCTCATTATAATTTGTGGTCACAGCACAAAATGAAGTGCAAAATGTGCGCATTATTTTCGCAAAATTAAGTGCAAAAATTATAAACTATTTTGGATGCAGCACGCACTTTGCAACCAGCGGGATGGGCGTGCCACTTCAAGCAGTCAAGCGTGGCATTTGGTCAGCATAATTAACCCCCCGAACACACGCACACACGCACACACACACATACACACATACACGCGCGTGGGGAGGGAGGGAGACAAACCAAAATGGCGACCAGCAGTTTGTTTGAGCTGCGCCAAAAAGTATGCTGTGAAAAATGTGTTTGCATTATGCATACGACCCGTGGGACGCAATAGGCAAAGTGGACAGCAGGAAAACAGAAAACTGCACAAAAAAAAAAAAAAAAAACTGAAAATAAAGAGAGGAACAACAACGACAAAGAACGCATGGCGAAATGACCGCCAGCTGGTGAAATTCGGAATTTATATTTCGGTTCGCTTTCATTTCTTCAATTTTTGCTGGCGCTGCTATTTGGAGCGGGAGAAATTGCTCAAATCGCTCAATGCGCCTCGTTGCATTCTCGTTGCAGATTTACCCGAAATTTTAATGGCACCACAAAACCAAACAATCAAACTGGGCAAAGCCTTTGTGCTGGAATGCGATGCCGATGGCAATCCGTTGCCCAGCATAACCTGGCAATTCAATGGCCAACCACTCGAGGCCAGCGCCGACCTGCTGCTGGAGAACGAGAACACCGAGCTGCTGGTTAGCGTGGCCAAGGAGCAGCATGCGGGTAAGCCCACCACCCACCCAGCATTCAGCATTTACAGTTCGCAGTCTACATAAAAACATTTCAACGTTTGCCAGGTGTCTATCGCTGCACGGCCAGCAACGAGAACGGCGAGGTTAGTGCTTGGGCCGCGATTAAAGTGGAGCAGTCGCAGTCGCCGCCGCGTTTGGCCATCGAGCCAAGCAATTTGGTGGCCATTACGGGCACCACGATTGAGTTGCCCTGCCAGGCGGAGCAGCCCGAGGACGGACTTCAAGTAAGTTGCGCTGTCCAAAAAAGTTGCAAGTGCAAGAGCGACTGCGAGTATTTGCCAGCCACTTGTTGACACACTCATTCTCATCCCCAGATTGTCTGGCGTCGCGACGGACGTCTCATCGATCCCAACGTTCAATTGGCCGAGAAATATCAAATAAGCGGCGCTGGCAGTTTGTTTGTCAAGAATGTGACTATCCTCGACGGCGGACGCTACGAGTGCCAGCTAAAGAACAGATTCGGCCGTGCCACTGCCTCGGCTCTCGTCACCATCAGGTGAGCACAGTAGACACTGCTTTGTGTCGGTAATAGCGGAAACTTGCGCTTTAAATACACTGCAATCAATGCGGCAAGTTCCGCTCAAAGGAAACAACTTTCGATGCAGCCTCTCAAAGCACTCAAGCGACAGACAGTGCTTAAGTAGTAAGGATCCTGCACTTAAATGTATTTAAGAACGCAACAAACTTGCTTAATTAATTCCAAAAAATTGTTGTACTGCTTGCAAGTGGTCGAAAATAGCCACTTACTGCCAGGCACCGTGGTGCGAGCACGCAAGCAGTTTAAAATGGTCAACGGGGAGCGATTCCCGTCAAGTGTTTTGCCATTTAACAATCACTTTATTCGCTTTGCCTCGCTCTCTTATGCAAAGCGAGCAGCTTGCAACCCTATAAGGCGATAAACTAAGCATAAAACTATGGCACACTGAACAGAGTTGCATGAACCACTTTGAAACCATAAAAAGCTTTAGTTGAAATTGGTTTAGGTTTTTTTTGTTTTGATTACTATTTAAGCACTAATCGTAGTTATTATTAAAGGCAAAATTATCATAATTGTGTATATTATCTACAGTCTGCACCACTGTGCAGGTGACTTAATGGCATTTGAAGCACTTCCTATTTTAGTTTAAGCAAGCAAGTTGATAATCCCTTTAGGCAAATATCGTTGTTGAGTTCACAAACTTTCAGCAGTTGCTCGTCGGCCGCGGTCCCACTGTGCCGCCGGCTAAACTGCATATAAAATATGCACTAAAAGACATCAAAAAGCGGCGACGAAAGCACAAAAGTTGCTGTGCCAGTTGGCAGCTCTGTAAAACGTGCCAAGACAGGACAAGGAACGTGACAAACCGACAAAGGGCGCGAGAGAGGGAATGGGGAGACACAGTGGGACAGTGGGACATAGGGACTGAAATGGGCAGACAACCGCACAAGTTGTTCAAATTGCCCAAATTGAAATTGAGTTGACAAGTTGTTCATGGGACTGGAACCTGCTTCAGTTGCTGTGTCTTCGACTGACGCCGTCGAGTCTGCGCTCCAACTTTTCCAAGATGAAACCAAAAGGCAAAAAATTATCTGTGGGTTGGCGGGGGGGTTATGGGCGTTGTTGCAGGGGCAACATGCATGCAGGCCGTAAATCAATTTGGGGCCTGGCAATGATAAAGCAAAAGCCGCACAAAACGGTAAACCAAAGCAAGCCCACAAATCTCCCAGTAACAGCAGCAGCAGCAGCAGCAGCAAAGAAAGCTAACCAAAGGCGTTGCTTACGCAGCCGTTTTTAAATGCATAATGCAGCAGGAGGAGCAGGGCACGAGGCTGAGGCTGAGGCTGCTTGCCTTCTTCTGCTACTTCCGGCTGCCATATGACCTGCTTCCCTCTATGAGATTGTGTGCTGTGTGCTGTGCTGTGCTGTGCACGCATCATTTAGTTTCGCTTGCCAGCTGTGGGCGAGCAAGTCTGCCAGGATGCAGGCTGTGTGTGTTGTGTTGCACTGGCAGCAGCGGCTTACAGTTGTGCCAGCAGCATTAGAAACTTTACTCATTACGCTGTGTGCCAACCTCAGTCGCCAGACCGCAGCAAAGCGACGGCAGTCTGCAGCTAACAAACAAAATTGAAAAAAGGCAAAACGCTAAAAGTGAAAAAACTCCAACCACGCCGAGTATGCTGAGTCACAGACCAAGAACGGCAGCCTAACGTTGCGCACAACAACAAAAAGCAAACGAAAACCGCTGAAAGCAGCGACAACAGCAACAACAACGAAGACAACACCAACAACTGAAATCCGCCTAACTTGTGGGTAATGCTGGCGTAAAACAAAAGCTTATCCTGTTACTGGGCTGCTAATGGAGGGCAGGGTGTCCTGGCCACGGAAATACGTTGCCATTGCCGCACAGCATGTGGCACACTCACCCAAGCAGCCTCACACTCGCACTCGCACACGCACACAGAGTTAAGCCAAGAAAAGACACACACTAGAAAAGTCGCTTAAGCTCGACAATCTGACTTAAGATATACACTTTAATTGCAGTGAAAACAAGCTTGCATAAGAGAGAAAGGGATTATTAATGCAGCCCGACAAACACTGCTTATACACTATAAATTCCCAGAGAAATAAGTACATATTTCTAACGCATATTATGCCACATATTTAAATGTTCATTTTAGAGAGCGATTTAAATCCAAACAGATATTTTCTCCTAGAAAATAATGCAGCAGTTTTAAGCTTAGTAATTTTGTTTTTTTAGAAGAAGATTAAGGTTTTTATTTCATAGAATTATAATTACCACAACTTGTCAAAAAGCTATTGAGACGAAAAATCAAATTTAAAACGTATTATTTAAATTGCTATATTTCAAATTCCTCACAGCTTTACAAACACTAAAATTAAAGTGCTATTTTAGCTATCGAAATCCATAAATTGTAATACAAATCATTCATTTATTTATGTTTAATAAAATATACCAACCGCCTTACTAGTTAGGCAAGCCCCTCAGCAAACTGAAGTAGTTAGGGTATCTACAAACGCTCGGGCGTGCCAGAAAAAGCGCAGCCACAGAAATGGCCATGTGGCAGCGCGAAATATGTAGTGCAGTGTAGTTGCCTGGCTGCCTGGATGGTTGGCAGTGGCTGGGTTGCTATTTGCTGGCTGGCTGGTTGGTTGGCTGGTTGGATGGTCGGCTAGATGGCTGGCTAGATGGCTGGCTCGCTGGCAGTGGGATAGTTGATAGCGAGTGGTAAGCAGTGGTTGTGGTGCAACAGGGTGTATTATGGTCGTTAAGTTATTACCTACCACGCCGACAATGCCAAAGTTTACACAGCGAAAGTTTCCAAAAGGGAAATTCCTTTAACGGCAACAACGACAACGACGACGACGTCGACGACGGCGGCGAGAATGCGAGGCATGAATTGTTGTTAATGCCAATGCAGTTGTTGTTGGAGTTGTCCTTGTTGTAATGGTAGCTGGGCAGCTAGAGCTTTTCGCGTGGATTTCGCTTAACTGCAACAAAAAGTGTGCCATAATTTTGTGCGCTACGAAGTCAGCAAGCAATTGCCAACGGCAACAGACCAACAGCAAAGACGAATCCTCGCCAAGGACCAGCTAGAATGCAGCACAACTCTGTGAGAAACTTTCGTTCTACTTGCGGATTTTTATTAGTCAACGGCCTTTTAAGGAACCTCCGAAGCTGCCAACAATTAATTGCAATTAAAGTGCGAAAACTGTGAAAAGTCGCGCTATCTTAATATTAATTACTGCATTTTCGTTGCAGAAAGTTGGCAAAATACAAAGGCAAACAGCAACATCGTAAATCACGATTGTTTTGCAAACTTTTGCAATAAGCGAGGAGCCGTACACAACGTATACTTAATATAAGCAGTATACGGATAACAAGTATACGTTGCTTAAGCACCATAGACAATGAGCCAATAAATCTATTATTTTATCGTATTTAATCTGCTTGAGCTAGTCTTGGAAAACTATGTCTTTGGTATACGCAATTGGCTTGGACGAAACAAATACTTTAAAATGAGAAGCAACAAACTAAAACCAATAAGTATATGAATCAAAATGTAGAAATATGTTCAGAATAAAGTAATATTGGCAAATGAATAGAATAAATTTCTTTAATTACTATTACAAAAAATAACAAATAGTGATAAACGTTCTTATTATTTGTAAAGAGGTTGAAAATGTTAATCTCCATTTAAAGCAAAACTTAATCCTTGTCGATAAATATTACTTCTCGAATAATAATTTCTTTGATACGCCAAAACGCTGAATAGTTTTATAGCTGTGCTCTCTCTTTTTTCTTTGCATGCTCCCCAGAAACAATGTGGATCTCGCACCTGGCGATCGTTATGTGCGCATCGCCTTTGCCGAGGCCGCCAAGGAGATCGACGTGGCCATCAACAACACGCTGGACATGCTCTTCTCCAACCGCTCGCACGGCACCCCGCCCAACTTTGGTGAACTGCTGCGCGTCTTCCGCTTCCCCACGGGCCAGGCGCGACAGTTGGCGCGCGCTGCGGAGATCTACGAGCGCACCCTGGTCAACATACGGAAGCATGTGCAGCGCGGCGAGAACCTGAGCATGGACAGCGAGCAGTATGAGTTCAGGGATCTGTTGTCGCGCGAGCATCTGCATTTGGTGGCCGAGCTGTCGGGCTGCATGGAGCATCGCGAGATGCCCAACTGCACGGACATGTGCTTCCACTCGCGCTACCGCAGCATCGAGGGCACCTGCAACAATCTGATGCATCCCACCTGGGGCGCATCGCTGACCGCCTTCCGCCGCCTGGCGCCGCCCATCTACGAGAATGGCTTCAGCATGCCTGTGGGCTGGACCAAGGGACGCATGTATGCCGGCCATCCGAAGCCGAGTGCGCGACTCGTGTCCACTTCGCTGGTGGCCACCAAGGAGATAACGCCGGACACGCGAATCACGCATATGGTGATGCAGTGGGGACAGTTCCTCGACCACGATCTGGACCACGCCATACCGTCGGTGAGCTCGGAGAGCTGGGACGGCATCGACTGCAAGAAGACCTGCGAGTTCGCGCCGCCCTGCTACCCCATCGAGGTGCCGCCGAACGATCCGCGCGTGAAGAATCGCCGCTGCATCGATGTGGTGCGCTCCAGCGCCATCTGCGGCTCCGGCATGACGTCGCTCTTCTTCGACGGCGTGCAGCACCGCGAGCAGATCAATCAGCTGACCTCCTACATCGACGCCTCGCAGGTCTACGGCTACAGCACACCCTTCGCGCAGGAGCTGCGCAACCTGACCACCGACGAGGGTCTGTTGCGCGTGGGCGTTCACTTTCCCAACCAGAAGGACATGCTGCCGTTCGCAGCGCCCCAGGACGGCATGGACTGTCGCCGCAACCTGGACGAGAACCAGATGAACTGCTTCGTCTCCGGCGACATTCGCGTGAACGAGCAGGTCGGCCTGCTGGCCATGCACACCGTCTGGATGCGCGAGCACAATCGCATTGCGGCCAAGCTGCGCGACGTCAACCCTCACTGGGATGGCGACACTCTCTACCAGGAGGCACGCAAGGTGGTTGGCGCCCAGATGCAGCACATCACGTATACGCAGTGGCTGCCGCTGATCGTCGGCGAGAGTGGCATGCAGCTGCTGGGCGAGTACCGCGGCTACAATCCGCAGGTGAACCCCAGCATTGCCAACGAGTTCGCCACCGCTGCGCTGCGCTTCGGCCACACCATCATCAATCCCATACTGCACCGCTTGAACTCCAGCTTCCAGCCCATACCCCAGGGACATCTGCAGCTGCACAAGGCCTTCTTTGCACCCTGGCGCCTGGCCTACGAGGGCGGCGTCGATCCGCTCATGCGCGGCATGCTGGCGGTGCCCGCCAAGCTCAAGCTGCCCGACCAGAACCTCAACACGGAGCTCACCGAGAAACTGTTCCAGACAGCGCATGCCGTGGCACTCGATCTGGCCGCCATCAACATACAGCGTGGTCGCGATCACGGCATTCCCGGCTACAATGTATATCGCAAGTTCTGTAATCTGACTGTCGCCGAGGACTTCGATGATCTGGCTGGCGAGATTAGCAATGCGGAGATTCGGCAGAAGCTGCGCGAACTCTACGGACACCCGGACAACATTGATGTCTGGCTGGGCGGCATTCTCGAGGATCAGGTGGAGGGCGGCAAGGTGGGGCGGTTGTTCCAGTGTCTGCTCGTGGAGCAGTTCCGGCGACTGCGCGACGGCGATCGCTTCTACTATGAGAATCCAGGCGTCTTTCTACCCGAGCAGCTTGTGCAGATCAAACAGTCGAACTTGGGACGCGTGCTCTGCGATGTGGGCGACAACTTCGACCAGATGACCGAGAACGTCTTCATTCTGGCCAAACACCAGGGTGGCTACAAGCAGTGCGAGGATATACCCGGCATCAATCTGTATCTGTGGCAGGAGTGCGGCAACTGCAACAACCCGCCGCCCATCTTCGACACGTACGTGCCGCAGACTTACACCAAGCGCAGTCAGCGCAGCAAACGCAATGTTCAACAGGATCTGGAGGTGCCCACGGCCGAGAGCTATGACAGCGCCTTGGAGGCGCTCTTCCAGGTGAACGAGGAACGCGTCAGCGGCCTCGAGGAGATCATCGGCAGCTTCCAGAAGGAGCTGAAGAAGCTGCACAAGAAGCTGCGCAAACTCGAGGAGGCCGAGCCCGTGCCACAGATCGTTCAGCTGGCGCCCGCCGCCCAAGTCCCAGCGCAGGCTGCTGTGAAGCCAAAGCGCAGCCACTGCGTCGATGACAACGGCACCACCAGGCTGAACAACGAGGTCTGGACGCCGGATGTGTGCACCAAGTGCAACTGCTTCCACGGCCAGGTGAACTGTCTGCGCCAGCAGTGCGGCGAGGTCAGCTGCCCGCCCGGCGTTGAGCCGCTGACGCCACCCGAGGCCTGTTGTCCACACTGCCCCATCATGCCCAGCTCGAAGCCGGTGGTGAAGTGAGCGCACAGAGCGGCAATTTTGCATATCGACTTAACGCAGTAATCAAAGCAACTGAATTCTTAGTAGCCACATTCAACTCCCAATAATTGACGGATGCACGCACATTGGCATCCGCCTATTAATCCTAACCGATAACGCACACACACACACACGCCCGCACACACAAACAGAGCAAAAGTAATTAATTAATTAACAATTTAACGAAGAATTCAACTTAACATTTACCGCTACACATGTAATAAATAAAGCACATTAAATAGCAAACAGTTGCACTTCCTTCGTGTATCGTTCTCAAGCTCGAGGGCGATAGTTGCGCGATATTTGCGATACTTTCGGCACTCTCGCTTCACGTTCGTTTCTTGGTTCACTGGGTTGGCATCAAAACACTCTCTCTCGCACTACTCAAAGTTGACGTATTTGGTGTGTGTGCCCTTTGCTATGACAGCATTGTTTTTCTTGTGCTTCAGCACGCAGTCAATGTACGCAAGATTCTTGCCAGCACGCACCGTGTTTGCCTCGATAACCACTTCGTCGCCAACGCGTGCTCCTTTCAGATAATTGACATTGATATCCACAGATACACCCGGATGGCAAGGCTTCGACATCAGTGCATAGGTGGTCACCATGTCCACCAGTGTTGCTGTGTAGCCGCCGTGCAGACCGCCGCCCTTATTGACATGCTCTTTATCCACCGTGAACTCCGCAGTGCAAACTCCATCTCCGCCGCCAATAATTTTCACCTACCGAAAGCAATGTACATTAATGAATTTCAGCTACGTTTTGCTTTTGCTAATTTCTCACTTTTTCCAAGTGGCGTTCGAATCCTGTTGCCTTAGCTATGATTTCGCTGATGTGCTTGACAAATTCCAGTCCCTTTTTGCGAGTGCCCATTTCGGCAATTGTTACGAAACGCGTGCACAACAGAGAAAACGCAATTAACGTGAGCGCAACAGCTGTTCGATAACTTAGCTATCGATATGCCTGCATAGCATAATAATAGTCTGTTGTCTCAGACGTCACTCGTTAAGATAAGAAAATCACAATAAAATACAATTACTGCTGTCTATCTATTTATTCGAATATCATGACTGGCAGTTTTAACTCGTCTTCGTGTCCAAGTCCACAAATTTCGTTTGGCCTCCCTTTGCTATGACTTTGCCAGTTGCTTTAATACGCAACTCACATTCAATGTAGGCCATTTTTCGACCCGCATGCACTGTATTGGCATCCACTTCGACGACATCGCCTGGTCTAGCGGCAGCCAGATAGCTAACGTTAAGGCTGGAGCTAACACCCGGATGCGAACCCTTGGACATGAGGGCATAGGTAGTGACGTTATCTAGAATTGTGGCCGTCAAACCGCCGTGCAACGAGCCCATGCGATTCAAATGCTCAGCTGCCACAGTGAATTCACCCACGGCGCGTCCTTCGCCACCACCAGTTATTTTCACCTGCAAACATTTAAAAGTGGCGCGTTATCGATAGCTCGCTGCTTACATAATATCGATAAAATGAGTCAGCTGGTTTGCGTTTCTCTTTGGCTTTTTCACAATTACGGCGTCGTTGCTTAAAATCACAAACTAACCATTTGCGTTACTCGATCGAAGCTGGATCCTTTGGATATATATTCGGCCACCTGCTTGACCAATTCCACACCACGCTTGGCTGCCATTGTGCTTGTACTATTTGCTGCCTCTTTTGGCTATTTATTTAATTGAAGAGCGGTGCAGAACTCTTCGCGACGAAATGAGAAAAACTACTGAATCAAGCGCTGGCGATGAGAAAGGTGAGCGCAAGCGTCTGGCTATACTATATACAATGCGAATAAACGTGAATGAATTGGTTATGAAATCTTATGTACGAAAACAATAAATAAGCGTCTAGACTTTGACATGTGTAATTTGCGCGTTTTTGTTTTGCTCGCGTTGTCCGCTTCTGCTTCGTCTGCCGGCAAATGCGCGGAGTGCGATAATGGAACTTAGTTAATCATGGTGAATAAGGGAATTGTTAGAGTTGCTATACAATGACAGCTGCATTAATTGTTGCCTTAACAAATTAACACTTAATTAATTACTAATCGTCCAGCAACAAAAATCACACTATTTTAAAATAAAACCTAATAAGGTTCTCCAAACATTCAATTCCAAATTCATGCAATTCCCAAGTAGTTATTAAGCTTGACTTAATTCAACAAAATCACTTAGCCTTGTTTAACTACTTGCACGTTTTTTCAACAGCCGAGATTGTGCTGAAGTTTCAGCAAATTGCCAAGGATGATCTGCGACAGGATAATGCCCGGGACTTTATATGCCACACAGCCGATGGCAACTGCATTGCGCTCATTGGTTCCAAGACGGACCTGACCACACTCGAGTTGATCAACAAAGTGAGCTATCAAATGTCGCTGCCTTACTTGGTCGCTAACTTCGAGTGCTCGCCGCGAGCACGTCCCTTGGACAAACTGGTGCAACAGGTGAATGTGCAGCACATCTACAACAAATGTAATGCTTTGGAGGTGCAACAATTGAGTCTGGATCCATGTTATGCCGGCATCTCGCCACAGGAAGTTGCTGACGCCACGCTCCTAGCCGCCAAATGGTCACCACAACTGCTGCCCAATGGCAACATGCTGCTGGCGTTCCTCAACAGTTACGGCTCCCTGGAGCTGGTCAGCAAGAAGCCACAGCACTCGTTCTGGCATCACTACGAACAGTACGATATATCCGCCACGTTCAGGGATGAGCTACAGCCGCCGTTCGAGGTGGCACCGGATAAGATCGATACGTTTCGACGGTATCAGGCGTTCATTGATCGCAGCTGGATCACCATGTTCGCCTGGCGTTCGCTTAAGTCGGATAATGGCAACCATGTGCTGATCTTGGGCACCGCCGTTGGCAGCTTGTGGACACTCAACTTGAGCGGCGACGCACAAACCGTGCAGGCGTTTTGTGAGCTGCACACGCTGCTGGATCGCATCTGTTACATGCATGTCTTTGACGATCTACTGCTGGTGGGCGACATCAGTGGACTGGTTCATCTCTATCGATTCAATGAGAGCGCCGAGGGCGGCATGGAACTGGTGAAACCGCTCTGGTTACGTCCTGATCAAATGTCCCTGCAACAGGCTGTGGTAACGCACTGCGCCGAACGCAAGTGCTACTACATTGCCTGTTGCAAGGGCGCACATCTGCTCATCTGGTGCATGCCACAAGGTGCAGGCACCGACAACTGGCTGGAGACACGTTTTCTTGTAGGCGGCATAAAGATATCAAGTGAGTGTGCTCAGCTAGTTATCATCTCTTGCATTCATTTTCAATGTTTTACCAGGTATTTGCAGCATTGACAACTGCAGCTATGCGCTGGCCACGGCGCGCGGTCCCTTTTATCGAATTGAAGTCCACCACAAGGCAGCTCAGCTGAGTGTGAACAAGCAGCTGATTGAAGTCGACGATGCGGAGAACCTGAAGGCTGTTGGCATGTTCAGTAGCCCGAAGAAGAACTTGCTAACAGTGCTCTTTGTGCGCAACAAGGAATATCTGATCGACAACAAGACACAACGTCGCGAACTGACGATCTGCGTGGGCAAGCTGGGCAAGAGCGATTCACTCGCTAGACTATCTGAGCTGCTGCCAGCTAACGAACCAATCAACAGCTACAAGGATCTGCTGAGCGATGTGCGTCTGCAGATCTATAATCGTATCGACATAGAAAAGTTTGCCAAGTTCGCTTCCTGTGAGTCGATTGACTTCCATGAGCTAGCCACGCAAGCGCAACTACAACAGCTGCAGCTCAAGTATCATGTGCTGGATGCTCTGCACCACGTGCAGCAGTATCAATCGTCTGACTATTGCGAGCTGGAAATGCAACTGCTGTTGGCCATGTTGGCCATTACTCACATTCGACTGCGTCTACAGTATTTGTCCGAATTGGCTAATAGAACGCCTTTCCAGACTAAGGCAACACAATGCCAGCTGCAAGAGATTGTGCGCATCAAGCAGCAGCTGGAGCAGTCGCTCCAGAAAGAGCAGCCCATCAATGCAAGCATCAAGCGTTTTTTGGACTTTGTTGACGTACACTTCAATGCGCTACAGCAGAAGCTGGGCAGGCCTCCTGTGCTCGATGTCAAGCAGGAGCCCAAACGCTGCTGCATCTCCTACATGGAGGTAAGCAAAATAGCTATAATATTTGTTATTTGCAACAGCAACAGTAGTATTTTTGTAAGACAAACTTCGATGAGAATTTGTGTGCTTGGAAAAAATATATGGCAATTAAATTGTTTCGAACAATTAGTAGAGCCTTTAAAAAAGATCATTAAATTAAAAAAAAATGTAATACTTGAAAATTGAGCATGAAAGCTGTGCAATCAATATTTATGTATCAATATTTACTCTAATCGTAATGCCATTCATTTATTTTTTTATTCTACAGTTGCTGCCCGAGTTGGAGACTCATTACTGCACGATCTGTGGTCGCCAGGCATTGATGGAGCAGCAATTGTTACTGGAACTGTACGAGCCTGGCAGTTGCTTAATTTGTCCCTACTGTCATGGAGCATTCGCCATGGAGTTGTGCGATGCGTAAACATGGAACAGAGCGCGCCCAAATTCCGATGTAAAAACAATTCCGCAAAAACGAAAATGAAAACCAATTTTTTATGCATTTTTCTACTGCGAATGAAAACTTTGCGGAATTGTTTTTAGCAACGGAATTTAACACACGCCTGTTTTCAATTTATTCAACTGAATTTTAGAGTGTGAGATTGTGTCGTGTGTGGGTGTGTGTTTGAAAGTTGTAAGTGCAATTAAATGTTTAAGAAACAAATGGGTTCAGTACAGCGAAACATAAATAATGGGACTTGTTTCTAACATCAGAATGTCCTGCTCGAGCTGACGCAGATCGCTCTCCAGCTTGCCCTTGCGTTGACGCTTGTTCTCGCTGTCGATGAGCAGCGACATGGACTGATAGCTTTTAGTCATCTCATTGAGGTGGGCACGCAATCCCACCAACAGCTCATTGCGTTCCGCTTGATCCATTACACGCATGCCCGGCATATCTGGCGGCGCGTCTTTGTTGGCCGCCTGTCGCTCTTGCGGCTTCTGATCGTCCTTAGCCTGCTCCTGCGGCTTCTCGCCGTCCTTGCTCTGCGACTGCGCCACTTGCAGCTTCTGAGTGGACGATGGCGAGGGCTTAAGGCCGCCGCAGAGCTCATTGAGGCGCCGCTGCTCCTTGCAGCAAGCATCATGTGCCTCTGTCAGCATTTTCTTGGTCTTGTGTATATAGACGGGCACCTGGCCGAAGTCTTTGCGGCACACATATTGTGGCACGAGTCCCGAGTTGAGTAGATTCTGGCGTGTGCCCACTGGCGTATCCACGTAGCGTGGCGGCGGTGGACAGCGCACAGTGCTGCGAGCACAGCGAATATTGCGCAGCACAAAGTTCGGCACCATATCAGACTTTTTCTCCTTCTTGCCAATCTCGGGCAACGGCGGCATGCCAGCCATTTTGGGACACACGTGAAGGTTCTCGCGACGCCACTTGACGCCTTGGTTCTTGCGCAGAAAGGCACACGGTGGATCGAGTGGCACATTGGCACAGCCCATGGTGCGATGAAGCGATTTCTTGGCATCCGTTAACAACCGCACGCCATCCTTGAGCATGACGACGGAATGTTTCTTGTACTCCTCATTGAGACGAGAGCGCAGCTCGTTGGCGTACTCAGCTGCCATCTCCGCGGTGTCCTTGGGGCCTTCACCTTCACCGGCCTCAGGCGGCGGGGCTGCCCGGTTTTTGGCTTCCTTTTGGTTCTCCTTTTGGCGCTCCATGTTGAAGATGTTCTCATCGTGATGTGTAATGTAAACCAGCGACATGGTTGCCACTTATATCTGCTCGCTTTATATAAAAATAATTTTTTTTTAAATATCTCTGCTCCAATAAAATATGTTTTGTACTGTTTTGATACGAAGTCTACCCGATAGTAATATGTAGTTGTGGCAGAGAAGACTATGTTTTCGTTGCCAAGACATTTCAGGCATTTCAAAATTGGTTGTCAAAATAATTCAGCCGTTGCTTCAGCAACCTGAGAAATGCAGGTTTCCAACTATTTCAAAAGATTGCAACGATGAAGAAAAAAATATCATAAAAATGGAAATAACTCAAAATCTAAAAGAATGTAGCATTGAAGACAATTTGAATGACGCGCCGAAATCATTGCTTCTACTTGCTGCTGATTTCTCTGCGCCTGGTAGTAAAATGAACCGTTTGAAGAAAATACTGTTTTTAAATGAATATAAATGTGCAATAACTGTGTAACTGCCTTACTCTTGAAAATGTTTTGTTGGTATTTTCGAAGCTGTCTACCGTCCGATAGATGGCGCTACTTCACATTTCAATGATACTATTGAGCTAACTACTCTATTCAAATGAGATAAAAAATTTAGTACAATTTTGTAAGATTAAAAAAGGTGATTTATTAAAGCACAATATCAAGCCGCAGCTTGTGTCGCACACGAGTTACACTTACATAATAATTGTATATAATTCGTTAATGTAAAAAATTCGTGTTGTATATAAATAGTAGATGTTCGTGTGTGTACATAAAAAATAGCACTAAAAACGTCAGGTTTTGTATTTTGATTTTAGCAGGCGTTACACTAATTAACTGTGTGTCCACATTGGGGAAGGAAAATTAAACATTGGAAGCACGCTGACAAAGAACAAATACATCATCTCTAGAGACAGACGGCAAATAGCAGTATTTGAAAAACACGCCAAGTGGGCACAAAGAGTATACGCACTTAATACAATTACTTAAATGTCTAGGTCAATATGTATATATATATATATGTATATGGATATGGATGTATATGAGGGGTTTGTATGTGTATTTGTAGACGCTTCAATATGAATACGAATACATCAAAGCCACGTAGAATTTGCACTGTTTTAACAGCATTTGTATAGGCACTACGAAAAAATGAGAACTGCGCTTTTGTATTATTGCACATTAATCATATGAGTCACGTGAAAGAGGCGGAAGTTTCGAAAGAACGCATTATTTGTTGCTGCCACTCTCATTGCTCTCCTTGTTGCGCTCCTCGCGTATGCGCTTAAACGCCTCCGTCTTGACAAAGTCCACCGAGTTGTAGACAACGCTGCTCTTAACTGGGGCACGCACTGCCGCCGCATCCGTTGCACCGAGACGCACACCACCGCCCACCGCAACACCGCCCTGCGAATACAGATTGCCCACACTCATGCTCTGGCGATTGAGCAGCGGCGGCTTGTTGCTCACATCCAGATCAAAGTACTGCAACTTATGCTCAGGCTGTGCTTGAACCGCTGCTTGTGCTTGCTGCATGAGCGCGGCGGCTGCTGCTGCGGACGCCGATGTGGATATCATGGCTGCTGCGGCGGAGGCGGTGCGTTGATGCTGCACTGACTGACTGCCAGGGCTGTTGGGATGCTGACGATGCTGTTGACGAGGCAGCGTACGTGTCTCATGGAAATAGCCGACAGTGCCTGGTGAATGCACATCAGTCTCATGAGGCAGCACCATCGATAGCGGCGCGCCAGACGAGCGCCGCATGGCCGACGACATGGTGGCCGAAGAACCCATCTGACGAGAAACAGAGAGATTAGTAGAATCCAAACATTTGTGTACACCGGATATAGGCTATTAGCAGCATGTATTTTATGCAAATCACTACAAATGAATTGTTTACAAAAATAACTGACTATAACAATCGCTTGCTTAATGGTTTTATGCCAACAATTCTGTTAATGTAATAAGATACAATGATCGCTATAGGAACCATCATTGAGCTGTGTTGTAAATGATGTGTGAGTTATTTGAATTAGCTTGAAAAGGCAATGGCTATCAACATTTTGCTATTAAGTTGTGTATAATGACTAACAACTCATTCATTGTTCAATAATTTCAATAAGATTATTATATTAGCATTGTGTGCTGCTTTTAACCCATATATTATGTCTGTTTTCTGTTTTGTGAACTCACCTTGTGTATGGGTTTGCACTTGCGATCGACGCTGGGCGGAGCAGCAGACTGCAGCTTTGTGGCGCCCAACTTGCTGCTCAGCTGCTCCATGGCGCACACTGGCGGCTTGGCGGGAAACTCCTCGGGTGGCTTGTCCTCCACGCTCGCCTTGTGCGTCAACTCGGCCGGCTTGGGCTTCAGCTTGCGATTGACAGGCGGACAATCGGTTTGCTCGATGAAATCATAACGAAACACATTGCCCTCCATGCGCGTGGGCGCTGCATTTGTATAACAATGTGGCCGTGGCAAAGTGCGTGCACTTGTCGGTGAATTGGTCGCGGTCACAGTGTGCGATGTCGCTGGGCTGGGATTTACGAGTGCTGCAGCTGCGGCACTGGCATCAGCCATAAGATTCGGTGTGGAGGCGGCGATGGGATTGGAATTGTGCGGACTGGTCACAGGACGCTCGCCCAGCGGCTGTCCCATGTTGCAGTAGGGCAGCTGATGGGAGCGTGGAATGTCATAGCTCTCTTCGATCGACGAGGAATTCGCATGGCGTGTGGCATCAATCGCTGGCGATGTGTTCTCCGTGTCCGACAGCTGCGGCAGATCGCGGGTTAGTCTGCAAGCAAAATATGAACAGTGAGTTACATGCTGGCGTTTACAGCTCTCAGAGCGTTTACTTTTCATTCTCCTTAAAGTCCAGTATGAGATTGTTTTTGTTCTTCAGCACTTTGGCCAGCTTCTGGAGCGGATGATGTTCGCCAGCGCCATCGGCAGCTGCTGTGGCATTGCTGTCAACTAGTTTGCCATGATTGTCGCCTGCTGTGGGCGCCAAGGCGGCACCGTCCTCGGGCATTTTGGAAAACCGCTGCAAATAAGTCACCACAAACGACTCGTTCTCAATGGAGCTGTCCGAGGGACGCGTGCTGCGATCTGCAAATGCAAAAGTATTTAGGCAAAGTACGCCTAATTTGTGAGCTGTCTCTACTTACCAACATTCTCACGCAGTGGCAATGGATGTGCCCACTCGTCGTCGGTGAAAACGCTCTCCGAGTCGGAATCTGACCGTTGACTGCGCTGCTTGTTGCTATTGTTGGCATTGGCCAACTGTTGCTGCAAACGCCACAAAAGCCAATCAGTTTTATATGGTTTTTTATGGTTACAAACACTTACCAGACTGCAGTTGGTTATTTTGGGGGAGTAGGATTGATCGTTGGTCAGATTGAGACCAATGTTGTTATGACTGCGCGGCGTATCATAGAATTTCGGATCCAAATTGTTCAACGCTCCCGCCAGTGCAGCATGGCCATCCGGCAGCAGCTTGGGACTGCCCGTAAAGCACTCGCTAATCGGAATATACGGCCCGGAAGCGGTACTTAATGCTGGTGATGCCTGCACACTGCTGTGCTGCTGTGCCATTGCCTCGGCCAGCGTCTGCTGGGTGAGCACCAAGTGCTCGGGCAGCTTTCGTACCACACCGTTGGAATTGACCGCCAGGCGAGCAGCCTGCTGCTGCTGCTGTTGCTCTGCAATGGCCGCCTGTGCCTGGGCCTGAATCAGCGCGCTCTGATTCAAATAGAGCGCTGTGGCGGGCGAGGGAGGCGGCTGCTGTTGGGCTGCCGACAGCAACTGCTGCTGATCGAAGTGTGCATCGCAGAGCAGTGTCTCGCGATTGTTGTAGTCCGTATTGACGTAAACCGAGTCGGAGTTGTTGTTGTGCGAGCTGCTCTGCGGCTGCTGATCGATGACCGCCGTTGGACGCTGGTGGCGCAGCAGCGAACCGGCCGACGAATGCAACGAGGTGGTAGTTGTGTTTTGCGTGGAGTTGCTCAAGGCGCCGCTGGAGCTGGTGTGCTGCTGTGCACTGCGATTCTCATCGGCTGCAATGGAAATTTTGTGCAATTTGTCAAGTGAAAGTGGTCGTGACCAGTTAAAAGGCATTAACTCAACCCACCTGCGGCGGAGGCAGCTGGAGCTGATGCTGCCGTTGCTGCTGCTGTGGCTGTGGCAGCCAGCGGCAGCTCATTGGACTGCTTGGTGTCGTGCAGATGGCACACCTGGCAAATGCAGTTCACCCAATCTCGCATGCTTGCCTCCGTCTCAGCGGCCAGATAATATGTGCGTTTCGGTGTCTTGATGTCAAACATATACTGAAACTTTTGCTTGCGATTCTCCAGTCGCAGCCCACAATCGACTTGCTCGCATTGATCCAGATCGATGACACCCTTCAGCTTACGGCAGTATTGATCCGTGTAGTATTCAAGGCAAAACTGCTCCGGTATCTCACCCTGCTTCAACGTAAACCAACGACGGCGCCAGCGCTGCAATTTTTTCAAAAGAAAAACACAAATAGATAAAAACAAGTTGTACACGATAAGCTTGAATATGTATTGTTGGATGCGAGTCGCAGTCGCAGACTGACAGACTGTCCAACCGACTGACTATCAACAGCAGCAGCAACAGCAGCGGCCGCGACTGCGGTGAGTAAGCGACGCTTAAATCGCTGTCTGCGTCGCTGCCAACGCCGCTGTCGACGTCGCTTTTCCGCGAAACGCTTTTACATTGACATTTTCTTGTGTAATCAACGGCTCACACCCACCGCATTGCCAAACAACCCAACCTAACCCAGTCGAACGGTCGTCAAGAGTGTATTGACTTTATCCGACGTTCTCTCTTTCTATATCTGGCGTTATCCAGGTCACATTGCGGTGCCTCGCTTGACAGCAGCTAAGCAATTAGTTAATGCTGATAGTCTTAAGCGCTCTTTGGCAGCTAATGCGTCGCAAAAAAGTCGGAAGTTCGCTGGGTCACGATCCACTGATTTGCCAGATAAAAACAGCTACGTCTTCTCGCAAGAAAATATCAGCAATAAGTGTGTACAAACAAAAAAAGAACGTAGCAAAAACGAGACGCAAGCGAGGCGAAGCGAAGTGAGACTCAAAGGTCAGACGGTCAGAATATAGAGTTTGGTAAACATTCAGCAAATTAATATGCATACCCTGCATTGAAATACACAGAAGGGTGATATAAATAAGAACATAAAATCTCTGCTAAACGCTAAACGAATATCTTAATAGTTATCAACATCCTCATTAAGTTCTTCTTCTGGATCATATACGCATAATACTTTTAATACAATACAAATAAAATTAAATATAAAAAAAGAAATAAAAACCTTTTGTGAAATTCTAATCTTATCCGAAATTTTATCGGAAAATACATAATTAGGAGGTATTTGGCAAACAAACTGCACGCTAATTCTTTACTAGTTTTTAAATGTAAATAAAATTCCAGATTAACGAGTGAATTTGCCTACAAATAAACATGACTGCACTTTGGCCGATTCGCGATAAGTTCGAGAAAATTTATGCCGCGTAGAAAGGAAGGAAAACTGAGAAAAATACTTGGAATAGTGTTTTGATTGAAAGCTGGAAATATGCCAAAACAACTGTTGCTCTTTGCACAGCCATGGAGCACACTTCCTCAACATTCAACAGGTCGGTCTCACGAGGCACGGTCGACAAATGACTCAAGAATTATGCGTAATTTATAATGCATGCTTTATCTTGGTGACTTGCTGCAGATGAAACATGGGAATCGTTTCTGAATCATTATAACTGACAAATACATTCCTCTGGCGAATGACCAGATGTATAGTACGAGAATACTTGACGTATGATTATCTATTATTATGATTATTCTGATTAATCAAAGGGTATGCGATAGCTCTTCAGTGCTTGTTGATTGCTTATTTCGTCAGACAAATTTGCATTGTTGTCTGCACAGTTTCACGCTTAATTCAATTATAAACAATAAACAATAAACATAATGCCACACACGCACTCACACACACTAAGATACATACACAGAGGCACCACATGGAGAAATTGGCACCCTGAGGCGAGGCAACAACAACAACAAAAAATAGTATGAGAATGCTCAGCTAATTTTCTTTAAGCGTGTGGAATACCTAATGTTAAGTTACGTATGTTTGGATGGATATTTCTGTATATTTATACAGCCCCTATATAAGGCTTGCCTGAACAGTAAGGAAGCATAAAAGAAGAGTTATGATCATTGGCAAGTCGCCCAATTAATACGCTTTTTATATAAATATATATTTGTTTAAACTATTATAAGCCAAATACAAAACGATTTTAATAATCGGCACTACGTATTATCTGCGGACCTAATTGAAAAATTATAATTTTAAATATTATAGCAAAATTTAGTTTTGCATTTTTTTATACCGTAACATTGCAACAAAAATATGAATGTATGAACAAACACAAAAACAATATAAATTACTCTTAATCTATCAAAAGGTCTGATTCAAAATAATGACAATTTTTAGCAGATATTAAGCCACACAAAGTCAAAATCTAATCCTCCGTTTGTTATTAAAGTTTCCTAGTAAACAAAAGACTTATAAAATTAGAAAATGGTCATAAACTGGTATCAAAGTGAGCTAAAACATGATCAAACTACGATTATAGAGATTATATACGAGACTTTTCTTCATTATATTTAAAAATTGAAGAGTTATCGCAGCGAAGGGTACTTCTACGTTATCAGGACTGCCACGCTTGCCTCAATGCGTTGCAAATGCATTGACAAAGCGATAATGCTTAGCCATAAGAGAGTATAACAACAACAGCAACAACAACATCGAGCTGAGCGACAAGTGCGTCATTCTGCATGATGTGTGGCTTATCGTATAGACTCAGCATGCATGTATGTATGTGTGTGTATGCTGCATGTATTTATGATGTACATAAAAACAAAAAGAAACGAAGGAAAAAACAAGGCATAAGACATATGCCGCTTGTACGTGCCTCTTCCTCTTCTTCTTCGTGTTGTTGTTGATCGCCCCGGATCGCACTTTCTACTTGGGATTGATTAAACGACATCGCTGCTGTTGGCAGCGTTGTTGTAATTGAATACGAAACAAACGCTGGCAAGCTAGCGGCGCTTAACGGTTAGCACAGGGTAAACATTTAATTAAGCGTAAAGTTTTTTTCATTTTTTTTCTGTCTTCAGTTAGCGTCACAAAATGTTCCCACGTTAAAAGCCAAACGTAAACACGGCAGCAACAACCATAAACAGAAAGAGGCACTCTTACACACACACACACAACGCATACATGCGCAGCTCTATCGCGTAAATAGCTCATTCACAATTTGCAACTTGCGGTTTTCGCTTGTTTGCATTTCAATCACTTCTCAAGCATTTCCCACATCAGCTACAACACCAACAAGAACAACAAACTCATATCATCAGCCATACAAACCATGCACAGCGAGTCAAACGCTTATTAATGAATTAAAAATGATTATCGGACACACAACAACAACACAAACAAATGATCACACACACACACACACATATAGCTACACACGCATACCATTGCACAGGCACGCACACACACAATGAGCTTATGTAGACTGAATGTAATTGTATAAAAAGAAAAATGCCACTGCCTCTGGTGAGCACTGCTTTGTATGACTCAGTGTAGAACAAACCGAAAAGAGTTAAACATTTGTGTATTCATGCATTTTTCTCCATCGTTTGCTGCGCTTGCAGGTTGCACATTTCACTGACCATTTGGTATTTGTGTTTGGGGGTCTAACAAGAAAAAATTGCTTTGTTGCCTCTCGATCAACTAAACCAACAACTGCAACAACATGCAATGGATATTATGGAGCACTTACAGCACGCCAAATGCGCTTTGTGGGTGGTGATTTGATAAGCCATCCCTCGTGGAATGTGCTATCCATTTTATGTATTTGTGCGACACGACACGTTTATAATATTAGCGTTACTCTTATTATGCTTTTTATGCTCTTTTTCCACTCACTATCCGCGAACCAATAGAGTTGAAAAACCATCGGACCCAACATCGATATGTGTTGCAACTTGCAATCAAAAAGATGATGCCAAAACACTCGATGTATCGAAAGTCACTATCGATGTTGGAATCAGTATATGCGTCTGGATAGCTCCCACATATCGATAATAAAAATATCGGATGTGAAACCACTTTTATTTTTGCAATTTTTGTTCCAAAATTAAATAAACTAATTTGCAAGATGATAGCAAATTAAATTTCCTTTCTATTAATGCTCTGTTTGTAAGATTCTATGCAGAATATATACCTGAATTTCCTGTTTGAAAAATTGAGGTAGTAACATTTTGGTCATTATCTTTTATCTGAAGACTTATCGCCCAAATCGGCTAATGGCAAGTCAATAGGCATTCTCTTAAGAATATATTCCCAAATTATCATTAAAATCGATGGAGCCAATTTTAAAATATTTGGGAAAAAGTTAACCAACCACGCTTCCAAACGTATACAAAAACACCCAAATAGAAGCAGTGTTGCCGATAAATGGCCACAACTTCTGTCAAACTTCTTGTCAGCCAGGGCGCGCATTTCCTATATCTAAGAACGCATACATTAATTTTGGTCTAATTTCTTAGAGACGTTTTTAGAAAATTGACATTTTATCAACCCACCTATACTAGTTTATTTTGCAGGTGTATCAAGCAGGCGGAACCACTACGGAACTAATAAATTAGTTAGTTAGTTAACGCGAACGGAGTTTGGCGCGAAATTTAAATCTTAATTACACAATGTGATCGTGTTAAACTATATTAAACAATAGAGATTCATATTCAACAAAATATTGTGATCTTGTTAACTTATTCACAATTGAATTTAACGTAGGGTCGTCAATTTTTGTTTTCATTACATTTATGAATTTACAATTTTTCGATACATTGATGTATCGATGCTCTTTATGGGAAAACATCGATGTTGTTTATAGGAAAACATAGATACTGGGAAAACCCGATGTTTTTGCAGCTCTGCGCACCACACATGAACCGCTATCAGTGTGACCACAATATGAAAATCAAAATATATCCTTTGCTCATTTACTTCTAATTATAGTAAGCTACATTTTTGAATCAACACATAAAATATCGATAGGCGATATTGGCTGAATACGATACTAAAATGTTAATAACATTCTAAGTTACGTTTAATTTAATTACCACAACAATTACTCGGTTTATTTAATACCAAATATCAATATAATCTACTATTAACATTGTGCTTGGTACAATAGGTTTTAGTTAATTAAAATGTATATTTGCGAACATTTGCCTGCGGTCACACCTAACAAAGCTTAAAATTGTTTAAGTGCTCCGTTCCTTGTTTAACAAAAACTGAATAACCTAATCATATTAATTAAACAATACATGATTCATCATCAATTATTGTTTCATTCAAAGATTTTTGCACCCAGATATTACAATTATTTCCATATCGCTTGCGGTTTATCCAGTACTTCATCCGCCAGTAAACTAACAACGCAGATGTCCACATGTTTTGGGTTAATCTTCAGAATACGTTTTCCTCTTCAATAAAAAATTGGAAGGTTGTTTGTTTAGAAATAAGTTTTATTCCGTCGCGTCAGCTGTATGCTGATTGAAACATACATCTTTCTTTCCATACACATTTGCATAATTGTTAAGCCAAGCAGCGCAACAACAAACAACATCTTTATCATTACTACGCTGATCTCAGACGGACGCCGCTCCTCCTCAATGCGTTTATTTGTCCTTGCTGTCGCCCTTGCCACCACGAATACGACCGGTACGACGGGCAGCAATGAGACCGACCTTGCGACCAGCGGAGGTGCCACGCTTAACTGTCGACGCCTTACCAATATGTTGATGGTTACCACCACCGTGGGGATGCTCCACAGGGTTCATGGCAACACCACGCACCTTAGGCCAGCTGTTGCGCTTCACCTTGTACTTGTGGTAGGCACGACCGGCCTTCAGGATGGGCTTGTCGATACGACCGCCGCCAGCGACAATGCCGACCATAGCGCGATTGGCCGATGGCACAACCTTCTTGGCGCCCGAGGGCAGCTTAACACGGGTCTTCTTGGTGTCTGGGTTGTGGGCAATGACGGTGGCATAGTTGCCAGAGGTGCGCGCCAAACGGCCGCGGTCACCGGTCTTCTCCTCCAGGTTGCAGATGATGGTACCTTCGGGCATCTGGCTGAGTGGCATCACATTGCCAATCTGGAGAGTGGCCTTGCGTCCGCAGTACACGAATTGGCCGGTGTGCATGCCCTCGGGGGCGATGAACAGCTCCTTGCGGATCTTGTAGCGATAGGGATCGCGGAAGTGGACGACGGCCAGAGGAGCGCCACGACCAGGATCGTGCACGATGTCCTGCAAGTCACAAGCATTTTGATTAATTAGTATATCCGCTATACTCTTTCCATTCACCACTTACCTTGACAACGCCGCGAATGTAGCCGGAGCGCTCGGCAAAGTCCAGGGAACGCAGTTTAGCGGCTCCCTTGCGCTTCTTCACGTGCGCCTTGAAGACGGAACCGGCGCCCTTACGCTGTGCACGAATTACACGACCCATTACTACAATAAAGAACAGTTAACATCATTTCATTTGTAGCCATCACACATCACTAATTTTTTGCGTCATTTTTAATCGCATTGCTAACTGCACTTTTCCACAAATATCAAATGCTCGCGCAAGTTGTAAGTGTATCTTGCACATATTGTTTATAATTTTTATTGGATGTTACAGTTTGTATATAATATTTTGCGATTATCATTTCAGCAGTCGACACCTACCGATGCTCGGGTAAAAAAGAAAAGAGAGAAGAGGAAGAGAGACGCAAATTGTCAAAGTTGTGACAGCTAGCGCTGCCAACTTCACGTTGTTTTCCGTCAGATGTTTTCAACACATTGTTTCGAGTGTTGGTGAACATATGCTGTTTGTTATCGAAACGATATCGGTTATTATTACCGCCCTATCCATGACAAGTTATCGAAAAAAACAATATTTGAATTGCAGTTGATTTTTTTGTTTATTTTTTTTGTTTTTTAATTTTGAGATTATATATATAATAATTTTTTTTACGATTTAGATTTACATTCATTTCTTCATCATCAATTTTACTTGTTTTATTTTAGAAATAAAGTAAGCATTTTTATTACTAATTCGGTTTTTAATTGCATTTTAGTGCATTTTGTTTTAAAGAACATTATTAAATATGGGGGGACATTTTGGGAGGGGTATACATTTATTTTCTTTTTATAACACAAAAACAAACAATATTTTAAATATTTTTTTAGATTTTAGATTGAGACGGGTAGTCACGGGCATATTTTGCTTCAATTTTGCTTAAGGGAGGGACGCTCATGAGAAAACAACACAAAACAAGGAAGAATAATTCAATAATATTCAGCATTAACTGCTCATCATAATAATTTGACATATGTATCGCAAAGTGGTATTTGCATTGGTTGTGTGCCGATCGATAAAGAGAATAATGTAATCTATATAGAATGTGTATATTGCAACGTAGCCATTTGAATTAATTAAGCAGCACACACAAATGTGATGAAAACAAACACGTGAATTTGTGTAACGAATGGAAAATTCATTGAAATGCACAGCACACAAGCGGAGTTTTTGTCATCATCATAATTAATTGAGTTTTCATTTTAACATGCTAGCTTTGTTTCTTTTTTTTCATTTTTATAGAGAATTTCGTTTTATCGTTTTTTTTTTGAGTTCTGTATAAAAGTTCAGTAAAAAATGCAGCTTAACTAGGTTCGTCGAATTCTTCCCTCCAATCGTATTTGTTTATCAAGGTAAGTAGTTTTCCTCAAATATGACATTATTTTTGTGTAATTTGTAATTTAAGCATTCAATCAATTGTCTCATAAGTAGGTTTCAAATTTCGTTTAGCTTGCTTCATCTTAAATTTCTTAAGCATTTTGTTTTGTTTGTGTTGCTTTCTGCTTTTTGTTTTGTTTCGTTTTGTTTTCTTTCTTATTTTACACATAAATCATCAATCATAATTGTTTCGGCTTTTTGCTTCTGCTTATAACATTTTCATTATTTTTTCTGTATCGCTCAGCATTTCTACATTATTTATTTGCTTTTTATCACTTAGTTTTTACAATGGCGCTTTTTGTTTTTCTTTAACTTTATTTCTTTACTTTTCATTTTGTTTTCATAAAAATGAGCATACAGATACATTAATTTATATATATTTATATAAATGTTATATTTGCTTTTGCACTAGCTCAAAACGCACAAATAAATCCTAATAGATTGCTATCGAGAACAATGAAAAACTAATTGCCATTTTTCGCTCATAATTCGATCATTATCTTCGATATACGCACTTTACTTTTTCATCTCTTGACTTTTCTTCATATTTGTTTTGCTCCTCTCTTTACGCTGCGTTGCTTTTTTGCTTGCTTTTCAACTTAAGTTTAACTTGTAGGCAAATTATAATAAGTAGAAGAGAGACAACATGCACACAATTTTAAAATGACATTTGAAATGAAATTGCTGTGTGTGGTCGTGTATGTGTGTGTGTCAAATAAACTGCGATTTAGTTATGTAACTTCATTATACATACATATGCATATGTGTGTGTGTGTGTTTACATTAAATCCAACATTTGATTCACTGTTGGGATGTATTCTCCTTTTCTTCTTCTCTAATGAAAAAAAACCTCGACGAGTGAGCTTTGAAAATGTCTCGTGCTTGTTTCTTTACTTCGATTGCGCTGATCAATTAATTAATTAGCGCTTGCTTTAAAATTGTGCACTCTCAATATTTACGAGTTATATTAACTTTATAGCACATTTACTAATTGAAAAACGTTTTTCATTCTGGTGATTTTTCATAAGCACATGTTTACGTTCGTGTGTTGAGTGTGGTGAGTTTACGTGTGTGTGTGTGTGTGTGGTGTGTATTATGTATAGGATGGTCTCACTTATATAAATTACGCACTTTTCACTTAAACGAGCTAAATGTTGTGTGTCAGCGTGTTTGATATTTGTTTTTTGTTTTTTTTTCTTGTTTTGTTTTTAGCTTGCTTTTTAAAAAATAAGAAGAAATTGTTGTTTCAATATTGAATGTTGTTTGTTGGATCATCAGTTGCCAAGTTTTCCGGAAGGGTGCCAAATGCCAGTTGTTGTAAGGGGGAAGTTTACCAATTGGCCATGCCTGGCTTGTTGAGCGTCATAAAGTATATTTGACACGATGAAGCACCTTTGGCACTGCTGAAGAATACTTTGTCGTTGCGCTCGCAAAGGAATTTCAAGCGTTGCGCCTTCTTGTGCATAAACACACCATCCAGATGGCCGCTCTCAACGGAACGTATCTAAAGTGTGGGGAGTTGAGAGTGGTGAATTAGCAAAACCGAACAAGTGCAAATCGGGTGTATGGACTGTCATTTATTAGTTTAACACACAATACGCACCTCTATTGCTTTATTGCCCCAGCCCATAATTTGTCCAGTTCCAATGTAGGCCACTGAGGTGGGCATCTCACCCCACTAAAAAAGCAAAAGAAACACAATTTTAGCAAGCAAATTAAATATTTCTCTTGGAGCTTCTACTTGCCTGCAGCACAATATTCTTGGACACACGTCCGGCAGTGTTCACATAGACGCCCTCATTGTCATAGCACAGCAGCAGTTGCATACCATTTGAGTTTGGAAGCGCCACAATACAATGCGGAATGATAGCACCCTGAGTCTGTGTGTTGAATTTCACATTTACTGGGTATATCCAATCAGTATGGCAGGAGCCACTTACATGCTTAGGAAGATAGATATCGTATACTTCAGCCGAGTCTAAATCAACCGCATGGAAACCCTCAGCGGAACCATAAATCACTTTCAGTCTCGACTGATCCTCAATTGTGAGATCGACCAAAAGGGGACGATGTTCCAGTTCACCAAAATTCTAAAAAAAAGTACATATTTAATGCAGGCTGATCTATAGAGAGCAGCAAAAGTACGCACCTTAAATGCCATAAATTTGTGATATGGTTTGGGCGCCCATGCATAAATTTCAATCGAGTCTTTTAATGCAATCACTAGGAACTTAATCCTCTCGTATTTGACAATCTTAAAATGTACAGCACCTTGTAGATCACCCACATTAATCCAGCCATTGCGGCGTTCCACTTGCTGCACAATTGAGGAGAGAACAATTTAAGAAATGCCTGAAAACAAGCCCAGATAGGCACAAGCTTACATCAGAGAGACCGTCGGTGCGCAAGATCTTGGACTTGAGCCAGGACAAGTAATAGACGCGCACGCGATTCTTTTTGCCCGATATGGTAACCAATATGTTTTGACCCTCCAGCACCTCCATTTGTTGGAAACGGCGACGCGAGATGAGCTGATAGACCTGCGCAAAGCATTACAAATTACATGAGATTGATGTGGACTTTCTGAATGAAGGCTTTCTAGCTTACCTTGCCCTGACCGGAGCGGTCGAGGAGCATGAGGCCATTCTCAGTGCCGATTAGCAAGTTGACGCCCCAGAGTGCGGCACAGAGTATCTCGGAGTTGAAGCGCTTCTTATACTTACGTATCTCGGGCGTATCGTTGGCCGCCTCGTGCGATGTGGGCGTCACATTCACATTGACCGTGGATTCACGACGTGTCGGACCCGAGCCGCCGGCACCGAAGCCAAAGGTGAGAAAGCTGCGTTGTTTCTGTTGCAGCGCGTATGCGTGCGGTGGCAAGTGTGCGGGGGAGGACGATGAGGAGGCGGAAGAGGCAGCAGCAAGGTGCGATGTTGACGAACCGGGCGTCAAATGGAGAATGTTCGCGGAGGAGGAAGAAGCAGATTTATGCAATAAATTAGTAATACTGCTGGAAGAGCGCGTTTTGCTTATCGAATTCTTTGGCGAATTTTGGCGTGAATTCGATGTGGACGATGAGGCGAGCGATATGGTTGACTGTGGTGAATTATTGCTGCTAATAATTACACCACCAACAACGCTGCCGCCCCCATGACCGTGGCCGCCGACGCCGACAGCGACAGCGACGTTGCCGCCTCCGGCGCCGCCGCCGCCGATGCTGCTGCTGCTGCTAGCGATAAACGATTTCGATGGCGTGGAATGCACGGATGAACTAATGGCCGCTTGATACTTTTATATCGATCGATATACATTGATTCATTCGATTGATTGATTGCATTTGATTTGATTTGATTCGTTTTGTTTGATTTATTGGTTTTGGTTTGTTTGTTTGTTTGTTTTGTAGTTTTGTTGTAATTAAAGAGAAAAGAAAATAGAAAAAGTGCAAGAAAAAATTGAAATTAGTCTTCGAGTTTGGCAACAAAATAAATACATTAATAAATTAAACATGCTTAGGGAAGGTTGGTAGAGTGTGTTGGTTGGTATATCTGTGTGCGTGTGTGTGTCTAGAGGTGATTAAATATTGAGTGCTGCTTAAGCTAGCGACAATTAAATTAAGAAACAATAGCCAAAATATATAATTGCATTTAAAAGAACATAGAGCTGAGAGTGGTGAAAATGATGTTAACAATCATAAGAACTACAAATAAAACGAAATGAAAAATGTGATTAGTCTTTCCCCACAGGCCAATGGTAAATAAAACATTAAATTTCTTGTTGCTTTTTGTGTAAATTTGTGTGTTTTGGTATGTAGATGTATGTGTGAGTGTAGAAAAACAATAATGAAATTAGGGTTTATAGGAAAGCTTTAATTGAAACAGAAATTGCTCGCAAATTGTTGAATGCTGTTATTAACAGCGGCAGAGGTGAAAATATGCGCAGACAGAGGCTGGCTCTGTTAGGCGTACAGAGCGTTAACAGCAGTGCAGCGAACAAAATGTTAGTGACAGTGACAAAAAGCTGACTGATATGCAACGCAATGAGAATGGTAAATGTTGTGGGAACTGTGAACAGTGAAACGCAACGCGAGCAAATCATAAACTTTTAGACATCGGTTTTGGGTTTTTGAATTATGTACAAAAATATAAACGTATAAATATGCGGCATTCCCATTGCAATAATTTGTACAATTTGCTGAGTAATTTAAGAAGCCCTGCACACTTAGGAGTATGTACAATACACATGAAAAATCGATTGGAAAATAAAACTATACACAATTTGGATTTGTTTGGTAGTTGTTTGCGGATATTTAGAATTTTTTTTGTAGAGAGAGTATTTTTGTGTTGGTGTTTGGAAACTATTGCTGTTTGTTGTTTTTCATACTTACTATTTATTGTAAAATTTGGTTTGTTTGTAATTGATTTGTATTTTGTAATTTGTTAGAATATATCGTAGTGGCCATCAGCTCAAACGTTGCGGAAAGACAAAGCACAATTAAGAAGAAGAAATTGTTTGTAACGTTTTTAATTTGGTTTTTGGTTAAATTTAAATCGACTTCGTTTCATATCGATTCATTTTTAAATTGAATTAATATCATGCACGTTTAAAAGCAGCGAATCGCATGCAACTTTTATATAAGTAATCATATTTTAATTTGAATTTTCTTGTTTTTTTTAAATTGTTGACCAATAGAATACGATGTTTTTGATTTTGTATGGATTTTCATATTTCGTTACGCGCTCTTCATAATGAACTTTGCTCCACGTCAAAGAAAAATGTTTATGCTAAGATATTTCTTTGGATTAGTTACATTCAAGGGTTAGATAATTTTGAAAATATCAGTACAATTTTGTTGTAAAGCACAAAACTAATAAAAAACATATATGATAAAAATAAATTAAAGAAACATTAAAAGAAGATTGGAATGCTGAAATTACATCACATATTTTTGTGACAAAACTGGCAAGTAGTGACCCACTGTGCGAATAACTCTGACATGTTATCTGCATGTTAAGTGCTTCAAAAGCCACCATGTGGTGAAGTTTTCATTTTATTCTAGGTTTTTTAGTTCATTGTAACCCAAAAATGACATAGAGACAATGTATGATTCGATTTCTAGTAGGCTTCATTTCTAGATGTTTTTCTTACTTTTTGTTTTTTGATTATGCATGGGACAGACAACAAAGCAAAAACTCGAGGGGCGTTTAAAAGTTATTATCACAGTAATAAAAAAAATAAATAACAATAATAATAAAACAGAAACGCTCCACTCGCAACTCGATACTAAAAGTACGAATCCCGGAGTTGAGTTGAACGCACAAAACACACAATGAGAAATCGAGTCGATTGATAAATACGAGTCGAGTCGAGTTGAAAGTATTAATGGGACTCGGACGCTACTCACCTCCTCACTGGATGATTTATCGTGACGCGGTGGCGTTGCCGGCGATGCCTGGCTGAGTAGATCGGGCAGAACACTGCTGGTGCGGGTGCCCGGGGTGCCAAGGCCGCTGTTGTCCCCTCCAGCACCGCTGCCGGCTACACCTCGATTCTGTATGGATGTATGGAGAGAGGGAGAGAGAGTGAAAAAAACACACATGAGCAAAAAGTTTTAAATGGCGGCAATAAATTTGAAAACGAACACTTTTTGGAAATGAAATTAAAACGAGAAATGGGTTATAAATGCTTTCAAAGAGTAACACAACAAAAAGTAATGAATAAAAAACAAATCGAAAGAGTCGTAAATAGAGAGGAAGAGAAAGAGACAGAGTAGTAGGGAGTAGTGGAGAGAGCAAAGTGAATGCCAATGAGATACTTAAGGATACTCGAGATGTGTCCTTCAAACAGGCCTCAACAAACATGTTCAACGTTTAACATTTAAAAAGCTTACAAACTAAAACAATTAATATTCGTATGTAGGAGGTGTCTTCAAAATTGTTTTAAAGCTGCGCCTCATAGACATAAAGTAAGCACTTAAGATTATTTTAGTTTTGTTTAGCGCAACTTTTTCGAAAGGTTTCACAGCTCTGCACAGCAGGCAAAAACGTTGCTCAAATTGCAAGCATCACAAAACTTGCTTCATTTTTCATGTTCTTTCACATTTACCAATTTATCTTCACACTAACCAAACCAACAAAACTTTTCCAATTCCATATTCCAAATAATAAATAACAAAAATGAATTTTATACAAAGCTTTAAAACAATTTTGAGCAAAAAAAGAAATGAATTTTGGCCAAGCTAAGCAAAGGCATAAATTTAGATTTGCAATTCATAAGTGAAAGCTAGCATGATCTATGGTCGTGTATTAACATTTTCCATAATTGCACATTTTTAACATATTTGAATTAAAATCAGATATAAAAGCAAATTCTTTATAAGTCGACTTAGGTTTGTCGAGTATTTTGTAAATATTTTGATATTTAAATTCTTTTCAAAATCAAACTAAGCTAAACTAACCGTAATATATTATTTTTGAAATAAATATAAACTTTGATATAAAATAACTGTGGAATCGAAAGAAATACTTTGGTGTTACTAAACCTTAATTTTTATATATTATTTTAGTCCAATCTTACTAAATCTGTTTAGTTACAACTAATTCCCACTTAAGGCTCAATGAGCGTAAATTTCCATGCTGCCGAAACTTTGAAATACAGTAAAACGATGAGATAATGACATTATTTACAGGTGTCATAAAAAGAAGCTTAAGAGTTAAGCCTGCAAAATTTGGAGCTTAATGCTATTTTATGTTGTTTTTGTTTAGCATCTCATTAGCATTCGATACTTTTGCTTTTTATGTGAATAGTAAAATTATATACAGACGCCGGTAGAATACCGTTATTGATACTTCGAGTTTTGCCGACTACCAATTAGAAAGCAACACCTTGGAATGTATCTTATATTAAAATGTTATCAATCAGGCATTAAATTGTCAATTAGTCACTTGAAAAGCACACCGCTCTACGGGTACTACACAATATACAAGATAGCCTTAAGTACGAGTATTATATATGTTATGGTTGGTTATTTTTAGCCTAATTCGAATTAGTTATTCTATCTAGTGTTGTCCATGGTTCTGTTGATTCAAATTAAAACAAACAATGCATACAAAATAAAATAAACATGCTTGGGAAGGTCAAAAGCAAAGTAGGAAAAGAAAAAGATACATTAATGATGATGAATCGCAAACGAATTTGCTTCGTTCTTGTTTTAAACGTTTTGTTATCTGTTCAATCAGACGCACTGTTATTTACGAGCTGTTAGTGCTATGTTATTAACAGTATGGGGCGCATGTACGCAGCTGTGTGGTGGACGATGAAGAGGGGCGAACATAGAGACAGCGTGTGAGTGGGAGAGATGCAAGAGGGACAGAGAGAGCAAGCGAGCGAGCGAGCGATGCGTGTGTGTGTGTGTGTGTTTGTGTATGCTGTAGCTGTAGTTGTTGTAGTTGCGGTGAGTATGGAAATTCTAACCAAATGGTAAATTTAATTTGCATTACGATTTTTTGTATTTTGTTTTTTGTTTTTTTTTTGGTTTGTTTTGCTTTCGAGTAGTTTGGTTTGGTTTACGTTTCTGGCGCCAAGACAAAACACAATTAATGAACGATATTTGAATTGATTTCACATCTGCTGTCCCTTTAATGGTATTTGTTGTTGTTTCTGTTTTGGATGCGTGCGAGCTGAGAACGTTTACCTGCTGCTGCTGCTGTTGTTGTTGTTGCTGCTGCTGCTGCTGTTGTTGTTGTTGCTGTTGTTGCTGCGCACGCGCTGCTGCATTCTGCAGCACAATGACAGACTCAGTCTTTTCGCGACGCGGACGCAGAAAATCTAAATTGGCCCAACTCGACTTTGTAGGCGCTGCAGTTGCTTTAGCCGCAGCTGCAGTTGTTGGCGCTGCTGCTGCAGCAGTGGCTGCTGTTGCAGTGGCACTCGCTTTGGCTCGACTTGCTGTCGCGGTCTCCTTGTTGCTGTGGCTGCTACTGCTGCTGTAAATGCTGTTCCTTTGGTACATGGCACTGGCGCGTTGCACCTGCGACGGCGACTGCAACTGCGCATTGGCGTTGCTGCTGCTGCTGCTGCTGCCGCTCAGCACCGCCGAGTGGCGTTTCGTCAGTGGGAAGAAATCGGAATTTTCACGTCGAAAACCGCGCACAAAACTCGGCAACTTTGAGTCCGACTCTTGACGTTTGTGTTGCTGCTGTTGCTGTTGCTGCTTCTGCTGCTGCTGCTGCGTGGAGCTTGTGCTGCTGCGCTCTTTGGCAATGCTAGCGGCTGCTGGCGAGTAGCCGGCACCCTTCAGCGGCTGGAAGCCTTTGGGCACATTGCTTGGTCCAATGGACTCGCGCTGTAGTCGCGTCTCCAATTTGAGTGTGCTCAAGTATGAGCCGCGATTGAAGCTGGCCGTGGTGTTGGTGCTGCTGCTGCTGCTGCCACTGCTGCTCGTTGTGGTTGTGGTTGCGGTGGTGGCAGCAGCACCAGCGCCGCCCGCTTTCTTTGGGAAGAACTTATCAAGGTCCCATTCACGCCATAGTTTCGCTTCGTCGCCTCTTTTAGGCGCGTGCGATGTGGAAGCCGATTTTTGTAAGCGATTTATGTTTTGTTCTAATTTCTGTTTACAGTTGTTGTCGATGTTGTTTGTTGTTGTTGAATGTTTATTGTTGTTGTTGTTGTAAGTGGCAACGCAAGAGAAGAATTGTTGTTAGGATTTTATACGCTTGTTGTTTCTACAGACTAAATTGTTGCTTGCTCTTTCTACACCCAGATAAAAAAAAATGTAAACCCCGTTTTTTTTTTTGTTTTTTTTTTGGTATGGTAGCATGGAAAGTTTTTCATGAATTCTCTCATTGCATTGCATTCCATATAATATTGATAAGGTATAGATAGGATTTTTGGTATTTTGCTTGTAGGTGTAGTTGTGTTACTTTCGTGAGGGTGGAGAATGCACAGTGTGCAAAGGTGTTTACATACATTCATATTTACTTCGTAAACATGTCTATCATATATAATATCAGGTGACGCAGTCATATGATCTGAAACCAGTTGGGGATGCACTTATACGCCGCCTGCATTCGATGAACAATTTGCTTGTCTATATACAGTATATATGTTTGTTGGTATGGACTAGAGCTGAAAAACTTTGCACGAAGTTTTATCGACGACAAGTTTCTATCGATATAAATTCGCATGTTTTTTTTTCCAATATAAATGTTGCACATTAACAATAACTCGAATATTTACCATTAATATCAAAACTAATATGACAGTTTTAAAGAATTTGATATTTTAGTGTAGTGTTGATTACAATGTATTGTTACCAATTCAAATATTTATAGATATTTTCGTTGGTTTTCCAGCTCTAAGTTGGTATGCATGGAAAGTGCCCGTGTAAACATTGCACCAGTGCGTATCACAAAAACTCGAAGGGGATTATCCGAAAAATTCGTTTCAAAGTAAATCCAAAATAATGAACCAAAACTCATACTCATATAGAGGGTGGTGTTGGGTATAGTATTACATAAAACTTTGTACAAAAGAAATTCACGAAAAAACGTTTCATACTGATTTGTTTTTTGAATTTGAACGAAACATACTAATCAAATTAAGTAAATATTTAGTATAGAAATAAGTATGTATGTAGTTTCAAAACTAGGCTCAACGAAATGAACTTGTTCTGCAAATTGGTTAATCAAATAAATTATAGTAATTGCTGTAAATAGTTGTCTAAGTAGAACCACAACCATCCAAAATGTTTTGTTTTTGTTGTTGTTGTTGATTTAATTGACTAATATTAATAATTGTTGATATTTTATTTAATTTTGGCATTGCTCCAAAATAGTTATTTGTAAACCTTGAACCCTACGAAAGCTAATTACAATTTATACAGCTGCCTGCATTGCGATTACCCTAACTTATTGCCTTATTCTGCTCAAAAGTATCTCAGTAGAAAACATATCTCAAAGAAAGAGAGCACAAACTAAAGACTAAACTTAGGGAAACGTACTAAAAGAAACTATAAGTCTAGTATTAGATAATGTAGATAGGTATAATATCATATATACTGAATTGTTTGGGTACTTACGCGCTTCATGATCAGCGTACGATCGCCGGCCTGATCATCGTCATCCGGCGTCGGTGGCAAGGGTCGATTGGGTGGACCGCCGCTGCCGTGGGTCAACGGTGTGGTCGTTGTTGTAGTTGAGTCCTCCGAAACGGGTCCCAGGCCGGGCCTATATGAAAATTCGGGTCTGAACAAAACAAAATCCAACGCAAGACGAACGAAACACGAAAACACAAAAAACGAAAACGCAAACAACGGGGCGGCATTTCAAAATTCGCATTTGAAAATTCGATATGGCAAAAATAATGTGAGGAGTGAGGTGGTGGTTGGTGGATAACAAAATAACGATAATAAGGTGAGAGAATGTTGAGAATATCGTGAATTTCATTCTAAATCCAATTTTCAATACAAATTTGTTTATGGTAATCAAGCAATTCGATTAACTGTGACGACTCAAGTGTTTCATATCAAGCAAAATTGTGAAATTGAAATAAGGCAACAGTATGTTGTCATTCCCACATTTCCAATAGGGAATATCCCAAATAATATTAGCAATCGAAGATGATTCATCTACTCTGTAATTTTAAGCATTATTCATTATTTAAAATAAAACTCGTTATGTAAATGCATGAGGCGATAACATTTACAAATCAATTGTTTTTTGCAAGTAATATGAACCAACTACAATCTATTTTTGAACTTTAAAACTGCGAGTAACCAACTAAATATTGTTAAAGTAAAGATCAGATTAGGAACCTCTTTTCAGCATGCTTTCGTTGTTGATCTCTGAGCTTCGCCAATTAAATACCGTGATTACTTTCGTTGATGAGGAACAAGAAACACACTACAAAGGTGCTGTGCAAGCAACTCTTGCTGCAATCATTCAACCTGCCACGCTTTTCGCCTTTTGTGTTCTTTCGAGTATTGGGAGGAGTCGACAGGCAAGGAAGGAAGTACTTACAGCGGCTTGGGCGGATCGCTGGCGAGGAGCGTGCCATCGTTGCGAGCCCGATCATTGGGCTCGTCCGGTTCGCTGTCCGAGTCGCTGCTGTCGAGCGGATCCAGCGGATTGACGGGCTGTCCCAGATGATTGTTCGACTGCTGGGGCAGCGAGGCCGCCGGCTTCGATGATGATGATGAGGCCGACACACAGATGGCCCCGTTGCCAGTTGACGATGCGCCCGATTGTCGATTGTTGCGCGGTGGCGCCTCCGGCTGTGCCAACTGCTGCTGCTGTCCACCTGCTGCTGCTGCTGTCTGTGGCTGCGGCTGTTGGGAGGAGACCACGCCCAATTCATTTAATTGTGCTGCTAACACATCTAAATGATCCTACAGGTTGTTGTATTTTACAATAGTTTGATTTTCGGGTCAAGTATTTCGAAAATGCACTCGGAGGATTTCAGTTTCATTATTGGTGTGTGTGTGTGTGTGTTTGTGTGTTGCACGTGGGACCACAGTGTGTGTGTGTGTGTGTGTGTGTGTGTTGGAGTTGTTGTTGATTCAGAGGGGGGCAATTCGATTGTATCGGGGTGGAAGGAAAAGTAAGAGAGCATTAGACTGGTTTGCACCTTTCACTTCTTATAGATAAAACAACAAACAGGGCCAAACATTAGAGAAAGCTCGGTTAGTTATATTATCTATGGAACTCGACGGGGTTAGTTCAATTTCGTTCGATTATTTTATGTGTAGTGTTTCTATTTCTTTTTTTTTTTTTTGGCATTACAAACGCATCAATCACAGCAACTCGTCTATTTATAGAACTTCTATTTTGGGTTAGTTGCATATGGAAATTGAAAGTGTTTTTTTGTTTTTATTGATTTGAGTTTTGGTTTGCTGTGGGATTAGTGGGCACGTGCATTGGAAGTGGTTATAACGCAGTTACGAAGGTCTATTTAGTGTTTTTCTTGTGGCTTGTGTACCTCCATCAAATAGTACATTCTTTTCATTTTCATTTAAGTTTTTTGTCCAAAAAGTGGAGGGGGCAATTACATATAGATAGACTCGTAAATCAAGCATAAAATACACATACATATAGGGATAGATAGTTATAGAGAGAGAGAGAGAGAGGAGCGAGCAGGCTACAACTGAAAAATGATTTGGTAAAAAAACATACCTCAGGTCTCCTTGGTGGTAACTGTTTATGTTTCAAATTGTTGGTTGAGTGTTCAAGAGTGTGTGTGTGTTTGTTGTTATTGTGTTTTTGTCGGATCGGAGCAACGGGATATATATATGTATATATAGATTTATGCACACACATGAGCGAAATCATAAGGTCGATATAGAGTTTTGTATTATGTTATGTTATGGTAGGCGCACAAAACATGAAAATAAAAGAAAGTTCAAAAATCATATATAAATATACAATCGTACAATGTTCACACGTTACGGGGTTAAATCATAAGCTTGTACAGAGCGTGTGAAAGAGCGAGGGGGGATTTTAGCTACTAATCGGCAAATAGTTCAACAGGTTAACTGGGTCGCTAAAATACGGGTAGATTATGGGGACAAAGCTAGTTTCAACAGAAATACTTGTGTTTAACGAATCTTTTAGCTCTAACCTAGATACAAAACAGTTGAGGTTTATATTGAAAAGCAGTTTTCGTGGAATTATAGAAGGAAAGTCGATACAAAGAACGTTTGTATTTGTGTTCTCAATTGCGAACGGACCAATTGCGTTGGGGTTACAAATATGGACACCAATAAGTTTATATGAAGCTAATCGTGTTGCTTGAATCGCCTAAATTCCCACTTATCCACTACTTTCAGCTATTTTCTGCTTTTTATCGCTGTTGCTAGAGAGTCAATGCTCTGTTGAAGATCTGCCTGGGCCTTGCCTTATCAGCTAAAGACCATAATGAATGGTGGGGGTTGGGGCGGGGTCTGATGGCTGTAATCTCTATGCGGCATACGCACCGATGGCTTGAAGTTGTTCTGCGAGCTGCGTTGCTGCTGCTGCTGTTGCTGTTGTTGGGGCGGCGTTTGAGCCGCGGGCTCGCCGCACTTCGGTGTCGGTGGCAATGGCCGATTGGCATGCGGTGGATCTGGCACCACAATCAGACGCTGTGGCAGCTGTGGGCGTGCCGGTGGACCGGGCTCCTCAATCTGCTGGCGCTGCAAGTAGAACAAAGTAGAGCATGATTAGTAGCACGACTTTTGCGTTTGCTTTGTGCTCTGTGCTGCACTCACCGACGGCGGTTTCTGTTGTCGATTGGCCTGCGGCTGCTGGGCCTGGGCCTGCTGTTGTGCCACCTGCGCCTGTTGTGCGGCATGCGCTGCCGCTGCCGCCGCGGCAGCCTGCTGCTGCAGTTGGGCCGCAGCGTGGGCGGCGGCGGCTTGAGCCTGCGCCTGGACGAGCAGCTGGTGATGCTGCTGCTGCTGCTCGGCGGCGAGGCGACCCTCCTGGATCTGCTGGAAGTTGCGACGCAACGTGTCGCCGCCGGGCGCCTGGATGATGCTGCTGGGCTCGCCGGCCAGCTGCGGCTCGTCGTCGTCGTTGTCGGAGCCGGAGTAGCGGTAATCTTCGCGCTCCTTCTCCGCCTTGCGCTTCTTGCAGCGATCGATGTGATCCTTGAGCTGAATGCGCACCTGCCGGTCCGTCGGCTGGTCCTTGATGAACGCGTGCTTCAGCAGATTTTCGGTGTAAGGCCGCTGGTGATAGTCCTTCACTGTAAGCGACAGGCGCATGAGCAAGTTATGAAGTGTACTCGATATGTGTGACTCACCTAGCACCGTGTCAATGAAGCCGTGAAACTTCTTCGACCACTTCTTGGATTTGAGGCGAGGCGGCGAGTTGCGCGGAATCAAGAAGAGCGCACGCATCGGATGCAGATCGCACAGCGGCGGCTGTGACTCAGCCATCTCGAGCGCCGTGATGCCCAGCGACCACAGATCGGAGCGGTTATCGTATGTGGCATCGGGATTCTCGTCGCAGGCAATGACCTCGGGTGCCATCCAATAGGGTGTACCTGCGAAAGCGAATTGCAGTTCAAGTTGAAGTTGGTGGTGACTCATGCAAGTTGAACGTCACTCACCAATGAATGTGTTGCGTCTGCCTATCGTGCGATCCAGCTGCGCGGAGACACCAAAGTCGACCAGTTTCACCTCAGCATTGTCTGTGAGCAGCACATTCTGGCCCTTGATGTCACGATGTATGACTTTGTTCGAATGCAAGTAGCTCAGGCCGCGCAAGATCTCGCGGCAAATGTACGCGATCCACTCCTCCTTGAGGCTCTGGCCCTTTGTGGACTTGACCAGATCGGTGACGGAGCCAGCGCCGCAGTATTCCATCACCAGCCAGAGTTGGTCGTCTTTGCCGGGCGGCGATTTCTTAATGAACGCCCCGTAGTAGGTGGCGATGTTGCGATGATTTGAGTATTTCTTAAGCACATTGATTTCCAGCTTAATCTCCTCTTCCTCATCCTCGGTGACGTCCATCACCTTTATGGCAGCCAACTGACCAGTTTTCGTATGACGCCCCTGCAAAACAGAAACCCCGAAAAGGGTGTTGAAAATCTTAGTAAAGTTTGCTGCCGTTGTGTTGATCAATTAACACTCGCTTAATTGGTGGAAATGCGTGCGGGGAAAACGCACTCGACATTGACAGATCTCGACTCGTCGTTTAATGCACTCGAGAGTCGCAGACACTTGAACTCGACAACAACAAGAAGAACAACGCGAACAGCAATAAACCACATCAAGAGCATTAAGAAATGCAGACGTCGGCGTTGGCCTCAACAAACTACGTCGTGATCAAGTAAACAACAATCGAATGCAAGTCAAACAATAGAACAGGAAGAAAACGTGCCTCTCAATAGTCGAGCAGCTCGAGGAGCAGCGGCAGGAGTGCACACACACTCTCTTCCTCGAGACTCGCTCAAGTAGCCAGCAAAGTGTGAAAATTGGTGAGTAATCCCGGGGCGGAAGTCCATAAATGTATATGTGATTGAGCAGATTAACACATCATTTAACTGGTAGGATATCGTATAGGGGAATTCAATTCTTGAGATCAAAATGGAATTACAAATATTTCCCACACAAAGCTCTTTGATTAGCACTCATTTAGTCGCTTAGTCAATTTATTGTTTTTGCAAGTGATAGGAAAATCGCATAAAATTCTATTTGGCAATATGAGTTTAAAAGAGCATTAAAATTCATTTAATTGCTGCATCTCAATGGAATAGTAGCTTAAATCGTTGTGCTTTGTTTACTTTGCATTTCCATTTATTTATATTGATTACTACACAATTGCATAACATTTCAATTAAAATAAAAAGCAAACAAATTGCATTTGATTAACAAACTGTCAGTCAGCACATTACTTTGGTATTTAACCATAAACCTGACAGTAAACTGCAGTTTAACCAAATTGATTATCTTCACGTGAAAACGCCAATTTAAATTGTTTGTTTTGCGATCCGGTTCAACATTCTTATAGCTGTATTTGAAAGAATTGAAACATAACGTGACTTGAAAGCCAATTACTCTTCGTCTTCTTCCCCCCGCCAGTTGCCAAGTCGGTCAATCAAGGCGTAAAAATGTATTTCAATTAGCTGTCAGTTTAATCAAAATCATAAATTGATTGAGTCTGCTTAAGATTAAGTTGTCCTGACCGGTTTTCGGTTTATTTCTTTCACTAGCTCGAGTCCTCTGCGGTGTCTTTTAAATGTGGCATAAAAGTCATTTTACATTTAATACAGTTTTAATTGAAGAGTGCAGCCAGCAGGCAACAACAGCTCCCATATCTTTGGCCGTAATAAATCAAGTGCCTAACGAGAGTTGATAGCCAATTTCTAGCTCGGAAGAAGAGCAAAGCCATGAAGGAGACGGGGTCGAGAAGTTGTTGATAGTTGGGCCCGTTTCGGTTTTATTGATTAGCCAGCGGGGCGTTTGCTGTTGCTACTTCAACTGCTGCTGTGGCAGCTTCCATCAAAATGCTATTAAGCAACAATTTCCAGCTCTTGGCCAGCAGCTGTGAAATTGTAGTATCATCGTCGACGTAGCTTGTCGTGCTTGTCATATCCTAACGGTTGGCTGTGAAAAATTGTGCAGATTTTATGCAAATTAATGACATGCACTAATGGATTTGAAAACTGCCTCAGAGAGAGAGTCAGAAAGAGAGAGAGAGCGAGAGAGGCGAGTGAAATCGATTGACCGTGGTTTCTAGGCAGGCAGGTGCAACCAGTTATGGATCATCATTGGATCGTATCCAGTTGCGCGCTCACCGACACAACAACTTTGCCAACGACGACGATTTCCAGCGAAATCAATTCAAAGCCCAACGGCGATTGCCGCAATAAAAAACAAAACAGAAACAGCAACAAAAAAATAGTACAAGATATACAAAGAAAAATATTTGTGAATCATTCACGGCACTCACGACGACTCAGTCAGCCCGTTTAAAGCTGTGCTGTGGAGCAAATAGAGCTAAACAATCCAAGAAATAAATAAACAGACGGCGACAAGCCTTTGGCCATATAAAGAGTGAGCCAGAAGAAGACAAAACTGCTGAATACGACAAATAATTGAAAATATGTACGGCGACGAGCATATGATGAAAACAAAAACCAGAAAGCACCAAAAAACAACAAAAACAACAAAATCCAAAACGAAAACGAAACGAAAAATGTTTTAAACGTAAAGGCAACAATGGAAGCGCATCATGGAACAGCAGCTGTCCAATTGGGTTTGCCTACCTATGCAGAAGTTTTTTTTTTTACTTTTGCGTTTGTGTTTGTTTTTATTTTTATTTTCGTTTTCAAGTATTGAGTTGCAGTACAAGTATCCACACGTCTAGTGTTGTGTATCTGCCAGATACAGAAACACACTCAGCTCAACGCCCCAGGCGAGAAAGATACACGTCGGCTCTACACTATATATATATATATACAATTTATATAAGTAAGAAAAAAGCATCAAGCCGCACAATAAACTTGATGAGAAATGCAATGACAAAAACAAAACAGCAAGAAACCACGCACATGCACATTTTGTATAAACAGATACGAAGTGCAGCAGTTTGAGATACAGATACACATGAGAGACATACATATATAGACCTTTAATATATGTGTGTGCATAATAAGAGCATTACGTGCCGTTTACATGTCTGTCGTAGCTTCCTCTGCTACGATCGTAACTTCTGGAAGACGTCCATGTAATGAGATAGTTTCAATAGCCACGAGTTATTTCTCCCACGTCTCACGATCTTGATCTGTGTGCCATAATTTAGCAAGTAGCTCAAATAATTGTGGCCTCAGCAAAAACATCGAATGCCTCCCAATTACCCCGCTAATTTGTGTGTAATTCTATAATGTCTGCAATAAATGCATGTGGCAATAATAACACGTCTAGTGTGAATACATGAAAAATGTATGAGTGCTCTGGCAAGGGTCAAAAGACATACTAAACGTTCGTTATTTATAGGCAATCATTATTCAAAAGAAAATACAGACTAACAAACAATATGAAACCCTCAATAGAGATTATAAACAACCCGAAAGGAATAGGCAGGAAAAGTGAAAAAGACATGAAGAAAAATTATACTATTCAATTGGAAATATCTTATAGCTTCTGATAGACATGAAGAAAAATTATACTATTCAATTGGAAATATCTTTTAGCTTCTGTTTCACTTATTTCACTGATTTCATCTACTTATCTTTATCAAAGCTTAAATATTTTTAGTAATATTGTTTAAGCCATTCGAATACAGTTAAAAATACTGCTAAAAATGTTTAGGAGTGCATTCAAAAGTATTTCTGCTGCTCTGTTTTGATAACGTCACAGTCTGAAATGCAAATGAAACTGGCGTTGGTTACATAAGCTCGCAAGAAGCGAAAAAATGCAGTCAAGTGTCTAAGTACCCCCCGCTTCTCCACCCTCGACATTAGCGGAATCTAAAAAGATTAACTTGGACATGTTGCAAGCCAAGTGGAGGTTGACTACGCAAATAGCCAAGCGAATACACACACACACAAAATGCTGGAAAAACTAAACTGAAACTCGGAGAAGAAAAAAACAACGAATAGCAAGCAAACAGCTGGTGGGCAATGTGTGTTTCCGATAAGGCATTAAAGCCAAGCGAAACGCGTAGAACGAGCAAATGGATTAGATGATTGACCAGATGCAGCTATAGCTCAATAAGAGACTGCAGGAATCTAGAAAATTGAGTTATTAAGAGAGACGTACAAAGAAAGATATCTATCGTTGGTTACGAATAGAAAAACAAAGCACGTGACAAATGTATTGAGGTTTCTATTTCCCCATGTCGCATTCCTATGCAGATCCAATGCTGCCTCTGCCACCTGACAATGGCAGAGTTGGGCAACCAGTCGACAACCGACAGTCGACAGCCGGCAACAGATCAAAGCTCAATTCGAAATCAAACCACATCACAGTGCTGCACTCAACGCGACGCTGTTCGTCGAGCTTGCATATTTGAATTTTGCGGCAACAATGGCAAAAGTTAGAGATCGCTCTCACACGCAGCCCACAACAGCTGCCACACGTGCAACACACGCTCGCAGCACTGTGCAACCACAATTGAATTTACAGCAGCTCAGCAGCAGCAATTTATGGCCGCAAAGTGGGAGCAGTGCTCCCAAGACTGGAGCGACGGGACAGCGCCACATGGAGGCAGGCAGGCAACGCCCCCCGTGCGATGCGTCAAGTAACCAAAGTGGCTGCTGCTCTGCTTGCTTTTGGCCCACTGGCCCACTGAATCTTGTGGCAACACCAGCCAGCTGCTGCTGCCAGCATTGCGCTAGCTTTTAGTGCCCCCCACTGCTGCCACACACCTAGGCGAGTGTGTGTGCAAATTTAATGTAGTTCCAAATACCACGGCATCAGTAACCACACAACTCGACTAGCAGCTGCCCTGTGAGCCCAATTACATCGATTACCCGCAAAAGTAGACTATATAGGCGTAATCTTATCTATTAACATTAGAACAGCTAATTTACGATTATACAATTTGCCAATTATTTGCAAAATTAAGATAGCAAACACTAAGTTGATAATATGCTAGTTGTATATAATAGAATTATTGGCAACTTCCAATTATTTGTGAAACTGATATGCTTAATCTTATCACTGTCTTAAAAGCCCCTTTGCAGCAACTTGAGGCAGGGTATCACGATGTTGATGTTGGAAAAAACGCGTTAACGTGATTACTCACAATAATCTCTTGGGGGGGAGGGGGGCTTGGTTACAGTGGGGGCAACAGCGCATCAATTACCAATTGTTGTTGTTAATTAACCCAGAAATCAAAGCTTTTTTCTTCACTGCGCCTGCATTTCAAATGGCCACAACACAATTGAACTTTGTTGCGTTCTGTGTAAATTTAAGTGACGGCCCCCGCCTGCCCCTTCCACTGCCCCGCGAACATGCGTGCAGCTGGCACATAAAACAGTGAAACAATTTAGTAAGAAAAAAGAACAAAACTTAAATGAATGCAATAAAAGTTGAAGCTATGCATGAAATAACCTTAAGAGCTGCGACGAGTGCAATACATAAAGAAGTGAGAACGGCTACAGTCAAGCTAGCCCGACTGCGATATACCATGTACTATTTGATTTAAAACAAACATGTAAAATTGTCATCGCCTTAATTCTAATTAAAATAATAATACATAAAATTCAGCGAATACTAAAATACAACCAATTGAAAAGAGATAAAATCAAACGACATGCATATCATTTCACTTCTTTCGTTTATAGGAAGCTAAGTTTTATCCCATTTCAACCATCTTTTGGAGTGCGGTTAATATGATAAATAACTACATATTGCACTTTAAATTAACTTTCTAGCTTTAAGGATGCCAGAGTTTCTTGTGGTTTGTGGGCAAGGGGAAGGGCGGTTTATGCAAAACATAAACTTGATCTGCATAGTCGCATATTACACCTAAATCCCAAGTTTAGTTACTCTAGCTCTTACCATCTCTGAGATCTAGGTGTTCATTCGAACGGACGGACGGACGGAACATTTTAGTTGTAACAACATATGGTCTACGACGTCTCCATTCGAACGAACTTAATATACTCTTGTACCTATAGGTACATGGTATAAAAAGTGAATCATTGCTCTCTGTCTTACCTCCCTCTCTTTCTTTCGTGCTCCCTCGCAAGTTGGTTTTAATAAACAGTTTTAGCTTTTACCTGGCACTTTGATTCAATCAAATTGAAAGTGCTGGTTTGGCAGCGTTCAAAGTGTTTGCAAATAGGCTTATTGCCCATGCCCGTCTTGGCCCGACCTGGCTAACCCAGTTAGCAAGTTTTGTTTGATGTTCTACTTTTGGAGCGGCAGTCAAAGGGCCAAATGTGTTTATAAACCTTTCAAAATGTGTTACCCCAGCCTAGACAACCCGACAGCCCGAAAAGGGGCCCTCAACTTATGCAATCGTTAAGTTGTAGTAAACTTTGCACTCAAATATAATTTGCTCGAACTACACTAAATAAAATGCCAAGTTTCAGTGCTTTCGCATCAATCCGAATGTTTATAAATAAAGTTTATAATATAAACACAAAATGTGGCACGTTTTTGCTTCACATTCCGTGGAATTCGTTAAAAAGCAATTTCGTATCACTCGCAGATAAACAAATTTAGTCATCAAAATCGCAATGAATTCGTTGTTTAAAGTTATCAACCATGATTGGGGCATTTGTCTTAGTTGATGCAATAATTCCCAGAAATACTTAATTCAATTACAGCATGAATAGTTTACTATATAATAAAATGGTTTCCTTTTGATGATTAACGGATCAATTAATGCTCCTTCAAACGGACTTATCTGCTAATTAAACAAGCATTTAGTGCTTTTGATATTAATGAATAAATAGCCATCACACATAAGACTCATCAGCGAACTAATCACGACAATAATCAAATATTATTACGAATAAAAATCAATAAGCATTTGCAATCGGGTATTTCTTATCAGTTTATTTGTATTGCGGAACAAAACCTTTGACTCATGTCAGCTATTTTCAAAGTTGATGCCAATACTTTGCTATATACCTGAATATCTTTAGAAACGCAAACACTATAATACATAATATGTATCTGGGTCTAGACATTTCGCAGGGATTTTCATAGTAGTATATAGATATTGTATACATTGTATATATATTCGATTCGACGCGATAAGCGAGGCGAAAATTGTGTCAAAAGATAATTTGCAGTGCCCAGCGGGTGTTGTGTGTGTTGTTTGTATTTGTTAAATATGTATATATTTTCTGTTTGCCTAGCGCCTTTTGATATTGCTCAAGTTCAGAGAATTGAGTGTCACCTGATGACGTCAGACTTGAAGTAACTTCCGGTTCGCTTGGGATTCACACCCCTCATTCGCTCATTCAGCGAAGCCCTCATAGGGATTACGTTTAATTGTATACGAGGAGCTTGCTCGCTATACTTAATTAATTGAGAACGCATCCGAGAGATGGCAGCTCAATGAATTAAATGCTGAATCGAAATGCAATCAAATGGTTGTATGGTTGTTTTTTTTTTTTTGTTATTTTTGTCAACTGCGGGTCAACGGGTTCGTGATGGATAGCGAAAGGAAGAGGAAAATATGAAATGAGCTCGTCATTGTCGCCCAATTACATGACACTCAACGAGTTTATTATAATATCAACTACAATAAAGCGTATTATGAGGCATTTGTCGTGCTTAGGCTGGGGCATTGTAAACCAATATGCAGATAAGGGACCAGCAGTTAGGTAAGTCCCAATACCACAACCCTGCTATTAACAAAGGCGACTCATTGTGGTCTATCGTCTGGGGTTTAAGCTCTTTGGGCATGCAAAAAAACTAACAAAACTAACAAAAACTATACATACTAAAAACTTTCACTCATAAATTAATTGAACGAAATGGAAACAAAACTAAATGCCCCCAAAGTGAGCGAGAGATACGAGAGTGAGCGGCAGAAACAACAAGCAATCATGAAATCAACGCTATGAGTGAGTTTGCATACTTAATCAGCAAATTGCTTAAATATTTGAATAACTTTTCTGCATGTTTGCATTCAATGGCAACCTTGGAGTGCAATAAACATCATCCAAGTCAAAGTCGATGGCGATGACGACGATTACGATGGCGATGGCGATGACGATGACAGATAAGCAAACTAGGTATTTGCGCATTGCATTACAGCAGCGGTGAGTTCGGCCATGTTATCGAATCTCAAATTCACCTCGCTGTTGTGGTGGGCGGCAATTTGGATTCGAATTCGCTGTTGTGTGAATGTAAAGTGTAAGCCTAAGTAGGTCAAGCATTGGGGGCCCCAAATGATGTTTGCTGATGAGTCACCAAAATACAGCACACAAAATTGAAAGCATTTCCAGGGACCAGGAAGCAAAAGAGAGATGACTGTGGCGAGTGAATTGATGGCTGCAAATGAAATTGATGAATCGAAAGCTCTCTTGAGCAGCAACCATGATTTAACGTTGTCGATTTAGACGCTTTGCAAGTCTAATTTGAAACTTGTTCACTTAACGTAAGTGATGCACATTTAATGTCCCCGGAAAAAGAAAGAAGCGGCAACTTTCGCCCACGCAACGCATTGTTGACATTAAAAAAAAAGAGTACGATGTTAGACTGCAAAACGAGGCCCCCATATAATTAACATTCTCCCAACATGGCTGTGAACTTTGACCCAATTACGCGCAATATACGCGACACACACAATTCATATTTACGAGTGCGCGTGTATGTGTGTGAGTGTGTGTGTGTGTGATGATAATAAAGCATGCGAAGCGAGAGCGAGTCGCGTTGTGGAAGAAGAACAACACAAAAGAACGCGCGTTTTATTTACGACTGCATTGCTCGCCGCTGCATACGGCGACGAACGAGTGACGCAGGCGCGACCGCAGAACAAGACCAACGGACAGACGCACAAAGAGCGTGCGGCGATAGAAGTGGGGTGTGGGGGAAGGGGAACAGTCGCAGTCAGAAAACTGCAGGCGCAGTCAATAAAACGCCACTTCGAAAGAAACATGCGAAACACATTAAAGGCAATAAACAAATCAAGCAGGAAATACAAGTACAACAACAACAGCAACAAAGGCAGCCAAGAGACGGCAAAAGCAGCCTCATAAAATGTTAAATTGAAATCAACAAAACTAAAGTTGCAATTAGACAGTGCTCAAGTACTCGGCACACACACACGCACACGCACACATTCGACACTCATTGCCTTTTATGGGCTGCCCTCTTGCACCTCGCCCCCTTGGTGACCGACCACTGCCAACAACAACTAAATGACACTAAAAAAAAAGTGCTAGGCAAAGCGAGCAGCCCAAAAACTAATTATTACGCAAATTTTTATTTGTTGTAGACAACATTTGAAAACATTAACAAAAGAGTCATTGACACAAGAGCATAAAACATTGTAAGCGACAACGACTGAGCGAGAGAGTGAGCACGTAAAGAGATAACAGCAGAATGTCGTTGCGTTGTAGTTGCGTTCCTTTCTCTTTCACACAAAGCAAACATTGCAAATTATTTGACGCCTCACCGGCGCCGCTCTCTCGCACTCACACACACACACATGCTCGCTCTTTTGCTCTCTTTGGGGTTTAACTGTCGCCCGTCGCTGCTCCCACTGTCTGCTCTGTTTGCGCTATTCCAACGCATTGTATTTTTAGAGGTTCACTAACTTTGTTGTATAGATGTATTTTTAAGCATGTATGTGTGTGTGTGTGTGTGCGTGAAGTTTGTTTTGTTAGCCGTCTCTGTTCGCTTAATTAAATCTCTAGCCCTGACACTTTTTTCATTGACAAGGCAACCTGCGTTGTGCCCGAAACTCCAACCAGCCGAAAATAGCGAAAAATGCCAAACAATAAATGCGATTTAGGTTTACGAGTATCTTGTGTGTGTTTTCGCAAAACAAAAAAATAAAACAGAAGAAACTGAAAGAAAGGGGCAAAAAAACAGATTTTTGCTAGCGCAAGCAAAGCGGCGTCGTCGTCGCTACGTTGGGAAAGTCAATGCGCCGCCACGTGAGGCGGGGGAAGAAGAGCGAGCGGGAAGCGGGGAGTGACGGTGGACGACCTTGGGAAACGGCGCGTTGAGTTTACAATGTTATTATTGTTGCTGAAGTTGCCAAGTTATGCAGTTTATAATGTTGCTGTATGCTGTTGTGTGGGTCGTTATTTCTCTTCTTTTTTTTGGCATAAATTAAGTCGAAAGCACAAAATTTATAACTTTCAAAGGCGGCGTGTGAAATTTTTGCGGTAATCCTCCCCGAATATCAAAAGCCAAGTCTAACCGAATTGCCGAAGGTCGTCTCAAGTAACCGCAAATGTGTTTGGGTCTGTTTGGCATTAGCTTTTTTTATGTTTTCATAAATACCGATTCGTATGTGATCACTCTCAGCATGATGAGTGTGATTCAAACAAGATTGCATTAGCCACATAGCTTAGTAATGGTCAAAAGGTCAACCACAATTGTAGATCCCGTTGGAGACATTCCAAAGCTAACAGACTTTTTGATTTATGTGCACAATTTTTATTTAATTTCACTTTACGAGTAGAAACAAAAAGGCTATCAGGCTGTATTGATAATTGTAATTCCCAAGGGCAAGGAACTTATAGTTTCTGCTAGCCGATAACACACTAATGTATTGTAGCTAATAATCCTAAAGCTTTTAGGGTACAGCATTAATCTTGAAAAACGCTGTTAAAAGCTAAAGATTTACTCAATGCATCAATACATCACCATCAACACACCCCACTTGCTCCACACACACACACACACACCCAAAAATTCTACCTTTTCAGCTGTATATAACTCAACTCAAATTGTCATTTACTCATGTCTAAGCACAATAATAATAAAAAAACAAAAAAAAAAAACTACTGCGAAGCTACTTGATGAGTCACGTCGTTCGTTCATCTGTTGATAAAGAGTAATTAAAAAGCGCAGTAGCAATAAATTAAAAAAATGAAATAAAAAATAATAAAAAAAAGTTATCGACAAGCCGGAAGTGCAAAGCACAGAACAACGTATGAGAAATTAGCTGATAAACCCAAATGACAAGACTACACACAAAGCGAATGCGGGGGTGGGGAGGAGTAAACGCTCGCTGCATAAATCAAAGTCGCATTAAACGAGGCGAAACAAACGAAATTCGTAGAACTGTCGCCAGTGACGTCACAATTGCAAAGAAATCAACGCTAAATGAATTAACTTCAAGCTGTTCTACATATTGCAAATACACGTATAGCTAGCTATCTTTCTCACTCCCGCTAAGTGGAAGGTGATTTTTTCTACACCAATTTGCAATTTATGAATAAGCATTTTAATGACGCGACTAATTTTTGATAAGCAACTAAAAATGCGAGAGCAACGAGACGCACACACAGAGGAGAGAGAGAGAGAGAGCGAGTAAAACCGGTTAACTGTCAGTCAATAAAACCAAAAGGCAGTAAATGCCTAAGAAATGACACACAGAAGGCGACGGACGAAAGGCAAAGCAAAGAACGAATTGTAGCCAACAACAAGTGGATAACAACGAGAACCACAAGGCAGAGTGACAGCAAGAACTGAAAGAACAACAACAACAAGAGCAACAGCAACTTGTCCGTTACTCTCATAGTGCGTTCTAGCGCTGGCGACAAGTCACATGCACACGACAGCGACTCAAAAGCATCTTTGCGTATTACTCATGCTAATTTCACACACACACACACACACACGCATACTCCTTGTGATTTGTGGCTGTGTGCGTGGACAGTATAATGAACTACTTAATGCCCAAGCAGCAGACGGAAACAAGTTGTCGCACAGTGGGCAAAGTTGCTCACATACACGCTCATAATCGTGTTGTCTCTGGCTGTGTGCTGTGTGTGACGCATTCGTTTCGGTTACCACGTGCCACTTGCAGCTTAAGCGTGGTAACAACACCGCAATGAGGTCGCCCGTCAGCAAGCCGAGGCAACAACAGCAGCAGGAGGCGGGCGTGGGATGATATTGTTGGCATTTATTGCGAATTGGCCGCATTTCTAAGCCCCAAAAAAACGAGATAAGTGAGCGTAGAGTGACGCATGCAAAATTGAAGCGAAATAAACGCTAAGATTGACACTTTTCTCAACTGATTTCATAATCGCAAATAATTTTATTATTATGCATATAAGTAATCGTAAAAACAGATTAAGTACACGCCGATTATACTTTTAGCGTGCCTTAAAAGTTATAATTAAATGGGCAATCAACTGAAATAGGATAGGATAGGATAAACATATTGATCGTTATCGCTGCTGTCAATACTAGCTATCGAAAATACAAAAATAAATTGAACAAAGTTGATAATTGTCTGAATTGCATCGTAATATTCTATTTTAAGAGCAATAACATAAACAAACAATTCTAATAAAAACAAGTAAAACGAACAACGCGCATTAAACTGTAAATACCATCAGAAGATATTCTAATTGTCATTCATTCAAAATGAAATATCAAGATCTGCACTAAATGTAAATCTTAGAGAAAATCCCCAATAACAATAAATCGATCATCACTTGTGGAGTGGTAACATTTATCGATACTTTAAATGCCATCACTACAGCGCGCTGCTAATGAATCGATGTCCAAATCCATTAGCGCTTTACAGCAGTGACAGTTATCGATAGTCGCCATGCAAGCGCTGCAGCGGCGGCCAGCTAAGCCCCCCACAAAGTGTGCGTGTGTGTGTAAGAATGTGTGAAGAGGAGAAGGGGGTGGAGGAAGAACTTGCCGTTGGCCTCCCAAGCGCAGCGCAGCGCATGCCTCAAGAGCAGAATAGCGACACACAGCACTGCCGAAGAGAGTGGAGCAGCAAGCAGCAAATGCTAACGGTAATCCCCACAGTGTCTATTTTCGTAGCAGCTGCCCCGCCACTGCATTGTGTTATGCTGTGTTGTTTGTGTGGTGTTGGATCTTGCAGATACAATTTTAAACTTATAATTTAAATACAAAGTCTTGGCATTGTTTTGCCTTAGCTTCCAGATAAACAACAGACAGACAGCCGCAGCATTTGGTTTAAATCTTTGATGTGATTATTATGACGACGCCGACGACGACGACCGCGATGGTCGTGATGGCGATGATGATGATGATCTGGTTGTTCTTGGTTTGCCTTGGGTTTGGGCGACCCTCGGGCGAGAGCGAGAAATGTGTTAATGTGTGAGAAGCGAAGAGCGAAGAGAACTTTTGGTGGCAAGAGTTACGAGCACTTCTCGCCCGCCTAGCGGTTCGCAACTAATTAAGGCAACATCAGCAGCACCAGCAGCGCAAATGACGCAGCTTGTTTTGAAATAGATAGACCGATAGACTCGCAACTGAAGATACATTTGTATCTATATGTATGCAACTCATCCCAGCAGCAGAAAAAACCGCAACTGCGACGCATTCAAGCATAAAGTCTAATGATTGCTAATTACAAGACAACAACAACAACAACAGCAGCGAGAGTAACAGCAACAAGAAACGCTCTGAACTGAACTGAAATTGTGAGATCATTGCGCCGTAACCAAATTGGCTCCTCAATTGGGCCCCTCAATAGAAAGCCGCTGCTGAATTTGGCCATACAAAACCAAATGTTGCCAAAGTGCAGAACATAGTCTCCTATATACATCAAGTATAATTTGCACTCAGATATCGATTTGAATGTTTGTCATGCATGTTTTCTTTTTGCACTTACCTTGTAGACCTGGCCGTAGGTGCCATTGCCAACGACCTCGATGAGTTCAAAGATGCCAGCTGGATCCTGCAAGGACAAAGGTCAAACATTAGTTTAGGTCAAAAGTGCGCAGCAATAAAAGCAATTATACACAATAAAAAACAACAACACGAATCGGAAACGCCCAAAAATCCTTTTCCAGATGCAAGAGGCAAAACAATGGAGTGAAATGACACAGGCAAAGGCAAAGAGATGAGTTGAGCTCAGGGCGCGGCTACAGCAGAGACACTTAACGAAAGGCAACAAACGAGAACAGCATTTCGAGCTGCAGCGCTGTTGTTTGTTTGTGTAAACAAATTATTATGGCATAATAATACAAATAAGGAATCCGGCAAGGCAACGTTCCAAAATAAAGCGGCATTTAATACAAATCCCAAATTCCCCCATGCCCCCGAGCCACCAATCTCATTCATTGTTACCATTCCACCACCCCCCTTTCCCGACGCTCATTCAAGTCCATGTCAAGCCATACAACAACAAATCGCATGCGAGTTCATTGACACGCAGCTCACGAGGCAACACGAGTCTGCAGACTACAGTCTCGTCTCGATACTTAACGACGTGACACGACCCAGCTAGACAGGTGAAGGGGCTGAGGGAGCGGGTGTACGAGCGACAGCTAAGGCAAATGCCAATTAAAATAACAAGAAGAACACCAACAACAACAACAAGCACAAGCACAACAACAACAGCAATTTCAACAGGTAACTGACTTCTTCTCTTGCTTTTTTTGACAGCAAAACAACGAAATGGGAGGGAGGGCAGTCAATGCTCTAAATTCTGTTTATGACAAGCCGAAAGGGGTTAAAGGGCAGACCAGGTAAACAACGGGAAAGGGTAGCAGACAGAGTCAGTTGGCTGAGAAGACATGCAAGTTTAGCATAGCACCGAGATAGAGTAAGGTGAATGCAGTGCACCAATGCGATAAGCATGCCACGGATTACGGTAAACTGCTGCAATGTATGAGAAGAATTCAGTAGAAGCTTTTCAGAGAAATAATTTTACATTGAATAATTATGTAGCATCATTTATCATGCAAAGAGACTCTTGGCTGAACTAATTTCTTCAAATTTACAACAATAAGAGATTTGTATTAAGTTTAGTGAAATCGTTTTATTCTCGAAAAACATTTCAAAGCATTCTCAAAAGAAAAAACAACTTCATGTTCATCAGAATTATTGAGATAAACTATTTCTAAAGCCTTTTTTAAGAGCTACTGCAATATGAGATTGTATTTCCCCTATTATTAGCTGAAAGCAAGCAATTTGCGTTAAACAAAAAAAAAAAAACAACAATCGATAGCAACTGCACTTTAAATCTTAAAGCAGACTGCACACAAAAAGCGGAACTCGAGCACTTTTTTACAGCTGATTAGTTAGCACTTTAAATTTCTTCGTTAGCTTTTGCTTTGCGTTTGCATCTTAAGCGTTCTGCTTCATCGTCTTGCATTTCAGGGGTAAAGGGGCGAGGCACTTGTGACGACTTCAACGATACTCTTTAAAAGCTTCAGCCGCCAGAACAAGAAAAGCCCCCTTCAGACAAAGGCTGAGCTGCTGTGTGGCTGCAATTTGCAGGCAGCTTTTGCTTTGCTTCGCTTTGCTTGTTGATGTACTCAAGCAGCAACCGCAGGAATTATAGAGCAGAAGACAAAGCGGCATTCGAAACCAAAATAAAAAAAAACCAAACGAAACGAAAAACGAACAAAAACAAAGCAAATACACAGCACAACAGCGGCGGACGGACAGACAGGCAGGCAGACAGAACGAGAAGGAACTATTGAAAGCCGCCTTAAGTAGATTTATGGCTGCCTTCAAATGAGCCATCGGCAGCGCTATCGCCTCCTTCTCTTTCATAGAACCGTACTATTGTTTTGCTGGTGGTTCTCGCAAAGTGTGTCAAACACATGCAGCAGGCTGAGTGAGAGCGAGACGGAGAGAGTGAGGGCGAGCAAGGGAGCAATTACTGCTATTTCTGGCTGATTACTTCACGTTGTAAAAATCAATTAAAAATTCACGAAAAAATGCCCTCCGACTTGGGACCAAGCACATCATGACTCATTAGCGTTGACATGAACGAAATGCACTTGAATGGGCAGTGTGCATGCGAGCGAAACAGCCATAGAGTGGGTTCTGTAAGACGAACTTAAGTTACAGTTATCAGTGGCTGCTATCTCACTCTGCTTCTAAATAAAGCTCTCCTGCTGTATTTGCTGAAACGGGTGCGAGCGCAACTACAACAACAGCATTTACAATTTACAACTACAACTAAACAACTTGCTAGTCAAAAACTCGCTGAGGCTGTTTTTTTTTTTGTAAATTTTTTTGTTGTAAGTTTACTGGGCACAGGCAAAACTGGATTTCTTCTGGTCGCACTCGAGGCTTGGCCCAGTTAGAGCAGCAATGATATGTAGATATGTGTGTATGCATTCAGGAGACTCGCCAACAGGACTGACTGCATATTGAACGCCCATGCAAAATAATAGCAGCAGCTTTTTTAAACCCCATTCCCAGACTAAGAGTGTGGAAAATAGGGTATATTAGTGGTCAATTAACCACGTCCGTCTGTCCGACGAGTGCGTGAATCTAAAAGGTAATTAGAGCTACACACTTCAAATACACAAATTGATCGAAAGTACTGATTGCTTTCAATTCATATGTAGTTCAATAATAAGGGGTATCTTGCTAACGAGCAGCCTCGCCACAGCTTTCTAACTTCTTTTTCTTTTTGCATATGCATGAGCGAGTGAGGTGAATAAGTCTAGTTTGCTATGTAAGCGTGTGGAATGGGCAATTTTCATACATAGATATCATGTGTGGGCCGCGACCAATTCGATTAGGAATGTAACACATATAATATTACAGCGGGCCTTTTGGCCAATATGTGCTGAAGATAGAGCGAACAGAGCGAACACTGGCAACTTTTAAACTCACAAAGTCACGCAAATGGAGAATCAGGAGCTTATGTGTAATTATCCTAATGGATAAAATAGCAAACAAACTTTACATACGAAACTTGCATGCGTAATGTATGTAAATAGATTTGATCGTGTCTGCGTGTGTGTGTGTGTGTGTGTGTGTACATCTGGTTCGGAATATTTGGTAATTCGTTTTTCCCCGTGTATTTACCCAGCCAGCCATGTTGACTTAACCCACAATCAGACCAAACCCAAACATGTGTGTGATTTTTTCTTTCTTTCCTCCAACTGCACAAATTGCAGCACTCAACACACAACACACCAAATGTGGGCGAACACGTTTTTATCGCACAAAACCAAATGCAATAAACGTTGATTAAAATAAATACACAAACACACACACTCACACTCACATTCACAGATACGCATAAAAGAAAAACAAAGACGTAGACAGAGAGCGCGCATATGCATGTGGCTGTGCGCTTGGCTGTGTGTGAGAAGCGACGACATATGGCCATGCACAAAATAATGAAGGCAATCAGCAAAGCAAAGCAAAGCAAAGCGAAGCGAAGACTGCGACGTCAGCAGTGACAGTGACTGCAGCGCGTTATCAACAGCAAAGAAAAAGAATTAATACAAAAAAAAAACAACATCAAAACTGCATAGAAGAGGCATCATAAAATAATTAATGAAAACGCGCTGATTAATGCACTTTCAGTGTGCTTTTGTTGCAGTATCTTATCAGTGGGGACAAAGCAAAAGAATGGGGCATGCTCGGGTTAAGCAAGAAGAAGAGCAAACACATGCCATTCGCCCCGCATCGGCGACATGGCGACAGCTTTAAGGACTGTGACCTTTTGCCTGGATGCGATGCTGCTGCTGCTGCGGCGTAGACATAAACAGCGTTTACTATTTCGGGGCACGTATTTCATTGTTTAATGACCTTTAAAAAGCCAACGCAGACGCGGCGCCCACGCGCCTGCTGCGAGAAGGCCAACAGCAACAGCGACACCAACAGCAGCAACACCAACAACAACTCATCATAAACCGCTGCCAGTTTTTTTTTAGTCAGCTTTGACTTTGGCTACCTTCTTCTTCTTTAGTGCTTCATCATCATCATCATCTCCATGTCGTCTGCACATGCACATTAATATGAGTGTGCATGTATGTGTTTACACACGCATGGACTTGCTGCCTGCTGCTGCTTTTAATAAAGTAAACTAAACAATTTTCATTCTTGTCTCGTTTTTGTCTCGTCTTCTTCGACTATGGACGCAACACATGCACATGCCAGCACACACACTCACACAAGCATCCACCTTATGCTCTCCCCCCCGCACAACTCCACACCCCACAACCCACCCACCCAGCTGCAAGACAGAGTCAACAAACGGACACTCACTCACACACACACACACACACACAGGCACAGAAGAGATACACAGACAGCGAGCTCTACTCCTCAACACAAGCAAAAAAAAACTTTACTTTCTGGTGCCGGCGCTGCTTTAGCCTCATTGACGTCGACGTTAACGTCGCTGTTGCCTTCGTCGTCGACTTCGACGCATTGTGTGCGCCCATCGTGGGGCGGCAATGGTGAGTTCAGGCACTGTGGTGAATGTTTGCTGAAAGAGAAAGGCAACAACGCGCCGCATAGGCAAAAGGCAACATGCGTGTGTGGTGGGGCATTTTCATTGAGAAAGGAAAAAAAAAAACCGAAATGAAATGGCAACAACAACGATAAACAAGACACAGCGCAAAGACGCTGACACCGGCCGGTCACTGCCTGCCTTGGTGGTGGTGGCGCTCTTGTTGTTGGTGGTGAGTTGACGGTGGACTTTGGGGGTGGTGGATACGCATAGAGAGCGACGCGCAGTTAATAATTGGCCACGCAAAATGCAAAATGCCAATGTAAGCTATTATTATGGTATGCTTAATTATTATAGGTATTATGTTTGCTGTGCAGATGGTAGACGGAGAGTGGGCGTTGCCATAGCCATGCTTGCAGCAATTTGCATATCGCTTTGTTTATTTATTCAGTTTTCTTTTGCAAGCGATCTCTCACATTGTAAATCAGTTCAATGACATTTTGTTCATGTGCAACAAAGAAAATTCTTATCAGATTACAGAAGTGTTGATCAAGCTTGTACAATCGATAAAGCAAAAGGGAATTACAGCACAATCGATTGAAAGTGAATTTTGAGCAGCGTGCGAGAGAGACAGCTAACAGCAGTAAGAAGAAGACAGATAGGGATGGGGTAAAGTTGATGGAGCTGCAATGCGGAAATTGCTTAAAAAATAACAAAAACATCATGCACACTTGGCCACACCTTGCACACCAGATTTATTGTACTTGTATTGGTATTTGTTGTTGTTGGGAGCTTCTGTTGAAAGTAAATACAACTTACCTTTAGTGACGTCAAATCGATATCATCCAATGAACAATTCACAGATTGTGCTAGTTGTTGTTGTTGGTGCGCCATTTTGATTTTGATTTGTGTTTTTTTATTTGATTTTTTGTTATTTGCCTGCTCTGCGGCTGCTGCGCTGCTACTTCACAAAAACACAACGCACACACAAACACTGCTATGCAGGCTATGCACACCAACGCACACACATATACATATATGCTTAAGCACACACGCACACAGCGAAGCACTCGCCGTCAACAGCGCCTCACTTTATTTAACGCTTGTTGTTGTGTTTTCTATAATTTTTTTTGGAACTAAGAAGCAAACAATTTCATTACAATCGCATCGCTGAGCGAAACACAAATTGACAAAAGGGAATACTATTATATACGGCAATTAACAACACAACTATTTGGCTATTAATTTTTTTTTTATTTTTTTTTGTATTTGTTGCTGCCCATACAACTTTTCTCTTTTGTCAGTATGCGAGTTATGCATATGTGTATTTGTGAGCGAGCGATTCTGCTGATGTGTAAGTGTGTGTGTGTGTTTGGCAAACGGGCGCGGCACGCACTTTTTTGCACGGATTTTCGAATGCAAACACTAGTCGAATTTATTATTTAAGCCGAAACAATTTAATATTCTTATTCTTCACCGGATTATTCACACACACACATACACATCGATACTCTGCGCTCTTCGTTATACACAACACACACTCGCACACACAAATACATTAAGCATACACCGAAGTATATGTATACGTATGTTTGTGTAGGTAGACAGGAAAAAATCTGCCACTCGCTTTTTTCTCTTTACCGTGGTTTCAAAATGCAATTTGCGGTGTTATTTTAACGTATTTAACGCGCGCGGCGATTAGATGTTTATACTTTTTGCATTACTTGGCACAATATACAACTGACTTGCCCAGTTCTTAGCAAGTTCCGGTCTGTGCAAGTCAATGGAAAAATTAAATAAATTTCGCGAGCGACACGGGGACGCGACACACGTCCGAACTCCGACGCAACAACAACAGAAATGTTACTCCCCAGCTGTCTGGTCACTCTTAGCTCTCAACATATTCAACAACAAATCTCTACACTGCGCTGTAATGTTATTAACAGCTTATTTAATTTAATCCATTAAACGATTTTTGTACTTGTAACGTAATCAAAAAATTTAATATTTTTTTTCATTTACCTGTGAATAAAACCTTTTGAGTCCCATTGTCTAAATCAGTGAAATATTAAACCAAGAAACGGATAAAATTCAAATTCAACAGACATTCAAGAGGCTAACAGTCACTTAACAGTGGAGCTGGCAAAACTTTTCCAGATGTTATTATACTGTTATGGGCCCATTAAGTCGATATCTAACATCGATTATTTCCAAACAGAAGAATACGATTAAAATTGAAATTTTAAACGTGTGTAAATAATTTAATTAGGGGAATTGTTTTGTAATATGTAAATATAAATATGTAAATCGATTATAGATAGCATAACTCGAAATGTACTTGTATTTAACTTAATGATGTGACCGTAGTACTCATTTTGGAAAAGACTAATAAAAAATTTAGCTCTCTCGCTATTGCGTCGCTTAAGCAAAATTGCGTTACGTAGCTCATTTTGCGTTAACGTTGGCGCCAGGAATCAAGTAACGTAATTCAATAAGTATTTTAGCTCGATAATTTTATAAAACATAGTTATGACGTCATTTTCATTGCATTTCTCTAAAACCTATCATATAAACGAATTTCATTTGTTATACGTTTTAAAGTGTTGCCTAACTATTTAAATGACATATTAGTTGTTGCAAAGCAGTTTAAGGCGATGTAGCATTCGTCATTGTAGTACCAAATTTAATCCAAGCGACCGCTTAAATTCAAATCCAACGGACATGTTCGAAAATGAATTCGTTCATCGCGATGCAGATGAACGACTTGATTGGCGAACAAGTTCCGCAGTGATGTTCACTCGAACTTGTTCTGGACGAAACGGCGCAACAACGACACGAATCTCCAACCATTGTGAAGCCAGATCGCGAGTTGGCAAGACGTGCGTGAAACGAGCGCGCAACAAATTAACGAAAAATTTCATACCGCAATAGCAAAAGCAATCCAAAAGTGCCACCACCAACAACAACAAGTAATACTTGAAATAAAACGTCGAGCTCTGTGCAAAAATAAAATACAACTTTGAGATTAATAATAGAACAACAAACGCACACAAAACGCTAAGCCGTTTTAACTGTTCTCTGGCTGTCGTTGATATTGTTGTTATTGTGACTGCGTCTCGTCTTGTTGTTATTGTGACTGTCTGTTGATGTTGCTGTTGTTTTTGTGCTAATTAGAAAGAGCAAGAGAGTTGTTGTTGGCTGCCTGCTACGCCGGCGTTTTAGAACGCGGCTATCTAATTGTTGGCCCAAAAAACAACATAACACAACAACAAAAAGCGGCGAAGCTGGTTTTTTGCGCATCAATGTGTGTGTGTGTGTGTGTGTGTGTGAGAGATAGAGAGACAGCGAGTGTGTGAGTGTGTGTGTGCTGTGCATTGGAATTTGTTAAAACGCGATCCGTATTAAGGTCAAAAGCAACAAGTGACAACGCTACAGGAATGCGAAGCATAAATAAATTAATGCAACAACAAATTCAATGCAAAACAGCAGATAAGCCAAAAAACGCTGCTACTTAAATAATAAATTCAAAACTCTCTTCAATTCAACATTTTTTTCGGTCTTTTTCTATTGCCAACAACATCAACAAGAAAAACTGAGTCGCAGCAGCCACAAGAGCGGCAAAGAACGCCGCGCATAATACAAGAAACACAGTGCACACTCAATACAGTGAACACAAGAGAGTGTCTTCACACTAAAAATGATAATGATAATAGAATTAATAAAAACAAATTCAAATAAATTAAACGAAATCTTGTACTTAATTCATTTAAAGTGAAGTTATAGATATGGTGTAATTTGTATAAAAAATTGTTTAAGGATAGGTCTTTGGATTTGAATTACACTTTATGCGCATCTGATAATTTAATGCACCTAAACAAATGACAAATATTTATGAGACAGTTTTAGAGTGCAATAGACAAACTTTTATCTCCTTTAAAAGTTTTTAATTGTGTTTGCTGTAGCGAGCGACGACTGTATAATATCCAGCAATAAGAATAACAACAAAAACTTTCCGGTTTTCTGTGATCTCTGCGTCGTTTTCTTCTTATTTTGTTACGTGTGTTTATCGATCTTCGTTTTCGTGGCTTACGCGTTTTTCGAGAGAACGAAGCGAATAGAGAGCAGAACACAGAGAGCGAAGAGAGAGCGCGTTTTTAAGCCGTGTGTCTAGTGAAAAATCTGTAAAGCAAAATAAATCAATTTTAATTCAAATCGCAGCGCCACACCATAAAAAAAAGTACCAACAGCTACAGTAACAACATCACTGCAGGACCGCGAAGCTGAAGGAAAGAAGGAGAAGGAACGAGTCGAAGAAGGAGAAATCACGCCGTCTTGTGTTGAGTGTGTGTGCGCTACTTTTGCCAACGGCTGCGTGAGCGAGAGCGCTAGCTAAAGAAGAAGAAAGAAGCGGAGAGCGGAAGCTGAAAACAAAAACAAATCAGAATTTGTTTCGTTGTACACAGGATTTGAAAATAAATCATTCACGCTGGATTTAGGATACTACGAAGCTGTCAAAGGTAAATAAAACACAACTATAGTTTATTTATTCGAAATATTCAATGCAAACGATTTTATGCAATAGTCGAAAGCAAAGCGTTAAATAGCAATAATAACAAAGTAAATAACACAATGCTTTTCCATTCATTTCCAATTCAATTAACAACACAGCCATAATAACATTTTTATGCAGTCAACGCACCTGAGCCGCAAGCTGAGCGCGTTTATGGCGACCAATAAGCCACAAGGCAACAACAAAAATAATAAAAATAAAGGCACTCGACAAAACTTGTTGCATAATCGCCAATTCGAATCCAGTTTGAGTATGAAAGTTACTCTCAAACTGTACAGTTTGAATGAAGGGCGTCATAAAATTGCAAGCATTGTCAAACTTTTGCCTATTTAGCATAGGCCAGAGCGAGACAGCACAGTGAGAGTTGCCAAGTATGAACGTGTGTGTGTGTGTGTGTGTGCAGCCAGTTTACAGGTGGTCATTAAGCCTGGCTTGTCGACGGGGCCGTAAACTAGGCTAAATAGGGTCTCTAGCCAAAGCACGTTTTGGTCGCTCGCTCGCTGTGGTCGCTTGCTTGGGCTTGGTTTATTTTTAAACCGCATTCCGCGTGGCATTTGCCACTTACCAACACACACACACAAACACATTTACATACATACACATATAGTAGCTATGCACATTACCGTTAACGTTAGCAGCGGTTTAAGAGGCATTGAGCAGACAGCGGCGCCGCTTGCTGGCTTGCTGTGATTTAAAGACAATTGCAATGACCACAACGAGCGAGAGCAAAAGAGAGAGAGAAAGACAATTGCGCTAAATTAAATTACGCTTAACGGGGGCAGCCAAAGGCCAACGACGTCTACGCACACATGCGCAAGCACACACAGAGAGAGAGAGAGCGCAAGATCAATGGATGCGCAAGTGCAGTGCTACAGTGCATGTCAAACGGCATGCTGTAGGGAAGAACAAATCACATTCCTATTGGTAATCCAAGTTGGTCCATTTGATTCTTTGATTCTTTGCTCTGCTTTTGTTTTCATTCTTCGACTGCAGCTGGCCACGTGTGCGCTCTTTGTTGCGCCCATTGCCGTTCTTAGTGCCGCTCTCCTTCCACTACTGCTGCATTTGTTGTTGGCGTGGCATTCTTTGGCGTTTTGCGCAATTTGTGCGCTGTACTTTGTGTGTGTGCTTTAATACCCGCTGCCCAAAAGGGTGAAAGGGTATTATAACTCACTGAGAGCGCATAAATTCTATATACACTACTTATATTAACTGTAACTAATATTTAGTTTGTTTTTCAATTATTTCACTTGCACATTTCTGCATTGCCCAAGAATAGCTAACGGGTATTTTACAGTTGAGCACACTCAGCAGTATCTTGATTTGTTGTTGGTTTTCTTTGAGTCTGAACATTCACAATTGAAAGTTGGCCACACATAATCCACACTGTTGTATTCCAGTTCCATTTGCAGTTCCAGTTCCATTCCTCATCAATCACAGCATTTTTATTTAACACTTGCAATCAATCAAAAGCTTGAATAAAATTTGTTGTATTTTCTCCTTCAGCGGCTTTTCTCATTGAACCAAAAAAAAACAAGCATAAAATGTTCTCCCCCTTTATTGATAATGATAAACATTTTTAATGATAATTGTGCTAGTTAAGTGCCGCTCGAGTTCCAATTAATTGAAAGACCCTGCAAGGGCGTAAGGCCTCTTGAATTAGTCCAACTTGAAGTTCAATTGAACTGCCTGAACTTGTTGAGAACGAGATGGCTAGCGTTACAGTCGGAGAAGCGTAATGTGAATGATGCTCTGTTAATCGCTTTACAGATCTACGAGGTTATCAGGACCTTGGAGACCACCCAGATCTATTTCATAATTCTATGACAAATTCAGTTCAATGATTTTGCACTAAATAACAACTGCAATTTAATAGTCGAGTTATCAGTGGAAATCGAAGTCCAAAGCAGCAAATTAATCTCATTTCATTAATAGTATATAGTATATATATTCTATATATATGTTATAGTACGCCTTATGTCATGCGACATCGTGATAAGCATTATAAAAACCCCTTCACGCCGATTTTGAATGATGCGATCACTTTCAAGTTATTTTCGGCAGACGCTGATTCTAGCTTGACATTGAAAGAGCATTCCAGTTTCTTTATTTCTTCTATTTTTTTTGTTTTTATCGCCGACAGGTGAATTTAATTATGGCATTTGCATTCCAGCAGTTCCACATTGCTGAAGTGTGCTAGTGTGAGCGTTAAGCGTTAGATAGTTCCAATTGGCTGGAGCTGGTTGCCAAGTGTGTCAAGCAATTAGAAATAGCCGTAAGTTAAAGTGCAAAAAGAGCGAGCGAGAGAGTGTGAGAGTGAGCGGGAGAAGCGTGTCTTTTCACTTGTCTAGCAGACAAATGCGGCCAAGTCTTTTTTCCATCACTTTTTTTTTTTTTTTTTTTTTTGGGAACGTCTGAACTTCACTCTATGCCATTTTCATGGTGCAGGCATTTAACTCGTTTGCCACTATACCCTGTAAGCTGTACTTGAAAGTGGATTGCAAATGTTAGACTTAACAGCGTGTGGACCGCGAGTGTGGAATGTGGCTAACAGCAACAACAGACACAGCGAGAGCTTAATGGAGGCCACTTGTGCTGTGGCTAGTTAAAAGCTTAATTAAACAAGTGCACACTTCAACTCTGAACTGGAAAACAGTTGGCTTTCAAGTTATTAAGGCACTTGAGTATTTGCACTAAACTGCAGGCAATTATGATAAAGCTCAATCAATAGATTAACAGGCTATGCTATTAACATCACTGCTCTTGCTTGTGTTCTGTTAAAGGTTACAGCTTAAAATGTTATGGCGCCAGCAGAGAAATGCTACACTAGCAATGTTAATTGCCAGCTGTTAACTATAAAATGTGCAGTTAAATTAGCATGCTGTGTGTTTTATTGGGTCTTAGAGCATAACAGCAAGTCGTTCATATTTACAACGAATTTCCTTGCTGGCTGGTCGCCTTTTTACCTTGCCTTTTTCGCGCGCGCCAAAAACAGCGACCAACAATAATAAATGCACATTCAAGGCTGCAACAGCAACAGCAACAGCAACTGTTGCAGCTACAGCTACAAATGCTGACAACAACAACAGCAACAATAATAACAACTCGCTCCACTCAAACTGGTTTCCACATCTTGTGGTTTGCTTTCTTTTTTTCGTTTTTGTTGTTGCTGTCTCTTCCTCTGCACGTAGCCAAAAAAAATATGCTAAAGTCATATCACAACAACAACGAGAGATTTCTTGGTGAAGAGAGCACAGGAAATGCATTTCACAGATACACACACACACACACAGACACAGGCAGAGAGACATAAGGTTACATTGACTTTATAAACAATTTGCGCGATTTTTGCAGCGGAATTGCAGTTGCATTTTTTCATTGTTATTTTTACACTAACTACGCCTGCTCTCTGTGTGTGTGTGTGTGTGTGAGTGTATGTGAAGGGTCGGTCAGTTTTTGAGTTGTTTACTTGGCACTCAGCACTCGGAGCGCTGTGTGGGATTTTGGCAGTCGTCAGACAACTCGAAAGGCTGCAAGCCTCGAGACATGACGCACAAATATCTTATTGATTTTAATCAATCAAGCCATGTGAAGGGCAGAGACACTTGATTATTATTTTTTTTAGAATCCAAGCCGCTTATGTAATGTGCTTCGAGTGAAAGCCAAAAGTGAGTTGAGTTCGAGTTCATAATGAATGAGCTTTCGTCAAAAGTCAGCTCTGAATGGAGCGAAAGTTCATCAAATTGTGCTTTTGAACGTTGATCTTTTTTTAATGGCGATAACTTTACCATTTCTGATAGCCCCAGCTCAATTAATCCGATCTCCATACAACATCAACCTCATCCTCTTCTGCTATTTCTCGCTGCTCACAACTTTTGTCATCTGTGGCATTCCCCTTTTCAACTGGCAACGAACAGAAAAATAACAAAAAGTCTGTTTCGACTCACGGTTCACCTGTTCTCCATTATCATAGAAAAATCGCTGGCAACCTTGAAACTCGCCTCGCCTTCCGCTGACTGAGTGAAATTTCTCACCAAAAAGACGTTTCGCCCTCTCGTTGTTTTGATTTTTGCTTTTTGATTTTGCTTTTTATGTTTTTTTTTGCTTTTGCATTTTAGAGTTTTTTTTGTTTTTTGTCTTTGCTTTCAAGTTCGGAGTCGCACCATAAACAATTTTGAGTAGCATTTTTTGTTGTTGTTTTGTTGAAACTTATTTATTATGTAGCTACTTTTTTGCCATATTATGGAATTTGGCTAATCAAGTCGAGCTTAAAGTCAAAAGCTGTTCGAACTGCACGATTTTTTTGTTTTGCAGCCAAATTCTTTGCATTTGTGTAAATTATGTCAAATCATTTACTAAGAATTCCAGGCAATCAATGATAGCTGACTTCATAGATCATTCTACTCATTATTGAGTCAAATGAATCATGCGCGTAGAAAGCTGACTCATAATATTCTCGAAATATTCAAAGACAACTTTCATCTATAGTTTGAAGACTTGTGCTGCGCAGGAAGTAATTAATCAAGAAATTAAGTGAAGATGAATAACGGATGAAATAAAAGATGGTCAGACAAGTATCTGTTTTAGCATGCATAGATTTTCATAACTCTTTTTTGTAAAGTTCTTCACTAGGTAGCGCTCTCCCCAAGTGAATTTTTTATAGGGTTATTGCTACGCGGAAGTGTTACAAATATTTGTTCAAGTATCAACAAACTGTGCGCTCGCATTCTTAGAATAAACTAGCTTAAGCTTATCAGCTGCCTGCTAGATGTAGTAGGCGTGGTCCTAAATTGCGGGGGGCAAAGCAAAGTCTAGCAAAAAAAAAAACCAAAACTTATCGCAACCTTGACGCTGGCTTTAATTTTGGCAAATTGCTGGCAATCTGGAGCTGTCCAAAAACAACAAACGAGCAAAATTTAATAACGTCTGCGAATAAATTGCGATGCCTGGTCATTGATGTTGCCCGTGGTGTTGTGGCTGCTGTTGTTGTGGTTGTTGTTGTTGTTGCAGCAGCCTCGTCCGCGGGCCCAATCAAAATATTTAGCTTATTTAGTTGCAAAAAGTCAACAAACAAGGCGGGCGAGCGAGCAGCACTGAAATTGAGATCCATGCGCAACATCGTGAGAGTTGGAGGCAACAACGATTTTTGTTCGTTCGTTTTCTGTTTGCTGCGCGCCGACGCAAACGCGACTGGCTGCGGACGACGACATCGCATTAAGCATACGCCGCATGGGCCGCTGCCTCAACTGTGAGCCCGCCTCGGGCAATTAATTACATTTTGCGCACTTTGTTTCCGCTTTACACCGGGCGGTGGTAGAATTTCGTAGTCGTAGTCGTAGTCGTTGCTGTAATTATTTTCCTAGTGGTAGTTGTACGAATGCCTCAAGTATATGCCTCATTTTTCTTCATCAGCTTCAGCTTCAGCTTCATCTTTTTTTGCCTTTCCCGTTGCCGCTACTTTGGCCTCTTTCACTCGCTCGCCCCCTCTACGCCCAAAAGAATAAAGCAAAAGCAAAAACAGCCAGAAAGAAAAGAAGGAAAAAGAATGAAGACACAAAGATGAAGCCATAAAAATGCCGCTGCTTTTGCTTCCACCGCTGCCTTTGTATTTGTGCAGCTGCCTAGGAAGGTGTTGATGATATGGCCCCCAATGCCTTCCGCTCCGCCGTGGGGCATTGATTTTGATGCAGTCAGATGCGGCAAGCGGCAGCAGAGAACGAGCCGCAGATGCTCTCTTAGCGGTAGCGGAAAATAATAATGATTAGTGCAAAATATAAAGTAAATAATAATGACGGGGGAAAAAGTAGAATGCATTACAGTAAAATTACTGAAATTAATTAAAATAATAAAACAAAAGGGTTACAAATAGTTGTGTTTATAAATCTGAGTGTGCATGAATGATTTATTGAGTGCAATTACAATTGATAATTTAGTTCGCAGGAAGAAATGCAAATAATGGTAACAAATTATTGTTGTAATTGCTGTCTGAACTGAAGTTGCAGTCGCATTTGATTTAGCCTTTAAAATCAAATCAATGTATTATTTAGGCTAATCAATTTTTTCGAGTATAAAATTTATATTTACTTTGATCTGCTTTTGTTTTTGGTCGCTCTTAAGTTTTTGCTGTAGTAGATATGCCCTGAATTTGAGTGAGAAATACAAATAATGGTAACAAATTATTGTTGTAATTGCTGTCTGAACCTAAAGTTGCAGTCACAATTGATTTAGACTTTAAAATGACTGTATTTTTTGGCATAATCAATTTTTTCGAATATAAAACTTATATTTACATTGAATCTGTTCTTGTTTTTGGCTGTTCTGAAGTTTTTGCTGTAGTAGATATGCCCAAAATGTGAGTGTATCGCGGTGCGCAGCGTACAAGAAGAAGACTGCGCATTTGTGCGCTACTCGTAAATTGCTGGCCCCCTTTTTTGCATACGCTTTCCACGTACTCGCAGCGAGTACTCGAATTCGTGTTCGTATTCGTGTTCGTATTCGTATTCGTTTGCGTATTCGTACTCGTGTGTGAATAAATTATGCCCTAAGCGTCGGCCGACCATCGATCGAAATCAAAAAGCGTAACAACAAAACAGAAATGCCAAAAATTCTTAGCGCAGTTCGCAGCTCTGCTCAGCTCAGCTGTGAAATGTGAGCAAGAAGACGAGCAAAGCCAGGCCCTGGACTTGCCTTAACCTCCCTTGGCCCACCCCTTACCTTAGCTTACCTTGCTGGCAGCTTTTGTGGTGCGTACATGAGTTTGACATTCTTAGGCGTACTCTTACCCGTTCTACTTCTGGCCCGATGGTCACTCGATGTGCTCGCAAAAGATGACAATTTCAGCCTATTTATGGAATGTGCTTGTGTGTACAGTAAGTACGTTATCGCGCCTGGCGGAAGAGCTGAGTTAGCTCAAGTGGCCTGGCCTGGTCTGGGCAATTTATGAGTGTTTATTTCCAGTTCTAATCGAGCAGTGGACACATTAACTATCTATTGATAGATAGTGGCGACAGTGCCAACTAACTGACTTATCAATCGAACCGTAGGTGCGATAAACATTGCAAATAAAAACTGCACAACAGCGAGGTGACTGCATGCAATGTGTGTGTGTGGTTACAAGCAGGCCATGATGTCAGAGCCACGAGTTGAGATCGGCTGACTCACTGCGAATAGCTGTACCAGCTCCAGTCGTCGTCGTCGTCGTCTTGGGTGAGAGCTAACTGTCCAACTGTCTGTGTTGCGAACAGTCGGACTTGCTTGATTAATTAGCTGGGAACACACGCTCTCTTTAGCTTACAGGTCTCTCTAACTCTCCAGCTACGATGATGATGCGAAATGACTAGCAGCCATGACTAGTGTGTAAGGCATAGAACTCGAGTCATCAACAATTAAACAGCACACACATAAAACTAGACATTAAACAAATGTTTTGCATTTGCATTCAATGCGCGCGCTCGGCTTAAATAACGATCCCCCTAACCTTGAGTTCAGTCTCCAGCAACACTCAACTCTCTTTCTCTCTCTCAATAGCTATCTGGGGAATTGTACTAGAATAAACTAACAATGCCCAGAGTTCAGTTCTCAGTTCTCGTTGTGTTCTAGAGCTCGTGCTGTTTTCTGTTGCATAAATTTATAAATATGACTTTGGTATTTGCTTTTGTCGTTGAGCATTTTTGCTATTGACGACTGTTAATTTTAACAATAAAACGGGGCGTAAAATAATGTTAACACATTGCATTTGAGACACACTCACAAGGTTGAGAGCATGCCGTTATAACAAAGGTGCGCAATTGTTAACAAAAACGACAATATATGCATCGTATATTTCAATTTATTTGAAATTGTCCGGCTTACGAGCACCACTAAATATTAGTGTGTTGTCATAAGTAAATTTACAGTTGCAAATGAATTGAATTCACATGAATTTAACATTAATAATACTAGAGATTCTAATTTTTAAGCGTTCCCGTTTCCGCATCTGCTTCTAGTTTAACTGGAATCTTTCCAAATTGTGCTGCTTAATTTCTAAAATATATAAATGACCATATAAAGCTACTAACTTGTTTGTGAACAAGTTCAGAATATTCATTTATTTGCTGGAATTTTCAAATGTGAAAGATGCATTTCTTTTGAATAGTAATTTATTTGCCAAAGCATACAAATGTTAGAGGTTAATTCAAAACACAATAAATATATCACCTTGGATATATAATATTACTGAAGTTCCTTTTGTGAAAGGCAGACAAAGAAATTGTTAGCAAGACGAGTCGTCACTACGGTTGACAACTCTTTCGGAGCGTAGCAAACAGTTTGAGAGAACGAGGGGTACCAGGTACAAGCAGGGTATAATTACACGGTTAAATAACAAAATATTTGCTTAAACGCTGACATCAACCAGTAATTGGCAGCTTGGCAGCGAGAAGAGCAGAGCGGCAGCAAACAGATGTACATATAGCGATAAAGTGAGATAGATAGAAAGGGAAGAAAGACCCCGAAAAAAAATACAGAATACAGAAAACTCGTGCCCCGTTGGAGGAGCTGTTAAAGGCGATGTGTTGAAGCTACAAAATTTGGTTGCTTCTCGAGATTATTTACCGGTTTTTGCTCCGTGGGTTTCGTCAAAAAACTGTTGCGTCTGTTTAGCATTGTAGCGTGAAGTTAATTTTAATTTTGTTCAGTTTTGTTTGGCTTATTTATTTACGATTTTTATTATGACGCTGCGTTTGGGGCTGCGGCATCTTTATCAACGGTGGTATTGAGGGAGACACTTCTCGGGGCATAAACCCAGTGTCAATTTGCATATGCCGAAACGTGAAACACGTTTTGCATTTTCGGCCACCCGGCAACGAGGCAACATCGAGGAGTCGCCTCCATCACCCGAGGCGACATCCAGCCACAGCAAGGGGCGTGAAACAAATACAAAAAAAAAGAGAAATATAAGCCTACGCGGAACTGGCTAAGCAGCTTTAGATAATGAAAAGAAGCAGGCAGAAGTATAAATGTGCGAAGATAAATTTGTTTAGAGTAGAACTACATAAAGATATAGTAGTTATTACGTGAATTACATAGAGATATAGCACAAGCTTCTGTAGACAGTAGTTTTATAACAGACAACCGCAAAATGTTGAAAAAACTCATAATTGTGTTCTTTTTTTTCGCCAATTTGTTTGCTATAACGTCATCAAAAATGAATTTCATGTAATTTTAAACGGTATTTTTTTGTTGTATTGCTGTTGATGTCTCCTTTTGTGAATAAATTGTGAACATTGTGCGGTTTGCGCAACGTGCTTTCGGGTTCAAAATGCAATTGGCAGTAGAAATGTGAATTTCGTTGTTGCTGGATTGGCTGTAATAACAAACCCATATCACACAGTTCGTGTCTCATCAAAAACACATTGAAATCGTTTGAAATTCATTTAAAATCCATAACTTTTGCTTTAAAGCCTTATCACTATCACATGTTGTTAACAATCCCCAAGGCTGTGGTCCAGTAACACTAACAAGAACTTGAAGTATCGTCGAAATAAACATATTTCTATTTATTAATGGTATTTACAAACAAGCGAGGCAATTAAAATGGTTGTTGTTTGCAGAACAGCATAAATCGAGAAACAATGTGAGATGATATTATTATGATCGAGTCGGCACTTGAATAAATATGTGACATTCAAAGTAGGCTGGCTTAAGGGGGCGCGATGAGCGACATTCTCAGGGCTTAGCCAATTAAAAACTCAATGCTCGATTTACCCTATCACATGCCTACAATTACGCGCCACACACACACACACACTTGAACAACTTATAGACCCATCTTCAAGATACAAGCTGTGACTTTGTGACTACTACCATGACACACAGATGTGTGCGCCTATTTCATATTTATTTTTGGGTCTTGGGTTACAAAATGAGCTGTCAAATGGAATTGAAATGTTCGCTGTGCAGTTGTGGACGATCTTCAAGCCGATTGCCGCCGATTGCCTTGCTTGTTGTGTTTTGGTACATTTTAATTAAAACTAAAGCGTTGCGAGGGCCGCCATGTCGATAGCAGTCGCGCTTCGTTTTCTCGATAACACTTCTTTTTTTTTTGTGTGTGGCTTGGCAACTTCCTGCGAAATGCTAACGGAAATATCCGTTGCGTTTCGGGGTGCCAAAACCACTCATGGCTGCGTAAATATTTACCCCTGATTTTGGAATTGCGGCGAAGTGTTTGTCATTAGCAAACACACAATATCTGGTCGCGTATATGGCATGTGACTCATTGGCCGCTTGATGTTGTCAATTGAGTTTCCCAATTTGGTCGCACACGTATTGAGCTAGAGAGCTGCGAGAGAGCGGCATATGCAAATCATTTCATTTCGATCACATCGCATCGAACGTGAGCTTGATTAAGTCATATGCCGGCTTACCCCAAGCGTTAAGAAGGAAGCGAGACTGTGCCCCTAGTGGGTTGCAAGCTTAGACAATGCTTATTAATTGCGGATCGCAACGAAATGTGACAGCCACTGGAAATGGTCACACGGCCCAGAAAACGGGTTAGCCTCAGCTTAGGATGCCCTTTACAAACCCGAAATGAATTTGAATCTAGTTTATTTTGCCATCACAGATGTAAAGAATTTCTCTACCTGCCTCAGCGAGTGTGCTAATTTTAAATAGTATTCACTTCGTACTGTTTAATTATAATTACAGTTTTACAAGTTATCACACACTTACATCCCTTGTCGAACAACATGAGCAAAGCTTCTTAACCTCTACCCTTATCAATGTTGGCGCTGCTAATTAATAACTATAATTATAAGTTGTCGAAATCAGAGTGGAAATCTTTTAATTGTCTTACTTGTAGTGGCGCGCTGCGGCGATAGCTCTTATGATAACTTCCCCAAATTGTATCTGAGCTTTAAAGTATTTACGACTCATTAACAATTTAATGACGACCCATTTTTGATAGCAACCAAATAATGTGGCAATAGCTCGGTGACTTCAACGCTTGCTGCTTGCTATTTGTGGTTACAAATTGAATCATAAAGTTATGCGACTTGCCTTATCTGCCCGAAAAGCATAAATATATAAATCAAAATATCATTATTAATTGATGGCTTTATAGTTGTAAGCTTGCGTGCAACTTTCCATTGTTCAATATGCAGGGGGAAAGTGGTCTGAACTTTACATTATAATGTGCACACCGAACTGTAATGCTCTACATGCTGATATCGCTTAACTTAAATGTTAAATGTGTGCTAATTGGCCGAAACTTTGCGGCGAAAGGAAATCAATCAGTTTGAAAACCTGTCGAGTGATTTTTACACCTTCTTTACGCTTCGCTTACAAGAAACACGCAGATTAATGGGCCTATATCCGGCATAACGAATCTTAATTACACATCAATTAAAAGAGGGCATTAAAACGCGTGCTGCAAACTCTTTGGCACATAATTAATGAATATTGGCTGGCGCCTCTTCTGCCGGCCGTTGGCCATTGGCCATTGGATCGATTAAAGTTCATAAAAAAGCAGTGACGCCTCAAAGGCACAGACTCTGAAAATCAGTTTATTAATCATAAAACAAACATAAACTAGAAAAAATATGAATAGCAAAATTTCACTTTTAATTGATTTTTATTGTGGCAAAAGAATGTGGCGAGTGAAATTTCGCGTTGAGGACCCGCAGAATGTATTGTTGTGATACTTATGTATGCTTTTATGCTGTCTCTGCGACTGCCTGCTGTTAAATGGCACAAGCTAAATAAATAGCCAAAAGCGGGGATCAATTTTTGTCGATCTAATGATGTCATCATCACTTGGACATTTGGCGAGTTTGGCGACAAAAATAAACGCACTCAAGCCTGTCACTTGACCCAAACAATTTGCAAACAAAAAAAAATCATTTTCCCAGCGCAAAGACAATGGCTCTGATTTGTAATCTGTAAACTGTAATTGATTGTTGATTGATGAAAGAAACAAAAAACACCGTTTGATTGCGCCCAAAAATAAAAAGAACGCTCACAAAATTTCACTGTCAAACTCGTTGAAGCGGCGCCCACTCGAATTCCATTTGCATGCCAAATGAGCACATGTCACAGGCGGGCAAAATAAATACACAAAAACAAAAAACAAGAAAAAACCAAAAAGCGCAGAGCAAAATAAATAAATAAATACGGTAGCTGGTGGGGCTGCGCATGCGCAGAACACGACCGCAAAGAATGAATTCCAGCCACTGGCGTTGGCCCATGTATCTGTTAGATACTTAGATACAATCGTGGCGCAGCTGCCGCTGCCGCTGTCGATGATGTCATGGCGGAGTTTGTTGTCTTGGTCTCTCGCTCTATGTCTATGTGTCTTGTGCGCATGTCTTCAACGAGGCGACGCGGGTGTAACGCCCCAGGGGGGCGTAGCAAATGCCAAACACAGCCACACACAAAAGCCAAAAAAAAGGCAGAGAAAAATGGTAATAATAAGAAAAGAAACCCGAAAACATAAGTAATGGCAATAAGGAAGAAGGAAAACGTGGGGGGAGGGGAAGTTGAGGGGCCAAACGCACACAGTCTATTGACTAATTTTTGCAAATAACTTTTGGAGCAGCTCACAGCCATAATAAAGCCAAAGCCGCCATAAAAATGAAGACAGGCCACAGCAACAACAAGCACTACTCATTGCCAATACACGAATACACCCGAAAAGCCGCGAATGCCATTTTGTAGTCATGACAATAATGAGCCAAAATGTTTGGTAATCATTTTTAAAGTGCCTCCATAACAATTTGACTGCAGCTGACAAAGAGGCTGGATGCTTGAAGCCCGCGTGTGTGTAGCCTGGGAATTATTAATAAAACAAAAAACAAATAACAAAAGCTTATAATGGCCACATGTGCCAACCAGATTAGTTTAAATAAATAAATGTTGCTTATGCAAATAATTCAATTGAGTCTTGTCTGTTGCTCAATTTATAAAGATTTGGCTGGAGAAAATTGAGGAATTTAAAAAATTTATTTTGATTTTAAAGATTGTATTGTGTTTGCTAAGCAAATAATAGATTATACAATTCTTAACTTGAATGTACAGCGCGTCTAAGAATTGCTTTTAATAATTCCTGCCAAGTTAAAGCACATTAGAAAGAATTTTAAATGAGATGTTCAAAAGAAAACAGATGAACTAACAACTAAAATGCAAGAAATATTCCATCTTGAGGTGATCAGCACAATTTATGTAAATATGCATTCCTCTAACAGTTTGTTGCATTCCAAAGTTTACGCTGAAATCATTTGGTAATAAATAGCTAACATATGATTGTATGATACCGTGTCGACAAGCTGCAGGTGGGCCATTCTATAAACTAACCTAACCCAAGGCTGAAGAAATTTATGGCCTCGATTAACAGCATCTCTTTATGAGAGAATTGACACTCCTTTTCTTTTGCCAAAGTTATAAATTTTCACCCAAGTTATTTTCAAGTTGTACTTATAAATAGAGATACTAGAGAGTTCCCGTTAGGGTGCTGTCAAAAAGATAAAAGTTACCAATAAATACATGGTTTACAAGGTTTACTTTTGGGCTGGGTGCTTGCTGTGTGTGCAGTGTGCTGGATACAAGCTGGAGTGCTCTGATCTCGCCCTCTATTTCAATGGGTTTTTGACAAGGGATTTTCTCTTTTTGTTTTGGAAATTGTTTAGCATGCGAGGCACAAACAAAAGAATTTACGAGTATAACATTGTTATTGTGTGACTGACTGAGTGGCTCTGACGCATTTTGTTGTCATTGAAGTCAAAACTGAATTTTAATTTTCGGCAAGTGATGAGGTAATTTTATGCATGAATTTTGTGGAAACAACCCAACAACATGAACAATTCCCAAATTTAGGCAAAACAGCAAACAAACAAAAAAACCTTGCGCTACAGGTCTCATTATTTGATAGTTCTACAAGTTCTTTCGCGCAGAGAGCAGATAGCGATGGAATGAAAGGCAAAGATTGGGAAGAGAAATTAGAAATTATGATAATATTTTCAGTCTTATCTCTGGCGATCGCCCCAATAATTAAATTCCAATGCCCGAAATGATAATGATTCGACAAACGTTCCGCGCGCGCTCAGTTCGAAATGATTTTGGATTTTTGCTATAAACATTTATGATCAGCAGATTTGTAAAACCATACACAATCATATGCTACTAATAGTATATAAAAAAAAGAAGAAAATTGGCTTATGTTTATTGATTTATGCAAATCTCCCCGACCGAGGCGAGGTTATTGCACGCCTAATCAGCGGGTAGTCCAAAACTCTCCTGTCTTTCGGTCGCCGACTTCCCGTGCTCGCGGAGTGTGGCGTGAAAACACAAAGAACATCAGTCTTCAGCCGTTGGGGGGAGGCAATGTATAAATATAACGAGACACACAATTTAAATATCGCCTCCTGGCTATATGTCGACACATGTGCGCCGCATGTTCCACTTCTCTTCTCCTCCAAAGCCAGCTGCTCGCTGTTCTCCAATCTGACTGCTTCTCAATCCTTGTGCGCATGCGCGGAGTGCCTCGTGTTTATTTTGGGCTCCTGTAAACAGGATGCTCTTGCAGTGCTCTCTCTTACTCTCTAGACACAATTGTTGAGACAGTGTGTTTTTATTTTCCTGCTTTATTGCGCTGACGTTGTGCCGCTATTACAGTTTGACACTAAAAATAGTCGAAGCATGTTACGATGCAGCTGCGAGTTGTTTGCCATATACCCTATAAAATGTGTCGTGGATGGAGTGAGCGGCAGCTAGTTGCAACTTATAGTTACATTCAGAATGAGATATTGTAAAAGATTTTGTTTAGTAAAAATTATAAATATTAATGATAAATATTGAATGGTTTTGTATCTGCAATGAGTTTTTTAATCAATTTGATTGCGATTAGAATAACTGATAGTCGAATAACATTTAATGTGGATATAAATGAAACCTTTAAAAAGGATTTATTTAGAGAACCAGCAATTAATAAAAAAATAAGCCCTAGTAAACCTTTTATAATACTGTTGATGAGTTAATTAAAGTCAAAGAAGTAAGATCACCATATATGGTATTTGCAACAACAGGATATCTTAGCGTCTCGCACTACAGTCTTTTTCAATTTCTTCCTGGGGGTAATCGTGTCGTTTGGATATTATATGAAATGTGCTATGCACTTTGCTTTAATGACTTTTCGTGCTAAAGCCTAAAGTTATGCCTCAGTTTGTGAAGTGGGTGCCGCCTCTCATTACACACTTACCCCACATACAAATACACGAGGAGACGGCAAGTTTTAGTAGGTGTGAGGAGAGCACGAGTTTGTAAGTGCGAGTAAGTTCGAGTACTCGCAGTGCCGCAGCAACAATTGAGCGTCACAGATAACAAAGTTTAACAGGCGCACCTGTTATCGGTATAGGGTAAACTTTATTGTCACGCCGCTGTTGCTGATTTCATTGTTTGGTTTTCACCTCTTTTTAATTGATTTTTCATTTTATATGACCACTTTACAAACACTCACACAACCATAAAGAGCTCGTTTAGAAAATGCCTTCTAGATGACCTCAGAGCAAACTCCAAAGGGGCGTTCTAGCGATTAACGACCATTAAATAATAGGCTTCTCTTTTGCATGATATCATCGATCTATTGCTCGGCATGATCAATGGTTGCCCATATTTAGGCAATCAATTCTCAATGTGTGTCCTCTTCAATTTATGAGAGCATTTCTCATGTTGATTGCGTTGTTGGTGCCTAAATATAACTCGGCTCAGCTATTTGCACATTTCGTGCATAATCTATAGGCCGACATATGTGCAAGGTATGTGGCGATAAGATAAGTCGATACGCGTTCCTGACTAAAGTGCTGCCAACAAAGTTTGTTTGCTTCTCTGCGGTTTTCCAGTTACATACACTTCATATTATGCTCAAATTCGTTGCGTCTTATCGCATTTAAGCTTTAGCACAGCAGATAACGATAAAAAGGAATTCACCATACGCAGAAACGGACGCAACAGTTAAGAATTCGTTTTTGCCACTTTCGTTTTTGTTTTTCGCCGCCAGCTGCTCTAACAAACATTTCAATTGCTTACGACGCGGTTCGCTATCTGATAGATCGACGGGAGGAAAAAAGGTCGAAAAAAAGCTTTGCTACGCCCGAAAAAAATATACCCAACCGCGGCACCTCTCCAGTGACCAAACGGCGCGGGCAGTGCGAGCAACTGCCTTCGATTCAGCGTACGAATAAAAAAAAAAACAAAACGAAAAAAAGGAAACATAACGATCTTAGTGTGCGCCGTTTTACACATCCGAAATTAATTAAATTTAAGAATTAAATGGTTTTCCCATAAACTGCCAAAAAATTATCAGTGTACCCGGTTTGTGAGAGTGTGTGTGTGTATTAACAATGGAATACAATAGCATATTACGCTCAAACTTCTCTCGCAACGAGTATAAGCGATATATATCGTTTGAGCGTCAGTCTTTGGGTAGGTTAAACTTGAACTCCCCACCAGTCGGATTACACAATAATTTATAGCATATTCCACCGACCTCTGCCCTTATCTGGCTTGTGATAAGCGACTACTTTTCAACTAGTTGTTAACATTATAATGCATCATCACATGTACATAGAAGTACAGATTTGTGTGACGTTAAAACTTGTTAAATTTACAAAAGTTCCTTTATATTATCTTAAAGTTACGCAATCCGTGTGATCGCACAGCTGATAAAAAAGCAATCATTATTGAGATACATTATGTAGTGGCCCAGCTAATACCCTGTGATAGGCTTTACTGAAACAAATGTTCAAGGAATACCTATACTTTTTAGATAGTTTGCGAAATAAAGATGGTGGAGAACATGTAGTCAATGAAATGAACTTCAAAATGACAAGTTAAAGCATTTTGTATACTTTTTAAGGAACCAAAGAGTTTTCAATCACTCAAAAATATATACCCCTCTTATCAATTTGTTGCAAGTGCGTGGTGAGAACTCATTTGGTAAAAATGTTGGTATTGCTGATAATACACGGCCAGAATTACGACATAGCTCTAAATGCTTGATTTTGTTTTGGTAGCTTGGTATGTAGTTTTTGTTTTAATCTATATTGCCAACGACTAGGTCGTATCATATCACGAAAATAACTCATTGACTAATAGTCAGAGGTATTACGGCGATGCACGCTTCAAAATAGATATTACGTTTGGCAAAAAACGCTCAAAGTGCTCTTTGAAACGTGCTTAGCTCAAGTAGCTACAAATACTTGTTTATGAGGATTTTTATATTCTTCGATTAATTTGAACATTCATTGAAAAAATCTGTCATCGCAATATTTATATTGAGTGATTGAGTTTGAATCTAGAAATCTAAAAGATATATAATAACATATTTCAGAATATTAATAGTGATTAGGTAAAGGAAAGTAATTTATTATCTTTTAGATTCTTTGATTCCTTAATGCAGCATGATTGTGTCTTATTCCTTTGGTATTTTTCGATGAAAGCTCATAATATACAAGAGTGGTAAAGGCCCGACAAATATTTGTGAAAAAGGAATTCGAGTTATTCGAAAAATGCTATCAGTTTCTGATAACTCGCCATTGCAAAGGGAAGAAGAATGGTATTTGCACGTATTATGTTGAGGGCTTCTATCTGCAGGCAAGGGTAACCATTGAACCGTATATGTCTGACGACAAACGTACAAATATCGTATGTATATAGCTAATGCCCATTAATTACTTTGACTTGCGATAAGTGGGCAAAAAAAGCAATAACAATGCGACAGAAATGTTATCGAGCCAATGCACTGAGCTGTTTGTCGAACTGTTAAAAAAACGATATAGTGAAGACACTTGCCATCTCGTTCTACGAGTAGCGCCCTCTATTGATTGGGGGCGGGTGTATGCAGAGGCGTACGTACATACATGTGTGTGGTAAATCAAAACAAATACTAAATGTTTTTGCACTTTTACGGCTGCATTTGAAGCATTGTGCTAACAAGCTAATCCAACCATGTTGCCTGTTCTTGTTTTGAATTTTTCTTATTTTATTTTTTATTTGTTTTTTGTTTTTAGCATCACAATATGAGCCCGGTGGCTATTCAACGCTGCAGGCGTCGTCTTCCAGCCGCGGCTCTACCAACAACATGACGCAGCGCGATGGCATTATCAAATTCGAAAATGAGCGCATCAAGACGCTGCAGGAGGAGCGTCTACACATCCAAAAGAAGACCTTTACAAAATGGATGAATTCGTTTCTGATCAAGGTAAGTGGCAGAGTGACAGAAAGAGTGTTGAAACTTAACACTTTCCACGCTCAACCTTGCATTTATTGTGTTGACGATGATTTGTTTATATGCGTCTGTTTCGATAGGCCAAAATGGAGGTCGAAGACCTATTCACAGATCTAGCCGATGGCATAAAGCTGCTCAAGCTGCTGGAGATCATATCATCGGAGAAACTGGGCAAGCCGAACAGCGGACGCATGCGTGTACATAAAATCGAAAATGTCAACAAGAGTCTGGCATTCTTGCACACCAAGGTAAGTGTCGAGGCGAGGGAAAGATACGCAGGGAGAGGGAGAGAGTGAGTGCGAGTGAGAGCGAAAGAGTGCCCACGCATTTGTAGAAAGTGCAAGTATTGTGAGGCAGCTGCGCGTGGCCGTTGCGTGCTTTGTTTGCCACATTAGCTGCGCCGCAGCCACGACACTTTAGATGCAAGACTGCAACTGCCACATAACAGCAACGCAACACACATAAAATATATAAAAATAAGTGTACATATGTATGTGCATATTTATTTAATTACTTTGTGCTCGCGCAAAAAATTTCCTAAATATTTGCATACTTTCTAATGCACGCGTTGCATATTTGCTTCTGATTAGTATTATTATTATTATTATTTTGATTAGTTGCAAGTATTATTTGAGATTTTCGTGCTGGCACATTTTCCGCACACTTTCTTTGCCTGAATTTGATTTTAATTGTGCAGGCGAGAGTCGTGAATGGAATCCGTAGAGCAGGCACACAGACATGCAGGCAGGGAGGCAATCTCTTGCCTCTCTCTCAATTGAAGCTAGCGTGCGACATAGTTTCGCTTGAGGTCTAGTCTTCTAGCCGTAGTACGTGCTTTAAGCCTAATCTAATTAGAAACAATGGCGCTTTTAATGCACATTAAATGCATGTAATTTGTACCCCTTGCAGCAACAACAACAACAACTACAACGACACCACGTACATATATATGTGCATTATCTATAGTCGTCGTCTGTCTTTTCTTTGACGCAGTGAAAGTTGTTGAGTTTTTGTTGTAGCTGTGTGTTTGTTTTATTTCACTTTTTTTTGGGCTTGTCTTTTGGTTTCTGTGACATCGGCATTTATTGCATTTTAATTGGTTTTTCAGCTTGAAGAAGCAGCTGACTGAACATTTAACAGTTAAGGAACGGGCACACACCACACAGTTTGTCAATGAAGCAAATAAATTTTAATTCTTTTAATACCCGTTGTAAATGCAGAAGGGTGTGATCATTTAGTGGCATTTAGCATGCGAAGCCAGGCATATACTTTAAATTTAATCGCACTTCTTAGAGACCACTAAGATAGAGCTCTTCTAGTAGTACCCATTGAATTGTTCTAGTATTGAGTTATACCTCTGTATGATATATTATTCAAATTTCATGTCTATTCATTTATTTTTATTACCTAGTATGTTACATTATAGTTGAGCACATTTAAATGTGGAGCTGTTGTATCTAAACTTTGCAGCAGTAGCAATTAATCAGCTTGTAAGCGGATCAAATGCTCAGCTTTTAAGATAACGATCAGTCGTAACTTATGCTTTCTTCGCCTATTTATCTCCGAGTGCCCACCTGACCTACTATTAATTCAAATGAACCTCAGAGCGACCCACAGACAGACGGACGGACAGACAGACGGGCAGACGGGCAGTGTGGTGTCAGTCGGACATGGGGGTCAAGCACCTGTCCGAGGTATTCGCTCTGATAATGCGTGACTCGTTGGCTGGCCCCAACTTGTTGGCAGCTCCAGTTCCAGTTCTCTTTGGTTCACTTGCTTCTCGCTTTTTGTATTGTTGCGAGTGTCTTGTGAAACTCGGGTAACCCGATACGCGCAGCTTAGCGAAGCGTTGATAGACTCCCCACTCCAATCCCTGCTAGACTGAATGGCAACTAACCGAATGCAAATGCTTTGTGTTGCAGGTACGCTTGGAGTCCATTGGTGCTGAGGACATTGTCGATGGCAATCCCAGATTGATCTTGGGTCTTATCTGGACCATCATTTTGCGCTTCCAAATTCAGGAGATCGTCATCGATGTGGTAAGTAGACGATCGAATGTGCTCTTAGGGCGTTATAACTCATTTTGCATTTGTATTGTAGGATGAGGAAAACGAATCGAGCGAGAAACGTTCAGCCAAAGATGCATTGCTGTTGTGGTGTCAGCGCAAGACACATGGTTATCCTGGCGTCAACATACAGGACTTTACATCCTCGTGGCGCTCCGGCTTGGGCTTCAATGCGCTTATCCATTCGCATCGCCCCGATCTGTTCGAGTACAGCACCATTGTCAATTCAAAGAATTCCAATTTGGATAACTTGAATCATGCCTTCGACACGGCTGCCAACGAATTGGGAATACCAAGGTAAAATCAATAGATCAAATTAAGTTGCATAATTGCATTTAAATAATTACTTTTAATTGCAATTAATAATCAACTAATTAATCATTTTTATGATGCAATTAAATACAATTTCATAATAGTTGTTAATGAGAGTTGGTATTTGAAAATTGCAGTTTCTCAAATCATGTTTAAGCACTCAATTAAGTAGTTTTGCAATTATTTTTTGTAAACAATGCGTGCTGTGATTCATTATAGTTTAAATATGTTAATTTTTATAATTCATATTTGATATTTATTTTGCAGTCTGCTCGATGCTGAGGACATTGATTCGGCGCGACCGGATGAGAAGTCGATCTTGACCTATGTGGCCTCGTACTATCACACCTTTGCCCGCATGAAGAACGAACAGAAGAGCGGCAAACGCATTGCGAATGTAAGTACACACCTGGATTTCAATTTGGAAGTGGAATTGGTATCGGAATTCGATTTGAAACTGGGTTTGGTGACACTCGCGAGTCGCGAGTCAGGGTCGGGGGCAGACGACGCGACGACTCATTTGCATGGGTGGGCGCTGTGCAGCGTAACGAAGAGGCCAACAGTACTGGAGGCTACACAGATAGTCGTAGTAGTTAACGCTCTACTTCACACTGGATCGCCACGATCGGGGTTGGGCCTTAGAAAGTTGTCTAACTACTCACCGTCTCCCGCTCTCTCTCTCTGTCTCCTTTTCTCGTTGTGTGTAGATTGTGGGCCAGCTGATGGATGCCGATCGCAAGAAGATGCACTATGAACGCTTGACCACAAATCTGCTCAGCTGGATCAGGCAGAAAACCATTGAGCTGGAGCAGCGTGATTTGCCCAACTCTCTGGAGGGCATACAGCGTGAACTGTTGGCGTTCAAGGAGTATCGCACCATCGAGAAGCCGCCCAAGTAAGTGCTGACAACACTCAACAACTTATACAAATGTTAACATCGATGTGTACTTCACAGATACAAGGAGCGCAGTGAGATTGAGGCGCTGTATTTCACAATCAACACGTTGCTTAAGGCGCTCAATCAGCCGCCGTACAATCCACAGGATGGGCAGCTGGTCAACGACATTGAGAAGGCCTGGCAGATACTCGAGTATGCCGAACACAATCGCGAAGTGGCGCTGCGCGAGGAGCTGTTGCGTCAGGAGAAACTCGAGCAGCTCAACTACAAGTTTGAAAAGAAGTCTGTGCTGCGCGAGGGCTACCTAAAGGAGATGATTCAAGTGCTCTCCGATCCGCGCTATTTGCGTCAAGTGGACGCCACGCTCAAGAAGCACGAAGCCATCTCCGCCGACATCTTGGCGCGCGTCGAACGCTTCAACGACTTGACGGCCATGGCCAATGAGCTCGAGAAGGAGAACTACCATGGCAAGGAGCGTGTGAAACGGCGCGAGCAAGAAGTGATGGACAAGTGGCGTAAACTGCTCGAGCTGCTGGAGAATCAACGCTTGAACCTGTCGCAAATGAGCAATCTGATGAATCTGTTGCGTGAAATTGCCAGCACCACCGAATCGGTGCGTGAGCTGCAGCAACAGTTTGCCTCCGAGGATGTGGGCCCCCATCTGCTGGGTGTCGAGGAGCTGTTGCAGGCGCACTCGCTGCAAGAGCTGCAGGTGAACACGTACGGCGAAACGCTGAAGCGCTTCAATCGTCAGGCATTGCCCTACAAGAACAGCGAGCACAAGGATGCCGCGCTGTTGGCCCAGCGGCTGGCACAGCTGGAGGAGGCCTACTCGGAGCTGCTGAAGCTGTCGGCCCAGCGTCGTGCGCGCCTGGAGGAGGCACGCAACTTCCATCACTTCATGGAGGACTACGACAACGAGGAGGGCTGGCTGGTGGACAAGCAGCGCATCTGCAAAACGGGCATCACAGCCAAAGATTTGCGCGCCGTACTCTCGCTGCAGCAGAAGCACAAAGCGCTCGAGGACGAGATCAAGTCACGCAAGCCGAAGTCGTCGCAAATGTCCGAGGCGGGCAAGCGGCTGATTGGCGAGCAGCATCCGCGCGCCAGCGAGATCAAGAGTCGCATCGATTCGCTGGCCGAGCATTGGCAGGCGCTCGAATCGCTGGTGGAGCTGCGAAGACGCCAGCTCGAGGATGCCGCCGAGGCGTATCAGTTCTATACGGACGCCAACGAAGCGGAGTCCTGGCTGAACGAGAAAATGGCGCTGGTCAACTCGCGTGACTATGGCAACGATGAACCCTCCGCGCAAGCGCTGCTGCAACGCCATCGCGATCTGCAAGGCGAGCTGAATGCCTACTCTGGGGATATACTGAACCTAAATCAGCAGGCCGACAAACTGATCAAGGCAGGCATTTGCACCTTGGAGCTGACGGCGTCAGAGCCCGATCTGCCCGAGGTGGAGCAGGAGGAGTGGGTGAACGAGACGCGTCTGGTGCCCAAGGAGGTGTGGGAGGACGAGTGGGTGGAGAAGCTCGAGCACAAGAAGGTGACCGAGACCAAAATGCTGCCACATGTGCGTTCGCTCTTCCCCTTCGAGGGCCAGGGCATGAAGATGGACAAGGGCGAGGTGATGCTGCTCAAGTCGAAGACCAACGACGACTGGTGGTGTGTGCGCAAGGACAACGGCCACGAGGGCTTCGTGCCCGCCAACTATGTGCGCGAGATCGAGGCGCGTCCCGTCGCCTGCATTGTGCCCAAGGCGGAGAAGGTGAGGAGCCTGCAGAAGGTGAAGAAGACCATACTGGTGAGGCAGGTGGTGCCGGTGAAGCGCATCAAACCGGTGAGCGTGGCGCCCAAGCCGCTGGTGCAGCGACGCACCAGCAATCAGAGCATCAACGAGAACGCGGACAGCGTGGAGAAGCGCCAGCAACGCATCAATGCCACCTACGATGAGCTGCAGGAGATGGCACAGAAACGTCACGCCTTGCTGGAAGACTCCATTCATCTGTTTGGCTTCTATCGCGAATGCGATGACTTTGAGAAATGGATGAAGGAGAAGGAGCGCATGATTAAGACCGACGACGGCGATGGCGTCGACAATGCCAAGCGCAAGTTTGAGAAGTTCATCACCGACTTGTCGGCGGCTTCCAAGCGCGTCGAGGAAATCGATGGTGCCGTCGATACTTTCCGTCGCCAGGGTCACTCGCAGCTGGACAAGATCATTGCACGCCAGCGGCAGATTCACCAGATCTGGCAGCGTCTCAACAACGCCAAGGCGCAGCGTGAGAAGAGTCTGGAGGGTGCTTCCAGTGTGGAGCTCTTCAATCGCACCTGCGACGAGGCCAAGGTCTGGATGAGCGAGAAGATGCTGCAACTGGACACGGCTGTCATCACGCCCGACCTCAAGACGGTGCAAGCGCTGCAGCGACGTCATCAGAACTTGGAGCGCGAGTTGGCACCAGTCGAAGAGAAGGTTAATCGTGTTACTTACCTGGGCAACTCTGTGAAGAACGCCTATCCTGCCGAGCGCGACAATGTGAATGCCCGCCAGCAGGAGGTGCAGGATATGTGGCAGCAGGTGCAACAACGTGGCAGCGAATTGCGCGCCCGCATCGAGAGCGAAGTGGGTCAGCAGATCTTCAACAACAGCGCCAAGACTTTGTTGGCCTGGATTGATTCGGTCAAGGATCAACTGAATGCCGATGTGTCCGCACGCGATGTGGAGACGGCCAACAACCTGCTGAAGAAACACAACGATCTGGGCGACGACATCAAGGCGCATGACAACGAGTTCGTTGAGGTCATCCAACTGGGCAAACAGCTGTCCGATGGCAAGCCCAACATGGCCGAGACTGTGCAACTGATTGAGCGGCTGAAGGCCGAGCAGGATGCCATTCATCGCGGCTGGGGTGAGAAGCAAAAGTGGCTGCTGCAGTGCGTCGAGCTGCAGATGTTCAATCGCGAGGCCGACAAAATCGATGCCACCACCAAGAGTCACGAGGCCTTCCTCGAGTACAACAATCTGGGCGTAAGTTGACAAGCAAAATTTAAATCGCAATCGAGTATATCAATCACTTGTTATTTGCAGTCGTCGCTGGATGAGGTGGAGGCCATCTTGAAGCGTCATCTGGACTTTGAGAAGAGCTTGATGGCTCAGGACAAGATCCTCAAGGGCTTCTCGGATAATGCAGACAAGCTGATTGCTAACGATCACTACGATGCCAAGTAGTAAGTAAAATTGTTAGCCAGCGTGCAGAAGAGTGGGGTTTCAATCCGTCTGACCGTTTGTTCAAATTGCTTTTCCTCAATCAGATTATAGGCTAAAGCTGCGATACTTAGATATAGTGTTTTTATAATAACTAAGCTGTTTTCCTGTGAAACTGAACTATTTGTTTTTTCTACCTTCAGCATTGGCGAGCGTCGCAAGCAGGTGCTCGGCAAGCGCAAGGCCGTCAGAGATCGTGCCTTTGAGCGCAAGCGTCTGTTGCAGGCCTCCAAGGACTATCACAAGTTTGCCGCCGAAGCTGATGATCTGAAAGCTTGGCTGCAGGACAAGACCAAGATTGCGGGCGACGAGAGCTACAGGGATCTGAGCAACTTGCCACGCAAGCTGCAGAAGCACAAGGCTTTTGAGCGCGAGTTGCGTGCGAATGAAGGACAACTACGCAATGTGAACAAGGATGCCGAGGCCTTGATTCAAGCCGAGAACCGTGTGCCCGAAGTGGAGCATCGTGTGCTGGACCTGAACAAGAAGTGGAAGGATCTTCTAGCACTGTCTGAGGACAAGGGTCGCAAGCTGGAGCAGGCGGCCTCGCAGCGTGAACACAATCGCGCCATTGAGGATGCCAAGAAGAAGGTGGACGAGTTGGATGGCGCGCTCAAGAGCAAGGATGTGGGCAACGATTTGCGCAGCTGCAAGGATCTGATCAACAAACAGCAACTGCTCGAGTCCGAGATTACCGTGTGGGATCAGAAGGTGGCCGAACTCGTGTCCACCGGCGATGATATGGCGCACGAGGGCCACTTTAATGCCAAGAACATTGAGGACGAGACCAAGGAGCTGCAGCAGCGCTTCAAGGATCTGCGTGTGCCAACGCAAAAGCGTCGCGAGAACCTCGAGGAGAGTCTCAACTTCCATAAGTTCGTGTTCGAACTGGACGCCGAGTTCCAATGGATCAACGATCATCTGCCAGCAGCCAAGTCCAATGAGCTGGGCCACAATCTGCATCAGGCGCAGTCGCTGTACAAGAAACACAAGAAACTGGAGGCCGAGATCAAGGGTCATCAGCCCATGATCAACAAGGCGCTGCAGGCGGGCCAGGCATTGGTAGCCCAGCAGCATCCCGAGCAGAAGAATGTGGAGGCATTGTGCGATCAGCTGGAGCAGGCGTGGCAGGATCTGGAGCTGCACTGCGGCGAACGCACACGCAAGCTGGAGATGTCGCTGAAGGCACAGCAATATTTGTTCGATGCCGGCGAGATTGAGTCCTGGTTGGGTGAACGCAACAATGTGCTGCGATCCACGGAATATGGCCGTGATCGCGATTCAGCTGCCAAGTTGCTAACCAAACACAAGACCATCGAGCTGGAGTTGGACACGTATTCGAGCATTGTCACCGAAATGGGACACACTTGTGCCGCCATGATTGCCGCCCAGCATCCCGACAGCAAAGTGCTGGCTGCCAAGCAGCAGCTCATCGAGAAGATGTTGAAATCGCTGCATAAATTGGCATCTCAGCGACAGATGCGTCTCATGGAGAGTCTGTCGAAGCATGAATACTTCCTGGAGTCGGACGAGGTGGAGCAATGGATACGCGAACAGGAGCAGACAGCTTCGTCGGAGGATTACGGTCAGGACTTTGAGCATTTGCAGCTGCTGCAGAACAAGTTCGATGATCTGAAGCATCGCGTTGAAGTCGGCGCCGATCGTGTGGATCAGTGTGAGCTGCTCGCCAAGAAGCTCATTGATTCGGAGAGCTCCTATGCCAACGAGGTGGAAAAGAGACAGGAACAACTAAGGTGGGTTTAAGTCAAGTCTTTTATCAATTTTATTAATGTAATGACGGAATGTTTTGTGTTTATTAATAATCTCTTTTTTTATAGAACGTCTTGGGAGAATCTTCTGAAGCTGCTGAATCAACGCGAGCAGAAGCTGCACGCCGCTGGCGAAATCCATCGATTCCACCGGGATGTGGCCGAAGCGCTCTTCCGCATACAGGACAAGAATGCCGCGCTCTCCTCGGAGCTGGGCAAGGACTTGAACTCCGCGCTGGCGCTGCTGCGCAAGCATGAGGGCTTCGAGAACGATCTGGTTGCGTTGGAGGCTCAACTGCAAGTGCTCGTTGAAGACTCTGTGCGTCTGCAGGCCAAGTATCCCTCGAATGCCGCAGCAATTGCCCAGCAACAGGACAAAGTGGTGGCCGCCTGGAATGATCTTAAGGAACGCTCGACAGCGCGTGGTGATCGCTTGGCAGCCAGCTCCGATCTGCAGACTTTCCTCACCGATGTGCGTGACATTGTCAGCTGGTCGGCCAATTTGCGTGCCGCATTGCAAGCCGAGGAGCATGTCAGCGATGCAGCTGGTGCGACAGCATTGAAGATCCAACACGATGCCATCTACGGTGAAATCGAGGCACGTGAGGACAAGTTCCGCTATCTGAACGAACTGAGCGATTCGATGGTGCAGACGGGACACTATGCGGCCGCTGATGTGGAGGAGAAGTGCGCTGCTATGTTGGATGAGCGCCAGAAGCTGCACGCTGCGTGGAACAAGAAGAAAATCATGCTGGAGCAAAAGATTGACTTGTTCTGCTTCCTGCGCGATGCCAAGCAGATTGACAATCTGTCCAGCACACAGCAGGCAGCGCTGAGCAGCTCCGATTTCGGCCAGACCGTCGAGGATGTGCAGAATCAGATCAAGAAGCACGACGAATTCGAGCGTGTGATACAGACGCAAGAAGAGAAGGTCGCCTTGCTGCAGGAGCATGGCCGCAAGTTGATCGAACAGCGGCACTACGACAGTGCCAACATACAGACAATACTCCAAGGCGTGCTCGCACGTCGCCAGAAGGTCAAGGATCTGTGCGCCGTGCGTCGCTACAAGCTGGAGGATGCGCTGCTCTATGCCAAGTTTGTGCGCGATTGCGCCGAAGCCGAGTCATGGATCAGCGAGAAGCAAAAGAAACTGGAGGCGGACGCTGCCAGCTATGCCGAGGTCACCAATCTGGATGAGAAGATCAAGAAGCTGCAGAAGCATCAGGCCTTCCAGGCCGAGGTCTCTGCCAATCAGGGACGCATCAAGGAGATCCAAGACACGGGCGTTATACTGCTCAGCAAGCAGCACGAATCGTCGCCCGAAATCAAGCAGGCTATTGAACGTGTGCTGGCCGCTTGGCAGGGTCTGCTCGATGAGTTGGATCAGCGTGGACGCGGTCTCGAGGAGGCACAAGACATACTGGAGTTCAACAATCAACTGGACAAGATCGAGGCCTGGATACGCGACAAGGAGATGATGGTGCAGGCCAGCGACACGGGCCGCGATCTGGAGCACTGCAATGCGCTGATGCGCAAGCTGGACGATGTCGACTCCGACATGCGTGTGGACGATCAGCGCGTCAAGCACATCAATCAGCTGGCCGACAAGCTGATCAATCAAGCCCAACTGCCCGCCGATACACAGAGCGTGGACAAGCGACGTCGCGACTTCAATCACAACTGGCGGCAGTTGCAAGGTGCCCTGAACGCTTATCGTGCGCTGCTTGGCGGCGCCAATGAGATACATGTGTTCAATCGCGATGTGGATGACACCGCCGAGCGCATTGCGGAGAAGGCGCTGGCCATGAGCTCAGCGGACACGGGACGCGATCTGGCCGCCGTGGAGGCGTTGATACGTCGTGAGGAGGCTCTGGAACGCGATATGTCCGCGGTGAAGCAGAAGATCGATGAGCATGAGACGGCCGCCGAGTATTTGATACACAAGTATCCGGAGCGTGGCGCACAGGTGATTGAGCGCAAGCTGCAGGAACTCCACAAGTCCTGGGGCAACCTGCAGAGTCTCTCCGTGAAACGACAGAGTGTGCTGAACGAGGCGTACCTCGTGCACAAGTTCGTGTCGGATGTGCGCGAGCTGGAGCTGTGGGTCAACGACATGGTCAAGAAGATGAATGCCACACAGGCGCCGTCGACCATCAACGATTGCGAGACACAGCTGGAATTGCACCAGGAGCGCAAGGTGGAGATCGAGGGTCGCGATCAGGCATTTACGCAGCTCAAGCAGCACGGCGAGCAGCTGAGCAGCCAGGCCAAGCAGCCGGAGAGCGTGAAGCGTTATTTGGGTGCGCTGGAGGAGCTGCATCAGACGCTGCACGATGCGTGGAGCGAACGGGCACGCGATCTAACCGAGGCACATCAGCTGCAGCTGTTCAAGGCGCAGGTGGAGCAAGTGGAGATCTGGCTGGCCAACAAAGAGGCGTTCCTCAACAACGACGATCTGGGCGACTCGTATACGGCTGTCGAGCGACTGCTGAAGAAGCACGATGCCTTCGAGAAGCTGCTGGACGCCACGCACGTGGACGATCTGCAAAAGTTCGCCAACAGCATACTGGAGGGTGAGCCCAAGGATGCGGATTTGATACGCGAGAAACTCGCCTACGTGCTACGTCGCAAACAGAAGCTGCAGCAGTTGTCTGCGGAGCGCAAGCATCGCTTGATGCAGTCACTGCAGCTTCAGGAATTCCTGCGCAGTCTGTACGAGATTGATCGCTGGCTGGTGCAGAAACTGCAAGTGGCCCTGGACGAAAACTATCGCGAGCCCAGCAATCTGCAGAGCAAAATCCAGAAGCACACGGCTTTCGATGCCGAATTGTTGAGCAATTCACCGCGTGTTCAGGCCGTCATTAGCGAAGGCGAGCGTTTGATACGCGGCGAGCACTTTGCCAAGGACGAGATTGCACAACAGGTGCAGCTGCTCGAAGGCGATTGGCTCAAGCTGAAGGCTGCCTCCAAGGCCAAGAAGGAGAAGCTGCAACAGGCACATGAAGCTTTGGCTTTCAATCGCAGCGTCGACGAGTTCAACAACTGGATGGACGATGTCGAGGTGCAGCTGTCCAGCGAGGACTACGGCAAGGATCTGGCCACTGTCAGCAATCTGCTGAAGAAACACGAACGCCTAGAGGCCGATGTGGCGCATCACAATGAACTGGCCGACCAGCTGAAGCTCAAGGATGAGCAATTCTTCCAGCTGGATCACTTCCTGAAGCACGACATCCATGAACGCGCCATGGCCACCATTAAGCGCTACAACACGCTGCACGAACCGATCGCCATACGCCGCGAAAACCTCGAAGATTCACTCAGCCTGCAGCAGTTCCTGCGCGATGCCGAGGACGAGTTGCAGTGGCTGGCCGAGAAGCAACTGATTGCTGGCTCCCAGGATCTGGGCAGCAGTCTGTTGGCTGTGCAGGGACTACAGAAGAAGCACAATGCCCTGGAGGCCGAGCTGACCTCGCAGGAGCCACTGATTCAGGCGCTGCTGCAGCGTGGCCAGCAAATGATACGCGACAATCACTTTGCCAGCGAGCAGCTGCAATACAAGTCCGAGCTGCTGCAGAAGCAGCTGGTGCAGCTGCGCGATCTGGCCGCCATTCGACGCTTGCGCCTGCTGGACGCCGTCGAGAGCCAGCTGTTCTACGTGGAGGCCAACGAGGCGGACGCCTGGATGCGCGAGAAGCGCCCGATTTTGGCCAGCAGCGACTATGGACGCGACGAGATCTCGGTGCAGACACATCAGAAGAAGTTGGAGGTGTTGCAGCGCGAGCTGACCGCCTTCAAGCCCAGCATCGATAAGGTCAACAAACTGGCCACGGGACTCATTGAACGCAATCACTTCGACAGCGCCAACATTCAGGAGAAGAACGGTGCTGTGTCCCAGCAATACACCGAGCTGTTGCGTCTGGCCAAGGATCGCGAGCTGCGCTTGAGTGAGTGCAAGAAACTCTTCGAGTATCTGCGCGAAACCGAGGAGCTGCACGAATGGGTGGGCGATCAAATGGCCGTGACGGCCAGCGAAGATTACGGCGAGGATGTCGAGCATGTGGAGCAATTGATGCTGGCATTCGAGTCGTTTGTGTCCAATCTGAATGCGAACGAGGCACGCGTCGAGGCTTGTCTGGAGCGTGGCGACCGTCTCATCCAAGAGAACAATCCGTATCGAAGCTCCATCAAGTCGAAGCGCGATGAAACCAAACAGCTGTGGGATGAACTCAAGGATCTGGTGAATGCACGCCAGGATGCGCTTGCGGGCGCCAAGCAGGTGCACGTCTACGACCGTGTGGCCGACGAAACCATCTCGCTGATTAACGAGAAGGATGCATCGCTTATCTCGGAAGATTACGGTCAGGATCTGGAGAGCATTCAGGCATTGGGACGCAAGCATTCCGTGTTCGAGGGTGAACTGATTGCCATCAAGGAGCAGGTCGATTCGGTGCTGGCCGAGGCCGTGAAGCTGGGCGAAATCTATCCCGATGCCAAGGAGCACATCGAGGTGAAGCGCGACGAAACGGTCGAAGCGTGGACGGACCTCAAGGAGAAGACCAACGCTCGCAAGAGCAAACTGAGCCAGGCCGAGCAGCTGCAATCGTACTTCGACGAATACCGCGATCTGATTGCCTGGATCAACGAGATGCTGGCCAAGATCACGGCACCCGAGCTGGCCAACAGCGTTGCGGGCGCAGAGCTGTTGCTTGCCAGCATCAAGGACCATCACGCTGAGATACGTGCACGTGACGAGACCTTTGCCAATTTCACTGCCAACGGACAGCAGCTGATCAAGGAGAAGCATTTCCTCGCGCATGAGGTGGAGGATAAGATCAAGGTGCTGAAGTCGCGCCAGGAGCTGCTCGAGCAGACGCTGCAGCAGCGCAAGGAGATCTACGAGTTGTGTCTCGACACTCAGCTCTTCCTCAAGGATGCCGAGATACTGGAGCAATGGATAAGCAGTCGCGAGCCCCAGCTGAAGGATGCCAAGCTGGGCGATTCCATACCACAGGTGGAGGATCTGCTGCGTCGCCACGAGGACTTTGAGAAGACGGTGGCCGCGCAAGAGGAGAAATTCCAGGCGATCAAACGCATAACGCTGCTGGAGCAACGTTTCCGCAAGCAGCTGGAGCACGAGAAGCTGGCCAAGCTGAAGGAGAAGGAGCGCCTGGAGAAGGAGCGTCTCGAGCAGCTCAAGCAAAAGGAGCTGCAGCGCCTGAACGATGAGCGACGTCGCGCCGAGAAGCAGCAGGAGCATCGCAACAATGCTGCGGCCCAGGAGAAGACGCCCATCTTCTCGTCGCCCATGGTGACGATCAGCGGTGGCAACGGCACCGCCAGCATGCCTGGCAGTGCCACACAATCGCCAGCCATCTCACAGGCCCAGCTGCGCCCACAGTTCCCCGCTGATCAGGACGAGCAGCTGAGTTTGCAGAAGAGCAGCTCCAGCGGCATGTTTGGCGATCGTCTGCGACGCGGCTCAGCCGATGCGAATGTGAAGCGTGCCGAGAGCATGAAGGTGCAACCGAAGCAGCCAAAGCGTACGCCCTCGTTTACCACGCGTCGTCGTGCGCAATCGTTCCGCAAGAACCAGAAGGGCGAGGGCTTCGATCTGCCACCCGTGGAGATCCAAGGCATGCTGGAGCGTAAGCATGGCCTGCAATCGGGCGGCAAGAAGGCGCCAGTGCGTTCCTGGAAGCAGTTCCATACCGTTCTGTGCGGCCAGCTGGTGTGCTTCTTTAAGGACGAGAACGATTTTCAGCAGCAGAAGACGGCTACAGCGCCAGTTAACATTCTTGGCGCCAAGTGCGAACGGGCCGATGATTACACGAAGAAGAAGTATGTGTTCCGGCTGAAGCTGCCTGACGGCTCGGAGTTCCTCTTCGAGGCGCCGTCGCTAGATATCATGAACGATTGGGTTCGCAAGATTTCATTCCACGCTAGTCTGCCGCCAAACCTACAGCTGCTGAGCTATGACGAGTCCATGAAGGTAAGTGCTGATATGGATAAGAAGTGCTAGTTATGGATAGGAATAGGAAGGTGCGTCTGTCCTGCAGTCTCTTTCGGCGCAGATTAGACTCAATTTTATGAAACTTAACTCAGTTGCATTCGCAATTTGCGTATACTTTTGTTTAGGGCTTTTTACATTTACACGTGTGTGCATATAAAAACATGACAAGACATTACAATACAAATCCCTCCTCGGCGATTTAATATTTGGCAACTAAGCATCCAAGTTAAAGTGATTAGTAGTTTTCTAAATTCCTTTTTAGCGATGCCAATAAATTTAGTTGTAATTTTTTAAATATAAAGACCTTCTTATAAATTTAATTGTTATTTGTTTGCAGCAACAATCGAGCAGCTCGCCGGACATTAAGGTGACCAGCAATGTGGAATCCCCGGTCAGCTCACGCAACTCCTCACCCGATTCACAGCGTCGCGCCAGCAGCGGCCAAAGCTTGGATGTCGCTGGCACAGCCACGCCCCAAATGGCCTTCCTGCAGCGTCAAATGCAACAGCAACAGCAGCAGCAACAACAACAGCAGCAGCAATCCTCACAGCCAGGTTCGCCCACATCTGGCTACGATCAGAAGCCACCAATACCGCCACGTGGTGCGCCGCCCGTTGCCACAAATCGTCAGAGCCAAGAGACTCTGGTTGTCTTGCGCAATCGCCAAAGTTCCAGCAATGGTGAGTTGACATACTCCAATTATAGCTCATTTAACAAAACAGATTCCTTGGCAGATCTAACTGATGGCCGCCTGCAACAATCGGCAACGCTGCCGGCGCAAAATGGCAACAGCAGTCGAGATGACGGTGCGATGCTGAGACGCAACACAGAGGCCAGACAGTCGGGTAAGTAGATAAGTTGTAGATTCCTGTCCCTTTCCCTACTTGTTGTTGTTAGACTCCTTCAGCTATTTGTGTTTGTTCCACACACACACATACAATTCACACACGCTCACTCTCTTATCATCATTGTAAAAATGTGTCCCCCTCTCGAAACTCTCAATTCGATTCGATTCGATTTGATACGATTAGATAATCCGCCACCATTGCCCACAACGATGCCGCCCTTGGGCAGCAGTGCCAGTAGTCATCATCCTCCGTCGCATAACCATCAATCGCCACATGCGGCGCAAGTGCAACAGCGCATCAATGCCTTCAATGCGGCAGCCAGTCAGCAGCAGCAACAGCCGGACTACTACAACAACAACCTGCTCCGCCAGCAGCAGCAACACCAACAGCACTCGGCATCACCACAGCGTGTGCCATCGTTGAATACTGGCCGCATCGATTCGACGCGCAAGTTCATCGAGATGGAGACGCATGCGCCCGGCAACATGTACGCCAGCAACAATAACAATGGACACAGCAGCAACAGCAGCAGCAGCACAACGACAAAGCGCACAATCAGCTACTCGAGCAGCGGCGCAAGCAGCAATGGCAATGGTAATATTACCACTACAACTACAACAACAACAACCACCCAGCAACATATTGCGAGCAGCAGCCGCACGGTTTGGCATTTAACGAGCTCACCCACATCATCGACCAAATCATCATCGGGCTCCGCTGGGGAGCATAACAATGCCATCAGTAATCCAAGCTACATGGGTCTACATCTAAATAACAATAACGATGGAATCGGTGGTTAGCACACATCCAAACAGATACATTATCTTCATATACTATATATTCTAACATTTAAGACTTTACTCGAGTTACTTCTCATCTACTGTATTTTGCTTAGTTTGGAATGTACTCTTAGATACTTTGTAGCGAGTTGGTTATAGTTCTTGGTTCTGGTAGTGTTTAAGTGTACTCTTTATCTTTCTTCTCTCTTTGTTATGCATGCTCAAATTATATTGAAATTTTAAACTATATCTGCGAAGGTTGTTCGACAGTGAAATCGGTCAAACTAACGCGTCGATCCTATCTGCGCACGAGTCTACAAAGTATTATGACAATATACTCAAGTTTAATTACTATCTCCTGTCAGCTCTGGGTTCTTAGTCTCCCTCTACCTACTCCTTTTCTCTCTGACCCGCCTCTTTTACCGCCTTGCACTCACACTCACTCGACAATTTATGTTTCAATTCATTTGCTTTCACTTTTAAGTTAAGCTGCATGCGCTTTTTCAAATACCGCGCCTTGACTCGAATCATTATCAAACCATACTCACTCCTCTCTGCATTCACAGGTTGGGGCAACAGTCGCTTCGAGAGCAATCGTCCCGTTTCACTGCAGCCGGATTCCATCAGCTTTAGCCGTGTGTCCGCCGAAAGTTCCAGCGAGAGCGAAGCCCAGTCTATTTCCTCTGTGTCCGGTGTGAAGGGCAGCAAGAGTAAAGACGAGCGACGCAGCGGCATGTTCCGCATATTCGGTCGCAAGGGTGGCGACAAGGAGAAGGAGAAGGAAAAGGATAAACGCCGATCCAGTCAAACGCCGCCACAGTGAAAGCAAAACAAGAAACAAATCATTTGCAAATAAGCGTTTCAGCTAAATTAACAAAAATTGAGACAATTGCGGTGAAACGATTGTTTTTGTATTTTTTATATAAATATATAAATAAAATAAATAACATATATTTAATTCTTAACCCAACCACACATTGCAAGCAGTGCAAGCAAAATAAAAATCGAAAATGCGAAAATTACAAAAAAAAAGTAAATAAATAAAATACAAAACCGAAAAAACACCTTAATAATATTCAAAATATATGTATTTTTAAATTGAGTCTTGAAGTATAAAACAATTATTATATATAAAGTCAATGTTTTAATTGCATTATAAAATGTAAATGTAAGTTTGTTCGTTGTATGCTTATGCTTAAATATAATTTTCATAAAACAAAAAGAGAAACAAAAAAACAAAACGAAAGGAAACACAAAAACAAAACCAATAAAAATATTATATTACATGTGAACAAAATGTGTTATGGCATTGTTATATTCAAGATGGCGTCTCATTTGGTCGGTTTCCGCTGTTGTAGTTGTGCTAACGTCCAATAGATGGCGCTAAAACAAGCAATTGAAAAACATTCAGATAATTTTCTCGCTGCATTTTGTATGCAATTTATTGCTGGCAAGTAAAACTGCGCTTAAATATGAGATATACATATGGTGAGGGCCCTTCCACCGCATCGGGGTATTCGTTTGCTAGTACTACACTATACGAAACAACACTTAAAATCTAATAACAAATGCAATGCAAACAAGAATAAAAAAGTACTCGTTGTCAAGTATACAATTCCAGGTCTACAACTACTTAAAACATATTGCATCGAACGTTGAAATTAACCAAACTGCTGAAACTGCACCAGATTGCCATGAGTTTGTGCCGGCTGCTGATAGTAGGCAGCCTGATGATACAGCTGCGGGGAGGCGGGCTCGTTCACCTGTATCTGATGGTAGTTGGTGATGGGCTCATGCTCGACCACCTCGCGCACTGTCTGGAACGGATGGTTGACCACAATACGGCGCTTGTGGAACGTTTCGCTAGTGGCAGCCGCATCGGTGGGTGCCGCAGTGGCGGAAATCACACGTTCATTTGGCTGCAGGTGGCGATTAAGGTTTCCGGCAGCGCCATTGCCTGCCACATCTACATCCAGCTTGGGTTGGGCTGGCGTTGGCGTGGCCTGAGTGCTGGGCACTGGCGCAGGGGCCTCAACCAAGCGCTGGAACTGCTCTCGGGGCTGCGAGTACCGTGAGGATTGCTGCTCATTTTCCTCGTTCTGTTGCTGCTGCTGCTGTTGATCGCAGTCGGGCTTCAGAGGGCTGATGGTTGCTGTGGCCACAATAGATTGATCGCGATCATTTTGATGCGGAATCTGCAAGTGAATTTGCGCCTTGGCCGACTCTTTGCTCTGTACCTGCTGCTCCTGCTTGGGCTGCTCTACCAGGCGACCCGACTGCGCATCGGGGTCGTAGCGCATGCGTGAATAAGGTGCGCTGTATTCCAGTTCCTCGGCGACTGGGCTGCGCTGTCGCGCCGACTGTTGATAGTAGTTTCTTGTGGCAGGTGCTGGTCGCGCTGCAGACTTGGCATATACCACTGTGGGACCCACATGATTACGCAGATAGGGCTTTAGTTCGGCGACATGGGCCACCTCGTGGTCGGAGATGCGACGCTCCTTGGGCGGCGGCTGGCGACTGCGTCCCAGGTAGATGTTGTGCTGCGATGGCGGCAAGTGTATTTTGTGCTCATGCTTGATGATCTGCGGACGTGGCGCCTCCTCAAGTCGCGCTGGCTTAGACTCCACGTTGGCGGCATTGGCATTGGGCAAGAACTCACCGCTGAAGTAATCATCGTTACTCTGGCTGGGATACGACTGTCGATTGAAGCTGTTGCCGCGCTGATAACCGCGCTGTGGCGCATAGCTGGCTTCGCTGCGGCCAAAGTCGTATTCCTGTGGCTCGGGCTCCTGGCGTGTCAGCATGCCAGGTTGGAGATGCTTGCGATTGATCTGAAACTGATTGCCATTACCATCCGTGGCTGTTATGGTTGAACCCGAGCCGGAATTGGAGCTGGAGCTGGCACTGACAACGGGTGGAGCAACGGGAGCAGGCTGACGCTTGCCATCGGTGGCATCACTGCCCAGTTGTGGCTGTTGCTGCTGCAGTTGTGCCTCCACAAACTCATCCTTGGGTGCCTGATCGTAGCTGGGCATGGTGGTCACACTGGAGCCCACGGTGGTCACTTGCGACTGCTGCTCTTTGGCCGCCGGCGCTGGCTGCTCATAGTTGGGTCTGTACTCATTCGCATTGCTGCTGTAGCCTTGCGTCTGCACCTGGCCATTGTTGTTGTAGGCAGCCGCCACGGCGGGATGCGGATGACCCAGTGGCAGCAAGGTTTCGCCTCGGGGTATCTTGGCCACCGGATGATCCAGCTCCACAACCAGCGTGCCTGCTGGCTTGATGACCACACGCTCCTCGATGTCGTAGAACTCCTTTTGAATGGCCGGATGACGCACCTCGTACTTCTTGGCCTTCAACGCTGGCTGCACAATCTGTATAGTCTTGGTGATCAGAGGACGTGGCGGAGCGGGCTGCACATAGCCGCGCTGTGGCGGCAAATAGCCGCCCGATTGATCGTAGTCATCATAGCCTGAATTCTCATCGACAGCGGGTGCATACTGATCCTGATAGTCATCCTGTGCATCGTCGTAGCTGTAGACACCTTGATCGTAGCTGGGTCGGTTGTAACTGGTGCCAGCGTCAAAGGCAGGCTCATAGGAGGGGGGCTCGTAACTGTTGCCGCCTCCCAACTTGGCTTCGTTGGGCAGCGCAGCGGGAAGCGGAGCTGGAGCAGGCGCATTGGCGATGGGATTGGAGCTGCTGGAGGAGGAGCTTGAAGAGCTGGAGCTGCTGCTCACGGGTCCAATGGAAGCGGTTTGTACGGTTTGTGCTGGAGGTGCTGGTTCATAGATGGGTTTGCTGTCCAGCTGCTGCTCTACATTGACAACGCTTTGTGCTGGCTGCGGCGCTGGGGCGGCAACTTGGCGCTCGAACATACGCAGTTGCTGCGACTTAAGGGCGATGCCGCCAATAGGCACAGCGTCGTCGGCTACAGCGGCTGAGCTGGAGCTAGATACAGAGCTGCTGCTGCTGGATTGTGTGTACCGCTGAGGCGAAGGACTGGAGGATTCAAAGACCTAGTAAGCGATAAATTAAAGAAATGTTATGTTGAAAAAAGCAAGTGAAAACCCATCATCATAGAGTAGCAAAGTATTACAGATTTCTAGTGAATAGTTATAGTTAAATAAACGTTGAGCTTTTACTATATATTTATAACACAATTAGATTTCCAATTCAGTTCTTGCTTACTTTGTAAATGGGATTTTGCAATTTTCTGAGACGCTAAGGGGAGTGGTAATCAGATTCTAAGGAGTATTTTAAATTTCTCAGTTGCAGCTCTGATAGTCACAAAGCTTTGAACAAGTGTTTCAGATAAATAGATAGACAGAGAGATGAACTTGCTGATCAAGAATATATGATTGAGATATGCATGCTTCTGTTTGACACTAAACTACCCTTTAACTAATGGGTATATGTAATTTAGATGTTGTCTTTTTTTATCTACTCACTGTCTCCACAGAAGGTCCATGACTGTGATACGACTGAATGTAGCGCTCGAATTCCTGATTCTGGCGCAGCTGCTGGTTGCGCTGACGGAACTGACCGTTGTGCGGCGGCTGCTGATGCAGGGCGGGACGACGACTATGGACACGACGACGTGGTATGCGACCGTTGATGCCAGTCACCGCAGGAGCAGGCTGCAAACCCAAGCCCTGACGGGGCGACAGCGGTTGTTGTTGTTGTTGCTGTGGTGGCTGTGATTGCTGCTGCACCTGTTGTTGTTGTTGTTGCTGCTGCACTTGTTGCTGTTGTTGTACCTGCTGCTGTTGTTGTTGCACTGGCCGCTCCTGTAAGCGCTCAAAGCGCACGGGACCCGCACGCAGCTCGGCAGGCGCACGTCCATCGACAATTGTGACATCAGCTGGATTCGTAGCCGCCTGCTGGGCTATGGAAATGTTGACATGAGTCGCCGCTTGGCTGGCAGCGACCAGCAACAGCAGCACAAACAGCCTCATTATCGCAACTGCAGCTAAAGATCCTCGCTAGGCAATCAATCAATCTTAGTCGGTCTGTCTGCCTGTCTGATTGTCGGACTGAGCACTTGCCGAACGCTTTTCGTTGTGTGACAAACATTTGGCGCATGCGTCGCATATTTATACTGATTTACGCATTCGGGGAGCTGCTATCGTTTGTAGCTTCAGCTGCGGCGACGAGCGATCAGTGTCAATGTCGGCAGAAGCGGGCAAAGCGGCTAAACACCCTGTTTAGGGATTGAGATGCTTGCCCCAGTTCTACAATTAAAGGCATTCGAGTGATGCACACACAACATTGCACTTTTAACACTTTTTTGTAGCAACAGTTTCAATTGTTACAGTTGCTGTTGTTGCAGTCGTTGATGTGGCTGCGGTGTGGCACGCGCATTTCAATTGCCAAAATGAAAACTTACGCCAGCTGCCAATGCTCCGTAATTGGCAGCTTGCAACATTTTTCGCGTAATTGTCGGAAGGTCAGCGCGACCATCGGGGCATCGCCTATGCGTCGTATGAGTGATGTGCGTTCGATTTGAACTTGAAATTGGCGCATTTAGCAGTCAGCAGTTTGTAAATGAGACGTTGAACTGCGTATTGGAATTTCGAGTTTTGATTTCGATTACAATTTTTGGTGGCAAAGTCCCGAGCGTGTTGTTACACATACGCACCATTGGCCATATTTCGTTGGTCAGGCAAAGTTGCGCAATCTGGAGTTGGCTGCAGAATTGGCAAGCAATGCAGAGCACCATAAGTTATGCAAAAGATAAAGGCTAATGGTAACACATTGTTATTTTTCTGCGAGGGTGTCCAGTAATAAACTCAAGTAAAGTCATGAATGGCTAAACACAAAGAAAACGAAAAACCGAATCTAACAATGCACATTTTACAAATAAACTTTGAAGGTGCCCCCATTCAAGTCACACAATTGCCTTTCAGCTGCACTTTTCCAATCAAGAAATTGCAAATGGAATACGGGAACATTTGATTCTAGTCAAGCCCACACTACATATATTTCATTCATACTGAAATATGAGTCTATTGAGCTGCGTATAGTATTCGAGTAGACGTTGAAATTCAACACAAAACTGAGCTGACTGTAACATTGTTTTTTTTTTTGCCGCGTTGCGAGCTGCATGCGAAACGAGATTCAAATGCGGCGGAGTCGAAGACACAGAGAAATGTAACATGAATCTGAACTTGAATGGGGCCATTTAAAGGGCGTTTAATTCGTCTCGCTGTGGACTCTCAATAACAAACCTGAAGACAAGGGCAGCGAAAGGCACAATTGCCTGAGGGCTACGCCTTGAATATTTTAAAATACAAAATGCATAAAGGACGCTGCGAAAATGTTTGCTTTCAACGTGTATCATATACATATTTGCTCTTAGATATGCACAAAAGCATATGTAAATATGCTGATGAAGAAACAAACAACATGTTGACTTTTCATGCTACTTAATTTAATACGAAGCATATATGTACTGATTAATTATTAATTGTTGACTTTGTTCATAAGCATAACATCTAAACAACTAAATTATTTGAGCGTTTTGGGGCGTCAAGGAAAAATTCAACAATTCTGTTTTTATTTGTGAAGTATATTTTTGCAAATCACAAAAAACAATGTTTTTTAGGGTACTAAATTTGTTAAAATATTTATTTTTTTTAAAATGAAAACCTTGTTAATTATTTAGTAAAATAAAAAGATCGACCTGTTAAAAACATTGAAACACTTTAAACAACATATAAATATAGGAGATATGTATATGCAAATAAAATCCAAACCAAAATTAATTTATATAAATACTTCAGATGCTCATAAGTTTTCGACTAAAATTATAATTCCTCTCTAAAATAGTTCCTGAGTCCAAATAGGCACACGTTTTCCATATTCTCGTTTGCTTTCCATACCTAAGAGTGGAATCTGCTCAACACCTCAGCCATGTCGCTTAAAAATGCCAACTATTAATATTAAAGTGTGTGAGGTCGAGAGCATTTCAATGTTGTTCGCTTGGAGGACAACAACAAGGATTGACAATATGACTGGCAGCAGGGCTAAGAATAGAAGCAGCAAGAGCATGTCTCGCACTCCTCGAATAAAGTTCTAAGAACGTAGCATAGAAATAGAAGTACACGTCGAAGTAGTGCTTAAATTAAACTCACTTGTGTGTGTGTGAAGAGGACAGGGTGAGCGTGATTGCTTGGTAAACTAATTGTAGAGCAACTACGCACTTGGCAGTTCGCAAAAGGATGAGGGGATCTCCTGGGTATTGGGCAACACACGTGGGTGCTGTGTATTGCATACATAAATAACAATTGGGCGACAGCGACAGCGACGTGGATGTGGCTGTGGCTAGGCGACACAATAATAAAAATAAAGCTGAATACAAATGGAGACTGAGACGCTGATATTTAAATCAGTTGCACGTGGGAGAGGACAAAAGGCAGCGGGACATAGGAAAGCTGGGGGCGCCGACTGTTTACTATGCTTGCCACACCTGATTAAAATCTATTGACACCGCAAAACTGGAGCAGCCCACAGGTTAGACGCAGGCCACGGGCGGCTAACAAGTGCCGCATAACAAAGGAAACGGAAATGGCTGCCCTCTGCCACTTAATAAAACCCAATTACACGAGCTAACATCAGCGGCGACGACGACGACGACGACGCCGGATGGCAAACAAAAACAGCTGCAGAGCCGATGGCGCAGCTGCCGCTACACCTGTTAACGCTATTTGCATTTTCGCTTGTATACAAGTATATTTTATTATTATCAATGCGATGCCGATGCCAATGAGACTCGACGCGACGCGAGCACAGGCGAGGCGACTCATCGTCCTCGCCGCCTTTCTGTGCAAGGACATGCGCAAACAACACCCCACCCACCTGTGCCGACACTCGGCCGCCACTCGGCCCATGCCCAGGCCCAAACTCAGGCCCTGCCCTTAGACCCCCCAGCTCCGGCTCCAGTCGAGCAACATCCACTAACCCATCCGGGAGCCCGACCAGCTCCTGATGGCAGTATAAATAAGAGGCAGCCTCGCGCACACAGCCTCAGTTGCTGGGACCGTGTTGCTCGCGTGACTGCGTCCTGTTCGCGTTCCTGTTCTTAACTCAAGTGTATCCTGTTGTTCTTACTACGAAACAAACACTGCAAACTGTTGCAAGCTGATAAACGCAATTTGCCCCGTCGGAAGTTATTGTTTTCATGTGTTTGCCAATTGCCGGTCTAGGCACAATTTGATTACTTACACCACACGCATTGTGAAGCAGGTAAGCAGTCATTTTTTAGCTGGACAGCGCCCACTTAGTGTTGAAATCTGATTAGGCAGGCCCGGGTTTTATATAAACAATTCGCAGAGTGAAATGCGAACGATTTAATCAATTGAGGCAGGCAGCAGACAAATAATGTACAAATCATATTTTAATTAACGCAGAGACAATTTTAATTACATTTTTTAGCGCAAATTAGTTTTATTTGGTTTGAAACTTAGTGTAAATAAAACTTGTCTTTCAATTCAGTTGAACTCCCTTGCGAGAGCAACAACAAATCGTGGGCATGTAAACAAACATCGTTTTTCAACACTGCTGCAATAACTGCAAGTGCCTGGCGCTTTCTTCAATTTGAATGCAAGCGCTGCCAGACTGCAAAAAAAATGCAAGTTTCCAGGAACATAGGAAAGTAAAAAGTTTGACTGAAAGGGAATGCGAATTAAATACAGGTTGCAAGAAGTACACGTAGTAGTAAACACATACGAGTCATATGGCCAAAATACTGGCAAAACAAAAAAAAGCACAAAACAAGAAAGAGAGAGAGCGGAAACAACCCCTAAAACGTGTGTGTGCGATAAGCGACGACAGTAGCTTTTGTAAGGGTTCGTTTTGTCAGTTGAACAGCAAACTTCGAGGCGTACGGTTCGCATTCGGTCGCGTTTCCCATTTCTCCAACAATTTTTAGCAAACTTCTCACACACACTCTTACACTCACTCACTCGATATCTAAAGCCAGACAGCGACAGCAGATACTCCGCAACATTCGCTCATATTACACAGTGTTTGTTTTCTCTGCGTCTGTGTTGTGCGTGTGCAACTAAACTTTCCGTGTCTGTGTGTGAGTGTATTTGTGCCAGTGCGTGCGTGTGTGTGTGTTTTTCTCGACATTGTCGACGTTTTGCCAAAAAAAAACCCAAATTACTTACATAGTATTCAAAGGAAAGTGCAAAGATGGCCGAAAATTGCCCGAAATGCAAGAAATCAATCAATTCGAAGGATGCAATCATCATTTGCAATTCGGATGACTGCCTTAAGAAGTTCCACCGTACGTGCGTTAACATCGACGATGCGATGTATGATTTGATACAGAAGAATCCAATGATATCATTTAACTGTGATGAGTGCCGCAATCAGACGCCAAAGGCATTGTCCGCCAAGCTGCACACCATCGAGGAGAAGGTGAACAAGGTGTGCAATGGCGTTAATCAAATCCAGGGACGGATGTACCAACAGTATTTCCAATTTGGCAACCAGCCCGTCAACAATCTCGATGGCAAAAAGCACCCGCAACAGAACAATCTCATCGTTGTCGGCAACAATTGCAATTCGGATCGATTGCAGGTCGTTTGCGACTACGGCCGTTGGGTGCAGGTGGGCAAATTTGCGACAAACACCAGCGAGGACGATATTATTGAGCACTTGGCCGAGGAGCTGAAGATCAACAAGAACCTGGTGAAGTGCACCAAGCTGGTGAAGAACGATGCCAACTTGTCGCAGCTATCATATTGTAAATTTAAAATATCCATACCCGACTATCGTTTCAATGAGCTATTCAACGAGGCGATTTGGCCAAGTGGTGTTATGGTTAGCCCCTTCACGCCACGCTCTCAGCTGAATCAGAATCGCATATAAAACGGAAATGGCAAGAGAACGAGAGAGAGAGAGAGAGCGCGCGTGCGCTGAACTTCGGGGGCGGGGGGTGCATTGCACCGGGATAGAACGAAAGGAAGAGAGAGAGTGCACGGATGAGAGTGAGGGTTGCTTGCCGGTCGGACAGCGACAATAGCAAGCAGAGCAACAACAATAACAACAACAACTACAACAGCAACATCAACAACAACAGCAGTTTTCATTCGATAATGTTTTTGCCGTCGCCATCGCCGCCTTCACTTTGTGGGAGCGGGGAGCGGTCGTCGGGGGGTTGCCTCACACTGTATGCAATTTTTTTGACAACTGACAACAACTCGAAAACTTTGCCCAAAAAAACTTTAAAAACTTATTCAAAATTAAACAAACAAGTAATTACTTAACAAAATAACTTTAAAAATGCATTTTCAAATGTTTTAGCATTGTAACCGAAACCAAAACAACAACTTAAAGAACGTAAATGCGAAGCAGAGTCAAAGTCAAATATTAGTCATTTATGCATAACTGTCGTATAATTAAATTACATTAAATTTAACAAAGAAAAGAAAAAAGCAAAGCAAAATGCGAAATATTAAACCAAACAGTCAGTATCTATTTAAATACCAAGAAACAAAATAATTAAAAACAAAATGAATAATTAAAAGCATATTACAAATATTTAAACTATTTAAGCTAAATAGCACCAACAGCATTTTATTTGATCAATTCAGTTTGCATTTCCAATTATATTATTTTGTTATTTTTCTTTTGACGTGTACATCCCCAGAAGAATTTTAAAACCAAAGCATTAACTTACTAAAAATAAAAAACAAAACTTATCAAGTATAGTATTCAGCTATATTGTATTCGTATGCGTAGTTTGAGGCATTTTCAAAGCTTGTTCTCAAAAATATTTAGAAATTTTGCGAACCAATGACAAATTGTAAAATCTATTCAAAACAAAATTATGTATGTATTTGTGTATTCCAAAAAATAAGTAAAAAACAAAAACGAATATTGAAAACCAAAAATACAAATATAACAATATAAAATGCAAGAAATGCAATTACAATTATAGAAACATGTTCAACACAACTGTATGCGGTTGGGGTTTGAGAATTCGTAAAAAAACGCAGCTGGGCAAAAATTGTTGCAATAAACTCAACTCATGAAAATAGAGAAAGTAATAAACAAATACTAAATATATATATATATATTTATTTATATATATTTCATAATTGATGTATTTTTTTAAAGTGAAGCCCCGTTTCGCTAACCACACACCAAAAATCACACATCACAATACAATACAACAAATCAGTAATATTTTCAATGATTGCAGCTCCCAGATACGTTAGAGATTGATTGATTTGGGAGTCAGTGGGACAGGGAACGTGTCTGGGATGGATGCATCGATAAAACAAAGAATGACAGCAAAATGTAGAGAAAACCAAATAAAACACATATATTATATATTTAGTATACAACAATATGCATGCATGTATTTATGTCAAACTTTTTCAATAAATTCTACAAAAAAAAAACCAAAACTGAAATATTGCAGAGCTTTTATATTAAGGGTTAGGTGGGTAAATTGTTAAAGTGCAGCCAATAATTGATAACTACAAATAACAGATCAGACACGAAATTCTTGAATAATATGCTAGCTGATATCAAGATAAAATATAATGTGATCTTTAAAAAAATGTAGAATATGAATATGAAATTTACAAATATGTGGCTTTGTAACCATTTTCAAGAAGAGCTTTGAAGTAAGTGAAAAAGATTTCCAAGAAACATAAAATAGCAGGATAGGTTACGCATTAAGTATACGACTTATTATGGAGTATGCTACTATTACTTAAGCACGATCCAACGAAAGCTAGCAAATAATAGTGATGGTAAGAGAGTTAACATTGCGTATGAGCAACGAAATTCATTTCCATTAGAAAGTCACTTGAAATTCACATCAAAAATGATTACTTGCAGCATTATGACCAATTCAAAGCGCAAACAGCCCACCACTCCAAAAGCTTCAGACACTTCTTGCGCAGACAGCAGCGAAATATCTGGAGCCTCAGATGATGTGAGTTGCACAACCGAATCAAAGCGAGAGAAGCAGCCGGATAAGGAAACGGAAAAGATGGAAGAGGAGGAACGGAAGCAAAGGCCAAAGCAACAACTGACGGAGAGCACTCAAACAGCTCAACTGTTTAAAGTGTGCTTCGGACATGAGCTGCATAACTTTAAGAATTTGAATACTTTTACGTGTTGGCTGCAACGTCCTGTCGATGGCGCCGCCCTGGGTTTGTTTCGGATGCTCTACGGCGCCTGCATGCTGATTGACATTGCCGAGGAGCGCGGCGGGGGCCAGCTGGACGTGCGCTTCGGTGAGCCACAGCACTGTCACTTCCCACTGTTCAGTGGCATGAGGGCACTGGAGTATCCGTGGATGGGCTGCGTCTATCTGTGCATGTGGCTGGGCGCATTGGGCATTATGCTTGGCTATCGCTTTCGCTACAGCTGCTTGGCCTTCATTGCCAGCTATTGGTACATCTTTCTACTGGACAAGCCGGCGTGGAATAATCACAGCTATCTATTTGGTCTCGTCGGCACGCTGCTGCTCTTCACTCAAGCTCACAGTTACTGGTCAGTGGAAATGAACTTCTTTGCTTTATTTCCGAAGTTTATGTTCTTCTACCTTTACAGTTCGCTGGACAGTTGGATGCAATCAGAGCTGCGACAGCCAGTGCCGTATTGGAATTACTTTATCATCAAGTTTCAGTTCTTTATACTTTACATGTATGCAGGCCTGAAGAAATTCTCGCTAGAGTGGCTTTCGGGCTATGCCATGTCTAGTCTCAGCGAGCATTGGGTATTTGCGCCATTCCGTCAACTTCTCGACGGCGAACTAATCGATCTGCTGATAATCCATTGGTTCACGGCAGTGTTTGATCTCTCCATTGCCTTCTTTATGACCTGCGAGCTCACTCGACTACTTGCTACGCCATTCATGATAAGTTTTCACCTGATGAACTCGCGTCTGTTTGTCATTGGTAAGTTGTGGCATCTCCACAATGTTTCCACTTCCTAAATTATTTCTTTTGTTTTTACAGGCATGTTTCCTTGGGTCTGTCTGGCCGAGGTGCCGCTATTCTTTAGCTTCAGCTGGCCACGACGCATACGCTTCCTTGGCAAGACAGCAAATTGGCCAACTAGTGAGGCGCGTGTTCAGCACAAAACTGGCTTTAGAGCTCAGTTGCGTAGCTGCATCATAATCATCTACTGCGCGCTGCAACTGTTCTTGCCCTATTCACATTTCATCACCAAGGGCTACAACAATTGGACCAATGGACTGTATGGTTATTCATGGGACATGATGGTGCATTCCTACGACACGGTGCTGACCTCCATTAAGATTGTGGATAACGAAAATCAACAGGTGCATCATTTAAATCCTTACGCCTTCACCGAGTATGATCGCTGGACAAAGTTTGCGGACATGGCCGTGCAGTATGCCAAATGCATTGAACGCAATATCCACGAGGACTTGGCAAAGCATCCGCAGAACAGTCCATTGACCAGCACCAATATTTCCATTTACTTTGACATTTGGTGCTCCATGAACGGGCGCTTTCAGCAGCGCACCTTTGACCCGCGCGTGGATCTGCTTAGGGCGCCTTGGTCACCATTCAAGAGCACGCCTTGGTCGCTGCCGCTGCTCACCGAGCTGAATCATATGCGTCCGAAACTTAAAACGATTGCCAACGAGGTGCTTGCCTGGAACAACTATTCGGATGTCATATTTGTCGCCGACTTTCCGGGTCTAACGCTGAGCAACTTCATAGCTCCCGCCCTTTTCAATTGTACCTTGACCATTCTTGAGGGTAATGTGCGCTACAAGAGCGCCAACGATGAGGAGTCATACTTTTTGACTGCCGGCAAGAGCATTGGCCTGGAGAGCAATGTCACACACACTGTTACCACAATTGGCCAGAAGCCAGCGTCCTATTTGTACACTTACGTCAATCGGACCATGCAGGAGGAGGACAATCTCTTGGATGAGCCCATGCCGCCAAAGGAGCGGCCAATACTGCCCGTTTGGAAGGAGTTCAAGCATCGCGTAGTCAACTACCAGCAGTTCCTCATGCATCTGGCCAACTGTGTGCTCTATTTGGTGTACGATGTGCCCATACCGATGTCCGTAAGAGAGAGAGATTAAGAATGAAGCAGCTGAGATCCTTTTCCAATTGCTACCATGACTATTTCCATGCCTATCCCTAAGTGTCACAAAATTGTGTGGGTGATAAAACTGATAATAAATGTTTAATGTTATAGCACATTCGCTTGTTTTTGATCAAAACTATTAAGGCTATAAAACTAATTCGATATACGCAATCATTTGCTCAAGTAATTACGTATACGTAAACTAAATGGAAGCGTAAAAAACAAAAGATCAATGCAATTTTTACACTCTATGTATAACTGTATTTACAAACCAGACACAACATTACTTTCAGCCTAAATATATAACAAATCTCCTCGCAGGAGCCTCTACAGCAAATTTGGTGGCTTCGTCAAAAAATTGTGTAATTTAAGCAACGTGTTTGGACCGTTGACTAGACTGCGCTCGAACTGGCACGCTGCCTCTCCTCTGCCAAACGACTGGGGTCGAATTGCTGTGTTTGCGTCTCCCACAGGCGTGCATAGAGACCATTCTGCTTCAGCAGCTCCTGATGTGTGCCACGCTCGCCGACGCTTCCGTTCTCCAGCACGAGAATCTCGTCGGCATCCTTTACCGTGGACAGGCGGTGGGCAATGCAGATGCTGGTGCGTCCCGAGGTAGCGCGCGACAGAGCTTGTAGTATATTCTGCCAAAGCAAAACGAATTAAATAAAATACTCAATTGTGAAATTTCACTGTACTCACATGCTCTGTTATGGAGTCTAGACTACTGGTCGCTTCGTCAAAGACCAGGATAGGTGTGTTCTTTAGAATGGCTCGAGCAATGGCAACACGCTGTTTCTCGCCGCCGGACAGTTTAAGGCCACGTTCACCCACCTGGGTGCTATACTGATTGGGCCAACTCATGATGGCCTCGTGCAGATCGGCCATGCGTGCGGCATTTTGCACTTCCTCATGCGACTTGGTCAGGTTGCCGTAGTGAATGTTGTGCTCGATGGTATTGTGGAACAAAACTGAATCCTGAGGAACTACCGCAATCGATTTGCGCAGACTGTCCAGCTCCACACCGCTAATGTCCTGGCCGCCAATTAGAATGCGTCCCGAATTTGGCTCAAAGAAGCGGAACAATAGACGCACCATCGATGACTTGCCCGACCCCGAGCCGCCAACAATGGCCACATTTTTGCCAGCAGGTATGCTAAACGAAAGATTGCGGAAAATCGGTTTACCCGTCTCATACTCAAAGTTCACATTCTGGAACTCAATGGACGAATTGCTGGTGTCCACAAACAGTGGCTGCGCATTCGACGCCGACTGTATGCGACTGTCCACATTCATAAGCGTGAACATGGCCTGCATGTCCAGCAGCGCTTGACGCACCTCTCGATACACGCTGCCCAAGAAGCCCAGCGGTATTGATAGCTGAAACAGCAAGGCATTCACCATCACTAAATCGCCGACTGTCATGTTTCCCTGTGCAATCTCCTTGGCTGCCAGCACCATGATTAAGCTAAGGGCGCTGCTGAATATCGCATTCTGTCCGAAATTAAGCAGGGCCAAACTGGAGCTAGTCTTTAAGCTAGCTGTCTCGTATTTCTTCAGCACTTCGTTGTAACAGCCAGCCTCGTATTTCTCATTGTTGAAGTACTTGACCGTTTCGTAGTTTATCAGCGAGTCGACTGCCTTGTTGCCAGCCTCGTTCTCCGCTTGATTCATGTAGACACGGAACTGAGTGCGCCATTGCGTCACACTCAGCGTGTAGAGAGCATAGACGCCCACACATCCCATGCTGACGCCAGCAAACGCAAGGCCACACTTGATGCCCAGCAAGCTGGAGACCAGCGCCAACTCGAAAATTGTAGGCACAATATTGAACACCATGGCGGAGAGCACAAAGTTGATGCCACGTGACCCTCGATCGATGGTTTTGGAAAGCGCTCCTGTCTGTTTGTTCAGATGGAAGGCCAAGTCGAGGTTGTGCAGATGCAGAAACACATTGGTGGCTATTTTGCGTATGGAATGATGAGCGACTTTGGCGAACACCGCATTGCGTAGCTCATTGAAACCAGCAGCACTAGCCCGGGCAATACCATCTGCAAAAAAGGAAGAAAACTGTGAGTTGCATTTAAATACTTAACGGCATTTAGTACTTACAGCCTAGCAACATTGCCGTTGCTGCAGACAGTACAGCATCGGGCGCTGTGTCCATATTCAGTGTCGTCATTGTGTCCACGGCACCCTTGAATAAAAACGGCACACAGACAGTCAGCAGTTTTGAGCCAGCGAGCAGACCCAGCGATATGCCCACACTGCGTAAGTAAAACAATTCATTAAATCGTCGATAAAATTAAATTTTTTTTAGATACAATGTCGATAGATATGTGCAATTAAAACATTTAAATTACTTTAAGGATTTTTATCATGTAAATTTTTGCAATTGTCTTCATACAATTGTCGACACTATACTGGATTTGTCAAATAAAACATATTGAATTTAAGGAAAAGAACTCACCGCTTGCGCACTAGTGGGTCCTCCTTGGGCCATATATACGCCATCATGGCTCGCATCATGTCCTTGGAGGTTACCTCGGGTGCGTCTAGTTTGCCCAAGGCGGTGCCACCATCGTTGCCGCTGCCGCCTATATGAACGTGACATTGTCTTGATTGTTGTTGTTGTTGTGGCAGTCGTTGTTGTTGTTGTCGTTGCAGCGCTGCTGATGCTACTGTTGTTGCTGCTGCTGCCGCTGTAGGTGCAACCGCATTTTGATTTTACTTTAATGCAGCAAAATTCAAACAGTCGCCAACACAACAAACGAACAGACAAACAAACAAACAAGCATTTGTTTTTTTTTTTTTGGGGTGTATATCTTGTTAAAAGTGAGCTCAGTTTACAAACAAAAATATGATTAATTTCATTGTTAGTCAAAAATCAAAAGCAAAATTCAATTAAAACTCAATTAATTGCGAACCAAGCACATCAACTTGCAGGTGAAATATTGGCATATTACAACATTTCCATATGTTATTGTGTATCCAGCTTCCTGCAAGCTTCTCAAGGTATTTACACCTAGCTTGGAAGCATAAACCAGGATAGAGATTGCAGCACATACCTTTTGGCTTTTTGGCAAACACGCCACCCAGCAGCTTACTGCCTGGCGTGGGTGTAAACGGTGTAACCTTCTTGCCCTTGGCATTCTGATTTGTATCATCGTTGGAACTGGCAAAGGTATTATAAAGCTGTAAGGCAAATGCAAAACATTTAACACTTCATGGAAATTCTATAAATAGAAGTTGTACTTTATTTCAAAAAAGGCAAAATTGATTTCATTCCGAGGATTGACAGTGCACAGATTCAAAGTCGCGGAGGTAGCGTACACATTCCAGCAGATAGTCACATGCGACCGCCCCACTCTCTGTAAGTTGGGACAGCTGATTCAGCGCCTTGACATAGTCTTGATATTCACTGATTTTGTGTGCCACCAAAAAGGACAATTCTGGCTGTACATCAACGAACTGCACCGCATCGCCAAAGGCAATCTGATTTAGTATATTGGGAAAGTACGCCTGCTGTTTGAAGATTAAGTGCAGTACAACACGCAAGTTGTGCGAACAGCCATCGTCGATATGCACAAACATCTGGTCATAAAGATTGTGCTCCCTGATGAATTTAAAGATGTTGCGATGATAAGTTTGGGAACTAGTTTTTCGATTCTGCGCGATGAAGTGCTCAATGTCCGCCAACGAGAACTCAAAAAAGTCGTGCGTATTCCGCTCCAGATAAAAGCCATAATCGGTCAATAGCTTCAAATTAGGCAGTGCACCATAGCTAATGAATAGCTGCTCATATGGTTGTAGCTCTGGTTTAGCGGCAGCTTCCATCACAAGTACATAATCGTGTCCCTTGCCACTTTTAGACAACTGCAACTCCGCTGTGGTTTGCACGCTGTCTGAGTGATTGAACAGATCGAGAAACGGCGCTAATGCCAAGTTTGTGTTGCCACTGAGCAATGATTGAAAGTGAGAGCGTTCTGCCTTTAACAGGCGTGGATTAAGATAAACGCTGCGTGAGTTAACCGTGAAGTAAGCATGTTTATAGTCTGCCAGTGTCCAAATGTCCTCGCAATACAACAGACCACAGCATTCGCACTGCTGCGTTCCCACCAACGACTTGATAATCTGATAGTTTTCGCTTAACTGTCGATGTTGTGCGACGATGCGCTCCAGCAATGCTTCTGGCAAACACTGCAGCTCAGATTTAATACAAAAATATGGCATTGTATAACTGCGTGGCAGCGTATCCAAATATGCAGAGAAAGCTGACTGCTTCGATGTGTCGTGCAAGTGTTGCTGATGCATTAGATAGCAAGCCACAAGTGCTTGAAACGAAAGTCGTTCATCCTTATTGAACAAGTCCTTATTAAAGAGCGCCTTGAATTTTTCATCCGATTCCAGGGTCGATATGCTTATCAAGCAATCGGCGGGCAATCGAATCAACTCATCGCCAGCCCGAAAACCTTGTCTTTTCGAACATAAACCCCGTCCAGTCTGCGGAAAGTGAAGTGCCGACAGCTGTGTTTCATTGCGCCAGCCCAAACCATTGAGCTGCCCATAGAGCACGTGTAGAGAATGCAACTCGTGGTCGGCGGGATGAGTTATGCTTTTTGGCGCGCGACGTTGTCGTGAACGGTGAGTGCGTCCCATACTTAATATTGTGGAGCTGCGTGTGTGATGTTTTGGCGCCTGTGTTTAAGTGAAGGGTTTTATGCTTGCTGCAACGAAAGAAGCAAGTGCGTAGTTTGAGCGTTAATTTCGAATTGAACTCTTCCAAATAAAAGGGGCCAAAACAACACACACGCTGACTGTTGCCTGACCTCTTTATCTTCGTTCTATCCAATCTTGTGCACTGTCAATCCAAAATCACTCTAATTTTGCGCTTATCATTAGCATACAATGAAATTATGAAATCTCGTAATCTAGCCAATTGTGCACGCATATCTTTCGAGTGGCCTTGAAACGTAGGTAAGCTTACTTAAATTACTTACCACACGAGACTGCAGTCGAGTTCTAAATTGATTGTAGCATGTAATGTGGTAAGCAAATTTAAGGGTATTTTTATTACTGCACAATTTACTTATGTGTAATAGCCCGGCCATAATAACTTTCTGCAAAAACAACACAAAATTCTGGTTTGTTGGCTAGGCGACAGTGTGACCGCAAGCGAAGTGTGAAAATATACTATTTTTTCCTACATCCGCTTATGGTGCAGCGCATTGCTTATTAAATAATATCGATAAGCGAACTCTCGTATTATTAATGATAACCATTTTTTTGGTATCTTTACGAATATTAATTTCAAAATCAGTTATAAGACCTGCCATCAGCTGATCAGCTGTTTGTCTATATATACAATTTCGCCTGCACAGCAACAACAGCTGATTGTCGATTGGGCAATAAAATCTATCGATATATCGCTTTAAATTGAAGGGGTCTCGATAATATACCGAAATGTAACCGAACACATGTGCGCGCTTTCGAGTGAATGGCATCAGTTTTATTTATTCTAGAAAAGACCATAACAACCTCAGAAATGTTCGGATTAATCTGTTCAGGAAGATTAGTAAGATGTAAGATTAACTAATTTGGTACAGCTGTAATAACAAACTTATTCACACAGCCTCAAACTGACTTCGTAGCGGTCGACGAAAACAAACTGCTGGTCAACGTGCCCGACATTGAGGCCGTGAATTATGTTGTTGTCTTCTTAACTGGCATCTCGCCATTGCCGTTGGGCACAGCAGCCGCCATTTACTTCAGTTGGCCCGATGCAAATGCAGCTCCCACATGGCAATACCTCGGCCACATCAACAACACCAAGCCATCAGCGATATTTAAAATAGCGCAACTTAAGAAAAGCCACGAGCTGGAAACACATGCGCATGGCATGGTTTTTGGCGCCCAGGAGATTTCCCACATAGCACAAATTGGCATTTCTATTGAGCCAGAGTTAACGGTAGCCCAGCAAACACCAGCTGTGGTAAGTCATTAATCAACACCTTTTACATGTATTTCAAATTGAACAACTTCCCTTGCAGTCCAATGCCAACGACAACAAACAATTTGGACAGCGCATGCTGGAGAACTTTTTTAACTATGCGTCTAGTTTTTGTGTTAGTGCGCCTGAGATTCCACCCGCCTCCAGTGAGACATTCGTGCCTTTTTCGGTTGTACAGAATTGGTACACAAACTTTCAGCGGCGCATGGAACAGAATCCCAACTATTGGAAACTATGTTGAGACGCTCAGTTCATACTGTATTAGTATTAGCAAGCTAAAAGTACTATTTTGTTTAAGTGCATACAAATAAATGTATGTCATTAGCATTTATTAAAATTGAATTTGATGAAAAAATTTAAAGTAACAATGAACATAACACTAATTTATTCATCGCTCCGGATTCATACCGCCAGCTATCTGTTACTCATTTGGATTTTCTTCACCAGGTTTCCTTGATTTTGGATTTTCTCTGGATTCAACCGACTTACGCGACGCTTTTGGTTTGGCTCCTGGTGCAGTTCGCATGCCTGCTGATTTCGGCATGGGCGCATTTTGATCAGCCTCGGTCGCGCCGCTTCGACTCTTTTGTTTGGAATCCGGCGGAACTTGACCGGTTTTCGGTGCACCACTTCGCTTCATCTGTTTGCCAACCTGGCCCTGCGGCGATGCACCCTTTTGCTTCTTTTGCTTATCACCTGACTCAGCTTGATCTGCCGGCGATGCGCCCTTTTGCTTCTTTTGTCCAGCTTCTGAATCGGCTTGTTGATCAGGCGATGCACGCTTTTGTTTGGAAGCCGGCGGAAATCGGCCTGTTGCCGACCATATAGAAGTTTCCTCCTTCTTGCTGGGAGCCTTTTTGGGATTGTTAGCACCTCCAGGCGCCTCTTTATCGTTATTTTTATTTGCCTTTTTATTGGTCGTTTTATCGACCTTTTTAGAGGCCTTTTTATCCTCCTTTTTAAGCTTTGCCACTTTTGCTTGGGTGTAGCTAGCGGCGCTTTTCTTCAAAGCACGATCCTGTTGCTCTTTGATTTTATCTGCCAATCGCTGTTTGTTGGCTTCAGTTAGCTCGCCAAAGATACTATTCATAATGTTATTGTATTCGGTGTAATGCTGCACCTTGTTGCCAGTGGATGCCGCTGAATTTGGTGGTCTTCCATGGTAGGTAACGCATCGTCTGTGGATTAATAAAATAATAGAGTTAGATGAGAGCAATTAAATCTCATTGTTTCTGTTGCTATGTTATTTATGTGTCGCTTGCCGCACAACAGCCGGCATAATTTGGCATAGGATGGGAATAATATTTACATATATAGTAAATAGATAGTATTCGTTGTATACTAAGTGTAGAACTATGTATGTAAATAGATTCTATTCGAACACAATAGCTTTCTTCGGCTGCTGCTTGGCACGAGTGATTTTTTTAGTCTAGTCTGCGCCTTATTTTTCTCTTTATTTTTTATAGGAAAGGGGGACCAGCAAAAAAGCAATTTGGCAAGCTGGCACATTTATATACTACAAGTCTGTACAACCTATATAAGCATATATACATATATATTTGTGGTTTTATTATTGGATGCACTCCTCTAGTGTATCTTTGATACAACAACTCTATATAACCTTTTGCACCGTTGGCCAACATTGGGTATGCTTGATATGTTGTTAAGTTTGCAATTGATACTAGACTCAAGATGGCGCCACTATAGACTAATAACATGTTTACGCAAATTGAAAGTGCATTCAATATTCGTGCTGAAACTTACAGACGACTACATTGCAAATACATTGGCAAATATGTTTGAGGCAAAGAGCTGCATTGATCTTGTGGCATTTGCATAGCAATTTGTTGCGCAAAGCAACAAGGAAACATTTATCTGGCTCTTGAGCTGGTTGCTGAATGATTGCGCCAGTTTAGCTTGCAGCTTGGTGTTGATTGCAGCAAACAATTTGCAGCGCGTGTTCAAATATATTGTAAAAAGCTGCCGAAATAGGTCAACAACAGAGTACAAGTTATAACGCGCGGGCGTTGACAAATTCAGGGCAAGAGCGGCAAACTCAAGAGCTGGCGCCGTCGACAGCAGCTAATAATAATAATTCGCAAATCTTGTCTGACGGCATCATAAAACATAACTGTGAGTCAGCCATGTCAACAACGAGAACGTCGCCGGAAATGCCAATTGATGGGCAGCGGTTTCCGCTGCAGCGACGGCGGAGGGCGCCATTTGCATGCAATCCACAACAGACGGACCAACTGCAGCAACAGCTTGCGAAAAAACATGTTACGCTCGTGCCTGGAAAGTTTCCATTGCGACAGACACCGACAGCTCATAGATTTCCCATGCAACAGCAATCAGAACAACAGCAACAGCTGTTTAAACTCAGCAGTTGCTCAATCACACCTCGATTTCCGCTACAAATGAATCATTTGTCGGTGGGCCAAAGATTCCCACTGCTGTGCCAATTACCCAAGAAGAATTTCAATTATTCGATCAAAATAACACGCGAACGTGGGTGCCGAACCCCCCTGGCTATGTCAAGGACGCCCAAAGAATTTCCCACAATTAAAAAACAATTTGTCAGTTTTCCCAATAATCAGCGAACCTGTAAGCGTGTGGCGAACGCTAATGCCGATGGCGTTGCTGATGCCAATACCAATGCTGGGCATGGAAATTGTCAAGCGAAAGCGGCAAGAACGGATGTGAATGTGTTGGTGGGGCCCACACCAGCAACAATGACGCAGATGAGCCACAATCCGAGTACTAAAATAGACATGGACTCGCCACGGACAGTTGAGACTGAACATGATGATTTGGGTGTGGATGTGGATGTGGATGTTGTTTCGTTTGATGTACATAAGGCGACGTGTGATAATGAACTTAATGCTCATGAACAAACATTAAACTTGAACGTGGAAGCAGCAGCAAAAGCTGAAGGCGTTGGCGAGCGAAAGGAAATTGAGCATCAACAGGCGGAAAATTTTAATGACGCCTTTGTGCGGCGACACCACAACGCCAACGACAACGACAACGACAACAACGAGAACCACGACGATGGCAACGCAGGCGAAGGCGAAGGCAACGACGACGCCATGAATGCTATTTCTGCCAAAAATAAACACGAAATATGCGAGCAAAGCAAATTAGAGACGACGGCGGCAACTCATAATGAGCTAAATATGACTAAAGAGCAGCAGTCAATATGCTTAGCCAGTGAGCGCGCCAGGCAAAGTCAAACAATAGCGGAGGCAGCAGCTGCCTCCTACAACAATCGTCCGTCAGACGCGCGCGGATCGTCGTCAGAGCAAGTGGATGGTCAGCAACGGCAAGAAATCAACGTCAAGTCCCACGCACCCACAATCGTAACCCAAAACGATACTCAAGCAGCGTCTTCGTCGTCGTCGTTGCCGTCGTCGCCGTTGTTGTCGTCGCCGTTGTCGTCGTCGTTGTCGGGGCATCCAAGTATAGAATTCTTCGAGTGTGCGGTACGCGAATTGTTAGAGGAAGGCGCCAGCCGTGTTTCGCTAGAGGATCTCGATTTGTTCGATCTTCTCAGAGAGCTGGTGCAATTGCTTGCCACGCCCACGTTCGCAAACGCAGCAACAACAAACACGGGCCTATTGTGGAGCGAGCCGTTGTTGCTTGAGGTGGTCAGTGAATGTGTGGACATGACTGTCAGTAGAGTGAGTGACGATAGTGAAACAGCAACAGCCGCCGTTGTTGACATTTATAACGAGCAAATCGAGCAGCAGCCACTGGAGCTGGATGATAACAACAGCAACAACAACAACAACAGCAGCAGTAACAATCAAGCCGATATGAAGTACGAAGTTTTAAGAAGCAGTTCGCGCTTGCCGGAATCCTTGCCAAGCAATCGCTTGCCCAGCACAGCAGCAACGCCAGTGACGCCAACAGCAGCATCGAGTCGTATACGTGATACGACCAGCCGTATACGCGATACGCCGGCCATATCTGCAGCAGCGGCAACAAGTCGGTTGCGTGATGCGACTACTCCAGTCAGTGCAACTGCAACAAGTCGTATACGTGATATGACTGCTCCCGTTACTCCAGCTTCAGCTTCAACGAGTCGTCTACGCGATACAACTGCAGCAGCTACTTCAGCTGCAACGGCTCGTATACGCGATGTGCCGACGGCTGCCACAACGCGACCGCTATTGGGCGAACTTAAACGCAATTCGTCCAGCCGCGATGATGTATCCCTCGACGTTGACTCTGTACTGCCGGAACGCACACGTTTACGCCGCCAACGTCGCATGCGCTCACAGGATTCAGTGGAAGAGAAGCCCGAAGATGTAGTGGAGCGCATCAACAAGCTAAAAGCGCGCATCTCCGCCTCGCTGAGTGAGGTGAAGAACGTGATCAAACAGTACAGCACTGAGAGCGAAGCCGAAGCAGCCGGTGACAAGTGGCTGGGACCCCCAACCACAGCGGCAGCCAAAGCGGAGACTGAAACAGTGGCAGAGAAGCCTGTGCAGTTTCGTTTTGTAAAGAAGGTGCGCAGACGTAGCTACTTCGACGAGGCAGAAGAGGAGAAGGATCAAGCTAAGGAACCGGCAAACGAAGATAAGACCGAGAAGGAATCTACACCGCAAATCAAGGAACCAGAGCAATCAAAAGATAGAGATCTAAGCACTGTTAAAGTTGAAGATCAAGTGGATAAATCGACAGCAGCAAATGAAACCACTGTGATTCAGGGACAGCAAGAACGAGAAAAATTAATAGATAATGCTGCATCAATTAAAGACGAAGACGAATCGACAAAATCTGCTGATAAGAAAGAGCAGCAGAAAACTAAAGCAGCAAAGGAGTTGCAGAAGGATTACACAGAAGCTAAGCCCACGAATAAAACTGAAGCAGAGGACCACAAAATAGCAAAGCACGAAACAGATCAATTGAATGATGAATGTACAAAAGAATTAATCGCAGTCAAGGATGAAAAAAAGCAAAAGACACCAACAGATGCAGCAGAGAAGCCAAAGACAACAGAGGTTAAACAAGCCACCAATGTGCAACAAAAGCAACCAACAGCAGTTAAAGAAACTCAAGAACAGGAACACAAAATGCAATTGCAAACGCCAGTAATTAATGGAGAGTTACCCAAGGAAAAGGCCAAAGAAAAGGATAAAGTGCAGTCCAAAATAGAGTTCCTGGCAAAGGTGCAGAGCGAACTTAAAGCAAAGCCGAAGACAAAAGAATTAACCACGATTAAAGAGCAGCCGCAAGAGGCTGCTGTAAAAACCACAACAACAACAATAGCGCCAGCAGCAACAATAGAACCAACCGCAACAAAACCAGCAACAGAAATTACAGCAACAGCACCAATAATGACACTGGCAACAGAAACAGCAACTACAGCAACAGCATCAACAACTAAGCAACCTGTTGAAGCTGTCGAAGCCACACCACAGACAGCTGCACTGCCCAAAGAATCTGCAACGCAACCAGCTCATGTGGAAGATAAAGTAACAACTAAAACAGAGACAACTCCAGCAGTGACTACGAAAAAGAAAACGGTTGTGAAGGCAAGGAATCCGCGACGAGCATCGATTGCTGCCGTGGAGCAGTCGAGGATTGTGCCTGAGGCGGTGCAGAGCGATGCACTGACACAAAGACGACCCTCCGACTCGGAAGCGATTGTCAAGCGCAAGAAGAAGCAGAAATTAACGAGCAGCGTGGCAAATGCGACAGCTTCCGGCAGCAGCAACCAAACGGCCGCAGCGGCAACTGCAGCAGCAACAACGACGACGGGGATAAACGAACAACTTGTAGCTGCAAAGGTCGAGAGCCATGAAAGCACTGCCAAACGCGTAACAAAACCAACTGCCAAAAGCGTTGAGGATGAAGAGCAGAAGACAGCAGCAGCAGCAGCAACCTCAGCGACAGCAATTGAAGCGACAGCAGCAACCACAAAAGCAGCAGCAAATGAAGCGACAGCAGCCGCAGCAACAACTGTGACAGCGACAGCAGCTGAGACGGCGCCAAAACAATTGCCAATCGATGTGATTGCCAATAAAGCGCCAGCTAGCGAATCGAGCAGACGCGCCAGCCTGAAACTAGCGGAGTTAGTTGGTGAAACGGTGCTGGTGGTGCCCGCAGCAGCAGCCGCAACAGCAACCACACAGGACTTGAGCACAGCAGCAGCAACATTGAAAACGAGCGAAGCAACTAGTGAACTTGCAACTGCACCTGCAATAGCAACTCCAGATTTAATTGGCCAGTCCAAAGAACCCATTAATCAGTCAGGAATAATTATTCCGGCGACTGCGACGCCCAAACAGGTGGCCGTTGCCAGTGGTGACATTGAAGTCGCCCCCGCTGTGGATGTTGTCGTTTCGGCGACGCCACAAATAGCAGCGACATTGAGCGAAGTGCCGCACGACGAGAACGTCGCCGACGAGTCATCGCCACAAAAACATCAACACGATCAACAACAAACTGAACAACAACATCAAGAGCAGTCACATCAACAACAACTAGTGGAAGCTACAAAAGACAGCGCAGCGGAACAGACCGACGACAGTCTAGCCGCCATGCCGGAGCTGAAAGTACTCGCCGGGCCCGTGCAGCCCGTGAAGATAGAAACCGTTGAACAGCCACACGATGAATCAGATCTGTCTGTGGTCAAAAAGAAGTCGCCGCACCTCAAGAAACTGGTGCGCAAAAGTTCCATTGACAAGGGCAAAGAGAAGGTAGTGAATAGTGAGCCCAACAAGCAGCTGAGCAACATACTCAAGGATAAGAACAAGATTAGCAATCTAACAGACAGAATCAACAAGCTAACGCCGCCAAAAAAACAAACTAAGGCCAAGGAGCAGACAACAGTTGCAGACACACAACACCAACAACAGGAGAATGCTGAGATTCCAGACATCAAGTCAGATGAGCAAGAAGTTGCAACTGACGTCGCTGAGTCAGAAGACGTGCCGGAACTGGAACCGGAACCGGAACCCGAGCCTGCCAAGCCAAAGAAACCGCGACAAATTAAAAAGAAGGTGATCATCAAGCGACAGCAGCGACGTCTCTCCATCGGCGACACGTTCTTCATACAGCAGGAGCCCGAGGAGCCAAAGGTGCCCGAAATCGAGACCATCGAGAAGGCGATCGCCTATGTGACCGACGACGATGAAGATCTCGAGCCGCTGCCCGATCAAGAGCCGGCCAAGCCAATGAAATCCTGCCTGCATGTACGTGAATATAAAATTGGCGATTTGATACTGTACGCGGAGCGTTATCGCAAGACCCAAGTGCGCTGGAAACGTGGACGTGTGCTGGAGCGCATCACGAGCATTTCGTATAAGCTTGAGATCGAGGGCAAGGAGGTACCGGCCCACATCAGCTACATTAAGAAGTACACAGGTCGCAAGGTCAAATTTGTGGGCAAAGAATACCTGGACATTGACTACGAACAAGTGGTAGAGGAGGAGCGACGTGCACGCAGCTACAGCATATGGAATATGGTCTAAAAGAAAGCAAACCCCATCCTCAGATGGCACTGGAAAGTGGAAAGTGTGTGTGTCCAATTAACCCGAGATACGTGTAAAATGTGATCGTCGCCCTTGAGTGGAATTAAGAAATTTCGTTGTTAGCCATGCAATGCGAATTTTTTAAGGATCTCGAATAATGACATTCAGTTATTAGTGTTTGTCTCTATTAGTTAGCTAGTTACTACACATATACCGCCTAATATTATGATTACCAGTCGATGTAGTTTAGTTGTCCTAGTGTTTAGACATATGTATATATTAGAGCTCTAATATTTTGTATGTACGTCGTAAAATTATTCCAAAGAATTCAGCAACTCGCTCGTTTTCGCCAAACAACAATTAAAATGAACGAGTGCCAAGTAACGAGTGCGGCTCAGCAAGTAACGAATTTGTTATAAAATTTCACGTTGCCTTTCGTTTTAAAAGTTTAGTTTACATTCTAAGTAAATTAATTGTTAAATAAAGATTTGAAAATATTTCAAGAATGCGTGTTTTGAATTCCAAACATCATTCATGAATTGCCATTTTCAGCACCTGATCTTCATCCTCATAAACAATAAGAAGGCAAGCTGCAATCGACTATTGGATACCTGGTAAAAATATACTAGTATATCTCATATATTTAATGCTTTCTATAAATGTTTCAATAAATGTTTTATCAAAACTCTTGTCATTTCAGTCGACATATCGAGGCAATAACAAGTGCCTAACGAGAACATTATTTACATTCTCAAAGATGCACAACATGCAGTTTCTAATGCCACAAAGTCAGTATGCCCTTGCAGTCTCTGAGTACCGGATATGAAAACACCCGAGAATAGCCAACTAGAACAACGACATGAATTCAATTTCAACAATTACTCATAAAATTTTTATGAATTTGTTTATTTCAAAGTTGTGCTGTTCGATACACTTCCTTTGCCCCTTTCGTTGGCCTATATGTTGGTGGCCAGTTTTATTTATAAATCTTTTGCTGTGTATAGCATCATGTTGGAATGAATGAATACAATCAAAACAGGCGAATAGAACTACAAACAAAACAACAAGAGCAACACAATAAATTCGCACTCTCTGACCCGCTCCCGATTCGGTTATTATTTGGCGCCAATTCTGTCCCTCTGTCCATCCCAGACATGGCATGATTTTATAAATAGACTGCGATTCTATAGATCTGTGTCTAGTTCTGATATTGCTTATCTTTTTATACTTATGAAAAGTATTAATAAAGAACAGAAAATAAAAAAAATCACATATATCATGCGATTTGCCGCCCACTCTATTATCATCTATATCCCTGAGATGTGCCACAAAAATGCGTGTCATTAATAAAACTTTGGCGCAATGCATTTAAGAATTGAACGAACACAAAAAAGAGCTAAACACTTTGCCTTGGGGATCAAGAAAATTCGGGCATTTCTCATAATTGATGGCCAAGGCGAAATCCCTCAAAATTATTGTTTTGCTTTACGTTGACAAAAACAACAAAGAAAATCCCGTCACACATGCAAATGCCTGTATATACTATACTATGTAGATGGTACTCAAGTGTATATGTACAATGTGAGATTGTCTAGCAAATATGCTACATTCCTGGGATTTAACAGCGCGTCTTTGTGTGCAGGGTTTTTCATTCAATTTTCTTTGCCGACAAAGTGTGCATGCATACGTATACATATGTATACATTTTGAAAAAAAAGCAAAATGAAAGAGAAACAATTTCATGCCGATTGAAAATCGTGTCTAGATATAAGCGAAAAGCGACAGGAAATTCCCATTTACAATTGAATAGAGACGTTAGTGGAATTTCCACTTCAAAAACTAAAAACAGTTGAGATTAAAATGAGATGATCTCTAGAACTATTCTGAAAATTTTAGATTGAAATCTATTCGCCTATATAACATATGTATTGTATACGAGAAACCAATTTAGAGACCTTCACATGTTTAGGGAAGCAAAACATTTAAGCACTTCTGAAACCAAAAATATTTCCATAAATCAGCGCACAAATCTAGCGAGCCACCCGTGCTATTAGCAGGACCATCGCATAATAGAATTCTATATGTCGCCACATTAAGTTTTATGTACAAAATGTACGACGAAATGGCAAACGTCGAGAGCTAAATTCAATATAAAACGGGGCAACTTATATATGTAGGTATGTAGACACACCCGAATGATATGGGTAAATGGTAGAGGGGGTTGTTTAGTATCAAACGCCGACTAAAAACTGTGCCAAGTTCCTTGCACTAGTTTCATGCGACAGCGACATGGACATAGACATCGACATGGCTGTCTCGCGAATTTGTTCAAAGCGCATGCTGCATACTGAGCACAAAACGGAGAGTATGGCGAGGTCGATGACAGCGCGGGGAATGGCGGCGATGGCGATGATGTTGGTGGATCTGCGGCCTGGCTAATTACTAACAACGCAAAAAGCAAATTGAAAATAATTATTGGAGCCTTCAAATGGTTGCCGGCCTGCCGCCGCAATTTATCGTAATCAAAATGACAGCAGCAACAACATTCAAGTTTTCAGCATTTCAGCATTTTTCAGCGATTACTCAGCGAATTCCAAGGAAAACAAAACATGGCGAGAGATACGTGCTAACGCTCTATGAACTTTGGCAAGGTCAAAGAATATCTAATCCAAATGAATGCGACTCTTACAACTTTGTAGCGATCGCAACGCGTACAGAGGCCAAGACTCATCAATTTGGGGTAAAATATTTTCAAATGTTTACAAAATGCGCTCACTGCTTGTAAATCTAATGGGAGGGATCAACCTTCAACGTATCTACTTTTTTTGCCGCGTCTATATATTGTAGTTGTTGTTTTATTCTTTTGGGATCGACGCACGTTGCTTGGCACACGTTTCGAAAATCAATTTAAGTGAAAATCGGCAGGCGGCTTTTGGGTGACAAACGACAGCGGCGACGTCGCGAAAACGATATGGCGTCATGCGAGGCGACGCCATTTTGAATCATGGCTAGCGATTGCGATGGCGATGGCGATGGCGATGGCTAATTCGTCACAGTCAACGACGAGAATCGACATCGATTGACACTTTGAAGGCGCGTCGTCGCACCTGAATCATTTTGTTGCGACATGGCAGTAGACCAAGGCCCACCTCACATTGCACCTTGGCATTTAGAATGCGTTTTGCAGGCGCGCACGTAGCACAAGACCAAAATAAATGCACCAATAAGTTACGCAAAATAACAAAAACAGGTGGCAGCGCCATGAAATTAAGTTAGGGCTGGCTAGCGCTACCTAGTATTTGAACTCAGCAGCGTGTGAGTTGGCAACGTAAACAACGGCTTGTGATCGATCAATTGGCAACTCAGCCTTGACCGTTTAGATATTCAAATGATAAGACTTACTCGTCGTTTCCAAAGTTCAGGATCGTGGTATCGAAGCGCGGCTGCACGTATGTCCAGGCACCCTGGTTCTTGTGCTCCTCCTGCGCCCATATGATCTCGGCATCCTTATACAACGCCAGCTCCTTCGTAATTAGATCATAGGGGAATGGACAAATCTGCAAAATATCCATATATATATATTGCGTTCGAAAATGTACTACAAGTTATCGCCAGTTGCTTACCTGTTCCACTCGTATTAAAGCCACCGAGTCGTTCTGCTCGTGATCATCGCGCTCCTTGACCAGATCATAATACACTTTGCCAGAGCAGAACACCAACTTTTTCACACACTCGGGCTTATATACCAGATCGCCCTTTTCGGGTATGAGGCGCCTAAAAGCGCTGCACTCGTTAAAATCACGGAACGGACTGCGGGCCAGCGGATGACGTAGCACCGACTTGGGTGCAAAATTAATCAAGGGCTTGCGAAAACCGCCGCTCACTTGACGGCGTAACGCATGGAAGAGATTCGCTGGCGTCGTTAGATTAGTAACAATCCAGTTGGTTGATACTAATTGTCGGGCCACAAAGTCGCAATCGCTGGTATCGGGATACACATCTGGATCGTCGTCGGATAGCTGCAGAAAACGTTCAAGACGGCCAGAGGAGTGTTCGGGTCCCATGCCCTCCATGCTGTGGGGTAAGAAGACAACCAAGCCGGATTGTCGTACCCATTTGGTTTCACCGCTGCTCACAAATGTGTCAAATATGGGCTGAGCCGTGTTGGCGAAATCACCAAATTGGGCCTCCCAAATCACCAATGTGTTGGGACTGGCCATCGAATAGCCCAGATCAAAGCCCAATACAGCGCACTCGGATAGCGAACTGTTACAGATGTCGTATTTCGCCTGATCCGGATACAAATACTGCAAAGCATTGTACTTGACCTTATCCTTTCTCTGATGGTGCAGCACATGATGACGATGGGAGAAAGTGCCACGTTCCACATCCTGACCTGACACACGCACATGAATGCCATCCTTCAAGAGTGTGCCAAAGGCGAAGGCCTCGCCCAAGGACCAATCCGCAATGCGGTTTGCTAACATTTTCTTTCGGAGTCCCAGAATTCGCATAATACCCCTGAGTAATTTTGAGCAAGTTAAATCGTTACACTTTATAATAATTAAAGCGCAGCTTGTAGCTCACTTGTGTATAACAAATTTTCGCTCTTCAGGTGGCGGAGTGCAATAAACCTTGCCAATGTGCTCCAGGATTTTTGTGTTAACGCCTGTGGGACACATTTTCAGACGGTCGCGACCCTGGAAAAATCCTGGCCAGGGTGAATCTAACCAATCAGAGTACTATGCAACAGGAATTCAATTGAAAGTTAGAAAAATAACAAACCAAATAATAAAATTAAAGTTCAAAATATTAAATAATAAAATACCCTTGCACGGAATTATAGAAAACTAACCTTAAATGACTCAGTCTTCTTGGACTGCTCAAAGGCCTCGTTGCAAATCTTCTCGTAATTGGTGACCATGGCCGTGTGCTCCTCCATCATGATGACTCCCTCTTTCACCAGCTTCTCAGCATACTGTTGCATAACCGGCTTAAGTTTGCGGATGCGTTGATACATAAGCGGTTGGGTGAACATTGGCTCGTCGGCCTCGTTGTGGCCATTGCGGCGATAGCCCACCAGATCGATGACCACATCTTTGTGGAATTTGGCACGCCATTTGGCAGCCACACGAGCACAATGAACACATGCCTCCGGATCATCGGCGTTCACATGGAAAATGGGTGCGTTAAGGACACGCGCCACGTCGGTGCAGTAGCGAGAGGAGCGCGAGTAACGCGGATCGGTGGTGAAACCAATTTGATTGTTGACCACAATATGAATGGTGCCATATGTGGTGTAGGCCGGCAGCTCGGACATGTGAATGGATTCGAAGACGACGCCCTGGCCGCAAAATGAGGCATCGCCATGAAGAATGATTGGCAGCACTTTGTCGCCCTTGTAATCACCAAGCTGAAACATCTCGGCACGTGCCTTGCCCAGCACCACAGGATTCACAAATTCAAGATGCGAGGGATTGGCCACCACTGTTATGCGTATACGCTTATTCGACTGTCGATTCTGTCGGTCGGTGAACACACCCAAATGATACTTCACATCCCCGGAGCCAGCATCCATTGCCTTAATGCCATGGAATTGCGATAGAATATCTGCAATTGGTTTGCGGCACACATTCGACAGCATATTGAGGCGTCCACGATGGGCCATCCCTATAAAAATGGACTCCACGCCCTTGCGGCTGGATTCATCGACAATCTCCTTCATGACAGGTATCATAATATCGCAGCCCTCAATGCCAAAACGCTTCTCGGAAATGAACTTCTTTGCTAGGAAGTTCTCAAATCCGGTGGCTCGGGTAAGACGCTCTAAAATTAGCTTCTTATCTTCTGCCTCAAAATTAATTGCTCCTGGCTTTTCGAAGTGCTGTCGAATCCAGTGGCATTTATACAACGATGTTATCATCATGTACTCAACGCCAATGTGACCGCAGTAGACTCGTTCTAATCGATCGAGGATTTCTCTGTTAGAAATTGGAAAGGCAACGATCAGAAATCAATAGTCACAAAGGTTATAAAGCATAAAAACTGAGAATAAAAACCAAAAATGCAAGCAATTTAAAATAGTTTCTTTAAAATTAGTTCTTAATAACTTTACTCGAAGTATTATCCTAAAATTTAGTTGCATTTTACCAGCTAAGTGTTAATTTAAAACTTCACAGAATTGTCGAATTAATTAGGCTCTATTTCTAGATCATTTTTTTTATTTCTTTTTACTTAAACTTTAGTTTCTTTTTACTTAAAAGTCTTCAACATTAACACTTCATGTTGATATCTATTACATTTCTAATTTCGAAAATTTCAGGGCTTATAATATCAAGGAATCGAAGGGACAATACTTACTGCAATGGCAGGAACTGTTCATCTCCACCAATCAACGTGGTATACGGTAACTTGAACACAGCATTTAGATCATCTACAAAAGAATTACAAAATTTCCAGTTTTACGTAATTAATGTCATTTTCACTAATGTGACTTACTGAACGTGTAGAAGTAATGCTGTCGCAGCACGGCCTTAGTGGCTTGCACTTTTTTATTTTCTCTGGAGAGGGAGCTGCCAGTAGGTCCAACAATTCCCAAAGGATCTAAATCAGCAGCCAAATGACCACGCGTTTGATACGCTCTAATAATGGCCTGCACCACAAGATGATCATCAATATATTTCCAGTCCGCATTCGGAGCTGGAATAGTAGGTGGTTTACTGCCGCCAGCAGCCGGTTTACCAAACGGGAGGCCTGATGCTCCTCCCGATTTTGCCTTATTTAATCCATCTACAACCGCCGCACTTGAGGATTTTTGGCTTTTTGGAGTCGATTTACTTTTAGCTGGTGCTTTGCCAGAAAAAAACGCCCTCCACGACTGACGAAGGACAGATTTAAAAGAAAATTTAATCAACTGACGTGGCTCCCATGTTTACCTCATTCACAGCTCCAGGGTCCCTGCGCCACTTCGTGAACATTTTCTCTACGTAGATAGCATTGCTGCCATTAGCAACGCTGTCGCGTTTGTTTTTATCTAATATAGACTTATTCGTTGTTTTTGCAGCACGTACTACTCCAGCATGAAATCCATTACGAGACTTGCTGAAAATCATACAATTATTTCGGAAACCATAGATTTTGTGAATTCTCATTATGCCAAAAGACAAAAAAAAAAGGACTAGATTTTTAATTTAGATAAACAATTTTATTTGGAATCTCTCAGAAAAAAATTGTATTGAATTTTTATGTGCTGAGCATTTTGACTTTGCTTGCTTTGCTTAACAACTAAAAATCTGATTACTTATTGGAAATACCCGACTACTATACGAAGTTGGACATGCCCATATCTAAATTAATGAATTTTAGGGGTATGCTACTATAATCTGAATGTCTGTTTATTCTCGGGTCGGTTCCCTCGACTTTTTCCTGAGCATTTCACCACTTGATTCTCTCTTCTTCTGTTGTTTGGACATCTCTTTTTGTCTACCACTGATTTCCTTGCGTTTTACATGTTTCATGTTTGCGAAATGTTCCGTCTTCTTTGATGGCTTTTTGGCAAGTTTTTCATTTGTTACCGCATCCTTTGGTTTTGGCACATGTTCTACCAAATCTTTGATACTCATAAGTGCGTTTGGACCGTCTTTAAATGGCGTCAAGTGGATGTGGCCTACCACGCTGGTTTGATCTGTCGGCGTCATTGGTGGCCAACTATTTGAACTCTCCCTATCCAAATGAGCTGGTTGATTAGACTGCTGCATCCATTCTTGCATTTCCTTAATAGGCTTTGGTTCAGAAGATTCTTTCGGTAGGGGAAAATCGTCCGGAATATCTTCAATTGAATTTAGAGCTTTTGACTTCTGAATTTTCTTTTTTTGGTGACCATCAACAAAATCACTGAAATAACCATGCCAAGACTGCCAAGAAATACAATTATTGATAAATATTCACATGAATACAACAGGATTACGTATTTACCTTGTGAACTGAATTTATGTTTTTAACCCATTTAGAGAAAAGGTATTCCATATATTTGGCACTAGCGCTGCTTGCAAAACCTGTCTTACCCAATTCATTCCTTAAACACTCGTGTGACTTAGCTTGAATTTGTGCATTTCTAACCAACCGCTCGTTACGAATATTATTTTTTTTGCTACTATCAGTTTCTTGGGTGCGTGAACTGTAACGTTGTATACGTGGGCCTATGGACAAGCTACATGTAGCAATTTTGAATTTTGTGACAACAGCCATAATGTTTTAATATGAAACAAAAACTATTAAACTATACTATTAATCTGTTGAAAATTGCTTGAATATAGAAGCCGCCTACTGTAAATTTCAAACTATTTAAACGTTGCCATAACTAGTTCTGGAAAACACGTATGCATTAGTGCTGTCAAGTGTTAATCGAACTTTTATAGTATATTTATAAATTTGAACTGACTGGTCACACATTGGCTGGTATTGAAGCAGTGCTGGTAATCAGCAACTGTAATGCATTGATCAACACTAATAAACATTGCTATTGGACTACATAAAAATTCCACGCTAGGAGTAAAATTTATTTTTGTTTTGGAAATTTTGTAAATTAGCGCAAACTGAGAGAAGTACATCAACAATGAATCAATTTCACACGCCCTCATTCGGTGACGAAGTGTTCGAGATGAATGACACACCCATGGAACAGACGCCAACGCCAAATCCAAATGCTGTAAGTCCGCCGCAAGACATTAAAAAATCTGGAACTGGGAGCAATTTTGTGGCTTTGTGGTAACCAACAAAACAATAACAATACTTGGCTTAAATTTTGTTTGCTGTGCACAATTCACATCGGTTAGAATTTATTTTTTTAAAATAAAGCCCTATTCCATGATGCCTTCGACGCGACAGCAAAAAGTTAAATGCCGAACAACTTCGCAACTGAAGTCCAACTAATTGGCGTTGAACTGTGGAATATTGCCAGTCTACACTGACTAGCTCGCTGTTTTCACAGCTGAGTACATGCACTAATTGATGGGGTCTGAAAGTGGATATATCTATCAGTTGTTAATCGTTTTATAATAGTTGCAAGTTGTGAGTCCAAATTATAAAAGGGGGCAACTGGAGCTTTGTTGGAGAATATGTTTATGTTTAATATGTGTGTGTGTGAATGTGTGCTTGTGTATGTTGAGTATGTATTGCCTTGGCTTGTGAATGTGGGTGTGTGATTGTGTGTGCATAGCCCTAGATGATGGCATCAGTAAGCGCATGAGGGTTATCGATACACACCAACAACAATAGCAGCGAGCAGCGCTTATCAACAAACAACACGCACACAAACGCGGGAAGTAAACACACGCACACATACGTGCGTACATGAGAATGAGCTGGCCACACACACAACGAAAGCGGGCAACTGGCGCTCTGCTGCGTCGCTCTGCCTGCCATATGTGTCGTATGGGTGTTATGCACAAAGCACATGTATAAACATACTTACGTACTACACATACGCAACGTCGATGTCGTGTAGCTGGATTAATACTTTAGTTTTTGGTTATACATTCAGTGATTTGATTTACAATTAACTTGCGCATCTCGACATGAAGAAGTTGCTAGTGAGCGTCGTGAATAATTCTCCAACACCCACAAACACACTCGCACACTCACACTGATACACACATCTATCGAAATGAAAAATAAAACAAACAATAAATATGCTCCAAATTGCGCTTGTTTTTCTTTCGTTGCAGTCTCGACGCATTAGCAGGCTAAGTAGTCTGGATCACGTGGATGATGCCGACGAGGAACAGATGGACTTTGAAGTAACTCCCCAACACCAAGAACAGCCACAGTTGCTGCCACCACAGCAACAACAGACAGCTGCACAGGCATCACAGTCTAATCAAGCGCCAGCCAAACCCCTAGCGCCCTTTGCGCTCTTCTTTCGCGATACAATGACAGCGATCAAGCAACAGAATCCCGCCTGTACGCTAGAACAAATCACATCCATAGTTCACAGTATGTGGGACTCCATGGATACGGACCAGAAAACGGTCTACGAGCGACGACATGAGGTGGACAAACGGGACTACATGATAAAGTTGCGGGATTACCAACGCCAGCTGCAAACTACTCAACTCGATACGCCTTCAACGGCTGCCAGTGAGCAGGAGCAGCAGCAGCCGCAGCAAGAGACGTCGACCACAACTCAAGCAGACACAGTTGCCGCCGTTGCAGTTTCAGAAGATGTTGCGCCATCAGCCGGAGCTGTGCCAGCAACACCACTAGCTGCTGTTGCACCTCAACAACCAGAGCAGATACAACTGCTGAATGAAGCGGCAGCCGTGCCGAAATGTACGCGTGAGTTATGCAATAAGCCAGCAATAATAAATCCGGATTGGGAGGACGAGTATTGCAGTAATGAATGCGTTGTCATACATTGTCGAAATGTGTTTAACGAATGGGCGCGCGCGTTACAGTTTTCACCACCTTAGTGCCTGCCACCGCCATTGTACATTGCTGGTCGCACTTCTACTAGGTATTAATTAAATATATTTAGCCTAATAACAAATATCGCAAAAGCAGACGTTGAGCAGCAGCAGCAGCAAAAAAAAACCCAGAACAGCTGTTTGATTGGCCATCACACACACAATATTATAAACGGCACGCACAGCGTTGCCATCTTACGCAAAAGAAATGTAAAACAAAACACAAATATACTGTTTCATTCATATACCAAAAAATGGAACATTTGGAATTGAGAAACATTCAATGGCGCGAATTCAAAATTGTTTTACATGAAGTTTAAAGTAATGCATTTCAATACAATACACCATAGAAAATCCGAATAAGAAAAAGACAAGGTAGTTTTACGTTTGCAATTATAACTTTTAATAAATACACACATTTATTAAACTTGCACTTCATTATCAATTGTATCAATATATCAATGTCGATTGCTTACAAAATAGTTTTTCTTTCTTTGTTTGTGTTTGTTTTGTTTTTGTTCTCATATCAAATAATTAAAATGTATAAATTAAAGAAATTGGTTGCGCGCCCGATTCGCAGTACTATAAGTAAAAGTCCAAAATAAACAACAGTATAAAAAATTGCATGGCTTAAAAATATTACGAGGGAGAATTATATGGAGAGAGGTGTGTGTGGGAAGAGAGTAATTATAAGCGCTGCAGCGCCAGAGACTAATATTTTTGTTTTACCATAAATGCAGCTGGCAAAAAGCACATTAAAGTTGGGTTATATATGAATATAGAGAGATTTTAAAGCAAGCGCACACTAAATAATATCACCGAATTTTGTTAGTTTGTTGTTTTCTCAAATTTTTTGACATTGCCTCGACTTGATCGCGATCTCGACTCCAGCTTTGTTTTGCATTTCTCTAATAATATGTGGTAATAGTAATTAATATGTAGGTAATTTTGCGATTTTTTTTTTGTAGGAGGAGGGGGGAGGATTAACGACAATATGTATGTATATAACTGCTATCATTTAGTTGGAGTTGGAGAGTAGGTTTTTTGTTGCTTCTTTTGCTTCGTAGTAACATTTTCCTTTTGCTTTTGATCTCTATTATTGATTATTGGTTGTTATTGTTAGTGGTATTCCTGCGCCTGCTGCAACTACATGCTATTATTGACTAGAGTTGCCTTATGGGACGTGTACGGGTGTTTCGATTCGGCACATATTTAATATGACCTGCAAACGAGAATAGTTTAATATAATTGCTGTTTTAAGAACTTCAAGTGGAAGCAGACCTTTTTGTAAAATTACTCGACAATCTGCAGCTCGCTGACATCCAAATCCAGGTCAGCGCTATCCTTGCAAAAAGTGCTGGAACGCTCCAGCTTGGACTCGACGCGCTGATCGCCATTGCCGCCGCTGCTCTCCAGCTGCGCGTGATCGATGAGCAAATCCAGTTTCTGTTTAACCGCCTGCGCCGCCTTATACTGATGGCCATTCATGATGCTGCCAATGCCGTTTGTGCTGTGCTTAACATTTGCTGGCACGCCATTAGTTGTGGTTGTCTTACGCAACTGCAGGGTGTTGGGACGACGAGTGGGTATATTGGAGGGCAGACTGTTGCGCAGATTGTGCTGCTGCAGCATGCTGCTAACGGCGGAATGTGATGAGGAGCGCAACGGACCAGCAGACGCTCTCAGCTGTTGGCTGCTGCGCTCATCTCCAGAGCTGTGCTGCTGCTGCTGCTGTTGTTGCTGCTGCTGTTGCTGCTGTTGTTGCAGCTTGTTCTTCTCGGCGCGCTTGGCAAGTATCTCACGCGATTTGGCCGAGAGAAAACTGTGACGTCCTTTGGACGGCACTTCGCCGCCCGCCGGCACCGAAATGGAGCGCTGCTTGAAGAGCTCACGCGTGGAGAGAGTGCTGCTGACCGAAGACAAGCGGCTGGTGGCCGACTTGGTGGTGTGCACCGAGCTGGGACTGGAGCCATTCGAGGCGCCCGCGGTGGCCGCATTGTGCTGCTGCTTCAGCTGACGCGTCGACTTGTTGCCCACCGTCGAGCTGCGCTGCGTGCCCCTCAAGGGCGGCAATGCAGTTGTGGCTGTTGCTGCTGGCTTGTTGCCGTGTCCATTGAGCTGCTGCACACGCGCCAACTTGGAGTTGCTGGACAGCGATTCGTGTGAGATCGTTTTGTTCGTGATCACCGAACTCTTCATGCTCTCCGCCAGCGAGTCCACATTGAGATCGGACGAGTAGCGTTCACGCGAGCCGCTCTTGGCCAGGCTGTCCGACGACATGTTGTTGCTCGACTTGTTGCCCAGCCGTGTGTTGCCATTCTGGCCGCGCCGCAGCGCCGCTGGACTCGAGTTGCGTGAACTGTCGCTGGAAGAGATGTGCAGATTCTTGGCCTGCGCCTTGCTGCGTGTCGCCGGTATCGACGAGCTGGTGGCGCTGCGTATAGGGCCCGCCGTGCTATTGTTGCTGTTGCCATTCGTGTTGCTGACGGCTCGCGGCTTGCGCGGCTCCAGATACCGAGCACGCACCACGGGCGCCGAGCTGCGATTTGTGGCCGCCACGATCTTGGCTTCCACGGCCACGACTGCTGGCTGCGGCGCAGGCTTCTGGGGCTTCTGTGCCGTTGCTAGTGGCGCCTCCGATTGTGTGCGACGATGCGTGTTGAGGCTGTGGCGCTCGGCGGCCATCTGAGAGCTGGCGCGCTGCGATTGCGACTGCGGCACGTAAGCGCGAGAATTGGACTTCAGTAATTTGCCTGCAACAAGAACAGCGTATTAATCAGAGATGCCTTTTATATACATTATATATCGGTTGTATGCTGCAATCCAGTTACTATTGGAAAGCAATAAGAAATTGATTACAATCGCTTAAATGCTTACATTATCATCTGTTTAGTGCTCATATTTGTAAATTATATATATATATTATAACACGTCTTTGTTTGCTAAGAGCTTACAATAAATATATAGTTATATAGATTGCTTAACTATCTTCTGGCTATCGATTTTGTCTCGTTCTCAAAAATGTATATTATTACACGTCTTTGATTGCTAAGAGCTTACAATAAATATATAGCTATATGGATTGACAATCTTCTGACCATAGATTTTTGCTCGTTCTCAAAACTTAACTAAACAACACAATCCATCTGCTTACAATAAGTGTAAATTGTAAGCAGTCTGTTTTACAATCCCTCTTGTAATCGTTAAAAATACATTTGAATTTAAACTACTTTCCTTTTTCAATATATAGTACAATAATTCTTTAAGCACTGCAGTTTACTACTGATTGCAGCCTATTGCCAAATATAGCTTCTAAGTAATACTCGCATAGTTTTACATATCAATATTCATTTAGTATCGCATTAGCTATATCCAATTAATTGCAATTTTGCGCACCAATTGAATTTGCTTTTTGCATTATCGCTGTCGCATGTAGTCGATGTGTACTGTACTTACTGTTGCCCTCGCGCAGATCGTGGTTGGTCTGCGCCTGCGCCTGCACTCCACGCTCCGTGGTCTGCACATCGTAGCTAGTCTGCGTCGCCTTGTAGACGTGCGTCTCCTGCGCCTGGGCGCGCTTTGATTGCGCCTGAATGGCCAGCTTGATCTGCACCAGATCCTGGCTGCGTGTGCTGCCGCCAAAGGAGAAGGCCTTGCTCACGGGCTTGCCGCCGTTGCGCTTCATGTCGAGCGGCTCCGTGAGTCGCGCCATCGTCTGTATCTTCTTGCGCAGCTCCAGATCCATGCGCTGCCAGGCCGTCACACGCATGGCGCGCGAGCACTGCCGGATCAGACACTGCTCGACGGCATAGACCAGGGCGCCCACCAGCCGTATGTACTCGGGCTGCCAGTCGAGCTGCTCCTCCTGCAGACCCTGCAGCTCCTTGGCCAGCTCGCCCAGGTTGACGGGCATCTGGATGAGTTTCGCCTGCAGCACCGTGTTTAGACGCGTCACACGCTGATAGCTGCGACAGGCCTGCTCCGGCGTGAGAGCAGCCGCCGTTTGCAGCAGCAGCGTCTCGAGTCGCGGTATGTGGCGGCTGCGATCGTGCCCCAGCGAGAGGAATGAATCGCTGGCAATCAGACTGGCAAAGTGATCGCCCACGTAGGCGTAGGCGGCGTCGAGAATGTCGCGCACCAGCTGCTCACACACATGACCCCAGCGATAGGACGAGAGCTGGGCCAGCAGATGATCGCAGTCGAGCACCGTGTCCAACACCGATTCTGAAGTCTGCAAAGAGATGCGAGAGCTCATTACTATCAACACGGAAACTGCTACGCAGCTGCAATTATCACTTAATAGAAATTGCAACTAATCTGCACTTCTATTTTGAAGTTTTTCAATTGCTTCTCAGTCAATTTGCTAAAACTTTTCATAGCAAACTCGACTGATCTTCAACTGTTTTATACTGTAAACACTTTCAATAAATTATCACTTAATAGAAATTGCAACTGATCTGCACTTCTATTTTGAAGTTTTTCAATTGTTTCTCAGTCAATTTGCTACATTTTTTCATATCAAACTTCTAAGTAATTAAAAACTCGACTGATCTTCAACTATTTTATACTTGTAAACACTTTCAATATCAAGGCCAATCCAAAAATATCTGCAGTAGCTCTGACTATTGACTGAATTGTGGTTGAACAAGCGGACAGATGCAATAGTTTTTAAATCGTATACTTAAAAAGGATTCTTGCCAACAAAATAGCAACAATATTTCTTAATGCCTGTACAAATAGACTCAAAGAGAGACGAATCTATTAACCTAACTCATATAATTATATATATGCATTATTTAAAAAGTATTGTTGCCAACAAAATTACAAAATTTCTTAATGCTTGTAAAAATAGACGAATCTATTGACCTAACTCATATAATTATATATATGCATTACTTAAAAAGGATTATTGCCAACAAAATAGTAACAATATTTCTTAATGCCTGTAAAAATAGACGGACAGAGACGAATCTACTAACTTAATTCAATTGCATACTTAAATGTATCAAATGAGCCTTTAAAGTTGTTCTTTTCTAAGTGCCTGTAAAAATAGACGAACATATATATATATGCATTACATAAAAAGGAATTTTGACAACTAAATAGCAACAATATTTCTTTATGCCTGTTCAAATATACTAACTTAATTCAATTAAATACTTCAATGTATAAAATGAGCCCTTGAAGTTGTCCCTTTCTTAGAGCATTTGCTCTTTCTGTTACCACTTCTATTACTCTTTTGCTGTTTGCCCTAAGTACATTCGCTAAAGTGCTCCCCTCACTTACCAAATATGCCACAATCTGCTGGCGGCAGCGTCCCAGGATATCTGGAGGCAGCTGGGCAAACTGTCGCGTGGGCCAGACCTTCAGGTAGTGCCGGCACGTCCAGCGCAAGCACTTGCGATAGAGATCGTCGAGGGCGTGATTCAAGGCGACGGGCAGCACCTGCAGTATGCCATCGATGCAGCCGGAGCACGGCTTGTGGAAGTTGTGGCAGTAGTTGGTCTTCAGCGCATGCGACGTGACCTCCTTGAGTCCCTCGAGGCCCAGGAGATCGGCGAGCGCCGCCAGCTCCATCAGACTGATGCCGTCCGGCGGATGGGAGGCACCCGAGTAGATGTGGCACAATGCAAAGTGTACGGCGGCATAGGAGTAGCCCTGCAGCGACACCACGCTCTGGGAGCCGTGGCCTGCGAGCATGGCAGCGAAATACTGACAGCGACTGCGCAGGATGCACTTGTGGGCACGTATGCGCCGGCCATGCACCTCCACCAGCATGTCGGTGGCGATCTCCTGCAGGAACATCTTGAGCAGGTCCTCGCCGAGGCGTCGCGGCTGCCGGCAGCTCAGCGAGGACTCGTCCATGCCGGAGCGACTGAAACTCGACGCCAAGCTGGAGTCTGCGCTCAGATCCGTCTGTATGTAGTCCAGCTGCTGCTGCTGTCCATTCTCCAGGGTCATGTCGCCGGGCAGCGAGTTGGAGAACTCTTTGCTGAAGTTGGGAAAGAGACGCGACAAGCTGCGCAGATTGTCCACCGAGCTGGCGAACTGCTGTATGTTGGTGCCGTGATTGTTGCCGCAGCCCGTGGAGCGTGTCATGGCCCAGGAATGCGGACGTGCCACAGCGCGATGCTGCTCCTGGTCGCGATAGAAGCGCTGACTGTTGCTGCGCTGATTGCCGGCACTCTTGCTCATGGCATCCGGTGATTGCAGCTCGTGCTTGGCCGCCGGCTTATCCATGTCCGACAGCTTGACGAAGCTCGACGGCTGCTCGGCGTGCTCGTTGACCGTCTCGAGCAGCTGCTTTTGCTTCTCGATCGTTGCGTGCAGCGTCTCCATGGTGTGGCCATTGGTTGTGGCCGCTGTGCTCGTTGCCTGCTTCTTGGGCGATGCCGTCTCCTTGGCCTCAATGATCGTCTCCATGATGGAGGTGCGATTGCTGCTGCTGCTTAATTGTAGCGGCAGCGGTGGCGCCACCGATGCCAACTGCTGCTGCTGCTGCTGCACCTCGCGCAGGGCCAGCTGCTCGTCCTGCTGGAAGGTGAGATCATCGGTGTCCGTATTCGAGGCCGGCGACATGTCCTTGGAGAGCAGACCCTCGGTCAGCGCGGAGGCCACACTGCTGCTCTTGTCGTACGTCTCGTTGAGCTGGGCGTCGCGACGCCGCTTCCTCAGGCGCGCCGCCTGCTGTTGCTCCTCATCGGAGCAGCTGCTCAGGGCGCCGGCATTCGAGGCGCCGCTGTAGTCGTCGTACGGCGACAGCGAGCTGTCCACCGACAACGAGGAAGCCTTCGAAATGATGGGCAGCTTGTCGATGATGCTCATCAGACCAGCGCCCGTCTGATCGCCGCCATTCGTGCTGAAGCTGATGGAGCGCTTGCAGCCGTTTGTCGCCGGCGCCGCCTCCTTGCTGCTGCCCCAGCTGTGGCGCTTGCTCGGCTCCTGCATGCGACGCAGCGCGGCCACCGTCAGCGGCGGCTGCTGCTGCTGGTCGAGATTGCAGCGATAGTCAAGCGACTTGCTCTCCTCTTTGAGCGGCAACTGTGGCTGGCAGCCACTCTTGGCCATCAGCGTCTCGGTGGAGCTGGCGCTGGACTTCATTGCATCGTCGCCACGTCGCTGCGCCACGCTCAGCGAGCTGGACAAGCGCTGCGCCAAGTTGAAGGGCTCCTTGCGTCCATTTTGGACGCGCGTCTTTGCCGGCTCCCCGAAGTCAATGAACATGCTGAAGATGTTGTTCTTCTTGTCGCCCTCCGGAGCGGGCTCTGGCTTTGCCTCCGGCTGCTGCTCCTGGGCCGCCGCCTGCTGGTAGTCGCTCTGCGAGAGATTCACAAAGAAGTTGGCCGCCTTGGGCGCCGTGTAGGATTTGCTTAAAGCCTGTTGCTGCTGCTGCTGTTGCTGCTGTTGTTGTGGCTGCTGTGAGGACGGCTTTGGCTTTCGGTCCATGTCATCGAGTGACACATAGAAGCCGCAGCCGCTCTTGTGCGAGCTGTTCGAGTCGGAGCGCTCCCTGAAGCGCGCCGGCGTCGAGGTGGCCGCCTCCAGGCTGGACGTGGAGCTGCTGCTCTTGCGTCGCTCCGCGCGACAGTCGCTCATATCGACCACCCAGGAGGCAATGCCGGGCAGCGGCTTGCGCTGCACTTGCTGCTGCTGCTGTTGTGCGCTCGACTTGACGCGCAGCTCGACGCCCGCCAGCTCGGCATCCTCCAGCGCCTGCTGCTCCTCGTCCGCGTCGTCATCGTCCTCGTCCTGCGGCCGCGTGGCCGCAAAGTCGAGCGACACAAAGCCGCCCGACACAATGGGACAGTCGGCGGTGCGTCGCTTCAGGCTGGGACTGTCGCACTGCTTCTGGCGGAAGTCCTCGATGGAAGCGCCGCCCGAGACTATCGGATTCGCCTCGTCGAACTTGGAGCAGCGCTTGGGTGTGCGCGGCAACGGCAGCGGCGAGTCCGTCGCATCGCTGCAGTAGGCGCCCGAGTCGCGGTGATGCGACAGCGACGAGCTTAACGTGTAGTCGCGGTGTATGGAGCTGTTGTTGCTGCTCGACACATGCTCCAGCACGTGCACCATCGAGTTGTGCGGCGTCTCCGTGGCCAGCGACGGCAGCGGCGCCACGCTGTGCTGCTGCTGCGGCGGCTGCCGTTGCTGCTGCTGCTGCTCGGACGACCAGACGAGACTGTGGCCCGGACTGCTGCTGGAGTAGTCTGTGGTGTAGCTGAGATCGGGCGCATGATGCGACGCAAATTTGGGGCTGCTGGCCAGCGGATGCACGCTGAACTGCTGCGCATTGTGCTGGAAGTGATACGGCACCGGCATCGGCGCCGTTTGCACTGCGGGCGCGGCGCGTCGACGTCGCGCACTCAGCGAGGAGTCCGAGGAGTCGGCGTCGGCAGGCAGCGAGACGCTGCTGGCCTCGGTGGCATCGGTGGCGCCGCCGCTGGCGGGCAACTGTTGCTCGCGCTTCCACAGCTTCTCCTCGTCGGACAGATTGTGCGTGGCGCTGTTCGAGTCCGGCTGCGGCTCATCGTCCACGTCGGAGCTGCAGTTCGACTGGCTGCTGCGCGGCGGCGCCTTGCACTTGGCGAACGCCTTGTGGAACTGCTCCAGCTGCATTTCCGACTGCGGCTTGGCGTCTGCATCATCATCGGGCGGCTCCGGCTCGTTGGCCTGGTTGCCGTCGAGACTGGGAAACGAGAGCACCTCGTCCTCGTCGCGCAGCGACGATGCATCAATGAAGCAAGCACTATTCCCCGACGTGCTCAGCGGCTGTTCGCGCTTCTCGAATTCGCGCAGCAAGCAGCTGGCGCTAATCCCCTCGAGCGGCGCCTGCGCCTGCGATTGGGCGGGCAGCGCATTCGGGTAGACCGACTCCCAGGAGCCGGTCTCTGTGGACACCGTGGACGTCTCCATGCACACAATCTCCTCGTTCTGGCGCTGCTTCTCCTCCTTCGACGGCGGCTTCAACTTGCACTCGTAGCTCTTGTTGTCGCGTCCGCGACCGTTGCTGCTGCTGCTGCTGCTGGCGGCAACCACAGCGGTCACTAGCGCTGCTGCGACGCCGTTGCACTCGGGACTGGTGGAGACCGGCGAGAACGTGTCGCGCTCCTCTTCGCCCACATCCAGTTCACAGGTCTTCGCCGAGCCGCCGCTGCCCGAGTGCGAGCCGCGCGTGCGCTGCTGACTGGCGGCAGCCGCTGCGGCGGCGCGCAGATCTTCGCTGTACTGCGGCGCCGAGGAGGAGGAGGAACTGCTGCTGCTGTCGCTGGCCACCGAGGGACTGCTGGCGTTGCTGCTGCTATTGCTGTTGCTGTTGCTGGTGAGATTCGAGTAGTGGGAGTGATTGGGTGAGCCCACAACGGGCGCCTCCTGCTGGTCCAGTGAGCGCGGCGCAATCTGTGTTGCAGCTGTGGCCAATGCTGTTGCTGGCGTTGCGTCCATTGGAGCGGCCTCGATTGCTGTTTCGATGTGCCGTTGGGCGCAGGGTAGGGCTGGGGACGTGGCTGGGTTGTGTGTGTGGCGCTGGTTGCTGCAAGCCCCTCGAAGTCAGTCAAGTCATGGACACGCTTCCGGTGCGGCTGCTTGAATACCAAGTGTGACTGCCAAGTTGACAGGCAAGTGTTGAAGTTGCACTTGCCGCGACTTCACTTACAAGTTGCACTTGCAGTTGCTGTTGCAGTTCTTATGGCTGTCTGTTGCACTGGCTGCCTCTACATGGCCACATGCTGCATTCCTCGCAGACGCGTGGGCCAAAAATTGTATCTCAAAATAGCCAAAGCGAAACCGAAACCGAAACCGTCTTCTGCCACTCTTTCGTTTTGTATTCTAGTAATTTCGTTTATTCGTTTTCTCCCTCTGTATTTTTTTACTTGTTTTTTCCTCTTTTCTTCATCTGCGGAAAGTTCAAGCGGCGTCTCTCTTAACGTTGCTGCTGATTTATCGCCAATTGTGCCAATTGCAGCGCACTTGTTGTTGTACAATTAAACTGTAAAAAAATAAACAAAAGAAACACACACACACACACTGTTAAAATGATTGTTTAGACAAGTCGCTTTACAACTACACGAGCACTTCGAGTTGTTCGCACTTTAAGTATTATATATAGACTGCAATTTTCTAGACACTAAACTTCAGTCAATTATTACAAAATAAAAGCCTTTTGAATTATAAGCCTTGACTTGCTGTGTTGACTCAACACCAGGAAGTCATGAGCAGAAGTATGTAGAAAATGACGTGTCAATGCTGTGATGGATCAGTTATCACAGATTATAGATTATTGTACACAAGTGTTGACAACAAAATCTCTCAGCGATTGTCAAATTAAATTTAATTGCATTTATCTTATTAAGATATTTTCAAAAAGTTTGAATAGCAAACCTCTCCCAATTTAATAACATAATTTGTATAAAAATATTCATAATTTTAAATCACATTTAACATTTAAATAACGTAACCCTTTATCTAAGTTCTAAGTAATTCCTCGTCTAAAAATACATTATACATTATATACATTTTAGTCTAAGCTTCCGCAACATTATGCACCGATTTGGGATATAGTTTGAGCAACTCGCGTGATAAATTGCAATTGCTGAGTAATTGTAAATCATATTGAAATTGTTTCTTAATTGCAAGCCATTTAAGCCAAGTTATGAGCTGCAAGAAGAAACAGTAATTAAACATTTGCATAAGCCCCAATAAAATGCAACATTTGCATTAAATGTTTATGGATTTAAGCTCAAAAACGCCTTGGTATTCAATTAAAAGCGCATTATGGCCACCGCTTACAAATTACACACTTGATCGCCACAAAAAAACGAAACGGAAAACTATAAACACAAAGTAACAGTCGCAAATGAGCAAAAGCGATAAAAATCTGCATATAAACTGAATGCAAGGTCAGCTCAACAGATTAATCGCTACATTTATGCGATAAGACTTCATTATCAAGGAAGATATCGTTGCGCATAAAGCGATAAAAGTGCTCAAAGCCAAGGCAATTAAATTTTATAAAAGAATGCAATGAATTGCTTATGTGCTAAATAAATACAAATAATCGAGAAACTGCGAGAAAAAGAAATCCCCTTATTTTAGATAAATTGCCATTATTATCGCACCCACCGCACTCGATCGATAGTTCACAATTAAATGGCCTTTATTCACAATCGACTCGGGGGGCTTGACGTCAATGCGACGCACCCAGAAAGCAAACGAAACCAAACCAAAGCAAAGCCCCGACTCATCATTAGCCACCGTTTCCCGTCTACCCCACACCCGCTAAACCACAATAACAAAAGCTTCAACAGCTTGACCCTCGTCTGCACCCACAACAACCGCACCCCTCGGCTACCCACAAAACGGTTTCCCGTTGCTTCCTTTATCGACGACGATGCCAGCGAGCAAACATCTAGAATTTCAATTCGTTATCTCGGAAGTGCAAGTGCAGGGAAATTTAAGAAATTATTATACAATATGAGGGAGCGAGCGCGGGGAATTGAGAATGTGTTCAGGGCAAGCATATTGAGTTAGTCAACTTAAGGCCTTAAAAGCACTAAGTGCACCCTCTGTTTGCTCACAAGTTCCGAGAGTTCTGACACCTTGAAATTTTAGCAAGCTTTCCGCGTAATAACGAATATTTTCTTCCCCTTTCCCGCAACCCATCCTAAACAGACTTGGTATAAATATTTAGTTAAGCAGTTCACTGAAATTTGAATAAGCAATAAAGGTTCCCTCAGAATGTCTGGCATTTCAGCCACTTGAACGGGAACACAACTTATCAGAGTCGTCGTAGACCCAACGCAAGTTTCGTTGCCAGACTTAAACCCATTATTAATTATAGTATTCGTATGCGCAAGTAAATCGTAATATTGCTAGGCGACACATTTGCATACAAAGGCGCGACATTGACGTCTCGCGCAACTCGCGGCAAAGCGTTAAACATGAAAATTAATACCGTACGTTCTATAAAGGAATCTAAAGAGTTAATCATGCAAATCGTGTCCACAATCAACGACAACAACAATTTTATAGACACAAAGAAAGAAAAATGGCAATAAATAAGAGTTCGAAAAGATCGATTGGTTTCATGTTACAATTTGTTGAACGATACGATGATCATTAATGACAGATAAATGTAAAAATTAAAGACGTATATTGAATTAAATGGAAGCTATTGGTAACGATGTCTTGGGTTAATGGACTCTTGTATTTATGATGTGAGATTAATATTTTCAAGCAATAGATATGATAATTTTGACGATAATTGAATTAAAGATTTTCACATTCTAAAAAAGTCGTATTAGGATTAAAATTGTTCATAAATGAGATCATGAGAAAATATAAATTGTATATGACTTAAAGTAACCCTATCGCTGTAAAACTTATCTTAAAACATAAATTAAAAAAAGGCGCAGCTGTTATCGGTCTTTAACAAAAAAAAAGATACACTCAATTTATGAGTATATTGAACCCGCTTGAAGTGAAACATAGTTCACAAATCGCAGAGAAGAACAAAGACAACAACAATGGGAACAGAAGTTGCAATATCAGAAGAGATAAACGAGCTGCAATTATGTAATTTATGACTTCTAGCACGATATGCATGCTAAGAGAGCAGACACAACAACAACAGCGACAAATGGAACAACAACAACTGCAACTGCAAAGTCAACAAGATACCAACACCATAATCAGCACAACATAAAGAAGAAAAAAAAAACGAATACGAATTGAAAATGAATAAAAAAAGACATTCATTTGTAACTCGAGAATTGCACGTTCGACCGGCAACTGAATTACTCGCACTGAAAGCCAATTTTCATGTATTTTATTTATTCATTTGTATTTTTGCAGTTGTTCAACTTTTAGAACTCGCCATCCGCACGAATTGCCATTTAAGGCAAACCTCAGATAGTTTCCAAGTACACCACAAATTGTTAATTACAAAATGTTAATAAATTTAATTCAATGATTACTTCATGTTCGTGATGTTATCGAGCGGATTTCCCCAACGCAATGTAAGATCGATCTACTGAATCCATCAAAATTTAATTTCAATTTAATTTTTACAACTGCAGCTCTTTATTAATCAACAATGAATTTCTCTTATACTTCAACATTTGAATTGTTTATTGAAAATTATCATTCTTGATTGTAGATTTGAATATGGCGCAGATTGCAGTCTCCAAAGCTCTACAGAGTATTTGTTTACATAATTTAAATTGATTGAAAAAGCATGCCCACATATTTCCATTCAATCGCCCAAATTTGTTTCAACCTCTTGTAATTAGATAATTTATTTTGGGTGCTCTTCAGTCCCACTTTGGCATAGACTTTGAGGTTCGTTAAACAAAGATCAAATTTCGTATTATTACAGACATTGCCATTGCATTGCCATGTTGTCAATTAATTGAACTTGGAACTCAATTATTAGCATAAACATGCGAGCGTACGAGCATTCTAAAGTGATGTTAGCCATTCACGACTCACTCGCACATCTCTAACTGGGCAGCGCCTCGAGGCGCAATTGGTACTCAATTTGTACAGCAATTTGTATGCTCGGTGTGCGCTTGTGTGCGTTGTGTTTAGGCGTCGCTTCAAGTTGTCGCCGTTGTCAGGAGAAACTGGAGGCGGGACTGGGGCTGAGACTGGGACTGAGACTGGACTGGACAGAGGCAGCAAAGCCAGTCGCTGCTGCTTTGACAATTTGCAAACTCATCGCGCGACGCATACTTCTTTCTTTTCATTCCTATGTACCCATTATGATTATTATTATTATTACAATGTGTACATATGTATAATATTTGTGCTTTTATCTATCGATCGACGAACGCAGTCGTCGCATGCCGGCAACAATGTAGTCGCATTAATAAACCTCAACATTTTGTCACTCCTTTCCCTCTGTCTCTCTATCTCCATCTCTATCACTCGCTGTATAACTCTATCACTCTCTATCTATAAGCATTTCGCTATCTGGAGGGAACATGTTTCTCCCCCCTGTATTCTTGTGTCGTTGTCTTCGACTGGTTTTGGGTGGTTCAACAGATCCGCAGATCGTTGTATCGCTTCTTTGTTTCTTTTTTCCAGATTTTTGCTTCTTTTTTTTTTTGACATTCAGCACACGTTCCACGTCCGCGTCAAGGTAGGATGGGGGGGCTAAGTTTGCGCTTAATATCATAAATTAGACACACAGACGCAGCTGCTGCTTCAAACGATGGTTCATTCTCTATGGCACTCAACTTTCGCTTGCAATTAACTTCCCACTTCATGCACCGCCCTTCTCTGCGTCTCACTGAATGTTTTGACTTGAAACTTCAGATTAAATCAGCCCACCCCACTTCCTCTAGCCTCTCGCTATACGCGCTTACAATATTTACAACTTATACAATCTAAATTTACATGCTGATAGTCCACGTCGTCGTTGTAGTCGTCATCGCCATCGACTTTGTAGTCGCGTCAACTTGTTACGCCCATATTTGGCAGCAAATTCAAATCTTACGTCTCTTTGATTGTTTTATCGATTGTTTACAATCTTCGATCCATCCGTCTGTCTGACCGCCCTCCCCGCCCCTTCGTCTCTCGATTAATCGGCTCTCCGCTCTGTGGGTTCTCTCATTCTAGCAGCGCATTACTCATTCCCCACACGACCTTTGTTTAATAACGCATACATAATATAAATACAAATATAATTCTATATACATACATGCTTAGATGCATGGCAATAATACATAAAACTCGTATAGATTCATATAGCATTCGTATAGCCAAATGGGCTGCATATGAAAATAGATATTGCAGCCACAGATGGGAAGCGCTTGGAACGAGCGTGTAGGATTTTCATTATTGACAAATAAACACTCGCATATAGCTATAATTATAACTATTGTGTCGCGCAATCATAATAATCGTTGCACAAATTAGTTTTTACGACTTGGAATTAAAGTTAACTCTATTTGCGATCATGTGAAATGGGTGCTATATAAAATGAAACAAAATTCTAAGTATATTATAGTAAATATAGTAATGGCATATTGAAAATTAAATCAGTCTGATCTGCTGACTCAATTTGCAGTTGCTAGTTTACTTAGTCTATGATATCAAAGCGCTTTTGCAGACAGACCGACGACACTTAATTGGTATTTATCTATAGTATCTATATTGCAGGAATGAAGGTGCCTTCATTATCAGCTATGTAACAGCTATGAATCAGCTTAGGAAATAACATAGAACAGTCATAGTCTTACTCCACATATTATGCAATTTTTTGCACCTTATGCGATCGATTTTTAAATTGATATCCGAGTAACTATATCTCAAATAAAACCACACGTATCTTGGGCACTTACGCAAATGACAGCCAACGAGAAAACTACTTTGGGGGTTAACTTAAGAGTTAAGTGCCTTGCTTTTATAGCACTTGAACTTTACATTTCATTCACGAAAGTGCTGACGTTTTATGAGCTGCAAGTTGCACTGACAAATGCCGAGTGCCACTTGCCAAAAAAAAGGTATATATATATGCATATAAAATAAATATAAAAGGGGTGAAAGAAAAGCAAAAGCAGTCGTCGAGTCAAGAAATTTGATGGCTTTCGTGCTTGCGGCGAGAGCCAAAACTAGAAATTCACTTTCGTCTGCTGGCCCAGAAACCAAGAAACCAATTGAGGCGTCGACGTCGTCGTCGTCGTCATCGTTGTCGGACTGGTCACAACTGGTGTCCGAAGTGGGCGATGTTGCCAATGTTGGCAATGCGGGTCTTCATTGGGCATTTTGTTGCAATGCAACAGCGAACAGTGAAACAAGCATTTACGAGGTCAGCAATGGGCCCTGATTTGTTGTAGTAGGTGGCTTGTTCTTGGGGTGGGCCTAAGGACCTTGCGACACGCGAATGGCACGGATTAAGATCTCGCATTTGAGTTTTGAGTTTAGAACTCCAAACTGCCAACACTATCGATGTGGTAAAGTGAAGAAAAACGCATTATGGCAGACAATTCAACAACTAACTGATGGAATTGACCCTGACGACGGAGAGTGTGGGGAATCGGCCATAACTACACACAAATAAGAGCCCCAAAAAAAAAACGTGCTTGGTAATAAATCAAAATATACGTATTGTGTTCAACAGAAATTCAACTGTAAAGTTGGCAGCTTCAACTCAATCAGCCGGAACCGCAGCGCGAATGATAATTAAATAAAAATTTATGAACTTTAACAAAACAAAAAACAAAAAAAAAACAGAAAAACAACAACAACAAAAAGATGATTACCGCGTGTACAATTTAAATTTTACATCGCAATGCAATGAAGCGCTTATTATTAACGCATCGCGACCCCTTGGCATTGACTTTTGCTTTTGACCTTTGTCAACCAGCGAGAGAAGACAAAGAGTCAAGACTCGAGTCAACTCTCAACTGCAAACATGAACAATTGCAAAAGTGATGGGAAACTTTGCTTAATTTATAATTAAATTTGTAAAGCGAACATCTTCTCCAGCTGTGCAGTGCGAGATGCCACCCAAAAGTTGTAAAATGAAAGTAGACAACTATTGCAAAACTACACGAATTGCAGTCAATAAATAAATAAATAAATATTACAAAATTATACGTACACTTGTTGAAGTACTTTTCGGCTTTCGTTTAATGTATATATAGCTTAAATGTGCTTTGCAAATTGTTATCACAGTTGAACTCGCGTTTTAGAATTATATAATCGATCGATTTATCTAGTTTAGAAACAATTTAAATTGGTTAAAATATATTTATTTGACTGTTGTTATTCATGTGCTTCATCAATTGTTCTCACAGTTCGCAAATTATCAAAACAAAGTTATAATTGTTTAATAATTGTCTACTTTACAGCCTTGAGCTTATATTATAGTAGTTTAGGAACGTTTAATCTTTAAATCTTTCCGCAGAACTAGATTTTTTAGTTCTGGTCGCACACTGCTGTCAACACAATTATTTAAAGTTCAGAGCAGGTAAGTCATTAATCATTGAATACATTAAATTCTCAATATGGTCAAAAACACGCAGTAAGCCAACTTTGTTGAAAGCCAAGATGCACAAAATTATTATTCGATCATCGATTAAAAATTTGAGGTGTGACATAATGTTTGAAAAGTGTCATACATGGCATGCTAATTAGGTGTTTGTTTTTTTTTTTTTTGCCATATTGAGAAATAATTGCAAGTAGTTTCGAGTTAACCCTCGTGCTCTCAATTATTGCAAAGTCGGGGGGAACTGACAAGGGAGCACAACTTGTAACTCAATCAGGCGTCAAAATGTGCGAGGCCCTTGAAGTCAAATGAGACGCAGACGTAACCAAACAATATTCAAATCTCAAGTCAACTGTTAAATCATTGTGCACAGCTGTGTGTGGAATGTGGATCGTATTTGCATTTGGAGTGTGGACCGAGTGTATTCACATTTGTATTATTACGGCTTATGGCTTTTGCTTTAGTTTCCAATTGGAATTTGTTCACATAGTTAAAATGCATATGCGGCCCACGCTTCGATAATTACACAGCGTTTTTGCATTTATTATTACAAACAAAATACAATACGTATGTAGTATGTGTTTATTGTTTTTAAACAAGCTCGCTTTGTTATGGTTTATTTCAATTGTTGCTTGTTGCCTAGCCATAAAAGTTGTGGCGGAAGTTTATACGAGTCTGTCAATGGCTTTTGAAACTCATTGAATTTCGAGCCGAAATTATTGAGAACAAAAAGTATTTTATTAGAGATTAAATTCCGCAAGTCGACCCACAAAAATTCAACAAAACTGAAAGATAGTCTGCCAGTTAATCAAGGTTCGTGGGGCTCGTGTTTCGATTTCGTGTCTACTCAATTCGGCGAAATTTCTTATAAGTTAAAAATCAAATTAGAAACTAACAATCAAAGAGAGCCAACAAAGCGTGGCATAAATCGGCAGCAAGATTATTTATTAAACTCGACGTTATTTCAAACAATCGAACAGCGATAGACGCGATCCATTCGATGACGCGTCAAAATCGTCAAAACGCCCGAACGCGAGCGAAACTAAAATCAGACTAAGCTCGCGGCATCGTCAGCAGCTACAGCAGAGCCCCAACAGGGCTGTTGATGAGAGCGAGAGAGAGTAGGAGAGCGTGTGCTCGCAATGATACTCAGCTGAGTGTGGGAGAGAGAATGTTGCTGATAGGCAAATGCATTGCTATTGAGAGTGGGTCGTGTGTGGGGAGTGAAGAGTGCAGCGTGTGGAGTGAGTGTCTGTGCGTCCGTCTGCCTGTCTGTGTTAGCATGTGTGTGTGCCGGCGTGTGAAACTTTATGCAAATTAGCCAGTGTATTTGTATATGCGGAAAATAAAAATAAAAGTTTATGTCAGTGTCTTTTGACAATAAAAACAAAACTGTCGCTGATATGGTACAATGAGTGTGTGATACGGCAAAGCAACATTATTAAACGGCCTAACAGCACCAGCAGCAGCCGAGCAGTGGCAGCAACGGCAGCAGACGAGAACCTGCCTCAATTTGTTGCCGTCATGAAGATTATTTATGTGTGTGTATGCGTGCTTGTGAAAAAGTTCATTGCACGTTGATTACACAAAATAGCGAGCCTACAAAAAAGAAGAATAACAACAACAATTGTACACTTTTATTACGAGCATAAACTAAACACATACACGTTTTTATGCCTTTTCCACATAACTCTGCTGGCCGCAGATGCTTTTGGTACGTGCTTCTCTGTACGGTGATTAATCATTAAAAACGCCCAATGAGCACTAAATTAGTTACGCAAAAGTTTTTGGGTGGCGGAAAGCTTAGCTTCCCCTTTCTGCTCGCTGCTGATGTCATCCACAGCGGAGACAACTGCATACAGACCGCAATGTGGATTTCAATTTTAGGCAAGGCTGTGGAATACATGCAGGAGATGGAAGTCACCACAACAACAACGACGACGACGACGACAACGACGAAGACACTTGCGTTGCCAATAAAAACGAAATTCAGTCGCAATATGCAAATTCTGCGTCAACTTGGCAAAAATTATGTGTCGCCCTTCTTTTTTTGTTGTACACTTTGCAACGAAATTTATGGCCGTGGGGCGACAAAGTCAAACTAACGCAACGCAAAGAAAGACGCACAAAATAAAATGCACTCTTGTGCATTAAATATTTAATGTCAGGTTCATAAAGGCCAGAGTCTGTCTGCCAGGTTCGCTGGTCTCTTGTGTGCGTGCCAAGAAATTTTTGTGGACTACATTCAAGCATGACACGAAAAGTGCGTGCAATTTTTCGATTCAAATGCAGCAAGTCTCACCGATTATTTCGTCTGCGTAGTGTTGAGTAGCGTTCAAGGTCAGCGCACGATTGCGATCACTTCAGAAGCTCTTTTTTTGTTGGACAGCGCACAAAAAAGAAGCCAAAGCAAAAAGATTAATTAAAAGCGATACAAGACTGAGCTGGACAAAGACAGCGATAGCCAAAAAAAAGATGTGTATATATATATGTATATATATTGAGAGTACAACATAGGAACAAAGTCGGCAGACAAAACGACTGAAAAATTACACTATAAAAAAATAAATTATTTAAATTTTAAGGCTAAGCAACTGTGAATGCGATGATTCACTTGAACGTGCCAAACAGCTGCACAATTTATATGCCCCATGACAATAGAGTATAAAAAAATTTTATGTTTAAACAGCAGGCCACAAAAAAAAAATGAAAAAAGTAATTATTATAAATAATTATTAGAGCGAAGTGGCAGTTATACACACATACAAAGTTGGCGTTGAAAAAAGCCATTGTTGTTATACATAATAATACTTTTCTAAATGTTAATAGTTGTTGTTGTAAGAGTACAGAGCGCTTTGGAGCACATTGATAGATAGATAGGCCGCTCTCTCGCTCTCTCTCTCTCTCTCGCACTCGCAATCACCAAAGAGTTTGCAGCTCTAACTTTCCATATTGTAAATTTTCCATTGTTTATGATTAAAGTTGGCGGCGTTTGGCTTTTGTTTCGCTTGTAATTGTTGTTGTTATTTGGTGTCTACGCTGTGCAGCACCTTTAGATGCAAAGTGCGCAGATAAGCCCGGCGTTCAAGCAAAAACAAAGCTCATTAGGCGGCTCCATCTCTCTCTCTCTCTCCCGCTTTCTGTTGCCGCTCTCTTTGGCCTGATACAGAGAATATTGCAGGCAGTTGGCGCTGATGCTCAACGAGGAAATGTACAATAATTTTGTGTTTCAACTGACAGTGGGCGTGTCGGCCGCATTTACATATGAAAAACAAAAATAAAAGCAGCAGCAGAAACAGAAGAGAAAAAAAAGCGAACGTTGTTTGTTCGTTTGTTAATCTTTTGCATTTTTTTTTATGCGCCATCATTATTCAACACTGAATGCTCAGGTACCGTTACGTACATAAATCCAACAGCTAATGCTAACCAACTCTTGCGGTTGTTGGTCTGAGCCTCTGACTCGTCTACCACACGGTGTTGCCACCATCGTTGTTGTTATTTGCAGTTAGTAGTTGCTAGGCAAATGGGCAAAATGTTAATAAACTTTTATTGCGCAAAAAAAATGCGACTACATTTATTATAATTGCGCAAATGTTGTTTAATAGTTTCTGATATGCTTTGCAAATGATATGCACATATTAATACTTTTGTGCAAACGAAAGTTGTCATAATGAGCACGATCGGCAGCAAGGCAGCCAGGCAGCGAGTTGGCAGCGCTAACCTTTATTGTGGCAGCAGCCCACACACACACACACTTCAAATGAATAATTACACGGCACTGCGCCAAGTGCTCAAAAAAGGAACGATAAAGTACAGCGCAAAGCGCCCACGCAGCAATGACGACATCGCGATGTCAGTTCTAATGCCGCTCCAAGGCGCACTGGGAGAGCGCGTGTTGAGTGGGGAGTGGAGAGAGTGAAATAGAGAGAGAGCAGCAGCAGCAGCAGCAGCATAAGCAGCTGTTTACAAAGCTCGCACACACACAATCACACCGCACGCCCCTTTTACATGTGTGTACTAGTAAAGGCAAAAACAAAAAATATAAAGAGAGGTTAATGAACTTCTGAGCGCGCTCTCCGCAGTCATCGCGTCTCAGTGGCCAATTTTTATTGCCTACAAAAGTTGTGCTATACTTTTCAATTTGCTGTAATTGTGGCAAGTCAAGCTTTCAATTTGCCTCAGTTAAACGAAGCGTTGAATTGAAAGCGAACGGCGGCCAGAGAATCCGACAACCAACTCGACACAAAAATTAAAAGAAAAAAAATACAAAAAATAACCCGCCTTCATGTCCATATAATAATTTGCTAATCACATTTTCGGCAAATTATGTTGTAAGCCGCCTCAATTGTACAATCAAAATGATGTGTGAAGCGCGCTCAACAACAAAGCCCAAGCGCGAGAGAGCGGGACAGCGATAGAGACATTCAAAAGGCGGTTGACAAATTTCCATGTCCAATTTGCCGAAACTGAAACTGATGTTTGATGCATGGGGCAGCAAGCCAGAAAGTCACGATACACGCAAGATAAAGACAACAACATGAACAACAGTTAGGAGCAAAGAACACATGGCAAAGGCAAAGCAAGGAAATGAGGAAAGAAAAGTCGCGTGAATCATATGCAAAAAGTAGCACAGCAAAATAACACAAAGAAAACTTAATGACGCGGCGTCATTTATGGCCAAACAGGCCAGAAGTACGACAACAACAACAATAATAATGAAAATTTAGCAACAAACAATTAATCTTGATTTGTTCTGGGGCCGAGTTCAGGTTATTGGAGTTTACACACCACGCCACGATAGGTAAATGACCAAAGAGACATCGTCATCGTGCTGCGACCAAAATGGATTAATTGAGTGGCATTTTATTGATGGGCTACTTTGGTTTGATTTTGGGACATGACCCGGGCCCAAGTAGGCACGTTTTATTTTGTTTTGATTCATAAGCCACATGTAAACTTGCTGTATATCAAATTTTTGGAGGGCATTGCGATTAGTCAGCTGCTGGTTGTTAAAATACGTTTTTAAAGAGTCATTCGATTTACGTTGCCGCCAAATAAAGATTGCTTTATACACAAAGCAATCAATTAATCCATATGACTAATTACAAGCTTAACGTAAATTTCATTGTTTATCAACACTGATCACGATCACAGTGAATGCCAAACCGTCGGCAATGCTTTTAGAACTTTACAGAAGGATAGGCTTTTACTAGCCCCATCTCGCTCGCACACTCTTACTTACACGCAATTTGTTGTTTGTGTGTTTGTGCTGCGTCATGCAGTTCGTACTCTTCTGTTTTTTTTTGCTTTTAAGAAGCGCTCACTGTGAAGGGCGAACACCGAGATTTCCTCAGGCCTTTCGAAAAACTCATGCAACCTAAAAACGAACAAATACTTGAGTGCTATGAATTTATTTTCGGTTCTTCGTCTTTTAGCCACTTTTTGAATTTGTTTTTTGCATATTGCAGTTGACGCCGCCGTTGCCGCCAGCTTCAAAAGTTTTGTTGTTTGCCTAATTTGCATAATTTTGCACGCGAGAAACACTCGAGAAAGAAATCGCATGCAAATTGAAAATTGATTTTCGTCATATTTGTTGATTTCGGCGTTGCGCAAAATTTGCCGAGGTGTTGAAGGTTATACTCCAAGTAGTAGTAGTTGTTGTAATGTTGTAGCCTTTGTTGTTTTTATTTTCTCTCGATTGCAGTTGCGTATAAATTGGCATTTTTTTGGCGGGGCCATCATAAATCATATTTGATGCACAGTAAAACGTTTATGATAGCACATAAATTGAAATTAAATTATGAATGGTTAGAGTATAATTGTTGCTACGCCAGTTATTCGGTACGTTTGCTTCAGTATATTAATGGTAGTTACATGTTCACTTTAATTTTCTTAATATGTTACAGGCTTTAGATATTATTGGCTCTTATTAAATTCTACAAACTGTTTATTTGTAATATTTGCTAACAATTGTTAAATACTTTTATTGTCTTTACTGCAATATTATTGGCCAGCAAAATTTCACTTCCATCTTAAAATATTTAGATAGTTATAATCACCAAATTATGTATTTTGCTTGTACCAATTTCTAACTTCTGCTTCAATTATACACATCTTATGAAACTGCTTTCATTCTTAGAGTATTTAAATTGCGCTGATAAAAAGAAATAAATATGTTTTCGTGTTTTGATTGGCCTAATTGGTTTTTCTCGCTTGATTTATGTGCTACGAATTGCCGTATTGAATGATTGATGAATTGTTGCGGGCTTGCATAATGAAGCACTCAATTGAGTTCAATTGGGAATGGGCATAGAAATGTGGTGCCATAACACCGATGATGATGATTACGGTCGATATAATGACGTACTGACCACAGTCAAGATCAGTAGGGAGAAATAGACCCACGCATATTAGCGTCAAATATTTACAACTTCCGCACAATGCGCACAAATATGGCAAATTGTTGTGCCAAATATAAATCATGGCCTTAAACAGAAATGCTAGACCAACGCAAGGCAAATAGAGGTAGACATCGAAAACAAAAGCGTGCCCAAAAATAGCTGCAAAGTTTTCGCAGCCGATTAGCATCTGTAGGCAAACGCGCTTGTGGAACGTGATGAGCTGCTGCTGCTGCTGACTCCATCAGTTAGGCAGGCAGGCACTAGGCAGGTGTGCCCAGTTTGCGTGACACTTTTGCACAAGCAGCCGCACACTGGCCACACTGGCAGTCGCCTGGGCTAATTGTTGGGACACACCCAGCACCCAGCACCCAGCTGCCCAGCGTTGAAACTAATCTGTAAACAATTAAGGCGCTTGTGTGCGAGTGTGAGTGAGTGGCTGCTTGGTGTGTGTGTGTGCGAAGATGGATATCGTTTAGCTGGCAACATGTAATACATATTTCAAATTAATTTGCGACGTGTGCCATTAAACTAATTAGGTTTTAAATGGGCCAAAGAGATATCCACGCCACGAGAGCTGATAAAATAATTAAAAATCATTAATTAGCAACACAAAAGGGTAAACAATTAAGTTACACAGTGAATTCGATATGCACAGAGCATGAAATAATCAAATCACCAGCAGCTCTCTTTTCTTCTTCCAATGGAAAAGTACACGTCCGTACGCAATGCAACAAAAACAAATTCAAAGAGAGCGAGAGCGCTGATAACACAAAAAAAAACGTAATGAAATCCACAACATAACAAAAGGGGGCGCATCGTCTGAATACACACACATACACGCACACATATGCATGCGTATGTCCAAACTCATTTGACTCACTTTCACACAAACAGATAAGAGGCAAACTACAACAAACAAATGCAAACAAAACACAAACAAAAACTAATCTCTTCACCTACTTCACCTGCCTCTCCCATTCTCTCTCTTTTGTACATTGAACACAAATTTATTTTGAGATCAAAGCCAGTTTAGCTTGTCATTCCATTGCTCTGCTCTGCTGCAAGTTCTTTGATCGAAGTTTTAATGCAACCGCAAGACTACACAAATAGTACAACACACCTCGCAAGTCTGTTAAGCTCAAAGTTACGCTGATAGTGCAGAGCTTACATACTACAATGCAATGCAATACACATACAATACACATTGAGTCACACACACACTCTAGTCGTATAAAGAGAAAGAAAAGTCTGTTTAAGCTGAAAAATTCTTCAATTCAACATGCAATATTTGAGTTATGAATAAACAACTGAACACATGTTTTGCATTGGGTATTTAATCTGGGAAACAGCATGTGGTACATGAAGAGAAATTGGTATCTAAGTGTAAAACATATGTCACAACTTGATTATGACTGCAATTTTGCTTTTGTCAAATGTCAGCTGTTGGGCGCACTTGCCATAGGGCAACTTACACACACACTCAACGAAAGTTCATTGAGAGTATGACACGCAATATGGCGTCATTTCTTTGGCAGCCAACTGAGAAGCGCAGTTTACCAATGAACGTGACAATTAAATAAGTGAACAACACACGGGTGAGAAAGAGACAGTCGACAAATTCTAGGTCAGCATTTGAGATGAGCGCGTGAGCAGCGTACGAGTAGGATTGCGATTATTTATTCACAGTAGCGGCAAATTACAGGCGGCAAAGTAAAAACGTTGCGCACCTCTAATATAAAATCTGCAAAATTACTAGACAGTGGTGCAAAATGGTGGCGCCAACACATTAATTTTAGTCTGAACGCGACCTAAGCAAATAAATACATGCGTCTGACAATTTAAGCACGCTTTTTTTTTGGTTTCGACAACGATAGATAAGCAACACCTTGTTAATGATGTCGCAAAATGATAAATATCGCATGCGATACAAACAAATAATTCGCTAGACACACAACACAACTGATCGATTGCCGGAAACTCAACGGAAAAAATGGCAACACAGATAAGTCCAATATATGTAGATATAAATAGCGTAATTTTTCACACATGCTTTCTGCAGAATTTTGTTTCGCAGGCACTTTAATTGAAGCAATCAACGAAAATATGATATCATGAGCAGAAAAAGGGGCCAAAGAAAATGCTTTAATTACTGTGCTACACAGCTACTGTGCTACTCTGTGTTCTAATTGTTATACAGATTAGCTTGCATTATGACGGCTTTTTCTGTTGTTGCTGACGCATTCACACACTTGACTTTTGGCCAATTGGAATTGCCCCCTACTGCTGCTGTTGGTGCGACGATTAGAAATTAATGCGAAAAGTTGAATACATTTTTAAAATTAAACAAATCAAGTCACTTTGCTTAACACAAACGGGCTAAAACGCCGCCGCATGAGTCACGCAACTTTTTCGCACAATTCTTAGTCGTTATTGTTTGTTATTTTTTTTTTTAATTTATGCAGTCTTTGCTTCTCTTCTGCTCTCTGCCATCTGGCACGCTCTCTCTTTTGCTCTCTCTCTAATCTCTCGACTACATTTGTCTGCCATATTGGAATTGGGTTAATATTATTTGTACACAGCATTTATTGTGTTTGTTGAACTTTTGCTTTCCCAACGGCGGCTAGCAGTTTTTATTTTATTTTGTTATTGATTTTTCTTATTCGCACACGAAATACATGGAGGGGAAAATGCACGCAATGCTGCAGGCAACTCAAGTGCATACACTCACACATATATACGTTTTGTGTGTTTACACGAGTGAGTGAGCAGGAGAGCGATAGTGCGCTGCGACAACCGCCAAAAATACTATGAGAAGAAATGTTGGCGTTTTTACATTGAGCGGCTTATTTGTTTTATGCGGCTTACTCACGAACACCAATACAAATACATAAGCAAACAGGCATATACATACATGCACTCGCTAAGTATGTATGCTTATGTGCATGAGCTTCCTACCCCAATTACGTCCTTTGGCTCCACGGCCCACGCATCATCATCACAACACACACACACATACATACAGACTCAGCTGCAGCAGTGGCGCTGATTTATCGATTTTTCACTCGAGTATTCGGCAATTACATAAAATGTGCATAGAGATAGAGAGGTAAACAATCAGAAAAATCAAAGAATTAATATTCAAATTAAAATTAAAATTAGCATTGGCAATAGGCCACGGCCAGCCAAAATTAGCAAATAAACCAGCAACAACAACCAAACCACCTGTCCCGGGAGAGACAAATACGCGAGCTTTTTTTCTCTATTTATTTTGTGTTTTCGCACAAGAACAAATCACACGTATAATTTCTAGCTGCCCTTGAGTCTTATGTTATCTATGTGTGCGTGCAGCTCTTCTACCTGCCTTTGCACACTCACACACACTCGCAAACATATTTGGCCGCCGCCTATTTGACTGCAAAGACAAGACGCCAAAAACCCACACACAGTTACTTTGTGCATTTTTTTATTTATTTTAAGGCTAGTGCATTGCGCTGACTGTAGTATGTATACTTGCAAGTTGTACTTACATTTTTGTAGTATATATTTTAGTAAGAAATTCGCTTGAAATCGGCTTTTGGTCTCTAGTTTTTATTTTGGGGATTGTGTGAAGTTGTCATGGCAAATGTAACCTTGTCTGGCCATTTATTGTTGTTGGACTTGTTGTTGTTGCGTGCCCATATAATTAATAAGCGTTAAAACATTCACTTTGAACACATCACACAACACTTTCATTTAACATTTTTTCGCCATAAAATGTTGCTTTTTGCTCAGCACAAAAAGGAAACACTGCGACTTCGCATACATAACTGGTTTTCTTTTTACTGACACCTTGCTTTTCTTTTCTTTTTTTTTCTTTTTTTGAGTCGCTCTGTGCTCTCCTTTTTTTCTGTAATGACGTTTTCTATTTCCACACAATATATTTTCGCATGCAGCCGTATTTTTTTTTTGTTTTGTTTGTAAAACTAGTAAAAATTAGTAACTTTGCATTTGAACTTCAAAATTCTCAGCGAGCGGATTTTGATTATTTCACATTGCGCGTTCAACGCGAGGGAATAATGAGATTCTTAGGGCTCAGAGTGGCTGCACGTTGATTTACAAAAGATGCCAAATTTGCAGTGCGAAAAATACCACTTTTAAGTTAATGTACACATAAAATCAGCAGCTAAAATACACTATTATTGGTGATCTGAATATTTTATAATGGCGTACTATTTTGAATTATATTATAATTACATTTATTGATTTTTATTTCTCAGAATCCATAACATATTTAGTTAAGCAGCAAAATGTAAAATTATTCGGAATATCGATATCTTATTCGATTGGCTAGTCAAAAATGTATGACCAAATGTATTTATAAAATAGTGGGTTGGCCATTATTTCAAAATTGAAATACACAGCGAATTGTAACACCCAATAACCAAAAGGATAGTTCAATTAAACCTGTGTCAAAATTCAAAATGCTAATTAATTTAACAGATTCAATGGTTGGCTGATTAATATTAGAATTGCAAAGACTACGCAGCAGGCTACACAAAATAATGGTAAATTGGTATTTTAATTTGATGGCAGCATGGCATTTTACAGATCAGCAGACACGGTCACACTGTACAGACGTGTCATTTGACGAGGAGTGTAAATACATAAGTTTTTTAAATACACGGCGTTAAATTGTTATAATTAATCGCTGTGTACAAAACGCTTACACTAGTCAACGGTAGTCTTCAAGTTTCATTTGCGGTATTCGATCAACATTAAAACGCAACGCGCGCAGTGTACAAACTGCCAGCGTGCCAACCATCAGCTGGGTTCAGCCGACGTTTTTTTGGGAGAAAAAAAACGACCACACCAAAAGTCTAAGCAGCCAACCAATCAACCATCCACTCGACGCGCTGTCTTTGTAAATAATTAGAGAAAAGGAGAGGAGCCGGTTTTTGCGGCAGCAGCGACAACTGCAATGGCGGGTCAAAAATTTCAATATGATGAAAGTGGCGGAACATTCTATTATTTTGTGTTATCATTCTTGGCTTTGGTTTTGATACCAACGACGATTTATTATTGGCCACGTAAAAAGAAAGAAGGTTAGTAGTTGTTGCTAAATTTTAATCACACAATCTCCCTCCTGCTCTCACTAATCACAAAATTGATTGTGTGTGTGTATGTGCAAGTAATTGAGCTTTTCCCCTTATACAAACATGTGTTTCAAATGGACACGTTCCAATAAGTTATTCTAACAACGTTGACGAACTCGAGTTCGTGTGTTGGTGAAAGCTGCGACGACTGCAGCAAAGACAGCAGCAACAACAGCAACGTCTTAAGCCAGCTCACTTCACAAATGGGTCACACACACACACACGCACACTCAGCTGACATGCTCTCGCGATCTTATTTGTGCTCCCGCTCTCTCACAACCCACTGACCATGCTTGCATTCTAAGCACTTCATACACACACATACAAATATAAGTAATGTGCTCTCACGAGCTTAGCTGCGCTCTCACTCTCTCGCTTGCATTCTAATCACACACTTTCTCTCACCCGTTTTGGCACAGATCCCAGCAAGCGGAAGGAAGAATGCCAATGTCCCGACTGCGTGAAGAAGAACTTTATTCTGGCCAATGCGGAGCCATATCGTATGCTCAAATCGGTGGCCATCAAAGTGACCATTGTGCTTGGCTGGGCGTTGCTTCTCTTCCTCACCTATCGCGTCTCGCAGTTCGACTATGAGATGGCCAGCTTCGATCCCTTTGAGATTTTAAATGTGCCGCCGACGGCGACGCAGGCGGAGATCAAGAAGGCCTACTATCGTCTGTCCAAGGTGCTGCATCCCGACAAGGAGACGGGTGACGAAAAGTCCTTCATGATGCTGAGCAAGGCGTATCAGGCGCTCACCGACGATGTGGCCAAGGAGAACTATGAGAAATACGGCAATCCCGATGGTCCCGGTGCCATGTCCTTTGGCATTGCGTTACCCTCCTGGATTGTAGAGAAGGAGAACAGTGTTTGGGTGCTGGGACTGTACGGTTTGGTCTTTATGGTGGCCATGCCCTCCGCTGTGGGCGTCTGGTGGTATCGCTCCATACGCTTCAGTGGCGACAAAGTGCTCCTGGACACTACACAGATGTACTTCTACTTCATTCACAAGACACCGCACATGCTGCTCAAGCGTGCCCTCATGGTGTTGGCGGCGAGTCTGGAGTTCGATAAGCGGCATAATTCGCAGGTCATAGAGCGGCAATCGGATAATGACGAAGTGCCAGCGGTAAGTAAAATGCGCAATATAAGAGCTATTAGCAGGTGCAAAGATAACAGCGGCTGTGTAGCATAGATAAATTGCAGATTCAACATGACTTGCAATAACATTGTAGTTAACAGCGGCTCCTTAACATTTACTGTTTAACAGAAAGAAGCTCCAGATCACTACGAAAGCAAAGTGGTGAATAACTGAAAAAGAATTTGTAATAACATTGACATGGTTGGCAACAATGGCACACAACTGTTAAAAAAATAAAATAATGGTATGCCTCAACTAATAAACAGTCGGTCACGCTTCAAGTGAATTTCCCAAGAAGTTGGGAATTGCCATAACTCAATAACTTGAAAAGCACCAGCTTCTTCAGGTGCTGAGTCGACAACAGCGCAGTAATTTGATTTTAAATATCAAAGGTTAATTTATATAGCAGATTCAGTTGATGCAGGGTTGCATTCTTGGAAAAGGACGATATAAATTGTTAGAATACGCTTAGCACTGCTGTTGACATACATATTATTGCAGTAACAGTTGTCAACACATTTCCCTTTGCAAGTGCAATTAACAGAGGCAGCTCTGCTGTTATTGGAATATATGTTAAGTGTAGCTTTGCTTGCGTACTTTAACAGCTGCTGTTAACCTTACACTTTGGTTTAAGTGTAGCTTTGCTTGCGTACTTTAACAGCTGCTGTTAACCTTATACTTAGGCGTGTTGAAATATTCCTTGATAACTTTCTTAACTTCAGATGTGCAACTAACATTGCAATTTACGAGAATTATAAATGTATTTGAGTAAAATGTACACAGCTTAACGCATATTTTCTGTTCATCCGCAGCTCATCCGCCAGCTACCCAATTTGAACGAGAAATGCAAGGAGCATCCTCTGTGCCGCATGTACTCGATCAAGGCGCGAGCTATTCTCCATGCGCATCTGTCGCGCATGCCGCTCAACGCCGAAACATTGGAGCGTGATCGTCAGTTCATTGTGAAGAAGTGTCCTTACCTGGTGCAGGAGATGGTCAGCTGTGTGCATCAGCTGGTGATGATGGCCTATGCACGACGTGTGCCGCGCCTGCCCAGCATCGAGACGATCGAGAACTGCATGAAGATGTCGCCCATGATCATCCAGGGACTGTGGGAATTCAAGTCTCCGCTGCTGCAGCTGCCGCATCTGACCGAGGATCATTTGTACTTCATGAACAAGAAGCGTCACGTAAAGAATCTGCAACAGTTTGCGCAGCTGAAGCCCGAGGAAAGTCGCATGCTGCTGAAGAATCTGTCGGACTTTGAGTACGAGAACATTATGCGTGTGCTGGGCAAGATGCCGCTGATTGATTTCTCCATACGCTGCGAGGTGATCGACGACGAGAACACCAATGTGGTGACAGCTGGCGCAATTGTCACCGTCACCGTGACTTTGGAGCGCAAGGACATGCGTTCGTTGTTTGGCGACACGAAGGCGCCCGAGAAACAGGGCATCAAGGACGAACCCAACGAAGAGGCTGAGGACGAAGAGGGCGGCGCTGGTGCTGCTGCGGCCGCTGTGCCCGTCAAGAAGGCTTCGGCCTGGGCCAAGCCACGCAAAGGCAAAGGCGGCAAGGGCGGCAAGAAGCCCGTGAACAATCAGAAGAAGAAGCCGGCACCACCTAAGCCGGCAGCAGCAGCTGCTGCTACGTCTGCAACTGCGGCGGCAGCGGCGGCGGCATCCACAACGGATGATCAGACGGTAGCCAATTCGGAGGCTGAGTCGGACGCTGGCGAGCACAGCGATGTGGAGTCGGCTGCGGGCTCGGGCAGCGAGGAGGACGACAAGCAGGGCAGGAACAACTCCTCGCTGGACGACGACGACGACGAGGAATGGGAGCGTCTGCAGGCGAAGCTCAATAAACGCGAACGTCTCGAGGGCAAGTCGCGCATGTCGCATGCCGTGCACTGTCCCTACTTCCCGGAGGAGAAGCAGGAGTATTGGTGGACATACATCTGCGATCGCAAGTCGCGCACTCTGCTGACGGCGCCCTACCACGTCACAAATCTGGTCGAGAAGGAGGAGATACAGCTGAAGTTCACGGCGCCGCGCTGGCCCGGCGTCTACACCTTTACGGTCTGCCTGCGATCGGGTGAGTTGACTGCGGCCAGATCGAGAGCCTATATAGCTACTGCTTGAGAGTTGATTATATGTCTGTTGTAAATTCTGCTCGCAATTCCATTCTTCGTTTGGATTTGAGAAGTAATATTAGTTGTTCATTACACAAAATTTAAAGTATGAGTTAATTTGATCGTGTTGAAAACCAGGTGCCTATTAGTAAAGACATCCGAACTTTAGTACTCATGAGGAATTCTTTGAATTCACAGCTTTTAATGCCATTGAATAACTACAGCAAAATTGTAGTCTGTAGAGTTAAATTAACGCTTGAAATTTAATATATTTTACTTTATGCTACTGACTCTTAATACTTAAGATCAAGATCTATGAGGCTTGAAGTGCAGTCAGGCAAACAGACGGAATTTATGGATAAACTCGACATGTATTTTCTATAATAATCGCATTTCTTTTTGAATAGATTCGTATCTGGGCATGGATCAGCAGCAAGAGCTTAAATTGGATGTGCAAAAGGCGCCCGCACCACCGACAGATCATCCACAATGGGATCTCAGCGAGTCGGAGCCGGAGCACACCGATCAACAGGAGAATCTGAGTGATTACACAACAGACACCTCAGATGAGGAGGATAGCAATTAGACAGCACCTCCCCTCCCCGAGGAGAGTGTGTCTCATGACAAGCGAATCCTTATAACCTCTATCCCCAGCGAGTGAATATTCTACCCGTCTCCTAAAAAGAAAAAAACAAAAACTAGTATTTTGTTTTTTGTTTCTTTTTTTAGTAAATGATTTTGAGTTGCGAAATAACGAGGTTCGCACAGTCTTTTTTAACTAGTTTTTGTAACATGGATAAAGTTAAAAGATAATGGATATTAGAGCCCGAAACTAGAGCGTAAATAAATAAGTCAAGGAACATATAACTTCATTTTTAAATGTCTGCGTACTAAATATAATTATAAATGTACTGTATATTTAATTATTTGGATACAAAACAAACAAAAGAAAGAAAATAAGTCGAAACCATAAAAAGTGAGAAACGTGACACTGAAAAACAAAACAAAAGATTTTCAAAAATAAAAATACAGAAAAACAAACAGCTACGATTTTAAGTCATTTATTTATCATTATAATATCTTTAAATTGTTGTAAGTGCATAAGTCTACTGTGAGGTCGCTGCCCGTTCCGTGTCCAAGAGTTGGGCCGAGGCTGAGTTCGAGGCGGAATTCTTCGTAGACGCCGGAGGAGCAGCTGTCAATTCTTCTGTTGTTAACTGCTGTGAAAACAAGAGATAATTATACAATAATGTTTGTTACTTTTGGCACAAGATTATCAACTTGTTCATTACCCTCCACCAGCTGTATTATGATTAGTAAATTCTTTTCTTTTCGCATTTTATTTACAATTCTTGTTCATTATGTGCTAGTTTTTGTGTGCATTGTATGTGTGAGTGAGGATGTTGCAACTACAGGTGCGATTCGGTTGATGAGGGGGGTGTGGTGTGTTCGGGGTTCAGGTTTCGTCGATTATTCGTTGGGTTTGTTGGCAGTTCATGGCAGTTTACTCTTCTTCACTTTCTTCTTCGGAGGACGACTCCGCTGCATCTTCTCCCGTTTCCGTTTTAGCAGTTTCTTCCTTTGCGTCCGCTTCATCTACCTTTTCTGCATCATTCTTTTCCTCAGCGGACTCTTTGGTTTCATCTTCTTTCTTCTCCTGCTCAGCATCTGTCTTATCTTCATCGGGTTTCTTCTCCTCTTCAGCTTCTTTTATTTCTTTTTCAGTTTCTTTCTTTTCTTCGTCAGCTTCTTTTGTTTCTTCTTCAGTGTCGTTTTTCTCATCAGCTTCTTTGGTTTCTTCTTCGCTTTCTTTCATGTCTTCAGTTTCTTTTGTAGCATTTTCCTCTTTCACTTCTTCGGTTGCTGCGGTCTCCTCATTCTTGCTTTCTTCGGTTGATTCTTCCCTTTCAGTTTTCTCTTCTTCCCCTTTCGTTTCTTTCTTTTCTTCTTCTTCGGTAGCTTCTGATACTTCTGCAGTTTTCTCCTCTTCCGCTGCTGATTTTTCCTCCACTTTATCTGCAGTCTCTTCTGTTTCCTCCTTTTCATCTTCATCTTCGCTTTCTTCCTCTGATTCAGAATCTTCTTTTTTGTCATCAGTTTCTTCCTTTCCTTCTGCCTTTTCTTTATCTGTTGATTCTTCTTCGGCATCTGCTGACTTTTCTTCAGCGTCCTTAGACTTTTCCTCAGAGTCTCCGGTCGTTTCTTCCGTTTTCTTACCATCTTCATCTACGCTACTTTCTTCCGTAGTTTTACTTTCATCTGCGTCTCCATCTTCGCCTTCCTTTTCGACCTTTTCATCATCTGCTTTGTCTGTTGTCATTTTCAGGAAAAAGTTAAGATCATAATCCAACCGATGTGTTCCACTACTTTACCTGTAGACTCGGCACTCTCATCTTTGGCCTCAGATTCTTCTTTACCTTCTTCGGTGGCTTCGGTTTCAGTCTAGTGTTTATGGATGGGTGCAAATTGTGATTGTTGGTGGGATGTTAGGAGTGGAAAATGTATGTAGAATCAATAGGTGTTTTCTAAGACTACTTTCTAACGGTACTTTAGCTTCTCTATTGCAGTCACATGCCGGATTAGCTTCAAGATCGCCTCTAGTCGATACTGTTAAGTTTTCTGCTTCTTTCATGCAACATTTTTATATTTATACAGCGCAGTTACCTTTTCTTCACTACCCTCTTTCTTTTTCTCAGCTTCTTCACCTTCAGCACTCTCGGTTTTCTCCTTATCTTCGCCATCTTCGTCCTTGCCCTTTGGAACATTTAAATCGTTAGAACACCCTCTCGGTCTCACTGTTACATTACATGCGCTGTTAAAGAACTGTTAAGAGCTTGATGCAGCTTGTGTTTAGTCTGGTGAGTTTGTGTGAGTTACAAAAGCATACGGTTTTTTTTATTTTTTAGTAAATACAAATATATTTCAATTTTATTTCATATGTACTTATATATCTCCAGCGGATTTTTATGTTTTCGCATTAACATAACTCAGCCGCACAAAACATTCAGGTTGTTTTTTTTTTAGCTTACTACACTCTCAATTAGGTTTAGTTCAGTATTTGTTGTTTGTTTTAGGGTTAATTCAATTGGAAGCTTAAGTAAACTTAAACTGTTCTCAAAATGAATACAATTATTATGTTACATACATACAAAATGGGCGTGTGAGTGTGTCATTTTTTGGATTTTTAATAATAAATATAAATGTATTTTGATTAAAATTTTAATTTCTTTCAGCGTGAACACAGTTGTATGTGTATGGTGTGAGTGTGTAAGTGTAGTAGTATGCATGTCAAAGTATATATGTTTTTTAAATATATATAATTATTGTAGCTTAGCTTAAAGAACCGCAGTCGTGGTGAATATAAGAGAGAAGCCCGAATTTGCTCGAATTTGGACAACAGGTTTTTGCCGCAATGCTGTTAGATTACATTCGTATTGTATGCTGCTACTGTCAGTTAACATGGCTGTTTACAGTTTGCTGGTTGCTGATTACGTCGTTACGTTAGTAGTATGAAAGTTGCTGTTAATTTCAGTATTATAAATATTATTATTGTTGTCTTTGTTGTTGCTTCTGTGCAGGCTTTTGTTGTTGTTGTCGTTTCGTAACAGTAAACAGAAAAGTACAAATTGCTTAAAAGCTCTCAAACCTCTGCCTTCTCCGCCTCGCCTTCCGCTGGAGCTTTCTCCTCACCGTCACCTTCACCATCCTTCTCCTTCTCCTTTTCGCCCTCCTTGGCATCGCCATTCTCTTGCTTCAGTTCGATTTGAGCGCTGCTCACAGCCGTTGTATCGGCTGGCGCCAACTTCAAGAACACCTCCAGCGTGTCAATCTCGTTGGCCATATCGAAGGCATCGTAGTCACCACAGTATTCCTCATCGTTAAAGATCTGCGGCGGCAGTGGGTGTCTGGGCTCTGGATCGCTGACTGTGCCGCCATTGCTGGTCGATTTATTTTGCATCAGCTCCTTTTCGCTCTCCTTGCCGGGCTCTGTGATGTCCACCGTGTCATACTGAATGCACTTGCTGTCCAGGATCATGAGCACGCGCTGTTGGCGTTTCTTCACCTAACAACAAAACAAAAATCAGGGCGAAATCATTAGCAATTTTCTGCGCTGCCAGCCCTGGTTTCAAATTGCCGGCAAGCCCAAACAAGCACGCACACAAGTGCAAGCACCCAACACAATATATTCACATTGAAGCAACTTCACACACACACGAACTCTCTGCCTTCAATAAAGTAACAAATTGAACTGGTTTATTTATGCTCTAAAACATGCATTAGTATGTGTAGCTAGTGTAGTTATCGGAGCAAGCGTGTAATTAATTTCTGATAAAGACCTTTATTTATTACCTAAGGTCTTTACACATCTACATCACTTTTTTTTAGACGCTGACGCCTTACTTTTGAACCCGCAACAACAATAAACAACGGTACACAAAGCACAGTCAAGCTCAAATCATTGCTCTCTTGCTCTCTCTTTATGCTCACGCCCTCGTTGCACTGCACAATGAGCTTTGTTTCAATGCTTATTGGCAAATACGCGAATCAAACAAAGATGAGCGAAAAGAGTGGCAGGCATGAATCATGCACACAGACAAGCAGACACACACAAACTGAACATTCATATTAAGCTCGCTTGCCCACGCAGACGGAAAACTGTGATCAATGAATATTCTTTTATGCTTCCCCATCCTCAAATAGGCTTATATGGAAATGTTTGCGGTCGTTGCGCTGCTTCTTGCCACCACCATCAAAAGCGCACGCACAGACAAACACACACTCACAGGCCAATCAAAATACCCACTTGCTGTTCTGTTTTGTTGGGAGAGCGCGATGACGTTTCGACTGTACGTACATACTACATCATCATTCACGCACACACGCAAATGCACTCACGCAGTTGCTTGTATGCGTGAAAAGTCTCATACGCAAACAAACAAAAGAATATGTGTAAATATGTAGATATGCAATTGAGTAGTTCTTCTTTATCTATCTATCCTGCTGAAGCAAACATTCCATTAACATGACACTGACTCTCACAATTCAGTCATACAAAGCACATACACACGCTCGTATACATTGTCATTATATTAGCTTGCCCCGCCCCGCTCCACACTTCACATACGCATGGACTGCAGTTCAACTTACCTCCTTGTTGCCGGACATGCCGCTGACGTACACTTTCAATACCATTTTTGCAATTAATAATGCGTCGCTGTTGGCTTTTTTCTAATTTACAGCTTTATTTGCTGCGCGAAATTAAATATGCGACTTTCACGACGACGACGATCAAAATATTTTTAGAACTTTCTTTGCTCTGCTTTTCGCTTTGCTTGCTATGCTCTTGGCCCCTACCGCGATACGTAATGTTGATAATTAATTACTATACGCGCACTGGGCTATCGGCTGTAAAACGTACTTGATTCGTACAAAAAAAGCGTATCAAAAGTTATAATCTACGAAAGGTGTAGATGTGTTTAAATAATTAAATTGAATTGCACAAACTGCTCGCTGTTTTATTTAACACCTTTTTATTGGGGTGTGACCACACGCTAAATTTCTATAATGTACATTTAAACGCCGATGAGATATACTCAAAAATACCAAAGCACCGTTAATTGACAAATTTTTTATTCCTAAGATTCCGATACATTTTTAAAGTACGTAAAAAAAGTTCGTAAGATCAAATAGTTTCTTAAATTTGGAAAAAATCTCAATCGACAAACATGGGACAGCTTTTTACCACATTAAGCAAAATATGGCAAGCGACAGTAGTTGAAAGTCAAACAATATAATACATTAGAATTAGTATTTAATATATTCATATATAAGTAAATACAGTTTTCCTTCAGAAAAACTTCACACAAATTATCCTGGATACATAACAAACTACATATGTATTATTTTCAATGTGATTACACAAGTATATATGCAGTTTGCCTTGTTTTCAATAGTACAATTCGATGGAACTAATTTATCCAAGTTAGTCTTATTGGAGAAAAATATTCTGTTTAAAATTATAGCAAAGTCGTTTTCTTTTTAAGAAAATTTATAATCAAATATATTTTGTGTCTAACAGCATTTACCATTTTCGAACTGGAAATAATGTTAGAGGGACCAGCATACCAAGCGTAACTCAGATGAACTATGGCAGGGCTACATCACTGACGCAGTAATAAAATGATTGATTTCGAAATAGCTTAGATTTGTAAATTTCACAACTTTCGTCAACATATACTAATATATATGCGCTACACCGCTTAGTCAGCTCAAAAAATAATACAAAAACAATTCTGAAGAGCTGATTTTGTTCAATTTGAATGATTAAGCAATAAGAGCAGTTCCCCCACCTCCGTCTTCGAATGTTCAAGAATAAACAATAAATAATAAAAAGAACCCCCATTTTTATAAAATAAAATTTCTCAGTGTTCATTTCTGAAAAATTTAAGCAGCTTAGCTAATTCAAAAATATTGTTGACTCATCAATTTTTGGAAAATAGGCACAATATACCAGACAATAAGGAAATTACAGAACGACTTGAACGAACTATTTGATTAATAAATGAGCTGAGCAAGCTTATTTGATTCACTGTGCTGACTCGGCCAGGTGAACTTGTTCTGAACGAGTGACCACAACCTCACGTCGTCACGCATGCATCGGTCGTCCATTTTTCGTAAGAATCCGACAGAAAACTGAAAAATACATCGCAAAAAAAGGAAAATTTTACAAAACCGAAATACTTTAAAGCAAGTTGCTAACACAATTTACACCACAGTGCATTTCAGTGGCCTTTCAAATACTGCTCAAACAACTCAATAAGCAATAGCAATACATATATAGATTTACAATTTGAACTACCAAAAAAAGTTCGAGTGCGTTTCTACAATAAAAGCAAAAGTAAATAAAGCGCGTGTGAAGTGTGGTGCAGAAATTTAAACGTAAGAAAATACAAATTAAGTAAGTGTGTAAACGGCGTACGAAAAAAATATTTGAACGCTAGGCGTTGTTTCTTTTATGCTATCTCTGTAGAAGCAGCACTTCTGATAATGATATGCGCTGCGACCATTTTTAAAATTGTATGAAATCAAAATTCCAACTCAGCTGCAAGTGTGAGTGCGTGCGTGTGTGTGTGTGTGTGTGTGTGTGTGTGCGAGTGAGACAACCATTGTGCACATAAGCTGCTGTCATTTTGTTTTTTTTTTGTCGTCGTCGTCGTATTTGAAACGAATCTTTTATTTGGCATGGTGTTTGTCACGTAAAATAGCACTAATCATTTATTATTGAAAACCACTAAAAAGTAAACGTAAGAAATGTGTAAATTACGGCAGCCTGAGAGTGTGCTAATATTAGTTAATGCTGATTGATTTTGGGTTCATTAGCAGCAAGTACGCGTTTGTGTGTGTGTGTGTGTGTGTGTGTGACAGCAGCTTGTGGTTGACACTGTGTGTGTAAACAGCTGGTACAGCTCGAAGGATACGCGTACGCTTTTATTGTTGTAGTTTGTGATGCGTGTGTTGTGTGCTTGTGTAAGTGAGCTGGCGTTTGTGTGCTAGTGGTTGGCTGGCATCGCTGCTTAGTTTTCTTTGCTGCTCAGCTCGCGTGCATTGCTATGCATGGGTGTTGTTGTGGTTGTTGCTCTACTGCGTCGTCTTCTTCTTTTAGATGTAACTGTAGTGGTGGGAAGTTGTATTGTCGGCCTGTGGCCAGACGAACACTCCCTTTAATTGCGCATCGCTAGCTTCGTTTTCTTTTTAATGCCCTCTTCGTATTTCAAGCAGCAACAGCAGCTGCCAGGCGATAAATCGCTGCACCATTTTCTTTTCTTTTCATTTCTTTGTGTGTGTGCGTGTCAGGTGAATCCTGTTTTCCTTGAAACCAGTTTTAAACTCAGTAGGCACTGCGTTTGATCGACCGACTGACTAATTCTTCATATTTCTTTTCATTCGCAGCAGAACGCTTCCAAACGACAGAACTGTGTGGCAATAAAATTAAAAAATAAAAAAAGAACACAAAAAATTAACTATTAGGAGTAAAGAAAAGAAAAATAAAGTATTTATATTTATACATATATCTATATATATATACATTGAGGTTATTGAAGCTCAGTAATCATTGCAATGGCTTGTGCTACATTAAAACGCGCCTTGGAATGGGAGTCGCTCAATCAGCGGCCCACAAAACGTCGGCGATGCGTTCCCTATGGACAATCTGCTGGCAATTCGCCATCGCGCGGCGGCCAGCCGACGCCAGATGGCGCCAGCAGCAGCTCAAGCACAACGGGCATGCCAAGCAATCGTTTTGCCAAAGACAGCACTGAGCCCAGTCCTTTCTCAGAATCCGCCTTGGCCAAGATGTCGCCAGGTAAGTGGACTAGTGTTTTCGATCAATTTTAAGAGACGTCTTTAGCAAGTGTCTGTTACTTTGCAGATAAAATGGCCGAGAATTTGTGCAATGAAATTAAAAGACTGCACAAACGCAAACAGTTGCCCATCACATCGTCCGCTCTGGAGCGCATGCAGGACTCTGAATCTAGCGGTTCTGAAATGGGAGGACCTGAGAGTCCGTTACGCCCGGACAGCCCACCGAGTCACTTGATGCGACACCACAACGAGAAGGCGCTGTTCACATTCAAACAGGTGCAACTCATATGCGAGGGCATCGTCAAGGATCGCGAGGATCAGCTGCGCGAGCGTTACGAGTCGGTGCTGACCACCAAATTGGCTGAGCAATACGATGCCTTTGTCAAATTCACATACGATCAGATCCAGCGTCGCTACGAGGCAGCGCCCAGCTGTAAGTTTGTTCTTAAAATTAGCTAGCAAGTTGTATTAAATCATTTATTTTGCAGATTTGTCGTAAGGCAGACTACTCCCTCAAATTACGATCTTATGTGACGGTTCTCGAGCCGCCATCGCAAAATGCAACTTCAAATGCAAGACAAAAACAGCAAAAAGAAATAAGGAAAAAGCAAGAAAGTAATGAAAACAACATAGAAGCCCTCATTTGAATAAACAACTACACTTTGTTTATTATATATTTTGAAATATGAAAGTTATAGTTTAAACTAGAATTACATAAATTGTATTGAAAGCAAGCGAACGGGAGAAATACTTTAAAACGGCCTAAAGCAAATAACAAAAACACAGCAACAACATACAAAAGAAAAGCAACAACTTGTTACATTTACGTTTTCACATAAACGAAAATTCTAAATACAAATGACAAATATCTATATCGTACGTATGGAAAACTTATGTACACAACGCTAATATACAAAACAAAACAAACGAAAAGATGATATAAACACACTCACACTGCAAAAGGTGCAACACAACAACAGACCACTTATAAACACACTCACACAAAACACAATTCAATGAAACCTCAACAGTAGCTTCGTATATATATATAAATAATAAATAAACAGAAATGAAAAAACAAATTGGTAAATATATATGTTAGGTACATATAGCAATAAGATATAATTGTAAAACGTATCAAAACACACTATATATTGTATTTCAAAATAGCAATGCGAGAAGAGATCGAGATTGACAACTAAACAAACTGCAACAAAAAAAAATTATATATATAAAAGAAAACGTATGCAACTAAGAAACTACTCATGAAATATCTTTTTCATAGTTTATTTTTGCATAATAATCATTAATTTTCCTAAGCAACATGTAAGCGAGTGAAAAGCGTTTGTATAAAACAAAGAAAAACGAAAATAAGAGAAGCAACTTTTGTTCTTTGCTCTATTTTGATTAATGATCGTTTGTTACTTGTTTCTTCCTTTGATGTACATTTTGCAAAGTAATGAAAACACAACACACAACCTTTATTTCGTGTATGCAATGTTTCCTTTGCTTTAAACAATGTAAAACAAAAACGACAAAAAAACATACAAAACAAAAAAAAAAACAATTAAAACAATTTTTATTATTATTTAAGTCAACTTGAACGCTTTCATATTTACACATTTATACGCTTGGCAGAAGACGATTCATGGTTCATTATACATATTTTTCACTTGATATATAAACATATATTTTTCAATTACCGCGATCATACATACTTTACATTAGTAATTTAAACTTAATATTAGTAAAGAAATGCCATTTTTATATTAAAACAAAAATAAAAAAGCGATGAATTGAAAATGCAAAAGTGATGCAATATTGTTTTACTGTCAACGATTTAATAGTAATTAAAAACGAATAGTGAATGGTCGGCGCAATTTTAAAATTTGTGTTTAGCGCGCAAATTTCGCATAACAGAAATGTTAATTAAAATATCGCAAAGCTAAGTTGGCTGCGCGCCATTTTGAGCTGACGTTGCTCCACACCATACAGTCGGCTCCACAGATAGCAGAGACCTGTTATTGGAGTGTTATAAGAAAAAAAAACAAGCAGCCAGTCGCTGGAATTTCGAGAGCAACTAACAAAAATTGAACGTGTGTGTTTTGAAAAACAAATGTTAAAACGTAAAATTATGTGTCGCTGATAGCCAATGAGTAATCAGCTCGCCAGCGCTTAAAATGCTTCGCTCGCGTATCCAGTTCGCCAACTTCACAAAACTTGTCAAAATTTGTTGATAATAGGAAATTTGTACAAAGAAAAAATTAACCACACACCCGAATACAGCAACAAAAAGAGAAAAGAAAGCGTTAAGCAATAATGTGCGATGATGGCGGTGAAACTTGTGAGTCAGCAGAAGTGCAAAGCACGCCGGCAACTTTGACTCCAACCTCGATCACAGCTTCGTCAACAGCTGATGGACACCATCTCCACAATACGCAACAACAAAGCAAAAATTGTTACAGTTGCAAAGTGGAGCAGGTTGAGCACTGGCAGCTGAAAGATGTGGAACAATGGCTGAGCAGCAAGGATCGTTTCTCAAGTGCACTATACGCTTGCCTCAAAGTTGAGGAAATCAACGGGCTAGTCCTGCTCACGTTGAACGAGTCGGATGTGCGCGATCTGCGATACAGACTTGGCTACTCCCAAGTGAGTTTTGGCGAACTGAAGCGCTTGTGGCTGCACATCAGTCAGCTGCAGCAGCAATGGATGCTCGAGCAGCGACAAATGTATCAACAGCAGCAGCTCAACAGCGGCTTAACATCAATGGAGGCTGTTCATCTGGCGCAAACATCTAGTCCGCCAGGTGGCAACGCTGCCTCCGCCTTCATGCCGATGTCCTTGTCAAACGAAACGTGCCCCTCCCCCGCGACATGCCAGGACTGTCCAGGCCACAGCTGCAGACCCAACGAGTGCAAACGTTTGGTGGCGCCCGAATATTTCAAGACCGCCGTTAGCTTAGGTGAGCTTTTCAATGGGTTCAATGAGTGGGTCGTTATCGGTCGTTTGATCAATTAAATGCAATAACCTTGAGATACTTATAATCTACAAATGCATTCCTCTCTTTCTACCATAATACCAAAGTTCTACGGCAAATTAGGAAGTTAGAGACAGAGAGAGAGAGCGAGAGAGAGAGAGAGAGAGATGTATGTGATTTACTACGTCATTTTAATTATAAATTTATTTACTGTGTTATTACGCCAATGACGCGCGCGCTACTGTTATTTATATTTTGGAGGTTAAACAGACCATATGTATGTAAATACATGTGTTTCGTTCTCACTCCCACTCGCATTTGTTTTATTTGCTGCATGTAGTGGAATTTTTTGTCTTTTCATGTGTTGCGCTTTTGTGTAACATTTCGTGCATAAAATGTTTAAGCGTGGTTCACGCATTCTGCGAGCGGAAGCGAGATAGAGATACAAGCTCAAGAGTTCAATATAATGCTATACCCAATAATGGGCGAGAGAATCGTGAAACCTTTTGTCAGCGAAAGCGCAGCTTAAAGATCTTTTGTGTCTAGAAATGCATATGTAGTATTGTAGATCTTTCAATCTAGCATTCAGTAAGAGTAGGCAGAATTCGGTGTGGGGTCTGATTTCCATAAATTACAGACGCTTTAATTATTTGACAGTGACTCAACAAATTATACCACCGCTTCGCTCAACAGATCTTAGAATTCATTAGAACTAAAGTCGCCAGATTCGTGGTAATACTTCTTAGTATTGCATGCAGTTGGTTTTAGATCTTAACCACAGTGGGATTTAAACTTAAAGGCATCTGGAGTGACATCTGCCAGTTTGTTTAATTAGGTTCATTTCAGCTAATTGCACTTTTAGCCGAAGAAGATGAGGCAGTTTATAAATGACTAAGATCTTGCGTGTGTTGCTAGCTAGCATTCTTATTTCTTTATCGAGAAACTGTGAGTAGTAACAGCGTTTTTCCATGGAATTTATTGCAGGCTACTCTTTTGTGGTAACATGGATCACATCGTTTGTTATGGTGATCGTACACGAACGAGTTCCCGATATGAAACGTTATCCACCGCTGCCGGACATATTCCTCGACAATGTTCCGCACATTCCCTGGGCATTCAATATGTGCGAAATCACGGGCTCGCTTCTATTTACCGTCTGGTTGATTGTGCTCACCTTTCACAAGTATCGAATGGTGTTGCTGCGTCGCTTCTTTGCGCTGGCCGGTACCGTTTTCCTGCTGCGCTGCGTCACCATGTTGATAACATCGCTGAGTGTTCCGGGCACCCATCTGCAGTGCAACCAGAAGGACTTTGCCATCGATGATCCAAATGTGGACATGATTGGTGCGCTGGTCATACGCATGACGCGCGCCTATCGCATCTGGAGTGGTCTGGGGATGTCCATTCAAGGGGTGCGCACGTGTGGGGATTATATGTTCAGCGGGCATACGGTGGCATTGACGCTACTCAATTTCTTTATCACCGAATGTGAGTAATGGAATGCTCTTTGATCTGTTGAGCTTGATTAATTGATTTGCTTTTGCAGATACGCCCCGTAATCTATACTTCCTGCACACGATGACCTGGCTGTTGAACATGTTTGGCATCTTCTTCATTTTGGCTGCACACGAGCATTACTCCATCGATGTGTTTGTGGCGTTTTACATAACGTCGCGACTGTTTCTTTATTACCATACGTTGGCCAATAATCGGGCAAGTACTTTCGTTTCGCTCCATTAAACCGAAATTCTCTTAACTCTAATTGTTTTCTCATTCGTTTGACAGGCTTTAATGCAAAGCGATTCGACGCGCACTCGCATCTGGTTTCCCATGTTCAGCTACTTTGAGAACCATGTGGATGGCATGATACCCAATGAGTTTGATACATTTGGCTCGCTTATTAGCTCACTCTTCGGACAGTTTGTGTGGCTTAAGGATCAGTTGGTTCGGGTTGCGCACCACATGCCATTTCCAAAGTCGGCCAAATCATTGCATATGTTCACTAGCGTCGAGTCGGAGATTTGCAGTCACAGCACCCATCCAACAACATCTTTTCACAATTCACATCAGCCACAGACAAGCGGTGTGAAAAATGTTCGCGCCAAACCTGGCACAAGGCCGACGACTCCGATTAAGTTGTCGCCACAACCGGTCAGTGGAACACCTTTTTCGGGAAGTCCCACTCCAGTGACAGCTATTCAGCAAGTGGTTAAAAGAATGAGTGTCCCGACTCCGCAGGCAAAGCGATCATTGGTCGTTGCCAGCGTTAGTCCGTTTGCTAGCGAAATGTTGAAGAAGAATACGAAGGACTCGAAACAAGTGGCAAAGAAGCAGCACTGAATCAGTTGTCTTGTCTTCCCACACACACTGCTGGCTTACATTTCTTATTTGTTTATCGTCGTTTCACGAAAAAATGAAGAAAAAGCAAACATTGCAGTAAAGCACCGACTGATAATTTTTACTTTAACCTACCCATTTTCCCACACTTTGCAGTAGCAGCAACACACCTTTATCTGTATTATCTACTCCTATATACCAATTGTAGTGCCTTCCGGCTAGTCCCAATTTCTGGCAACAAAAAGCCTTCATTTTTATCTATTCTTAATAGGTAACAACAAATAACTTTAATTTAACCAACTGGATCAAAAGTGTTAGCAATTTGCATGAAAATATCGCATGGAATTTGAAATGGCTTATTGATGATAATCCTCATTCCGTTCAGCTTAATTCTACTATTACGATTATTATTATTATATAATTGTAAGCATAAAATACAACTTTATTTAAGTTATTTAGTGATAAGTTCAAACGTTTTTGTTGAATGCACAAAATCCAAATAAATCAAATTTGCAATATGAAGCGAAAAAAAATTTTAAAAGAATATTTTTTTCATCAAAAAATTTAAGATTAAATAATTTAAGGAGATTTGTTTGTAGTTGTTGACATCGTAATTTGAAATAATGCGCCATATTTAGTTGTACAACACTTGATTTATCGATAACCGAAAGCTGAAGGCAATTCAGTTATTGAATGTTTTGTTTCAGTGTCAAATAATTTTCAAGCCAATTAAGTGTGTTTGCAATAAATAATTGGTAAGCAAAAAATTATTCTCATCAATAAAAATTAAATTTATTCATCAACATTAATACTTCGCGAATTTGAAATGCTGCCCTGGTCATTTGGCAAGAGCTATTGCAATTAGTATATTTTGCAATTTAACATGCGGTCACGCTGCTTTTAGCGTCGGCGTCGTTTGTACCCGGCAACAACGCGAACTTTATTCTCGTGCTGGAATTTGTAGATTTTATTTTATTAGTCTACCCAGAATATGAAGAAGAATAAACCATTACTGCACGACCATTTAATAACCAACCGCGTCAAGCAGGTAACAAATCCATTGCATTGAGTGCACACTTTATTTGTGATGAAATTAGTTTTTGATCGCAAGTCACCGGCAGGCAACGAAATGCATCGCAAAAAGACACGCGATAGCAAGGTTATATTTTGACAGGCCACTGCAGCATATTAAATTTTGTATTTGTGTTTTTGTTGCAGTACCTCGAGGAGCACATTGATGAGACGTATTTGGATGTGAAACAGATGACCAAAGAGTTGATGCGCAAGTATCCCGAATATTCGCGTCGCAAAGTTGGACCATTTAAACAACTTGTGCATCAAGGTAATGTTAAAAAAGTAAATAATCGCAATGTTTTCGCGCATGACGCCAACAAAAGCGAACAGTGAAAATGCAGTGTAAAAAAGTAAGAAATCGAACATGCTGGACTGGGAGATGCCCTGTTGCTCAATTCTGACAAAGCGCAAAACTATTATGTCGAATAAGATTGCAAATCAACTAAGACAGACATTACTTTCTGTTCTGTTTAATATTAAGTTTATTTTCATTTTCATTTTAAATATTATTTTCTATTACGCTTCTACTCTACACCTATACTGTTATAATAATAACTATGCGCGTGCAACTGGAAAATTTTAAAGATCTGAAACTTATTTAAATCGGCTTGCATTTGCAGCATTTTCAATCGTTTCGGACAGCTATAATTTGGACAAGGCGAGCAGCTCGGAGGACGAGGACGATTACGCATCTGACGAAGCACAAACAACGGCCAACAACAGTGTCATTAGCAACATGATGCACGGTTTGTACAGCAACAATCAACAGCAGCAGGGAAAGAAATCTTTCATCACCACGAAGCCCAGCAATGAGCCCATTGACATTTCCAGTGGAGATGAGAACGATGATGATGCCTCCAACAGTCCGCCAAATGGACGTGCAACATCGCAAGGCGATGCTTCTGCAATCAAAACCCTAAAACGTCCCCTGGAGGAAGCCGCTGCAGTTGTCGGTAGTGTACAGGCCAAGAAAAGTGAGTTGTCCACGTAAAATCTGCAAACTAAATTATTCATGTTTGTGCATTATATTGACAGTCAAGCAAGGTTTAACTGTAGCGTCATTTGCAGGCATACGGCAGGAGGTTGGCGGTGCCAACGCATTAGCTTCCAATTCTAAAAAGTGTGAGTACCTCAAAAAATGCGCATTTATTAAGAGCATTCATTAGCCTGGAAAATGTTCGTCATATTTGAGTGAGCAGCACAACAATATAGTTGCAGTGTTGTGTAGAGCGCACTAAGATAGAGAGAGAGAGATGGTGAGAGGGATTGAAGCTTAAGAATTAAGCAACACTTCTCAAAGCAGAATCAGCTGATTCGTGCTTCGACTTTAAAGAATTTCAAATTAACTGCAAGTTGAATTCAGCTTGAAGTGAAAAACTTTGTAATTCTGATTGTGGATTTTACTAGTGTGTGAATACAACATTTCAATTAGTTTTGAACTATATTATTTGGTCGAATTTGAGACTACTAATAGACTATCTAGTTTTTGATTTAAGTAATCAATATATGTAATTAATTTATCTAAAGGAATTGAATGGTAGTTTACACTAGTATGCCAAGTTTGTAAGTGTGCCCCGTTCATTGATTCAAGCTGTTGCAGTCTCTGTAAATGCAGGTAAAGGCAACAGCGATGCTGGCGCACGCAAGGACCAGCATGGGCAGGGCTGTTCATCATACGATCAGTTCCAGCAGCGCCAACATCCGCCGCGTGAGTTCAACGAACGTGCGCCGTCGCGTGTGCGCAAATACAAAAAGGAGATTGAGATTACTCGCTCCAATGAGAGCTTCCGTGATATCGGCGGCATGGACGGGACACTGAAGGAGCTGTGCGAGATGCTCATACATATCAAATCACCAGAATTTTACTTTCAACTCGGTTTGCTGCCCTCACGTGGCCTCTTGTTGCACGGCCCGCCCGGCTGTGGCAAAACCTATTTGGCGCGTGCTATTGCAGGTGTAAGTAGCTGTTGAATTACATTTCCTAATTTGAAATGATTGACTTCTTTGTCTTATAGCAATTGAAAATGCCGCTGCTGGAGGTGCCGGCAACGGAGCTGATTGGCGGCATTTCGGGCGAGTCCGAGGAGCGTATACGTGATGTCTTCGAGCAGGCCATTGACAATTCGCCGTGTGTTTTGTTTATCGATGAAATTGATGCCATTGCCGGCAATCGTCAATGGGCTGCCAAGGACATGGAACGTCGCATTGTCTCTCAGCTCATTAGCAGCTTGGATCAGCTAAAAGCCACCGAATTCGGGCAGTCTGTGGTTGTGATTGGCGCCACAACCCGTCCGGATACACTAGATCCGGGCTTGCGTCGTATTGGACGCTTCGATCATGAGATTGCCATACACATACCGTCGCGCAAGGAGCGTCGTGAAATCCTGCGCATTCAGTGCGAGAGTCTGTCAATTGATCCCAAGTTTAACTATGATAAAGTTGCCGAATTGACGCCTGGTTATGTGGGCGCCGATCTGCTTGCCTTGGTGTCCCGTGCTGCAACGATTGCCGTGAAACGCCGCTCGATGAAGAAGTTCCGCGAACTGCATGCCGCGAACGAACTGAACATGACCACTGTCACGCTGGACGATGACGAGCCAGGCGACGATAAAGCGGAGGAGCAAGACAAGGAGAAGTCAGCAGAGACAGCTGAAGCAGCTGCCGAAACTAAAGAAACCAATGGCGAAGAGACCAAGAAATCGAGCGAAACGCCAATGGAAGTGGACAACAAGCCAGCTGAAGAAGCAGAGACAACTACAAATGAAGAGAACGAGCAAAAGGATAAGACAAGCGATAAAGTAAACACAGATGAGGGCAAGCAATCGATACTCACGGATGAGTTCTATGAGCCAACATTGGCCGAACTGACCAATTTCCTGGACAATCCACCCGAAGAGTTTGTCGATGCCAATTTCTGTTTGACACTCGACGATTTCACAGCGGCCATTAAATTGATGCAGCCATCGGCGAAGCGTGAGGGCTTCATCACCGTGCCGGACACCACCTGGGAGGATATTGGCTCGCTGCATGATATACGCGAAGAGCTGAAGCTGGCTGTGCTGGCTCCGGTCAAATATCCCGAGATGCTGGCACGCTTGGGCCTGGAGGCGCCGTCCGGTGTGCTGCTCTGCGGTCCGCCTGGTTGTGGCAAAACACTGCTGGCCAAGGCCATTGCCAACGAGGCGGGCATTAATTTTATTTCGGTTAAAGGACCCGAATTGATGAATATGGTAAGTTGGTCTTTTAATTTCCAAAAGTTGCCCTTGTTAATAGTGAATTTCCTGCTTTAGTATGTGGGCGAAAGTGAGCGTGCTGTGCGCGCTTGTTTCCAGCGTGCTCGCAACTCGGCGCCTTGTGTCATCTTCTTCGATGAGTTCGATTCGTTGTGCCCCAAGCGTTCGGATGGCGGCGATGGCAATAATTCCGGCACACGCATTGTCAATCAGCTGCTGACCGAAATGGATGGCGTGGAGGAGCGCAAAGGCGTTTACATACTGGCTGCCACCAATCGACCGGACATCATTGATCCGGCCATACTGCGTCCGGGTCGTCTGGATACCATACTGTATGTGGGACTGCCGCAGGAGCAGGAACGCGCTGACATATTGAAGGCTACCACAAAGAATGGCAAGCGTCCGGTGCTGTCGGACAATGTGGACCTCAATGAGTTGGCTGCCAAAACCGATGGCTATACGGGCGCCGATTTGGCTGGTCTCGTGAAGCAGGCTTCCATGTTTTCGTTGCGTCAAGCGCTTAACAATGGCGAAACCAATATCGATGATTTGTGTGTGCGCAAGGAGCACTTTGAGGAGGCGCTGAAACAGCTGCGTCCATCTGTTAATGAGCAGGCAAGAGTTGCTGATTTTCACGCCTAAACGATTATAGAACTAACAGTGTATTTTATTTACCCATGACAGGATCGCAAGGTCTATGAGAAGCTGCGCCAGAAGTATGCTGCGCCGCGCGTGCCCCTGCTGGAGAGCAAGTGAAAATCTCAGCTGTTGTCTTAGTATTTAGTTTTAACCACAACACACACACTATACTCGCACATAAACAAACACACACCAGAGACACACACACAAACATTGCCATAGCGCCCAAATTCCTCTATTTTTTGAAATGTACAAAAACTCGTTGCTGGAAAAATACACAAATATGCCCAATGCAATACAATAATTTGGGACCAAAGCCCCAGGGAGTTGAATGCTTTAGAATTATTGTATAATTATACACACACAAAAACACACACTTCATTTAGAAAAACCCGGGCTTCGACTAGATTATGTCGGACGGTTCATCGCCCTGCCCAGCGCGGCTTGAGGCCAATGCTGGCGCCGTCAGCGGGCGCCGTGGTAAGGGTGCTGTGCCCGTCCTGTGGCGCTTCTGCAAGTCCAGTATGTCCGCGTGCTCGTCGAGTATGGTGCGTTTGCCGCGCAAGTGCAGCTTCTTGGGCTTGGGCTTCGGCTTCTCTTCGCTGCTGCTGGTGCCCGACGGGCGGTCGCCGGCGCCCGTTGCGCGCGGCGGTCGGGGCGCCATCGGCTCCTCGTCGCGATTGATGCGACGCCGCAGATCGAAAGCGCTCTTGCACATCTCCCGTATACCGAACCAGCTCTCGTGCCCAATTTGGCTAATCATCTCGACGGGCGGCTGGAAGCCAAGCTCGCGCGATGGCAGCTCCATGACTAGCGCCATTGGCGCCTTCAGCACACCATACACATAGTCCACAACGGAACCAGCTATGGTACGCTTGGTCAGGCAGCTAATGGAGCCGGTGCGATACTCGCGACCATTGTACGTCTTGATGGCCGAGCGGCCGCTGGTGGCCAGCGTGTGCAGTTCGCGCCAGTGATGTGGCGGATCGCGGCAATAGCCCCAGGGATACATGATGCTCTGGCCGTACGAGTGCAAGGACAAGAAGAACAACAAGTTGGGCGACAAACTGTCCAGTATGTTGCGCATGGCCCGCGTCTCGGGCTCGGAGAACGGACGCTCGCCCTTGTACGTGTTGCGCTGCGTCTTGCTCGGCCCGCTCTCCCAGAACACGTCGTAGTTGCGATTGCAATCGGTGCCCACGAACTTGCTGCCCTTGTGCGGTCGGCGATTTTTGCGCCAGTTGCGATTCTGCGGGAGTGACAGTTGAGAGGGGGGGGGGAGGCGGGTGGTGAAAGTGTGCTGGTGGCTCACCTTGGTGCGCGAGTACTCGTAACCATCGGGATTGACCAGCGGCACAATGATGAAGCGCAGATTGCGCAGCACTTCGATATTGCGCGTGTATCGCTCCGTCAGCTGGTAGATGCAATTGAGACTGGTGCTGACCGTGATCCATTCGCGCGCATGCGTGCCCGCCTCAATGAAGATGATGTTGCGGTGCCTTTCGCCCGGCAACACCATGGGACCCTTGGCGCCGCTGCATTTGTGGATCTCCGCCTGCTTGGCGGCCTCCATGCGCAACGATGACGGCAGTTCGACATTGTCGGGATTCATCCAGTTGATCTCGAGAGCGCGCACTTCGCGCTTCTCGTGTGTGATGCCCAGCGTATAGAGTTTGACAAAGTTCGAATAGCGATTGACGATGAACTCCAAATATTGATTGATCTGCTGGTATTCCAGATACGTGTGCAACACATCGGGACGCGGTATGACAAGGCGACGTGCTGGCAACTTGGACGTTGCGATGGCGACGATCTTTTGGACCCGTGATTTGGTCTTCTTCACGCGTTTTGTTTTGGTATTTTGCATTTTCAATTTATAATGGTTGTCAACGGGGAATTCAAGAAATTTGTGAAAATATGAAAAATTTTACTTCAAATTTTTAAATACTTTTTAGCACGCGACAAAAAATGTGTGAGGCTTTTTGTCGAGTAATATTTTGCGACACGTTAAAGACTTGATCAAATTTATCGCTGCCTACTACAAAACAGTTCTATTTGAATCTGCTCACCTGGGTCTCGATTTCGAGCAGCTGCTCGACGATGGCGAGACGTGCGAGCCCTTTGGGCCTGCCTGCCATTGTGCGAGCCAAATATTATCAACATTGCATTATAAAAAGAGCCGCTGCCAGACAGTTAGCAGGCAGCTAGCTAGCTAGTAGCTACCTCCAAAAAAGTGGCACATTGGTAGGGGGTAGCCATGCCGTGGGCTGGAAAGAGTTCGCATTCGCTAAATTGGGACAGCGACAACGTTTAATAAGTTGGGCACGGCACGGCGAATGAAGCAGGCAGCTTGTAATGCGGAATTGGATTTGTGCCCTCTCGACAACTGCAACTGCCGCCGAACGCAAATATGCTAAATGTCAGACTTGCCTTTGGATCTAACTGGCGAGTGGTGGGGCGGGGGCAACAGGACCGCGGAGCTAGGCAAAAGCGCAGGCACGAGCTATGCAAATAGGCAGAGCAGAGCCAGCAAGGAACAAGGAAGCGTACGCTCTGCTCCTAGCATTGGCGTGCCGTCCCGGAAACGGCATATAGAACAGTTCAGTTCGGTGGGCACGACTCGTGTGGAAGCCAACTTAAAGCTATAGGCTCCAAAGAAAATGCTGTTTGCGGATTGACTCTAAAGAGCACTGTGCATCAAAAATATAAATCACTGAATTGCTCAAGAAATTAAAACTAGTTAAAAAACGAATTACAAATAAAATTATTGGATTTGAAACATAGAAATAAAACTCAAAATTGGGAAAATAATAATGCAGTAAAACAAACAAAATAAGAAGGAAAAATTCGAAAATGATAGTAATAGAGTTAATTTTTGTTGCACAGTGTCGTTTGGTGCCCGACAAACGTCATGTCAACGCAAGAGTCAAAAGTCTGAACAGTCAGCACAGACATGTGTACCCATACATACATATATGTAGAGATCTAGTGTAAGGACAAGCACAGATGTATGTACATATATCTGCATATATCTACATATCTATGCAGCCACATAAATATGTACACATCTATAGCTATGCTAGGGGAATACTTGTACAATATTGCCCGCAACGCAACTAGTTGATTTATATGGAATAGGGTTCGTGTTGATTTTCATTTAACGGTCTTTTAGTCAACTTCCTGACACAGTGACTGCCATATATTTACGTCTGGCTATAACTACATTAAACGTCCAAATACCCTAAAGGCAAGTGGCGCGTGGCATATTGGTTTTGTTAAAGGAAGATTTAGTTAAAAACCAATTTTTCATATATTTTTAAATGATAATTTTTATATATTGGAGTAAGTGTAAAACAGATTTAAAGAATATTAAACTAAAGTTTGCGGAATATTAATTAAATTCATTACACAGATCATTTGTATTATGTTAAGGAATTGAAATTTCGGAATTTTCAAATTGGAACATGGATTTTGCAGTTAGGGTAGGTTATCTTTCATTCAAGCTAGCTCTCTCATATCATACTAAAATGTAACTCCGTTTTTGTACTGCTACATGGCAGAGACACGCAAAGGCCCAGACAGGTTGCCAGTTCGGAGCGTTTCCTGTCGGTTGGGGGCGTTTCTGAAGTATGCACATTATGTCATTAGCATGTTGGCAAAAATAAAAGGGCTAAAACTTTGTTTTTTCGGGGAATGCCAAATAAAAAGTCTGGGGTAGCAATGCTCCGCAGTTGTCCTTTGTCTCGTTGCGTGGGTGTGTGTGCACAATAGTGTGTGTGTGTGTGTCTGTCTGTGTGTGGAAATTTGATGACGAAATGCTTGGTGAAGTAAAACTGACTACAAATTAACGAAATTCCAGCAATTATGTTGGAACGACATAAACGAGCATTGGCAGCCTCAACCTGCCTCAACAAAGGACAACAAGCATATGAAAACAATTTGCCATGCCAGCTTATTGTTTGGCATGGCAATTTAACTTTGTTATACAATTTGGCATAAAGTTATGCTGATTAAATACACAGATATGACAGTCCTGGGTTAACAGACAATACAGTCTGATTTAACCCACTGACACACTGTCTCTGTGGCATGGCTAACAGGTGAGCAATGCGCTGGTTACCATCGATTAAAATGTATTCCCTTGTCTATTGAAGCTCGTTCTTTGGCGAGGTATACTTAATATTGAAGCATGAACACGAGCAATTACAAATTGGTCATGAATACAGCCTAAATAAACATATCACAAAATGTATGATTACATATGACGTGATTATAAAAGTTAGCTATATACAACCTGCATTTGTTTTTTATAAACCAACTCGCTGTTCGCAAATTGAACTTACTCAAAGATTTTTCGTGATTTTTTTAGATTTGGATGAACAAAAGCAGTCCATTATATGAACAAAATTTTGTACATTCTGGAAGTGGAAAAACTGTAAAATATTCGGCATTTCAAAAATTGTATGGTATCCACTTAAATCTCGATAGATATGTTAAGAACCGATTTCAAAAAAATCGATTAATATCTAGATCGTTATAATAGAACTCACATTATTTGACATTAATTACAAAAATACAAGTTAAAAGCAGCTTCAATTAAATTTCAAATATGGTATATAATCAAAGAATTCATTCCTATTATAAGTGAATATATATTAAATTACAATACTCGTATAAATAATAAAAGTAAATATGTCACGGCCTTTTAGAAGCGTTCATTGGAATACTGTGGTTGCATTGTATTTAGAATGTATAGTGTTCAATTTCAACATTCAGCATATGTTTTTATTGTATCTACTTTCTTGAAAACAATCATTGCAATCTTTAATACTATTCACTATCTTTAATACTATTTTAATTTTTGAAAGTCGACGCTTCCTATAGCCGATTGTTTGCCTTTGTGTTTTGGAATATTTCTGTTAGGTGGTCGCTTTTTATAATTTTTTGCTTTCATTTCAAGATCCTCAATTCTATCGATTAAATTATCCATGTTATCCAGTTGTTTACACTTAATGGAACATTGATCAACCTCCGGTTTGGATGACTGTAGAGTGTTAATAGCTTCTCTCAGCTGTTTCTCCATATCTTCTACACGTTTCTGCAGCTCAAGAGCTTTGTCGATATCCTCACTTAGTTGATTTTGTTCTTTTTCCAACCGATCCAAGCGATCGGCTTTGTCAACTGGATTAGAGGTATTGCCTTTAGAATTTAGTGCATTAAAACGCTCTTCAGCATTTTTTTCAAACTTTTCTGAAGCATTTTTTTGATTTTCTAGACGATCCGACAGTTTTTCTAATTCCTTATTTGATTTTTGTTCCGCATCCTTAAGTTTATTAGCGTTCCCAAGAATCATTTTTTGTATTTCTTCAATCTTTTTATTAATTTCCTCTAGCTGTTTATCAAGTTGTGGGTTTTTACTTATCTCGGGATCTTTATTATTTTCTTTGCCGTTTTCTTGTTGATGTGAATTCTCTGGCTTTCTCAAGGCTTCCTTGAGGCTATCTTGTAATTGTTTTATTTCATCGCTTAACTGTGTTATATGCCCAGTGTAGCTCTTATTCATCTTTTCAATGTTTTCTCGTAACTCTTCATTTTCCTTATCCAATTTTTCGATGTCTTTGCAACACTTCTTTGCCTTTTCTATTTGTGCCAGATCTGCCATCTGCTGATTATCACAAGTACTCTTAGAATCCGGAAGTTGCATATTTCTTTTTAGACCCTTCTGGGCCTCTTCAGTTTTTGTTGCATTATTCGTAGGCTGTTTACATTGGGTTCCATTTGCAAGCATATCATTTAGTTTCTTATGATTGTCTGCTAGATCTTGTATCTTTTTCTCCAAGTCATCTAATTTTTTGGAGTCATAATTTTCATTTTCTTTGTTCATTTTTCCAATTGTTTCATTTCCCTTTTCTTCATGTCCGCATTGCTTTTTGCAATTCTCCAATGCCTGCTGCACATTTACAGCGTTCTTCTTTAGCTCTTCGTTGATATCGTTCACTTTATCGTCTTGCTTTTTTTGTTTCTGCATCAGATCTTTTAACGCTTTTTCCAATTCCTTTTCAAATTTTTCACTTTTTTTTGCTTCTACTTGGGCCTTTAACTCGGTGATTTTACCTTCTAGTTCCTTGCAACATGTTCCATTTTCGGAATTCTTCGTATTATCCAGTTGCTTCTTTTCTAACTGTGCCATTTGCTCCTTCAGCTGTTCCAATTTGTTTTTCAGCTCTTGTTCTGTATCTTCCAATTTATTGGCTTGATTGTCCTCATCCTCTTGGTTCTCATTTAGTTTGTTTTGCAGATCCTTAAATTTTTTGGCAAAATCGGCTTCCAGTTCTTTGAGCTTATCAGTTATTTGATCGCAGCAGCTTTTCAAATCCTTGCCAGCAAGTTGCTTCAGTCTGTCTAAAATCTGATCCAAATCTTTACCTATATCTCCAGAGGCTTTTAAGGTAGCTCCCCCTTTAATATTATACTTCTCCGAAAGCATTGTAATATCCGCAAACACTTTATCCAAGGCATTCTTCTCATAAAAGCAACAGTGTCCTTTCTCCATGGAGTTGGTGTGATTGACATTAACGGCATCCAATAATTCCTTCAACCGCTGATTGAATCGTGTGAGTTTCGCATTTCTCAACACCTGCTCGTTGATCCAGTTTGTAATCTCCTCTTTATGATGGCACTGATTCTCATCGGTTCTGCGAGCAATTGTATGACGTTTATTGAAGCTACGGCGACTAACCAAATGAGGTGTACTTCCAGCATTGTATGTGTAATATTTGTATGACTCCAGTCTACGAAGTGCTGATAAGATGAACAGCATGAACAACAACATCTGCAGTGGCGTCATCGATTTCTATTCAAGACATTGTTTATAGAGTTTTATGATCTATTTCAATTGTTGTATACTCACTTACCTTTGTTTTTTGCGTTGCACGTTGTAGTGCCTCCAAGGGATCCACTCAAACTGTACCATCTTAGTGCCGATTTCTCTCTCATTCGACTCTACAATCAATTTGATTCGCGTAGTGTGACGAGTGGTGCAATTGCAGTATGTAAAAATAATAAAATAGTGCTCATACACTTTTCTGAATGTAATCAGGTAAAGAAAACAAAATATAATATAATATATATATAATATAACAAAATTATTTTAAAATTTTCTATTGTTTAATTTAAAATCCATTGGAAAAGTAAATTTATTTGCAAGAAGGGTCAACGTCATTACCATTTGGTTATATGTTTTGTCTAACATGCTTTTTTGATTAAACTTAATTCCTTGAATAATTTTTATTAAATGCAAATGCATTTTACACTTCAATGCACACGTGATAAACACTTAATTATTCAAATATATATATACTCGCATTTTCCAACCTTTATGATGCATGGGTAATATGTTAAGGTAGCGTGTAATTATTTGTGAACTATATATTAACCATTTCAAAATATTTATAAAAACTGTGACTGAAATGCTTAAATTTAGTTATAAAAAGTTACATTTATTTATTGGGCTTTTCATAATCTTGTATAATTATTGCTGTAATTCCGCTTAAAATCTTATAAATTCATTTTCATGGGAGAAACGATTAAACTTATTAAATGGTCGAGATCTCTTTCATTATACTGTGTAATTTGTCACTTTTTTACATTTGAAGTCTACTTTTTTTTTGCCCTTATTTAGCATTAATAAAGCCTCTGTTTACGAATCGACTTAGTTGAAAACAAACGCCTAGACATTAGTTGGAGTGCGTGAAGATTATTTTAATGGTTAAGGTCGCAGCGACAAGATCTCGAGAGCACTCGGAGGGCTTTTTCATATGCTAATTATTGTACAGCGTGCACAAAGACAAAATATTGAGCAAATGCCTTGAGCGTTATGCGATATAGATCTATCTATATGTAAGTTAATGTGATTATTAAGCTAAAACTGTATGCGTGTGTGTGTATGGCTGTGGGGGCTATTTCTTTTCGGATCATGCGGTCAAGAGAGAAAGTTGAATGCCCTGAGATTACGAGTTAGAATCGCATTAGGCGGCATTTAAAATGATTTAGAACTTCAATTTCGGGTTTTCGGTCTAGACTACAATCAACAGTGGTGGCTATTAGCAACAGCTATTAGTATGCAGATTTGCTTAAATTTAAAATGCAAATTTTAAGCACCGGAAACATAAAGACGGTATTGTTAAATAGTTTGGCAAAACGAGTGCCGCGATGTCTGCTAAACTGAACTTTAAACATCTCTCGATCGAAGATCAAAATGGATGAATACATAGATCGACGATGCTGTCGTCGCACAAGTCAAGCGGAAGTGCCCCAAGCGACAGCCAAGTGTCATAATTACGCATAAAAGCTAATGTTGTGACTCCACTCGACTTGAGATATAATTATGAATAATACGTATACGCATACGTATCTATCAACTGACGGAGATTGTGATAAGTGTCATGTTTTGTGAATGGCTTCTGTTAGCCATGACTGTGGGCCATTTACAGCCGCTATCCGCACTTAAGGTTTTAATGAACTCGATCCACGCATCTTCGCAGCTGCCTCGCTGAGCGTGGTAACTGTAATGAACTATAAGTATCGTGTGGCATTAACGTTTCCGGCTCGCTCGACAAATTGACCTTGCACGTCACCCATCAATAGCCAAAGTTCAGTGTGCTCGCAGCGAGAATTGGCCAAAATTAGAATGGTGCGCATCTTACTCGTGTTTACGCGTTTTGTGGGCGTTCGTTGACTTTCGAAAAGTGATACGATTAGAACAGGAATCTGTAGCTGAAATTCACCCCAAGGCGTTGTGTCTACGAGAACATGTCGAACCGTGACATTAGGAAGACAAAGCATACACGGAGTTGGCCCAAAGCGAAGCTCACAGGCACACAAACTCACAGACACACACCGAGGGAGATAGACAATTCAAGTTCCTCTATAAAAACCAGTAAATAAACAAGTAACGGCTTCAGAATCGTTTCAAGAGCCGCGACACGCGGATGCAAAAACGCATGAAAAGAGCAAAAATCGATGTAGACCCAAAAAGAACTGAACCACAACACCAAAATTGAGTGTTGAGCGATAACAAAGTGATCAAATTATCCAAACAAGTTCCAAGCATATACACAAAACAAAATAAAACGAAACGAAACGAAAAAGCCACTTATGAGCTGAAAGAAAAAGCAAAAAAAAGTGTCTCATTAAAAAAACCATAAATGCTTCTTAAAATTAGCAAACAGGCATAAATTATGCAAAAAGAATTAAAACAGAAGAATTAATTGGAAAGAACTAAACTTATGCTGATCAACTAACTATATTATACCGCACATAATAAATATAGAAACGACGCGTGCCGACGCTTTCCGCATTTGATCTCGTGACGCGTTTACAATCGCCCACCAATCGTTGTCTTTAAAACTACCACCATCATCATATACCATCGTCATTATTATCGTCGCTGTTGTTGGATACGAAACTGGACGGGGGACTGGACCGCGGCACACCTGACCTTGACACTCACTTTTCTAAAAGCGAACTGAAACCATATTTATTTTTTTTCGTTGGTTTTTTCGGGTTTTTGGCTTTGGCAACGTCTTCTTTCTCAGCCGCGATTCAAACAGCTCGACAGTCTTTGATCGAAACGGAGATGAAACGGATGAGTCGGGCTGCGTTCATAGTCAACTCATGCAGTTGAGTTTCGTTGTGTGTTGAGTTATGCAATAACATTTTTCAAGTGCAACGTGCAAAATAATAATTAATTTATATACTATAAAAGTGAATTAAAAAAGCAAAACACAGCTGCATATTTTAATACATAATTTGCCAGACAATCGGAATCGGAGGAAGAAAGACTGTTGAAGTTTTTGGAGTGTACGATCGTATATTATACATATATACCATATTCAGATAACACTGCCAACAACAAAATGTGTTATAAAATCGTGTGCAGCTTGCTGCTGCTTTGCCTCGTCGGCTTGGCGTGCTCCAGCAGCAGTTCCAACAATCTGGCTGGCTACGAAGGGTAATTATCCAAAAAACAACAACAAAATACAGTAGTAGATGCTATTTTTAATTTTACAATTTACAGAATTTCACTTAAGCACCATCAATCAGATGCTTCGCAGACATTAATTTTGCGTTTTTTTGTTGTATGTTTTGTTGCCTCTCCATTTTTTGATGCATGTCTTAGTTAGTTGGTAAACTGGTTTAGGCGTTCACTTAATCATACTTAAGCGTTAAGCATTAACTTACATCAGCATCGTCCACACTATTGAGATCGTTAATTTATCTGAGTCGCCAATTGTTGGCCTCAATGCAAGTGAGAAGTCCAACTGTCACAATGACGTACATGAGACAAATATCGAATGTGCACACTTTGTTGATTTCGCATTTAAATGTAAGATACGGTATGCTAAAAAGAATTGCTATCTGGGCCCAGCGATAGCATTTAAAACACCAGGCACAAACAGTTACTTTTAGTTCTTCAAACATGTTCGATGTATGAATAATGTATACTGAAAACGAATAAGAATATTTTGAAATTTTATGTTTAAAGCTAATAGTTTCAAATGAATTTGAATATGTATGAGAGTCAAGTGAATGTTTTTTTAGTAAGAAAATATTTTGATGAAGTTTTCGAAGAATCATTGATATTCAGAAAAAAGTATTCAATTAATTTATCATCTTTTCAGAACCGCATTTATTTAATGATTTAATTTTTTTTTTATTTAAATAATTATTTTTTAATTTTTGGAGTTATATCTGCGAGTCCAAACTGATCATCTCTCTAATGCTTTTCCAAACACAGGGTATATAGCTTGCTCTTTATATTCATAACAATTCGCAATTCGCAAAACAGCTGCAAAATACAAATATTTCTTCAACGTGTTTGCATTCGTTCATTTGCATTTCCTTGCGAAACAATTAATAAATATTTATGCTGGAAGAGTATTTATAAACTCATTAAGTAATTGCTTAAATTAAAACAATATAATTTATCAATTGCCTTTGTAAAGTATCATTGTAGTCAAAAGTTTTAACGAGCTCTAACTATTGACAGCTCTAACTACTAAGGCAATTAGACGAGCGAGAACGAGTGTCAATGTCATCGCTTAGAAGTTGCCATTAATTTTAGTATTTATGCTAAACGCGCGATGCTGTCTGGCGTCCAGCAGAGCTCAGCACGCCCATGACAAACGTCAGCTGAAACTGTTGTCTGAACAGCAGCCACACACATATATAAGATACTATATGTAAATGCCAAGCAAATGTTTGTCAAAGAAGTCAGAAAATTGCATGGTGTCGCGTTGTCGCTGTCACAGCTGTTTTTTGTTTGTCAGGGGCGCATGCGGCGTATGAGCGATGGATGCGGGCATCTGTGGATTGTTTGTGGTTTTGGTTAATAATGGAAACGCAAATGAATACAACACTACATCTTGATATTTAATTAGCACGCAAAATGTTTGCTTCCTTCCGATGCTTTGTGATTGCCAGTGATTGTGAGTCGCCGTTGTTTCGACATAATACACGTTTTAATGTTCACAAATAGATGCTTTATATGCATCTATCAGCATGTATGTTATTTGTTTTTTTTTGGGAAGGTCATTTGGCATGCAGCGCCCAACAATAGCGCTTCATTTGCTTATAATTCGACGAGAATTACAAACAGAAAAAAAAACAAAAATTAAAAATTAAAATTGAAATTAAAATAATAAAACCGAACTAATCACATGTAAACAGTTTCTTTATGTAAAGACGTAAAATAAAATTGAAAAATTAGCTGCCTCATGCTGAGAGATATCATCTAAGCTTATAAGCTCTGCTGGCGGGTGTTTAATTAAATTAAATAACATTGTATGCCGCTGACTGCCACACGTGATTAGCCTCTGCTTTGTTTTCCGTCTGTATTTCGTCTATTTCGCTTTGCTCGCCATTTCCTCTACCTCCACTTTGTTGAAGTGGTCGTCGTCGTCGCCGTCGTCGCCGTCTTTGCACAAGATGAATATGCATAGATTTTCAATATTTTGTTGGTTGTCTGTGGTCCGCTTTTGTGGAATTTTTCGAAATGATAAATTGGCTACAAATTCATCGAGAGGTGGCAAAACGCCAATTGACGCCAGGCGACGACATCCGAGAACGAGGCGTTCTGCATAAATTTGTGAATCAACAACTCATTTTGGGGCGCCACAAAATTAATGTTGTTGTCCAATTAGCTCTAGACATACGCCACATAAATGTGTGAAGCAATCACATTACAAATGCCCGGGTTTTTTCTTTTTTTTGTGGTATTATTAATTGGATATCCATTTGGTTTGCACTTACCCAACAAACAGTCGCATGACCATTCATTTAGTTTGCATACGAGAGCGATTATTTGTTCATGTGCTCGCTCTTGTGTAACTTTACGCTATATTTGTGTGCACTTCAACAAAATTAATCAAATCCGAAAATAGCTTACATAGTTTCTCACAGATTTGCATCTTCGAAAATAACTGAGGAGTGGTTCAGCATGGTCAACTTTATTAATTGCATCTACGAAGATGTAGATTTTAATTCGCATTGAAATTAGCAAAATCAAATTAATTTTATGAGTTTTGAGTTGTCAAAGTATATCATACAAATTTGTTATAAGTTTCTCTCCGTGAAATTTGCAAACCAGATACTTTCAGTGATATTTATTACTTTAGTTTGACATTTAAATATAGTTTAGTATTTTCTCTACCTGATATAGAAAGAAAGAAAAAACGATTTTAAAATTATACAAAGAAAAGTTTTGATAATAATTATACCAAGTAATATTTGTTTTCTAACATTATTTACCTTGCTGAGGAACTTTCTTACTTACTTACTACCTCGTACTTACTTACTACTTCTTACTTACTAATATTAGTTATTTTCAATTATAGTGTCTCTATTCGATTTGTTGGCTTGTATATTAAGTATACGACAATTTAAGTTTTATAACCTCGTTTAAGCTTACATATTAAGTATACGTTAATTGCATAGTCAAATCATAACTCACCAAAAATATGTTATTTGTAAATAGCTGTATATAAAACCGTTTATTTGGTCATTTATTTATATTTGTTAGCTTGCATATTAAGTATTCGATAGAAGAATTGCAAAACTAATATTAAAGTACGTTATTTGCGGCTTATTTATTATATGTAGTTTTTTGTATTCGGTCTTTAATATTCCAATTTTTTTTTACTTATTCGCAGCTATACGAAGTACACGGTGCAGCATGGCGACGAGAACATCTTTCGCTACATGGTCGATCTGCAGACCAATGATGCCGATGTGGATTTCTGGCTGCTGACACGCAACATGTCCGTGCTGACGGTGGGACCAGAAAGGAAGCCACAGTTCGAGTCACGTCTGTCCCAGCTGGGCGTCGACTACAAGACGCAGCCGCTGATGGAACTGATGGCTGCCCTCGAGGCTAACAGCACCTATACCGACGGCGATGACGACGTTGACTTCGAAGAGTGTCAGCCGGGGGCAGAGTGCGATGCGGAGCGTTCGCACAGTCGCAAGCGTCGTCAGGCACGTGGCTTCTTCTCGCACTATCCGCGCTATCATGAGATTCTGAACTTCATGAGCGGCCTGGCAGCGCGTTATCCCCAGTTCTGTCGCTACGAGTCGCTGGGACGCTCCAACGAGGGACGCCACATTGCCGGCCTATCGATTTCCCTGAACTCTCGAGTGCGTCCGCGTCGTGTGGCCTACATTCAAGCAGCTGCCCATGGACGTGAATGGATCACCACGCAGACGGTGTTGTATCTGGCCTACGAGCTGCTGAGCAATCTGCGCGCCTTCCAGCGTGTGCTGAATGACGTGGAGGTGTTCCTGGTGCCGCTCGTCAATCCCGATGGCTACGAATACACACACACATCGGTGCGTAGTTGAGTCACAAATTTGGCATACAGCTCCTATATATATATATATTTGCTTTTAGGATCGTTTCTGGCGCAAGAATCGCCATCGTTATGGCGGCGTCTCGTGCAGCGGCGTGGACATTAATCGCAACTTTGGCAACCACTGGAACTATCAGGGCGCCAGTCAGAATGTAAGCGCAACTTGTTGCATTTGATTTGTAAATTTGACATTGAACTTCGTCTATCCAAAATCCCCCGTCTCGTCTACGCAGCACTGCTCGGAGGTGTATTCGGGCACGTCGCCCAATTCGGAGCCGGAAACGTCGGCGGTGGTGCGCTATTTGGAATTCAATCGTCATCGTGTGAAACTCAGCCTGGATGTGCACTCATTCGGCAAATTCATTTTTTATCCCTACGGCTATGCGAGGTGTGTATCCGATTTTGGGGCCCAGCCCCGACGGCTTTAGCCCCGAAAAGAAATTCAATTTACTTTTCAATTAATTGCTAAAAGCAATTAAAACCGAATATTTTCTGGCACTGCCCGTCACTCTGTCTGTGTGTTCGCCCATTTTCAACATTTCCCATCTCCAACTCCGCAGAAACACTGTGCCACCGACTGTGGGCACACTGCGCTCGGTGGCATTGAGGGCCGCCAACCAAATCGGCAAGTATCGCGGCACCCGGTACACCATTGGCACCTCTGCCTCCATTCTGTACGAGGCTTCTGGCAGTCTCGATGACTTTGCCTACGGCAGCCTGGGCATACCCTTGTCCTACACGCTTGAGCTGCCCGGTGAGGAATTCCATGTGGCCTCCTCGGATATCATACACGTCTGCAAGGAGACATTCGCCGGCTTCGTCGAGTTCATTCGGCATGTTAGTCTGTATTAAGGCGCCGCTCGTTGTCGCTGTCTTTAGTCCTTAAGCAATTGAATTTATATTTGTTAATTAAACTAATTAGTATCGTCGTTATTAGGCAATAAAGTCCAAAATTTGAGAAAAACAGTTTCAGTTCATTCTTTAATTGCGTGGAGTTGGATTCTAAAAAACTTCAATCGATTCAAAAGGCAGCAAGCGTGGTACGTAATATTTAATATATAAATATATATGTATAAGATTTGCAGACAGTAATAATATACAAATAGAGTGAGCGAGAGAGAGAGAGTTAAATGCTATCCGAATATTAATATTTTGTTTTTATTCCATGTACCTATACAAAGGTATATTAAGATCGTTCGAATGTATGTAGCAGGTTGAAAGGGACGTCACAAAATCGATTTAGCCGTATCCGTCTGTCTGTCTGTCTGTCTGTCTGTCCTTCCGTCTGTCCGTCCGTCCGTCTGTCCGTATGAACACCTAGATCTCAGAGACTGTAAGAGCTAGAGTAACCAAACTTTGGATTTATTTGTAATATGCAACTACGCAGATCAAATTTATGTTTTTTTCCTTCCCCGCCCTTTCCCTCGCTCACAAACCGCAAAAAAAAATCTGGCATCCTTAGAGCTAGGAAGTTAATTTAAAGTGCAATATGTAGATATTTCTCATATTAACCGCAATCCAGAAGATGGTTGATCATCTCTTTTCAATTGGCTGTATTTTAGTATTCGCTGGGTTTCATGTATTATTATCCAAATGGTACATGGTATGTCACTGTCGGGCTGGCTCGACTGTAGCCGTTCTCACTTGTTTTTAAATAGTATAAATAAAAAGTGAAAGCTTTATGGCATCATATGCTTTTACTGTAATAAATTAAATGTTAATAGTTTGTTTAAGCATTTTATAATCATGATGTTCCCATAAATCAATATGTATAAAGGTTTCCAAGCAGACTAATGACAACATTTGGTACAGTTTTGATCACTAATAAATCAATCTAAAGATCTGTCAATTAACGACTTTAAGAGTCTGCAATAATGTTAGGTTCTTTTCCATTGGAAGAACTGGTTCAGTTTTGAACATCGCTGCCTGCGTTCAATTAGTCTTGAGCCATAAACGGAAGCATAAAAATGATATCATTGATATCCCGTCTGGTCGGCAGCAGTTCCAATTAAGCGATAAGTGCCTCGATATGGCGCGTGTATCGAAATTTGAGCACTAGTCTTGATTCAACTTTGCTCGAATGTCATCGCTTAAACACTTTGCACTGCTGCTGCTCGCGCTGCTGCTGCAGTCGGTTGGTCTGCTGGCCTGGCAGGATTACAAGGATTACAAGGTCTTTGAGCTGCAGGCACACGATGCTGGCCAGCTGAAAATGCTGCGCCAGCTGGCGCGCGAGAAACCACATTGGGATATTCTGGGCTCACGACGCACTCACAACGACACCGGCTTGCGGGTGCTGGTGTCGCCCACACAGGTGGACGATTTGTTGGCGCTGCTGCAGGAGAAACAACTGGAGCATCAGCTGCTCTTGGACGACATCTCAGAGTTGTTGCTGGCGCAGCGCGAGGAGAATCGACGTAGCAAACTGCGCTTGCAGCTGCCACAGATCGATGTGTTTGGCGCTTTTTATACGCACACCGAGATCAATGCGTATCTGGACAGTTTGCCACAGCGGTTTCCACGGCGTGCGCTGGTCAAACAATTTGGCTGGAGCTATGAGCGTCGTCCACTG